>OX443561.1:135629689-138029689 GCA_949372485.1 Cheilosia soror | reverse complement strand
CGCGTTACTATGGAAACGAACTTTTTTCTTTTTTTAAATAAAAAATGCCACTTTTATTTAAAATTGACGGCGTCCTGGCCTGTGTATACGCTATGCTATGCATTCCGCAGCGCCTATGTATGATGTTTTAAAACACGTTTTCTAGCAGGTTTTGTATTAAAATGTCCATGTTTTAAGTGACAAATGTTGATTTTTAATTTTTGAACAAACAATTCTTTATAAAACCTAATTCAAAAACCACTCATCATATTCTCCTCATAGATAAAATAAAACAATAAACATGCCTTTTTATATACGACCAAAATACTTTTCGTTAACTTTATTTATTCCAAAATAGCTGTTCTTGAAAATATAAGAAGAAAGAGCTCAAAATTGCAAAGAATCCCGTTAAGCTGATTTCATTATGCTTGCAATTTAGTTTTATAGCTTAAAATAATATTTTTTTTTGTAATAATGTCATAAAATACAAATCATATCATTAAATACAGTTATTACGCAAATATATTATTATACTTTTTAATAAAACATAAGTTGGCAGTTAATTCACCACACCACACACACCATTTGCTTAACACGTCCCAATAGTGGTCAATTATTTCAATTATTTGAATTATTTCAAAGCCATCTCAGATTCAATTGTCTTATTTCATCTTTTTTTGGTTATTCACACGTATTCACAGATAGAAAAAGAGGCGGAGCTACTTATTTCAAAACTGGCTCTATGAAACTCTCATTTTTGGCCGAAGCTGGTGGTCTATTCTCTCTGGTTTGTGATTGTGAATAGACTGACTATTCGCGCCAGGGTGTTTTCGTTCGCGGCAAAAAGTTGGGAATTCGAAATTTCGTTATTTAAACTGTTAATAAACTTGGTTTCTTAATAAATTTTGATGGAATAATTAATTATCCTCATCTTGGGGTAGTAAAATGTGCAATTTTCTGTTTATAAATGCATAAAAAGTGGTTTGTTCGCATTTCATCAATTCGTTCGTTCGCTCCCATGTGAATGGTCCTTAAGAGTCTTCGACGAATTCTCAACTTGATCTGGACGCAGACACCGATTCGGTTTGTTGGAACTTTCCCTATAGGGAATTTTCAGTGTCGAAATGAGACAAAAAGTAGATTATTATGCCTTTTAGAACGAAAACAATAAATGCAATTTTTTTTAACTGCCCAAATGTTTGGTTAAATTGAAATTAAAAATGAATGATACATTTACGCGTCTCAAATTCATAGAACAAGACGCGTAACTGTTTTCTTTTTAAATGTTTACTAGCGAAATTCCCCGCACATCTTTGTTTGTAGTGCAAAATAGAAAAATAAAAAAAATCAATTTCAAGTTCATTTAAATCAGTCATAAGAAGTTTTTATTTCTTGTGTCTATCAGGACAATGCATATCAAACTTTGGCTCACATGACTGTCGAAGAATGGCGTTTGCAATGTTTTTTTTTTTGTATGGGAGGTGCCACGCACCTTTGTCAAATTCTGACCAATTTTCAAAGGAATACTCCTGGGCCAATACCTAAAATTGTCCGTAAATTTGAACTCAATCGATTCTGTGTTTTTCAAGATATAAGATTTCGAATGTTTTTTTATATGGACAGTGGGTAGTATGCAGTGGTGCTTTCGTATGCCCCGAGTGACTCAGGTTCGAGCCACGAGGGAAACAATTTTGGACCTTGCACTGAAATCAAGAAAAATTCGCAATATCAGAATTTCTGTAATCACCTTAAAAAAAGGTTTCTCGTGTGTCGTAGATAAAATGTTCCATTATATTACAAAGCCCGGGATAAGCTTCTATTTTGGTAGTTACAGAAACTCTAATATTGGAATATGCCCATCGTTCATGCATTTCAATAAATTTATGTTAAACATATGATGTTCCTACCTTTTTATTTAAACAAAACACTTTTACCGTATCTCATCTTCAGCCTTTTAAAAAACGAATTATTGAGCAACCGGTCCTTCAAAGAGGTTTTGTGAAGTTAGGTCAACCAAGTCTCTATCAATCAAAGCAGCAGTATTACCAATATGAATCGATCTTCGAAAGTAACCCACCGCAACAACAACAGCAGAACCACCAACAAATCCAACTGCAACAACAACTGATACAATATCATCAACCAATACAGCAACAATATCAATCACAGCAGCACCAACACTATCAACAACCACAACAGCATATACAGCCAATTCAGTCACCACAACAGCAAATAATCCACTATGACTATATTGAGAGACCAATGACCCTAAATGCATGGACTCAAACTAGAGCTGAGGATTTCGCTCCATCGTTTCAAAAAAATGAAACAGTGCTATTAGCAAAAATAAGAAAGCTAGAGCAAAATCTACAGGCGCAAACTGAATACATAATTCAGCTTAAAAAGGAGAACTTCAGGACCCCTTCCCCTGAGCAGGATGTTCCAAATTCCACAACTATAACGCCCACAACAGTAAGACACGATGACGCTAGGTACCGCATACTCGCTCAAGCAGATGAGGATGTAACTAGCGATGCTCAAATTGAGATAGAACTCAGCGATGACGGTATCCCCCAAAATCTGAATTATTCGACGGATTCCGATCGTTTAGAAATTTGTCTTAGCGATGAAAGCGAAATGAGTCCCCGAACACCATCAGAAGGCAAAAGGAAAATTCATCATTCACATCCCGACAGACCTGACTTGGAAAATGCAACAGTATCCATTGGACCGAATGGCACCAAGATTCCGGTATGTGCCTACGAACAGATGAATTGGTCATCATCGTCTCTAGCAACAAGGAAACTTCTAAGCCTGATTTTTGATCGAGAGACATTGGCAACGCACTCAATGACGGGGAAAGCTTCACCCGCATTCAAGGGTCTTGAGAGACCTGTTAAGGGTAAATTAGACCCTGATGCAATCCAGGATATCATATTTATTGTGTCGAAGAAGTGCAAAGTTTCGCAAAAAGAAGTGCGAGCTGCAATAACAACAAAATGTGCAGATGAGAATAAGATGAACAAATTGCAGACAATGAAAGGAATAACTTTTCCTGATGCGAAGAGACCGATTTTAAGGGATCTTAACGGAATGAATTCAGAAACCTTTTAGTGAATTTTAACGGTATCGCCATTGCGGATGTGATTTTTTTTAAAAATTGGGTGCAATATGCCTATTGGGGAAACCGAACACCCAAAGACAAAAAATCGGTTAACGCGCCATAGTGCATACCTCTTGGGTGGTGTGGAAATGCCTGTAAGCCAAACGGTACTTGTAAGTGCCACAACAACATTTTTGAGAAATATTTTTTCACGGAATCAATTTTATTTTCCTAATTAAATTAATGCAATTTATTGTCAAATGTTCTGTTTATCTTTTTCAATTAAAAAAATTGAGTTTGGAAAAAGTAGATTTAACATGATATATCAAATACTTATATGTATCTATCGTTTATTTAAAAATTTGCGAATATATAGCATAATTGAGCAAGTGATTTGAATTTCGGGAATTTAATGCAAATGAATAAAACATTAAATAACAAAGCTCCCTAGTTATATTTTTAGATTATTTGTGTACAAAAGAATGAAAGCCCGGTCTGAATAATATTATGTAAGTCGTAAGTAATATAATATGTAATAAGCCGAGTTGGAAAAGCAACTCTTAAATTCGGAATATAAGAGGGACCACCGTATATTTAAGAACTCAAGATATGTATCCACGTTTGATCAATAATAATATATTAATTTCGTTAACTTAAGATATTTTTTTTAATTTCAAACTCATGATATGTTTCTTAGATTTAAAAAGTTAGAGTTGTCGTCTGTGTACAAACTATTATTCTATCAAAAAAAACACAACGGCATACTTTTTAATTCATCTATTTTTAAAAGACTAGGTAACTGCTTTTTCGTACAACAAATTTTAAATTGGATTTAAGCTATAAATGTGTATAATGACGCCTTTTTGTAAGAAAATGTATAAATTGTGTTATGTTCAATAAAGTGAAATTATGGCAAACATTTGTATCTAGTATCTACAATCTACAGAGGTATAAAAAGTCTTGCGATCGGAACTCACTGCTCTTACTCAAAAGAAAAAATCAGAGAATTTGCGAAGTATCTTAAGACAATCTTGAGAGTTTTCGCTGTTTTCTTTGTAAATATATACCTAGCTAATTAGCTACATCATTATTTTTTTTAAGCAGGAAAATTAAAAAAGATGGACGAAATAAGTTTCACAGTGTTTTACCGCTTGTTGTCCACGTTCGTTAAATAAACAAAACCAGGATAAGAAAAGTACAATTGGTAACTTTGAGCTGTATAATTGGAGTGGAGTGGACTACATAATTTGGTAAGCAGTTTACGTGAATTACAATTGTTCATATCTTGCGTACATGAGTGTTTAAAAATGTTCTTAATTTCTCGAAAAGTAGGTATATCACTTGTTTTTTTTATTGTCCGTCTCATCTTAAATTTTATAATTTCAGCTTGAAAATCTATTTGTAGGCGTTTAATAAATTTAGTTTGATTTGAATTTTTAAGTTGAAGTTAGTGTCGAATAATATTACTATAAAAAATAGTTGATGTCCTTGATGAACTTTTAAATTGAGGAGTGTCTCAAATAGTTTAGTTATAGTTTTTATTTTTAAAGACCTTTATTTCATTACAAAAAAGATTTATTAGAAAAAAATAAATAGTTGGCGCAACAGCCGTGTAGCCACCATAGGCCTAGGTTCTCAAAACCATTCATATTATTTTTGGGACAAACGGAAGAGACCTACAATTTTATGCCGAGTCCGAACGGCTGAATTGAGAAGCTTTTTCAGGACAGTTACACTTTCGGATGTTTGTCAGACTTTCACGCAGGAAAAACCTTTAGACGTAATTTGTGTTTTTGCGGGGATTGAACGTGGGACTCCTCGCACAGTAATCCAGCACACTAACCACTGAGTCACTGCACAATCTATACTAATCTTGTCGGTCGAATAATAATTTCAAAAGTATGTTTCCTCTCCAAAATCGTTGTTCATTCTGCAATAATGTAGTCTATATTGCGATTCTTCTGCTTCACACTTAAATTTATGGAACATCGTGGGGCTTGTTTCTTCGAGTATCATGTTGAACTTTATTCTTAGTGGTAGTGGTATTTGGTAAAGACTCATCATCGGATGAAAATGAAAGATTCAAGCCGCAATTGGACGCTAGACTCTCCCACACTTGAACAAGGTGTCCTTTTCATGATAGAAGTACTAATGTCAGCAGTCTCTCCACTTTCTACCAAATATAACCCTCACTATATAGTTAAAATGTAGCCCTAGAGTATCCAGAAATAGAGGCGGACATCCTGACTCCAGATGAATCATATAGTTAGGAGTACCAATCGGCAATTGGAAGATCCTTTATAAAAAAAATCGAAGGCATTTTTCGACAACTACAAAATAACCAGCAACCTCAAGTTTCTGCTCCATAGAAAAGTATGAAGGTAACAGCTCCGTTCAAAATATTTTTTCGATATGTTGAGATCTCTACTTGCCTATATGAAGTACTTTAATAATTTGATCTCTGTAATTATGTTTTGCCTTTTTTTGCTCTTTTCTCTTGAAATTTAGTTCCATCGAGTACACTCTATTCTTGTAGTTATCCAACCTAACTTAAGCTTAGCACTAATTTATAAGATTGTATCTTACTGAGTTTAAGCTCCAATCATGAAATAAAATAAAAAATAAAAAATAAAAGGGCACGGTAGTGCCCCAGCCAAGTTCTCTAGTAAAGGCACTTCCCCTTTTTACAGGAACAAACTCAGGTTGTTTTCCCCTCAACTTCGGAACCAATTGAGCCAGAAACTTCAAACTTGCAAAATTTGCCAAGCTCAATAAAAAAGTCCACCTCACCTCTATGCCTCTATAGCATTAGTGGTTCTCAATGTTAACATAGATATACAGGACTTCAAAAATCGCAAAAACCGTAACTGACTGACCACTCACTGTCACTCACTTAGATGATCATCAAAATTATGAAGCACTTCCGGCCATCCTAGAATCGTGAGAATTGGTAGGTTTACTTGGCAAGTTTTTCGTTTTTAACTTCATTATATTAAACAATATAATTTGAAAACTTGACCGGTGAACCTACCAATTTTTTTAAACATTTAACCTTCTTAAACTAAGAACTTGGCGTAGGTACATTTAGATCTCATTACTTTTCGTGGCTGACGCCACCTAGTTTTTGTTGTTCTATATAAGAGGATTTGGCTCTTTTTTGTACATTTATGTTTTTGGTCTGATATAGCTCACTTTCTTAATACGATCCATCAACTAAATTGGTTAACGCTTTCGTGCTCAATTTTATGTGATTTTCCTTCAGATTTTTCTTTCAAATCTCAGTTTTTTGTTTCTGATCACAGACTTTTCGTGGCATATCTAACATGAAAGCAGGTTGATCTGCTTTTGTAAATTAATGCGTTATTTGACAGTACATCAGCTGTGCAAATTGTTTTAATTTGTAGATGGAAACATGCGAATCTAATATCGACGAAGAATCGAAATTCACAGATGACGAGAAAGCAGATGATGATGACGAAGATTATAGTAATTGCTCCAAAATTAAGTCCATGTCTATTATTTACGTTTTTGGTCTGAATAATTGTTTTTCACGAGGCTTTTTGCAATTTTGTTTTGAAAACAAATTCTGAATGACGTAAAACAGCTGTGCAAGTTATATTCCGGCGCGCGTTAGTGCGAATATGTGTAAATCTAAAAAAATATCGAGATCTGTAAAAAGTGATCCGGATCATAAAAAAGATTGATTTTTATACCCAATGGGAAATGAAAAGTGATCTAGGTAAAAGAAAAATTGATTTTTGGTCCCAATGGAAAAACACTTAAGCCAACATGCATATAGTGTTATAGAAAAAATAATTTCAACGTTACTGCCACAAACCACATAGAACTAGACCGCGGCAATGATTTTCCATGACATACCATTAGGGCTGCCAGATGAAATTGTATTAAAATCGGGACACCAAGGTTCAAAAATCGGGACAAATCGGGACATTAAAAAAAGCATAGATTTTTATACACGTCTTATAGAAAGCTAAAGGTTTTTTAACGCTACCTATACATAAACATACGTTAAAAATAACAAATTAATAATAATAATTCAGGGACTTTCAATATTCAGTCTAACCGATAGGTACGGGTACATAACCATATTGCATAATATATTTATCGTTTGAACTTATTTTATAAATAATTATTTCACCAATGAGATCTTCCTTAAAAAACCTATGCAAACATCTTTACAACTATATTTGCAATTCATTTTAATAAAAGTAACCTTCTTAGCCACGGGTACATTTTCTATATGTTTTTGTAGCAAACCAATCTTTTGAGGGTGACTGGTTAACCAGAAGAAGTCATATCTGATAAATACAATATAACAATTACAATTATTAAGGACATCTTCTCATATATAAAACAAACAACGTATGGCGCCACCGATTCACCAGTTCTTAAAATGTCATCTTATATTGAATGCTATGCTTGGTCATTTCGCATTTTTTATACCCGGTACCACACTGTGGCGAGGGTATATTCACTTTGACATTCCATTTGTAACGCACATAAGGAGGCGTTGTAGGTATGACAAACTATATATATTATTGATCAGCATCACTTTCTTAGTCGATCTAGCGATGTCCGTCTGTCTGTCCGTCTGTCCGTCCGCACGATTACAGCCGTAATTTAAGAGCTATCGACTTGAAATTTGGTACGTATGCTTTTATCCACTAAACTGAGGCTAAGTTCGAAGATGAGCAAGATCGGATGAAGACTACTACTACCTCCCATACAAAAATATCGGATTTATACAGCGTTTTGATGTTAAAAATTAAATTTAAATAGCTACAATAAAGATAGCAAGTTTAAACTTTGCACATATTGTTTTAATAATATTTAAAACTATTTGACAAAAAATGAGCTTGGTCGAATAAAAACTACCCATACCTCCCATACAAATATATTATTTTTTAATACTAAAATATTTAATTAAAATTGTTATTGCGCAAATAACTTGTTTTTACAATAATATAGTACCGGGTATTTGAGCTTCGGCATAGTCGAAGATAATTGTCTTACTGGTTTTAGTTTCTTCTAAAATTCTACTCAGCTGTAATGCCAAAAACCACGTCGTCACCACCCGCTTGCCACTCGAAAATTAAACTCGTTCGAAGGCAAAGGCACCAAACTGCCAAAACTGGCATAACGCCACCTGAAAAATGCCACGTCGCGTCGGTCGCCGCTCCTCCGCTTTGATGCGCGTATATTTCATTCGATCAAACTCGGTTAGTATAAGAAGAAATATCGAAAACCAATTTCACCAATTTTGGAAATTTTGTTTGGGCCCAATGGGGGTTTAGTTTGTATGGAGAACATTTTCTTTTATCCTATCGAGCACTTAGCAAAGCGCATTAGGTACTTCTGCGACGAAAGCGAAGCTTCGGATAAAAATGCTACAGGTAATGTTCATTTGGTCAACATACTTTAAAGCAATACTCCTTATTATAATCGAAAATACCAGCCGCCACATACAATAATACTGCCGCCACAGTTTGTTTGAATTTAAAAGTACATACATATTTATATATGGGTTCTGTCGACTTGCACTTGACAGCTTATTGTTTCATATTTCTATATGGATGAATGCATTCACAGCAACAATTGCAATTTCCTATAGTCGTTAAGTTTTGTAACACATGTTAATATTGATTTATTTGTTATTTTCGATCGTTTTTAAACGCTGTAGAATAAAAGTAAGAAAATCGGGACAAAATCGGGACATTTTGTAAATCGGGACAGAAATCGGGACAGGGTTTAAATATCGGGATTGTCCCGCCAAAATCGGGACGTCTGGCAGGCCTACATACCATGGGCCAGGATTTTTTTAGTATGCGTGCATTAATGACGCTCCTTTGATTTTGTACAGCATCAAGATATGAAAAATCCTGGGCCCGCAGGCAGCTTGTAGGCAAAGTCCGTTATGTGGGAGGAGTCGACGGTATAGTTTGTGGTTACTGCTTTAAGGCTCCGTCAAACTGAGCGCGTTTTAACGCTGCGTTTCACCGCCGCGTTGTAATGTACTGTAATACATATCCCCTGTCACACAGAGCGCGTTTTTAAAGACGCGTTGAACTCACCGCTGCGTTTAAACGTGCCTTTGTGAAAAATTACAGATTATTCTCTGACGCGGATCGTTGAGAGTCATTTTTGTAGTGCCAAATGGTCATATGGGTAATGAAATGTATAAAAACTGTTTTAAAGGGTGAGATATAGGAGATAATTGCAAAAGAATTAAATGAGAACTGTTTTCTCCGACATTTCTCTCTTTTTATTATTATTTTTATGTCGTGCTCCGAAATTTTTTTTTTCTTTTTTAAAAAATTCGTAGCACGGCAAACAAATTCTATAATTCGTCATCCAAGCTGGTTGACATTTTGAGAGATTTTGATGATAGCTAGGTATCTGTTTGACGTCGTCTACCGCAGCGTTCAGAACGTCGCGTCAAAATAATCTTAACGCCGCGTAGAATAATCTTACCGCGGCGTTAATAACGCGTTCTGTTTGACGAAACCTTTAGCAGAATGGAGTTTTTCGCGCTGCCAAAATCAAATTACATTAAAAACTACTTGATCCTTTGTAATAGGTAAGGTATACTACTATTTTTGGCTTATTTCGCTCTAAATATAACTAGATATGATTAGAAATAGTCCAAATTATGTGCACCTACTTTATTCTCAAATCTTCAAATCGAAAAAAGGTCTTGTTTTACGGAAAAAATGTTTTCCAAGAAAAAACAAATTTCATTACCAATTACCTGGAAATATAATAGGTATGCATGCAGGAGCCATAAACTAATTTATAATTCGCGAAATTTTTCTAATCCTGCTTCACCTAATCGTACATTATGAATATGAGAGTACAATAATAAACGGAGACCGAAAACAGAGTCATAAAATAATGGAATTCAATCTTGTTCTATGGCACACTGTCCTTTTGTGATATTGTTGTAAGCAAATGTACTAGGTATATATTTCCTTGTCTCTTCTCTTCTCTAGAAACCCAGCTAAAATGTAAGCAGGCACCTACCTATAAATGTACAGCTTTGTGAAAATTGTATTCTGTGTGAATTCAGATCACCTGGTGTTTTCCAGATTATATGTGTGTGGATTGTGTGTGCATGTAATCTAAATTTGCAGGTACTCATACTAAATAACATTTAAAATTTAACAGAAAAGCAAAGATACCCATTTTAGAGTAGGTAAGGTATGTTACGTACCCCATTGAAATACATTCCGGTGATAGGACTGTTTGACACCCTTCACATTTATATTCTTATACAACTACTACATCCATCTAAAAATTCACATTTGAATTGAACCCTCCGCATTTTGAAATAACTAACACAGTGATCTTATTAGGGAAAGGGAGGAAAAGCAGTTGGTCTCACTCAACTGTGAAGCAACAACAAATTCTCATAGGACTTTGGGTATTTGCAAGCCGAGCCGGTATTGTGTGAAAACATTATTATGGATAATAATAGACAACTACCAATGCATGCTGTTGCATAAAAAAAAAACAAGACCTTGAACTACCATATCATACATAATCAGCCAGTCCCGCCGCCGTTTGACTATATTATCGTGTTTGGGATATTCCAGGATAAATGAGTTTTGTACTAAATAATTCCTGTTTCGCTGGCAGGCAAGCGTGCGTAATTCATTTCCTACCTGGGCTATCCTATTTGTGTGTTCTGTTGTCCCTTTTCTTGTTTTCGGTTCAGTATAGGTAGGTATATAGCAAAGGACATGCATTTGTAGATATTTTTTTATTCGCTTTGTCGGTAGGGAAAAACGCGCGCGTAAAAGTGAGTAAGTACTTTTCAGTTTTCACCAACAAAGAAACAAATCCACCCAAAATTCATGTTTGATCCTTGACAAACGAGGAATCAGTTTAAGAGTGCCTTTAGATCGAAACGGTTGTAAGTGCGGAGAGTAAAGTATTTTATTAAAACTTGATATTGCATAGTTTAAAACCGATTTATCGAAGTGAAAAGGGTGAAAATAATAATAACGAAATGGATCAAAATCCCGTAAGTACCAACTTGTTAAGCTAAATTAAATGATTATAAATAATTCCTATTAGAATAGAAATAGTTATCTACACTTTGTTGGTTGGTTCTTAACGACTTACATATTCATATCGCGTACAAGTATATTGCTTGCAGTGTCCTTGAAATTGGGTGGCAATCACATTAGATTTTTTTATGAACTGGGATTCTGTTTGGATAGAACAACTCCCAGTTATGTTTCTATTGGGTATCCACTGTAGCACAATGGGAATGGGAATAATATCCACGTCGGTCGCGTCTTTTAAGAATTATTTTACAATCCAATTGCATTTCATGATTTTTTGATAACGATCTTTATTGCACATTTGAAAACACAGTGAACAAATTTGTAAAATATAAATTTTTTACGAGAGGGTGGCAAAAAGGATGGCAGTGGTTTGGCCGAACCATTAATGAAGTACCACCGAAATTGTTTACGGAAAATTAAATTAAATTTGGCAAAATAAGTGTGCTTCTTCTTTTCTTTTAGGTTCCCAACTATTTTTTATTTCGATAAGGTCTGTTCGCTTAAATTCAATTATCTTTATTTCTTATAACAGAGTACACAAACCGAGTTTGAAGTCGATCGGATGTTTCCATACAAACTCTGACCCCCCCCCCCTCCTTTTTTACCCCTTTATTAGTTGAATTTCCAAAATCTGAGAAATTAATTTTCTTTATTTCACATAGAGAGTAGACAAACCGAGTTTTAAGTCAATCGGATGAAAAATAAAAATCTTCCCATACAAAAGTTGACCCCCTTTTACCCCTTTAGGGGTCGGGTTTCGAAATAACCTGTCTTATTCATTGTATACATCATAAAGGGAACCTCTGGGCAAAATTTCAACTTTCTAGAGTAGAGGGTTTGAGTTGGGCGTTGATGATCAGTGAGTGGTAAACTTCATTTTTATATGAAGGAATGGAAGGGCAGTGGTTAACCACTATATAGTGAAGCAATTGCGTGCGAATGTCCTGCTTTGGTTGGGATTCTATATAACAGAGTCAACATTTTTCATTTTAAAAAATCATAGCTGTCTTTTGATCCATTTTGAACTTAGTTCAGGTTTTTCGGTGTCAATACTGATGTGTAGTAGTACTGGTATCGCTGAAGAGATTAAGGAGTATTGCATTGTGACTTATTTTAATCGATTATAGTAATTAAAATATTTTTCTATTTCTCAAAATTGTCCTAACATAAAAAAAATGTTAAACCTAACCTACTATCCTATTACATTATATCGAACATTTCTTTTAATAAATTTTTAGTGTTTGCCTTTTTGACAATTTTTTTTTTGTGCATTTCTTTTCAGCAGTTGAAAAAAAGGATAATTGAACAACCATCCACATATTCACAACGAAAGACTTATGCAGCAACTGTACCACAATCACAACGACAGTCTGAAATAGGCAACTTTTATCAATATATTTCAAAGGAACAACCGCAAGCATCACATCAACAACCACCACAAAAGCAACATCAACAACAGCTTCAACCCCAGCAGAAAGAGTCTAAACTACTTCTACAGCAACTAATTCCACAGCCTGTAATTCAGGCAATTAAATACGAGTATTATGAGCCACCAATGACTCTGAATGCCTGGACACAAACTAGTCCTGAGGATTTTCCAAACATTCCACCATTAATTAATCCGAAAGTTGAATCTGCACTTTTAGCCAAAATTCAAGAGCTTGAGAGAAGCTTAAGAGCTCAGTCAGATGAGCTGGAACAGTTAAAAAGACAAAGCTCTAGATGTTCATCTCCTGAACAGGCAGTCTCTAACTCGACCACAAATATTCTCTCGGGAATAAATCGCGAAAGTACAACTTATACCATTCTAACCCAGTCAGATGAAAATAATTGTGACGCCCAAATTGAGATAGAAATAAGTGATGTTATTGGAAGTTGTGATACAATGAACCCCTCGCCAAAATTGTACACTGTAAAATCGGCTCACCCGCCAATGGTTCAGTCTCAAAAGGAGGTGGAAGCAGTTCCTAAAAGCCCTAAACCAAATCAATCCATGACGACTATAGGACCGTATAATACCCAAATCCCCACAGAGGAATTTCGGAAAATAGCATGGACATCGGCATCGATTGCAACGAGAAAATTATTAACAACTATTTTTGATCGTGAGACGCTGGCCACACACTCAATGACTGGAAAAGCTTCACCCGCATTTAAGGATCTCGATAAGCCTGTTAAAGGTCGACTCGCTCCGAATGCTATTCAGGATATAGTTCACATAGTGTCGCAGAAATGTGGAGTATCTGCAAAGGAAGTTCGCTCAGCAATCACAACTAAATGTGCGGATGAAAATAAAATGCTCAAGTTGAAAGAGTTGAAAAAATCGGGCTCCCAGACACCAAATAGAGGTACCCTAAGGGAGTGCAATAAACGGAAATCTTCAGATAAAGAAAACTTTTAAACGTCAAATATCATTTTGAGTTTTTGTAAAAAGTGTAAATATGCAAACGATTTTGATAAAAAATGTTCACTGTATTGAATTTAATATATAAATGAATGTTTAAAAATGGTCGGTGTAATTGATTTCTTTTGTTAAAATTTTTGTATAAAGGTATCATCTTTAAGGATCTTTTTGACTAGTACGATGTTTAGAACAGAACGTTTTTCGGCAATTCACTCAAATTTCTGCATTTTACTTAACATAAAGTCTGCGATGATACCGCACGTCCTGCATTATTCAAACTCTCCGGAAAAAAACATCGAACCAGTTGAAACAAAAAAAAAACGAAGTCTCGATCTATTTGTAGTTGCTACAAATGTCAAAGCTGATGTCAAAAATAATAGTTGGTGCCACGTTGGTGCAACAAGTCCGTGTAGGCACCCTAGAGCTAACTTCATACAACTATTCAGTTAAATTACTTTTTATTTTTGGGACGAATAGAAGGAACGTCTGAGCTGCAGAGACGTTGAAGAAATAGAATCTGTTCGTCATCTGCTTTGCGAATGTCCAGCCTTTAAAACCGGTAGACAGAGTATTCTCAACAGCTTCTTCTTCGATGAACTAGAGGATTTGGTGAATGTTGATCTTAAGGAACTCCTGAGATTCATACTCAAATCGGGGTGGTTCCAGTTGGTCATCAAATCCCACATCCCTTCGGTTGCTCCTAGGATAGGCTGGGAATCTGGATACAAGAGCTTGTGAATGCCTGGGATTAATACCAAATCTAGGTGACTCAATAAAGCGGTATACTCTTTGTCTCCAACAGGTATGGAATGGAAGGTTCCCGTGACTGGACACAATGGACCCAACTGATGGTCTACGCGAAGCTGTGGCAACCGCCACAAGAGCACCCAATTACCTACCTACCTACCTAACGTCTGATTTTAGATTTAGGAACCTTTCTCAGAGCAGTCAAATATACTTTATCATGTTCGTCAAACATCCACCACACTAAACACAGAGTAACTGCGCCCACTGCGGAGCTGATGTCGCGGTCACAAATCCAACTCGCCAGGCATTTAGGTACTTACTTCAGAGGAACCAGGTCCTCAACCAATACGCCCGATAGTTAGCGCAGTATAGTTAACTACGCCTCCAATTGCGCACTGCAAGTCTTGGTTGGTTAGTTAAAGTTCTGCTGTCTACCGCGTTGTTCCTTTGGGTTTAAATCGTCAGTTCGAAGGATTTTCTTCTATCTTACAGAAATTGGGTCGGCACTTAATGCAACAGACGTCAAAACATCAGTAGACACCGCAATTAGTGCAACCATGAGAAATATTGACCACAAATTGAGAGAGCATGATTAATACCACCTGATTTAGCAAACGTATACGTATACCTATACGTATACTGATATAGACCACTGTGCCAGAGGCATAGGTAATGGCCATAAGACTAGGTATCGACTTACCAGGAGTTGCTATAACATATAGGTGGAAGAAACGGAGACCAAGCACCTGCTTTGTGAAAGCCCTAACCTAAAAAACAAGTCGAATTCGCTGAGAAACAGACTTTTAAGCGACTTAGAGGCATAGTATTGACGAACAATCAGGTTTTTAAAAAGTCTAGTGGATTTATCTTGGGCTTCAATGGTGAACTTAGCCCTTTTAACTAGCGTCTTAATTAGACCTGCCCTATGGGAATTGAATTAAGAAATAAACTGAAGGTATGAGAAAACAAAGTAAGTTTAAAGTATAGTTCTTGATCCCTACTTACCCTTACAGCATATAAAAAAGTTATAGAGATATATTATCGCCCTTCAAATGAATGTTTGTACATAAATACTTACAGTACCTAAACTGCAAAAATACCTCTCAGCATATTTTTGCTTCTTAACAAAACGTATCATTTAAGACAGGTACGAATGAATATGAATATGAATATTTATTTATATATTTGAGTGAAGACAATTAAAATTTCAGAACTTAGACCAATCTGAGTATCTGAGGACTACGTTGTCACTGTTTCCACTTCCGAGGAATCGGGCTCATCGTCTGAACCTGTAAGACAAACGATTCTTAAATACCATTTAATACTTATAAAGTACACACGCGAATTGCTTCCATGATCCTTCACAAAAAATATAGACTCACTAGGAAAGAGAATATCAATAAGAAAGTTAACGATTCCCATTAAAAAGTCCCAGAACATGTTGGTCGTTGATACAAATAAATTTAACTAAACTCATAAAACTATCCGTTTGGATAATACGAAAAGACTGTATGTCTATGTATGTACATAATTAAAACACAAAATAACTGATGCATTACAAAAATTGTATTTTTTTTCCAATTATAGATTTATTATCATTGTATAATTGCACTCACTGTTTGAAAAAGCAATTAAATCAACGTACAGCGTTTTTTAATTCCTATTTGTCATCTGAAATTATGTAAATAAAATAATCACTTGAATATGCGATACTAAAATGAAGGGATTGTTTTCTATAACAACCTAAACTTAAAATTTAGTTCGGAAAATTGAATACGCAGACGGTTTTACCTGGGCCGAAAAGTACATCTACCAAAAATTGGTATATTGCTGAAACAACTTCACAATCCTCCATTGTTGATATTGTCAGTTGGACTGTCTGTATGTTGCAAAGCAGAATGTCAGTTTTGAAATTATATTCTGTGTTAAATAAATGTTAAGCTGATTTTATATTTATACCTTTAGTTCAAATGACTAGTTCATTAGGAACCTAATGAACTGAAAAAAAAGTCATGACCACACTTAACAGTGTTAAATTGAAATTGTTTCACACCATTTGCCAAAAACAAAAACCGTCTATTTACACGTAGAAACATCTATATGTACTTCCTATTTATTCACATATAGAAACAAAATTTTGCAATTATAATTTGGGTAATTTTACAAACGTCAGGGATCAAAATGTTGACAACTTTAATGTTTTGTTTATTATCTATCAGTCTGGTCACACACGTTACAATGTAGCTATTCGAGTGAGGTATAGTGAATCGTTCAAAAATCGAATAATCGGTTTTCAGCAAATCAATCACTGTTGTTTTAGCCTTTACCTTTACAAATGGGGCCTAAAACCTCGCACCTCTCACTGGCTATATATCTCGGTCGTAAGGCCGATACTTACGTACGGTGTGGTTGTCTGGTGGAATGCCTTAGACAAAGCGACAAATCGCAATCGAAAACGGCGGATGGTATAGGTGGTGGTGTTTTTTCTGGCAGACTAATTCTAAGCCTCCCCCTCCGTCTCCCAGATCACCGTAGCGTTTTTCAGGCGGAAATAATGGCAATAAAGGAAGTCTTATCCCGGCTAAAAGAAAACGTGATATCCGCATCTTCTCGAGTAGTCAGGCTGCAATTAAGTACTTAAAATCGGTCTCTATAAACTCTATTACAGCCCTAGACTGTCGCACGTCTCTCAGAGAGATGACGGAGCAGTTCAACATTCACCTCTGCCGCGTGCCTGGGCACAGAGACATTCCAGGTAACTGTAAGGCTGATGAACTTGCCAAGCTCGGAACTACACTACCTATCGTACCAACCAAATGTACCTTAGGTAACCCGATTGCTATACGTGTAAACTCATAATAAAGCCGGATGCCATCGAGAGGCATGACATGTCTAGCGACATAACAGATCTGGCCAAAGTTGAATCTAAGAATTTGATCTCTCTATAGACAGAAGGTATATCAGCGCCACAATAGGTGTCATTACTGTACACTGCCTTATAGGCAGACATGCAACAAGGCTTGGCGTGCTCTCAAACGATTTTTGTAGAAGCCGTTTGGATGAGGAGGAGAAAGAGACCATTCATCACTTTCTCTGCACCTGTCCGGCACTCTCCCGCAAACGGAAACACCATTTGGGAGCCTTCTATTACAATGATCTAAACGATCTAAAAAACATATGACATCCTTAGTCTCCTGCGCTTCATCAGAAGCTCTAACTGGTTCAACGAGTAGGAAGAAATTTCTTACTTGATTCTTATGTGGTATCACACAGGAACTTATAATGGTCTAAATGCGTCGGCCTTTAGCCAACAACCACTTCAACCTAACCTAACCTAGCCTTTAACACGTTACTGACTGTATTATAAGTAGGTACTCATTTACGTAGGTCGAACTACAGAACGGGAATCTGGATTTGGGCTTCAACCAATACGCGATATTTGGCTAACAGCTTCCAGTACTATAGTTGCGCACTCGAAGTTCTCTCAGGGCCCCTTCTACTTGTTCACGCCACCAAAGCTGAGGTATTTCTCTACTTCGTCCCACCCGTTGCTTGCTCTATAGGTACCGAGGACATCAATTTTCCAAAACTCCTTATATTAAAATTAATAAACAGATAGTGACCACCGATCTCGACTTCTTGGGGTTTCTCCAGGATCTGGGATAGTATTTTGGTCGGTTGTGGTTTTACCGGGCCTAAGACGGCATTGGTAGAGGCCAAAGGCTACGTTGACAAATGCTTTCAGGTTTGTATACAGTAGACAGACGGCAGGCATTATCTTGTATGCTAAGTTTATAGGAATAATTGTTGTTGCATAGGTGGCGCAGTTTACAGGGGACCATGGACCAGACAAACGATACTAAGGTGCCATTCATCATCAGGCATACTTCCTTCCCACCAAATCGTTGCGATGAGTTGATGTATGCTTCATATCAAGTCGTCTTCCTCTGCTTTAAATGGATCGACTGGCCTAGGTCGTCTGATCCAGCAGCATTGTCGAGCTTGAGCGTAGGTATATTAATCCTAACTTCATTTTGACCGGGTGGACTGAAATCTTGGCTTTCATCGTCCAGATTTAAATGATTCGTTTTGCCTGACGGCGGTCTTTCGTTCGTATTCGCTATTTCCGGAAGTGACTTTTCGAAATCCTCAACACTGACCCTGCTTTTGGTCCTCGTCACATGATGCGTATATGTCTTCCCGATCGCAGCATTATACATGTCAAATAAGTAAATTACCGTTCCTTTCTCAAAAAAATGTGCGATGACGTTTCTTTGTTCATTTTTAAACCCTACACAAAGAGATATAGGTATTCACTTTGTCATTTACATTTGTAACGTCAGGAAAGAGTCACCGGAGACCCTATAATGTATATATATTCTGAATTAGGATCACATTATGAATCGATCCGAAAGCGCATTAAGCTGGCGAATGAAATGAGAGGACTTCTTTTTACCGTCGTCAGGTTGCTATAGGAAATAGGAAAACCAATATTAGATCCATGCGTTGTGTACGTTACGTACTAACTCGAATGCCTAACATTTTGAATGACTTGTATGCAATGGCATTGGCCAGGCCGATGATAAGACTTTTACTTGTTTGGAATTACATTTTGGCAAACTGACAAAGTAAATCTTCAGCAATTGCTTGATTTGTATACTTAATATTCACCCGAATAGTACGTGATGGTACATAATATACTTAGGCCTGGCCTTAATGTTACTAGAAACCAACTTTGCATTATCGAATACATTTTAGTATTTTCAAAAATTCAATCGCTTGTTTTCAAAAAAATTTGCAATTATTCATCCTCAGATTTATCACATTTAAGTTTATCATTTTCAACAAAGTAATCTGAATTGCTAGACGATCCGTCGTAACATGCATCGAAAAACCGCGTCCTTTGTTCATCCGTACAGAATGGTGGCATCTGTTGACCCTCTGGATTACATTTAAATAGGTACTCAGCCAAAAAATCAACAGGATCATCTGGCTTTAGCTCGGCTATTTTCAAAATACCCTCAGTAAGTGTAGGAAGGACATATTTTCCCAGGTATTGTCGCAGCGGTAAAGTCTTAACTTGACGCAGCTCATCCTCATGCTTTCGAATTTCTTCATACTTTGCGGTCTACAAAAGAAAATGTCCTTACTATAAAATGTGTACACTTCGAACAAAAATTCTCTCAATACCCATTCCAATAATTTGCATTCTCTTTCAAGTGTCAACGATTTTATCATTTCTTCTTTTTTTCGATGTTGCTCTTTTTCCTCCTTCAGTCGCTTTTCAGCTAAAACCTTATCTAGCTGCTTTTGTTGTGCCTTAGACAAGGGATATGTAAAGGGGACACCAATTTCCGTTTTCAACGTTCGAAGAGTATCTGTAAAAAGTGTATCCTGTTCAATAAAGATGCTTATAGGAACAAGATCGTTATCATAGAAGAGATTTGCCAAACAGAATGGCTCAGTATTCCTTTCTCGATAGGCATCTATTTTAGGGAGCATTTGATGTCGAAGACATCTTCGAATAATAGCTTCAGTTTCCGTGAAATCCATGGCGCGCTTACAGATTAGTTCATCATGGGCATCCAATATGATGAAGTGAGTGGGTTCCAATGGTGGGATTGCTATGGTATTGGGCGCACCCAGGGCTTCTGCGTCTATATTTGTCTGTGATAAAACAACAGGTATATTTGCTCTACGTGTGTTATAGAAAATTAGCTTGGCTTGATCGTAGTTAAAAGGGAAACTGTCAATGACGTAGCCTTGATTGTCGTTGTATTGTTTTACGGAAATGAGTTCAATTAAACACCTACGAGGGAGTATATGCAAATGGAAAAGTTTGAAAGGAATTGGATGGTAATTCTTACCGTGATACCTGTTCAAATTCTTGATCTTCAAATGCCTTATGTGAGGCAATGTACACCTTTAGCTCGAATAGTTCCTTGGACCATTTTTCAATTTGTTCCTTAAGTTCGTTAATTACATATTTATCTTCCAAGCTAATTTTATGTGATTCTTCTCCGCCCTTGGTTTTTAAAGTCGGTTTTTTGCCTTCTTCGTATTCCAATTCTACTGAGCATTCCAAATTTTCTACTACGCGTATGCTGTTTTTGACATTTGTTTCCTATATGTAGGTATAGAGGTACGGTTGGAAATAAATTGAAAAAAAAAGTCGTTAGCAAATAGGCAGTGCGGTAGCACTATCAGACAAGACGCGCATCGAAATGGTGTGGCAGTGGCGTGGTGACCATAGAAGTGGTGTGGTGATGGAATTGTGGAGAAGTGATATGAAAGATTTTTAACGCGCACTGAAGGGGCAAGGGGCATCACGCCATCGATACGCCACTGCTTCACCACATCGGTGTGCGCAGTGTAGAATTATATATAATTTTAAATCTAATTTAAAGTGTCTTTGGACACTTTCTTTTCTTGTCTTCGCTCTTCTACTCTCTCCTATCTTTTTAAGTCCGCCTGAAGTCCATTTAGAGTAGCTTCCTTCTTCTATTGTTTTTCTATTTTCTATTTTTGGCATGGATAATAGTTGTTGAGCAGGTGGTAAACGGTGAGGAGGCAAGAACACCCCTGTCCGACGAGCTCTAGTCGAGCAACCACAAGCATGCCGCGCCCTCCTCACCTTTGCCGAAGCTGCCCCTGTGGCTCAACCCTGGCTCACGACAATGGCGCCCAACGTGGGGCCAAAGTTTTAATAGTCGCATTTTTTACTCTTAAAATCTGGTCTGAATCAGATAATCACAATAAAGCAGAATTAATGGTAACAAGTGAAAGTGTTATCATTGGCCTGGCCGATGCTTCGATACCCTCCACTGTATGTACTGTACACCCACGTGTCTAATACATATTGGTTTTGTATGGGAGGTGCCAGAACTGCTTGACCGACATAGACCATTTTTAATACCAACCTGACAAAGGTAAAAGAAAGTTGTCTCACAAAATTATCTTTGAATAGACAGATAGACAGTGAGACGGACAGACAGACGGATTCAGAATGTGATCCTGATTCAGAATATATATACAAGGTGGCGCAAAAATAACCTTCCGATGTTTTTTGGCTGTAATTTAAAAAAAAAAATGAAAAACTTTGATTCTTCTTGTGGATTATTTTTATTTGGTCTTTTAATTTTTTTTACATCAAGTCGAGAATATGATGTTATGTAAATGGCCGCCGCCACAGTTGATTGTCATTTGAGCCCTTTTTATGGCATTTTCCATCACTTTGGTCAAAACTTCTGGCGATAGGTCCTCACATTCTTGACGGATATTGTCTTTATGAGCTGCAAGAGTCTGAGGCTTGTTGACATAAACCCGCGACTTCAAAAAGCCCCACAAAAAGAAGTCTGGAGCGGTCAAATCAGGCGATCTTGCTGGCCAGTGCAAATCGCCAAAACGGGAGATTAGGCGCCCGGGAAATGCATCCTTCAGCATATCGGTTGTGGCACGTGCAGTGTGTGCCGTTGCACCGTCCTGTTGGAACCACATGTTTTCCAACCCCAATTCATCAAGTTGCGGCAAAAAGAACTCGTTGATCATTACTCTGTAGCGCTCACCATTCACAGTAACCGCTTCCATGACATCTTCGGCTACAGCCAGCAATATTCTCTGCAGAACGGCTACTCCGGGGTCTGCAACGCCTGGCAGCATCTCGTATTGTGCCAGTCTCTTCGAGGCGAGCGGCTAAACGTCGCAGTGTTTCACCAGTAGGCGTTGGACGGCTAGGAAATCTGCGACGAAATTCACTTTGTGCCAAAGTCACCGACCGATTATTGCTCAAATAAATAGTCACCAATATTCCGCTTTCTGCAGCAGTGTAGCGTAACATTGTTTATTAACGTGTATTTCGCATGTGTTTACTACACAAATGTCAAAACAGAACTGACATTAGGGGCCAATCGCAAAATTTATAGCATTTTCTGATAGGAGGATTACTTTTCCGCCACCTTGTACTTTATAGGGTATCATTACGAATGTAATGACAAAGTGAAATGCTTTCCTGCGGAGGATATAATAACAAAAAACTGAGAGGAGAAGAATTCCATCGCTAACTATCGCTTCGCTATCGCGCTGGTGTGTTTAGTTGTTTATCGCCATCGCTATCGCTATCGCAATCGCGGCGGTGTGTTTTGACCTTAACACTTTGCTTAGTAAACCTCAGGACGATAATAATTCAGCCACTATGTCAGCTAGGTAAGTAAGATATCGTAGCTGTGATTTTGTTCTGAAGACATATTGATAGTTGGAGTTGTAATTGTTATCCTTAAGGGAAATAATTAGTTGGGTACATTGTACATCAAACCTCTATATCTATGTATATATCGACTTAAGCTCACTCCAAAATGTTAAAACAGAGCGATAGGCATTAAAAAAAAGAAATTAAGCGGCGGTACTAAATTGAGCCATCTTACCAGCAATTTAATGTATTCATTAATGACTTCACGTGTATCGATATATGGGATGTTATAGTACTCTGATAATTTTTTGGCATGTTTAGTCTTCCCCACTAGCGGTGGACCATCCAAAACAAGTCGTAGCGGGTGTAGATTTCTTGCATCACGGAACTCCTGAGCCAGCATATTCCAAAATTCTTCGTTTATCTCATGAAATGATTTATCTTTTAAGTAGCTTGAACGCAACTTAACATTAAGAGACAGTACATCTAGAACTGATTGCTTTAAAAAATGTAAGTTTTTTTTTGTTTTTTTATAAACAAAATTAAGGGTATTCACTTAATCTGATAAATTTATGCAGCTCGTAAATGTATAGGTACATTTTTGCGTAAATTTGAACACCCCTCGGAAATGTTATTGCGTAAACCGCGTAAATCGACTGTAAATCTGGAATCAAACAAACAATTCATACGGGCTGTTTGACATTTGTGACTTGCGTAACTTTCCGCGGTTGGTTTCCGAGCCTAAATCGTCGCGGAAAATTATGAGGTCTGCGTAAACTATTCTTCATACAAAATCTGACCGTTCATTTACGAGGGTGTAAATTTTTGCGTTTAAGTGAATACCCCTATTAATTTTTACCGGAAAAAGTGTATTCTCCATGGTAAGCGTTTCCACTTCATTTAAAAAGAGTATGTTACTGCAATGGCTATTCAAACTCTTGTTAATATGGTAAGTAAAGCCCTTGAGAGATATTAAAGTTGGCTGGACCGCAAAGATGTAACGGATTTTTGACTCCGGAAAGTTATCAAAAATGTCTTCCATTATTCTATGAAACAAACATTTTAAACAGGTACCCCTTAATTATGCAGTGTTGGAAATAATGTTAACTTACTGCGCAAAATCCTTTATATAAATCATTGGGATCAATTGCGAACCAGGCCTAATAATCGGCACCGGCTTGTTGTAAAAGGCTAATTTGAAAATATAATGAAACCTATCATTCTCTGCTCCATACGTTATTCCTGGACAAACAACTAGCGTTTTAACAAAATGTTTGCACTTCTTTTGCAACGAAATAATATCGCGCTCCAAAAGTTTGTGCTTGCAATAGCTTCTGTGGGCCTTTCGCCGCCTGTAGT
Organism: Cheilosia soror; assembly: GCA_949372485.1. Lineage (NCBI taxonomy): Eukaryota > Metazoa > Arthropoda > Insecta > Diptera > Syrphidae > Cheilosia > Cheilosia soror. The sequence continues at coordinate 138,005,822 of OX443561.1, read as the reverse complement.
CATCCTCAAGTAGAAAACCGTAATTCTCGTCATCTTCTTCTTCATTGGTAATCACTTCGGTAGTTGTTAGAGACCAGGTCATTGGGGTTGATATTAGTATTAGATACTTAATCAAGAGAGGAGATTCCGATATTTTTTTTTGGTCGTTCGTCCATTCTTCGAGAACTCTTATCACCCGGCGTACGTCAACGCATACTGCTTCGAAGTTCGTCGAGTTCACATTGAATACAAGAATATCGCAATTGAGTATCCTTGGGATGTAGTTTACATTGGTTGAATTCAAGATTTCTAGTGGATGTCGTTCGTGCATAACTTTGACGAGGTTCTCCGGTTGATTTATCGATCCGAAAAGCTCATATTTTGAACACCGTACTTCCAGGTTTACCTCCATTAATCGTTTCTTTATTGCATTGGTTTCGTACTCATCAATGTGATGTAAGAATATACGTTTCTCTCTTGCAAGTTCTTGTGGTTGGTCTTGAGACATTTTTTTTTTGTGTCTATATTCTAATCAGTTTTGCAAATTGTGTTTGAAATTTTTTTTTAATATACGAAAACTATCGGAGCTCTAAAATACTGGCTTCAAACAGTAGATAGATTCTGAATTAAGAATTCAGAAGCTTACAGTGGGGGCATTTTACTGTAGGTACTGTATAGGTACTTTCAGCAAGAGCAAGGGGTCGTAAATTGCATTTTAAGGTTTCTTCCACCGCCACCCCTCGCGAACGTCTGAGAAACATCCAAGAGTATTAATGCTGGTAAGAAAGATTCTCAATTCAGCAGTTCGGTTCGGACTCAGCATACAAAAAAACTCACACACTCACACAGATGGTTGTTGGAAGCTCATAAACCATATGAGTTTTGAAAGATGACACAATTATTCAATAAAATTCTTAAAGATTTATTTCTTCGATAAATATCTAGCAACGCTGAATAAATATAAATTGGAAAATAGTTGGCGCAATCTCATATAAAAATTGTTTGTTCTTACTCTGATTAATGGTGATCAACGCCCAGGCTAAACGGGAAGAGCTCTGTGGTCAAATTTTAATCACAGGAACACTCCCGCGGCAATACCGAAGATTGTCTGTAAATTTGAGCTAAATCGGTTTGGTGGTTTTCGAGATATACGATTTTGAATGTATTTTTTTTTATGGGCGGTCCCACGCCCATTTCTCGCTTTCCCGGCCAACTTTTCCAATTTTGTTTTTCCGTATAAAACTTAGATATATGGACTAATGTGAATATGTAAAAAAAAAAGGTAGATCTCTTCAGCCGTTCTCAAGTGATGCCATTATTACCAACGAACATCATTTCATTTTTACTAAAGTAAAATAGGAAAATCGATGTCTTGTAGGATTGGCGCGATTCCAATAGGTTTGTTTGACGTGGACCTTATGACGCACTAGTGCGCACTGGGTAGGTAAGTCCTGTGGCGGTCGATATAGCACTAAGTTCGCACTGGCCAAGAAAACCTGTGTTCGAGGTGAGCACTGAGACGCCCTAGTTAAGTACTGAGCCGAAGCCGACCGTAGGTATTCAGTTAATGCAAGAGTTCAGTGCTGAATTTGGCTGTCAATCGTAGCTGCCACTTGGGCGAAATTATGTTTTTGTGAATTATTGACTTGTGCTGAGTGCTGCAGTAGTTAATGTTGAAAGAAATGTGTTTTTCAACATTACAATCATTAATTTAACAAATTTAATGTTATTTCTGGTGTTAAATCTATATATTTCCTGTTCGACATGAAACTAATGTCGTTTTCGGTTGGTCATCCAGAACCGTCCGGAAGAACTCTCCGCGATTCTGAATTCAAATCCAGAAGCAAATTTCTATTCTTTTCAGAAGAATAACTGTCAGTTGAGTGCCAATCGAACGCTTTCAGAAGCGTTCGGATTGCTTCCGGACGTTTCTGGACGAGGGACTACCAATCGAAAACGACATAAATTTCTGGGGTTTCTGTGGGTTTTTTGGCAGCCACGAGAATTTACTGACACTTCTCAGTGCACACTGAGTGCGTCCTAGGGCTAACCACCTCGAACGAACTTAATAGTACCTACCCCAAGTCAAATAACGCACTTATACATTTACAAAAGCAGACAAATCTGCTTTCATGTTCCATGCCACGAAAAATCTGATATCTGAAATAAAAATTTGATGGAAAACAACATAAGTATAAAATGATTCTCTCGGTTACAAATACCTGTCAGGTAAGTCTAAAGTTGCTAAAAAGAGTAGATAGTATTCCATATTGCTTTATTTTTTTTTAAATATTGTATTCACTGCTAATTTCTTAAAACTAAAATAAACCCATAGCTGTGGGCAGCCATTTTGGTTGAAAATGATTCACATATCAGGATATAAACTAAAAGTCAGTTATTAATCCCAGTCACTATCGTCATCATCATTGTTATCATCATTATCATCATCGCCTGCAATATGAGAAGTAAATAAAATATATTATATTATAATGTAGAATGTAAATAACTATTTAGTTTCAAAAATTACGCGATTAGAGCCCTGATTTGTTTATAAATAATTTCAGCTGCCAGCTCACCTACAACTTTCTTAATTTCTTAACAAACACAACTGTTATGCTTAATAACAAAAGTCTTACTTGAAGGAAACATCATGTTCGATAAAAATCCGAATACCATCGAAAGAAATTGACAGTCTTCCATGATTGAAGATATGGGTGAACTTGAAAAATCTGTCAAACAATACGAAACGTTTGCTGAGTATATTCATATTTAAATTGAAGACTCCCCACCAATACGACAGGCATTAGACACTTAATGGACTGGAAGTGAAGCAATTTGTCTGAAGCACACTTTAAAGTATCAATTTTTAAAGCTTCACACAATTTACTATGAGATCGTTAGACATAATTGATATAAATGTATGTAAACGGATTTTTTTTAGATACTATCTCGGCTTTGCCTGTGCTCGAATTTGGTGTTACTTTACGATTTAAAATTACGCTGTTGTATTTTAAAAGTTAGCTACGAAGCAAGGTACCTGATGACAGATGAGGGACTGTCAAAAAAATATAACTGCCCTTACAGTCACAGGTCGGTATAAAATCGACTTTTTAGAATCAATATAATATCTGCGTTGAAGCTGGATTGAACGTAAACAAATGAGCGGTGGTCGTCTATGCACGTTAGTGGAGTCTCATTGAAACAGGTGAAGAGGTTTAAGTATCTCCGAATCACGAACAGTGCAAGGACCAAAGCTGCGTTTTTTTCTATAGGATTGGCCATGTTGGGCCAATTTTGAGACAGCTGTATAATTCTGTTATCCGTTGAGTGAAGGTTTCTTTTTCGGTTGCGTCGTTACAACTGCGACAGTGTGTATTATGTGGGACGCCCAATCTGGCTGCATGGTCCCCTATTAGGCCAGTGGCCTGTGGTGAGCTATCGACAGGAATTCTGAAGACATTTTTGCTTTGACTGCTCCTATTGAAATATTGACCAATTCCGCAAGTGGGCAGTGGGAGCTTGAACCTTACCTGGCCAGCTTGTCAGTCTGTTCGTTTCCATAAACGTAAACTTTTCAGGGTAATTCTGAATTGATCAATCGAGGCCATTTTGGAACCGTCCGTGTAGATTGCTAAATTCGAGTCCCTGTTCAGCCGTCCGTCTTGCCACTTTAATGTTGGAGAGAATTATACTTCAAAGTGGTTTGTAAAATGCATTTTGGGGGTGGTACTAGTTCTCTTGCTAGAGAAAACAGAACGTTGCTATGCCCATAGGGTCTCGCATAGCAGCACTCTCTGAGTCTGATCACGCTGTGTGCTGTGAAGTGATGTTGGTGATGTGCTGGATCTAACGGTAAAAGATGCACAAGGACTGTGAGGCGTCTGACGGCGTTGACTGCAGAGCGCCTAAGGTGCCTATGCATGCCGTTCTTTGGACTCTGTTGAGCTTTGTTATGTTATAGGCTTTTTTTAAGATCGTATTACGGCTGTGCACACCCCACCTTTTGCCGAATGTTCTACTGCAGGCATAGAAAGCTATGCACGCTGAGCTTGGGATCTAGGATCACTCCCACATATACCTACCTATACTACCTATACTGCTAAATGTAAGACATTTAAATCAAACACACCTTTTGTAAAAATTCAGCACTTCCGCTGGTAAGTTGCTCTCCCCGCCATACTTTTTCATCTATTGGGCACTGGAAGAATGTTGAATCAAACCAAAAGCACAGCAGCAAAATATACCACATAATAAACTACTTTATCACAAATGAGGGCGCAGTAGCGCAGTCCGCAGTGGTTGGTGTGCTGGACTACTGTGCGAGGGATCCCAACTTTGATCCCCGGAAAAACACAAATTACATCTTAAGGTTTTTTCTACTGCGCCACCTCTCACCTCTTGCGAACGTCTGACAAACATCCGAGAGTATAACTGTCATGAAAAAGCTTCTTAATTCAGAGTAGGTCCCTTCCATTCTTCCAAAAAATAATAGAAATTCACACAAACGAATGGTTGCGAGAAGCTAGGCCTAGGGTGTCTACCCGCCTGTTGCGCCACCTATTTATTTTTATTTTTATCACAAATGCCACTCGGAAGTCGGAACATCTATTGTCTACTTTACTTTGCTTTGCCTTACTTTGCTGAAGTAGGTGTTCAAGAAAAGGTGTTGTTTTCAATTGACATTCATTATAAAATGAATTGAATCACTACGGTCGCACTGGGTATGGGAGCACTGCTGTTTTAACAAGAGTCTCTCGCTACTCGCTCTCTCTCTCCCAAACACTGATGTGATTTTTTCACTCACACTTATATCATCTAACGTATGTTAGAAAAAGAAAACGCTGTTTGTTGAAAAATGAAAATGTCATTTAGAAATAGTTTTGAAAGGGTAGCGTCAGATTTGACTTGTGCATTACCGTTTTGCAAATCTGCAAGGGAATTTTTGTCAATTTAATTTCAATTGTGCTTCAAAATAAAAATGTAAAAATCAAAATGTTTCGCATAAATTTCTTCATTTAGTTTTCCGTTAAACAAAGAACATTTACTATAATATACATTGAAATTATCCACTGTATTAAAATTGAGAAATTCGCACCAATCCAAATTAATAAAGAGAAAGTCATTCCGGTACTATCGAATAACTAATTATAAATTTTAATTTTATTTAAAATTCTTGTGTACGTTAAGCCAAAAATATGTCGTTTTTACGAGGATCTCTTAATTATGTTTGGTGCACAACTAGTGTATTGGGAAAAGGAGCCACTGGTTCAGTCTTTCAGGCAAGTATCAGACATTTTTGTTTGTTTGATAAAGTTAAAGTACCTATTAGTCAGACCACTTTTTTTTGTCTAGATTGCATTTAAGGGTACTTTATCTTATCAGGGGTTTATCTGACTTGATATACATAATTTGTGTAGTATTTGCAAATAAATTCGCTATGGTTGAAAAGGCATCAGTCCTTGGGTTTTTTTTACAATAATTTCTTAGTTCAACGCTTGTTTACTTAAATGGAACGGATGTCGTGTCGCAAACATTTTATACTCAAGTAGCTGTGCTGACCACTCGATAATAATATTCAATTGTATTTTCTTATCAATTGTAGGGTGTTAATAAGAACACAGGAGAATCAGTGGCGGTGAAGACATTCAATCCATACAGCCATATGCGCCCGCAAGAAGTGCAAATGCGCGAGTTTGAAGTTCTTAAAAAGGTCAATCATGAAAACATTGTCAAATTGCTTGCCATCGAAGATGATCAAGAGGGACGTGGTAAAGTCATCGTAATGGAACTCTGCACCGGAGGAAGCTTATTCAACATCTTAGATGACCCAGAAAACGCATATGGATTGCCTGAGAGAGAGTTTCTCTTAGTTCTAGAGCATTTGTGCGCTGGCATGAAGCACTTGCGAGATAACAACCTTGTGCATCGTGACCTAAAACCGGGAAATATAATGAAATTTATATCCGAGGATGGCCAGACAATATACAAACTAACAGACTTTGGTGCTGCAAGGGAACTAGAAGAGAATCAACCATTCGCCTCGCTCTATGGAACAGAGGAATACCTTCACCCCGACTTGTATGAAAGGGCAGTACTTCGGAGATCAGTAAATCGATCGTTTACCGCGAATGTGGACTTGTGGTCAATTGGAGTCACACTATTTCACGTGGCAACGGGAAATCTCCCATTCCGTCCGTTTGGTGGTCGCAAAAACCGCGAAACAATGCACCAGATTACCACAAGAAAGGCATCAGGGGTTATTTCTGGTACACAACCCGCAGAGAATGGTCCAATTGAATGGTCGACAACCCTACCATCGCATTGCCATCTTACCGCTGGGCTAAAAACGTTAGTTACTCCTCTGCTGGCTGGTCTCCTCGAGGAAGATCGAACAAAAACGTGGTCATTTGACACATTCTTCCAACAGGTTACATTGATTCTTAGAAAGAAAGTCTTCCACGTCTTCTTTATCAATCGTACAACCTGCATTGAAGTATTTCTCGAGCCCGAAGACCAAATCGAGGAATTCAAGGAGCACATATTCATTCAGACTGAAGTTCCATGCGAAAAACAAATTCTTTTGCTTAGCAATGAACATTTGGAATCAAGGATTGGCACACTTTGTGGTAAGTTTTGGAGAGTCGTTAGTATCTTACTTCGGTAGGTTTTAATGTTGTTTTTTTTTGCAGCTAGCGCTTTTCCACCAACAGAACGAGAGAATCCAATATTTCTGTATAGCAACGAGGACAATAACGTACAGTTACCAACTCAATTAGATTTGCCAAAGTTTCCAGTTTTCCCCACTAATGTGTCAGTGGAAAATGATGCCAGTCTGGCAAAGGTGAGTTTTTTGATGGCATCTAAGGAGGCAATTATGGGCAGTTTAAATTTGTGAATTAATGTCGATTACTCAAGTTAGCCCGACATCTTAACGCAGCTTCTAAAATTAAAGCTTTCAAACAAAACTCTTTAATATTAACTAAAAATATTTTCAGGCTGCTTGCAGTGTCGGTCATGAATGTAAACGAAGAATTGAAATCCTGACCACCATTGACATTTTAATCAAAAAGGGAGTCCAGCAATTCATTGAAACACTGACAACAACAATGAAACTCCTGCATAAGTAACTAACTATCAATGATCCTTGAATCGAACGCATTCTCTAATCCATAATTTTTTGTACATTTTCAAGGAAGACCAAAAGCTTTGATGTCTTACTATCAACTGTGATTGAATATTCAGAAGTAGTTGCGCATGTAAATAAAACCGTAAGTTCATTGAAACCAATGCTCTCAATCGACAGTCTTTATCATAATGCATTTACAGGGCAAGCCAGATGAAGACCAAAAATCGCTGGAAGAGGTGAAAACTAACTTTGACCGCGCTGCCGATGTGATCTCTCAGCTCTATAAACATTTTGTCGAAGATGATACCCTAAGGTAAACCCCATTGATTTCTTTTGTATTACATAATTTAGATCCATCAACATATTTAATTTCCAGTGAAGAGTGGCGTTCATCGATGCATGGCAAAATTTGTGCATGCAAAGCACGTTCTAGTGCTAAAGCCAAACACCTAATTGACCGTCTAAGAGACTCTTGGCAGCATTTGCTACGCGATAGAGCAACACGCACTCTAACCTACAATGACGAACAGTTTCATGCGCTTGAAAAGATTAAGGTAGATACAAATTGCCTCAACATATAGATGATTTTTAAAATAGAATTTCAGGTCGATAGAAACGGTAAGCGCATCAAAGCCCTATTGCAGGACGACGTTAAACCATCTGTGGCTCATATGGCTGAATGCCTAGCAGACTGGTATAAACTAGCACAAACCGTTTATCTAAAGTCGCAAATTCTCGAAAAGGACGTTCGAGACTGTGATAAGAAACTGCACTCTATACGTGCGAACCTAAATGAAATCAAATGCAATATGAAATCTCAACAGAAAGACGACAAGGAGAACGACCACGTCAGTCAGTTGTCCAAAACGGAGCAGAAGAATGTGATGAGAGTAAGACTTCTGACTTGTACTCTGTCTACGAACAAATGATTAATTTGTTTTCCCATTTCTTTTTTAGTTTATTCAAGATCAACAAAAGGAGGTAGTACTTATTCTGCGACAAAATCGTAAATTGATAGCGATGCTGCAGGATCTTGGTCTAGGTCCAAACGAAATAAGTTCCTCACTCAAACTGAATGGGAAATCGTAGGTTAAAGCCACGATGTAGATGTTGCGAGCATGTATAGTGAATATCTTAGTATTACAAGTAATTATTTTATAGTGTGTTGAGTTTGTTGATTGTTGGCAAGTATTAGATTGTACTTCCTACACTATATTGTATTTTTTTATGTATCAAAATAAGTTTAAATAAATATTTTACAAAATGTTATTTACATAATATCAGCAGTTGCAATAAATCTACTGTAGGTTTGTCCATTTCTCCCAGGTGCTGATATAGACACTCCATTAATGCCAGCCCGCAAAACAAATCATCAAACCATAAAAATATAGCCAATCACCCCTATTCCCGTTGGCGATTGGCGTTCCCCTAAGGAGAGGTCAAATTACCGCATCCGTGAGCGAGCAATATGTATGGATTTTACACCTAAAACAACAAATTTGGTCAGGTATTCGCTGATTCCGACTCAGGAATAATTGAACTCAAATTGTCTTTCTGACGGTTTTTAATTTCTGTTCGAATTCCTACCTATTCTAGGCTAAAATAGAAATACTACTAATACATAGTTACAAAATTGAACCGTATACTTAACAAATATCTATTTTCATAATAAAACAAAAATCCAGCTTTAACTTTTACACATCGTATCCATACATGGGAGCCTCCATGTAGGCTTTGTACTGATCGGGAGAGTTTCTACGAATTCTTCGACCAATCGGCTCCAAATCCGCATAGCACTTTGGGAAGACACGCTCCACAGCTGCCATTGCCTGCTCTTGGGTAACATTGCGTACAGCCAGCACCGAATACATTGCTTTTGATTTTACACAATCCTATGAATTGAAAGTTAGAAACGTCGCATACATACATATTTATCTCACCTTGTGGGTTTCTTTAATGTTTATCGGTGATGCATCTCCTTGAGACCAGGCACTTAAAAATGAGCAATGCGCTAGATTGGCCGCTCGGATCTCTGTACACGCTAAATGATCAATATTCTTGAAATCCAAATCATTGTTGCAGTAGTCGAACATATGAATCATTTCGTGAGTTAATACTCCCTGGACCATTCCTTTCTTTTTAGCCATATTTTGGCAGACTACAATTTGATTCATTACCGGATCGTATCCCCCGGTGACTGAGATATCGCAGACCTCGCAAGAAATATGTCGACGTATATCGAAAGGACAGCCGGACGATTTGAGTGCCCCCATCATCAATTTCACCAGCGGACTGTTCTTGACACACCAATAGACATTGCGCTCGCATTTTATTTTATCGATGTTTTCTGTACCCTCCATGCCCATTAGAATTTTAGACCATTTCGGCTTATAAGCCTCGCCTCGTCTTTCAGGATACAGATCGTAACCCCATTCTTTTTCACCTTTACCCGGCGACGATGTATCGGACTCTGTTGTTGTGCCCTCTTTTTCGTTTAATTCAGTTGTTTTAGGTCCATCTTGTTGCACCATTATGAGTTGTTTTAGCTAATTTTCATACAGAATTTTATTTCACCTATTAGCTAACCAAGAAAAATGTATTTTATATGAAAAAGGTTTTTTTTCATCAGCCAGCTGACAGAGGGAAATGTCAAATACAGCTGACTTCGTACAGTAGTGGGAAAAGAGTGCAGTTTTAAAATATTGGCCTTTTCTTTATTCCAAAAATAGATGGCGCGTAATGGGATATTTTCAGAAACACCGGAAGTAAGGGTGAGCACTTAAAGGGAGGCTTCAGGCCTGCAAATACATGAACTCGAAATCCGTGGATACAAATTTTTATATCTACAGGATTTGAAAAATAAAAAATTTATTTGCACTTTTTGCGAACTAATAAAATTTAATTGTTTTAATACCCTCCACGATGTTATAACAGAGTCTAAAAGATGAGCGTAAATAAAAATATCGTCGTTAGCGTTGCGAATATACCACTGAGTTTATACTACTGAGTATATTTTATTTTGAAAGCACTCTTCCAATAATTCCAAAGGAGTAAACTCACACACTTACGTCTAGGCTTTTTGGTTTAGTTAAATCATGTCATTGATTAAGTGATTTATTATACATTTTCATGATTGCCTATTATTTATTAAGTAATAAATTATTGTTTAAGATAATTACATTAACAACAACTCGTAGACACAGTCACTTTGGTAAGAATGATAGCTATTACGAACTACACCACTAATTCATCATCAGCTCCTTTTAAGTGATTGTTTGAATAGTTTGAATTCTGACAGTCAATTCTCCGTATATAATCCACTTCGGAAGAAATTTATGCTTTCATCTGCCAGGAAGTTAACCTGCACTTAGATTTTGTCAATTGACCAAGTGACTACCACTTGCGACAACTGAGCCATGAGTACAAGCCCGCCAACTGGTGATTAAAACGGAGGAGAAGACCAACCTCTGTGCGTTGTTGTTGCTACGAGGTGTTTTTGTTTTTCTTCGCCTCTTCCCCTCTTTAATAAGTAATTTATACGTGTTTTATTTTAATTTCGTCGCCTCCCATCGCAAAATAAAATGAAACATACCATTTTAACTGCAGCTCTTTATTCAACAAAAAAAATCATATTCTTTCTTCAAATAATTCTACCTGTGCTGGACATTTGGGACAATTTGCTTGCATACACTTCTTTCCAGATGACCGCAACACTCAAACAGGCCATACTCATCATTTGATTCATCCGCATATTACATTTTGGAGAATCTGTCGCTTTTGATTTTGAGTATGCAAAACGCTAACTTTCGAAAATAAATTTCAGAATTTAATGTGGAAACATTCAATGCCTTCCTAAAATGAAATTTTTACTGAACACACTCTCAATTAACTCCAACTTCACGTTGGACGAAAATTACCCGTCATAAAAATCCCTACAATTGCTGTTTCAACTTCCTTCACATGTTTTCGCTCTTTTCTTTTTCATCAATATGGCCGATCAGGTAAGGCGCGATTTTGTGAACTTAAATTAATGAAAAAATCTTGTTAAATACCGTAGAAAAAACGAATTGTGTTTAAAAATGAATTGTTCAATAAATTCACTTTCAATTAATAAATGCTTTTGTGCGAAAATTTTAAAGATTTCGATTAAAAAGTGGATACGAACAACAGCATCCTGTACACGCGGTATTTGAAAGAAATGCAACCACATAAAAGTCTGAAATTTATAAAAATTAAATAATTTTGCGACAAAAAATTCAAAACATTTTGTGATATTATGCTGATAACTTAGCAGAAACTAAAATTTTGTCAAGATATATATTTTGTGTAACTTTTTTTTTTATATACATATTAGCAAACTGAACGTTCGTTTAGAAAGCAATTCACAATCCCAGTAGTACGGAAGAAGTCTGTGACTAGCAAACGTAAATTGCGTTTCTACAGAAACATAGGACTTGGATTTAAGACTCCTGCCGAGGTAATCACCGAGCGATTACAATTCTAATGGTTTTTCTTGTTTTTTCTTTGCATGGTTTTGCCCCCCTATTTCCCATTTGTGTGTGACATACACGATACAAAACGCATCCAACACGAAACACTACAATCACCCGAACCCGAACCCAACCAAAACACTTGACGTATAATAGAACGAGAAAGCCTTCCAAAAACAATTCGGTATCAACCTAAACCGTAAAAACAAGCCTGGCTTGGCTAAGAAGAAGTCTCTTCGCCGTAGTCGTGAAATTGGCTTGGGTTTCAAGACCCCGCGTGAGGTATGTAAGCATCATCTCTACAAAATATTCTGTCCCTAAGTTGCTTGCGAGTTGAGAAACTTTGAAACCATGCAGTGAATTATAATTAAAGACATTTTGGTTTACTTTTTCTAGGCTATTGATGGCACTTACATTGACAAAAAATGCCCCTTCACAGGCAATGTAAGGATTCGCGGACGTATCCTAACCGGAGTTGTCCGTAAATGCAAAATGCAAAGGACCATCGTAATCCGTAGGGACTACTTGCACTTTGTACGTAAATACAGTCGTTTTGAGAAACGCCACAGGAACATGAGTGTCCACTGCTCTCCAGCTTTCAGGTAAGAAACAAGAATTTTTATGTTCATTTCAATCGTACTGTGATGAAAAAATCATGACGGTCTTCATAAACACAATTGCTGATACCATCATTTTCTAAACTTAACTTCTGAATAAAAACCAATTTGCTATTTTTTACACCTGTGACTGTGAAACGAAAACTAACTTGATAATTCACTCTTTCTAGGGATGTTGAAGCCGGCGATATTGTTACCATTGGTGAATGCCGACCACTGTCAAAGACTGTGCGTTTCAACGTGTTGAAGTGCTCGAAGGGAGTGGGCGCCAAGAAGAGCTTCAAGAAGTTCTAAAGATGCACCTTTTTAATGAAATAAAATAAAACCAACAAAAACTTACTAAATATTTTTTATACAAATCTAGGGTTTTCTTATTCCTTTTAGAATTTACAGGACGAGTGATGTTACAAAAATGGAAAAGGTAACGTTGTCAATATATTAGAAATTAAAAATGTTTACTAATGAAGTTTGTCTTTTTTTAGATGCGAGTGACTTGCAACTAGTGTTCATTATTTATATAGGTAAGTCGATCATTGTATTGAAAGTCTTTTATTACATATTTAATATGATGAAAAAATCATGACGGTCTTCATAAACACAATTGCTGATACCTTCATTTTTTAAACCTATTTTATCTGATACGAGTCTTTAGAAAAGATGTTTGCTACTTATCTGTGATTAAGTTTTGCTAATATGTATTCTTTCTTTCATTTCCAGGTATCGCCGGGTTGCTTCTTTGAATTCATTTGGTGGTCGATTAAGAGATTCTACTAATTTTTGTAGACTATAGTATGTTTCAATAAAATGTTTTCAAAATTCAGTTGCATGTGTTTTTGATGTGTACGTTAGTTCAAACAGAATTGAATTGGGGTCGAATTATAGCACCTTACAGCCAGCAATACACCACAGAATTATGTGGATTTTAAATCCAAATTCCGTCACGGCGCACTCGATCAAGGATATGGGTAAATTGGCCTGTGGATTTACGATTTCTACAGATCAAATTAGACATCCAAGTCGACTCTCCAAATACATTACGATATATTTCGTAGTTTTGGATTGACAGCAAACTGTTAGGTTTTTCACTTTTGCGTAACTTATTGGATCGACATGCGCTAGTTTGAAAGAACTGGCTAACAGGTGAAAACAAACACAAAAAGTAAGACTTGGAACCCTAGGCCAAACATACGTTTGTGGGAGTTTTTATTTCTGGGAAGAATGGAAGGGACCTACAATTTTTATGCCGAGTCCGAACAACAGGTTTGAGAAGCTTTTTCAGGACAGTTCTACAAACTCTCGGATGTTTGTCAGACGTACGCAAACAACGTCTGCAAGTAATGCTTCGGCGATATTATTTTTTAAATTGTATGGAAGAAAGTGCACATGACCTCAATAGATATAACCGAGAAAAGTGAGAAGAAGCCAATGTTGTGAAAAAATGCAAAAAAAGGCAAGGTTATCAAAATCCGTTCCCTGATAATTTTTACATCTGCTTTTATAGCATTACATGAGTTCCACTCAGCACGCAAGGAACGAAACTGGTTCCCCAATCCAGTGAAGAAGAGTCGGTTTGACTTGACCTTTGTGAGATATGCTTAACAACACCTCATACGTGAGTGCCAGATGAATCGAAAGAGCTGCGAATATCACCCTGAAAAAGTTGAGCTACTATATATAGAACATTATTGATGTCATAAAAAAAACTGTCCTGTCTTATCAATTTCAAACCGGCAAAAATACAGTTTTTATTATCTTTTTATTCTTTTACATTTTACAAATAAATAAACAATTATGAACATAACAAATTTTCTTTGGACTACAGGAAATAAACTTAAAACAAAAAGGAAAGCTATAAATGCACTCTAGACAACCCTACAACAAAATGACAGTGCAATGTTGCATATTGTGGGTACATATTCGTACCTAACCATTTAAAAAAATAAAATTAACACACAATCTTATAGCTGTACGCAGTCGAAGAGAAGGGCTACTTTATTTAATTGGTTTTCTTTTCAATCGCTTTATTCGTCTTAATTGAGTTCTCAACACAGTGTTTATATAAATCATTTAAGCCCAGTGCCGCTCGAATATTATCATTGGAAAAGAAGAATTTCTGCAGTTTACCCTTCGCATCGAAACATGGACGACGATCTGTTTCCTTTGCATTTTTGAAAAGAATCAACGAAGGCAATTGTCTGGAGAAACTGCTGTCGGAGATTTGGAACTTTTTCGCGGCATCTGGGAAACGACCAACATCGATTTTACCAAATCTCAAATTATCCAAATGATACTCTGCTGAGAGTTCTGAGAAAACGGGAGCCAAATTCACACAGGCTGGATTCCAAACAGTGTAGAAACACACTATCCATATAATGCGTTTATCCCTTGCTAGTTCATCTTCAAGCGCCTGTGAGCTGCGGAAATAGGTTACATGCTCAGGTCCTTTGTATGTCGGTTCTGGACAGACCAAGCCCACAAGAACGAAAATAAGTAGATAAACGATGCCGTAGCGGAAGTCACCATACGCCCACAGTATTAAATTGGCCACTTTAGTGTAGATGAACGAAGATGTTAAGTAATGAATCATTGTTACACTTCCAGTTTTTCGTGAGCGGATCATTATAACAATTAACAGAAAGAATAGAATTTCCGTTTCACGGCCATCGAGCTCACAAGTATCTTCTTTATGATTGAATAGGTATTGGCAAACGTACGGCATTCGTTTGCCAATTAAATATGAGAAACTTAACAAGATATTTACCCAATAGTAGGGTTTAACTAGAACTTTTAGGTCCTTTTTGAAAGTCATTTTATTTAGATATATTTCTACAGTTTTTAATTATTGTAGGGCAAAATAATTTATTTTTTTATGGAACTATCACGATCTAGGTACCTTGGTACCGCAGAGAGAAACAACGGGCGAATGTCAAAAAATGCATTTTGTTCGTGTGCTGTTGGTAGTGTATCCATTGGGTGTGTTCGCAGGTTTTAAGTCGGTAATGATATTCTTTGGAGTAAACTTATGGATCAAAGAATAATTATACTACCTACCATGATTCTTTTTGTTTTTTTGTGATTTCAAAGTTTGGTAATATTGAAATATAAACGAATTTATATTGTGATGCTTTCAAATGAATGCAGAAATGCTATTTCGTGTTATTTGCGCATTATACTTAAGGCGATGATTTGTGATTTCTGCAGACAAAGGTCATTGACCTCGTGGAAGGATAATGACATGCATGATGATATAACTGCTACCGACGTTAAAGCCGAGACATTAAACAAAAATATACCAGTTTGAACAGGTGATACTCGGCGTATTATTTTGGGAAGTGAGTATAACAAAAACAAAAGTGAGTATAAAAGTTTTGCATGGAAGAGTAAAAGTGAGTATAACAATTTTGCATATACAGTAGACTCTCGATAGCGTGAACAATTAAAAACCAAGCCAGTTCACGTTTGCGAGGGTTGAATTTTAGCAAAAGAATAGGACGGTTACGCTGGAATCACTGCGGAAGTATTCAATTATTGCGCATACGATATTTTATTACGTATATCAGTTAGTTTTCGAATGTGAAAATGGTAGATTCCCGACTTTTCACCAATAAACTATGTAAAACCTATCCCCCGACATGTAAAATTTGCTTTGTTTTCCTACAAGTTTTTTTGACGTTTAAGTGAAAGAGAAACCGCACTTCTGAAAGGAATAGCTTTGCGAAATTCCCTATTAACCGGCCTAAATTCGGTATTTACGATTTACAAACCCAGGCACGAACCTACCTTACCGATTGTTAATTGAATGGACTCATTTGTACTGAATACAACTAGGTACTTGAAATTTGACACGTCCCACCACCATTTGCACCAACCTAACCACCCGAAAAACCTTTTGATTTGACAAATATGAAATTCGGCCTTTTGGCAAAAGTGGTTTTGAGTGCGTGTCATTTTGTTGATATCCCACTTATAAAATAATACATTTGCCATTAGTTGCTAAATATTAAGTTAAACATTTTTTAATTGAAAAGAAAAGTAGTTCAAATCGTTTGCGATGTCGGAACAAGCTGAAGAAATTGTCGAAACTATAACAGAGGCAGCGGAAAATATTACAGAAACTATAACAAATGCCAAAACACCATCTACCCCGGAGGGCATGGCTGTCGCCTATGGAAGTCTGGTCGTAATGGCTATGTTGCCAATTGTATTTGGATCAATACGCTCGGTTAAACATCATAAAATGAAAAAGGTACGTTTTTGAAAATTTTCTTTGCCAGCATCACCAATCCTGGTGATTGTTTTCTAAAGTGTTCGTCTGTATGTGATGCACGTATAGTAGAGAAGAGTAAAAATGTACAAATGTATTACAGTCGCCTCAACTGCAATTGGGACACGTAATCACAAGCGTTTCGTGATCAATAAAATGTATACTTGCAAACAAGACGAAGCTTGACTTTGTATGATTCGTATTTACCAAATAAATGTCTTACATTTCTAGGAATCAGGAGAGAAAGCCGACACAATGACCAAGAAAGATGCCATGTTCTTCCCCATCATTGCCTCCTGCACACTTTTTGGACTTTATATGTTTTTCAAGATATTTTCAAAGGAACACATTAATCTTCTCATCACCGGATACTTCTTCTTCCTTGGCGTTGTTGCCTTGGCCCATCTACTTAGCCCGATTATTGGCTCCCTCATCCCAACATCCATCCCTAAAATTCCAT
This sequence comes from Cheilosia soror, assembly GCA_949372485.1. Lineage (NCBI taxonomy): Eukaryota > Metazoa > Arthropoda > Insecta > Diptera > Syrphidae > Cheilosia > Cheilosia soror. The sequence continues at coordinate 137,988,886 of OX443561.1, read as the reverse complement.
TCCATATACTATTCACGAAAGGTGAAGGCAAACTTAAAGAAGACATCATCAACTACAAGTTTTCCACGCACGATATTGTTTGCTTGTTGATCTCCTCGGTCATCGGTGTATGGTATCTTCTTAAAAAACACTGGATCGCCAACAATCTCTTCGGTTTGGCTTTCGCTGTGAACGGTGTTGAATTGCTCCACTTGAACAATATCGTGACCGGTTGCATTCTCCTGAGTGGCCTCTTTTTCTATGACATCTTCTGGGTTTTTGGCACCAACGTCATGGTCACAGTGGCCAAGAGCTTTGAGGCCCCCATCAAACTAGTCTTCCCTCAAGATCTCATCACAAACGGTTTGAACGCCTCTAACTTTGCTATGTTGGGCTTGGGCGACATCGTCATTCCTGGCATTTTCATTGCCCTGCTCCTGCGTTTCGATCACAGTCTAAAAAAGAAGAGTCGTGTCTACTTCTATTCAACTCTGATTGCGTACTTCTTGGGCCTGATGGCGACCATTTTCGTAATGCATGTGTTCAAACATGCACAGCCAGCCCTGCTGTACTTGGTACCAGCCTGTATGGGAACTCCACTGCTGGTGGCACTCATTAGAGGAGAAATTAAAACTCTATTCGCGTAAGTATATGACATGTCTTTCCAATTATACTTCAATTTAAACACTAATATTGTTCACATTCTGCAGCTATGAAGACCATCCCGAGGAGAAGGAGAAAGAGAAGAAGGAGCTCAAGGATAGTAAAAAGAAGGAATCAAAGAAATCAAAATAAACACAAAAATGCATGCTATTTATTGTATATAGTACTATACATAAGCAACAAGTTCTTTCTATTTTTTTTATAAATACAAGTTTTGTTTAAAAATTTATTGGTTGACGAGAAATGCACATACAAATACTTATAAGAAACTTTGCCGCTGTTGTTCTGTTTCTAAACAAACTCCTATTTTGCATTTTTTTTTAAATAGGTGAAATTAAAAAGAAAAACGTCCCTAAATCTGTTTATTTATCGAATTGTTTACAAATAAATATGTTGCTGGAGCTTTTGGAGTAAGAGTTGAGTGGAGAAAAAATAAAAAACAAATCTTGTGACACGTTTGATTTGTGTTACTTTATATTCTGTAACTTTTTCAGAATCTAAATAAATAAACTATTCCTACAATTTACTGAAGTGTAGGTATACATTTTTTGTCTTGAGTACTCTGCGATGAATGGGAAAATTTAACAAAATAACGATGAATGTTAATGTGAGCTGAGAGAACAGAGGCAGAAGGTAAAGTGCATCAAATAACGTTTAGGGAAAATAAGTTCATAAGTATGTATGAGTTGTATTGTGGAAAGGACTCTTGGCTCAGTTGAGTGGAGAGTGTGTTGGACTAAAGAGCAAAAGGTATGAACTTCGTTCACAGGGGAACACAAATTACTACCTCTCGCGAACATCTGATAAACATTTGAAGGTATAAGTTCTGAGGAACCTACTCACTTCAGCCGTCTTTTGGCATGAAATTATTGGTCATTTTAGTGGGGTCTTAGAAACGCCAAGAAGGTAAATGAATTAAAACAAAAAACACCCATTAATAGTATATGTATGTATGTCTGTATTTTCCTTTAAATTATTAGGTTGTATAAACTTCGAATATTTTAAAAGAATGGTTTTCAGAAAACTTCCAGCTGCTCTATCGGCAGCCACTTTGAGCTCTCCAAAGCATCATACAAATTTCTATCTGTATCCATTGCTTCGCGGTTCATTTTCTCCACATCTAAAAAGAATTTGTGATCCACAAGAGCTAAATCATCATCGTGCTCCTGATGGTGCTGCGCATGTTGTTGTTCATAGTTGACGCTGTTACGCTGAGCACTCCATGCCTCAGCATGTTGGGCCAAAGTCTGTGGATCTGAATGTGGTTGTTGCTGCTGCTGCTGCATTGCCTGTTGATAGTATGCGGTAGCATCTGTAGTAGTTGTCGATTGTTGATCATAGTAACCCTGCCATGCATTGTATCCCTGCCAATAAGTAGACGGATCGTAATACTGTGAATAGTTTGTGGTAGGTGCGGCAGCAGGAGCAGGAGTTGTCGTTGTAGTGGTACTACTATAGCCAGTCATGTACTCTGTTGTTGGTGTATCAGACTTGGGTTTCGGAACAGCATTGCATATTTTTAATGGCTTACAGCCGAGACCAATATAACCATTCATCTCATACAATGCCGATTTTTGTTCATCCTCGATGCCAAAGCGAACAAAGCCATAACCTTTGGAGAAGCCTGAACTATCCAAGATTACCTTAGCCGTCTTGATTGATGTGTACTTAGAGGAGAATACTTTGTACAGTGAATAGTCATCTACGTCTGAACTTAAATCTCCGACCCATACGCTGAATTCGCGATCGTTTCCTGGCATTTTGTACGAATTACTAGCGCTATTCAAACGGAATCGGACAATTGGGTTTGTTCCCGGAATCGGTTTGCCATTCAGTTTGTGCATTGCATCCATTGCCAAATCGTCAGTGGCAAAGTTGACGAAACAATAGCCGGCTGGTTCGCCGGTGTATTTGTTTCGCATAAGGCGAACTGTGGTGGGATCTTCGCCCATTTTACGAAAGGCTGCGATGATGAAGTTCTCAGTCATGTATGTTTCTAGCTGCAAATAAAAGATTGTAAATTAATAAATAAACTAAGAATGAGGTAGTTTATTTTGTTGACTTACACTTCCCATCCATAGTTGGCAATGTACAGCAGATGCCATATTTGATTATTATTTTTATGAAAACAAATTTCTCGTTGATGGAGCTCGAAAATGCTTGATAACACACTTTTGACGCTTTTCACTTATAATTTTGACTTTTGAAAAGTTTGACGTTTAACTATAATACCGACATTCATAAAATTTGTACAGGGTGGAATCGAAATTTTCGATCTGCTAGAAAGTCTGTAAAAAAAAATTTATGAAAATTTAAAGCTTGAACAACATTTTTTTTTTCTCACATAGAGTATTTTTTATTTTCCCTCATTCAAAAAAATTGTTTGAATGAATTTGTTCATCAATTATAGGCAAAAGGTATTTTTTATTAAAAAGATATTATGTATAACTGAAATTTGCACTATACGGCGTACAGCGTGAGTAGCATCGACTGACCTTGGTTTGCTTTGTTGGGATGGACTTGATATTACGGTGCGAGTGCGACGTCATTGAATTTTTGCTGCTTGCTCTATGATCTGTCTTCATGTTTTCTTTGTTTTCCTGCAGATTGTCACGGATGTATCGCATTTCTGCAACGCGCAAATAAATATTATCGCGTTACTCCGAGTCCTTGCTCAACTAAAGCTATCACATGGGGATAGTGATCCAGGTACTGATGGAGTCTCTAAAATGATATTAATCAAATAAAAAACAGAAACTAGTTACGTTAGATATAAGTCATTGTAGGTATAGTTTAGGGCTTAGTTATAATTGTTTAGGTTATGTCGATTTCCATTGGGCTTTTATAGTTTTGCTCTCAGATCTCAGATTTTTCCTGCCCAATGGAACATGAAATGAGATTACTTGTTGTTTGCATTTGTGTTGGTGTGTTATTTGACAGTCAGCAATTTGCGTTTACAAATGTATCTTGCTTTGGTATTAGTGAAAGTATGTGTGAATCTCGCCCTCGAATCGAGATTTGCAAAAGTGATCTGAATCTGAAAAAAGTGATTTTTCTTGCCCAATGGAAATCGACATTAGTTTAAGATTAATTTAGGTTAGATAAGTTAGTTTCGCGGATGTTCTCCCATTATTTCTCCTGGGTACTGGCAAAAGTCCTTGGACATTTTCCTTTTTCTTTTCTTCTTCTGTCCATAACTTTAAATAGTCCATGTGTCCGTCCGAGATCAAAGTAAAGTAGGTTTCTTCCTTCTAAATTTTTATTTTTGCATAAAATTTGGCATGAATAAATGTTTGTTGAGCAGGTGGCATAGGTTGAGGGGCAACAACACCCCCGTCCGACGAGCTCTAGCCGAGCAACCACAAGCATGCCGCGCCCTCCTCATCTGTGCCGAAGCTGCCCCTGTGGCTCGACCCACCTGGTTCACAACAATGGCAAATCGCCTTCTAACACAATAAAATTGCTTTCTGTAGTGGCACAAAAAATTTTAACAATACATTCACATTTACAATAAATCACACATTTTGACAGCTACGCACCATTAACACCAACAAAAAGCAGTTCAGTATACTTTTTTTGTTCGATTGGACAGAGAAAATCTGAAAGCAAAATCCGAAGAATGCCAATCGAATACAGCATAACATAAATGAACCCTACCTTACCAATATTGAACTGCATCCAACTTCAATTCCTACACAAAACATTTCGCACCACTCAAATCTTGATTTGTCATTCTCCTCCGGCAACTGAGTTGTGTTCTGATTTTGCAAATTTTAAAAGTATTTTCTAACAAATAAAAAAAACTCTAGTAATGGAAACTATTCTTGGAATTAAAGGACCAGATTTTGTAATGGTCGCTGCTGATACCACGCACGCTCGATCTGTGATTGTCATGAAAGATGGTAAGTTAACAATTCTAACCCACTTCTATACCGTGCCGACAAAGAAACTACCATTTGTAATTTTTTCCTCAGATCAAAATAAAATTCACAAAATATCCGATAAACTTATGATGGCTGCAATCGGCGAAGCTGGAGATACAGATCAGTTTACACAATTTATATCGAAGAACATTGCTTTGTATAAAATGCGAAATGGGTATGACTTGCCACCCAAGTCTGCGGCTCATTTCACAAGGAAAAATCTGGCCGACTATTTGCGAAGTCGTTCACCTTATCAAGTGAACTTATTTGTAGCTGGGTAAGGAGCTAAACAAATATAAAATGAAGCCTATGCTTGATTAATATTTCGCTATAGATTCGACGAGACTGATGGTCCTGAACTACACTACATTGACTACTTGGCCAATGCAAAATCTCTCAAGTACGGTGGACAAGGCTATGGTGGCTTGTTTTGTGCCAGTATCTTCGATCGGTACCATCACGCAAATATAACCCAAGAAGAGGCTTATGATGTGCTCAAGAAATGTGTTATTGAGATTCAAAAGCGTTTAATTGTGAATCTGCCCACATTCAATGTGTCGGTAGTGGACAAGGATGGCATTAGGAATCTAGATCAGATAACAGCAACAGGCCTCATTGGATACGCCGCATGATTTGCATTTTGAAATATTTTTTTTTTTGTAAATGTAATCACTGCAGTTGGTATTGGTAAAGAGAAATTAAATAATTTTTTTTAAACTCGCTTTATATCGAATTGTAAACCGAAGAAATTACCTTTTAACTGCACACGTAGGTGGAACTACTTTCAGGACCAAATTGCTGAGGAGTTTGGTTAACTGCATTAAAGAACCATCTACGATTTGATCTGAGTACTGCAGACTGAGCTTGCAAGTTCATTCTAATTGAGTCATCTAATGGTTTTCAGGTAGCATGAGCTGATTAGATCTAACAGTTCTATGGAATACAGAGCCGACACGGCAATGACCAATTTGCTCCAACAATAAAATTACAACTAAAGAGTTTACTAGAATAACTTGTGACCCAAATACTCATTTAGGTTCCTAATCATATGCTTTCCATACCATGGCAAGCAACTCAGCCAACGAGCTCGTCGGATAGTTCCCAAAAAATGCGACACTACTGGCTTGTCACATTTCCCTTGGAACGGTGAAGGGACAAATATACACCCCAATCATGGAATCCGCCGAAGGGAATTGTTCGCGGAAAAGAATATTTTGGTATCGTCGAATCAGAAAAGTGAACAGAAATCTGGTAAAAAAAACCACACCCTACCAATAGTATGTGTTAATAACCGTTCAATTTGCGGATTCGACGATACCAAAATATTCTTTTCCGTGAACAATCCCCCCGGCGGATTCCATGATTGAGGTGATAATTTTCTAATTTTCCCAAGAAAGGCACCCTCCAATGGAGGGGGTTGACCAACTGCGTCATATCAAGGGTGATGTGGCTTACCCACCAACAAAATATCCATGAAAGAAACTCCCTCCCATTTCTTTTGCAATTGAACGGCACTAGCAAGAGCCAGAGCGGTCATTGAACCAATTTTTCTTTGGCAACCTTAGCGATAGATAGAGGGATATAAGATCTTATACGTTTTCTCAACTCCACTGGTAGATAGATAGATTCCGACTTTATCACATCATTACTGAGGTAACAATTTGGGTTCATGCTGAACTGCCACCTCTACCTTCCTACCTACTGGCTTACCTTGCTCACGAGATATCAACAATTAAAAAAAAACTTCTCATGAAAACCTACGGCTAAATAAAAAATACGATCATTTAACATTGCATTTTATTCATCTAAATTTTGATTGTCAACTTTCTGAGGCCAATCTAAATCAATGCCGACTACATCCAGCGCATGGATATCTATGGGTTTTCCAATAATTGAAGCAAAACTAGGTGTAGTTCGGCCAAAATCTCCATGCACCAACTCTTTGATGTAGGTGCCTGCTTGACTGACAATGTCAATGATTAGTGTCTTGTGGTTGGTCTTATCCACCCATGCTTTGGTACTGTATATGGTTCTTGGCCTTGGATGCAAAGGTCTGCGATGAAGCACCCTTATCGGGGTGATCTGTTCAATTTCAAAACCATTTGGACAATCAAGCTTTTTAAGCACTTCTAATGTAATTGGTTCCGTCAACACACACAGAGCTCTATAGAACTTTTTTTTTTTCTCTTCGCCGGTTTTAATGTGCACCAAATCGTCGCGTATAACCATTTGAAGGTTGCGTACGGATATTTGCAAAGACTTTTCTATCTCGAGCTCAATATCACGGGCTAAATGCTTTGGCAATGTTATACGCTTAGAATTGGGAATTTCCAGAACAAATGGGCGGCCCTGTCCCAAACAGCGCACATCAACATCTTCTCGACCACTGGACGAGAATATGATTTTGCTCTCTTCAACGCCAAAGTGCGGAGCTACACTTCGAATAATAATTTCCTGAATACTGTCCTCCATTACACGTTTACCTTGCAGAATCCACGGGGAATGGGACAATTTCCGTGATAGTTTGCGATATCGTCCCGCAACGAATACACAAGGGCCCGCCAGTGTGACGTCGCTAAGAGTCAAAATTGAAGTAGGAATCGGCGGAGGGATCTGGAGTTGTTTCTCGAACACATCTGCAGGTAGTTTAGTCGGTATGAACATTTTCTCGATGTAACCTCTAGTAATCTGTTGCTTCTTCCCCTTTGCTGTCTTCATCGAGAATATAGATTCGTTGACTTTGAGTAGTTTAGCTACTTCCTCTTCCTCATCAGGGTGGTCCAAGAAGATGTTAATCAGTATGCCCTCTGTGTTATATGTTTTTTCAAGCTTTTTGCAAATGATTGGATTAAGAATGAGCTTTGCAGCTTCCTTTAGAGGAACATCCGGAGAACGTTCATCATTGATTTTGCTTCCAAACTTTCTCATCAGGGCATACCACATCGAGAGTTGGCGGATCTGCAACAGCATTGGCATAGATAAAGCTATTCCGATTTGTTGGCAATCGAATTGATCAATTTTGCATTTTGTAATTTTATCAATGATTTCCTCCTGAAAGTTCTCACAGAAGAGACCGAGGCAAGTGGTGCATGGATTTGAACGCGGCTTTTTGGAAAAAACTTCGTCGTTGCATTCGACTTTCACATTTAACTAAAAGAATTTAGAAATGTAGTTCTATTTGTGAATTTTGAAACATGTACTATACTTTTTCAAATGATTCGTTCATGTCCTGGTACTCTGTACCTCTGGCTTTTAGGTAGCGTAACTGGCACACTTGACAAACACCGCATTCTTTAAGATAGTCGATCAGTTCCTGGTTATTCATTTTAAATATTTAATATGGATTTTGTTACTAACTATATGGAAATTTGTTAATTTTAACGCGTGCTACAAATATGAAATGTCAGTTCAGTTGCAACGGCAGCAAACGTCACTCCGTCAGAATCAAAATACCAATGCAAAATACAACTTTATTGCCAGATGAAAACTCTCTTCCGCACTACATTGCCAGTCGTACCTGAAGCTATCATAATAATGTTAATTTCGATTCGCCAGAAAAAAGCACTTATTCTTTCCCGAGATCACTTTTTTCGTTCGTTTGGTACCAAAAAAAGCAATCTTTTTCAGAGTCGAGAGCACTTTTGCGAATCTAGATTTTTTCTCAGAGACGCTCGAGATTTACCAATACACTTACATTATGATGAAAAAAAAATCTTCACAACAAAAAAGGTAAACAACTTTTGGCAGCCACACCACCAACACCAACAAAGAACAGCGCAGTATACTTCTTTTTGTTCGATTGGCCAGACGAAATCTACAGAAATCTTAAAAAATCTCAGATTGCCAATCGAATTCAACATAAGGGTATTCATGCAACGTCGTAAGTTTACCATTTGCGTAAAATGGTAAGATTACGGCACGACACGTTTCATGAAGGCCCCAAATAGCTGCTTTCGTAAATGATGCTAAACCAGTCAGCTGTTTCACATGAGAGGCAACGAATGAATTGAGAAAATACGAACAAACCACTTCTGATGCAATTATAAAGAGAAAATTACACATTTTACTATTCTTAGTGTAGAATAATTACATAGTTGCATAGTATTAAGACAACAAGTTTTAAAAGGGTTTAAATAATGAAATTTCCAATTCCAAACATTTTGCCTCGAACGAAAATATCCTTTGTTTGGAATTGGAAATTTCGTTGTTTAAACTTTTTTAAAACTTGTTTTGTTAATGCAATTTGATGGATTAATAATTTATTTTTCTTTACTTGGAATACTATACGGTACTATAAAAGCATGCATAGTATTTTTTTCTGATTTCGCGCCTTTATTTAAAGTGTGAAATGTCACAAATCGCAATGAGGTTATCGTAAGTTTACCATCTCGGGCTGCATTCCAGGTTCGACTATTTTAACTACAGCGTTGACAAGCTGTGACAGTTCGAAGGAGGGGAAGTTAACTAAATTAACCAGAGGCAAAAGTGTGGTTCATTTCGTTCATACTACAACATGTCATTAGTAACAATAGCTGTCCCAGATTCCAAAAAGTAACTAAATAAACAATCGCTGTTAATTTAGTTAAAATAGTCAAACCTGGAATGCAGCCTCGGTTTTCCACACAAATTTGCGTAGTAAGTTTACCATCTCGTGGTAAATGACTTTCCATACAAATTTTGACAGTTAATTTACCACGTCGTAAACTTACCGAGTTTACAACGTTTATGACGAGTTTACGACGTTGCATGAAAACCCCTAATATATTTTTAATAAAAATGATTAGCGTTTTTCTTTTTTAATTCAGAGCTCAGCTCTTAAGGACCATTCACATGGGAGCGAACGAACGAATTGATGAAGTGCGAACAAACCACTTTTTATGCATTTATAAACAGAAAATTGCACATTTTATTATTCAAAGATATCCTCCTCTTGGAATAAAGTTAAATTCGAACGAATTTTTTATTCGCGACTTTGTGGAACGCGATTTAAATGACGTGGATTGTGAATAGACTGACTATTCGCGTCAGGGTGTTTTCATTCGCGGCAAAAAGTTGGGAATTCGAAATTTCGTTATTTAAACTGTTTATAAACTGGTTTTTTTGATACATTTTGATGGGATAATTAATTATCCTACTCTTGGAATAGTAAAATGTGGAATTTTTAGTTCATAAATGCTTAAAAAGCTGTTTGTTCACATTTCATCAATTCGTTCGTTCGCTCTCATGTGAATGGTCCTTTAACAGAGCTCGAGCATTATGAGCGCGCTCTGAACCGAGCGTGCTCGGAGCATTTTGATTTTTTTCATGCAAAAATGCGTGGCGTTGTAATGTAAACTCGAGTCTCGAATAAGTGTCAAGCAATGTGTACTTGTTGTAATTGCGTGTTAGAGATTCTTCTTTACTTTACTTCACTGAGATAGATGTGCAATAAAACAGGCCTATAGTAAAAAGAGATAAAAATGTTTTGCATTTTGCTGCTTGCTGCCGATGCATGCTGTTTACGGCCTTAAATTTAATATGGAATTCCGTGTGCTGTCACCAACGGCAAATGTCATTTTACATGCCAAAAAATTGGAATCGAATTGCTAAATAGAATAATTTTCTGAAAAAATAAGGTGGAAATTCTATTGCAAGGTGTTACTTTTTTTAATAAATTACATTTATATATAACAGCTACTATTCTAGAAGTATATGACTTAGTAACTAAGTAGTTTAATGTGTTTGTTTGCCAAAGGCTTAACTCAAAACTTATGTTACGTCATAAAAGGATTCATTTTCTTGTGTATAATCTTGATTTTCTGCTTCTAGAATGTCTCTTGGACCAGGATTGCGTACTCCGTTTACGGATTTAACTGGATGCTTGATTAATCATCAGCACTACGATAAATGTGGAGAATTTGAAATGAACATGATGGACTGCCTTGAAGCATACGGTGTGGACAGGGGCGAACGAATGTGTCGTGATTTGATCGCCGATTTTCAAGAGTGCGTTGGCATGAACAAGCAATTGCTTCGTTTCCACGTAAGTCTATGCATTTGATATGCGTTTTTAATCTAAGTTTGTTTAATAATTTGCAGGCAATGAGGGCTGAACGGTGGAAGCAATTCTTCCGTGGTGAACGCTCAAGAGAAGAACTATATTCTAAGGGCCCAAGGGTAGATGCATATTAAAGGGTTGTGTCCCACTTTTTGTCTTAATAAAATAAAACATTAAATATCTTGAAATAATGGAATTATTTTAATTACTCGTGAATTGTATGATGATTGTTGTGGTCGATGTTTGACATCTTAAGGTTTTCCACGGCCTGCCTACCTCTCGCCATGGTATGAAAAACATCCAAAGTACGTTCCGACTTGGCACAAAATTGTAGATTTCATCCGTTCGTCCCTAAAAATATGAATAGTAGTGAGAAACTAGGACTAGGGTGCCTATGTTCTTATGTTTCTTAGGAAGGTACCTACCTCCACAGAGAAATGGTTCAAAATCCTTAATTTTTTCTAATAAAATATATATTGAATGCTTCATGTGGATCCATTATGGTATTTTTAAATAAAGCTCTAAAAAAATTCATCAACTCTTTTTTTGCCTTATCCGAATAAGCGTAGGTATGCTGGTATTGCAGCTGTTGTTTTTAATTATGCAGTAATACTTACTGCTAGGTTCCACATTTCACTTTCACTCGAAATGAAATCGGCAATGAATTTGTGTGCTCTAAATTTCACTGTATTCGATTTCGATTTCAAAATTTTCGGAATTGAGCCAAAGTGAAATTGTGATTTCGAAAAAATTTCGGAGTTTCCGAATCGCCCGAAATGCAGAACATTGAAAACGAATTCACTCGATTTGCAATTTCGATTTCACTCGATTTCTGGAACCTAGCTGTTAATTCCTTAAATTTTGTGTCTGTCGGTTTCTGAAACTTAAAATCTTAACCTGAATTTTCTCAGACAATTTTAGCCATATTAGACGACTGATTCGCACTTTACTGACCGAAGTATTTTCTGTTCCGTTCAAAGTAGCCAAGGACATCTTTATCATCAGGGGGCTTATTCCCAAATGCGCGGCGGATCGCTTTTCATGGCGGATTAGTGTTTTTGTATTTCCAAAAGCTGTCAACGGCGATAGCTTTCAGGTGACAATAGCTATCGCTTTTGAATGGATCGAATCACTTTTAGAAATATAAAAATACCAATCCGCCATGAAAAGCGTTCCGCCGCGCATTTGGGAATAAGCTCCCAGTTTTCGCCAATGTCTATGCTTCTGCGGTGTAACAGGGAGACTGGAATTATAATGGTGTTAGGTATATTTTATTTAGTCTTCTAGTGTTTGTTAACAAAGCCTACTTAATTGCCTTTCTTAGGTTAATCGCTTGATTTCTGATGTGATATTATTATTATAATTATTATCATCACAGTTTATATGGGAGGATGTGCCGGGCCCCTTTTTTCCGTATAAACCTTATTCGGGCTTTTACGAACATTTACAAAACCTCGAGACTGATTTGATTTTAAAACAAGTAAAAGTGTTATCATCGGTCTGGCCAATGCTTTTATATTGATACCATCCACTGCATAAGTCATGCAAAATGTTTGCCATGCAAGTTAGTATGTACTGTACACGCGTGGGTCTAACATTAGTTTTGTATGCCGTTATTTCCAAATTGATTTGGACGTTATTCCTTTGGCGTTATTGCCTAACGCCGAAGTAGGTAGGCTAGGTACCCAAACTACTTGACCGACACAGAAAATGTTTAACTCCAACCTGACGCTATCATATTTTCAACAGAGAGAGACCCATTGATGCATTCCGTCAAGTTTCGCTTTAGGATTAGGACTTTGAGAACTGAGAAGGCTACTTTTTGGAAAAGCTTTCAACCAAACATTGTTTTTCTGACTTCACTGCCTTTTTTTGTCAATAGGTATCTACTCAAGTAAAGCCTAATCTATTCATAAAAACAATTATAATACTTAATAATTTTAATACTTTCCTAAATATTTTAAACTCTCAACCAGGGGTCGAATTACCGCATTGGTCAATGAGCAATACGTCAGTAACTACTTGCAATTCTAATTTGGATTCTAATTAATTACTTAGTAACTTATGCTGAAATGCAGGGTGGACCTGGGGCCTCAGCCAATACGCCACTCCATCAGCTAGTTCGTCTTTGCCTAACTGCCTCTAGTTATAGCCAGGAGCGGACCAAGAGGCAGTGGCACCCGGGGCGGTAAAGCAAGCTTGCACCCCTTAAAAAAATTTAAGAAAACAACACGAACAACGATTTTATTTAAAAGTGCTTTCGAGCTTTTATTGCACTGAATGTTTCGATCATTAAAACTATATTTTTTGTGAGCTCCATTTCGATTGAAAGTATAGCCAGAATAGTCAACCTATTTGGATTTTTGTTGATCTTAGATAAGTCTTAATTCATTTTAATTTTGAAAACCTTCATTCACACGATGCCACTGAGATGCCAACTGTTAAATAAATTCTCATCGCAGCTACCATGAGACGCAGTATTCACCCGATTTCCAATATGATCCTGTTGTCTCCCAGTCGCGAAATTGGTAAGACAGTACCTTAGGAATAGGTTCTTGCAGTACCAACCATGTAATAAAGTTTCATTACAACTAATATGACTTCCTCATTCTCGGTAAGGTCTTCCAACACGCGTTCCTTTTCCTTAAACTTATTTTACAAAGGTATTTGTTCTCTTTGTAATAAGAGGTACTTTACACTTTAGCCCCAAGCAACTTCTCCTTCCTCCACAAAGCACAGGTTAGACCAGGCCTGGAATATTGTTCCCAGAGCTCGTCCCCAAAACATACAGAGACGAAGAGTTCGAGTTATGGAGACCCTACACTCACATCGAATATGCAACTGTTGGTGCACAGAAGACAAGTCGCTGACCTTTGCTTGTTCTATAGGTACTTCCATGGTAGATGTTCCGGCGAACTCAAAGACATTATCCCTCGAAATTCAACTTTTGGGCGCCCCACAAGACAGGCAGCTAATGCTCATGATCATGACCATACAGTCAACTTGACAACCGCCAGGAAATCAATTTTCCAAAACTCCTTCTGTTACAGGACAAGCAATCTTTGGAACTCGCCTCCATGGGGATATATTTCCAGAAGACTACAATTTTGCAGCAATTTAAGTGCAGAACCAACATACATCTGCAAACATCTGAGGGCGCTGATGAAGCGTTATAGGTTCACCTTTCCCGGGAGAAGTATTAAAAAAAAACAAAATTTAACCTCGGTAACTTATTAGTCATTAATTTCCTACTTCCTAAGTAATGCAGGATAGAGGTAATGAAAATACCACTTACGCGGTGTAATGCAGGTCATGTAAGTCATGAATATACTACTTCCTGGGTAATGAAGGATAGGTGCTTTGAAAATATCACTAACTGCGGGATATGGAGATCATGATAGACTCGGTTACAAGTATGGATGGAGGCAGGATGGAGGCGATCGTCTCCCTCCTATGACATGACCGTGTAAAAGAAACGTGCTAGAATCGAGACGATAATTATACTTGCCGTTACAAATAATCACAAACCAGTAAGAATAGACCGTCGACTCCTCCTACATAACGGACTTTGCCTACAAGCTGCCGGCGAGACCAGGATTTTTCATGTATTGGTGCTGTACAAAATCAAGGGGGCGCCATTAACGCACGCATACTTGAAAAATCCTGGTCGCATGGTATTGCATAGAAAAACATTGCCGCCATTAATTTTGACATTTACACGTATTCACAGACAGGGAAATTCTTTCCGGGGGGAATCGGGTAGGTGTACGGGAAGTCGGCGGTCTATTCTTACTGGTTTGTGCAAATAATATTAAAGAACAGATTCCTGCTTCTGGCTTTCAAAACTGCCAAAGTCCTTTACTGTAAGTGTTGCCATTGTTTTTTAATATTTTTGTTTTTTAATTTTAAGTATTCATCTTTTTAAATTACCCCTCCCGCCTAAACGAAGCGAGACAGACCCCCCCCCCCCCCCATAGTAAATTTTATTTACCCCCTCTACAAAATACCGTTATCAATTTTTGGCGCCTAAGTTATCGTACTCGTGCCAAGGATTCTCATACCACGATGTAGGCAGGTGCCGTGACATAAGGCCATGCGACATAAGGCCATATTTCGAAATATGGCCTTATGACACTTTCACAAAGCGACATAAGGCCATATTCGAACGTATGGCCTTATGTCGCTTTGCAAAAGCGTCATAAGGCCATATTTTTTTGCGACATAGGGCCATATTTCAAGAAACTATGGGACATGTTTATGTTGTCAATAACAAAAACCTGTCTTTACCGTTAGAACACTAATAAGAGATGACCATTGGTAGGTAGTTAGTTAGAGCCAATAAATTTGCGCACTTTTCATTCTTAAGCGTGGCTTCAAGTGCAACGTGTTGTTCGGTTGCATAATGGAAAATTTTGGTGATTTGATTTTTAATTTTGAGTTTTGTGAAGGCCTTAGGAAAGGAAGTAATCTCCTATATATTCCTGATATAAAACATCTGTATCGGTTTAAATATAATTCGAAAATGAAAAAGCATTACATATGTTACAACAAAACGTGTAATGCTAGTGCCGTTGTAGACTTCCAAAATCAAACTCTTGTCCGTATACCAAAATTAAGTGCTGCACATAACCATTCCAGCAATGAAGACCTAAGGAAAAAAATGAAAGATGTAAACAAAATTAAAAACGAATGCGCCAATGCCTCACTTAAAAGAAGTGGCATTCGAGAAGTGTTTGATGAAGTGTGTTCAAAAGACAATGAAAATCCTCCTCAGGTAAGTAACTACTGTTTTGAAAAATATTTGCTCGTTTCGTTATCAGACTTTAGGATTTCAAGGTAGCCGTGTTTAGAAGATGACATTTTTAAAAATGCATTTGTCCTATTAGGTTCAATTTGGTAAACTACGGAGGCAGCTCATTCGAATTCGCAACCAGTCATTCCCAAAAGCCCCCACAACTGCTAAAGAGGTATCAGATATTTTTAAGACTGAGACTGTAATGGCAAGCTTTGGTATGTCTCGCTATAAAAAGGAACCATTTTATAGGAGCACGGTTGTGGAAGAAAACTTTTGCTATACAGTGTTTATGTCACCAACGATAGCATCAGCAATTACAAACTTGCCAAGCAGCTGCAATCGAAATTACTTGTTAGATGGAACATTCAGCATTGTTCCATCTGGTGGCTATAAGCAATTGATAGTTGTTCACTTTGCACATGACAATCACGTAAGTACATAAATATAATGTAAGTTTTTTTTATAGTTATTTTAAGTTCTAGAAAACAATACAGTTACAAATTCGCCCGAATTCTAAAATATGTAGATATCTATCAATTTCTGCTGCAGAAGAATTCGTGCAAATTAAAATTTTCATATGTAGGTATGTATGTACTATAATTTGCTTCAACAGAAAGTTGATAGCATATTCGAATTCGAAAGTTCATAGAAACAATTCGCGGCGAATTCCTTACTATTATTTTCTTCAACAGAAACTATGTTTCTATCAACTTTCTGTTGAAGAAGAAAATAATAGTAAGGAATTCGCCGCGAATTAGTATTATTTTCTTCAACAGAAAGTTGATAGAAACATAGTTTCTGTTGAAGAAAATAATAGTAAGAAATTCGCGGCGAATTTCTTACTATTATTTTCTTCAACAAAAAGTTGATAGAAACATAGTTTCTGTTGAAGAAAATAATAGTAAGAAATTCGCGGCGAATTTCTTACTATTATTTTCTTCAACAAAAAGTTGATAGAAACATAGTTTCTGTTGAAGAAAATAATAGTAAGGAATTACATTACATCTTCAATAAAAAGTTTATAGAAACATATTTTCTGTTGAAGAAAATAATAGTAAGAAATTCGCGGCGAAAGTTGGACAAAAAAATTATTTCAATTACAGACTTTCTGAATCAAATGACGAATGACAATAACAACATTCTAACTCAGGAAGCAACAAATATAGATATTTGCCGGGTCGCTGAGGAAGAAGAGGCAGGCTCTGAGGATCCTTTCGAACGGGATTCTTACAATGTTGATGACATACCTGTTCTGTGTGTTATTTGCTGTGAGAACACTCGCACCATTCTGCTCCAGCCATGTAACCATTTTAAACTATGTTTAAATTGCTTTACACAGCTGTCGGAAAACTATATTAAGAATAATAACCCTATTCTTTGCCCAATTTGTCGACAAATTGTCAAAAATAGTACATCTATTTTTTGTTAAGACTAAGATTAGTTGACATATGATTTTTTTGTTTAAAACTGACATTGGTACATATTAATTATTAAATATTATATATAAATACAAAATGAATAGTCTTTATTGAATCTTTTGTCGCTTTGATTATGTGCAGGTTGACTAATCAGAACAGATAACTTAAAAGTGACATAAGGCCATAATGGCCTAATGACGCTTTTGCAAAGCGACATAAGGCCATACGTTCGAATATGGCCTTATGTCGCTTTGTGAAAGTGTCATAAGGCCATATTTCGAAATATGGCCTTATGTCGCATGGCCTTATGTCACGGCACCATGTAGGCACAAGTAAATCGAATATTATAAGTCAAATCCTTTAACTCTCCAAAGTATGTATAGTATGTTTGCCTGGTCAGACATAACTTTTTAATACTAAAAAAGGAGGAAACCCCATCGAGCAGTTCTTACACTTTCGTAAAGCTTTCTAATCTTTAGCTTTTGCTCTCACTTGCCAGCCACTCTCAGTCTCAGTCTCAAATATTAATTTCACACTTCAAATTCAAAGAGCGAGCAAAAACTATACCATTGCGATAATTTGACCTACTTTCCAATTTTCTACACAGAAATCATTATGTACTCAAAGCTCTCGCCTGAGAATAGCATAACATCGCACGCATCCTTAGCTTTTTTGCGCCAAGCTCCATTTGGCACATGGCCCGTTCGATGTATTAGTATTCAATATCTTTCTCGCATAAAAACCACTCTCGGTATCGGTACATAACAAATAATAACGAATTCAGAGTCACGGTGCAAGACATTAATTATTATTATTATTAATGTGAAAGTAGTATTTCGTTCCATGTCCTTTGCTTTTGATATTTTTTAACGGAACTTTGTTAGCGATACTTAAACGCAAATAGTGAAGCCACTTTTTTTTTACTTTTCTTTCGTGAGATTTTTTGATCGTTCGCCCTCGTTCTTTGGGTGTAATATGCTACCACGGAAGTTCATCCCTTCTTCTTGTGCTTCTTTTCGGTGATGTTATATGCCGTTGGACTGCCATATTAGTCGTCGGTTGGTTGTTGGTTGGTAGAGAGTTCATAGTTTGTTGGGGATAACTCTTTGCTTTTCTACAGTTCGCCTTGCAGTTGTGGTGTTCTCGTGAAAGCAGAGTTGTTACAGCAAGGGGGGAAAAGGTTAAAAAAAAATCGCTTCAGAACATTTATTTACGTGTAGTGTAGTTTTGTTAAATTTACATATAGTGTATGTATAAATAAAAATACAATAATTACGAAAACATGGCGTCCACGTCGTCGTCGGTGTTCACGTCCTCCTCGTCGTCCACTTTGCAACCTCCTAATAAATATTAAAGTTTTTTTTTCCTTTTGAGTATACCTATATATTTTTTGTCTAAATAAGATTATCATGGATAAAAAAAAGTGAAAGTTAAGTGCAAAACAAAACGACTAGAAAAATTGTGATTTAAATGTTTTACTAATGGCTACAGACTATTGCTAAAAGCAAAGTCAATTCCTTCCACCACCCACCCCCACACTCGGCATTGAGTGGGTGTTCGTATACATACATATAAAATTTTGTAAATAGTTGAAATTTATTTAAGAAGGTTAGTTTTTCATGTGCTTCGAAAATATGTATATTCTTTTTTATAAAATTAAATTATCTGCCTGCCGTACAAATCTCAAGAACGAAATTTTATTGTTTCCGAAAAAATCTGCAAAGACTATCTATGTACACCTACCTATCTATCTATTTTCGTCTATAAGAATGAGAGAATCATTTCATTTTATATTTTTGTATGTATATAGCTTCGCATGTACTTTGGCAATGAGTAGGAAGTAAATGTCCTTTTAGATTTGATGGAAAAAGCCCATTTAAGCGAAAAGCTCGTACAGGTATCATTTTTTGGGAGGTTTTATTCCAAAAGAATATAATTATTGTGTTTTATGTTTTTTTTTTTTTTTTTTTTTGCTGCAACTGAGATAGAGAGAAACAAGAGAATTACTGTACTGCAAAGAGATAAAGAAGAGTGGAGTAGAGAATAGGGAAAACAATTTGTAGGAATGAGAAGTGTGTCTGTGTCACGTTTTTTTGATATCAATGATAATCAACATCACTATCATCATCCACCCTCACCTACATATTGCACTCAGAAAAAGTCAAAATGAGAAAAACCTTCAGTAAACCCTTAGCTCTGCGTGTACCTTTTTACCATTTCATTTCTTTTCTTCTTCGCTGTTTTTGTGTTATATTTACGGGCATAATAACAACAGCACAAACGTATAAGGAAACAAATTGTGTCAATGTGTAAAATCAGTAAAAAAAAAGTGAATGAAGGCGATGTGAAGCGCAACTTAGGGTGAGTGACAGGGGACGAAGGCGCTCTTCGCACGAGTGTAATCAAAAATATACACAAACACACATGGTAATGGTATACTCCTTCTGCACGAAAGTGTTGCCAGTGTTGCGTCTTCTTCAAGTATGCATTTGATTTAGCTCTACTGGAGGCAAGATTTGCAAGTATCATTTCGTTTAATGTCAAAAGCATTAACACATCTCGCTATATATATAAGCCCGTAGAAACTAGGCGATTTTATTGCGCGGGATTAACCTATTTTCGCAAATGAAAGTGAAAGCAAATTGTTCGTTGCTGTTTTTATTTTGTTAATTGGTATGTAAATTCAAAATAGCCACCGATTTAGTTTATTTAGATTTTCCTACTAAAGTGGGGCTCAATAATTTAGGTTTTATATATGGATACTAAAAATGGCGAGGACTATAAATTGTCCAAATCTACCCGGTGCGCTACTCTTACCCTCTACATTATTCACTGATCGGACTCTTACGAAATTTCTCATGTTGGGCGCCATTTTCTTAAAATAAATAAATAAATCTACCCGGCGGTCACAAGAAAGACTTCTCAAATGTGGTGCATCTATCCTTTCCATTATTCACTGATCGGACTATTTTACGAAATTCCTCATGTTGGGCGCCATTTTCTTTAAATAAATAAATAAATCTACCCGGCGGTCACAAGAAAGACTTCTCAAATGTGGAGCATCTATCCTTTCCATTATTCACTGATCGGACTATTTTACGAAATTCCTCATGTTGGGCGCCATTTTATTAAAATAAATGGTAAACTGCAGGCGAATTAAATTATGTATATGATTGTAATCCTATGAAATTGCATTGCGGCTGCCCCTTTTTTTCTCTTTTTTTTAGTATACGTATTAATGGTCCTTATTTGAAAAAAAAACTTAATTTTCTATGCTATGCAATTCCTCAGATCCAAATGGCTGACCTTCCAATCCATCCCAAGAACTCAATGCACCTTCTAGGAGTCACAGTAAATTCAGGAATCACATTGCAGGACCACATATCCTATATCTCAAGAGCCGTTAATTTAGAGCAAAGAGTTACTTTAGCCCCAAGCAACTTCTCCTTCTATACAAAGCACAGGCTAGACCAGGCCTGGAATATTGTTCCCATATATAGAGCTCGGCCCCAAAACATTTACTTAACCTACTTGATAGCATACAGAGACGAGCAGTTCAACTTATTGAAGACCCTACACTCACATCGAATCTACAACCGTTGGTGCACAGAAGACAAGTCGCTGACCTTTGCTTGTTCTATAGGTACTTCCATGGTAGATGTTCCGAGAAACTCAAAGACATTATCCCTCGAAATGCAACTTTTGGGCGCCCCACAAGAGAGGCAGCTAATGCTTATGGTTATGCTTATGACCATACAGTACACTTGACAACCGCGAGGACATCAATTTTCCAAAATTTCTTCTGTTACAGGACAAGCAAACTTTGAAACTCGCTTCCTGGGGATATATTTCCAGAAGAGTACAACTTGCAGCAATTTAAGTGCAGAACTAACATACATCTGCAAGCATTTCGGGGCGCTTAAAGCGCTTTATAGAGTCCAAGCTTCAGCTTCAGCAGGATTAATGTCTTACATTTACAGAATCACCTTAGTTCTTCAGAAGCAACTACTCAGTTGCCTTCTCAGCGTAAAGAAACAGCGGTTGGCGAGAGTCTTCGTTAAATTTCTTCTGAGATGTTGACTTTTTATAAAAAACATAGGTACCATAAATATCGGCAAATGTCTTGTTACCACCATCCTAAATATGAGTCATGTTTTGTTGTCATAAATGGACGATTTTTATTTAACTTTATGACATCTATACTGTTCAGACTCTAAAGTACAGTGAACTTTCACTTCAATAGGAAGCTGAATATGGCGGCTATCGTTTAGTTCGTCTAAGACGGCAACACTTTCCCCCATTATATTTGTAATGTAGGTATGTAAAATGTAAGTCCTGCACTTGTTTCGCTTTCGCGTTTCGTTTGTTCATTTGGGGGTGGTGGTTTTATTTTAACAGTTCCTTTTTTTTCCTGCATCAATCTTACCTTTTTCTGGCAATATGAGGCGATGTTTTAGTTTTTATTTTGTTTTTGCTCTTCTCATTAAATTCGATGTTTCACATTCAGGGTACAGTGATACACTATGAGTGAAAGAGAGCCTGATGCTTCTTCTAGTTTCTAAATAAAACAAGCACAAAGTTTAATTATGTTGAGTAAGTTTGCCTACTGCTATTGAAATGAAAAGGGGGTTGCAAAAATAAAAAAAATAAAAAATACAGAATGGTAGAAATCGTAAATCCTCTCGTACTCTCTTTCAACACGCTGGATTCGTTCGGTTTAAGGAAAGGGACAGCAGGAAATCACATCTCATCTCATAGGGGTTGAAAGAGAACTTTCCCAAATAGCCTCTTCCATTTATTTTCGTACTTTTACACAATTTATACGGAAGCACCGAGCACGGACGATTTTTCAACTTTTGTTCGTTTTTTGAGTGTAAACAGTTTATTTTCATTACAGAAGAAAAAAAAATAGCGTGGAGTTGTGCTTGCGTTTTGCTCAATAGTTTTGTGTTACATATTTTTTGGAGCAAAATAAATTCTAGGTCAAAAATCGTTCTGAATTTTAAACAAGCCACATTATTACCCTTAATCAAACGTAACACCCACGCGTGTAGTGCTGATTTAATGTGCGTGTGTATATACGATATATTTTGTGTTTCCAGCGAATCTGCTGTTATTCGTATGTCCTTCCTTCATGGAAATCTGTGAAATGCACCCTCGAGGTAAATCCCAAAGCTTTCTCAATGCTATTTATGTTTAAGTGTGTGTGTGCGGGGGGGTATAAACAGAACGGAGTGCTCTCAATCAACTTTGCATTTGTTTGTAGTAAAGCAAGTCAACAATTACGGAAGTGAAATGTAAAAAAAAATCCCATCTAAAATGATATACCTATACTTGGTAAATCCGGAGCAATTTAACGCGGGCCGGTTTAACCGCGCGTGG
The DNA here is from genome assembly GCA_949372485.1 of Cheilosia soror. Lineage (NCBI taxonomy): Eukaryota > Metazoa > Arthropoda > Insecta > Diptera > Syrphidae > Cheilosia > Cheilosia soror. The sequence goes on along the minus strand of OX443561.1, from coordinate 137,966,689 downwards.
ATCGTGACAATTACCTCATTTAAAATTCGTCCCGTCAAGGGTGTTATAGGGGTAGAGAAACGCTGCCTGCAATATTTTTTATTTTCATGGGAAATATTGAAGGGAAAATAATGGGGACGGGTTGAAAAAATGTTTAATGAGTACAAGGTCATTGAGAATCAAAAGTCCCAGATTCGTTTCGTTTCTTTTCTCGTACATGTCGTGAACTAAACTGGTGCATGTGTCGAGGAGTTGTCTACTTGTTTCTGCTGTTCTTCATCTCTGCTCTACTAGGTATATGCTATGCGAACTGCGCTACAGTGTATTCGTGAAGTATGTCAAGTTGGTGTTTTGTTTGCTCGAAATGAAACGGAATTAAAGCCTTTGCCATGTGTGCAAATATGTGGGGAGAAAAGTGCTCAGAAAAAACCTTTTTATTTTGTCACACACATCACTGGCTCTTGTTTTTGTTAGATTTGACATTCGTTTGATTTTTAGCTTTGTTTTCTAGCGACCCTGTTTTCTTCATCTTTAAATCGCAACTTTGACATTTCAATGGAGGACTTCGATTTTTTTCCTTTCTACCTATTTGTTATTTTGTCTTTGAAGTTGAGGCAAAACAAATAGAAGAAAAAATACAAGTAAGAATGTGACATAGTTTGGAAGAGTTGAAAAATTGAAATGTAGGTTGCGTTCAATCACCCACTTCTGTCCGCATCAGTCTCTCTCTTCAGTGATGGCCTGTCAGAGACAAAAGGCAGGGGGCAGCAGACTATTACGGTTTTACCCGAAGACTAACCGCAACCAGGAGCCGCAAACCGGGATAAGATTTCAGTCACCATAAAAACCTCTTAACGATCTAACATGCTCAAGAACATTTCTTTTAGCAATAGAGTTTTCCACCGTAATGTCCGGCACATCGTTTTTCCTGGCCACTCACTCCCTTCCCCCGATTTTGTGGTATCACAATGGACCAAATAATATGGTCTAAGTGTTTCCCCTTTAGGACACCCTTTACCTTACGGCGTAAATACCCGTACTTGCTTTTCCGGTCAGCTAGTGTTGCTATTTAAATGTGCTGAAATTAAGAATTGTAACTGATTATTCTTCTCTTGCATGAAGATTTGATATGATATCGTCAAACTGACATACCATCAGTTATTGATGTTTGTTAAAAATAAAAAAACACAATTTTCCTCGCTGTCTGACAGCTGTGTCAGAACTGTACTTGAATGTGTACTTGATATTTCTTAATAAACATCTTTTTTTGTATGTCAACTTTTAGCTCCTTATTACTGCTGGCACTTCACAAAACTGTACCTAAAATGCTGGTATAATTCCGTATTCCATTTTCTGACACTAACTTGCCCTTTGCCCATCATATTATTATACAAATTATATTTTATTTCTGGTTTGGTTTGGTCTGCCATACAATGACTTCTGCAGAAGCTACAGGGATGAAGAGGAGGATGGGTGCAGCATTCACTTTCCTTTCAAGAGCCAATTTAAGAAAGGCATACTTATAGCAGTTTGCGAGCGTCTGGTGGTCAGCTTGTGACGCTCGGCAGTCGGCCGGGTTTAACCCGAAACGGCTATGAGCTTCTCATCAATGGTCTCGCAAACCAATATAGTGGGCAAAGGGTGGATGCACTATGCATGCACCAATAGGGGCATAAGTGGACTTTCGGTTACTCAGTAACTGCATCGACTTAGGATAGGCACATGGAACATCTCTTCGCTCACGGCAAAAGACCTGGAGCTTGTTGGGAAGGCTGTCAACTATCAACAAAGCAAAGGAGTTCTGGAACTGTGGACCTTGCAGATGGGTAGAAACTCTTCATGTCGGGAGTAGCGCCTTCAATGTCTGCTCAGGCGGGAGTGGGGATACTCACAAGTCCCAGGCTGACAAGCAGATTATTAGAGTGGATACCATTATGAGGGAGACTTTGCGATCTTAAAGCTTAACCTTGAAAGATCAACTCTAGCTCTATTGCAGGTGTATGCTCCGAATGGAGCTATGGATTCTTATATCCTTATGGGTGACTTCAATCAATGCTCACGTGGGTGTGGACTTAACGACATGGGGCAGCGTGAATGGAAAATACGGTGACCCCTATCAAAACGCGAACGGAGAGAAGTTGCTGGACTTTTGTTGTTCAAATGGAATGTCCATTATGAACACTTTCTTTAGACACAAAGATATCCATAAATACACATGGTACCGTCGAAGTCTTCAGCAGAAATCGCTGATAGATTTCTTTGTGGTACCGTCGTGTATTAAAAGGATGGTTTGTGATGTTCGTGTGTTGAGAGGGGCTGAACTGTCAACTAATCTCCACCTATTCTGCCAAAGCGTAAACCAAGAATGGGTTCGCGCATATGGTGGGAGGGGCTACAGAGCGATGAGATACGGCAGTTGTTTTCAATAGCAGTCATTGCATCTGCAGGACATGTTTGCGGAGTGAAGCGGCTCGGTGTGGCGGCTTTTGGTGAGAAAAGAACTGCGTGGTTTAAAACGCCCGGAGTTCAAGAAGCCATCAAAGAGAAGAAGAAGGTTTTCAATGTGTGGATTCACTTGGGGGGCTCATCTTCTCGAAACCGGCAGGTTAATTGCTTCGCGAAGAACTTGCAAATTGGCTGTTAAAGCAGCCAAAGAACAATCTTGGAAGGAGTTCGGCGAGAAATTAGACCGTGACCACAGATCTGCAAGCAAGGTGTTCTGGCAGACCATCCGCCATCTTAGAGGAGGAAGTGGAACATTATCGAAGGAGTCAAATCCAAAGATGGTACACTTCTTTCTAATGAGGAGGACATCTTGCGCAGATGGAGCGAGCACTTTTCCGAATTGCTCAATCCAATCCAGGGCATTGAGGATGACACATCCATCGTCTTAAGCAGGGCGGAAAATAGTCCCACGGTAGAGGAAGTCACTTTTGCGATGAAATCGCTAAAAGCTGGCAAATCTGCCGGAATGGATGAAATCCGGCCAGAAATGCTCAAGGCCTTAGGTGAAGGGGAAGTCAATTGGCTCTCTCGTCATTAAAGTGGCCTGGGAATGCGGCGAAACTCACAGCGATTGGCAGATTAGGGTGATAGTGCCCCTTTTCAAGAAAGGGGATAAAAGGGATTGCTCCAATTACAGGGGTATATCACTTTTACGTCTCCCTGAAGAAGTTTTTGCCAAGGTGCTGAAAACGCGTTGCAGAGCTATGGTCGAGGCACGATTAGTAGATGAGCAGTGCGGCTTTCGTCCCGGCATAAGCACAACCGACCCAGTTGTTCACTCTCAGAATGGTACTTGAGAAGGCATGGGAGTATGCTACACCTGTTTACGCTTGTTTCGTAGATTTAGAGAAAGCATACAACCGAGTCCCTCGAGGTAAACTCTGGAGTGTATTTCAGTAGTATGGAGTTGACGGTTTTCTCTTGAGAACCATTCAATCTCTTTACACAAACTGTCAAAGCTGTGTTTGGGTAAACGGCGTTAAATCAATACCTTTAACCGTGGGCGTTGGGCTTCGTCAGGGGTGCGTCTTGTTTCCTCTCCTTTTCATTACTTATATGGATTGGGTAATGACCGAAAGAATAATATCGCGGCTACAAGCTGGCGAAATAAGATTTCTCCGTTGAATTGCTGGGGTGACCCGTAAAGATCGCATCAGAAATACCGTAATACGTGAGGAATTCAATGTCGAGCAGCTACTTCTCCGGACAGAGCGGTTCATGCTTCGGTGGTTTGGTCATGTTAAACGCATGTCAGCTCTTTCAATAAATCTGTATTACGCTTTTACTACAATTTACCTGATTCCAAAAATTAATTTCTTATATTAAGTTCGGGTAAACGAAGTTAAATCAATACCTTTCACCAAGGGCGTCATTAGACCACCTGTTTAATGCACTCTGCGTCTGCATAGTGGAGCCTGGAGCCCGATTAAAAGAAGAGGAGACTATCAAGAGTTGAAGCATCTCGAGGTATTATTCATGAGCGATGGAAATATAGCAATGCTGAGTTATCCTGTAGATTTGGTCAGGCTGCGTCAATTTGACAACAGCTGGTTCATTCTGTTATCAAGTGGACCGCTCTTATCGGTCTTTAATTCGGTTTTTATTTTAATTCTTACCAATGTTATGAGATTTGATTATTGACCAAAACGATAAGGTCGCTAAGCTTCTATTAAGCTGTAAAAATGGTTCCTTGTAGGGAAGATAATGCCAAAATGAATGATGTCTAGCAGCTGCTTCTACAGATGAAGCGGTTCAAATTTTAATGGCTTGCTTCACGTTAAATGCATTCCTAGGATTACAAGACGGGCTAGTCTCCCACTAGGGAGACATTTGGTCAAGTTCAAAATCTCTAATATACTAATATGATTAGTTAGATGGTTGAATGGTGAGGGTAAGCTTTCGGTCTTCACTTTTAGGACTATGATGGACCCATTGTTTACTGTTGGGAATTTTATATGGGATATGGTTTAATCATGCCACTGATGCTTAGTTTGAGCTTAAGACAAATATGCCTATTCTTTTAACGAACTTCATGATGTCAATGTTTGATATGCGTGTAAGGTCTCGAACCAAATGTGTTTCCAGAATTTCGTAAACATCATTGCCGCATTATACAACTATGCTACAACTTGCTTCTTTTAATTCTAAAAATAAATAAATAAATGAAAACTGTCAAGGTTTTCATATTCTCTTATTTATGTAACGGATTGTATGCTATATGTGTCATGTATGTCAGTATGTGCAGTGCTTTTCCTTTCATTAAAAATAGGACAGCTATATTTTTTAAATAATTTTTCTTGGCAATTACTTTCACATATTCTTTTCAACAAACATAACAGAAAAGCCCCTTGACTCTCCACAGCAACTAAACCATAATCTATGCATGCTCCGTCATCTCCCTTCCTTATTAAGAGGAATCCTTTATTTAAATGAAAAGCAACCCTGCGGCATCGATCCTTCTCCTCACGAAATAAAACCTGTCCCTGGTGCTGGTCCACACGCCACACACAAGCCTATACAAGAAATCTATTTAAAGAGAGAATCATCATGAACATTATTATTGTACGTCGTCGTAGGACGATCGATAACAGAGTAATGGCCACATTGCGCCACATTAAATGAGAAACTAAATCATCTGCAGTCTATGATTGTCCCATATTCCCTCGCACACTCTACCCAACACAACATTTACACACATTCTACTCTCGATGTGGAGTTGTCAGCTTTCGACGTTGTCGTCGCCCATCGCGGGAATACACATATCGCATCTGACAGGATATGGGCGGCAGTTGTAGTATTTTGAAGGCAGTTAAAAAACTTTTTCCGTAAAAAGGAAAATACTCTATTCCAATTCCATATCCGAGGAACTACACCATTAAAAAGAAATCCTCGCCATCCCCCTTTTCTCGTATACAACGGAATCATCACTGGGTATAGATGCCGCTGTTTATTGAAGAAGCGCAAGGCTTAGGGAGGACAAAGTGATTTTTTTTTCTGTTTTCTTTTGGTGAAATGTGAGTCCTTCAAATTGGAATCCTTGCGTGTACCGCACCAATATATGGTTATTATTGATTTTTTATTCCTTCATTGAACCCTGGTCTAGTCATTGCTTCTAACTGACTGTCACTGACTGTAATTATGCCGGGCTATTAGCCTCTCTCCTTCGAATATGCATGGATATCTTCCTACACAGTTAAGTTAAATCATTGCTATATTTAACGGAAAAATAAAATATAATGTAAACACACGACACAAATAAAGGAGTGTCCTCCACTGGTGCTTGTGTTTCTTTTCCCTTTCGATTACAACCTACTGGCTTTGAGAGATTTCTCGATGGTAGTTATTGAGAGAGGTTCATTACCATCATTTGTGGTTTTGACCGGAATAATAATTTTTTTATTGCTCATCCCTGCGATTCGTCCTCTCCACCAAGTCCAATGAAAAATTATAAAAAAAAAAACACCAGGAGCTTCTGCAGGACTCATTAAAATGCTAAAGGTAAATTCAATAAGGAGACGCTACGAGTATCTCGTAGACCAGCAAATTTAAGCTCTTTCATACAGGTTAGAACGAGATAGAGGACGAGACAGTTTCCCGCAGTTACCCGCAGTCATTCTTCAAAAAAAGGAAAAAAAAAATAAGAGGAAAACAAGTTTTCAATGCCCAGCGTCAATTTGGTGAAAATCAGGTGGAATTTTCGTGAAAGCACAGGCGAGCAAAGCACCCTCTAGGCACGTGTGAGTGCTGTGCATACATGTTGGATATAATTAAATAGTTTAAAAGTGAATTTTCGGTTGTTTCATTTGAGGTTAATGGCTCAGGGCTGGCTACATTGCTGAAGGTACATTTAGGGTAGTGAACGGAACGTTCCTTTGGAATTTCGTTATTTTCGGTATTTGTACATGGAAAATGTGATACCATCCCATCCATTTTCAAATATTCGCACGAGGCGAGTGATAAATCCAAATACTGCTGAAATTTATGAGAAAACTGATGGAAATTTGAATGGAATGTGAATAACATGTTTGACGAGCGGAAAAGGCAAAACACTATCCTACTTTAGACTAAGCTTGGAGTTAAGTCTCTAGAGAAACTATGAAAAATTGTTTTTTTTACTGATATAATTTCGAGCACTCGCGATTGCGTGGGCCAATCGTTGATCTTCCAGTCGGCGGCATAATGAAGTACTTTGTTAAAGAATTTGAGTTATTTTTCGCTAAGCAAACTTATTTATTAACAAATGCTCTGAAAAAAAAACTGTGAATGCTTCCGATAAACTGACCACTTCACCACTTAAATTTGCACTTCAATCGCCGGAAAAATCACGGCGGACGACTAAACAATATAGAAAGTCAAAACAAATAACTTGATTAATCAACTATGTATATGTAATCAATCACCCTTATATTCCGAGTGGCGTTTGCGAAGATTTAAAACACACCAATTTGAATTTAGAGTTACGAGTTGCGTTTTTGTCGGACCAAATGACATGTATTCAGTGCCATTTAAATGGCCGTGTGATCGCTCTTCAATGACGCCTTGGACAAACGACTAAACTTTTTGGCTTTTGCGTCATTTAATGGCATCCCAACGGAAGATTCTAAATGTCTCGCAATGTCCGTCATTTGATTTTGGGACACAAATGACGATGATAGTCATTTCGTGTGATCGGCATTTTTTCAATGACGAATCGTAGCTTAAATGTCGCTCTAATGCGACATTTTTTCCTGACATCACAGCACCATTTAAATGACTCAAAAAAATGGCCGTGTAATCGTAGCTTAAGGGTGAATATTTCACAAATGATTTCCGTAAAGAAAATTTTCGAAATCATCAAAATCAAGCAGAACTTTTGACAAATACGATCTCAATACGAAAATTCCCCGTACAAAATGTATGAAAAATTAGTTTTTATGAATTTTCAAATAACATTAAATGCAGACAAATTGTTAAATAATGTTGTGCTTAGGCGTGAATAATATTAACCTTGTGTTGCTCGCCAGCAACTTTCTTTGTACCAGCGAAAGTAAATTTGATGTTAGTATAAAATCTCCTCGTCCCAAAATGCTGCCGAGCTCCATATATTGGAGCGATTTTCGAGGCCTGGGGAGCATTTTAGCATATTGCTCCGATAAATTGCTACTGTTTAAAAATACTTGTTGTTTCGTGATAGTTGCTTCGGGCTAAAGTATAATTCTTTGTTCTCGAAAGGTAACCTTAATTTGAGGACGGTAATCTTGCTGTATTGGATAAGTGATACTGCCATATGTACTATGAAAGAACATGGCAGAATTATCCCTTCGTTAAATGGTAAAAATAATGACAGTGCAATCAAACACAAATTCTGTCAATGAAATTCCGGGCCCTATTTTATAAACATTGACAGGTGACAATTCTACAAATTTGTCGCACTTGTCTGACAAATTTTCATTTCATAAAATATTGACAGGTGACATAACTGCCAGTTGAATACAATATCATTCGTGTACTTTCAGCATAGAAAAATGAAAAATTTTAAAAAATCGAGAGAGAAATCTCTTAATTTCCAGAGAAGTACCTGACCGGTTTTCTTACAAAAAGTTTAAGAAATGTCATTTCGACATTCGTAAAATAAACGTAAACGGCAGAATCTACAAAATAGGTTCGATTTGAATTTCTTTATAAGCTAAAAGACCTATAAAACCTACCATTTTGAATGCGCTGATGTTCTAGGAGAACATTCAATTACAACTTCTTCCTTCGACATCGTTGAAGACGAAAATAAATGGAGTTTTCTTTGTCAAACTTTTGAGATGTTCCTTAGATGATAGTTTTCATTTTTCAGTAGGTAAGTCGAAATTCGGCGAGTAGAAAATTACGAAAAAATTAAAAGAGGGGAAATGAATTTCTCTCTCATTTTTTGCAATTTACTCACTACGTGGTCGCATTCGGACAGTTTCTTAGCAAATTTTTAATAATTTTACGTTTGCAAAAAAGTACCCGAACGAACCTAATGACAAATTTGTTATGACTATTTTGTCATTGTCATATTTTGACAAATTTGTCCTGACAATTTTTTCATAGTTCATAGTTAATGCATATTATTTTTTATTCTTTCTTTAAAATGTCGAGGGCGTCATCCACGAAATTAGATTCGAGATTTTTCATCACTTCCGCTTGAAGAAATAATAATATTTACCATTTTAAATTATACTTGTGACTTAACTATCAATACTTGACCGAAACTCAAGCGCCTATTGGAATTGTCAATTACATACTGACAAAATTGTCAATTGTCAGTACAAATTTGTCAGAGAATTCATGACAATTCTCAAAAAATTCCTGACAATTCGTTGTCATGACAATTTTTTTATGAAACCAAAACTTGACAATTGTCGGCTATTTTTTGAAAATTCCACAAAATTGACTAATTAGGTAGGTAGGTATTTATGAAACAGAAATTTGACAATTGTGCGATTGTTGCTTTACAAATTGTCACCTATCACCTGTCGCAATTGACATTTTTTATGAAACAGGGCTCAGCTCTCTCTACTCTCATTTTGCTCACTTTGCACATGAGATGAAGAGAAGTGGCTCTTTTTTTTTAATTTATATCGAACGAAATCGATAAAAATCGATCGCAATAACAGAAATTTTACACATGTACCTACTCATAAAAAATTATAGAAAAAGGGAAAAGTAATTCCCATTTTCGTAATAAAGAGCGCAGAAACTTACTTCCGGGTTGAATTTCTCAATAGGAAAAAGTTGAGATATAACTAGACTTAAGACATATTATTATCCAAACTTTTTACAGTAAAAAGGAATACGCATTTTAAAAGAAGGGATTTAAAATATGTAACTAGATATCAAATTTAATATGTAACAAAATATTTAATGACGAATTGTACATTTTTAGAGTATCTTAAAATTGTTACGAACAACATTTTCGCACAGAAATTACATACAAATGGCAGATTTTCTTCTATTCTATTCTATACGTACAAGTATACCTACCTACTGAAAGCTTTAATACGGAAGTCTTACTTTAATTATTTGCAATTTCAGTTATATTATACTGGATCCAAACTAGACTATGACTTAAATATCAATTTCTGATAATCAACTCAAGAACCCGCAGGCGTTATCCTCTTCGAATTTTGGCTTACCAATATCGAAACACAGCGAACAGAATTCTAAATGTTTTTTTTTTATTTTAAAACAATTTAAGGGGTGGGGGGCTGAAACTTTGTGGTTAATGTTTTGATTTGCGAAAAATCCTAAAAAAAATAAAAATAAAAGTTCTGGATCCCGATCGCAGCGTTGATCGTATAAAAAATAAGAATTTTCCCATACAAACTTTGACCCCATTTTTCCCCCTTTTGAAGTTCGAATTTTCCCCAATACAAAGAAATTTATTTCAAAATATCAGCTTCCTATTTCTTACATTTGTGCTAGGCGTCTATCCCATTGAATCCTCAGACCTTCACATCCAATGATGAATAATATGAATGAGTAATACAGTGACTGGTACGTTTACTTCTTACAAACAAATAAATAAGTCCAATCCTTTCTTACTCTGAATGGCTACCATATTCTTTTATATCCATCAGTCAGTTGAGTTGAAAGAATACGAACAAAAAAATTCGAATAGTCACTGACCTCCAATGAAAAGGAACAATGGAACGACTTCCTCAATGTGATACGATCGCCAACAACCTGCTTCTCTATAAGTAATTCTGCCAAGCAAGCCAAAACATATTTCGCTTCACAAGCTAATCTCTTAGCAACCAGTACCTAAACCTCAATTTATTAATTGAACATCCGTCCCCCGCAACAACCCCACTTACCACAAATAAATAATGTGCATAATGTGATTAATTTTTTTTTTTGCAATACCATTAATCTAAAAACACTCCGTAGGTACCATCCGAACAGTATAGCCCCATAGGAATACTCCAGCTCCTCGTAAACTTCACTACACTTTGAAATATCCTACAGCACAGTGGTAAACGTGGGAGCTAAGAGCCACCATCTTCCCATCTCAGTATGAGGTCAAGATGTTTGCAATTAACACAACCTGTGTGTAGGCATGTTATCATTTTAAAGTGCAATGTGCTTTAATACCCCCATCTGGTGGCACTCCATCCGCACTCTATGCTCACGGCTGCTGTTAGTGCCACCGATTCTCCCCAGGATCAATTATTCGAATTTACATACAAAGTTAAAGGCTCCACTCATCCCATCATCATCGTCATCACCGTCATCACAAACTCCCCCGTCATCCAATGTATGCAAATTTATTGTCAACAGGGAGCATAACGTTGTAACCAGCAGTAGGAGCACCAGCAGCCAGTATGCTGTGTGTATATCAGTCTATTCATAGTGCATGCATATGAAAGTTGCCGTGGCCGACACACATACACACACACACACTCGCTGATATTGCCTACTCTCGTTGGATTATAAATTAAAAATAGTGCAATTCAATTCATTGACCTAGTTCGCCCTGTTGCCACCACCCCCACCTTCAGCCACACCACGCTAATATGATGTACTTTCTTTCTGTTCTGAAAGGACCTGCTTACGTTGAGACAGCAAAAAAGCAAGAAAGGATAATTCCTTACAGTACGAGTAGAGTGTACAACGTGTGTGTAGTGTGCACGGGCTAAGGAAATGTTGGAAATGCTGCCGTTGCAATGGACTTCAGGCGGCCGGAAGTTTAGTGTTTCACTGGAGTAGACAGTGTGGCAATTATAAGTCGTCGATAGCCAGGAGAAGTATGAATCGTTTAATGCTCCTGACACATTCCACTTACAGACACAGGCGCGATTGTAAAATAAATTTGAGTGTAAGGAATGTGTGCACAGTGAGTGTATGCTGAGTGCACCTTAGATTATGTTGGCTGATGGCAAAGCCCACGTCTTTGAAACGAACACCCGATTTCTCTAACGTGAATATAATTTTATTTGAACTGGAAGTTGTAACTTTTTATGTGCAAGCGAAAAAGGATGTAGAAAGAGAAAAGTAAATTATTGCAGTATTCCTCGATACATCAAGAAGGAGTTTTCATTTTTTTTTTGCTAGCTCGTTTGTCGACACAGACAGACATCGTCACGCGTATTCAGTTGGGGCTTGTATACTTCTTTGTAGCTATTTCTTTTGGAAAGAGCCGACATGTGCATTTTTCTGATACAATTTTTTTTCTCGGAACAATTGAAAAAATCCACCAGGATCGCTGGTGCTGAATGTCTATCTGTGGGTGGGTTTTGTTAATGTATTATTGTCAACGTTAAATGTCGCAAAGAGTATGTATGTAGCTACTAATTAAAAATTAAATAATTCCCTACTGAGTGTGAGTTGGAACATTATATAGAAAATTTAACATGCCATTTATGTACATAAGTATAGGTAAGGTATTTCAACTGTCTTCCTAGAGTTTAGTTGAAAGGGTTATGCTAATGTTAGGACTGCTGCTTACCAATGATGTGGTGCGTTGCTGTCCATACGCTCCACGTACCCCAGTCATCTCAGCCGTTGTATTTTTAGCTTTTTGACCAGGTCAGCATCGTATAGCCCGTATAGTTCGTCATTGAATCTTCTTCTCCACACTCCATCGTCACAAACTGGACCGAATATCAATCGCAGAATCTTTCTCTCAAAACATCCCAGAAGGTTTTCATCCGCTTTTGACAGGGTCCACCATACAGCAGAACCGGAATGATTAGGGTCTTACCTATATAATATCTCCTTGGTTCTATGAGAGAGGGCTTTACTTCTTAGATGACTTCTTAGCCCGATGAAACAGCGATTGGCAAGAGTGATTCTTCGTTTAAACTCTGCGCTGATGACAGTTTGCGAGGTGATAGTGGCCCAGGTGGACAAAGCCTTTAACTACTTCGAAGTTGTATTTGTCCATCTTGAAGTTTTGCTGAGATTACTTTCTCAGTTGGAAGCATATACTTTTTTTCGTCCTCATTTACAGCAAATGCGCCACTGACAGCTTGCTGCGATCTTCCGATAATGTCAATAAAAAAACTTATAAGTAGCCAACAGTTAGGTTAGGTTAGGTTAGATTGAAGTGGCTGCCGGCAAAAGGCCGACACACTTAGCCAACAGTCAGGTTTCAAGGAAAACCATAGCTGTATGTCTCTGCTGTTCTGAAAGTAACCGATGATTTGAGAAGTGCTATGGATCGCGATATCTATGATATCATTTCTTGGACTCCTAGACTTCTCAAAGGCATTCGATACTGTAAATCACGGAAAACTTTTTTCAAAATTGAAACGGAATTTTCAGTTCAGCAACTCTGCAGCTAACTTAATTCTCTCGTATCTAAGAGAAAGAAGTCAAGCCGTATCGGTTGGGGAAAAACTTCTCGACACTTAGAGCTAAAATCGGGAGTGCCGCAAGGCTCAATTCTTGAACCATTACTTTTTGTAATGTTCATTAATGATCTCCCACAAGTAGTTCGACACTCATCAATACATTTATATGCTGATGATGTCCAGATACAGTTGAGCTGCAAGCTGGGAATGTAAGAAGATCGAATAGAGAAACTTAATAGCGATCTAAAGGAAATCTCACAATGATCTGTCAGAAATCACCTACAACTAAATCCGGCTAAGTCAAAGTGCTTGATAGTCTACAAAAACAAGCTTGACAGTAGCTATTTCCCAGCATTATATTTAGGTGACACTATTTTTGAATATGTAGAAAAAGCGAAAGATCTAGGCATTTGGCTCAATTCGACGCTTACATGGGACCAACATATTCAAATAGTTATTGGCAAAATATACGGATGTTTACGGACCCTGTCGTTAAAAAAGCACTTTGTTCCTCAGCATATAAGGCTTAGCTTAGCAAAAAGCTTAATATTGCCAATCGCTACCTATGGATGTCCGAAATTTTTCTGTCATAACTCAGAAACACGAAGAAATCTTACAGTAGGCTTCAACAACATTACGCGGTACGTTTATAATCTTAAACGTTGTGAATACACTAACAGGATACTGAAGGGCTGCGGCCTGCACACATATTTCAAGTTTTGTGCCCTAAAGACACTAAACCACATTTTGATTTGCAAAGAACCTCATTATCTGTTCGAAAAACTTCAGTTCCCAACTTCAACTCGTTCTTTTGTCATTGTTCAACCAAAGTTTACATGCAAGAACTCCGAGAACCAATATCTTGTTTATGTTGTCAGAGAATGGATGTTCCCTTGGACATCAGAAAACTTCGCGGAACTAAGTCATTTGAGTACAGTTTTATTTAGATATCTGACCTTAGCCACCTAAATGCATTTTTGTATCTTTTCCTTTTCTATTACCTTTCTTTTCGTGTTTATATTCTTTTTATTTTCTCTATTTCTTTTTTTAAAACATGCTTCATTGATAACTTGCATAGTTTACTTTATTTTAATTTATAATCATAATTACCAAAGCCTTATATAAATCATTGTTTAATCTTAAATTATTTAACTTTTACTTATATAGACTTTAACTTCACTTAAGTCCAATGTAAAAGGTTCTATGTACAAATAAATGAAATGAAATATCGTCACCATATGCAAGCAGTTGAACAGACTTTTCATAAAGTGTACCTCTGATGCTAGCTTGTGAGTTTCGCACAATTGCTTCAAGGATGATGTTATGAAAGTTACACGATAGCCCATAGCCTTGTGTCAAACCTTTTTCAACATCAAAGGGCTCGGTGATGTTTTTGCCGATTTTGACGTAGCTGCGAGATTTCTCCATCGTTTCACAGACGAACGAGTTTGGCAGGAATGCCGAGACATGACATGGCTTTGTTTAGCTCGTCCCTATATAAGCTATCATATAGATATCTTTAAAATCGATAAGAAGGTGGTGTATATCGATCTGAAATTCTATCTATTCTATTCTATGAAGATCTAATATGAATATGCTACATTCAGGAGACTTATTCTTCTGTAGTTGGCGCAGTTCAGGGCATCTCCTTTCTTGTGAATGGGGCACACGATGCTGAGGTTCCATTCGGCGGGCATGCTTTCGTTGGACCAAATCTTACAGATGAGTTGGTGTATGCTCCTTACCAACTCATCTCCCACTGCTTTGAAAAGCTCGGCCGGAAGGCTATGTACGCCCCCGCAGCTTTGTTCGACTTTAGTTTGGATATCGACATCCTCACTTCGTGTATAGGTCGGGTGGAGAGAATTGTTGGCTATCATCGTTTAGACCCAATAGGTCATTGTCACTGTCTAGTGTGGATATATTTCTAATATTTTTCTGCATCGATGTCACACTTATTCAACAAATTAATCAATGCCATCAATGCCATCTTTTCGAAATCTGATTCGATAGCTAGGTGTAATATGTACCGCCTCACTAATAAAAAATTCTGGGGCCAGTTCGATAATAGCAGGCTATTGCCACAGATATGATAGAGACAGGTTTAGTGAAAACGACATCGTTCGATCGTTTTTATTTTACGTGATCTGGCCCCTGGTCGCGAGTTTAAATTTTCCGATACCCACAATTGCAATATTTTTATGGCGTATATTTAGATCTCATAACTTTTGGTGGCTGACTCTAGTTACACACTTAACTGACTACCGTCACTTTTTAATTCAGCAGGTAGATTAATTTCTTTTCATATTTTAAGTGGGAAGACTCCCGGTCCTTTAAATGGAAAATGTTTAGTTTTGATATTTCTCCTTTCTGTATACACTGGAAGTCCTACCGCTCTTCTAAATTTCAACATTCTACGGCAATCGGAAGTGGCCCAAATAAATAATAACCGATTTTTAAATTCGGGTGTATACCACGCCCTCTGAATCAAAAATATTAAACTTTTTACTTTTCCCTTTTCGTACAATGAAAGTCCTATCGCTCAACCAGATTTGAGCAATTTACGATAATCGGAAATGGCCGAAATAAATAATAACCGATTTTCAAAAGTGGGCGTTTACCACGCCTCTTAAATGTAAAATCTAAAGACTTCTCCCAGTGTATGGACCACTAGATCTAGCATTCTGCCAAATTTCTCGATTCTAGGATATCCGGAAGTGCTTCATAATTTTGATAATCATCATCTAAGAGAGTGAGTGGGTCAGTTCCGGTTTTTGTGACTTTTGAAGTCCTGTATGTTGAGAACCACTAATGCTATACAGAGATGGAATTTAATGATGAGCTTGGTAAATGCTATAAGTTTGACATTTTTGGCTTAATTGGTTCCGAAGTTACTGTAGGGTCAAATACAGCAAGAGTTGGTTCCTGTAAAAAGGGTGCCTTTACTAAACAATTTGGCTGGGCACTCCTTTGATAAAGAAATCCTAAAAAAGACGTCAATTAAAAGAGACGATTATATTTTTATAAAATGAAAACACTTGCCATTCAGTAAAATTGTTCTGTCAGAACCATCATTCAACCAGCTACCTCCACTCTACATATCCAGATGAGAGAGGAAATGCGATGGTGTCATATTACTTGAGGCCAAATTCTTATATTTCTTAACAATTTTTGACTTAATTTTGACGTTTGTCGATGTATCCATACATTTAAAATAATAGTTAAGTACTTAAAACTCAATTAACTAAGCATTTCGGTTCAATTTCAGTTGTCATACAATCGTTTGTTCGTCGAATAATTCTTCATAAGATCCGGTGATGTGGGACAGCCCCCGCAGCGGGAAATGCAACAGCCCCAACTTCAGACACCATCTGAATCTGATTTATATGGTACGGATGAGATAGAATTCCTCCTGGACGAAATACGTGATTTAGAGCCGGTCTGCTGTCAGCTGGACGACGTGCAGGATTTTGAAATAGCTGGCAGCAGAGCCGGAGAGCTATCATTATCCTTGGAGTCTCCACTTGGTACTTGCACATCGTGGGACTCGCACGCCAACTACAGACACAGCAGTGGCCAATCGCCACTGGCTTGGGGTGTTGTACTGCACTGTGATTCCCAACATTTGAAAACGCCTACAGGGATTGTACGAATTCTTTTGGTGGTAAGTGTTTGCAATTTATCGCTTTTTATCAATTTAAGAGTAGGTACCTACATATGTCACGATGTTTGGTGTTTATTTCAGTTATCTTCGGCTGCTTGTCTTGCATGCGAATGCTCAGCTGGCACCGTACAAGTTGGCCTTTTTCTACTGCCACTTATAGGACGATTAAGATTAATGATCTTCTGTGCAGTGTTCTCCCTCCTTATAACCTGTGTAATGTTGTTTCTCGATATTTCGCATATAGCACTGATGTTTCCATTTAATTGGACTAAAGTGGTAAGTGTACTATACCGGGTCCTGACAAATTATAGAGTATAATAACAATTAATATTTTTTCTATTCAGAACACATGGATGTACCTGAGTATTGGTTTGTTTTTCATTTTGGGTTCCACCCTCTTATTGCACATGGTCATTTTTGCCGATGAATTTTCATGGGTGCCGAAGCACACAAAGGAAACTCTATTTGCGTCAGCGGTAAGGATCCGATTTAGGTAGATTGCGATAAACTCTCATACGAGATGTTCTTATGATTTCAGATCATAGGTTATGTTTGCGCTGTTGAGGCATTCATTCTCTCAGGATTGGCCAAGTGGCCACAACACTATCGTCAGGTGCCAGACGATGGCAGCGAAATGTATATCGAAGATCGCGAAATGATCCTACTTAGCACAGCCGAAAGTACTGAAGTGCCGAATCATAACAGCACGCCACATAGTGAAAGAAACCATCATAATCAATGCAATCGAATATCATCATCGTCGTCATGTAATCAAAAGCCTTATATACCTGGTAAGTATCTGAAAATGGCATATTTTATACGTATGAACAAATGTGGCCTCAGGGGTGTTTTGTTTATGTTTATTAACTCCCACAGCACCTGACAAATAGATTTCTGTATGGGTTTGGCCAAGACTTCATTAAATATTAAAATCCACACGTTTTTCCATCTATAAATAAATGTGAGCGTATTCATTGGCAATATATGTAGCCTCTCTGAAAATTCCCTAAGCGGAATGAATTTCCCACTTTGTGGTGGAAATAAATTGCTAACACGTAAGAGTTAGATGTGTGTTTCAAGTTTCAACCCTTTTCGATTGATATAATCGACTTAAGGAGCTGATGGGGAAAAGTGAAGGCAGTTTTCTATTCTCGCATTTGCCAAAGAAGTGTAAATATTTTAAAGTTGCTGTAGAGTATTTTTTTATGATGTCCAGTAAATCAAAAATGGCGCCAAACGTGAGATTTTGTATGGATGTAGTATTCACTTAGCGCATATTTTTCTAGGGTTTATAATTTTTTTAATCTTTAAAACTAAAAAAAGCTATTGGGCTAGACACAGGTGCAAATATTTCCTTACATTGTCAATATTTCAATTGTTAAAGTGTTAGCCGGTCGAATAATCCACACAGAAATGGAAAATTGTCGAAATAATGCCCGCAAAGAGAGGCCAAGATTAGATGGTAAAAGGAAAAAAAAAGTTATATCATGAATACGTTTTCAGTGTTGGTTGGTTGAATCGTCTACACGATAGTGGACCCGAATGGAGCTCCCATTTAAAAACTGACGCAAGCTCGTAGCGGCTTTTTGAAAATGCAAAAAAATAGTCATTTTGAAATACTCGACAATAACCTGATTAGAAAATCAGGAGGTCCAATTTATAAACAGAAAACCGGTGAAACCTACCAAGACGGGTACCACCGACGTGTACACCTATTGTCGTATGGACTCGAAACTAACTCGTAACGTGTTACTATTCCCGAAAGTGAGAGCTTCTCTGGGCACCTGATAGGAATATTGTTCCCTAGACCACCCTACACAAGGAACGAATCTATAAACTACGAACGAACGAGTGCCTCAGATTTTTATACAGACGGTTCAGCTTGGTGTTCTGAATCCTGTTCGTACTGATCCATTATCTCTCCTAGCCATCTCGGACTTACAGAAGAATTATAATTACACCTATCCGAATGGAATAGTTTGACAAATTTCTTTGAATATTTGTATTTCCTGATACATATTATATTATCCTGAGTGGAATCCAAGTAACGCTGGTTATAAATTAATTTAGACATCACTCCCTCAGACTGTCAGTCATCACTACTCTTGTGAGTGCACTCCCTCTGCAAATTATCTTGGACACTAATCGAAACATAATAACGCTACGTTAATTTTATGAGAGCCTTGTCATTGAATTCCTTTGCGAATCACATCACCCGCCATTATCGTTCGAAAATTCCCATTGTTGTATATACCCCCTTGCACTGGTGGCAATTTCCTCCTATATATAGCCTTTACTTACTTAACAACCCATCATGACTTGAAGTACTATGTAAACAAATTATTTTCTAAATACACATCTCTAATGACTTCCGTAGGGCTCCTTTCAATGACTGCACCCCTGCTTCGTCTAGCGTCGTCCTTATACGTATACTCTGACTTGCACTTCAGTTAATTTTTCCATTAAGTCTGTCCCCCTTTTTTTTATAATTGAATCAATTATCATACACACGTACTCATATAAGTTGACACAACAGGGTGGCCTCTCGATGTACACACTCTTGACGTTAAACAATGCCAGAGTCACTTCAGTTCATTAAAATATTTCGAATTCTCTAACGGCTATGTCGTCCTTTATACTCTCCTTCTGACTGACATCCTTCATTTTCTTGCTGCTCTTGTGCCCCCTTCCTCGCCTTTTGTATTCGCTTCTGCTTCGATGACAATCTAAAAAAAACGTTATTATCCATAAACAATTACGGGTACAAGGAGATACATAGTTGTGTTGCCATCAGCATGCAGCAGTAGCAGCAGCAGCACTCCCCACTTATTGGTCAGTATGATGACACTCGGCGAGCTTTCAATCTCTGCCTCTCATTCGATGAAGTACACAAACAAATAAAGGAAAACATGCAAACATTTTAATTTCCTCCCTTAGTGCACCACGGCCACCGCCAGTCCCCTTGAGATGGATGTATTTCATGACTCGATATGGAGGTGGGGTGCATACGACCAGACCATACATCTCTTTTGATTCTTCGATGGCAGTGCATTTATTGATTAAATCACTCTACAAATAATAAAAAAAAAACTTTAGGTTTTCTATGAGAAGTCCCTTCTTGTCCTTGAGACTTAGGATACATGATACGCGAAAGGTTTGTGTAGAATGTGGTATGATGTTTTTATTTCTTGCTATGACATAAAAGAGCATGCTGTGGCTGGGTATCATTTTCATCGATAATGGATGTTTTAGCATTTATTATTAAAAGCACGCAGGAAAGGGATAGAAATTTAATTATATTAGCGGTACTTTATCTTTAAAACGTGCCTCGAGCGACGAACGATACATTGCTATTCGTAGTTCCTGTTCATGGGGACTGATGCGGAAGAGGACTAAATGATTAATTAAAAAGTTTGTCCCCATGAAATCAATTAAACTTATTTAAAGTTGCGACAATATTTGCGGAAAATTTGTTGGGAAAATGTCTGACTTCCCGTTCATATTTTTCATTTTGTATACGTATTCGGTATACCCAAGAGAGCTTGGTGGGTTTTGTTTAAAAAAGTGGTCACACAAGAAAAACGAAAAAAGCGGAATTTATTTGACTAAAAACGTTCATATATCATACGTACCTACACCTTAATAGCATTCACATGTTTTTCCCGTTCAAAATCTTACTCATGGGCAATCTCTTGGATTAGGCAAACTTTCATATGAGAATCGAAATTTTATCACTTCAAAAAGTCTACGCTTAATCTATGTAGCCTTTTTACCGTAAAGAAAGCTATTGTGATTGTACGTGATGGAATCAGTATAGGAAGCACCTATTATCATTCTAAAATCATGATATAGCAATGCAATATTCCAAAGCATTCAGAAGATAGTCTCGTTTCAAAACACGAAAAAAAGAAATATACAAGGTAACTCTGGCGTATACGTAACTTTTTTTTAAATACACATTCCGTCCGCGTTGCATGTACAGATGTTGAAATAATAGATATTTTATTGGCGTATTTTTGTTAGTTCTTTCTCATACTCTCGGCTTTTCAGATATTCTCATAAGAAATAATCGGCGGGGATTAAGTCTGAGTTTGTTAGAGTCTGTGGAATGTCACGCCTATGAGAAAACAATTGGAACACATTTTGTTTACCATACTAAATCCTTTCAGTATACGAGTATACCCGTTAAATTCCTGTAGCTGTTGGGTGAACCTGGATTATTCCGGTAACATCTTTTAGCCGAATTAACAGCTGAGACGACTGCCCATCCCATCATTTGTGCATTCTTTTAGGGGTTTGGGTTTTCGTCAAATGTTTTTTTATTAATGTGCCCATTGTGTTTAGAGTAGGTCTTGTCGGTAAACAAAATGTTGACAAAGTGAATGAAGATGTGACACCCCCCCCACGCTTTTCTGGGGTCGGCAAATCAAGGAAGCTCCATTTATTAAATTGAGCAACTAAAAAAAAAGGCAAAAACGAGCAAATTTTCAAAAATTAGCTCGAAACAAAATGTGAAAAAATAAGAAGTGAGTTTGGATTTTCATTAGGTATAGGCTTTCAAACTTGTCAATTATGCAAGTCGGCATTTTGAAAGGTTCGAGTTTCGAGTTTAAAAAGGACGGTCTAAATCGGTGAATTTGCCGACTGATATCCTTAAAATTTAGGGAGTTCCGATTCGATTTTAAAAAGGACGATCGGAATCGGTATCCATATAAAAAAAAATATTCAAAATCTTATATCTCGTAGACCACTGACTTGATTGAGCGATTGAGATAGTCTTAGACATGATGGAATAAGTATAAGGTGGTCTCGTCGGCAAAAAGTAGTCCCTTAACTATACTAGTAATAAGTGCGTGTGAAAGGGTTCAGCGTAGTAAGTGTAAGTGAAACGACAATAGAGTGTGGAGAGAGAGTATGTTCATGAGTATGTTGATTAACCTTTAAGTGGAGTGGAATTGGTTTGAAGTTGCCTATATTATAATAAAAAAACATTTTTTTTTTACACAAGGGTTGACGTTTTGCAAACAAATTCGTCCGCACACAACCTTCCGCTTCAACAAGCAAACGCTCACTGAACGTTAAGGGACCAAAAAACGAACGATTCGGCAGCCGACGAGACCACCTTATACTTATTCCATCATGGTCTTAGATATATTAGCTCAGGAGTGTTCCTGTTAAGATTGGTTAAAATTGGTCAAAGTGGCGTACATACAAAAAGCATCTTCTTTGGGCTGAAAGTCAATGACGTTACAACACGATAACAGCTGCAATCAAGTTCGGCAAGTTATAATAAGTGGGCATTACAATGAAAGTCACCCCTCCACGGGTTGAACCCTCGCTACCTCGATTATTGTTTCAGCAAAAAACATGGTTCTTGGTTTGGTTGGTTGTAAGGATGTAGTTTGAATACTATTTTAAAATTTCGGCGTTAACTAGTACGTGATATCGCCAATGCTGCCAAATCCGGCTTGTTTCCCATCCGAAAGACTAACTTCTTACACATTTTGTTCATTTCTTGGAGACTTTAAGCATCCTGTCATTGATGTATCTCGTTGGTCAAATCTTCTCTACCTAGGCATTAGCTAAGTGCTCAGTGATCAGTAGTCAGTATTTTACTGACGAAGTTTGTGGAATGCATATTTTACCCGAAACAGACGTCGAACAACTTCGCAAAATTTTTTACTACGACTCGATAGCTTTCACTCGCGTATCGCTATCACTACAATTTATTACAAGTTAAAGTGCTATCAACGTGTTGTTCGATGCTTTGATACCCTTAACTGCATAAAAGTCATGCAAAATGTTTACCATGCGAGTTAGTATGTACTGTACAAATGTACATGCATGGGTCTAATATTGGTTTTGTATGGGAGGTACCAGAACTACTTGATCGACATAGGCAGTTTTCAATACCAACCTGACGATGGTAAAAAGAAGCCTTCTTACACAATTTTATTTACCCGCAGAGCTACCAGGCGGACATGGCTAATTCGATTCAGAGTGTGATCCTTATTCAGAATATTATACTTATATATTTTTGGGGTCTCCGGTGACTCCTTCTTGGCGTTACAAATGTAATGGCAAAATGAATAGGTATACCTGCCTTGTTCAAATATGATTTTAATTCGGGACTGCGCTGGGCCACACGTGGCTTCCCATGAAAGTCGTGTCGGGCGAGACGGTTACATTTTGAGATTAGTAGAAAAGAGAAGGGATTTTCGGTGTAATCTAAGCTTCTTTTCTCAACAAACCTAAAAATCTACCCGTCTCGCCCGAGCACGTATACTAATTAACCCAGTTTGGGCATCTAATAAAACGTAATAGACTTCGAATGCCTGTTCAGTAGGTAGAAGGCTCTCAGATAGAGTTTCCGTTTTTGTAGTTTAATTTAGGTAGAGTCTATATTTTTGATCCAGCAAATATTAAATATAAATGAACTAAACTAAGCAATTAGATCCGTATGACCATTGTCTTAGAACACTATAGTAAGTAATGCCTAAATGTGGTAAAATGCTTACATATGGAAAGGACCTCATGTTGTTTGACCCATGTCTCTAATATTATTAAAAATTTTTTTTTTGTTTTTCAGCCAAACGACCTGATCAAGCAAATAACAAACGACCAACATTGGGTCAATCACAAACGAGAAAGTCAAATCATCGCTATCGCGAAGGCTATCATTATCAACCCATTGCGTCTACGTCCCGCCAGAGTCCAACATTCGTCCTTGATGAGCATATTACGGCCGGTCCATCCACATCCCGATCCATAGATAATTCTAGTTCGTGATAGTATTTATTTCTTTCCAAAAACATTCACAGGACTCATAAAATAATAATAATAAAATAAAAAAAACCCAATAACAATCGTAAATAGGCTCTAATTTAAAATTAAGAAACTGAATAAATAAATAAAAAAATAAACAAACACTTAACTAAAAAACAATAAAATCCAATTCATTTGAGAAAAATTCAAATCAATAAACACACAAATTCGCAGAACCACACCAACAAAAAAAGAAAAGTCGTCGAAAATCAATAAATATAAATTTAAAACATATAAAAAAACAACAACAACAACAAAACATATTTATACACTTTCGTAATTAGTTTATATAGTGAATGATAAAAAAATTTAAAGAAAACAAACAACAAATTTGTTTATTGAATAAATAAAATAAATTACTATTAAGTATTATATACATTATATGTATAAATTATATATGTAAACAAATAATTATTATTACTATGTTATTACTATGATTATTCCATCAGAGTGCATACATATACGTAATTATATGTATGTATGCATATTGTAAATTCTTTCGTCCTCTCTTCGGTTAACCAACAAAAAACCAAAAAACCAAAAAAAAAAAAACCAAAAACAAAACCAAATAGAAAACAAAATGGAAAGTTTTTTGCATTTTTTTATTAATTACTATTACGAGTATATTTATATGAATGTATTTAACTTAATCCTTCAAAGAAAAAAAAATGAAAAACTGAAATCAACAACAAAAAATATAAAAACATATATACACCCATACGAGTAAATATATTATATATTTGTAAAGTAAATGAATGAAATGAACTACAATAATATACATTATATACTATAAACAGGAGTTTAAAAATGTGTAAGATTTTCTTTTCCCTCCATTTTAATTGAATAAATGATGACAACAAATATTATATGTATGTACTTGAAAAAAGAAAATTAATTTAATCTCGGGATGTACTATTGTTATTTACTTTGTATTTATTTTTAAACGAATGAAAAATATCATCACTTTTATTTCAACTGTATATACGATTGTTTAAGAAACAAAAAATAACAAACAAAACGACACTAATTTAACAATTTCATCACACTATAAGGAAATAATAAATCCTATATTATTTTTATAACTCCATAGGTTAACCTTCTCGCAAATTGTTTTTATTTAATAAAATATTTTATTGTCCTTTTGTTTTAATTGGATTTATATTTTATTTTTTACGCCATTAGATGTGCTTATAGTTGTTTTGAAAGTGACAATAAACTCCGCGTACACAATGAGCTCAGATTTTGCTATTTAGTAGAGGGTATATGATTGGCAATCAGCGTTCCCACATCAAATTTACGAAAGCGTAGTGTCGAGATGAAGAAAACGTAGTGTTTCGAGTGAAATATGAAAAATAATTCCAATAATCGAATACCTGGAGAATAGCCCCGATTTGGCCAATGAATAGTATTCTACCTTGAAAGTAAATAAACCTCGAAAACTACAAATTACATTAAATTATTTATCACTTCACAGGATCACAGAACAGGAATCGACCCCTTGTAACCACCATTATTCCGCTGAAAAGTGAATGTGTTGAATTAATCGCCCTGTTGTGAATGCGTTCAGATCACTTTTTGATGGAAAAACATTTTAGAAATCGATATCATTACTTACTAAATGAATTTTATACAACAAATATATGGATACGAAGTCGACCGGAAAATCGTAGTGTTTCTAAACTTTTCGTAGTTGCGTAATGATTTTGCCGAACTAAAGCAAAATCATATTGAAACATTATGAACGTGGGAACGTTGTTGGCAATGCTCCTTAAAGGTGCGCGGTACTATTTATAGTAAGCATTTTAAGTGCCCAGGTTAAATAAAGCATTTACTGTCTTTTATTCATACCACCCAATATGTAGGTTTTGTGTCATATAATCAACTCATATAACAATCGCTTGTTTTTATATGGCATTTAATTGTCATACAATGCAGTGGTTTTGTTCGCCTCTTGTTCACTTTTCGATCCACAAATTTGTGAACACTACTGGCAATTGGAGATTTAACTGTTTTTATTAAATTCTCAGTACACAGTTTTTCTTTTCGCTAACAAATAACGAACCCAAACTTTTTTTTTATTTTCATTTTCTTCAGTTTAAATACAAATGCGACAATAAAAGAACTAGGAGGATGGGAACTATGATGACATTAAATGATTTTCTCATTTGAACTTTCAGAAGTAAAACCTTCCATACGCAAAGAATTGGTAGGAAAACTGCAACGAAAACAAAAAATAACAAAAATGTTTTACAATGTAATCGGCCCTAGCGAGGTATCCGTCGGAACGGAAAATTCTCCGATTTCATACGAATCGGAGGATTTTTGCTTCGAGGTATACTTCGGAAGACCTTTTCGGAACCTTTTTCCGACAAATATGCAACGCACACTGGCATTTTACGTTTCAGTGCGATCAAGTGAATTTTTACTGATATTTTTGACAGCTTCATACGAATTTTCTTCCGATATGCTCCGACAGTAATTGGTTGCGGAATTTGCTTACGATTTGCAGTGAAGTGTTGATAAATGAAAGATAAATGAACGTTTAACAAAGTAATTGGTTGTATTTGTTGCTTAAATTTGTGTTTCCAAAGCAAAAACAAACAAAAAAAAAAACACTAAATAGGAAAACCCCGATGTACCACGAAACAAAATCATGTCAAATCAATGCGTCGTCGCATTTTAATTATTCTTTCCGAAGCCGGATACCTCGAATGTAATTTGAGTCTCCGACGGAATATGCGTTGCGGAGAATTCTCCGTTCCGACGGATACCTCGCCGATTATGTTTGCCATATAAATTGACGGAATTTCACTCGGTCATATTTTTTATATAGTAAATTGACATACTAGTGTGATAGTCAAATGTCGCTTTAACAGACAATGCCATTTGCCATATTATGTATATAAATTGGTCTTATTTAACATTTGTCAATCTTAAATACACAAATTGTGCCAAATGTCCATTGTCCTCTGTCTTTGATTTAAAAATGTTTTTATCTGAATACGTTTCAATGTGCCAGTTTGCCGAGCATAAAATTGCGTTTTTTCACTTAAGAACCGCTGGACATAGTTTTTGTCAGAGACGTTAAGAATAGGTATAGACTATAGAGTAATGTTGATGAAGTTTTCGATTGGGCAAACAGATTAAGTTTGTTCAATATAGGTTGCGTTTTATTTTCAATTAAAAATTAAAAAAAATAATTTTTTTTCTTATCCGTGATTTTTATCAACATCTTTCCACGATTTCGATATTTGAAAAAATCTGATGGAAATAGTTATTCAGCCTTATTGTGAGTTTCGCTCGGAAAATTTTTCCCCTGGCGAAATTCTGTCCGCCCGAAATTCTAAAAGCTATTGCGAGTTTCGCCCGAACGAATGCAAACTTCGAATCGACAATGACAATTCGAACACAGACGAACACACCCAATATGTGCTTTGATAGCTTTGAAAAGAAAATAAAGAAATGTTGAAAAATTCTTTTATTTTAGAATGAATAATAAAAATGCATAACAGAGTAGGTAACTACTACAAGAGGAAGAGGAAGAAAATAATCAGAAACGAGTTACTCGGAGGCACTTGCGGGTTAAATGCAATTCTTTGGAGTTGCGCGAACCATTGAAAGAATCAATCGTTTCTTGCATATTTGTAAATAAATATTATGCTAATTTTTTTTAGATTTCATCTATATATAATTTTATATTATAGAAGAAATAAACCAGCCAATGTGCTTACTAACGCCTTGGACTTTGCTCCTAGTAGATAGCTTGGCCAACACGAACAACACAAGATTACTCAACACTTTTATGCAAAGTACAGGCTACCAAGCGTTGTAAAGTGAATTGATGAAACGCATGTTAAATTTCGTCGTCCGAAAGTAAACATTTATTTTACAATATATAACGAAAATGCAGTTTAAATGTTCTGCTGGTACCTAAGGCAAAATCATTTTATCACTTCCTTAAATGATTTTTTACCCTAAAGTAAATAAACTTGCATGTCACTCTGAGAAACCATTTTAATAAGCCAATATGAGACTTCGAAATTGTTTTCAATTATTTCTCACTGCTCTATGTCTATATCTCGAGGCTGTGCAAAGCTCGCTAACTATTTAGTTTGCAAGTTCTGCTGTACTGAGTTAAATGTTTAAGCCTTAGTCGTTTTCAGCTTTATTGCAACTGCTTAAATCGTATTGAAACCGAATTGGTAAATGTACTCCACAAATATTCAAATCCAAACTACAACGTAAAAGGGTCTCAACAGAATTTAAAAAAAAAAAACAGTAAGACAAGTATCTTTGACTATGCCGAAGCTCAAATACCAGGTACTATATTATTGTAAAAATAAAAAAAAATTTAGTATTAAAAAATTATATATTTGTATGGGTGGTATGGGTAGTTTTTATTCGACCAAGCTCATTTTTTGTCAAAAAATGTTGAATATTATTAAAACAATATGTGTGTAAAGTTTGCTATCTTTACTGTAGCTATTTAAATTTAATTTTTAACATCAAATAGCTATATATTTTGTATGGGATGTAGTAGTAGTTTTCATCCGATCTTGCTCAACTTCGAATTGAGCCTCAGTTTCGTGGACAAAAGTTTACGTACCAAATTTCAAGTCGATAGCTCTTAAATTACGGCCGTAGTCGTGCGGACAGACGGACAGACGGACAGACAGACGGACATTGCTAGATCGACTTAGAAAGTGATGCTGATCAATAATATATATAGTTTGTCATAGCTACAACGCCTCCGCACCTGGTGCGAATTTCCGGTAAATCGAAGAATATATTCGAAGTGAGTTTTATTTTAATAAATTTTTTATTTTAAATCTAATAAATTCGTAAAATTTAAAAGTAAAGGAACAGACTGAACTTCTGAGAGAAGGTTCTCAAAGGTTAGATCCACGAAAAAACACGCCAAGGTACCGCTGGCGAATATAATCAGTGAACACTGGACAGGTGCGTTGATTACTGTTGATTGTGTGATAACAATATTTATAAGCTGTCCAATTGGGCGTTAGGTATTATCGCCCAAAACCATAACGCCCAAATTGAAAAATGTCATAACGCCCAAAATATTGCTAGGCAATTTGTTGTTGTAAAATTTACGTAAATTTGTGTGATTTGGGCTTAATGGCATTTTTTTTGCTAAAGCCCAAAAACAAACAACAAAATGGAAATAAAGGCCAACAAGAATTTGCAGTTTAATATGCAATCCCCTCTGCTTGAGTTTACTGTCAGGATTTGGGGTGTACGTGTTACTTTGGGCGATATGTCATTCTATTTGAGCTTTGCGACGCTAAATTCCTTTAAATTTTGGGCGATGTGGTGTTTTTTGGGCGTTATGACATTTTTAAATTTGGGCGTTATGGTTTTGGGCGATAAGACCTAACGCCGTCCAGCACATTGCACTTCTTCGATGGTAGTGATGACAGTGACGTTAGCTTTGTACGTCTCTTACGACTTTGTCAGATGTTCGATCAAATTTGTTGTTATTACACTCCACGTATCCAGGGGTTTTTAATTCTAAGAACTGAAAACACGCGGTCATTCGTTCTCATTGGTCGAACTTATCTGCTAAAATCAGAACGGTCATTATCTAGCCATTAGGTTATGAAGTCATATCTCCATTATAATACACGGTCCCATTTTGACAGCAAGCATAGTATCTGAAATGGGTTAACTACTAAATACGCAGTTTAAAAAAATCACGTTAAATCAGTTTAAAAAAGATCACGTAAAATTAAATAAAACGATCGAACAGTCTCTGTCTATTGCCAAAAATATGTTCGTGAATAAACGTGATCTGGGAACTGAAATTGGGCTAAATATTTATTATAC
This sequence comes from Cheilosia soror, assembly GCA_949372485.1. Taxonomy (NCBI): domain Eukaryota; kingdom Metazoa; phylum Arthropoda; class Insecta; order Diptera; family Syrphidae; genus Cheilosia; species Cheilosia soror. The sequence continues at coordinate 137,937,568 of OX443561.1, read as the reverse complement.
TTTTAGCAATGACCTATACCTACTTTAATAGTTATATTTAACAAACTTTCCATTATCTATAAACTACATCTTTTTACATTTAAAATATGTACTTAAAAAACTTTATACGCACAAAAAAAAAATTAACATATCCATACTTTAAATATAATGTTTTTTTTTTTGTTTTGCGAGAAGATCTTTACCTATTTATAAGTGGATCTTGTCAATCCCCAAACCCTCGTAGTGCATAGGGCGTGTAACTCATATATAACACTATTAAAATATTTTAAATATTAACTAATTTTATTTAAATCAACTTTTGTTAATTAAACTTAACTATATCTGTTTATTTAAAAAAAAAAACAAACAAACAAACATATTTTTGATGAATTGCGTTGTAATGAAGAATAAAAAAAACGTTGTAGCTTAAAGAAAAAAAAATCATCATATACAATGTAAAATTTTATAAAAAAAAAAACAAACCTATAGATAATACAAAAAAATATATGTAAATTATATAGAAAAACAAATTGATTAAGTAAAATGGCAGAATCGCCGATTAAAGCATTTGTAAAGAAGATTTTCAATATAATAAACAAACAGAAAAAAAACCCCTAACACAAATTTTGCAAGTAGTAGTTCTCGTATCCTGTGCAGAACTGATTTCAATTTTAGTTATTTTTGTTTAATCATAAACAAATAAACGCGAAACATTTAACAAACTAATTTGTTATATTGAAGAAGAGAGTAATCCTAAAAAAAACAGTATGGAGCCGAACAGGTTAAAATCAATATTAGATCACTAGACAGGAACAAGTATATCCGTTAATTTAACACTGGAAATTAATTTATGTATATATATAATGTATACAAGAACAGAGCTGATATATATGTATAGGTAAAAAATATATTTGGAATAACCGTTACGGTAGATATAACAAATTACAAGTACACAATGTAAGACGAACAAACAAAAAACACAATTAGTAAAATCAGACAAACAAAAACGTACGCAACAGGAAAGAAAACTAAATAAAAAATTAAATAAACAATAAATAAAAAAAAAAACAGAAACAAAAACAAATAAAATAATGAAAGAAAATAAAAGAAAATGGAAACGTCTTGTTATAAACGTAGTTTTGCTTATTTTTAATAAAAAATGCATTTGTGTTTTATTTTCATTGATTTTAGCTGGAATATGCCGAAGGATAGGATTCCATAATGCGAATTGTATAGTAAATAATGTTACTATATACATAATATTCAAGCTAGTTGTTTCCGATTTGCTGACCTTTATGAAAACCATTGATTTTTGACACATCCGCAGCCAACTCTGTTGATCATTAAATAGATTCAATGTATCAATACGCCATTATTTAGCCGTACATATTTAGGCGGCTCTCAGGTTGAAGCAACAAGCAATAAGCAACTAAGCAACTGTCAATAAGCAATACGCAACTTTATTTTAGCCTATTCTCACATCGAAGCAACAGTATTGCCTGAAATTTCTAACTAACATGTCATCCGACGACCAGGGCCGTAGCCAGGATTTTGGTTCGGGGGGGGCTTGATCCAAATCTTATGAAGCAAAAAACTAAGAATCCAATTCATTGATTCGTATTAGTTTTTAAATCGTATGTACTTAAACGAACATAGGTACTTGAATAATTATTTTACACATATTTTTTGAAGCAGAAGACTTCTTGATTTTTTTTTAACATGAGATCAATCACCTTATTTAGATCCACAATAATATCCGAATGAACAGATATCATAGCAAATGAACTTAACCTTGCATTCTCTATAACGCTTCGGGACATTGTTTTAATCCTTTTCATAGCTGAAAGGGTTTTTTTAACACTATCTGTGGTCACTGGAAGCGTTGCTAAAACCGTAAGCAAGAAATTTATACCTCTAAAGTAAGTCTTGTCACATATATCAAGCAATTTCAAAACTTCGGTAGAAGGATCGCACCAAAGAATATATTCAGCTTTCACAGCTGACAACGAAATTGCATTATCAAAGTAACGTGTTAGCCTGTTAGCTTATCCATTTCGTTCACTCGCTCAACTGCAGCAAAACCTGGGAGAAGAGCTTGAAACGATGGTAGAACGTCAACGTTGACCATGAATCTGTCCGTAAGATTTTGTATTAACGAGTCTATGTAATGCAAGGAATCAGTATATCGTATGTGTAGACACTTCAAAATAGGCTTCAGTAGAAAGGTTTCTGGATTGGAACGCGCAATGAAGTTCTTGGAGCTCTTAATTTAACTTCAAATAAGTCCTCTGCAAGTTGGGATGCGGATTGAAAAGTCTCTCTAAAAAAATCTTCGGTATTTTCTCTGATGTTCTTAAGAGAATTCAGAACTTCTTTTGTGCGGTCGATTGCAGAAACGAAATCTAAGGAAAATTGATAAGGGCAGCGTTAAACTGAACAGATTTTCGCATGTAATGAGGCTTAATAGGAAATTACTTTTTTGGACCGCTGGCTGGCGCTGCCAAAAGTGTTGATGCTTTCAAGGACATCGTTCTGCTCGTTATTTCTTCAAGACTTATTGAGATGTATTTTCAATGAATCTTGTTTTACAAAGGCGTAGAAGTCGAGTTTTTTAGCTCTCTGGTGCGTGCTTTGTAATGACATTTTTGAAAGTTATAATACATATAATGCATTTGAACAGTTGCGAAAGAAATTTCACTAACAGGCGTATTTTTTTAGAATCTAAAGCTAGGTCACTTTTACTTTTCCATGCAAAACTTTTCTACTCTCTTTTGGTTTTGTTATACTCACTTCCCCAAAAAATACGCCAAACTACTGCCCCTATTATGGAAGACAACTACAACCAAACCAGGGTTGACTTTCTCCAATTGGTATTATCGATTACAACTAGTTGTCTGTCAAAGAACAACCATCACCCTATGAGTAGACAACAAATGAAATGGTTGTCTTTTCAGTTGAGTGCCCGTATTATATAAGACAACTGAGTTGTGTTAGAGTTGTCCAGAATGTCAAAATGAGACAACTGCTTTTAACCAGTTGTATTGTATTTGTTGAACCAAAAAAAATCGGCATTTTTAATGAAAAATGGACAAATAAATGCAAGTTTAGGAACTAGAATTTAACATAATATAAAAGCATAATAGAATGTGTGTTTTTAAATTTTAAAAATCACCAAACCAGAACAATTTGATCGGCTCATTGGGATTCTTCAGGAACAACCTGATTACTAGCCAGGGGTAGGTTAGGTAGGCAGTTTGGTTCGAAAAAACAATTTGGAGGGGGAATTGGAGGACATCAAAAGAATTGCAATTCTTCACATTCGTTAGTAATGTGAAATAAGAATGTTTTTAAGTACGAACTCCTAATTTGAAGTCATTACCCACTGCACTTCTGGTAACTTTTTTCTGCTATGTAACGAAGAGCAAGCAAGAATAGGTGGAATTGCCGAAAAACGATGGCTGTTTCAAATAATAATTTATTTCGAGCAAATCGTACACGAATGCCTTCTTTAGTAAGCCTGAAATAACTAAAAACCTGAAACCGAAAGAAAAACTTCAGGTTTAGTATGCTAACTTTGTATTTGGGAATTCTAATGGATCGGGGTGATCATGAATACTTTTTCTCTTTCGTAAAACATTGACCATGTTCTCATGCTCCTCTTCCAAGCCACCAAAAAATAAATCAACACTACTTTCCATTGTTTTTTTTAACTTTTTCGTTTGAATTACAAATACTTTCTTCGTTCGATTTTAATTTCCACAAATAATTTCACAAAACTGACATTTAACAGCTGATTTCGACTTTAATATGCTCCTAAAAGAAGGTAATTTATTTTCTAAATACAACTGAAAATAGTTGTCTTGCATAATACGAAAAATCTGTTTGGTTGTCTCAAAGTTGAGTTGTCATGAAGACAACACAACTAAGTTGAGTTGTTTTCCATAATAGGCACTTACACAAAGGCAATTGCGAATTGCAGGAGTTGACTTGGCAGAACCAGGTTAAAGATATGGCTTGCACAGTGTACATACCTAGCGTTTGAATACTGTATACCTACCGGGATAGTCTTATTTTTATAGATTTGAATTTAGGGCTTAAAGCCCTATTTTGACAATCATTTCAGTTTTAGTTTCAGTTGAGCTATCAGTTAAGCTTTCAGTTAAACTGATGTTCTGTAGTGTATTTAGACATCAGTCTAGTATTCAGTTGAGCTTTCTACTAAAACTTCTGAAAACTTATGGAAATTCCATCAGTTTTAGTCTCAGTTTTAGTTTTAGTTAAACGCTTTCATTTTTGCATTTAGTCATCGGTTTAACGGCTGATTTCTTCACATGAGTACTAGTACCCGGTCTAGCTAGACCTGGTACTAGCTCTGATACTCGGTACTAACGAGAACTTAGTACTTGTGTATTTCTTCACATTGCTAGTACCCGAGCTAAATTTATCAACCGTACTACGACTAATACGTCTAAAAACTGGTCTAGTACCCATTTTTGACTGAAATGTCATAACGGTGACATTTTTATGCTCATTGGACGTCAAACATTTTGCAGGATGACTGATTTTTATTCATAAGAGCAAGTATTTCTTTTAATATTTTTGTTGCTTTCCTGTTGTAAAATAGTGTGTGTTTAGGGGTATCCAGTATTGGATAGCATATGATAGCGTATATGATTGGTTGTTTTTTTCTATTATTGCACATTATGGAACTGAACTAACCAATTCGGTGTTTGCAATTTAACATGAGTGCGGTAGGTTGCACTGATTGTTCGTGGAGACAATCAGTGCAACCTAAATAAATTTGTCCAAATGGCGTGTCATACATAATACTTTTGGCAGTGTGCGACATACACTAGCGGCTGGTACGCAAATGACGTCGGCAACCACTATTTACATCGAATCGATCCACTTGTCATGAATCGTAGAGGGATCTGATCAGCAATTGCTGCTCAGGCAATCTAACGATTACTGGTAAAATCGTGAATAAAAACGATTACCGACTAAAACTGAATATAAATATATGTAAATAAAATATGTTAACCGTACTGCAATTCGTCCACGTTCGAACGTAAAAAAACGTTACTCTAGACAACTGAAATCGCCGAAAAAATCCACATCGTTCTAAGTATTTACTGTATTCCATTGTAGCATAATATGATAGATGCGCCGCTCAGATCAACGAGTTGCCACCCCTTCTTCACCATTCACATTCTCAATGTCGTCATCGAAATAATTGAACCAATTATCCCTATCGAAAATGAAATCCATTTTCTAATCAACTTCATTAGACTTAAACCTACGATGTATTTACTTTTTGACAAAAATAGGCAAGAGCGAAAGCAATGAAATCGATCTAATTCAGGTACTAACGACGTTAGACTGCCGATTTTGAGGGTCAAGCTAATACCGAGTACTAACTAATACCGGTACCAAATTCAGCTTAGTACTTCGTGAAGAAATGACCTGATACCTAGTTATTTGAGTATCAACTTTTGGTCTAATACCGGTACTACCGCTAGTACTTTGTGAAGAAATCGGCTGTAACAAGCTTAATTGATAACTTAACTAAAACTGAAACTGAAATGATAGTCTTAAATTCGGCTTTAAACCCTGGCTACGTGCCTGCCGACGACTCCGATGATTCGATTTTTCTAATGTGGTTCCATTTAAGAAAAAAAAAAGACAAAAGCAAAGGAAATATTGGGTGCACCCTGCATTTACTAATTTAATAAATCATGGTGGAAATATTTGCGCTAAGGAACTCAGAGCACATCCCACCCAATTTCAAAACTATTATCGAATGAGCCCCGAAACGTAGTATGCGCAAATGTGTCAATAATGACAAATATTGCTACTAGGAAGCAATATTATGTTGCTTTTCAACATGCGCTGTGTATCGCTAGCGATAATTATTGTAGCAACCAGCAACATTTTTCGTTCGAGCGATATTGAGTTGCTTTGCTGTGAGATCTCTAATTTAATTCTAGGTATGTAAAATAACTGTGAGCGATAATATTGCGTGTTTCCTATTGCTAGTTGCTTATTGAATGTTGCCTCAATGTGAGAGCCGACTAAGCCAATTACAAAGTATACTTCAAAGAATTCGATATTTTTAATATTGCCGAATGTATCAGCGGCCATTTAACGACCATTAATACACAAGCATATTGCTATCAAGGTGTACTTATCTTAACCATTTCGTTAAATATACTCTTAACATGTTTTTCAAACATATAAAACTGATAAACGTCAAACTCTCACATTTTAACTTGGATAGGTATTTATCTATTTGTAGTTATTAAGAATTACAGAGTGTGCCTTGTACATCTTCACGATGAACACAACAAATGAGCGGCTTTCTTGAAATATCTGATATGTAATATAAATATCAATTACAAAGTATGAAGAGAAAACTTTTACAACGGATTGGGATCATTTCGGATATTTTTTTTTAAACCGTGATAAATATCAAGATCAGTGAATATAGGAACCGAGTCCGAACGAGTGACTTGAGAAGCTTTTCCAAGACATCGGTATAGCGCTCTCCGTTGATGGTAGTGGGTATGGCATCGCCGTTTTTGAAGAAGTATGAATATTAACCTACAAATAGTGACTTTCTGCGGATGCATGACACTCGGATCTTGTGTAAATTGGCATTTAATATATAGCGACTTGAATTTTGATGTACCAAACCAATGCATAGCACATTCGTTAATCGAACGTAAACAACTTATTTTATTTGTTGCGCCATCTTTAATTTGTTAAAAATAAATAAATAAATAGGTGGCGCAACAGGCGGGTGACACCCAAGGCCTAGCTTCTCGCAACCATTCGTTTTGTGTGAGTTTCTATTTTTGAGACGAATGGCAGGGACCTACAATTTTATGCCGAGTCCGAACGGCTGAATTGAGAAGCTTTTTCATGACAGTCATACTCTCGGATGTTTGTCAGACGTTCGCGAGAGGTGGCGCAGTAGAAAAAACTTTAAGATGTAATTTGTGTTTTTCCGGGGATCGAACCTGGGATCCCTCGCACAGTAGTCCAGCACACTAACCACTGCGCTACTGCGCCCATTTGTTATATTCGTTAAATTTTGCGACCAATATACAGTGCGGTTCACTTGTTTAGACGCACAAGAGTAACGTTCTTGTCTTTTTTTCGTTTTACGTGGAACAAAGAGAAAAGAAACTTATTTGGCAATATTTTTTTTATTTAATCAATTTTATGTTATTTTAATAATGTGTAAGGCAGTACCACTGGATATAATCTCAAACATTTTATTCTTGGAAGAGCCATATGAACTTTTAAGGTTATTCAAGGATAGGCGTATTTTTTTGAGAATCTATAGCTAGCTCACTTTTGGTTTTACATGCAAAATTGTTATACTCTCTTTTGGTTTTGTTATACTCACTTCCCAAAAAAATACGCCTGATATATTCCTTCAAGAAGCTTTGGTCGCCGCAATCAGCTCTTGTGTTGATACTAATTGTTGTCTCAATAAATTTTACGGGGACAAGATTTTCAATAATATTAAAATCAGGTCCACAAAGGTCCATTATTTGGGGAAAAGCTACTTCCAAAAAGTTTTGCAAGAAATACTAGTAATTTTATTGGAAACGATTTCCAATTTAAAAGCGCCGTAGAATGAAATTGCACCCCATACCATAACTCCCCCTAATTTCGAATGCTAATGGTTAAAAATATTGTTTTCCCGAAGATCATGAAAGTAATAGCTGTAGTTGCAGGACCATCCAAGTTTACCTCCTTTTTGTTCTAAAGGTCGACTTTGCTCAATTTTTGGAGACCACTTCATCTTCATATCCCATGCCATATGAACCCTTGCAAATTCAGGGCGTAGGTTGCTTGCGTGCTTGATAAGGCGGTGGTTTTTTTGTAGTTTTGTAAAATGTGGGTATAAAGCATAGACAATAACACAACTCGAGTGGATTCGCTACAAAAAAACACAGCAAATTCCATAATTTTGTTTTTAAATTGATCGCCTTAAGACACTAGTCTTTGAATTTTCCCCTTGTTTTGTGGTGTTAAAACTTTTTGTAGTTGTTTCCATAAGATACTCTATTTCTTACAAAGTTTCATATCAAGTGTTCACTTCGAGCAATTTTATTAGACATTTCACGATTTGAAAAGCTTTCCGAGGGGTAAGCTTAAAGTTTTGCCTTTTCTGCTAATTCAACACGTTTTTTCTGCCTATTTTGATAAAATTAATATAAAATAATAGTAGCTTCAGTTTCAAAAACTTTTTACTGCTCTTTGTCCGACCACTTGTTGTTAACTAGCCAATCCAACCGGTGGTGCGTCTATTCAAGTGAACCAAAAAAATGCAAACGTTTTTGCATGATATAGGAAAAAATTAGTAAAACTGCCGTTATGGGTCCATCATCAAGTTTAAAACTATGTTTGTTTTATGGTGTATGAATGTACATTTTTGCCAAATAAGTTTTTTTTCTCTTTTTTCCACAAAATACGAAAAATAAAAAAAAATAAAACGTAACTCTTGTGCGTCTAAACAAGTGAACCGCACTGTATTTGACATTCTAAGTTGGGCATGAAAATTTCACGAAAATAAATTATTTTATTTTTTGAATAAATTCGAATTTTACCAACTTGTTTTAGAAAATAGAAACCTCAGAAATTTCCTCTCAGTTATGTACAGTCGATCTGCTATAGCTGTAACTCCAGTTTCTGCATTGATTTTACTTCTCAGTATCGCCCGCCTTTCCTGACATGTTGTTGCTTTGCTGACTTGGCTCTTCCTTTGTGGTTTTTTCCATACTTCTCCAGGTCCTTAATAAAGCTGCGTACAATAGTGGCGCCTCGTCTATTGCTGGCTATAAAACGGATGGATTTTCCTTGTTCCCGGTAAACTCGAATTTGGCCTATTTCCTCCTTGGTTAATGTCTTTCCTTTACCTATAGTTGTGGATTGTATGAAGTTATTTCATGAATTAAGAAATACTCGAATTATCATTTTATTTGATTTAAAACATGGTAACAGGTAGATTAAGCCACTGTTCGTAACCAAGTGAGACAAAATTAACAGGTAAATTTTAAGACCTTTTTGGGAAAAGCGTCATAAAAGTTGCGTTTATCAACTTAATCTAATTTATTTTTAGAAAACATAATACATCCTTCATTCCTTGTATAATTGGTTTTTCCCAGATTAGCAAAGGATTTAAAAAATATCTTAAAATTAAAACAAAAAAATTCCTGTTCGTAATCAAGTGAGACGAAGTGTATTGGTTCGCTGGTACTTTCCTTACCTTATGAAGCACATCTTTGCCTTCGAATTATTTGAAAATTATTTTGCTCGAGTAAAGTATCTATACATACGACAGAACACTGAAAAGCACTTTATAAGTTCGATGTTCTGTATTTTAGGAATGTATTAGCTGTAGGCGGGTGCGGTCTTTTGAATTGCGATTTCTTTGAAACAATTATTTGAATGCAGTGAAAAAACAATTGCCAGTAATTTCAAAATGCTATCTGATTCACAAACTAACTTCTCAAGTTCCAAATATATTGTGTCTATTCCGGGCTTACTTAAGGTCGCTGCAATGGTATTTTATATGTGATTTGAAATTAACGATGCATTTAGATATCGACTTTTAATTCTAGCTTATGTTCTTTGCGAGTTCAATTGTGTTTCTCTCAACACCAGTGTGCAGTGGTACGTCTTTGTGGTTTGGAAAGCTATATCCGATATCATCAGCAGTTAGTGGAATCCTAATCGCATTGCTGTACGCTATATTCGCTATTGGAATTGCTAAACGGAATCACCGCCTGTGGACGCATATAGATTTGGTTTTCAATATGTTAGACTTTACGGCGATGCTGGTTGTATCGATTGTGACTATATCTCAGTGTTCGAATTCTAACACAACGCTGCAGATGGTGCCAGCGGTAGGTACCTATTCTAAAGTGATTCATAACATAATGTTTGGCCTTTGTTGTAGAACATGTTTTAAACATGTTGAAAATTGTGATTTTTTTTTTTTTGTTTAAGCTTTTCTATAATTATTCTCTAGTAATTTCGTGGTACATAAACATAATAATGTATGTTAATGGTACTTGCCCATGTGTGATCGAAAATAACATTCAAATTGTTTGTTTCAAAGTAATACTGGCATGATGTGGTTTTTGAGTGGGGATTTATAAAGTTTAAATATCAAAATCTGTTGAACTCACCGCGTGTCCACGTCTTTACGATGTGGGTGACGAAATTATGTATAAAAACATTATTTTAAGGGGTGAAAAGAATTAAATTCTCCGACTTATTATCGTTTTTCTTTTATAAATGTCGTGCACCCAAATTCTTTTTCCTCTTTGAAAATTTCGTAGCACTCTGCAAATAAAATCAATAATTCGTCATCCGAGCTCCTTCACATTTTGAGATAATTTGATGATAGGTATCTGTTTGACATCATCTACGCGAGGTTGAAATCGTCGCGTCAAAATAATTTTATCGCCGCGTAAAATAATCTTACCGCAGCGTTAATAACGTGTTCTGTTTGACAAAATCTTTACATATCGACAAGTCGCCGATATCAAAGTCGAAGATGCATGCAATGCAGATATCACCAAATGCCTGGCTGAGAATAGTGGACAAGTTCAAAATCGTTTTACTAAATATACGTTCTTTATAAAATGAATTGGGAAGTTTCTCCCAATTATGAGGCTTCTATGTATTAAAAACCCCGTCGTCAAATGCATGACATAATATTTGTTATGTGATTTTCCATTGGGCACATCAGATTTTTATTTCAGACCGGCTTTGTCCGTGCAGAGAAATTGTATTCCTTACATCTTAGGTAATAATGTTCTTTCGTAAGATTGTCTGTAAATTTGAGCTCAAAAAAGCAAATTCTGGATGACGTAAAACAGCTGTGCAAGAGATATTGGCATTAGTGAGAGAATATGTGTAAATTTCGAAAAATATCGAGATCTGCAAAAAGTGATCCGGATCAAAAACCCAAATTAATTTTTTGTTTGTCCTAATGGAAAACCACATAGGATATGTTTTCACTTACAAAGGTGTTCTATTTTTACTTTTTATTACCTATTAAATATACTAAATTTTAAATTTAAATTTTAAAATTAAATATATTGGCCTCGTTCCATTGACCGCTAGTCTTTTAGCACATAATATCCCTGATGGAGGAACACTGGCGCTAACGGCAGCGGCAAAGTGACATTAGAACCAATTTGAATTCGAATTGTTTAATCTTCATGAGAGTCAAAAATGTATTTATTTTTTAATACACTGGCTCTTAACGAGCTCTCTAAACTTAACTATAACCTTATAACTATTGCCTTTCGGCCTTAAATCTATCTATTTTATATATATTGCATTGTTTTTTTAATTTCCAAGAAGCTTGAAAAACTTGGACGCTTTATTATTTGGTGTTTTCTTAACACTACCTAAAACTATTGGCAGTCTGCAGCCTGGCAGCCGCCAACATGGTATTGAACCAAATGGGACAGCCATAAGCGATGATCGGCCTTATATGGGCCACGTAGCATATGACCTTTACTCTGGAAACAAGTTGACTGCTGCGAAACAGTCTCCTTGTCAGAGCATAAGCCCTCTTGGCTCTATCAAGACAAGCATCTATATGTTTGTCAAAATATATATACTGGTCGGGCCATATGCCGAGATATCTGACCACGCTTCGCACCGCCAATGGTGTTCCATTTTGTCCAATAATAGCTAATTTTTGCCAGTTTTTTCTGGCTGCATTATGCATTATTCAGCGCATTGTTAATAGCGTGGCGAAGATCTCAATCGCGTTTGGGATACCGTCAACTCCCGCTGACTTGTTATTTTTAAGTGACTCAAAGATACACAAGAGTTCATATTTGCTCACGAACAACTGGGAATTTGTCCTTTTATCGTATATGCCGTATATTAATTACATAGAAGTTTGAATTCACATTTTACACCGAATTGGAAATATTAAACATGCCACAAATTGCTTTCTTCTATGTTAGCCGATTTTCTTCTAGTCACACTTTAAGTTTGAACTCTGAAACAATATAATATTTCTCATTATGGATTTTGTTATGGATATTTGAATTGTTTTTTTTCAGCCAATGGGAATCATCGGCGCCACATTCCTCGCAATAAGTTCAACAGTATGGTTCATACAAAATCGGGGCAGCAGCGATCTCTCCCCCGGACAAAATGCAAGCAACACAGGACCTCATCTCTATCGAAAATCTGTGATGGTTTAAAACACAACAATTATTTTCTCATTTAGTTGGTAGTTTTATTTTGCATAAGTATTTAAAAAAAACATATTTTGTTAATAAATGCTCCTTTATACGTAAAAAATCAACATTTCAATCCAAGGTCTTTCTCAACGCCATTCGAACAGACCTTCATCATTTGATCCTTGTATTTATTGAAGTTCTCAATTGCAATCGGCCTTGCCTCTGGCCATTGACCCAAATCCCTGTAAATTGGACGAACGAACTTCATACGGAAGTTGCTGTTGGCAAATGCAATTATCTCATCCATTCGGCTTATCTGCCTTGCCCTGATGCACAATCTCAAGAAACGGAATAAAATTTCAGCGTTCTTACTGGAATTTACGTTGTACACCGACTCTAGCAGCTCAATCTTATCCGCTGTTAAGTCAGCAATGTCCTCGCTTTCGATGAGCTTGCCAAGAAAATCGATCAGCTGATGACATGATATTTTTTGTCGGATTTCCTTGTCCTCTACCAAGTCTGCTGTTGTTTTTGTGCTCCACAAAGTGGTTAGTTTCTTGGAGACATTGGCAAGAGTTTCATCGAATCTGAAAACATTTACAGCAACATTTAGTCGCTGTTTGAAAAAACAAATTGACGACTTACTTTGGAATGATTGGTGGCATTCCTTCCCCATACAGCCACAGATCCCAATCAATCTCGTTCAGCTTCTCTACCTTGTCTGTATCTACGAAGTAGTCATAGAGGGCGCCCTTAAAATCGTCCGTGACCACAGACTTGTACTCGAATTTCTTCAGATATGATCGGAAAAATGGTTCAAAGACTTTCGGTCCCCCGAAGAGATCCTCAATGTACCGAAGGAATGTTGAACCCTTCATGTAGGGTACACTGGAGAACGAATCTTCAGGACCCAAGTTGCTCAAGTCGACAATAAGTTTAGTCAGTTCTGGAGTTCCAGCCAATTGACTTCGCAGCTGTAAACAAATGAAAGCTATAATGCAATAGGAATCAAAAATAAAACGCTATCACTTACACACTCAGCCAAATCAGTGAGATTTCTCAGCATATGGAAGTCGCGCTCCTTGTCTCCCCTCATTCGGCCAACGATCTTTGCTTCAACAAACACAGTGAAACCTTCATTCAGCCAGAAATGTTCAAAGTTCTTGTTGGTCACCAAATTACCAGTCCAGCTGTGGGCAATTTCGTGAGCGACAACATCAGCCAATGACTTGTCACCAGCTAACAGAGTAGGTGTTACAAATGTCAAGCAAGGGTTTTCCATTCCGCCGAAGGGAAAGCTGGGCGGCATTACTAGAAGATCGTATTGTTTCCAAACATACGGGCCACAGATGTCTGACGCTACTTTCAACATCTCAGCTGTTTCAGAGAACTCCTCAGCACTGGCCTTGATCACGCCTTCTTCGGCCCATACATTTGAATTCGGTCCGAGTGGAAGGGAAACCAGATCGCCCAATGCGATTGCCAATAGATAAGCTGGAATGGGCACAGTTTGTTGGAAGGTCGTCAGTCCTTCGGTTTTCTTTACAATGATTGCGCTCATTAGGGCGGTCAACTCCTTGGGATGCTCAACGGTTGCAGTATATGTGAACTTAACTGCCGGAGTATCCTGGCAGGGCATAACAGAACGCGCATGAATCGCCTGACACTGACTGAACATGTACGGATGTTTCTTGCCTAACGTTTGCTCGGGAGTCAGCCATTGTAGACCGCTGGCACACGATGAGGTCTCGTAGTTGATCCGAACTTGTAATCTAAAATGGGATATGGTTATTTTTTCTTAATAGCTTATTAGGATTTGATTGGTCTATGTAAAGAATAAGCAGTAAAAAGTAGAGGTCCGTCTTATATCTTGCCAGAAAAGCAAATGAAACACGGAGCTAAATGGAGCTGGCGTTTGACGTTTTTATCGAGCAATTGGGGTCCACCATTTCATGTCTTTAGTTGGATTACCAGTTACATAATATCGGATCTACTAAAGGGGAATTTTCAACTTCTGTTTTTCTATTCTGTAAGATAATAGTAACGGATTTCCCTACATTAAGCTTCCTAGTGGAATATTCTTTCAAGACAAACGAAGCAGACCTTAAGCTAAGTACACACGATTGTCAATTGTCAGATCTCACAATATTGTCAGATCTGTCAATGCCAAGCCAACTACCTTTACAATCCAAAACTGTGCGTTTAAACGGTTGTAAGATTATGTCCCAAAGACTTTATCAAGGTACCTATTATCGATAATCGGTTCATATTCCACTTCATACACACTAAAGCCGCGTTGTAATCAAATGCACCCACAATTAGGTTATTACCAACACTCGATGTCGATCCTTATATAACTTATATGCAAGATAAAAACAATACTCTCTTCAAAACAAGCCAATTATCACATGTACTTACTCTCCTTCAGCAGTTCCCTCTGGCAGCTCCAGTGTTAATTTCGAGCCAATTTCTTCAACTTCATCGCTCACAATATAGTTGATAGGAATTTGTGTGGAACCAGCAATAATGGACACATCCGATATTTTAATATCGCGAACATCAAGTAGCTGATCAAAACAAATACGATTAGTGAAAATACATAAGAAAAACTGTCGACTATATTTCTCACAATTGCCGGCAGATTCTTCTCCAGAATCTTGAACTTGTGCGTTACACTTCCCAAGATTTTTGTGTTCTGAAAATCTACTGTCCACGTTAGCAGACTCTGAAGGGTGCTGATTTTCTCTAAGGAAATTAATTAAATTTTACGTATTTGATCAATTAAATGCATTTACGTTCACTTTGACTTTACCTGGTTCGGAGTAAGAATTGGGGTCAACTTTTCCTAGGCGTCCCATTTTACAGTGATGAATGCACAAATGTCGGGTAGAAACTGAAAGTCAATTTCAAAGTGTACATTATAATAGTTAATATAGGGATTATCTTATCCGAAGAAAAGTGATTGTAGTACAGTGATTAGAGGGTAATTTATATGTTTGATGATAATGATAATAGTCAATTGCGATTTGATACTATACAAAAGATAAATACTTGTTGTATTGGGCTTACATTTGTTTGCACGAATTGGTGTAAATGATGATTTTAATAGAAATCAACAATAGGTGCAGAGGCTATTGCGTTTTATTAAAAGATGAATAATAATAATTAGGTAATTATTCTACAAATGGAAATGATTACTGTGGAGGCGTATAGTGAGAATCTTGAAAATGATGACGATGATACAAACAAAATAAAAACTACCGGCAGAGATACACTACACTAGTGCTTGACAAGTGGCAACTCAGGAAATGACATTTCGAAGAAAAGTTTAAAAGTGCTGCCAAATCAAAGGCTAGAGTAAACAAAAATTTCGCTTACAAAACTTCGTTTAACCTATTTGCATATTGAAATGCTATTATGTTATGTGCTCGAGATTTGAAACATTTAGCCCAATCCTAAATAATATGTATTCCCTTGAAGATGTTTTTTTTTCGAGAGTACCCAGGGAATACAAATTTTCAAGTGAGAATGTTCGAAATAGCTATTTAACACCAATTGACTGGGCTTGAACCAGTATCCTGCTCACGAGCTAAATCAGTGGAGACATTTTCTTGGCAGAGTAAAACAAAATTGTACGTAGTACGTATAACACTCAATATTATGTTATACCAGACTGACATTAAGTGTGTCCCATCTATATGAAAGTAAGAATTTAGAATGCGAAACAGGATACTGCTTTGCTAAACTGCCTCTCCCATACAAAAATTTCTATAGGTAGAGATAAAATTTAGCGCGAGCTAAAGGATAAAATTTAAGGTAAAATTGCAAAAAATATTTTTTTTAAAGCCATATTAATAAAAATTCTGTAACATCTCTCTAACTCATATGTTACCTAGCTGTTAGTTAAAGAAATAGCCCATTATTTAAATTCTCTTATTAGGTAATAAATAAAAATAACTACTAGGTAACTGTTGCTTACTCTGTAATAGCATTGGGACTGGCAGCACCTAACCAAATTGTACTAGAACAACTATTACCTTCGACGAGTCTATTCGATTGCACGTAGCTGCAGTGTTGCCGGTCAAAATTTGACAAAATCTAACATTTGCCGAATTCCACTTTGTTAAACTCGGTAAAATTCGGTCAAAAAGAATTGTATTTCGGTCAGAAAGCGTGACTCTTCGAATTCGGTCAAATTTTACCGAAATTATGTCAAATTGGCATACCTGCGTAGCTGGGTTCATATCTTAGCTTAAGCGAACGAAACATGGGCCGAATTCAAAAGCTTTTATTTGAACCGTTTCCTAGTACATTTATGTATTGCGAGAAACAGATTGGCACAGCAACAGCAACAGCAACTTTGACAGCCACAGCGCACTTTTTAGAGCCACTGCTTTTAAATGGCTGAAGTTACATTACCACAGCAACATCGACATCGACATCGACGTTAGAGCTAAGTCCTAAATTCAATGTTGCTGTGCAACGGCTACCAACACCACGGTGACTTTTTCAGTTCTCTCAACTTTCGAATGCTGACATACTGAAGGTGCAGCATCATTACCAGATATAGACAAAAAAAGTTTCAGCAGTCTACAAATTATTCTCATCCTTTTTTATTCTTACAAATCAATTCTTTTTTTTGATTTGCAGGCGTCAAATTATTTACTGTCGGTTGGACGTGATTTTGAATTCTAGTTTTGCAATGTGGAAACGAGTTATCTACTAATTCAATCGTCGTGAGTTGTGTTAAAATTAATGTTTGACGAGCTATTAAAAGAAAAGTGCATACGAATTTTGATTTGATGTTTGATTGGACAGCAAACATCTGAAAAACACTGTCGAAAATGACATCAGATATGTTTTTCGAATTTTATACTTTAGCTACCACCAAGTATCTATACTGGTACATACCTGCTGGTACTAAGTACGTGATTTGCTCTAACATTTTACAGGTCGTCATGTACCTAATATCATGTTTTCGCTTTTACCATTTATTTTGGAAGATATAAAAGGTAATCTGGTAATGCTGCGTTGCAATCAACTCACAACAAATTTTGTTTTCCTCCCTTGACAAAGTTGCTGTCGATGTTTCCAATGTGTTTCATGCGACTTCTGCTGTTGAAGTTGCTGCTGCTGTCAAAGTTGCTGTTGCTGGTGCTGTGGTAATCTGTTTCTCGCATATATATCATTCAAACAAATCGAAGATAATTGACCCCTATTCCCGTTGGCGTTTGTCGTAAACGACTAATATTTAAGCCGGTGTTTCCAACTACATTATTTTGATACAAACGATTTAAAATAAACAAGAAAAGAAATGAAATAAAATCGTTAACAAAAGTTTGAACAAATTGGAATACCTACCATTTTTATACAACGTCACGGCACATGAGTCGTATACTACAAACGCCAACGGGAATAAGGGTGATTACCTAGCTGATATCTTGCCTCCGATATTGAGAAAAATGGCAATAGTACCATGCTGCCAGCTACACTGGATTCCAGCCCACAGGGGATTTACTGGAAATGAAACGGCTGACTCTCTGGCCAAAGTCGGCGCGACAACTCCACTCGTCGGGCCTGAACCCTTCTGCGGTGTCAGTAAGGGATGCTTCAGGGAATACATTAGGAGCTTATCTCAAATCGAATCTAATGAACTCTGGCTTAAAACACCTGGGCAGAACTGCACCAAACAGTTCTTCCCAAAATTCTCCCAACGAAAATCCTATTTTCTAACTAATCTGGGTAAAAACAACCTAAGAATGCTGACAGGAATTATTACTGGCCATGGTCTTATGAAAAAACATCTTCACCGAATCGGAGTCTCACCAGACCCCACATGCAGACTGTGTCTAGAGAGTGATGAATCCTCTCTTCACATTCTCATGGAATGTCCGGCTCTCTTCCGCCTTAGAAAGAAAGTCTTTGGCGACGAAATACTTACCTCGGCAAATCTTGCTGAATTACCCCCAGAGAAGATCCTTGTCTTCCTGACTGTCTCCAGAGTAAAAAGATGGCTCTAGGACCCTACCAGGGATGGCACAATAGGCTCCTGTAGAGAGGCCGCAGTGCCAGGGCCGGTTAAGGCTCTCCCGATCAATCATCTAATCTAATCTAATGTTGCCAGCTTGCACGCGTACAAAGCTTTAAAAAAAGCTGTCATATCTCTCTTAATTTTATTTACATTTTCAACGCCATCTCTCTCAATCACTAAGAAACTGACGCTCAAAGAAAAAACGTACAGAAGTAGGATTAATCAAAAATTTATGGGGAACATTGACCAATTTTTGTACGACAAGACAGTGTTAGGGCTTGAGTGACGTTGTAGAAGTGGCCAAGTGGGATGGGAAATGTGTAGCACTGTAGCAGACTGTAGAAAAATACTCATGGGTGATGTGAACATCCAAAATTGTTTCAGAAAAGGCAAATACATGGTCTCTAGGTTGTAAATTGGAACAACTTATTTTCCGAAAATGTAAAGAACGATTTTTTAGTAAATAGCAAGTACATAGCTATGTACCAACTAGTGTCAATATTTATGAAGGTAAAACATGTCTTTCGATCTTCAGGCAATTCTCATTCATTTGACGCCTCATTGGTCAAGGTTAGTTGCTGTGAGAGTCGTAAAAGGGACCTAAAATATACAAAAAGGACTTGCAATCACATTTAACTGACGTTTTTCTTTTGACTAGATTATTTCGGATTACATCTGGATTATGGAACTCGATTGTAAACTTTTCCAAAAAAAACTTTATTTTCATTATTCTATTACAGTTCATACTAACTTCAATCTTATCGCAAAATATAATCCTTTGGATAATCCATAATCGATGGGAAGCCTTCCAGAGTCTCCTTATCAATGTGATCCAATCGCTGAGGTACTTCCCTCAATTGTCGAATTTGACTGGTTACATTAGCTAATAGTTCCTTTGGAACCTTATCATCGCTGAACAAATGCAAACGTTGCATAGTGTATCTGCGCTGCAGATTACCATCCATAGAATTGTAAACAGCTTTCTTCATCACCATAGTCTTGTCCTTTTCATGTAGTTGCCATGCAAGAGTCCATGTTGCTCCGCCAGGATAGCCAGTGTGATGAAAGTAAACGCGTTTTATCCACTCGTCGCCGGGTAAAGCAATTTCTCCAGTGTTGATTACAACTACATGGTCACCACAGTCATCTGCAAAAGACGAAACAGATAAATCAAGTCAATATTAATCTAATCATGAAATGCTAACCTAATAAATAATTTGTTGAGCATCATTCTCATTAGTTTTCTTTTACAATATTCATTTGGAATTTTTATCACTTCTCTAGAACCCGGAAACATGTTTACATAACAAAGTCGCGCTCTCTCTTGGTAGGCGAGAATTTTATACTTAAATCAATGAAATTTATCTAAAATATAGGGAAAACTTACTCATTGGATGGTAAATGGGTTTATGAAGACCCATTAAATGATTTTTGATTACTTTTGCCGAATCGAAAGGGTTTTGCCATGTGCAGTCGTAGATGTGCCATGTCCGGGCGAATGTTGCCCATTGCTGAAAGAATAATAAAACTTTACAGTGCATTCAGTGAAAATAATTTGTTTTAGTGTATTTTACCTGCACTCGCTTAGATATTGACATTTTATGTGTATTTTTATTCAATAAATAGGGAAAAAATTATGAAAAACTCGCAACTATATTTTTAACCCAACATTTGACAGGAATGTAGAACTGTCAATTACAGTACAGCTGCTGACATTTTGATGTAATAGAGTTTGTAGTGCCACGAACGTAGTAGATTAAATAATGTGTCCGGAATTCAATTTGCTTACATTTTAAACGGATTTCCATTGAGACATGGAATTATTGTTTTGTTAAAATGTGTCATTCGGATTAAGATAGATTTTCTTCGGTTTGTTCTGCAGATCCTACCTAATAATGTGAAAAAATAAAAAAAACTGACCGATGCGAAGAAAACTGATTGAATAAAATAATTAGATTTGATATAATGAATCGATTATGTTGCATTTACAAAGTCACGCAAATTTATCACGTAAAGCTTAGTACGTTGTTCGAACTAAATTTTAGCTGCCATACAAAATTCTCTCCAAAATTTAGCTGAGCTAAATTTATGCGAATCCATTTAGCCGAGCTGCTTCAGTAATCAAATTTCATTTCAGACTGTACTTATATAGTAGATAATGATTGGCACATTTTTCAAGCTAAATTTTTAGAGACCATTTTGTTTTTTTTTCTGCTGTGTTTTTGTGTTGCGGAAAAGTAAATAAGAATTAGGTTTTTCAATGAATAGGTACCTCGATGAGGAATCCTTTGAAAGTGATAAATTCGAGATTAAAGAATAGCAGACAAGGAAAAAAGAAAGTACAAAGAAATGTATAACACTTTTTCGCGTCGATGAATTTTTGAAGGAAGTTATTTATATCCGCAACGCACTCTATATCAAAATTTAACTAAAATTTTAGCTAATGTTTGGAGAGAAAAATTGGAGAGCAGCTAAAATTTAAGATAAAAATTATGCCAGATGCTGAAAAATCAACTGAGGGACAGCAGCACCTTACATGCCAACATGCGTGATACGTAAATTGGTCGGGCATATTGTTTATGTGATACCATACGAGCCATAAGAAAATTCAGCATGAGAAGAATTTGTTGACAAATTTACTGAAACTAATAATAATTAAATCAAATAGGTACCTATAGACGATGGGAATTTTCTATGCTGTTTCATCCGATTTGAATGGGATGAGCGCAGTGGCTGAGTGGTTAGTGTGCTGAACAACTGTGAGAGGGGTCACAGGCTCGATCCTCGGGAAACACAAATTACATCTTAAGGTTTTTTCCACTGCGCCATCTGTGTTGGTCAATTCAATTTTATTTTAAACAACAAACATTTAAGTTAAAAAAATAGTCCAACTGGACTTTGTGAATGTGGAGAATAATATAAAATGTATTTCATGTTTATTTGTATACTGGGATTACCGCAGACAAAGTATTTTAGTATTTCATCTTTATATAATACCTACTATAGCTATAGACCCGGCATAACGCCGTTCTCCGAAAAATGCGAATAGATCGATTTTCCGGAATTTTCTTTCTGCCTGAAATACAGCATTACGAACAAAACAAAAAAGAAGCATGAAAATCGGCCCAGCGGTTATCGAATTATCGTCATCGAATTTTACCCTGGGCAGGGCACTTTGTGACTTAAACGCTGTTACTTTTTGCACCCGCGTCGGTCCAGATCTTGTTGCATTTGACAAATGAAATGCATTATATTACGGAATTGTGATGTGATTTCGATCATATGAGATTATATAGAAGCGTTCTCATCATAGCCTCTCACTATAGACTCCTACTCTTACCTCCACGTTGATGATAGCCGAGTTCGAGTTCTTATTATTTCGATTGGAGATTGGGTATCCAACTGAGCTTTGCATAAGGGGATTAGATTATGAATCTACTTGCCCACAAGGGAAATAAGCCAAGCAAACTTTTTTGGGGTGGGTGTAGTAGCGTAGTGGTTAGTGTGCTGGACTACTGTGCGAGGGATCCAAGGTTCGATCCCCGGATAAACACAAATTACATCTTAAGGTTTTTTCTACTGCGCCACCTCTCGCGAACGTCTGACAAACTGTCCTGAAAAAGCTTCTCAATTCAGCCGTTCGGACTCGGCATAAAATTGTAGGTCCCTTCCATTCGTCACAAAAATATAAACTTACACAAAGGAATGGTTGCGAGAAGCCAGGCCTAGGGTGTGGAGTGTGGTATCTACTAGTGTCTACCCGCCTGTTGCGCTTTTAAGAAAATCAAAACGAAATATATGTTTATGTTTTTTTTCCAATTTATTTATGTATTTTTAATAATGAAAATTGTCATAATCATTATCATTATATACGTATATATACTTTTTTTTTAAATATATTTAGTTTTTTTTTTAAACATAATACATTAAATTATTTAATTGTTTTATGTATATTACACAATTACTAATAACATTATAGCTATTTTATTTATATGATTTTAAATACATATTTATATTATACTGTTTTACTTCAATTGTTCAATCTATATACGTATACCTACAAACAACTTGTTTTTCGCTTATCTTAAAATTTACAATTTATGTGTAGATAGGTAGGTATATATGTATATCTATATAAATGTATTCTTTTTCTTTTGCAAACAGTAATCCTTTAGAAAAAGTACTTTTTATAATTCTTCTTTTGTAGCAATTTTGTTTCCCTATAAATCGTTTTGGTAGCATTTATTTTATTTTTTTTATTTTTTGAATTTTCACCTAATTACCTATGATCTTTTTTTTTTTTAATTTAATTATTTATTTATTTCTATTGGTATTATACAATTTTTACACAGATTTCTGTTGGTCAAATTCAACATGGCAATAGAACAAAAATAATAAGAGGAAAACAAAATAAATATTTTTACTTTTAACAATAAAAAATGCATAAAATACGAATACATGGTCAAAAGTGTATATTTAAGAAATAACAACTTCCTGTTTTTTTGTTTAGTTTTCTATTTTATTTTTAAATACAAAATATTTATGAGTATTTGGTATTTTGAATTATATAAAAAAAAAGAAGATCTGACTGAGTACATCCAATCATCATGCATTTGACATCACAGTGCCGGCATACCGTTATTAAAAATAATAATAAAAAAAAAAAAATACAAATTAAAAGCTTAAATAAGATAAATATAGATGTATCCTAAATTATATTGCATGTGGTTAATAGTTTCGGGCCAAGACGTCCAACAATACAACACAACAGAGCGCAACAAGAACAACAACAACGCCAACAACAAACAAATTCTTGTTGTCCAACACGACCACCCACAATTGCTGGCGCTGCTGTAGCAGTAGTAACTTTCACATTACGGCATTTGGTGTGAATTTATTCAAGACATTGAGTAGCGAAGTTATTTTGGACTCTGTTTGGTAAAAAGCAAATTAAATGCGTTTATGAATTTTTCGATTTTCTATGGACTGCCTTGCATACTGTCATCGCTCTCCAGGTAGGTGACATATGAGTCTGTACTGTCAGGATGATGATGTAGCCCAGAATTGTCCATAGGCGGTGGACCGCCCATTTGTCCCGGCGGTGGGGGTCCCTGTAGCGGTACCGGTGGCATGCCATTCAAATCGTAGCCATGCATCTGATGAAGATGAAGGTTTTGGTTTGTTTTTGTTTGGTTATGGTGAAAATGAGTGGTTGTTTTTTTGTTTGCGATGATGACAGGAGATGTCACAAAAACTCAACTCACCTGATTCACCAGTTGTTGAAAGGCAGGCGTATGTGTGTTGATAGCGCCATTATTATCGAGATCTGCATGTAGAGCGAAATCGGATAGCGCTTTCCATGGTGGTTGATATGTTTGTACATCGATGCCATGCAGATTTAGGGGAGAATCATGCCGCACCGGTGAACTTGCGACCATGGGAATTCCCTGCATTGCACCGTAGCCCAATTTTCTGCCTTCCTATAAGTAAACAAAAAATAAGTAAATATTAGAAATGGCAGATGTAAGTTGGGGGATTTATGCTGCTAATGGACTTACCTTCTCCTGCTGCATTTGTAATTTCATCTGAATGGTTTTCTTTTTGTCCTTACACCGTTTGTTTTGAAACCACACCCGAATGACTCGCGGTGAGAGGCTGGTCATTTCGACGAGCTGCTCCTTCATGAGCGCATCGGGTCGGGGATTTGCGTTGTAGCAGGTTCTATAAAAGAAATAAATTAGAAGAACATTAAATTAAGTTTGAATGATGATAATAAGATATTTGTTTAGCTTGATTGCAATTTATAGAAATTCAACAAAAATACATCCTTTGTCGCTGGTATATTATTTTCCCATATACCTAATTTACACTTTAACTGAAAACTGGATTTCTGTTTATTATCTAATTGTGAACGAGCGCATATGACACCTAGCAATTGAAAGTCGTTGCGCTCGTTCACAATGAATAAACATAATCCAGTTTTTAGCTTAATTATACATATTTCAAGAGTTTGACTGAACTTAACTGAATTTGGAATTAATGTAGATTCAGAAGAGCATTACTGCATTGATGATAGGTACTGAATCAGGTTTCAAAATATACATTTAGCATTTTTTGTATCCAAATCTAATTTGGTCTATTCTTAAGCGATCCTTAAATTGATCATTATTATCATTTAGGGATTGCAATTACAAAACACTTTTATATGTTTACGTTTTTACAACGCAGTGGTAGGTAATTGAAAACAAAAAATAAATTTTTTTTTAATTCTTGGCTCTAGCTGGTTATCTGACAGCTTATAACCAAACATCATGGTGCCAAATGACAACTGATAGTGATCAAAAGTATTAACGCATTCATGCAAAAGGTGATTTTACAACTGTTGAGTATTCGCGAACGCGCCCATTATCGTGAATCTTGATAAACTGTTGTGCAAACGTCAAAGAATAAAACATCAACGAAATTTGCGATTTGTTTTTAAAGAACGTTAGGTTAACAACAAGATGAGAAGGAGATTTATTTTTGATGACCAAAAAGCAAAACAATTCTTACCTACAAAAAAATATTCACTTAAACTGCTGTCACATAGGTACCTACAATATGAATTCCGATTCACATGGCAACTGATTTATTAAATAAAGTTGACAGATCAAGAACATTTTGGGAATACAGACATTTTAAAAAACAAACATTAGATGCATTTTCTAACTATATACCTAGTAATCAGAATAACAAATTTGTATTAAAATTTCTAAAACGGCTATCAGTTTGGTTAATTTGAACTCACCTTAAGGTATGCAATTGCTTTTCGTTAAGCACCGTTCGCACTCTAGTTGGTTTACCGTCAGATGGTCCCGATGGTCGTTTCTCTCTAATACTTTTGTGTGATCCCGATTCGCTACCAGAATCTGTAAAGATGTTTTTAAATATTTATTTTATATATAAATAGACGAAAAAAATCTCTATAAATGTCATTTCTATAGTAAGGGCCCCTGACACCTTAACAAATGTGGTGTCAAAAGAAACAGCTTTCCTTGGAGCACGTAAGAATAATTTCAGTTTTACTTTATGAATAATATCAACTATAAACAGTTCTCTCACGGATGCGTTTACCATGGTGTATCTATGAACATACCAACTTTCCCCTAGCAAAACCTTTATTTTTTTGTTTCGCTTTTTTGACATTGAAACATTCCGTGGCACATCAAAACATCAACATTGCCCAAACACCGCGACCGCACCAAGAAACATCAAAAACGCATCGGAATCGAACACCAAAGCACAAAAGCGGGGCAAACAGCCGAAAGTTGTCGAACATAGTCATCAAAAGGTAGCCGCGACGCGATTGATGTCGCTCAAGCGCGGTGTCGACTTTACATTTTCTCCTTTTAAGCCGACATTTCTTTGCGCTTCTCTCCTTGGGGGCTTGTGTGTTTTCTTATAGTTTCAACGATTTCCTTAGAAGGTATTTACATTTTTTACGTTCGATGATTTTAAAATGTTAATCAATCACAATCGATTTTTGGTTTCCTTTTTTTGTATTCTTTTTGATTTGGTTATGTGCATTTTGAGTTCCTTGCGTTTGTGTTTGGAACAGGCCTCCTTGTTCCTTTTACTTAGCTTTTTGGAATCTCTCGATAGGTACGTTGTTAGTCTTTATCGTGGTTATTATTTATTCGAACCAGCAGATTTGGTGTGATACGTTTTGGTTTTTTTATCTTTGTAATGTCGACTATTCACTTTTAATGTGTGATCATTTAGAATAAGTTGAATACAAAATAAATCCGTCAAATTGGCACTATGGCCTAATTCTTGAAATACTAGAAAGAATTGCCATAGAGGTGTATATACCAAATTTTACTAGCAAAACAATTTCTGTATCTACCTATATCTATACAACACATATTTCCTGTCAAACAAAACAAATGATAAGACATAAATAAATTATAAATAAAACAAACAACAATTCGTATCTATCTAACCAATTGCGCTCTCATACCATATAAATAACTTTGAAATAACAATCTGTCTGGCATGATCAAAGGATTTTCGCTTTAAAATTCACCAATCTGTCACTCTTGAAAAGTCAAATACGAGTATACATATGTGTAGGTATTAGATATGCATGTGCAATACGTTGTCTTATTCGCTATACGTACCCGTACCGTATAGCTGGCGGTGATCATAAATTCGATTGTGCGAGCGATAAGCAGCCGGCGCGCGAAGCAGCACAAAGCATCTGAGTTCCAAATCATGTCAAGAATGTCACAGACACTTGACGTATTAGGAATTCGCACGCAAAGCAAACAGTTTTAGATTACGGCCTCGTCTATGACGACACGGGGGCAGCAGGACAGAGCTTTTCTCTGAGGAATGCCTCTTCTATAGCCCCAGCCATATGATATGCTATGCCAAATGGCAGACGTCGAATGGACAGAATCTATGTACTATATCAACGTTCCTATACGTATGTACATATACATAATGATGTGTAGATGGATAGGAATTCCTGCTGCACTATCTTTGGCACACCTTGCAATTGCAGTTTTTGTTTTGGTGCATTGAGTCATTTGTCATTTTTATTTTGTGGAGTAGGTATATGTACGTGTGTTTGTGTGAAATGCACATTTCAATTGCCACAAAGAATGTAAAATGAATGGCGTACGAGTAGGCATAGAATAGAACGTTTGCTTAGCTTTACGAGTACAGCGAGTTAAAGTATTTGTTGTGGGTGATGAATGAAATAAAATTGTTAAAGCCCGCCAGAAAAAGGTAACTTTTATCTATTGAATATCACTTGTGAAACTACAAGTTTAAGGCAAATACTTTCGCATATTCTAGTTATGCTATGAAAAATGTATTAAATATTCCCACAAGTGAATAACAACATGTTAGGGGAAATTCTGTCAACAGTTTTGCCTCTCTTTTGGTTCGTCTAGACTAGATCACATGACCAATTTGTCAATTGACTATGATGTTTGATGGATGGATAGCCGACCAGTCTAGTCAGAAAATCCTGCCGCAATAGTTGGCATTTCGAATTTCAAATAGATCCGTTCCTAGTTTTCGTTGTTAACTAAATAATTAATAAATCTTGTTCGGATTTCACAGACAAAGCAGGGCAATATTTAATGACCACAGCGCATACCCATACCCACACATACAAATTCGTATAAATAGGTACAAATTAAAATCGTAACCCTAGCTGACATTTAAAGTTGTCATAAGAAATATATAAAAAAAATTACACAGTAGAACAGTGTACCTAAAAAATTAGGAGTACCTAGTTAGTAGATATCTCTGAAAAATATATTTAACACCATATTATAGAAAACAGGTCAAAGATTATTATAATCAATTTGTTAGTAGTGCTGGCATCTTAACATAGACAATACTATAGAAGACTGAGCCGCACTATCTACGGGACAAAACATATTTCTTAGCTAGCAAATACGCCGCCCAGATCTTCCTATACTGTCCAATATATGCAACCAAAAATATAGTGAGGATATCTGTAAAACTTTCTAGCAGTATGACCCCATTGTTATAGAATACCGCTTGAATATCTTTGGAGTGCGTATGCTAGAATTAGACGAAGCGATAAGCATATTCAATGGCGACAGAGGTTGGGACGGATTACAAAGTGATACGACGTACGGTTCCTGAGTTAAAAAAAAGGAGCCCCTTAAAAGAATCATTGCCAATAACTCGAGCCCCACGACATAATTTCCAAAATCGGGAAAATTAATTATATTTATTTCTTGCAATAGAGTACACAAACCGAGTTTTAAGTCGATCGGGTGAAAAATAAAAATTTTCCTAAACAAACTTTGATCTCCCCCTTTTTATCGGCCCCAAGCTAAATTTAAAAAATTTGAGATACTAATTCTCTTTATTTCTCATAGAGAGTAGGTACCTATACAAACCGAGTTGGAAGTCAATAGGATGAAAAATACAAAAGGAATCTCTGTGCAAAATTTCCGCTTTCTAGAGCAAATGGTTTGGGCTGAGCGTTGATGATCAGTGAGTCGTAATTTCCATTTTTATATTTATGAGATATACATTTTACAAGATTTACAAGCTTGAATTTGATGAGCACAATTAAATTTGACACATTTCACCACTGACTGTTGTCAACAAGAGAAAATAGCGCTAAATGTCGTAAAAGGAGCTAAAAAATAATTTTCATATTTCTTTTGCTCATTACGTAGATATGGCCCTGTCCTAGACATAAATTTAAAATCGAATGATGGCAAATTTATTAGATTAGAGATCTGACTTTACAATGTGTGTGAATCTCGGAGTTGTCAAGTGGAGTGTAGTTGTTGTATTTGCCTGCTGTAGATTCTACTTTACTTTACTTTTCTAAAACAGATATTCAATAAAACACGCCTAATATTTCTGTAGACTGCAAAGCTACAGATGGAGTAAACGTGTAGTTTTCATTTTGACATGATGATGATGATAATAACTGAGTGGAGATGGAAAAGCGAGGAGTAACAACGATTCTCGCTAGTTGAGTTTGACCCTGACAATATGTGACAGTTTAATTTTCTGACAGGTGAAAACCAGAAATACCTACCCAAATAGATCAGAAATGCAATTCTAGGTAAACAGAAGTCAGAAGCTATCAAAACAACAGCTCACTTACTTACATTTTGTTCTCAAACTGCGAAGAAGTAAGACTGAACGCTAGTTGAGCTTAAAGGCCAAATTCCTATTCAGTACAGTCCAACTATAGGAATAGTCAAAGCTTATATAATTTCCTGTCACACCCACCTATCAGCCACACTATCTTGAACTCAACGACTAAATACTTTGTAATTGCATTTTAATAGCAATATTTATTCAATTGCCTATCATTCAACGCACATATAAAAATATCAATTTCATAAATTACTGATTTGAATGGGGCTTCAGCGTAAATCATACACTTTAATTTTACTCGTATTCAATTTCACAATCGCATTCTTAAAATAAGTTAAGGACCCACTTACGTCTTTAAGACAGAAGTAAACAATTCCTCTTTTTCCAGTACCCACTTCTCCTTGAATATATTTTTTTCCCACTCGAATAATTAACTCACTGCATCATGATTACGATACGAGAAATATACACAACACAGATGGGGGCAAACAAAAAATCGATAAAGTGTCGCTTGTCATAATCAAACGTATAGCGTCGGCAAAAGTTCTTGATCTTGCCTTTGAAACTGTTCCTCATTTTGTCGACATAGATATATATACATTTTTTTTGATGTGACAAGATAGTTAAAAAATTGCACTTGCGATATTTTCAATACACACGACAGAGAAGAAAACAATATATAGATAAACAAGGAAGTTGTTATCAATGCTTTATGATATCGAAGTAACGCCCCCCCTGATGACGTGCGTTTTCCTTCCGCTAATAGTGGGTTTACGTCTTCTTCAAATATTATAAGAGAATCACAATCACACACTCTTGAAATTAATTTAGAAAAAAGAGAAGAAAAGAAAAAAAAACTAACGAACATAATATCCACATTAAAGGTACCGCCACATTTAAAAAACTAAAAAGACATTACAAAAAACAAATTCTTCTGACATTTGCTGCGATGTTTGATAGCATATCGAAGTTGTTGTCAATCGTTTCGGGTCGTTTTGTTCACTTTGTTTTCCATTGGTTTGGTATTGGAAATGATATGAAGTTCCGCCAGTCAGTGTTGTGATTTCAAAGAGATAAACGAAAGAAAGAAAAAAAAAAATGTTTCCTCCATATCGTAAGGAACTGATGCGACATGGGAACAATGTTGAAATAAAGAATTAAAAATCAATTAGATAACAAGTTGTAATTGGTATGTGAACAAGGTCTAATTACGCGTGTTTTATTCAATGGATATGGTTATGGATACATTGGACTTGGACAGACAATATAATATAAGTACGAGTGCGGATAAAAAATTCTGGACGCGAACCTTGAACCCTGAAACCTTGTTTTCTTTTTGTTTGTTCTTTGACTTACCTGACATTGATCCTAATTCGCTGGAATGATTGTTATTGCTTAGATTTGTATTGTTGTTATTGTTGGTATTGTTATTGTTACTTTCTAATGAGGATGTAAGACTACTTTGTGAGGTTTTCTCTAGGACATCGTGATCTTCTTTGCAATAGAGGGCGCCACCGTCTCGCAGCGCAAATTCATCACCTGAAATAAAGAAGAAAATGTAGGTATATTATGGAAATTTATTTTTATCAGTCGGTGATGCTGGAGAGACATTAAAAACATTAGATTCAGTTCAGTTCATTTGAATAGACGCACCGGAGTTAATGATGTTGTTCAAAGAGAAACAAAACTGGAACAAATTAAAAAAAACATGTTTAGCCGTCTCAATGGCCGCATTCAAGAATCAAGTCATCGTAAGTCGACTTGAATTGTCTGGACTCAAATTTATCTGAACACGAAAACTAACTTGAATTGGCGATATGTCACTTATTGACAATTGTATTTTTTTTCTCCTGGGTTCTGAGTTTCTGATTGGTGTTCTAAACGCCAGGACAATCGAAATGTCAAACTGCGACCAATAAAAACTCAGCAACGTGAAGTTAGATAGCTGTCAGACTTATCTACTAAACTAGATTCTTAAACGCCCTCAATATAAAACAGAACGTAGCCCGGCCCGGTAAAGCTCTGTTGCTCCGGGTTCGATTAAGCGTTGGTTTTCTGTAGTTTCTTAATTGTGGAGTAATGCGACAGGATGAAAGGTGGCTACAAGAAACCTCGGAAAATATCCTAATTTAGTTTGCGTACCAGCGGAATTAAGTGTCTGTCTTTGAAATTTCCAATTGTATTGTGGGGTTACTTTTGCATTTCTTCCCCTGGAGCTTTTGATACCCACACGATTTTCCACAAAACTTCTTATCATGATGTGCACCGTGTAGGTTGTATTTAAACTTTTGAAATACCTATCTATGAGACCATAGGTTTTGTAGACATAAATGCTAAAAGAATAGCAAAATCAGCGCAGCCGCAGCGTGTGGCAGCTAGGGATATCTTTTCGGATCCTTGCTTCATAATGAAACCAATACACTGGGTGGCTTGAAGTTATTAGAAGAGTCAGTCACTATGATGCCCGAAAATGTTTCTTAATCTGTGAACATTGTTGGACAGAAAGTGAGGTAAGTAAATCTATTTAATAGAATTTTATCTCACCAACAAATGCGTTTTCTTGAAATTTTACAGCTGGCAGTTAACTTTTACTCAGTTTAAAATCACAGCGTAAATTCAAAACAATTTATAGTTTTTGACTGTCAGATTTTAAACGTTTAAATTGAAATAATTATATAACTACATAATAATGTTCCAACCACCAAAGTGTTTTTTTTTTTACCATAATGCTATTTAATAAAACTGATCGCTGGTTTGTTATTGCTATTTTTTCTACAGGTGTGTTTTTGATATAACTTACCTGGAATTAACTGCCGCGCACACGCTGAACATCGAAAGCACTCTATGTGAAAGATTTTCGTCTTCGCTCGCATCACAAAATCATTTTTACTAAATGAGCTTCCGCATTTATCACATTTTGTACCAAATAATCTGTAAAAAAAAGAGGGAAAAAATGTTACCTAAATATTTAACTTCTTACAATATCAAGGGCAGTATGGTTTTACATTTCCTATTACAGCTATTACTATATTTCATGGTCAAAAACAACTTTTTCCTATATAGACACATAGTCAGAGTTACAGACTCCTCACGTGCACCCACAATTTGGGTGCGGCACCTTGAGCGCTATTGCTATATCTACCCCAGCACACCACAGTTGAAGGTACATTATTTTGTGGTTGCTAATCAAGCGTTTACTTGTGACTTGAAAATGTGTAAATTAGCTAAGTACACTTGGTACATTCTTATGCAGAGAGTTTTGTTATTTGTACCGGTTAAAGGGTCAATATCAATAGTAATAAAAATTCTATAAACTTGACAAATATAGACCAGCCCCAGCACATATTACATATAGGTAGGAGTTTATTTTATTGTCAAATATTCTTGTATAGAAGCTAAGCTTTATGGTATCAATGTTGATTAGCATGTTTTGACGTTATATTTTTGACAATTCGTTTGATTTTTGAACTTTTTGAAAGGTAATTGTGAATTGAAAATAAAAGAAGTTGGTCATCTGACGTTTTAAGAAATGTATACAATGAAAATGTATGTTAATTGATCGGACAAATTAGAGTAAAGTAGTTCATTTTACTTTGTAATTAGCAATATTCTGTTTAATTTTTAATAATGATTTTGACAGTATTTAGACAAGTGGACTTAATATTGCATGTATGTTTTTTTTTTCTTTGTATATAGTGGCAGTTTAATTATAGTAGTTCCCATATTTGGTATATATTTGTGTGCAAATGCTGATTATATAATTGAAAGCAATTGTGTTCTATTACCAACAAAATTCTCAAAAGTTACACTAGGCTTTAGATTCTAGAACAAGCTTTTTTTTAACAAAAAATCTTATAAATATTTATTTCGAAAGCCTAACAGCCCTATTATGGCTATCAAATATCAATTATTTGATACTTGATAAGATCTATCAATTCATTGATAATTTGGTATTATGAGTATCAATTGATAAATTTTACCCCATTGTGAATACTTATCAAAATATCATTGAGAATGGGTTCTGTTTTCACGTTTGACACTTCTGATTTGTAGTTGGTTGTTGTTTTATGGCTGACGTCTAGTTTTGGTTAATTGTTTTTATTAAATAGTAGCTTTTTTCGCAAATCAAAAGAACGACCAACACTGTTGATTGTGCAATGTCAATGCTAAAGTTATTCCCAACGCTCAGCTGATAGTTTCCTTATTGAGCAAATAATTTTAAAATCGCTGCTAGTCGTAGTTTATAAGTACATTTGGGATTTCTACCAAAGACATTTCGCTCTAAAGTCGTTATATTACAGTAAAAACGAAAATATACATTTTTTAATTTGATGCGCCCGAATATTTGATACGTATCAACGAGAAATTTGTGGTTGATAGAAAATTTGATGAATATCAAATTTTTTGACAACCGTAATACCGAGTTTATCGATAAAACTGTTCACAATAGATCTTAAATCTAATACAATTCACAATTCATCAAAAATGTTGCTAGGTTGATAGCCGTAATACCGATTCATTCATATTGTTGATACGTATCAATTTTTATCAAATATCGTGTTGATATTTGATAGCCATAGGGCTGTAAGTCATGCTTTATCTATATATAGGTATCTGAAATAAGCGAAAATTCTAGTACAATTTGTTTAGGTTGAAAATATTTTTCAAGGCACGTAACTCGCATTTCTTTTGATTTGAGTTCTCTGGAGAAAGATTTCATTCGCCGCCGAGTGCATCTAAATATTCCAGGCGATACATATGTTACATGTGAAATGGTTGATGCCGGATAAAGAGCCGTACAAATCCACATAGAAGAGCAAAATAAATAAATATAGTTGGCGGAATGGGTTCGTATAGAACCCTAGGCCTAGTTAATCGCAACCATTTGTTAATCTGAGTTTTTATTTTTTAAATAAATGCGGAAGGGACCTAGGTAGGTATATAGTATTGTAGGTATGTTTAGCTCGAACGGCAGAACTATAAATAAGGCGTTTTCAGGATAGTTATACTTGTCTACTCTCTAAACTAACTCTAATTAACTCTACTAATTTTGTTTTCCGGGCCTAATCTCATAGCGTGCTTCATTAGAAGACAGTACCCGGCGAGTATCTCTATTGCTATTCGTATAGCTTTGATCTGCTGAGCTTTAATAATTCTACAGATTTTTTCCGATCTGGCTTAGGCCAAATAGCCTTTGACACCCTCTGACCTACTATATCTGACCATCTTTCTGCCCTATTTTAAAATTTCTTGAGAATAATTCTCTTGGACACGGCGGCGGCCCTTTCGTTATACCTTGCAGTGTGCGGGTACCCAACACAATCTGACTTGGTTCTGCGCGCATAATGCTCTGAGCATTGTGCAGCTGCCTGACTAGTTCAGATTTAATAATGAAGGACTCTAGTGCCCTTAGCGCAGCCTGACTATCAACGTAGATAGCGATGTTCTTGTTGGATATTTATCCCATTTCAAGTAGATGATCCGCAGCTTTGAGCACGGTCAGAACCTCTGCCTGGAAACACACTGCATGTGTCCGGAAGTCTCAATGAAACGTGTAGGTCTATATCCGTAAAGTATTTACCTGACCCTATACCCGTATAAATTAACTAGACGCAAAAAATGTTCTCTTTATCTAAGGCAAACTTTCAATATAGTCTATTCTGGTAATTTTCTCAGTAAAAATTTAATTTGGAAGAATTTTGTTTCTCTGCGAGATTATAAGTAGCACGGGAAGGGAAAGGTTTAAAAAAACACCCCCACGAGCACATTTGTTAGGCAAAATTTGACAAAAGAAATTTCTCGAAAAGTTTCTACATGCAGTCGGTTTTTCTCTAACAAAATTCCATATGCCTAGATATGGTTGATCGCGAATGGGAACAAACCTATATTGACACGCAGATGTATTCAATGGCATGACATCAATTGTCGCATCATTTATAAAATGGCTTGTGTCATTTCCCACCACAATTAACTTTTTTTTTCTCAGAAGTTGCACAAAATTTCTAATGCCGAACAAAACCACATTTATGTTGATTTAATAATTAAAAGGTGCGAACGTTTAAACAACACGTTTACTTATTTCATTCATTTGCGTATATTTACTTATTTGTGCTCCCATGAAGTCGCTACTAGAGGTAGGTATATTTGCATCTCAACAAAACCGAAAAAGCACGTGGATGAGACGGTATGTCAAGATAAAAAGCTAACCGCTGTTGCCGTACCTATACCTACCGCGCAGCTATAATTATGCATAAAGTCAGTTGAAAACTGTTTGCTGAAGTAATTATCATAAATTGGCTAAATCTTTGCATAAATATCTGTTTAGTTAGTCGTTCGTGGAGGCGGCGACACGGCGGCTTATCAAAGTGCACATATCTGTCAATCGTGCGCAAGATTTGTACTTTCAAATAATTGTATCCAGCTATGGATAAAATAAATGTGTTCAGATTTATCTGACACATCAACCATACAAGTAGCGTATGAGTACAATGTACATTATATCAGTAAAGCTTACCTAACATAATCACGTTTGCAGTACGTTTTGCCATCGCGCACAAAACACGTACAGCTCTCGTCAAGAAATTGCCGACACTCCTGACACTTAAGGCACGCCGCATGCCATTCTAGATCGGGGGCGACACGCAGGATATACTGGTCATGAATTTGGCCACCACAACCCACACAGAGGGATAACCGTTGTTTTTCTGTAACGAAACGAAAATAAGAGAATTATTTTTTTTTAATTTTAATATTAGGTGTTGTTGTTTGTTTTGCTTAAAAATTAAAGAAAAATAAAAAAAAAATTTAAACCTATATGCACAGTATCTATACTATAGGATCTCACAGATGTATCTTATATTCGCCTTATATACAAAGAAATACATCCAAAGAGAGCATCATTCGTGTCATGAATAATTTATAAAGGCGGAGCAGCAGACATCTTTCGTTTCCTCCTCGTGTTCTGTTTCTGTCTGAGGTTGGATATGTGCTGTATCTTTTGGTGATATTCAAGTTTTTTTTTCCAGTTTTTGTATCATTTGTTTGGAATCTTTATGTCTTTAGGTTCGTTTAAGCCCTCTTTAGACTCCATTTTTTTATTCAGATTTTTCTTTCATTTTTTGTTGTTTCTTGTAACTCTCCATATCTGAATGTCCAATGCGAATGGAACTTTGATTGCATCCCGTCGTGAGTGAGTTCGAATTTGAGAATGAGTGGATCCTGCGCAGACCCGCCTCTGTTCCATCATGGTAGATGGTAAAAACGAAACAAAAACAGGCTCATATATACATACATATATAATTATGTACCTGTAACGATTTTTGTTTGCCGTATTTTTGCACGCGATTCTGGAGTTCATTCAAACTATCTGTGCATATAATAAGTTGGATACGGATAGTCGTTATCGCATTTATCTTATGCAGAAGAGAAAACTTCAACAAAATGTTTTTTCTCACCTGATAGTGTATCGGAGTAGGCAGCACTGAATAATGTTAGTAACCGCTTGTGTGATAAAGTTATAGGTGAATATTTTGTTTTAAACTTATCCACTTTTGATCGCTTTTATTGTGCATGGTAGGAATCAATAGAAAATGTAACTTCATATGAATAATTCGAACTTTACGTAAAAAAAAAATTATTTCCACTCACAGGGATAGATAATTAAAGAATACATAAACGTATCAATATCTATATGGAAAACAAAAGATATTACATTTTTATATATTTTTTTAATAGGCCAGCATGTTCAGACATTTTTAAAAAATACCTCATTAAAAAAAACGAGTCTATATAACCAGTTCGAATTCCATTTAGATTATTCATATACAAATGATAATTTATTTTATTCTGGTTTCATGGCTATTTTAAAGATGGATATTTATATAAGAAATATTTAATTTGCTATAAAACAATGAAAGAGCTTGCTAGACTTATATTTTCTCAAGAAAATAATTTGATTTGAAATGATTTGGTATGCTATTCGGTACAAAATGCCTTTGATTCCTACGAAAGAATGATATTTAATATTGAGTAGATAATCCAGCTTAAGCCGATGCGCGATTATATCGGAACTGTCAGTTAGATTGCGACCGCATATAAGAAGACTAGTGGCCCATTTCAAGCACTTCACTGAACTGAAGTATGTAGATTGCAAATTCTCCTGTTTTAGTTAGCCTTTAATTGAGAACTGCCAATTTTGTAGAGGGAATTAAAAATTAAATTATATTTTAAAGGTGCTAGTACAAGGCATATGTAGCAAGCCACATTCGTGTGTAGCAATTTTATTTTTAGAGCGAATGGTCGCTGATTTCAGAAGCTTTCTTATGAGAGTCGTGCTACAGGACAGGCGTGGATGGGCTTTGGATTGGGACTCAGTTTTGTTGAGTAGCCGCTGTTCGGGTATTAAAACTGAAATTCTAGCTTGGAAGTCCAACGCTTTAAACAGTGATTTTTATATTCTCTTACACCCCGCCTAAAGTCTGCCAAACTAGTATCCAGTTTGAAAAGAAAAATTCGACCAAGTTTAAATTCAACTCTATATTTATATAGGTAATAAACTTTTAAAGTGGGAACATTCCCAAGTGCCCGTCAAAATGATTTTTAGGAAAATAGAGTGTTGAGCAGCTACTTCTCCGGACAGAAATATCATTGGTCATGTTAATGGCATGTTCTCAACTATCGTAGGATCACAAATTCCAATGACGTGCTATGGAATCCGTACCATTAGGCAGGCGTAGGGTGACCAGACCCATGCCCATCAAAAAGAGGACACCTTCAAAAATGTCGAATGAAGATTTGAAGAACAAAAACCAATAACCAAAATAACAATACAGTTTTTTAAGTATACCCGTTTTTCGTGCATAGGAGCATTTAAAAATTTATTCTAGTTTTGTTCTTGCTCTACAAATATTTTTAGGTTTCAAAATTGGTCAAACAATTTATTTTCGTATAATTTGACACATTTGCTTCGCAAATAAAGCAGCGAATTTTCGATATTGCTCCAGTTGGGAATTTTGTTCAAAACCATCAATGTAGGTAAAACAATCAGACTCATCAAGAGATTCGGCCCATCTATAAAGATATTTAAAAAAAACACCATGAATAAACCTCTAAAGCATTTTTTTCACGTTTAAGGCAAATTTCACATTAACTACAAATTGTAGGTCGTGTTCGGTTCACCACAGAAAGATGGAGAAAATGTCTGAAATCTCAAAAAGAGGACAAAATGCATATTTTTCCAAAAAGATACCGGACATTTTTTCTGGAAAGAAAGAGGACATGTCCTCTTAAAAGAGGACGTCTGGTCAGCCTAGGAAGGCGTTCTCTAGGTAGACCCAGAATAAGATGGTTAGACCAAGTCCATAAGAGAGATAAATGAGCAGAAATGACACATAGACTTCTTCGTTTGAAACGAATTTTCTGACTAACTTTAGCTGGATTTTTTTCGTCCCCGTCACGGCTATAGATACTTAACGTAAACAAATCCCTTATTAAATACAACAAAGACTTAACCTGGATAATCATCGGCGTTAACAGCTTCGCGGGGATAGAGAAAAGCGTAGCCAACACAAATTTGCATATGTTATCGTTAACTTGTATGGAAATGTCATAAATAACATTTGACATGTTGACAAAAACTATTAAAATATAATAAACAAGGCAAACAAAAAAAATTAGAAAAAATTATTTCTTTTGCACTAAATCTGCTGTACTAGGTACTGTCAATGTCAATTTTCCTATTAGATTGATGCGTTGCCAACTTATTTCACATTTTTCGACGTTCGTTTTTTTCGTCAATCGTTGATAGAGACGCTAATAGGGACGAAAGAAACGCAGCTTTTATTGACTTGATTCCAAGCGGAATAGCAGTAAAGCTGAAATTTCACGTTTCTTACCTGCTGTCAAAATATAAGCGAGCTATAAGTTAATAGTAGTACACGATTTTTTTTATTTGTTATACTGCAGATAATTTTTTATACGGCTCATACAAATGAACTAGTTATTTTGGTCGCAGAAATTCATAACTTTTTCAAACGTCAGTTTATAATGTAGTTGCAACCATACACCAGTAAGAATACACCGTCGACTCCTCCCACGTAACGGACTTTGCCTACAAGCTGCGGGCCCATATATTGGTGCTGCACAAAATCAAAGGAGCGCCATTAACGCACGCATACATGAAAAATTCTAGGCCCATGGTATAGCATGGTAAATCATTGCCGCCATTAATTTTGACATTTACACGTATTCACAGACAGGGTAATTTTTTCCGGGGAGAATCGGGTAGGTGCACGGGAAGTCAGCGGTCCAGTTCTTACTGGTTTGTGGTTGCAACTTACATTTTGAGGATAGAATACAATTTATTTACGTCTTTAATAAATATTGATTAAATTTCTTTCTTTCTTTTCATTATAATATCGACGGAAAAATCACCGGCGAATGTCAATAGAATCGGCTATATTTCTAGTTTCACTCACATTTCATTTTGAAGTTATAGCATCAACAGGTATTAAGATTCCCATTTGACCACAATTTTCGTATGTCCAAATATCAGCTGTGCATTAAACAATTTTTAAACTTCATTTTCTGATCTGTCATTCACTTTTATTACTATACTGTTACATATTTGAATCATTGAATGTAATAATTAATTACAACATCAATTAGAAAGCAGGCTCATATAGTAATCCGAACATTTCCTGGATTTAATGTACATTATTAATATGGTGTAAAATTTGAGGATTTGTGGCTCGTTTGGGAAATTTGAAATTTGATTTTTAACATCCCTGGTTTAGGTTCAATATCAAACAAAAATAATGAATAAATAATTATTAAAAATCCGCTGCGATTCAAACACGATATAAATGCGATGATTTTTAAAATGGCTTCACTCACACTGACATATTTTTATAGCACTAATGCAATGTTCATAACTAAGTGTCAATTTTATACCTTCAGAACGTCATAGTTATTTCAATAATGTACATAATGTGTAACGTAACAGAAAAAGTAAATATGTAATGTACTGATATTCGTATTGAAATTTTTCTAAGCATTTATCGCTGCAAGTACATTTTTTGATTGATGGAGAATACAAAAATCACTGGCCGCGTTCCATTGACCGCTAGATAACTAGCGGCATGCCAAACTGAAACTCCATATAAAAAAAATGACATTTCAGCATTTGCGCCAGAGCTCTAGCACATTTTGTGAAATATCTATTTTTGGGAAATTTTTCAATCTAGCGCAAAATGAACTGCTATATTGAAACAAATAACGAACTGTCAAAACAGAAGTGAAAGTGCAGAAGTCAATTATTTCCAATTTGGTGTAAAATGGGAATTCAAGCTTCTATGTATTTAATGTACATTGTAATTGTTTATTTATTTAGTGTATTCATAAATATGAGGCATGATAGCACAAAATACATTTTGACTCTCATGAAGATGAAATAATACGAATTCAAATTGGTTTTAATGTCACTTTGCCGCTGCTGCTAGACCTCTAGCGCCAGCGTTCCTCCATCAGGGATATTATGTGCTAGATGACTAGCGGTCACTGGAACGCGCAAATGCTGAAATGTCAGTTTTTTTTATATGGAGTTTAACATGCCGCTAGTCATCTAGCGGAACGCGGTCACTGACACCTTTATGTTTCAGTTTCTCTATATGTCAAGTAAACGATATGTGTTTAATATGGTGGAAAAATTAGCTATCGACAGTCAAGAATGCATAAAAACTTTAAAATTACGGTTTAAAGTCTCCTTTAGAGTACCTTTTCATTTATTTAGCTACTTACAAAAGTCTCCCTTAGCATGAGTTGTGGTTATGAAAACACCTACATACCTACATAATTCTAAAACAATCTCGCAAGGAATAAAAAACATAAAGCTAAGTACACGCAATCATGACTTGGCTTAAGTACAATAATTATTGTTGACCCAAAATACTATATATCTATACTTTGTTTTCTTCTTACTAGTCGCTCTTAACAACAATGAAGAAAAAGACACCGTCTGACTTTTGTTAATTTTGGTCTTGACATTCGTTATCAGATTTAGACTACATCTAACCGAATTTGTTGACATAATAAACCCTGTTCTTTATGGCATATTTAATAACTTGTATCAACACCTTCACAATGTCAATGCAGAGACAATGTGGGTGTTTTCAACGGCGACTTCAATACAGCTCATGAAATATATTCTAAACATGACAGTCACGACCATTTCGGCATTTTGATTTGGCATGCTCTTCGTAAATATTTAAATTCATTTCTCAACAATGGTAGAGATGAACTTTAAGAAACAAAAATGGCACATCGTCGGGACAACGTATATATAGCGGTATCTACTTGTAAAGGTTTTTTTCTTCACTGTCATCCCTGCAAATCACAGAAGAGAAAAACACGTCGTGTCTTTTATATTCTTCTTATCCACAAAGGAATTCGAAACAACAGCAATAACCATAAAAATCTCCCCAAAATGGCCCCAAAAGAGCATGTAGCGCGTCATTCTTCCAGCATCATCCTTCTCCGGCCCATTACAAGAGCGAGGGCAGCAATCTCCGCGCAGTAGACATCTTAAAGGCGCCCAAAAAAGTCGTGCTACAATAAAACCCAAAGATAACCATGGAAAGTGCGCTGCGCACCAT
This sequence comes from Cheilosia soror, assembly GCA_949372485.1. Classification (NCBI taxonomy): domain Eukaryota; kingdom Metazoa; phylum Arthropoda; class Insecta; order Diptera; family Syrphidae; genus Cheilosia; species Cheilosia soror. The sequence continues at coordinate 137,896,031 of OX443561.1, read as the reverse complement.
ACCAAATCTCAGCTCTGGGTATAGTATATTCGAGCTAAAACCTGCTGCAATGGTCGCTCTCGACGTTTTTTTTTTTTTTGTATTTCTTGTTTTGTTCCACCATCTGCAGCATCATCTTCAGCATCATCATCACAACATGACGTCCTTATCTCGTCGGAGATCTATCAAAGAGTTCGCTTTGTTCCCCATTCGCTGGGATGCTGTGCATTTCGAAGGAGGTGGTACAGTCAGCATAGTCCACCATTCAGTCCCCCCACCCATATTCGCGTACGGATGCTGTGGCAAATGCTGAATTTCGATAAGATACATTAAGCAAGGCACAGCCATGTGCGATTTCCGAATAACTACTGTGCGGGGATGGATGTTCGCCGGCGGAGACGAAGACAACCACGACGACGACGACGACGACGACTGCTCGACGACGATGATCTCTCTTCTCAATGTTGTTTCGTTTGCAGTTGGTGTTTCTCATTTTGATGTTGGGATTTGTAGCTATTTTAGATAGGAACTTGGCAAAGAATTAACTAACCACCCAACTACTGCAGCCAAGCCTCCTTTGCATGCGGCTATGGGGGTTTTGAATGGATGGTCATGGTTGTAGCTCTGTGTTGAACTGTGGTCCTTATTATACCTACGTTCGGGCTTTGATTTAGGAAATTACCATTGCTGCTGCCGGTTTGTGTCTTGTGTGTGCCGAAGATAATTTATCTGAAAATGCAGGATTACAAACTTGTAACGGGCGACTTTAGTTTATCCAAACGGATATGCATATTAGTCTCGGAGTCGTTCCACATAGATAAGACGCGTTGCTGGAGGTAGGTTGTACCTACTCGTATACTGGTACCTACTTTACGTGCTGTCCGGAAAGTTGCCTTACATTTGGAACACGAGAATGGGTGGAGAAAAGTTTGCTTGTTTAAATGTGTCTTGCGCGATGAATGCTAATAGCGTGCGGATAGAAGTTCAAACGTTACAAGAATGTTGCAGGTAGGTTGGTGCTTTTTCTCGAAATGTGCCTCTATTATGAAATTTGCAGAACTTTAAAATATGTATTTGGCAGCATTGGATTTTTAAAAATAGTCACAGATGTGTATACGAGGAAAAGAAAGACTAACATTTTGAGCAGTTCTTATGTTGCAGAATCTTATTCCTAGTAAAGGTAACACTTCTCCTATTGTTTAAAAGTTGGTTTTCTACACGACGCGACGGATTTAGAGTCGAAAATAACATAAAAGGAGATTTTTCAAATTAACTAATCGACGTTAACGACACCATTCATTCACAAGAAGTTTAATTTTAGGGGTTCTGGTTGCATTTAAATAAAGTCCTGCCATTTACGCCATTAAATAGTTATTTGTATTTTTTGAGTAGGTAAGTCGTCGATTATAGATGTCTGTAAAATGCATCCGTAAAAAGACGAAACGGAACAAAACTGAAACTTTTAATCCCAGTATTTCACAGGAATTCATTGGAACCTGTTGCGGAATTGACTGAGAAGTTGAACAGGAAAAGTAGTGACGAGAAAATTAATAAGGCTGCAATTATAGCTATCAGAAAAGTCCATCCGTAAAAACACGCAGCAGAACAAAACTGAAACATTCAAATATAGCATATCATAGGAATTCAGTGGAATACTTCGTGAAACTATGATTGAGAAGTTGAACAGAAAAAGTTTTTCGTACGGAAAAATAAAGAAATTCAGTTTTTAGAAAATTTAAAGATCAATTGCTTAATTTTTTTGACGAATTAGTTTTATAATTCAAAGGCAACTATTTAAGACCAAGATTGAGTTCAACGATTAAGTTTAAGTGCTCCAAAAAAGTGAAACAATTTTTTTACGGATGCATTTTACTGATAGTTTTCTACAAAATTTGGAGACCAATTGCCAATTTTTGGTGAACTTCCTGTATAATTCATAAGCAATATTTTAAGACCAAGATTTCAAGTTCAATGTTCAACGACAAAGTTTAAGTGCTCGAAAAAGGCAAAACAATTTTTGTTTGGTTGCATTTTACTGATAGCTATAACTAGGGCCTAACCCCTAGCTTGACGGTTGTGTCATCATTGGCCTCAACGGGCTGAGTCATGTTTACGTCAACGGATGAGATGGGAGTAGAACGGTGCCATCTACGTAAGCCTCAGTCCAAAATATCTAATTGAATTCCTCCATTTCGGTTAACTTCTTATACAGGTTTCCAAAACAAAGCACATTAAAGTATTCAAAAATATCCTTTTTTTGTCAATAAAGAATTGCTACCCCCATGTTACATATTAAATTAACCCAATCAAGTGACATCGGCTATGTTATTCCCCACAGCCACAATACGATACGAATTAAATCATAGCTTTCGGTTGAAATTACAATAGCGACCACACTTTGTTAGCATGGTGCCATTTCTTATCGCAGAATCAAATGTCAACATAATTGTTGAACTAAATAAACAAAAGTGTATTGAAGTGTCAATATTTACTTATATATCGAGTTGAATTCGCTGATTGAAGTTTAACATTCATCAGTCGTTGAAATCAAAGTCAAGTGCAGTTTGACTCATTTTTGTTTATTTTTCTTAAAATATGTCTTTTATTATTTTATACTTCTAACGAAAATTACGAAATTTCAGCAATGCCAACAAGTCATTACCTTTTCACAAGGTCACCGTCACCGACAGTAAAAGTGTTAAATCTGGTTTACGATCTAATTCCTTCCTCACAGTCATCATACTTCCTATGCAGTCGTCAGAAAGTCAAATAAATGAATTGTTTTTTTTTCTTACCGACAGCGACGGTGAATGGGTCATAAAACCAAACCAAAAAAATATTTAACGACCAAAATTGCCCAGTAGTTAACTATACAACGCTGAAATTGTAAGTTTTCTTTTTGTTTGGTGTCTGTATAATTGTATAAGCCACTGTGTAATTGTATTAGATTTTTATCTGAACTTTGTGTCAATAAATTCTGGGATCAGTGCATGTGTTAGTAGGTACTCACTGAACATAGCCGCACTTTTCTGTCTAAAGTTCTGTTAATAATGATTTATGGATACAGGGTGCCATCGTTGTTTTTGTATACGGTATACGGTATACCGTATACCTATTGTCTTGAACGTACAAATCAACGATTCGAAATAGTAAAACAGACGAGAAAAAAAGACTAACGAAACAGAAAGACAAACGATCGTTTGTAACCATAATGAGGTTATTAATCACAGAACAATAATTGTTTGTTGCAGAAATGGAATCATAAAATAAAATTAATTTGCCGTCAATATATTTTCTATTTTAAGGATTTGTTAGAGTAAGGTAACTTCAACAAATGTATACATTTTTTTTTTACATTTTCAGTATTTTTTTTTTTCAAATAAAAAAAAGTTTGTGTTGTGTTTATATTGCTTTGTTGAGCTACCATAAACCAAGGCCACGTATATCAACATAGAAAACAAATTATCCGCGATTTAGTTTTTGACGTTTATGTGAGTGTTAAATATATGTCGAGAATTCATAAATTTAAGCTGAGTTTTTTTTGTTCTGAACGCTAAATGAAAAGTTTTACACGTAGGAAATGTCAACTTAATATAGGTGGATATAATTTATTCAACTGTCAATTATTGATAATGTCATTATAGAGATGGCGGTAATGTCACTTTTAAAAATTGTAAGATCTATGGTGCTTGGGACATGAATTGTATTTTGTAAATTTTACTATCGTAGCAGACTCACCATCATATTTATACACAGTACTGTCCGAGGCCCGAGCTGTCATTTAAATGCCGCATGCAAATCAAATGAACGACTTTTCGAAATTTGTCTCTTATTCCTATTCACACCGCACTCAAAACTGAATTTTCTAAGCCATCATTTCCATTTCATTCTTAAAAACATAGATATATGTACTTAATTGATCGTTTCATTATGCATACCTTTATAAGAATTTCAAGCGCATCAGTGTTGCAAGAAATTCAAATGAAATTGCTTCATTTCCTCTTTAGAATTAGTTATTTTATAAATATTTCCAAACGCTGTTCGTTTTGCAAATTATTATCCTGTACCCGTTGCGCGCTAAGTATATTATAGCCATCTCTAGCGATTACCATGACTCTTTCTCCATCTGCCATTTTAATTATGCCTGCCACTTGTCAGCCACTAGATTGGCCAAAAGTACGAAGAAAAGCAGCAAGAAACAAATGACAACACATTAACGTGGACAAAACGTTTTTCGCGTTCCGCGTTCCACAAATAAGCGCAACAACAACGAAATGTTCCGCTGCCAGCAGACGCAACGCAAGTGAATATATTCGCCGCAACATTTCAATTTGACATAATGAGATATTCCTTAAGTACAAAACGGCAACCTGACAGTGCGCCTGGGTTGCGCACAGCAGCGTCAATAACGTTGCGCCTATTAACCGGCTTTGCGCTCATAACTCTTTCCTCAGTATAACCCTACTTATGGGGAAAGAAAGAGAGAGATATCTACATTTCCGCAACGACACGCTACGACGACGATGTCTTTTTCGTGACCATGTGACATCTTGAATGTAACGCTAACGCTTGCGCGCAGATATATAGATCAGATAGGACATTCGATGTTGGGATAATTGCTGCTTATAACTCACCGCACAGCATGAGGCTGAGGCGTCTTTCTTATAGGATGGAGTGCGCGAGTTTTTTTTGTATTTTATTTTTAATTGGCAGGTACCTACGCAATGCTTGCCAAGCGAGTTTTTGCTCAACAGTCGCGCGCGTTGCCCTGAATCAAATAAAAATCCACACCACATCCACACTCCGTTTTCATGCGGTCTTTCGGGTCTATGTATCGGTAGGGCTATAAAACCCCGAAAAACATACAAACCGAACCGATCCAGGCTTGTGTCAGGAAAGCGACGAGGAGACTGAAAACGCGCACAGGAATAAAATTCTTTAATTAATTACATCGGGCCGAACTCAAAGGTACCGCAGGCGATTTCCTTTGACGATGTGTGACCATAGGTCATTCGTTGTTTTTTTTTAACCTCTTAGATCCTTGTTGGGTTTGTTTGTTTTTTTTTTTTTTTTTTGTTCGTGTCTTGGGTCCACCTCGGATATGCTGATGAGGTGAGATGCTGGGAGAGTCTATGCGCGACGATGACGATCACAGGTGATAATGACGCGCTGATGATGGTGGTAATGATTGTGATTTGGAAATTTGTCAGCGCGCTCCCAGACGGATGAAAGGGTATTTGGCTTTTAGCCGCAAAAGAGGAAAAAAAAACTTGGTTTAGAAAGCGATAAAAACAAGCCATGGACAACACAAAGGGTCTCTTTGACAATTGTGAAGACTTTCAGGAACGACCACGACGTTGGGATAAGGCAGCCGGCGGCGCCTTCCTGCAGTCATGCTAATGATGCACTTCACTTGGATTAAATTATGGGTTTGCTTGAAATCATTTTATTAGGTTAAAAGGCCCGCTTTAGACGTTTTACGTTTAACGATCTGAATGACGAGTCAGTGAGCGTGGTGACATTTTATGATGCACTGGGTGAATTACGATGTGGTCTGATTGACGACTGTTGAGAGCTCTTTTCAATGGAAATGAATGCTTGTGCAATAGTGAGGCATAAATTTCGCTTTAATTGGTGTGATCGCAGTTTATAGTCATTTGATGGTGATTAGGATCTACAATGCATCATGTGGATCATTAAGCCTGTGAGTCACGTGATTTGGTGAGAAAACACCTATTTTACGAAAACGGGTAAATAAACACATTACGTTCAGAAAGAAAAACAATTTGAATAATCATCCGTCAAAGTGTTGTCTTGTCATTATAATGACGTCTGGTAACGTCGCAAATTTTTGTTGCTCGTATATTACATGAAGTATTATGTATTTTTTAAGATGATGAACACGTAGTTTTAATAAAGTCAACAAATCTGTGCTCCCCTTTTGTTTGTGTGTATAGTCAAAATTAATATAAATGTGCGTGTTTTTTTGAGAAACTTATTACCCGCTTCACAAACGAACACACTTTTATTTCTTCGCTAATTGCAAATTAGTTTTGTTTGACAAATTGCAGATATCTTAAGTTTTCTCAATAACAAAAATTTGATCTCTTTATTTAATTATACTTATACGAACTTTATGTAGGAGTTAGGTTAAGTAAGACGTTTTGAATGAGTTTTGCGTGGAAAGCAGTGACATTTCTCAAATTGACAGCTCATCACTACAATCACACATGTTTTCCACTTATTCGTAGATAATCATTTGAAAAACACTTCTGTCATTAGTTTAGGCTTTGCGTGAGAATGTCGAATTAAGTGACAGTTGTCAATTTGACAAATGTGATAAACGCCTAGCACTCAATGGAACGTGGCCAATTAGTTGCTCTTGCTAAGGCATTTTTATAGAATTTTTAAATATAAATTCACAATTATCTGTCATGGTTTGATCCACTGTGTCAAGTGTCAAATTTTACAGACAATTTTAGTGTACATTATACTGATATTGAATTAGTACAATAAACTGTTGCTGCTATATACGATCTGCCAAAAAGCGACTCGTAAATATCAAATGAATACCCCACACATGGATGATCAATCAAACAGCCTGAGTTGTTGATCAGATTATCATCCTAAAATAGGATTCCATACGAAAGAATTCCTTTGACAAAATAACACACCTTTCTCCACTTGACAGATACCTACTGCCCACAATAGTGATGTCTTCAACCTGATTAAATCGATCATTCAAATATAGAAACCCACAAAGGAAAGAAAACTGAACGCCGACATTCTTTTTGATCTTCGGTAGTACATACGTCAACTCTCGATGCTAATCACCTGAAATCCACAATCGGCTTATGATTTGTGATCACGCGCTATTTTTTTTACGACCTCTTTCTTTCCGTCATCACAACGTACGTAAGCATACAGCAGCCGCGCACAACAATTTCACGGCTTTTCTTAAAACGACAGCTAACCTCTGACAGTGTAGTGCGGTGAGCCCCTTTCAAGTAAACAAACGTTTGACCATTTTAGGTCACAACCTAGGCCAATAAAAAAAAGAGTAAACTTTTTTTTTTTCGGAGATAAAACTGCGCGCAGATTATTATGATGTAACAGCACGCTTACAAAACGTTACGAAAAGGCGAATAAAATGTGTTGCAAGTTCAAGGGATTTTCTTTTTGTGTCTTCCACTCACCTAGGCAATTGTTATATAGGTGTGATGTCTGTGCAAACGCAAGGCACAAAAATCAGCCAACAATAATATTGACGTCTGACGTGCATTCAAATGCTAATATTTGCACTTCACATGTCAGTCAAGCTGTGTATAAGCGCGCTGTCACATTCTGACAGGTTTGGTGTGCGCATATCAACCGTCGCGTCGCAGTACTCTTAATCCCATTTTGTTGTTGGAGTCGAGTGATCTATAGGTACACTACACCTGGGTTAGAAAGCTGTTTCTTCATCTCCTTATGTCACTTTTGAGGTGTTTTCTGCTTTAGCGGTATATCCGCAACATATGCTCCATGTCCATGGGTGTACAACATTCCTTCTCGCCAATGTGCAATGGCAATCCATATCCAAAGTGTTGTGTGCGCAAACAGAGAGAAAAATTCACGCGCTCCAGCTTCGTGGAATCCATGTTTGGGGATTGTTAGAGCGCAGCCAAAACACAACTCTTCCCCTCCCGCGTATGTGATTTTGCGCAATTTGCAACCAGCCAGAGGTTCAAAAGGTTCTGGCTTTGATGTTATACCATATTGCCAGATGGACATTCTTCTCGTGCGCGCACATGTTTGCACAGAAAATCATTCTTTACTTTGGTACACAATCTGAGGACAGAGCGTTGCGAAAAGTGTAAAAAAAAAAACGAAATGGTGTTCCAATTGTTTGACAGTTCGGTGTAATATCAAACATGCGCTTGACATCTTTTTGGAATAATTAAGGAAACAAATGTGGATAGCGATGAGGAGTGGTGGCGAATGAATGTGCGACAGTCATTTGTAGTCGTAAATGCACAGAACGCAACAACAATTTGTTAAATTTAAACGAATTTTGTCATACACGTCAAATCGAAGAAGTGTCAAATGTCAACTGATTTACTAATAATTTACAACAAAAGATTTCTCATGGAAGTCATATCTATAAGTATAGGTTGGAACAGATATTTAAGTCTTGCTGTTACAGTGTGTAAGGCTTTAAGCTTTTAATTCGAATTGTCGAAATTTATTCTCTCTAAACAAAAACTTATTTTTGCTAGATAGAGACGATGCCGTCGGTTTAAATTATTTTTGAGGCATAGAGAGAAGCCAAGAGCTTAGTCCAATCTAACTAAAGTCTAAAGTACACAAATAAATAGTAGGTACACGACGTCACATCTTTATAGAATCTTTGCTGAAAAAATGTCGGTATCTGCCAGATTAATTTATATCTATAAGCCAGCAGACACAACACCAGTGAGTTATTTGGTTGCCATACAACCATTCCGCTGTTGTATTTTAAAATAGTGATGTCTTTTATGTTATTTAAATTTATTTAATTCTTAAATTTGTATTTTGTATTGTCATGGTCTAGGTATGCAATATATAATTAAATGAATAATACATAATGACATGATGTTGGCAAAAAACCAACCAAACGTACGGTGCAACAATAAATTAAACATTTTAACTGCGCGTGAAAACAACAATACCATTGTCCATTGGAGTCAAATTATATAAAACTGTTCACTGAATTATGAAAAAATTTCATAATATTGGTTGAAAACCAAAATGACAGATTTCCTTTCAAAAGTTCTGTTCCCGTAATAAAACGACCTTGACACGATTATTGATTTCTGCCAGAGACAAGACTGTCAAATGAAGGGAAAAAACTTTTAAAATATGCAGCAATCCATTCAAATGTCAACTAGAATTCTAAATCAGAATTTAGACAGCTTTACTTCGAACAAATTCACTACCTGAACATAATGAAACTGCAGATGCATTAATATATTCAGCTCACCCGTTTTAGTTTTATTCGCAGCAGTGAGTTTAATGTGTTCGAGTTTTGACAGCTCGCTCAAATTATGTTTGGAGAGTTAGAGTTATGTCCAAAATACATGTGTTGCATTTTTCATGCAGTGGAAATAGAACACTGACATACGTTTAAGTGGGAGAGAACACAATGAGAGTCGCTCTACTGCAAGTTGTCTCTATTTGTAGATCCACTGCAAAAGTGCGAAAGACAATACCACTACAACTACAACACAGGGAAACAAAAACAATTTTTTAACGAACTTGACATTATTGTCGTTTGACGTTCCCTTCAAATGTTCTGCTTACAAATAACACGGGCTGAATGACGGACGTGATTAAATGGAAAACAATTATATAATAGAATTCTTTAAAAAAAAATATTTATATTATATTTTTGTCCTTTCTTTTTTTCCTTTGAGCTAGGCTGCACAGATGCAAAAAATTCCAAAAACGATTGGAAAGTAGATAGCAGAAAAATAATGCTTCAGATTTTATCTATTATATTTTACAATATTAATTGAAAAATCAAAATCTCACAAAACAAGACAGCTGTAAGCAAAATAATGACGTATTGGGTATTCGATGCCAGAACTCACTGCAATTGCGTCAAAAGAAAGTTCTGTTCGTGTGTCTGCTTGCTGTACTGCGCGCATCACTGCGTCCAGAAATTCAGCACATGTTAGATATGTTGGGCATTAGTCGATTGATTTTATTTTTTCGTTCCGTTTTCATTAAGTGAGTTTGTTCGTTTATTTAAGTCACTAACTTAAATCTATACGTCTTGTTGAAATAATTCCCTTGGCAGAACCAAAAAGAAATTATCAAAAGTAACAGAGGCGACGGATAGTACATACCTATGAAGCGCTTTGACAGTAGGTATAATACAGGACATTAACAGATGTAGTTATTGGCGGCATATATTCAATTTCAATGAAAATCTGCTTTCAGTATGCATTGCGGGTATTACATATTATGATTGTAAGGTTTTTTCTAAGTTGCGTAAGTATTCGTCCCCACGTTGGGCGCCATTTGTAAACAATATAAGCCGTGCTTGTATTTTTTGTTTGATGATATTGCACTAGATTACTATTAAAATGCACCATCCACTACATGGCGCTACTCATGTAGCATGGTTTGGTCTTTCCTCACATTGGGCGCCACTTATAAGTAAAAAGATTTGTTCACTATAATTTGTATTTCCAGACTCCTAAATTCAGCATCATATATTTTGACGCTTATAAGACTCTTGCTTAGCTGCCATCATTGATGTAAATTCTAATATTTTAGAGCCGCATTTGATCCTGTAAACAGAAACTGCCTGTTCTATAAACTGGCACGGATCGGAGTATCTTCATCTTTTTTAACAGCTCTTTTTAATTTATATGGAAAAAATGAAACAGTGATATGGAATGGTAAGGAGCTTTCGGACTCGATTGAAATAAAAAGTGTAGTAAGACAAGGCCCTCTAAGCCCTTTATTATTCTCACTCTTTTTGGACGATATCACAGATTCCATACTCGCTGGAATCGAAGTAGAAGGATTGAGAATTACTACTTGTTATGTGCGGATGATATCGTCATTCTAGCTGAATCATCGAGCTCATTACAGCTAATGATAAATAAGCTAGAAAAATACTGCAACCTAAACGACCTGCAAAAAAACACAGCAAAGTCAAAAGTTCTGATCTTTAGGAAAGGCACAGGATGATTTGCATAAGGAATGAAAAATGAAATTATGGCGGGGATGAATTGGAGGTTGTCAAGACGTTCAAATATCTAGGAATACCCCTAAAACACGATCTTTCACTGAAAAAACATTTCGCACTCAAGCTCTCCGATGCAAAGGAAGCTATGAATTATACATGGAAAAATCGTATGTCCAATTCGAGAAACCCTCGGGTGTTTCTTGCGTAAACACCCTTAAGTTGAATATGAGCTTTGTTATAAAGGCTTTGAATTTAGGAGACGATACACGACTCACAAAAATACTATTGCGAAAAGAAATAAGAACAAAAACCCTTTTCTTCCACCAAACCATCGCCAAAAAGTATAACATCAGACTCGATTTAGAGAAGAGTAATATTTTAGACTGGCAGAGGATTGTGCAAAAATTTATATTGGAGGTAGAACAGGCAATAAGCATTGATAATGTATGCCAAGCGCAAAGCTCAAACTAACGCCGTTTATATAAGCAAACAACTCCATCAGCATCAACACATGATCTATCTGAACCTTAAGCTCAATACTGCCCAAATATGATTGGTAATTCGAGCGGGAGGAGAACTTCTCAAGCTCAATTGGATGCCACATCGGGATGACCTACTGCATCGCTGCAGCTTGTGTAACACTGGCGAAAATGAAGACGTGATTCATTTCATCGGGTCCTACCCCATTGTGAAGGAAATCCGGCGTAATCACTTTGATATTGGAAGGATTACAAAATATTCTTAACGACAGCCGTAATTGGAGTACACATACACATGCCTTGTACTGTGATACTGCTCTTAATTATAGAAAAATAATATTTCATGAAAAGTTTTAAAAGTAGGTACACTACTTCAGCTACCTTTTGCTTTGTTGACATTTGTGTGTAAAGTTATTGTTAAATTTGTTGTCAAATCTCGGCAGACGGCTAGGTCATACGTCAATTTGTATGCAATTTGTATGCAATTAATGTAATATTTATGAATTAATAAAGTACTTTTAACTTAACTTAACTAACTTCTAATATTTTCTATATTAAATCGTCGATTTGGTAAAACTTTTCAAAACCCGTCGGCAAAGCATTGATCTAATCAATGTATACGTGTTGATGGAGATTTGGGTCGCTTCTTTCTTTAGAAATGACACATTTTCTATAAAAATTACTATTTTATTTGGACGTCTACATCAATCGCATTGCGATAAGTTAAATCAGAACAAAGCACTCAAATCTAGATCAGAAGAAATCTCTTCAAATATAATTCCTGATATGGAAATTTAATTCGAAGATACTTCCCATATTTGCCATAAAAACCGCACATAGAAATAGAACTTGAAATAAAAAGGTTCCGCATCTAAACTGAATGTCACCCAAAGTGCTTAGAGTGGTATATGCTTTCATAGCACTGACCGCCGCCATTGCTGCTGTGTCACAAATCAAACTGATAAGGTTTTTATTTTAGGGCGCCCGACCTCTTTTCGTAACTAAAAATGCAATTAAATTTGCATTTTATCAAGTTTCTCGAAACCAAAATATATCCTTCGTCTTTGGCTATAGACTCCGTCGGCGCATTCTTCAACTCTGAGTCCATCAACCACCAGAAACCAATAAAATTCCAATCGAAACGAAAGAATAAACCAAATGAAATGAAATGGAAGAAAAATCCATCTGTGACCGCATGCAAATTAGAAATTCGTTTTGTTAATTAATTTATATTATATTTTTATTTGGTTGGTATTTATCTGTGTGTGAGAGAAGCGCTCTCTTGCATCCACTGCACCGACGCGACCGACGACGGACGCCGCCGCCGCCGCCGATTGCGTGTTGTGGTTGAATTTAAATATTTTTTGTTTTTATTCGACAAATTTATATTTAATGAGATCCATAAAATTTGAATTTAAGAGAGAAAAAGCCGACACCCCGAAGTCGCAGGTTTGGCTTTCGGACTTGCGAGAGCCTTGAGTTGACTTCTCCTTTCTGGCGCTGAGACGGGGACTCTTTTATAGCACAAGCTAGTTGGCGAGCGGTCCAAAAAGTCGGTGCGGCCATTTGATGGGTCACATAAAAGCATAAATAGCTCTCTGTGAAGATGTGACTTGGCGGAGCTCGAGCTGGACCATTATGGATGCGCGCACGGCATTGCGGCTAATTTTGCTTTTATCATATGGATGCTGACCGCGTCTTTAGTGGAGATGTTGGTGGTTTTTTTTTTTTTGTCTTTCGAATGTCGTGTTATTGAGACGTTTCTCATTGGAACAGCTTGTATGGTTGTATATGAGGAGCGCTAACAGCAGCCGCACAGTTCAGGTAGACGATTTGTGTGAGGATGGCAATATCTCAGCCGGCGAGGACACTTCATGGGTGTTCTATGGCAGTGATAAAATTAGCAGGCAATCCTTTAGCTATACGGAATGGTATTTTGTATTGTTTTGAGGTGACGTGGGGCATGGCATGGCCTCTCATTAGAATGGCATTTTCATTGGGGCTTATAGATTTATGACCGGCTATATGGTGAGGTGGGTTGTAAATAGTTTCGTCTTATTTGATGCCTTAGGGTTATTTCCACTTTTGTGCGATTTTTTATTGGGATCAGTTGATAAGTGAGTGCTCAGTGGGATTTGAGTTGGTGAGTTATAGGACCCTGAGCACCAGCTACTTTGTAGTATAGTAATCCTAGGGATGTTTTTCTTCAAAACTGAGCTTATACGCGATGGAAGATGAACTGTTATCGTTTTTGAGGGAAACCTTACATTTTCGTGGTTAATTCACAAAGCTTGCTCTGAATTTGAATGACGATCCGGAGAATACTTTCATTTCAAGTACCCAATAAAGAATGACGAAAGGGAAATGAAGACAAGGGAATTAGAGGCAAAATATGATATATAAAAACGTCAGATCTTGATTTGCGTTTTCTGATGCAGCACGATGCTCTTTATCTGAGAGTCGGGTGTGTTGTGGAGTTCAAAATTGGGAGTCGTTTACTAATAAAATGGCGAGTGCAAAATACCTACGTTTTCTTGAATCGTGCCGAAAAATGGAGAAGGCGTAGGGTCCTGTAAATACGGGCTTGATGCATAAGCATACCGCATACCGCGCATTTCCTAGTAGATACGTTATTAGTCGCACATACTATGTAACGTTCCCACGTTGGGCGCCACTTGGTGAGAAAATGAAAAGCAGCCGGAGTTTAACAAAGCAAACTATTAACAATCGGGTAGCTCCTCAATAGTTGTGTTTTTATGAAACCTCGCCAGCCAGTAGTTACCAGTAGTTGGCAGTTGAGACACATTTCACATGTTAATTAAAACAACAACCTGCTGGCAACTGCTGGCAACTGCTGGCAACAACTCTTGATTTTCTCCCCAGCCGGAGAGCTGCTGGCTGGCAGCTGGCTAAATTCAAATCACAATGAACAAACAGGTAGCGCTGAAAGCAACAAGTGGCTTAGAATTTCCGTACAATTTGCTTAAATTATAATTGCGTTCTTATCTCATGCATACAACATTCCAGAGAAAAAGTCAGAATTTATCTAATATTTCTACCAAATGCATAATTTTATACGAAATGCTGGTATGCTTTTAGGCTTATTGCCTAAATTCATTCGTCTGGCTTCATCTTGCTGGCAATTGTGAACGGCTGGCTGGCTAGGTTTCAAAAAAACATGCCTAATATTAAATTAGCTGCCAGCTAGTTAGTGCTGTGTGTTTAAAATATTCATACGAATACCTACGATATATACGATTACCTTTGAGCTATCGAATGACGTTTCATAAGCCATCATGTCAAATTCGAATCGATATTCATTGATCGATCACGAGCTATACGTCAATTTTTGGTATATATCTGTTGTCTGTACAACATGAAAGAATTTCTCTCAGCTCTATGGAGCCAAGAGATAAATTACTCGTTACTCGTTATTTTACTTATTAACTCGTTTTCTGTCATTTGTGATGAGAACGTGTAGTATGTATACAATTTATTAAATTGTGATCTTTTGATCGGTTTTGAATTGTATAAGCCAGCAAAAGACGTACATGAATTTAATGCAAGAAGCTATAAAAAAAAGCTTCCACGTGAAGGTGGCGGTACCTATTCATCGCTAAGGAAAAACCCTAATTATGACACAAAACATGAAGTTCTTTAGCTACTGGTCACCAGCAAATATTTAATTTGTGTTTTTTTTTATATTCGCCGACAAATTAATTTCTCTTTACAAATAAATTAGCACTCATTAGAGGCCGAAAACTGAGAGGGTTGATGATGAAGATGACGATCAAGCTATAACCACACAAAGCTACACCAAGGCGTGAGCGCCGGCCACCGTTTGTCACCATACTGCTGCAGGCATCCAACAATCTCCTGTGCAAGATCTCCTTCATATACAGATATTGATATACCTATACCTACCCACATATTATGATGCGGCAGTGGAATACCTGCTGAGATGATGACACGATCACCCGCTGTGATGCTACACCTCGACTTATTAGGTGGTGAATGTAGGATACACCAACAAATCAACGCTCAACTCCTGCCATCTTCTTTGCTTTGCGGGACACTTTGTCTCTGAAAAATATGAAAGACTGACCAACGTTATGTTGTGTTGTCTTTCACGACCAGATATCACCAAGAACATACATCATCTGGCTCGAAATAAAGGCGCACATGTTTCCCCCCAGTGAATCACTGCTTTAAGCTGCGCTCTATAGCTGCACCTTTTTTCTTATTCTCCTTCGTCCCATGGCGCCTTTGCAATGCGCTGGCTTATGTGTGAGTCCTTATCTTTGTACCGGCGCGACATTTTATTCTTTGCTTTCGGTTTTTTTCCAACTTCTTTTTCATGGTACGGGTACCCTATGTGCGTCTATCTATGTCCCTCACTAGCGACTTATACAGTTGATGACGGTATTATGGCGTAATGGACAACACCAGGGACGTTTGGAGGAACAGTATATGCTTGTCTTCAATTTTATTGCATTTTACAAACATTTACATTGGCCGATGGAGGACAGAGAGCACGATTCAAGGTCTCTTAGTTAACCTAAAAAAATTGATGCTTGTCTCTTGTAGGTATACTGTCGGGGGCTATATTGCGCCAAGCTTCGTGATAACGTCAAATTTAAGTCTTTTGTTTTTATTGCACAAATGAGGTTTGTTTCGTGTGCTCTTTGGGTTTTATTATATAGTCCATGAGGTTGTGTAATGAGTCAACATAATGAAAAAAATGGTAAGACACAAGAGGTGCCGCCATTTGGGATAGTTTTTGTGAACTCTTAGAACTCCCAATTAAAAGACGTTTGGTGGTCTCTTTGGTTGATTTGACAGAATGATGCAGCTACATAAAAGCTCACAATGGTTTGATAATTGATCAGATGATATGAATCTGAATGTATAATGATTCCAGTTTGTATTTAACTGTAGTTCGGGAACACACATAGACGTCACGGATTTTATTGTAAGTACGGCTGTCACTTAGCTGACGTAGAAATACGTGATTTAATAGCTTTGTTCAAACGTTTTTTGGTGAATGTTTTCTCTTAAACTTATTATTATAATAAATGTCCAACAAATCGACAACATTTCATCATCATCTATAATATAAAAGGATCCAAAAAAATAAACCAAAATAAACTAATAAAAATCGTTGACCCCTTTGTCTTCTACCTAATTTTCTTGCGGCGACAGACATTAACCCCACGGCATAAAAAATAAACATATCTTCTCGTTACTCACAACAACAATAAAATTAGAAATATTTCCTTGTCCGCAGGTACGCATTTTTTTTAGTCTATACCATACCCTCCTCGCCTAAAGCCTCTTTTGTGTTATCATTTGTTGTTATCCCTGACGGATAGAGCGCAACACCACACAGCAGGGAATTTCATTCATGAACAAGGAAAAACCCATCCGCAACAAGAACCCATCCCGCCTCTAATCCTTAGTTTGTATTCGTATGTCCTTAGGTTTATTGCCACATGACCTAAGGAACTATGTCTGACGCCAGTGTATACGGATACTATACAAAAGTCATTTCGATTTGTTTATGGAATAGGACTCGGATCAGATAATTAGACAGACAAGTGGCGACATCCGGAAATTGACACTGACTGTTGAGCTAAATATGTCATTAAATGCTCGTCCGACGAGGATCACTTCAGACATGCCAATAAATAACATTTCAACGATAGGACTGACGGTATTTTGATGTAATGACGTCTAGAATGAGCAACGTGCCTGGAGGAGGAACTGAGGTATACCTGGCTATTATTCTGGTCAAGAGTTATAAAACTGCAGCGATTCGTTCTGGCATACGGATGATTTATGACCGACGACATGATGACATTACTTTGTTTGACAATTGAATAAACTTGTACAGTGCGAATTGGAATTATATAATAAACGATGACAGGACAGGGGTCTACTTGAAAGAATTGTGCCAAACTACATATGTTTATGGTCAACAACCAGTATGATCCTTTTAAAAGTCTGCATACGTTAGTAGAAAAGTAACTTCAACAATTTATAGTGCGCAACTGGAGGCAGTTGGCCAAGGACAGGGCTAAATGGCCCTATATAATGAAGTTAAGTATACTACAACGTTACTGCGGGAGTACCACAAGGCTCTGTTCTTGGACCTCTTCTATGGAATATAATGTATGACGGAGTCCTGTGACTAACGCTGCCTTAAGGAGTTAAGGTGATCGGTTTTGCTGACGATATCGCCGTGGTAACGGTGGCCAAACACATCCACGAGATAGAGTCCGCTACGGATGAAGCAGTTGCCAGAATCAAAAATGGCTGGAGTCCGCCGGCTAAGAACTAGCGGATCACAAGACCGAGGTAGCCTTGATAACAAGCCGAAAGTCTGTGGAACGAGTAATGTTCGACAACAGGCTAAACTTTAAAACGCACATCCAGTACGCCGGTTAGGAAGGCCTCACAGATGCAAACAGCTCTTTCCCGAATGCTGCCAAACATTGGTGGATCTGGATATACCAGGAGGATTCTACTAGCCAGAGTGATCAGCTCAATACTTCTATACGCTGCACCAGTCTGGGCGGGGGCTCTAAAAACAAACGAAAGCTCTCGTCAGCATACAGGCTCTGCGCTAGACCAATAAGGGGATTTCGAAAAATCTCGGATGAAGCAGGAATGATCCCCGCATCGACATTCTTGCTGGTGAGATGCAAGGGATCTACCTTAGGCAAACAGCCAACCGGCAAGAGGTGCCTAAAAGAGTAGCTTAGAAGAGAGGGAAACGTCGATGACACTATGGCAACCCAGGTATGGTATAACATTGCAAAAGGCTGATGGACTCACAAACTGATCCCCACCATCGAAGTCTGGACAAAAAGAACAAACGGGGACTGCAACTACCACCTTACGCAGTTCTTATCGGGGCACGGCGGCTATCGGAAATACCTTCACAGATTTGGTCACGATAGCTCGCTGCGCCTTTCTGTCAAGAATGCCCAGACGAAGAAGAAGATACGGAGCACGCAATGCTCGATTGTAGGCGCTTTGCAGGGAGAAGAGCGCACTTGCCAAACCCCCAAAGTCTAATAAGCCATATATGTTAAGGTCATCAGAAGATGACTGGCTCGAGATACGCTCCTTTATAACGAGTGCACACGAAGAATTAAGGAGACTTGAAAGACTTAGAAGAGCCGAATTAGCGGACCCAGAGGATTTAGCATGAGTTGCTAACCAGCCCCGCGAAGTAATACCTACCGGCAGTCGACTATTCGGGTTTGCGAATCGTGCATGTTGGTAGCACGGGCAACCGCATCTTTAGAAGATTACCACATCCATAAGAAGATAAAAAGACTTTGAAAGCACTGCATAAAATAAAAAAAAATGCTTGCCTCGCTTAATTTGACACATTCTCTGTTGAACTGATTTATATCACACAAAAGCCTACAAAATGGGTTACACAGGTTTAATTGTCAGTTTTCAATTGACTAATTTGAAATACATTTCTACTAACTTCACAAAACCTTCTGTCATCAAACATTTACAGCAATTTTATGCTAATTAAGTCAAACAGAAAAATTGTGGTGACTATTTCCCTTCATGTCATCGGATGAAAAATTTGCATATTGTAACGGCCATCCTATATACATATAAATGACGTAATTATTTATCATGAAATCTTAATTTATCTTGGATTGTATAATTTATTTTTGAAATGAATTGAAATGTATTAATTATCTGAATGAAAAATATCGATATGAAAAAACTAAAAGCTTAGAAAGCACATATTTATTTAGCACATTTGTAAATCACAGAAAGCACATATTTTGTAAAACTTAAAAAGTGCTACCCACACGCATTTGTATAAAAGGCAGCGTGAAATTGAAGAAATACACAGTCTGATGAATAAAGCTAAAGGGTGCACACAGCAAATAGTTGGAGTCTCTTTTTTTATTTTTTCAAACTGTTCTCAACCTATAAGCAGTAGACAGGCTGAACGATCACTTGGTCGCCTGGCTCTGCTAATCGTTCGTCATCATCATCGTCGCTCGCCGCTGATTATTGGGAAGATTTCTTCTGAGCAGTATAGAGCAGTAGACAGGCTGAACAAATAATTGGTCGCCTGGCTCTGAATCTCTTCGTCGCCACGAGGAGTTTAGAATTGGACAGCTCTACGTGTATACACACACTCACCCACCCACCCGCAAGCTAACCGCACGCTTCAATTGACGCCCAACATTGTGGCCACTGGTTACACGTCTGTCATCAGAATTTTGGTAGACAATACAGTAGAGCCCCGAAAAAGTGGATTACACTAGAGCCCCGAAAAGTGAACCAAACGAAAAAATTTTTTTTCTCGTTCACTGATTAATTGGACATCTACGAATTTATTATTGGACATTACAGTAGAGGTCCCAAAAATAGAACTTTCCGATTTTTTGCCAAAAAGGTAGAAAAATAAATTTTAGTCGGAAGTCGATAACCGACACAATCGTACGACAAATTGAAAATTTTGGACACGATTCTACAGTAGAGGCCCGAAAATTTGGACATATGCGAAAAAGTAAACGTTTGTTGGCAAAACAAAACCAGAACGACTCGCAAACTTCTTCTTCCGAATCAGAATCGCCTGTATTTGAGTCGTCCGCATCAGAAGTATCAGATTTTGAGCCCACAATAGTTGAAAACGTTTCACCAAGCACTTCGTCAACGTCTCCCCAACAAGCTACGATGACGTCGCCAATCAGTTTGTCCGAAGATCAGCTCACACGTTTGGTAGCTGCTATTGGCGTTAAAGAAAGCCATGGTACGTTCAGCAGATGCACCGCTCGTTTTGATGGTGAACGAAATACTTCCAAGTTGGAAGATTTCATAGCAACAATCAGTGTTTACAAGAGCTCCGAAAACGTATCTGATGCTAATGCAGTTATGGGTTTCCCTCTTCTGTTAGAAGGTTTTGCATCAAACTGGTGGCAAGGCGTGAAAAATGAGGCAAAAACATTCGATGACGCGATAAAGCTACTACGTTCGTCATTCGCCCCACCAAAACCTGCATGGAGAATCTATGCTGAGCTGTTTGAGCAAAAGCAGAAATATAATGAGCCCACTGATGAGTTCATTTGTAGAAAGCGATCTCTATTTTCCCAATTAACAGATAACATTTCTGAAGAAATTATGATTAATATGGTGTATGGACAAATTCTTCTAAGAATTAGAGAAAAAGTTCCTAGAAACACGGTGAAGACTTTCCAAGATCTCTTAAAAGAAGCCAGAGAGGCTGAGGTTTTAAATGAAGAAGTCAGACCTCCAGGAAAACCTGTTGAGGGTGCGAAGAAAAAACGTTGCACATATTGCAGGAAGAATGGGCATACAGCTGACCAGTGCTTCGCGAAAGCTGACAACAACCAGAACACAGCTAAAAAGTCCACTTTGAACTGCTATGGTTGCGGAGCCGCTGGCTATTATCGATCGAATTGTCCCACCTGCAGCAATAAAAATGCAAATAGCCCAAACGCACTTGAATTTAATTTGGTAGATACCATGGTAATTGGAAGAAATGTTCCTACTGTCGACGTCAACATTAATGGCCTTCGCGGAGAAGCTTATTTAGACACTGCAGCTAGAACCAGCGTAGCAGGAGCTCGTCTGTATCAACAGCTTTTGAAGAAAGGGTGCGATTTTAAGCCTGTAAATGCTGAGTTGACGTTTGCCGACGGTATCCCGCGAAAAGAAGTCGTCTATGCTACTGTAGTCGACATTTGTATCGGAAAAAGATTTCGTAAGATCCGATTTATTGCATTGCCTAAAGCTAAAGGAAATAGAACTTTGCTGGGAATAGATTTTATGGAACAATGTGGGATTGTATTAAACATTGCACAAAGATCATTCCACTTCATAGATGACCCCACGAAAACCTTTGATTTTAAATTGGTTACTAGCAGCGTTTTGAAACCGATTAACGATAAGGACCAACATTATTACCGACCACCAGATGCGAAGCAACTACCAAAATCAGCTAAAGAGGATGTCATGGAAGAAGTATCCGCTTATCTTGCTTGGGTAGAAAGTCGAGGAGTTATAAGTCCTATTGGTACAACGCCAAAACGAAAGAAACCAAACGATTATTCACCACACGGTGTACAATCTATTTTCTCCGACGCAGTACGAGAAGATATGCGAACTCCAGAAAGATCCAGTGATTTATTTAGCGAACCACAGAGGGTTGAATCTTCAAACGCTGATACATGGTTTGAGTTGAATAGCCTTGACATTAAGCTACGTCCTGAAGAAGCTAAACACTTGGATACTGAAGAAAAAGCTGATTTGGAAGCATTGCTGGAAGAACATGTTGAAATATTTGGAGAAATAGACACACCCATCCCATTTGAAGAGCACCAAATAAAAACAGGAGAAGCATCTCCTATCGCTTTTGCTCCATATAGAATTTCACCGGCCAGGAAAATACAGTTGAAAGCTGAGATCGACAAAATGTTACAAAAAGGCATAATTGAAGAGAAGGCATCTCCATGGGCATTTCCTGTAGTTTTAGTTCCCAAGAGTGATGGTGGTATACGATTTTGCGTCGATTACAGAGCACTCAACGCGATAACGCTCCCCGACCGCTACCCTTTACCACGCATTGACGACCTACTTCACGAAGCAAAGAGTACTTTGTATATGTCAACGTTCGACTTACGCTCCGGATACTGGCAAATTATGGTAGCAGAAGAAGACCAGTTAAAGACCGCTTTTATTACGTCATTCGGCACTTATGTTTTTAAACGTATGCCGTTTGGATTGCGAAATGCGCCAGCAACCTTTCAGCGCATAATTGATAAATTTCGAAGAAGTCTAACAAACATAATGTTATTAGCATTTATAGATGACTTAATCATCTGCTCAGAAAGCTTTCAAAAACATCTAGAAGATCTAGAAAAAGTTTTCAACCGCCTGAAGGAATTTGGATTCCGCCTGAACAGAGATAAATGTAAATTGTGCTGTTCCGAAGTTTCATACCTAGGTCATATTCTGACAACTAAAGGAATAAAGGTAAATCCTGCGAAAACGGAGGCAATTCTCAAGAGAGCTGAACCAAAGAATCCAAAGCAAGTATTATCGTTCTTGCAAACATGCTCATGGTACAGAAGGTTTATACCAAATTTTGCAAAGATTTCAAAGCCTCTCTCTGATCTCACAAAGAAGAATTCCGCTTGGAAATGGGAAGACAAAGAGCAAAGTTCCTTTGATAAACTTAAACAACTCCTAACCACTGCACCAGTTTTGCAACAAGTCAAAGATGATGTTCCGTTCATTCTTAAGACAGACGCCAGCAGCTATGCTCTCGGCGCGGTATTACTCCAGGGGGAGAGAGACGAAGAACATCCAGTCGAATACGCCAGCAGATTATTATTACCAGCAGAACGCAACTACTCAACGACAGAAAGAGAAGCGCTTGCGGTAGTTTGGGCAGTGCAGAAATTCCGAGGATATATAGAAGGGTCCCAAGTTAAGATATTAACTGACCACCAGCCTTTAAAATGGTTGATGTCGTTAAAGTCGCCAACTGGAAGACTTGCCAGATGGGCACTCCAGTTACAGCCATACAACCTTGAGATAGGATACAATCCCGGAAGAAATAATGCTGTGGCGGACACACTTTCAAGACCACCTTGTCCTGACGAGGGACATGAGAAAGACAAATGTGAAATTTGTTCTGTGGACATCGATATGCCAAGAAGAGGTTCCAAAGAAATAAGAGAAGAACAGTTGGCCGATCCCGATCTAAATACCATTATAAACTCTTTCGAACAAAATGACGACAACCTACTTAAATGGACCAATCGTGGCTACGTTTTGATTGATGGCGTCCTGTATCGTTACTGTTCAGAAGAGGACTCTGAAGAAGGGCAATTAGTCATTCCAAAAACCATGAAATCCCTAGTATTGCAGAAATACCACGATGATCCAACAGCCGGTCATTATGGCCTGGACAGAACATTAGCACGTATTTCAAGCCGCTACTTTTGGTCAGATATGAAATCTGACATAGCACGACATGTCAAAAACTGTATTGAATGTCAACGCTATAAGGCGTCAAATCTCAAACCAGCCGGACTGATGCAAACCACTCCAAGCAGCCAGAGATTCGAGATAATCGCAGTTGACCTATTCGGACCACTACCAATAACCACGGAGGGATACCAGTGGATTTTAATTACTGAAGACCTGTGTAGTCGCTGGGTTGAACTATTTCCGTTGAAGGAAGGCACCGCAGAAAATTGTGCTCATACACTTCTAAATGAGGTATTCCTGCGATATGGTGTTCCAAGAAGACTTCACAGTGACAACGGGACACAATTTATATCAGCACTCATGCAGAAGCTCACTTTCTGTTTGGGAATCAAACAGTCGTTTACTCCTGTATACCATCCCGAAGCCAATCCTGTAGAGAGGAAGAATCGAGACTTAAAAACGCAGTTATCCATTTTGGTGGGAAACGATCACCCATCATGGAATCTCAAACTTCCAGCTATACGTTTCGCAATGAATACAGCTAAATGTGAAAGCACTGGGTTCTCCGCCGCCTACTTAACATTTGGGCGAGAACTCCGTACTCCAGATGAGGTTGATCATGATCTGAAAGCCATTATTCAGTCTGAAAACTTCGTCCCACAAATAACTCCACATCTGCTAAGACTGGCAGATACTCTTAAAGAAGCTAAACACGCATCCGAAAAACAACAAGACAAGAACAAGTTTTACGCTGACAAGAGAAGAAGGCCCCAGGGTAAACTAGAAGTTGGCGACAAAGTCCTTGTTCAAACACATCCTATTAGTCGAACCGCTAAAGGTTTTACTTCTAAATTCGCTCCGAAACGAGATGGTCCCTACATAATTCTTGCAAAGAAGGGATCAACCAGTTTTACGATTGCCAGTGAAGGCGATCCAACCGTTCCATTGGGAACCTATCACTCATCCATGTTAACAAACTATTCGGGTGGTTCTGATGAACTACCTAAGCCAGTAATCGCTATCAAGAAGAGGGGAAGACCAGGGAAGGTAGCCATTGAAACCTCCCAGCCCAAAGTTACGAAGAAGACAACAAGAAGGATGACCTCACCTGTTCCTGCCACATCATCGAGGCGATCTCTGAGGCAGAGGGGGAGACTGTAACGGCCATCCTATATACATATAAATGACGTAATTATTTATCATGAAATCTTAATTTATCTTGGATTGTATAATTTATTTTTGAAATGAATTGAAATGTATTAATTATCTGAATGAAAAATATCGATATGAAAAAACTAAAAGCTTAGAAAGCACATATTTATTTAGCACATTTGTAAATCACAGAAAGCACATATTTTGTAAAACTTAAAAAGTGCTACCCACACGCATTTGTATAAAAGGCAGCGTGAAATTGAAGAAATACACAGTCTGATGAATAAAGCTAAAGGGTGCACACAGCAAATAGTTGGAGTCTCTTTTTTTATTTTTTCAAACTGTTCTCAACCTATAAGCAGTAGACAGGCTGAACGATCACTTGGTCGCCTGGCTCTGCTAATCGTTCGTCATCATCATCGTCGCTCGCCGCTGATTATTGGGAAGATTTCTTCTGAGCAGTATAGAGCAGTAGACAGGCTGAACAAATAATTGGTCGCCTGGCTCTGAATCTCTTCGTCGCCACGAGGAGTTTAGAATTGGACAGCTCTACGTGTATACACACACTCACCCACCCACCCGCAAGCTAACCGCACGCTTCAATATTACATTATTGCAACAAACTACCGCAACTACACAACCACACAGCCAAAACAAAAACAAGGCAAACTGTCCATTTCACAAATCAGTTTCAACATTTTCTAACTCTACCTGTCATTTCCAATAAACAACGTAATATTTTTGTTCGTCTATTCTAATTAGAACACAGTTTTAAATTCCATTTTATATATTTAGATAATAAAAATAAAAAAATTAGACAACATGAAAAAAAAAAAAAAAAAAAACAGCACCATAGGTATGCAAATGCCCAAATGTTGATTTTATTAGCCATTCGATGATTTAATTTTTTTCGCTAGTTTTACGAGCTATCAAAGTTCAGGTTAAGATCGTTTGACAACTGGTTAGTTATAGGAGCGACGAGTTGCGTTAGTGGCGTGCATAATTTATCGAGAGGAAGACGCATGTTTTTGTTGATGAAGTGAAAACATAGTTATTAACGGCCGTGGCCGTTGGTATGCACACACTCATTGAAATTTATGTAGGTATACGCATTACATTTTGTAAGGTGATCATAATTAAATGGCCTAATCAAGCAGGTCTACAAAACATGACGTCTGCTGTCTTTTATGGCTGCATACACAAGGTATGGTTACTGATCCAGTAATAGAAAACAAAAATAAAAATGAGATGAAATGGACAAAAAAAACTGTTCTCCAGCGGAAAACCAGTAGTTGAGGTGAACTGGCTAATTCGGTTTGGAATGCCTTGTTGATCAATTTACATATAGATCTAAAGTAGGTAGTGGCATTCCCGTCCGTATATGAATGAATGGCTGTTCCTTTTTGACTTGGGAATCTGAAACAATATCCGAAATTGGATGGGAATGTTGAGGTTTGCTTTAGGAGTTAGAACAAGTCCATAACTGCTAATAAAGACCTAGATGTAGGCAATTCCGTCTGGTTAGCATTCTGGAAATCAGAACTCGCTCTGCGTGGATCAGTATAGAGAAAAAGATTTATGGGTGATCTATTGTTACGTGCGTTTGGTCGGTTATACAAAATTCTTCACGCATATAGAGCAACAGCAGGGAACAATGTTTTGGATTAATATTAATAATAAATTGATTTATTGGAGGTTATTAGGCCCAGGTTAGGGACTTAGCAGAGACTAAAACTGTCAGCATGGATGACAGAATTGAAATTAAATTACCTAATTGCACAAGTTTCGAACTGCAAATCAATCCATTACATGCTTAACATTGCTTGCTCGGAAAAATACATTAGCTAAAATAAATACAAAACCTATACCTAACCAAGAATTTAAAACAAACATTTTGAGTTAAACAGATTTTTCGTACTTTCGAATTCGTCATTTATAAAATTTTCGGGTTTGAGACGGTATTTGTGTGAATTGTATCTTATGCTGTACCGAATCATGATTTTTTTTAGTAATTTAACGGATAGTTTGTTTTGTGACAGAACATTCATCGGTGTATCAGTGTTCCCACATATGAATGTTGATCATAATTTGTGAAAAACATAAGGGTAGAAAGTGTACATATATGAGTTCCTTAAGTGTTCATCGCATTTCCATACATTCTGGTTATAACATGCATTTCAGCATATTGTTAATGAAATTAACGCGTAAACGACATTTCGCATAAATGTAATACATATTCAGCTGTCATTGAAAATAGAAAAAAGCGATAGAAAGAGAGTTGAAAACAAACACACCTACTTAGCCAACGTATATGTAGCAACTTCACATCTCTACTATAATAATACTTTTACACCGCGCCTAAATTCATCATTTCGGCTAAATTCTGCAAATGTAAATTCCAAATGTTCAGCATTTCGCCATATATTTTCCAAAATTTCGATTTCAGCGAAATTTTGAATTTCATCGCTACATTTATAAGTTTGTCAAATCAAACAAACTCTTCACGAACTCCGCACATCATTTGATGACTTTTCAGCTTGCTGACAAAATAAAAAAAAAGACAGCTGTCAACAAATTTCAAAATTTTAGCAATGGATAGTGAAAGCTAAAAAAAGGAGATACCGATGAAACATTTTTGTTGTGCTCTTTGGGAGGAGAGAATACGTGAGCTCCGTGGCAACCGTAAAAATAGCCACGTATCGCGAACTCCATACGCTCTATATTGAGTCAGCAATGCATTTAAAACGTATGAATTATTAATTGAATGTTTAAATTCATATAGGTAACTAAAAAAATAAGTCTTCTGATTTCGAAACACAAAAAACATCAGTAATCAATTCTGACACTTGCTGTCATTTGAAATTTTGAAGTTTCAGTGGGAACGCAGAATTGGATTTCGAAATTTTGTCTGCGTACCTAATGTTGAATTTAGGTGCGGTGTAAATGTACTATAAACTAAAAATATTCGAAAATCAGATGGATCTGAATATGTCAGATTTACATTACACATACATATTATATCGCACTCCTGTGGTGGTTCATTGCTCCGAAAACGCGATTTAACATTTTTAACCATTTTAAATTTTTTAATTTTTTTAAAATTTAACAATTAATTTATTTCTTAATGGAAGTAGGTAGACACCTAAGTAAATGCAGAAATTAAAATTATAATATAGTTAAAGCTATTCTTGAAATGGACCGCCAATTTATTATTATAATGTCTATAAAGCACGGATTAAAATGCTTTAACTATGACACCTATTCAGCGTCATAGACAGAGGTGGCAAATTGCAAATTTGCAAAACTAGCTCATATTCCACAACTTCCCATATCCATGTGCTCCCCAAGTTCACTAAAAAAAAAATCACTCAAACTTAAGCATTTTACAAATTGCATTTTGTAAATAAAAATACTGAAAACTGACAGTTGTAATTCGTAACCGAAACAACATTTTATGTAAATAAAATGTGGCAATACCTATTGCAATTCGTAATTCAATCTAATTGTAAATGCATGCACAACCTTCTTGCCACTGGCGCTAACTGTCAAATTGTATGCAAAATCCACAAATTTGTAATGTCATCCTCAAACCCAAGAGTAAAGACACAACTCGAATTAAATTTAAAATTGAGACTAAATTAGGTATTTAAAAGTGACAGTTAAATGAAAATGAAATGAAATGTTACATTTGAATGAAATGTCAAAAATTTGCAAATATGTAGGTATACTCGCTTTGTCGCAGTGAACTTTAAATTTTTGCGAATAATTTTTCAATATATAGATACGTAAATATACTCGTAGATACCTATATGAAATGTCAGAATTTGCGAACTTTTGCTAAGTCACAAATTCACAAATGAATGTAGGTAATTTGTCATAAAGTGTAATGCAGACTTTTTCCGAAAAAAATACAACTTCGCTGAGATACCTACTCATTGGTCATTGGATGTTTGAAATATTGTTTATATTAATCCGAACCGGGATCCATATAATTGTCGCCCTTGAATTTTAAAATGAAATGTCATCGCACCAACAGCACAACTTTTCGCGCCGAAAAAAATGATTGTTTGCACTGTCACTCTCAAGTCATTGCACTTGCTCAAGTAAAACTAATAAAATCCACAGACAATGAAAAATTTGTTTGAATTTTGGCCATAATAAATCATTAACATGGAATTTCATCTGAACGATAATAAAAAAATAAACAACTTCGTCTTGGTCGACTGCGCAGATCTTGCAATTTATAATAAAGTTGCGCATCACCTACTGACATTACTCGGATTAATGCCGACGAGTCACTGACATCAATGACATTCGGTAGGTAAATAAAATATTTAAATGTATGCAATTATGCATTTTATGGTATTTTTTTGTACGTGTTGATTGTCTATCAACTACCTAATAAATTTGGCAGCATTTTTATTTACAGAAAACAGGAAAAATTAAATTTATTCATAAGCCGAAGGCCCTGGTAGCTAGTGCTTACTTTATTTTAGTATTTATATGTAATTTACTTACATACCAATAAACTTGTAATAATAATAATAATAAATTTATTCATATACAAATTTACCTAATTGGGCATACACGAGTACCTACATGGCTGTAACAACTATGTACATACTTTTGTTATCGAATACAGTTTTAAAGTATTTGTTTGCTTAATAATAATTGTTTTTTATATTTTTTGTGGTTTTGCAGTTAGTTTTAAATGTAGCAACGTCAACAATTCGCTACATTATGATTTGCAAGCAGAAACAACCTTCAAATTGGATAACCATCTAAAAGATTGCGACTGATTTGACCAGTACAAAATGGCAATCATCAATTAAGTGAATATGGGCTCGTGACAGTTAGGTATAAGCAATGTGTTTCTATTTTGTGGCCGCTTCTAATGACAAAATCACAAGTTTTTTTATAAATGGTCTAAGTTAATCAAATCGTGATTAGTCCCATTTTGCACGTATGACAGCTATTTTTGGCACACGACTGACTATGATTGGAAAACAGATCTATTTTTATCACACATTTGACACATGTTGACGTGCTAATTCCACATTTGTCCGGTTACAACTGAAAATGTTTAAAATGGGTTATAACGAAGTATAACAGTTCACATGGTTATGAAAGTAAATGGAGGCATATTTTTGAGTCCTTGTATATAAAGTGTTCTTATGATTAAAAATTAACAAGTTTCAAGTTTTACGTACTCAACAAAAATTATTGTGCAGTTGTATAAAACAGGCCAAAGGATTTACCAAACCGTTCAAATCGCCCCACTCAAATGAGTTAAAAAAAAAAAATAAACGAATTAGCAAAAATGTGTAGGAATATTGGCCTAAACCAATTTCGAGCAATTTGGCATCACTACTATCTCTTTGTTATTTGCTTCCTTCAAAATTGAAATATGTACGCATATATATATATATATATAGGTATCGAAGTCAAAGCATATACCTACATCCATTTTTTGATTTTCTGTTAGAAAAAGGAATCGAATAGAAATCAATCGAAACCTTCACTTTTTGTCAATTAAGTAGGCAACTCCCTAACTTAACTTATAGTATGACGTTAAATCGCCGGTGTTCACAAACCACAAAAGTAAAAGTGCCTATACATACGTATATGTACCTATGTAACGTATAATGTGTTTAAAATGTACGTGTACTTGTATATAGGACATGCTAGACCTGTTCGACTTAACTATAAACATTTTATGAGTAATTTCGTTAAGCGAAATAGTTTAATTCTGTAATTCATGCTTCTACAATATTTTATAGATCATATAAACTTTAATAAGGCAATTCTGAATCGAAATAATGTCAAACTTGTCTGCTTAAATGGGCTCGTTTGCGAATATAAAAACCTGAATTAGGAGTGTTTCTTTGTGTATTCAACTACCCTACCACTCAAAGGAACACATCTATTCACAGTGCAAAATAGGCACGGCCTACCTACTATAACCATAACGAATAGGTTAGGTAGTTACTAAAAATCGTTCCTGTGAGAGCAACATTTAGACGAGAGAAAGAATCAAATATTTTCTATTTGACAACAATGACAAATTCACTGACGTTTATATGCTGCAGCCAGACAGACAAACGGCCTTACCAATGATCATTTTTAATCTTCAGCTTAAATATTTTGACGGTCACAGTAGATATTTTATATATACATTTTCGCCATTGTGACTTCGTAAAAGTTAGTCTGGACTGGACACTAAAAATCTTTATTAGCACCGCGAATGTTTAATTTCTTAAACTCTTTGATTGGACCTTTATTTTTTGTTTGCAATTCTGATGACATTTTTCATTCAGCGTATAGAATGGTTTCGATACTTCACATATCACGAATTTTACCAAAAAAGAGAAAAATATATGACAATGAATAAGTTCCGTTTGCACTTCTGAAGTTTCGCTTATTTTGAATGTCAATTAGTGATGCTCGTTTGAATTGCATATACTTATCGTTCTAATTTCTGACAGTACTTCCATGACTTGTAAAAAGACTATCCAATTGTCGTCAATTTGAAGGAAGCAAATAGAAAACTGATTCGTGTCGTGGCGGCTTTAAAATATTGCGCGGTACTAATAAACATTTTCAGTGTCCATACGAAGTCACAATGGCGAAAATTTCCATATAAAATTATTAAATTATTGTGACTATCAAAATATTTTATTTATGTTGAAGGTTAAAAATGAAATGGTTAAAAATGACAAACCTAGTATGCGAAAAGGTTCATTTTAAATGCTACATAAATTCAATCAGTCAACAATAAATCCAAACGGATATTCTTACCATGAATCCAATCTATTTCCTGATTATCCAGAATTGTCAAGGTTTTGTCACCATAAGGTCAATAATGCTCGAATTAGCTGTCAGCCGTAGTATAGTTACCACTAATAAGAAAATGCCAATATAGATAATGTTAATGTAAGCTAAGCTTTATTCCACACAACTGCACTGTCTAATAGTCAACTGTAATCTGTTGTGAAGAGTGGTGGTGTTCACACCAGGAAGCTGTCCAACACTTATCTCAAGGCTAGTGATACAATGATGCACATTAGATATATTTATGTAGGTATATGCGTTTTGAGATAGGGGCTAGTTTTCGTAATGTTGCGCATGCGCCACTCATATGTGACTTTGCAGCATCTCGAAAAAACGTCTAAGCTAAAACTTCGATTGCTAAGCATAAATAAATTGACTGCTTACTATTGCACAACCTGTTTTTTTGCAGTGAATGCAAATCTATTTGTATGTCATTTGAATTGTCAGAAAAGGTGTAATAATAGTCTCTACTCTTGTTGACATTATTTGCATGAGCATATTGTTAATGTTATACTGTTATAGGTATATCTACAATATGCCTAATAGGTACTAGTGCTGTCGAATCACATTTTGTCTTATTTAAGTCAAAACAATTCATGTAAAAACTCAAGTTTTGTAAAAATAATTGATGGCTAGGTATTTGTTTTTAAACTCTTCTTGCACTTAATAAATGAACATGAAGACTCTGTCAATAATAAAATGTTAACCTCCTCCTCCAGTTAAAATTGGAAGGTAGGTATTGCAGTCGCAATATTAATTATTTATGACGATGGTGGCAAACCTATAGACTTAGAAAAGGCATATTATTCAACACGTCTGTGAGTGTGAACTACGCAGAATTAAATGCAGTTTTACCAAAGGTGACGTATAGAACTTAGCATTACGAAATGAAAATATTACCCAAGGTTGATTCTCTAACTTTTCGTGATATATAGTGTTCGACTTGAATGTTGAATACAAATTTTACAATATCTGTTCAATAATTCATATATCCAAATTGATATTTGGCGTATTTTTTTGGGAAATGAGTATAACAAAACCAAAAGTGAGTATAACAATTTTTCAGGTAAAAGTAAAAGTGAGTTAGCTATAGATTCTCAAAAAAATACACATATTAATACAGGTTTTCTTAGCTCTTCACATTCCCTATAGACAAACTCAAGATACCTACATTTTTGACAGTTGACGTTTACCTTATTCACCACGATCGGTATTTTGTTTACTTCTACCAACGTTTTGCAGCGTGCGTAAGATTGACACACGATCTTTGATGAATATATATATGGAAACATTATGGTCCGCAGGTACCTACAAAATATTTTTATCTAATAAATCGTTCAAATCACAATGATCAACATTTCCATATAAAAATATCTATTGTGACCTGCAGAATATTTAAGGTGATGGTTAAAAATGATTATTAAGGCCCGATATCTACATATGACATTGTGACAGTTCGCGCTGGGTATTGTGTTCCTTAGATATTATTCACAATCATTTTAATTCCAACCCTGATTTTTTAATCAACAACTTAAATATGTTGACGGTCACAATAGATAATTTTACATACAATTTTTCGCTATTGTGATTTCGTAAAAGTTAGACTGGACACTAAAAATTATTATTAGTACCGCACAATATGTCGGCAGTTGAAATGTAAGAATCAAGCAGACTTAGTCCACCTAACGCAAAAACTGCAAATGATCTCATCTATCGATTCACATTGTTTCTGGCATTCAGGTCGGGTAGGCATGTTTTTTTTTTTTTGTAATTTATTTACGTCTTGGTGAACAGAAATCGGCTTAGAGATGTTTCTTAACTTTATGCACTTATCCGCGGTACTAACTAACTAACTTTTACGAAGTCACAATGGTGAAAATTCCCCTATAAAATGATCGATTGTGACCGTGAAAATATTTAAGTTATAGATTAAAAATGATCAGGTATTGGTAAGGCACAATAGCTTAACAAGTTCTGTACGAATTCTGTGTTGGTATGTAGTATGTATACAAAAATACGGTATCTGAATTATATACCCATGAACTACTTTGAATCGTTGACTGGCCATTGATATTTTTGGCATTGTGCAAAGTGCGTGTATTGTAATTGTAAAATGTAAATACCTACCTATATATCTATCCAAAAGGAGAAACATTTGAAATAATTTTGTAAAGGTAAAGGTAGGTATAACACAGTTTTATCCTTATTTGGGCTGAAACTGAAACTAATATAGTCTAATCAGTCGCATTTGATTTCCGCAAGTCTTATGTCGTTTTCGGTTGGTCGTCCAGAACCGTCCGAAAGCAATCCGAACTCTTCTGAAAGCTTTCGATTGGCACTCAACTGACAGTTCTTCTACTGAAAAGAAGAGAAATTTGCTTCTGGATTTGAATTCAGAATCGCGGAGAGTTCTTCCGGACGGTTCTGGACGACCAACCGAAAACGACATTAGTAGGTAAATGATTCGAAGCTTACAACAGGTAGTCATGCATTTATATTTGTCAACAATAAGGTATACCTAATTTGACATTAATTATAAGCGGCGCGGCGGAATATTAAACGAAATATGTTAAATCATTAAACAATATTTTGAAGATTATCGAACAGCTGTGGGCATTAGCGTATCCAACCAAAAGCTCTACATATTAATAAGTATTTTCTAGTTAAATATATGTCATATACGCAGCTGACATTAAAATTTAATCGTAAAATGTTGTAAAATGTTGTTGATCTGTCATCAAAAAATTCCCGTCGCATTTTGTACATTTTACGCAAACTTTTCTATAACGAATGGAGATGAGAAGAATAATTTGCCAAGCAAAATAAAATTACCTCTTAGGACCATTTGGTAATTGACACTTAGCTAGATTGACTTTTTGAGTAAAAAGATGGTTACATCAACTAGTGGTTTGATCATTTCAGTTGATGTTTCAGGGTTGCATTTGCATATAGAGTTTGTCACGTTAATTGAATTTAAAACATAATAAAACTGTCACAACTGACACTTAGCATTTAACATTTACTGTCAGATTTTTTGTAGGTATTTACATATTTAATCGGTTTTTATTCCAATGTTCTACTGTAGGTAGGTATATGCGTCTTGTCGGAGAACTGCCTAGCAGCCTTGAGTCAAAACAGCATCATGTTCTCAATCATCGTCTTAAATTTAATTATCTATTTGTGAATTGAATTGCCAATAATTTTTGAAATAAAGTTTTTGCTAGTTTTCACAATTAAATTATTTTAAAACATTTCTCGCGGTTCGAATTTGAAATAACCGCTTCGTGCATCTCTGACATTCCGACGGCTGTCACACTTTTTAGCGATCACTAGGTAAACTTAAAATCTGTCAAAAGCTGAATCTTTAAAAAAAAATGTTGTTCACCCACACGCACATGTAAAAAATAAAAACAAAACTTACTCGTTAAAACTTCATGGCCATGACAATCCAAATCCAGGTGATGGTTCATCACCAGCGATGGTTGTAATCCACTTTGATGATTGTGCAAGGGTAGCTGGTGTGCCAAATGGCCACCAATCTCTGCCATTACCATATATTATGTTTATTTTTACAGTGTTACCAAAAATTAATAAAATTTCTTTCTATTTTTTTTTTTGATATCCTGTCACAACACTTCCCTTCAAACACAGTGTAATCCTTTTTTCATGCAATGCAAAATCGATTAAATCACTTTACTGATGGTTGTAGGTATCCTTTTGCATATATTATATGCATTGGTATTCATTCATTACATGTGTATTTCTAAGGCACTCTCACAGACACGTCAAATGGTGGACGATGGAAAAACGAGGATTCTCCTAATTATGTCACTAAAGATAATATATCGCAGAATACGAATTATTTTTTTTTCTTACTGGTATTCCCATGGAAATTACCCTTCCACGGCGCGAGCGGGAGTTATTCCGTTTTTTTTTATTGCCAAACGATCGACCGAAATTAAAATGTCACACAAGAATCGAACCGAACTGTCACACGAAACTTCACTTTGTGTCACAATGCAGCAGCAACCTTGCATGCAACGTACGACATCAGCGTTTCTCGAACGACTAAACCGGTATACAAGTGAAAAGGTGCTACGGCCACACCAACGTTTTCATTTAGCTAGCAGGGGCCACCCCTTTTGGTGTGTGTAAAAAGTCAGATGATAGCTGCATGAGTATGAGTTTTGTAGTGTCACATGACTTATATACTCACCGGCCGACTAACAGATGGGTTAGAGAGTGAGAGATAGACAACCACCACCCATCGATCTCTAACGAACCGGTTTTGCTACCAGTGGATAGTTCTCCTTGTCATCCGCACTGACAGTTGAATGCTGCCTTCACAGCCAATCGGGTGATAGTAAAGCGCCTGCGTCAAAAATTCCCTATAGCAGGTTCATCTGATTGGGCGGAGGAATCGATATGGTATCTCTAGGGTGTGTGATGGGCTGAGGGTGTGAATATTGCCCCTTCTTTATCCCAGATTGTGCATTTAGTGACGGGAACTGGTTCCCGTTTCGAAGACTCTTCTCACGCTCTCGTGGTGTGGCCGTGTGCATGTGAATTGGAGTGGAGCGGCAGATGAAATAGTTTTCGAAAAAGATTTTCGAAGTTTTTCCCAAACAAAATGGTTGGCAGAGTGTTTGCATGAAACTGTATTCCTCTTGATGTGTGTGTACCGATTATTTTGGGGCGGGAGTGTGAGTTGACGGAGCTATGTAATGTCAGAATATAAGGTGTAATTTTGGAGGGTGTTCAAAGGTTTTACTGTTTAGTGCCGTGGATGTGTATTTCTGTACGTTGTGGGTATGTTCAGGAGGTTGTGATGCAATGAAAATATTTATTGTCTTGCTTGGAAATTGTTGTTGGCTGATTATTGCCTAGAAGTTCGTTATTGCGTTCATGGGGCAGGCTGTTGTCTGGGGTGGATAGGAATGTTGCTGTTATTCATTCCAGCCAGGGTACTGTTGTGTCGGTGGTAGGTATTTCAGATTTAAATTCCAAATAAACAGCTTTAAGCGGTGGAAATTTAGTATGTAGGTACCTACCTATAGCTAGGTAAGGTGTTTAAATTTTTTTTTTTTGATAAATGTATTGAGCAAGTAGGTATGTTTATTTTGTTATACAGAAAGCCAAACTCTAGTCATATTTTTATCGTTGCTTCACATTGAGGACTAACGTAAGCTGTCAATGAATCGCGATAAACTGACAATGAAGTTCAATAGACTGCGGAAAGTAACAATAAGTAAGTTTTGGCAAGTTGCATGACGTTGTGCCTATACTTATATGACATGGGTAGGTATGGGTGTACCTAGTGTAGATATAGCTAACCAAATTCATGCGATGGTTAGGTACCTATCTATATACATATATGTATGTTGATTGATGCTACAAGTTTAAAGTTGATTTGAGAGGAAGCTTGCA
Organism: Cheilosia soror; assembly: GCA_949372485.1. Lineage (NCBI taxonomy): Eukaryota > Metazoa > Arthropoda > Insecta > Diptera > Syrphidae > Cheilosia > Cheilosia soror. The sequence continues at coordinate 137,859,440 of OX443561.1, read as the reverse complement.
AAATTAGAGAAGATTTGAATTAAGACAGTTTCAGTTTAGTTCCAGTTTAGTTTATTTTACTCGTCCCTACTTATTTAAATGCGACCTAAAAAAAGACTAGAGTAGGTATGTATAAGTTCAGCAAAAGTGTGACTAAATTATGTAGCTAGGTACCTACCTACATATTACCAAATTAAAAAATAAAACCGTCGCGTCAAATTACTTAACTTGCCCCTGAATTAATAAACAAGTGAGTAGCCTAACAAACGTCAGGTGGCAGGTACATAGATAGCACCAGGGGCGGATTCAGGAATTTTGTTTGGGTATGGTCACGTTGGCCGATGCCAGCCAGACAGAAATAATTATTTTTAAAAATAGAATATATTTTTAAATATATCTAGAATAGGATGTGGGAGCACCTCACCGGTCACGCAGTATCTAAGGCACTTTGGCCGCAATACGACCGTAAAAGATCTAGGGAAAACCTCAAACTAGGCAGGGAACAGCTCAGGACACTGATCGGCATATTATCAGGGCACTGTCTTCTTAGAAAACATGCCAAAAGGCTCAGGCTAGCAGATTCGGACACTTGCAGATTCTGCAATGACCTGCAAGCCGATGAAGAAATAACACATATACTGTGCGAATGTGAGGCAATATGTCGCAGTAGAAGGAAATTTCTGGGCAGGTACTTCTTCTAACATTTAGGGGAGATAGACAATACCAATACCAAGGGATTGCTCCAATTACAGGGGTATATCACTTTTAAGTCTCCCCGGAAAAGTCTTTGCCAAGGTGCTGGAAACGCGTTGCAGAGCTGTGGTCGAGTCACGATTAGGAGATGAGCAGTGCGGCTTTCGTCCCGGCAGAAGCACAACCGACCAGTTATTCACTCTCAGAATGGTACTTGAGAAGGCTTGGGAGTATGCTACACCTGTTTACGCTTGCTTCGTAGATTTGGAGAAAGCATATGACCGAGTCCCTCGAGGGAAACTCTGGAGTGTATTACAGCAGTATGGAATTGATGGTTCTCTCTTGAGAGCCATTCAATCTCTTTACACAAACTGTAAAAGCTGTGTTCGGGTAAACGGCGTTAAATCAATACCTTTCACCGTGGGCGTTGGACTTCGCCAGGGGTGCGTCTTGTCGCCTCTCCTTTTCATTACTTATATGGACTGGATGTTACAGCGCAGTCTTGGCGAAGAACGTTTCGAATTGGGAGATCTGAGGATAAGTCATTTGCTCTTTGCTGATGACTTGGTCATCCTTGGGTCCTCTCAGACTGAACTTCAGCGCGCACTCGATCGGTTTGTAGCCGTTTGTGTTGAAGCTGAGATGAATGTAAATGTGAACAAATCTGAAGTGATGGTCGTCTCCAGAACGCCTGTTCAATGCACTCTGCATGTTAGTGGAGTCCCATTGAAACAGGTGGAGAAGTTTAAGTATCTCGGGGTCTTATTCACGAGTGATGGAAGGAGCAATGCCGAGTTTTCCTGTAGGATTGGTCAGGCTGGATCGATTTTGAGACAGCTTGGTCATTCTGTTATCAGGAGGACTGAACTTGGTGTCAAAGCTAAGTTGTCAGTCTTTAATTCGGTGTTTGTTCCAACTCTTACCTATGGTCATGAGGTTTGGGTAATGACCGAAAGAATAAGATCGCGAATACAAGCTACCGAAATGAGATTTCTCCGTAGTATTGCTGGTGTGACCCGTAGAGATCGCATCAGAAATACCAGAATACGTGAGGAACTCAATGTCGAGCAGCTACTTCTCCGGACGGAGCGATCCATGCTTCGGTGGTTTGGTCATGTTAAACGCATGTCCCCGACCAGGATTCCACGACGTGCTATGGAATCCGTACCATCGGGCAGGCGTCCCCTAGGTAGACCCAGGATGAGATGGTTAGATCAAATTCATAATCTCTCCTCTACCCGTATGGGGATTGCCCTTGATGATTTAGAGTCGATGGCGGAGGATCGAGAGCTATGGAGGGTCCACTTGAGCAACCTACACCCGCGACCCACTTAATGGACAAGCGGACCATTGAAAATGAATGAATGAATGAAGACAATACCAACTTTAAGGGGCTACTTGGTTTTTGCAGAGAAATTGGGGCTTTCTCAAGGGCAAGTGTTTAGGTGTTTTTCCATTGTAGGTCACTGTAATTGGTTCCCCCTAGGGTTCACGATGGGCCCTTATGGTGCCTAGTGCCGTATGAGACATCTCATACCTCTTTTTAACCTAACCTAACCTAATCTAAAAATAGATATAGGTAGATACATAAAACTTGCATATCTATAAAAAAAAATCGATAAAAAACATATCCCATCGAGTTTCACAAATTCTTTGTACAGGTGATCCTTCCAGCTATTACTCTAAGAATTTGTGTCTTTTTGCTGAAGCATTGGCAAAAGCTATAACTTTCATAGTCCCTGATGCATTCTGACAAAACGTCACTTTTGAAGACTTTGCCAAGGAGTTGTTTATAGCGTGGTTGTTCCATGGGCAACATTTAGCGTGAGTAGCTTTTTTGTATAGTTTATGTGGACTGCTCCCTTTGTGTCAGAAGCCATCACAGAACAGCTGTTAGTACCAATCCCTACGCACGATGCTAAATCAATGTCGAACTCGTACCAAAGATCTTTTAGTATCCGTGATAATGCAACACCAGTCAACCGACGCGACGTTCTTTCATCGTGTCTTCACAGTGAACATCCTCATATGCGTCACAAAATGTTAAAAAATCATCTCTGGATTATTCCCTAATGAAAATATCGAAAAGAGAGACTCAACAGGTCGGTATGGGAAATGTCGGTAGTTTCATCGAAAATAAGGGAAAATATTCTAGATTTGGAAGCGTTTTGGAACCGTTTAAGAGGTTGTTGCAGAGTCGCTTGTTTGAAGGGTACCTACACCTACGAAACTCAAAAGATTTCTCAAATTTTTTTTGGCTATATTTTGTGAAATCTGAACGCGAGGAATTTCAAAGAGTTACCCCTTACCCACCGATTTTAATATAGTATGTGCAAGTGAGTCAATTTTGTTTGACAGCCTCGGTAAATGCAAGAAATGTTGTTTGGTTTTTTTTTTAAGTATTTAATGATACATAATAATAATTTGTTCCCACTACTGTGCGAGGAATATTTTAAATGATTTGTATGTAAATATATAAAATATAAAAAATATAACAAAAAAATAAACACAAATAAGTATATAATGCAAAAATAAATTAGTTTTCGTTGGTGAACTCTAATTGACAGCAAAATTTATTAACTACCAGCTGTAGTTTCTTTTCAGTTATTTAATCTTTTTTTTCTTTGTTCCTTTTTTTTCTGGAGTTTTGCGTATGGTCATGACCCTCATCCGGTCCCCCATGACCATACCCCTGGATTCCCCCCTGGATGGTGTTTTAGGAACTGGTGTTTTACCGGTTGAAAAACTTTATCTACGGAGCTTTTCTTTATAGGTAACACGGGAACGGGGTTAAGTGACACAGTTGCAAAAAGCGTCAACTACGTACACTCCTTGCCACATGAATAGATCACCCTGTACCTACACTCCCTTTACAATTGGCCATATCTAAAAAGCGGAATGATAAAATAATGGTATTTTTGAAAGTTTTTTTGTGTAGCTCTTCTTCTATCTCCGTGACAAATCGCAAGTTCTGGAAAAATCCTAATGTTTTTTCCATTTTATTTAAGCATTCGCTGAAATTAAGGCAACATTTTTCCGCCACTTGAATAGAAAAAAATTTTTTTTTCTTTTGTCGGAGGTTGTTACTATCTGATGGAGCACTCAGACACAACTACTGGTCCATTGTACTGCCAAACAGATACCTTACATTGCTGAACTTAGTTTTCCCGTCTTTCGAAAAAAGATGAGAAGGAGCTTCAGTGATGAAGAGCTTATATGTTCGGCACTCACCACGTCAGCCCCAAAGATCCGCCACCTGATGCGAGCACCACAAGCAGGACGGATGGTGGTGTTGCTCAAGCCCAACACATTTTAATGTTTGGCAAAATCCTGGTGGCCCGAAAGGACGCCCACAAGAAGTCTGCAGTCGATTCTCCTGAGAGACAGAAGGAAAGACGCCGACCTCTTGCAGATGTCCGGACGCAGTTGTTTGGTCTGTCTACACCCAGCACAGTCACGCCAACGAAACTCGTGTTCACGAGAAACCCAAGTATCAATGGATGACCTAACCACAGATGCAGGCAAACCCAACGAAGTTTCAGGTCCTAAGAAATCTTCTTCTGAACCCAACCTGGACAGCTAATCAGCGATCTCGTTTCCCTGGATACCAGTGTGACCTGGGACCCAAACAAGTTTGACCGTGTTTAGCCTACCCACCAAGTTCAGAGAAAGCTTGAGTTCGAGCACTAACTTGGACGAGGTAAGAGGGTTGAGCAGCGCATAGCTTCTAGCCCTCCACCTGTTTGTCACAATATAGCGCATAGCCATAAGGATAGCGAAAATCTCCGCCTGGAAGACAGTCGCATGGTTACCCAAGGGGTAGTGTAGTCTAATGTTCTCGCTTTCCACGAAGACTCCAGAACCAGACCCCTGTCCGGTTTTAGAGCCATTCGTGAATACACGATGGCATTCCTTCCCTGGCTCCGAGTCTGGCCAAAGCCATTCAGTTGCCTGAGGAAAGTTGACGTGGTAGTTTTGTGAATAGAACATGCATCTAGTTCTATCGTTATCTTTGGCACGTGGACTCATATTTTTCTTTGATCGAATTTTTTTGTTTGTTTCGACTATTTAATTTAAAAAAAAGGCGGAAAAAGAACAAATCAAAGCTTTGAACGCTCGCCTAGTTATTGCCAAATTAGCTAAGAAAATCGAGAGGACAGCCGACACGTAATATCCATATTTTTAAGTAATGAGTCTAACTCAGGGCCGTAGCCAGGATTTTGGTTCGGGGGGGGCTTGATCCAAATCTTATGAAGCAAAAAACTAAGAATATTCCAATTCATTGATTCGTATTAGTTTTTAAATCGTATGTACTTAAACGAACATAGGTACTTGAATAATTATTTTACACACATTTTTTGAAGCAGAAGACTTCTTGATTTTTTTTTAACATGAGATCAATCACCTTATTTAGATCCACAATAATATCCGAATGAACAGATATCATAGCAAATGAACTTAACCTTGCATTCTCTATAACGCTTCGGGACATTGTTTTAATCCTTTTCATAGCTGAAAGGGTTTTTTTAACACTATCTGTGGTCACTGGAAGCGTTGCTAAAACCGTAAGCAAGAAATTTATACCTCTAAAGTAAGTCTTGTCACATATATCAAGCAATTTCAAAACTTCGGTAGAAGGATCGCACCAAAGAATATATTCAGCTTTCACAGCTGACAACGAAATTGCATTATCAAAGTAACGTGTTAGCCTGTTAGCTTATCCATTTCGTTCACTCGCTCAACTGCAGCAAAACCTGGGAGAAGAGCTTGAAACGATGGTAGAACGTCAACGTTGACCATGAATCTGTATTAACGAGTCTATGTAATGCAAGGAATCAGTATATCGTATGTGTAGACACTTCAAAATAGGCTTCAGTAGAAAGGTTTCTGGATTGGAACGCGCAATGAAGTTCTTGGAGCTCTTAATTTAGCTTCAAATAAGTCCTCTGCAAGTTGGGATGCGGATTGAAAAGTCTCTCTAAAAAAATCTTCGGTATTTTCTCTGATGTTCTTAAGAGAATTCAGAACTTCTTTTGTGCGGTCGATTGCAGAAACGAAATCTAAGGAAAATTGATAAGGGCAGCGTTAAACTGAACAGATTTTCGCATGTAATGAGGCTTAATAGGAAATTACTTTTTTGGACCGCTGCGCTGGCTGGCGCTGCCAAAAGTGTTGATGCTTCCAAGGACATCGTTCTGCTCGTTATTTCTTCAAGACTTATTGAGATGTATTTTCAATGAATCTTGTTTTACAAAGGCGTAGAAGTCGAGTTTTTTAGCTCTCTGGTGCGTGCTTTGTAATGACATTTTTGAAAGTTATAATATAATGCATTTGAACAGTTGCGAAAGAAATTTCACTAACAGGCGTATTTTTTTAGAATCTAAAGCTAGGTCACTTTTACTTTTCCATGCAAAACTTTTCTACTCTCTTTTGGTTTTGTTATACTCACTTCCCCAAAAAATACGCCAAACTACACAAAGGCAATTGCGAATTGCAGGAGTTGACTTGGCAGAACCAGGTTAAAGATATGGCTTGCACAGTGTACATACCTAGCGTTTGAATACTGTATACCTACCGGGATAGTCTTATTTTTATAGATTTGAATTTAGGGCTTAAAGCCCTATTTTGACAATCATTTCAGTTTTAGTTTCAGTTGAGCTATCAGTTAAGCTTTCAGTTAAACTGATGTTCTGCAGTGTATTTAGACATCAGTCTAGTATTCAGTTGAGCTTTCTACTAAAACTTCTGAAAACTTATGGGAATTCCATCAGTTTTAGTCTCAGTTTTAGTTTTAGTTAAACGCTTTCATTTTTGCATTTAGTCATCGGTTTAACGGCTGATTTCTTCACATGAGTACTAGTACCCGGTCTAGCTAGACCTGGTACTAGCTCTGATACTCGGTACTAACGAGAACTTAGTACTTGTGTATTTCTTCACATTGCTAGTACCGGAGCTAAATTTATCAACCGTACTACGACTAATACGTCTAAAAACTGGTCTAGTACCCATTTTTGACTGAAATGTCATAACGGTGACATTTTTATGCTCATTGGACGTCAAACATTTTGCAGGATGACTGATTTTTATTCATAAGAGCAAGTATTTCTTTTAATATTTTTGTTGCTTTCCTGTTGTAAAATAGTGTGTGTTTAGGGGTATCCAGTATTGGATAGCATATGATAGCGTATATGATTGGTTGTTTTTTTCTATTATTGCACATTATGGAACTGAACTAATCAATTCGGTGTTTGCAATTTAACATGAGTGCGGTAGGTTGCACTAATTGTTCGTGGAGACAATCAGTGCAACCTAAATAAATTTGTCCAAATGGCGTGTCATACATCATACTTTTGGCAGTGTGCGACATACACTAGCGGCTGGTACGCAAATGACGTCGGCAACCACTATTTACATCGAATCGATCCACTTGTCATGAATCGTAGAGGGATCTGATCAGCAATTGCTGCTCAGGCAATATCTAACGATTACTGGTAAAATCGTGAATAAAAACGATTACCGACTAAAACTGAATATAAATATATGTAAATAAAATATGTTAACTGTACTGCAATTCGTCCACGTTCGAACGTAAAAAAACGTTACTCTGGACAACTGAAATCTCCGAAAAAATCCACATCGTTCTAAGTATTTACTGTATTCCATTGTAGCATAATATGATAGATGCGCCGCTCAGATCAACGAGTTGCCACCCCTTCTTCACCATTCACATTCTCAATGTCGTCATCGAAATTATTGAACCAATTATCCCTATCGAAAATGAAATCCATTTTCTAATCAACTTCATTAGACTTAAACCTACGATGTATTTACTTTTTGACAAAAATAGGCAAGAGCGAAAGCAATGAAATCGATCTAATTCAGGTACTAACGACGTTAGACTGCCGATTTTGAGGGTCAAGCTAATACCGAGTACTAACTAATACCGGTACCAAATTCAGCTTAGTACTTCGTGAAGAAATGACCTGATACCTAGGTATTTGAGTATCAACTTTTGGTCTAATACCGGTACTAGCGCTAGTACTTTGTGAAGAAATCGGCTGTAACAAGCTTAATTGATAACTCAACTAAAACTGAAACTGAAATGATAGTCTTAAATTCGGCTTTAGAAAATTTTAGTTTTTTGTCTAGACTTTCGGGGGGGGGCTTCAGCCCCTCAAGCCCCCCCCCTGGCTACGTGCCTGGTCTAACTATGGATATAAAAACATGAAAGGCCGCATACACAGTATGCTTACTAATGCGGAAAGGCGACTTTTATTAAAAAAAAGTCAAATTCTCACGATTCTTTTACAAAAATCAGGGAAAAAAGGGTATCAAAGCAAGTCTCACAACTATTCGTTGTATTATTTCGAATGTTAAAGACTAAAAATCAAGAAGAAGTCACACTTTAACCCGGATTGAAAAGCGCAACACCTCCTGTGCATGTGACCTGGACTTCGTAGTGCCATTGTGTGGTCTTAGACGAAAAAAAAATTATTCGAAAGGCACCGATGGTTATAGCCACTACATATTTCCATAACCTCCGCGAAGAAACTCATCATTTGGACTGGCTGCATAGCAGAGTTGAAGGTGTAATGGTGTGGGGGGCCGTTTCTTATTATGGCACCTGCAAATTACAATTTTTGTTAACCACAATGAATGCGTTGTCTTACAATGGCATATTGAAACAGGCCTTTCCATATACTTCCATAACCTCTGCCTTGGATTTATCAATATATGACAATGCGCCAATACATACAGCCCGGGTTGTTAAAACGTATATATAGAGCCAAAATGTGGAGCTATTAAGCTGGCTGCCCTAGTCACCGGATTTGAATATCAACGAAAATGTTTGGGGATGGTTGACACAACAATAATAATATTCGACTGTATCTAAACTAACCTAAGCCACCGAATTAGCTTGGAGCTCGATTTCAATAAATTATTTGCCCAATTTCTAGGTATATGCATTTGGAGCAGAAAGGTGGCTTAAAGCACAATTGAACAATTTTGTTTAAATCTAAAATACTCCAATCACCTTAAATTTAAGTAATGTTTGTGTTAAAAAGAAGCAGAATTCTCTAAAATGATTTTTTCGTTTAGGTTTTCTATTATCAAGTGGTGCAAAATTATGGCCCCACATTTTTTCGGTCTTTAGTTAACAATTTTTTGTCAATACTTAAAGCTTTAGTTTTAAATCTTTCTTCTCGTCAAATCACAACAATTAAATGAACTTTAATTTAAAAAAAAATTGGGTCTCTAGCATGCTTGGTTTGGGACCAGTGAGCGATAGAAAACCGACCTGCGGGGTGTGGTATTCAAGTGGTGCGAAGTGTAGGTACCTACCTTACATGAGTCAAGGAAGAATTAGACGCAATATTTCAAAATACGGACGTAGGTACTACCTCCATGATCTTTTTAGGTAACTATTGCCTAAGCTATTTCAATCTGATCAATATAGGCGCTACTGGATGGGTTTGCTGATTTTAGACAAAACAGTGTAGAATATACTAAAGTCGTTTAGTCTGGCCCTGCCCCTGAACTATCCCTGAAATCACATTTCTGGCTCTAAATCACATTTTTGAGTTGGCATCACTGGGCAGTCAAACTCTCGGGGAAAATTTAGGAAATATTAGAACTGCGCCGTAAAGTAAAAGTGGAAAATTAAATTCAATTTCCGAATTCTAAGTACTTTAATATTTAGGTTTAAATAAATATTACATTAATAATTTACATTAATTCAATTATAAGTCAAAAAATTGGCGAGACTTAAAATTTCGTTTTTCTTTCTTGGCGCTTTTTTCACTTCTTCTCGCTCGTTGTTAAATCTGTCTTCCCCCTCTCCTCGATCTTGACGTTTTCACTGCTTGTCAAGTTTCGGCATTGCCAGGTTTGGCAAGAGGTATTATTATTATTAACACCTTAAACCAATAGCAATAGGCACTAGAGTTAATCAGTATTGATGGAAATACATATGCCAAAAGTAAATCCAAAAAAAAAAAAAAAAACAGACCTAGATCTTAATGCCAAATTATTCAAAAGTCTGTCAGTTGAAAGCTCGTTCAAACAGTACCTACTTAGGAACAAAAGTGGTTTGTGAGAAGAGAATTTTTCGTGCCTCTAATTAAAGTAAGCGTTTCAGACACATTGTATAAATTAGGAGCTTTTTCTCTATTACCCAGTGCATAGGTTCATTCCCAAAAATAATACTGCCAGCGTAAACCTCATTCATACTGAGCTGAAAACTGGATTTTCGCGAAAACACTCGAATTCGAAAGCTTAATCGAAAACAGAAGTGTTACATACATTCCAGTTTTCATAACCTGCTTTTTAAAGTAGTTGTCGATGAAAACACCGCGAAAACGACTTCCAACCGTTGGGCTGTTGAAACAAACACACCTTTTGTCTTCTAAATGGAATCCTAGATTGATCCAATTTTGATGTAGGTGTACGAACTGACAACAATGACGTGTGCGGGAAGGTATTGACGGTAAAGCACTGAAAAAAGTGAATAGTATCTAGAAAACCAGAATCTGGATTAATTTACATTTATCCGCTATACGGCTATAACTCACTTCGCACCCACTCTTTAAATATCAAATATGTAAGAAATAGTTATCGCCCGTCCAAAATATCATGATCCCCATTAGCTGTTTGTCACAGTTTGATTAAATATCGTGACCTGACCAGACCACCCAATGGTTTATTGTTTGATTGTCTATGAACACTATTATCTATATACATCTATAGATATAAATTCAAAGCTTTTTTTAACATAAATCTAAAATTAAAGCATTCACGCAAAAACATTGTCCTTAACCGAGTGCGATTTTTGCTCTGCTAAAAATAAATCGGTTAAAATTAACCAAATCTCGGTTAAAAATAAATGAGTACTCGTTGCTAAAAACAACCAAGTTAATACTGTTAAATGAATACGGTTAAAAATAGCACACTAAACGGTTGTCATTACTAAATAGTTCGGTTAAAATTAATCGAACTACTTAGTTTTCATGTTTGTTAAATTGTAATGAGTATCTAGGTTAAAATCAACCAACTTATTTCGTGTTTTTAACACACTGATTGGTTATTTTTAACCGTTTTACTCATGAAAATTCAAACGAATCTATGTTTGCTGAAAACTCACATTCACTCTGTTATAAACAAACGATGAGTGTTGGCTAAATACAACCAATAGCTCGGTTGTTTTTAATCAAATCACTCGGTTAATTTTATCAAAATATATTACTGAGCTTATTCATTGATTTTAACCGAGTAACTCGTTTGATTTCTACCAAGTAAAATAAAAACATTCGTTTATCTACGAACGAATAGCTCGGTTGATTTTAACCAAATCACTCGGTTAATTATCAAAATATGCTATCGAGCTTATTCATTGATTTTAACCGAGTAACTCGTTTGATTTCTACCAAGTAAAAAAAAACATTCGTTTATCTACGAACGAATAGCTCGGTTGATTTTAACCAAATCACACGGTTAATTATCAAAATAGGTTACTGAGCTTATTCATTGATTTTAACCGAGTAACTCGTTTGATTTCTACCAAGTAAAATAAAAACATTCGTTTATCTACGAACGAATAGCTCGGTTGATTTTAACCAAATCACTCGGTTAATTATCAAAATATGCTATCGAGCTTATTCATTGATTTTAACCGAGTAACTCGTTTGATTTCTACCAAGTAAAAAAAAAACATTCGTTTATCTACGAACGAATAGCTCGGTTGATTTTAACCAAATCACTCGGTTAATTATCAAAATATGCTACTGAGCTTATTCATTGATTTTAACCGAGTAACTCGTTTGATTTCTACCAAGTAAAAAAAAAACATTCGTTTATCTACGAACGAATAGCTCGGTTGATTTTAACCAAATCACTCGGTTAATTATCAAAATATGCTACTGAGCTTATTCATTGATTTTAACCGAGTAACTCGTTTGATTTCTACCAAGTAAAATAAAAACATTCGTTTATCTACGAACGAATAGCTCGGTTGATTTTAACCAAATCACTCGGTTAATTATCAAAATATGCTATCGAGCTTATTCATTGATTTTAACCGAGTAACTCGTTTGATTTCTACCAAGTAAAAAAAAAACATTCGTTTATCTACGAACGAATAGCTCGGTTGATTTTAACCAAATCACTCGGTTAATTATCAAAATATGCTATCGAGCTTATTCATTGATTTTAACCGAGTAACTCGTTTGATTTCTACCAAGTAAAAAAAAACATTCGTTTATCTACGAACGAATAGCTCGGTTGATTTTAACCAAATCACACGGTTAATTATCAAAATAGGTTACTGAGCTTATTCATTGATTTTAACCGAGTAACTCGTTTGATTTCTACCAAGTAAAATAAAAACATTCGTTTATCTACGAACGAATAGCTCGGTTGATTTTAACCAAATCACTCGGTTAATTATCAAAATATGCTATCGAGCTTATTCATTGATTTTAACCGAGTAACTCGTTTGATTTCTACCAAGTAAAAAAAAAACATTCGTTTATCTACGAACGAATAGCTCGGTTGATTTTAACCAAATCACTCGGTTAATTATCAAAATATGCTACTGAGCTTATTCATTGATTTTAACCGAGTAACTCGTTTGATTTCTACCAAGTAAAAAAAAAACATTCGTTTATCTACGAACGAATAGCTCGGTTGATTTTAACCAAATCACTCGGTTAATTATCAAAATATGCTATCGAGCTTATTCATTGATTTTAACCGAGTAACTCGTTTGATTTCTACCAAGTAAAAAAAAACATTCGTTTATCTACGAACGAATAGCTCGGTTGATTTTAACCAAATCACTCGGTTAATTATCAAAATATGCTACTGAGCTTATTCATTGATTTTAACCGAGTAACTCGTTTGATTTCTACCAAGTAAAAAAAAACATTCGTTTATCTACGAACGAATAGCTCGGTTGATTTTAACCAAATCACTCGGTTAATTATCAAAATATGCTATCGAGCTTATTCATTGATTTTAACCGAGTAACTCGTTTGATTTCTACCAAGTAAAAAAAAACATTCGTTTATCTACGAACGAATAGCTCGGTTGATTTTAACCAAATCACTCGGTTAATTATCAAAATATGCTACTGAGCTTATTCATTGATTTTAACCGAGTAACTCGTTTGATTTCTACCAAGTAAAAAAAAACATTCGTTTATCTACGAACGAATAGCTCGGTTGATTTTAACCAAATCACTCGGTTAATTATCAAAATATGCTATCGAGCTTATTCATTGATTTTAACCGAGTAACTCGTTTGAATTCTACCATGTAAAAAAAACATTCGTTTATCTACCCGTGGTGCGTCATTTTCGTATCGTGCCTGCATTATATTTTTTCGTTACTCATCGCACAGATGAGACGAAAAATATAAAAACCAATAAGTACCTATAGCACACACCGACAGCCGACACCACACACCATGGCAGCATTTTGCCCCAGAGAAAAAACACAATACCAAACAGATGAACACATCTCTTACAAGTTTTCAGAACATTTTGTAACTACATACATATAAGGTACAGTCGTACAGTCTCGTCATTAACTGTCTGCGCATTTGCTTGAGTTGAAAGAAACTCGTTTATTTCTTACTGAATACTTGGTTGAATTTAACCAACTCGATGCAATGCACTGCATCAGTGCTGTCGTTTGAAATTTGTAAGAGTGCTGTGAAATCTTTTTTTTGGAATATTGTTTTTTATATTTTTGTGGAAATAATTATAGAGGGCTATAATCATTCGCCTGGAAACTGAAACGTAATCTGGAATGATGCAACAATACAAAAAAAAGCATGGCGAATAATTTACTGCTAAAGTATTGCCCGAACCGATGTACGTTTTAACATATCACCAAGTAGGTATGCAATTGCAATATATTTATTCACTTTCTCCATATCTTTTTCCTTTTTCAGACTTAACACTGAACAAGGTCTTTGTATTGGTTCTCACATTTCAACACGCACATCATATGAATAATCTTCCTTTATGCATTGCCTGCTTTTTACACAATCCAAAATTGATTTGTTTTTCGTTTGTAAGAAAATAACGATAGTATGAGATAAACGCTGTTTTAATATTTTCAACTGATTTACAAGTTTTTTTTTTCTCATTTTCTTTTAATTTCCACTGATTTTTGATATAAAAATCAATTATATTTAGATACTAAAATCAAGCCGACGTAAAATGTTGCGATGACGTTGGTAAAGTTCACTAAAACGTAAACATACTCTGCGAGCTGTTAAACTCAAATGCATTTGCATTGGTAAATGTCGAGCAACTCTGAAAATAAATCGAGTTTCGGAAAAGTAATCTAGATTCCAAAAATATGGCTTTTTTGTGCCAATAAAAAGTGATCTAGATCAAGAAAAAGTGTGCTTGCCTGCCCAATCGAGTACCACATCATATTACTCAAAATGAAAACCGCATGAAGAAACAAAACCACTTCAATATTTTTGCGTTCATTCCAGTGGGCAATATGGCATTACGCACCGAGCAAAAGTATTGCAAACGTTCGACAGCACTGTAGTATCCACTACGCAGTATCTTGATGCAGTATGTATGCTGCTGCTGCTTGATTTGACCAGGGTTACCGTGTTGGTGACATTGTCATTAGGTATATCTAGCGGAAATATCGCGCATAGACTGACAATCATTTATTGTAGAAATTCTGGTAGTTGGCTTAATTATCTTGTACTAGTGATACTTTTTTTCAATTAAAATAATTTTTAAAAACTAAATTTTTTAACTAAAAATTAGATTCTGCCAGAGCGATTGACTTACACCTTTCAAATAAAAAACAAGTAAAAGTGTTGTCATCGGCCTGGCCGATGCTTTGATACCCTCCACTGCAGAAAAGTCATGCAAAATGTTTGTTATACCAGTTAGTATCTATGTACTGTACACCTACACGCATGTGTCTAATATACAGGTTTTGTATGGGAGGTACCAGAACTACTTTACCGAAATAGACAATTTTCAATACCAACCTGACGACGATAAAAATAATACCTCTCACAAAATTTCATTCGCCTAAGTCGATTCGTTTGTACGCTATCGTGTTTTCAACAGACAGATGGGTCAAATAGTGGTTTTGTATGGGAAGTACCAGAACTACTTGACCGACATAGCCCATTTTCAATACCAATCTTACGACGGTAAAAATAAGTCCTCTCACAAAATTTCATTCGCCTAAGTCGATTCGTTTGGACGCTATCGTGTTTTCAACAGACAGACAGACGGACAGACAGACAGACGGACATGGCTAAATTGATTCAGAATGTGATCCTGATTCAGAATATATATACTTTAAAGGGCTCCGGTGAATCCTTCTTGGCGTTACAAATGTAATGATAAAGTGAATATACCTTCCTGTGGAGGGTATACAAAAATTCGTTTGAATTGAAGATTTCTTGGACGTTTTTTAATCCATTGACATCGTAGCCATCCTTTGATGGAATTTGTTACTTTATGGCTTGATAAAAAGAAGACGTACCATATTTTGGGATATATACTATATTTATTTCGAAATGTCACCAGAAAGCCCTAAAATCTTAATTTTTCCAAGTGAAAAAAATCACTCAAATTTTTAATATTTTGGGGCTATATCCCAAAATATGGTTCGTCTTCTTTTTATCAAGCCATAAAGTAACAAATTCCATCAAAGGATGGCTACGATGTCAATGGATTAAAAAACGTCCAAGAAATCTTCAATTGAGGCGATTTTTTGTTTGATCTCCGAAATAGCCAATACGGATGGAAGTGCGTGACATTTACTGACGATTTGATATCAGTTAAATAATATTTTTGTTCAACACCTTTGCGGATATTACTAATTTTAGCTAATATTAGTAATATCGTAATGAATACTAATATATCAGTCACATCCCTACAATTATGTATACTTATCAGAACAAAAATGTGTTTCAAAATCTTCCACTAATGTGTAAATTTATAAATCGATTATGATAATAATATTATATGTTAGAATTATTAATGTATAATATTTTGGATACTCGGTTAGTGACTCTTATTTTAACCTAGCGGCAACACTGGATTTTACTCGTTCTTCTGTACGATGCGCACTGAATACAGAACAGAATACCTAGTACAGTCAGTTTGTTTCTGGTGGTTGTATTCTTCGGTTGTGCTTTACCCTTCGGTTGTGTCTAGTGTTTTTAATTTTTTTGCAATAAAAGTTTTTGCTGTGTTAAAAGTGAATCGAAAGCGAATCAACTTTATAAAAACTATACCTACATAGGTAATTAAAGGATTTCAATCGTTTGCCCTACAGTGGTAATTCAAAGATTTCATCTGGTAAAGTGGTAATTTATTCCATCGTTTACCCTACAGTTCAAGGATTTCATCGTTTACCCAAGGTAACTATAATTTATTGCATATAATTCAATAATATTACGTAGATACTAATATTTTTCTGGTAGTTGCAATATGCAATTTGTGTTTTTTTTTTATTACGTGACAAATTATTCGTGTTTGAACTCGTTTTTCTTTCAACCCAGCCGTGGCTGATTTTAACCGAGATCTCGGTTGTTTCTTACCGAGTAGAATTACACTCGGTTATTTTTTACAGTTCACTCATTTAAATTTAACAAAGCCAAGTTGACTGATTTTAACCGAGATCTCGGTTGTTTCTTACCGAGTAGAATTACACTCGGTTATTTTTTACAGTTCACTCATTTAAATTTAACAAAGCCAAGTTGACTGATTTTAACCGAGATCTCGGTTGTTTCTTACCGAGTAGAATTACACTCGGTTATTATTACACTTTAAATTTAACAAAGCCAAGTTGACTGATTTTAATGCGAATCAACTTTACAAAAATTATACTTTCAGTATTAATTCAAAGTCGTTTACCCTACAGTGGTAATTCAAGGATTTCATCTTGTACCATACAGTGGTATTTTATTCCATCGTTTACCCTACAGTGGTAATTCAAGGATTTCATCTTGTACCCTACAGTGGTATTTTATTCCATCGTTTACCCTACAGTTCAAGGATTTCATCGTTTACCCAAGGTAACTATAATTTATTACATATAATTCAATAATATTACGTAGATACTAATATTTTTGTGGTAGTTGCAATATGCAATTTGTGTTTTTTTTCATTCCGTTACAAATTATTCGTGTTTGATTACGCATCGGATTTTAACTGCGCAATTACTGGTATTTGACTTTTTCTTCTTCTCCTGGGGTCAGATCACGTAAAATAAAAACGACTGAACGATATAGTTTTTATGCATATCAGTCGCAATAAACAGAGACTGCTATTGTCGAAATGATGTCCTTCGATCCTTTTCATATTACGTGATCTGACCCCTGGAGAATAACCCTTTAATGCAAGATTTGTTCGTGCTTTCTGAAATAGTTAAGAATTATTGTCTGTTTTATAGACATAAAGCTATGGACGACGACGTCTGCAATTTATTGCGAGAGTGGGGCTTGGAAAATTATATTGACGTTTTCAAGGGTATGTTTATAATATATTCATTTATATATACGAAGGAGTATCTTTTATCATTCTATTACTATAAGGGTATTCACTTTAACGCGTAAAAGCCTCATAAACTGCATAAATTTACCACCTCGTAAATCAACTGTCAGATTTTGTATGGAGAATAGTTTAATAGTTTACGCAGACCTCATAATTTTCCGCGACGATTTAGGCTGGGAAATCAACCGCGGAAAGTTGTGCAAATCACAAATGTCAAACTTTGACAGACAGTCGTATGAATTGTTTGTTTGATTCCAGATTTACAGTCAATTTACGCTATTTAAGCAATGACATTTCCGAGCGGTGTTCACTTAAAGCACCGCAGAAATTTATACATTTACGAGCTGCATACATTTATCAGATTAAGTGAATACCCTTTATATTATTTTGGTTACACGGTACGCAAAAACCAAATTCAGTTTTCATGAAACTTCACTAAAATCTACTTGTTCAAATCGTTTGATTCTTTCTTTTATAACTCTGATAAAAGATACAAAAATGTTAAATAAGAACTAAACTAGAATTGTTTTCAATATGACAGAAAATGCCATAACGTCAATATCTTTGGCGCTACTAGGCCATGCCGAGATAAGGGAGATGTTCCCAATCATAGGACATCGTGTACTTTTTATGCGAAATTTTGAGGAATGGCGAAAGGCAATGCATCCAAATGCTGCTAACACTTCGGTTAGTTGTTATTACAGAATCATTAATATTTACATCTACTGATGGTAGCAATTACTGTTGTTCATATACAGGTCTATGAAATTCAAGAAACAAATTTTACCAGTTCCCAAGACCAAAGCACAAATGTAAGTTTTTTGCTGAACGACATGCTACCTTCTTTTGAAGTTAGTGATAAATTTGAATCCACAAGTTCAAATTTATTGATAGATGCCATTGTTACACCTACTACTTCCGAGAAATCTCTATATGGAACAGAAGAAGTTGTAAGTATACAAGTTGAAAAACATACTGTAATAAATAACAAATAAAATCTGAGATTAGCCTACGCCTGTGGCTCCGGTGCAAGCAAATAACCCAATTTTACTGACGCGAATACGCAAAGCTCATTCAAAAATACGCATTTCCTTTGTTGTGGTTCATTTGTATAAAATTTATTCGTTCGAATTATGTAAGCGAATGAAAGCGAGTGAAATTTCCCAAAGCACGACACTTCTGCCTGCCCCTATTGTGTAAGACAACGAAACAGTTGAGTTGTCTCCTGGTTTTATGTAATTCAAAATTCGGTATTGTCCGTATTGTCATAAACAACCTTGATAGAAAAGTTGTCTGTCAGTTGTCTATAAGTTGTTAGTTAGTTTGGGTTGTGTGAAAGTTGAGTTGAATTGAAGACAACTCAACTCAACTAAGTTGAGTTGTGTTCTCCAATAGGGGCATTCAAAACGCGATAACTTAGTAGGTACTACTTAGTGTCCATAAATATTTCGTTTTCACTACATACATAAATAGTTCGCGAGGGTAGAATTCACTTGCACCGGAACCGCGGCCATATTGATTCCGTTTTGGAAGGTGGGCAGCAAAGGTTAACATAGCGTTAGTTCATTACTGAAGATCATAATGTGCTATGAAGTTTTTGTAGTCCTCATGTAACTACAATGTACCTAAACAATTTGTTAAATGGTTACCACAATTAAAAAAAAAAAAAAAAAAAAAAAACAGTGTCTAGGAACAGATTTTCCTAATTCGTAGTACTATATTGTCTTTCTAGAACCTTCAAAAACTTCTCGAAAATTCCCTAGAGGGAAGAGGTATCTTAGCAATAGACAAGACCAAGCCACTTGAAAATGTCGCACGGCTTCGATTGGTGCGGATTATATGCACACATATACTAAAAAACAGCCCCGAGCGAAACATCACGGCCAAAATTTATGGCATGTGGACAAATGAAATAGCTCATTTGTTCCCTTCTGAACACAGGTCTGTGTATTTTCACAATAAAATCGTGGATTCGGGTCGTGGGATCGTTAACCGATTGGCTGGAAAGTTGCCAGACCATATCAACAATTTGAAGCGAAAATACCGTGAAACGGGTATAATATCTAAACGGAAACGTTCTTTGTCATCGTCACCTTGCTCGAGTCGAAGATCATCTCCCACTCCATCACAAAATCGTCTACTATCTACTACTATCCAAATAGTAGAAGACGGAGAATCGTCAGATGAAGATCTGAAGTGGCTAAGGAATTCCAGCAATCCCTGGAACACTACAGAGGAGAAATGGGGAAAAACCACTCGTGCTCGCCTTGAACTTTTGAAGGAGATGACAATATCAAACTATTTTGACGAATTTCCGGCTCTAAAAAACGTGCTCGGGTATAAACTGGTAATAATATTCGATTCAACTTACACACTAAATACAAAATGCATTCTGATTCTGTTGTTAATGTTGTAGAAATGGCAGTGCCAGAACAATTTGGGACTTCCTCCAAACTATTTACTTATTATTCGTAAAAATTTGTTGTATAATTTCACCAAATATATTTTCAATTTAATTTTTAACAGCTGGAAAAGGATTTCAACACCCTACACAGCGATCATTCTACAGGATTGATGCAAAACTTTCCATCTTTAAAAACAAACATATACAGAACTGCTACAAAAAAAGCAAATGCGAAGGATATCTACTTGCAAAACCTTCTATCGCTGGAGAATTGTGAGTGCTTACTTTCATTTTTTCTTAATTTTCGTAAACTAGCGTACCCGTGCTAGAACTCTCGCATGTGGATGTTGTATGTCCGGGTTTTTAATTTTTTTTCATTTCAACATATTATTGTAATATTTATATATGTACAATAGTAATACCAACTTTAGTATAATCGACAAAATAAAGGTTCGAAAACTCTGAATAAAAAAATTACTAGTTTAGTGACACAGTACTCAAAATCGAATGCAATCTTACTTTAAAAATATAAAATAGGTTCTTTTCTGAAATGCTCGATAATGAATATAGAATACCAGTCACATTAATACCATTTAAAAAGGAGATGGCTTTCTCTTCACCTTCTACCGCTTTTAATGCGGCAGTGTTTCTTTCACCGAGAAAAACTTTTTCCAATATTTTGAAAATTCGTGAATGCCAAAATTCACGTAATTTATAACACAATCTTTTTGTTTGTAAAATAAAAAGTATATTGTGTCGCCATTCGCCAATACTCGGGTCCCAAGCCAAATTTCCAAAATCCCAGAAATTGAAATTGATTTTCTTTATCTCTTCCCCCTTTCCCCAATTGGAAGTTTCAAAATAGGGAGTATCTAACTAAGGAAATATCTATATTTTAAGATTTGAGTTTATTGAACTTCTTTTTCCAACACTTTCATATGTGCCAGAAAATCACCCGACAATAATTGAATTGATGAGTAGAAGAATAGTACATGTACAACATATCACTTTTGAGAAAAACAGAAAAAACTGTTTCACGGAAAAACTATTTATTTTCCTGTCTAATAATGTATGAGGGATTTGAAGTATCCCTGTTCCCTAATAATATGTTCATGAATGAATAACTCACAAAATTCTATACTGACAGGAAATATTTAGACAAGAAGTCCTTGTACTTGTACTGTTCTTCCACTCAATTACAAAAAAATACACATTTAGATTCACGATTCGGTGTATGATACACCGAATCTTGAATACCCCTATTATTTTATTATTTTATTATAATAAGGGTATTCAAGATTCGGTGTATCAGGTCTAGTATCATTGTGTCCGGGATTTTCATGCACGATAACTACTTTCTTCAAATTATTTCTGACAACCCTAATGTAGTAGTAAAATTCAACTTGTTTTTCTTAAATTTCAGTGTCTGAAGATATAAGTAACCTAGGTGCGTTTCTGCTGATTCCATCGCTTTTGGCAACATCAACTATACGCCTAAAGGGGACCAACAAGAAGGTTTGGCGGCCATCAAAATCGGAAGCCCGCGACGGATTCATCACTCATGTTTCCAGCGATGCGGAGATCAATGAAGCGATCTCTATAAGGCGTAAAAAACTTTCGGAATTCGGACTGACTCTTCAACCGTTCATCCTCATAAATGGTGCGTCTTTAGATAAAATAAGTAGTTATTTTGTTGTAGTTAACGATACAAAATATATACTACCGACTATCTTAGAGGCGGTCGATATTTGTTTTAAAATTATATTTATGTTGAACGCAAAATATCCTGTGGAATCTAAATCTGCATGGGTGTTTATTCAAAGAGCATTTTATAAAATAATAACTGACTTTGACAAAGAATCCACTGCATCTAATAGTTTGCTAGGGGAATTAGGGATTGAAGAGTGTTAATTTACATTTTTTTCCATTTGGGCGCAAAGCATTTAGATATTTTAAAATGGTTGTTTGTTTTTTATGCAGATCCGACTTTAAGGATCCAAAATGTCTAAGACAGCACTTTGAATTTGATCATCACGGCCACGAGTTTATACACTACAAATGCTCGGAAGGAAATTGTAGACGATCATTTTCTATTTTCAATTCATTCAGAAGACACATTAATAAAGAACACGCTTCTGAAAGTCTAAATCAACCTTCAAGCTCTTATGTTAATGAAATTGAACCAAATGAAATTGTATTTCCTTCACATAAGAGTTTAGAACAAGTCAAAAAGTCTGAAATAACAGAAGCACCACCGGTTAATGAATCATTATCGATTTTGATTGCATCTCTTTATGCGAATGTACTTTTGCCTAGAAATGTAGTACAAAAAATAGTTGATGGCTTAAGCGATTTTTTAGGTTCATTGAGTTCAGCTATTGAAAACTGCGTTGATGAAGTTAGTCTTGAAAGCTCCCTATCCAATGATGTTTCAAGATCATTAGTCGAAGCACTCGTGCCTTTAATCATTTCCCCCTTAAAATGTTTACAAACAGAACGAAAAAGGATTACTTATTTTACTAAACGAGGATCGTATATTGAACCCCAAGGAATTTTAATTGGCCAGAGATTCGACAATATAAAAAGAAATGGGTTAATACGTATGGAACCTGTGGAATGCAAAGAACATTTTATTCCTCTTAGACATGTAATGCAATCTTTTTTTTCGTTAAAAAACGTACTCTCCGAAACTTTGGAATACATGGACAGTCTTCAATACAAAGATGATATGGAAAATTTTATTCAAGGCACTTATTGGAAACACAGAGTAACGCATCATTCGAATCGAATAGTTTTACCTTTATTTATGTATTTCGATGATTACGAGATTGGAAACGTTCTTGGAAGTCATTCTGGTATTCATAAATTAGGGGCAGTTTACGTCTCAATTCCGTGTCTTCCGCCTTGGCGATCATCAGTTCTTTCGAACATATTTCTTGTTTTGCTATTTCATTCATCTGATAGAGTATCTTTCGGCAATAATGTTATATTTAAACCAGTTATTGATGAATTTAATTTCTTAAGCGAAGAAGGTATACAAATAGATATTCCAACTTTCAAGGGAACTTTATTTTTTGAGCTTGCTCTAATCCTTGGCGACAATTTAGGATTACATTCTATGATTGGGTTCGTAGAGAGTTTCTCTGCAAATTTTTCCTGCAGAGTGTGCAAAGTTTCAAAGCGAATATTAAAAGAGCAACTGTATGAGGATACATCACTTCTTCGGGCAATTGATAGCTATGAAGCTGATCTTGCTTTAAATGATGTTTCTTTAACCGGTATTAAGGAAAAATGTGTTTTTCTGGACATTAAGAACTTCGACTTGTTTCAGCAGGTTGGTGCTGATATTATGCACGATGTGCTAGAGGGTGTTGCAAAATACATTTTAAATTTCATACTTTTGGAGTACACTGAAACTAATAAACTTTTTTCCTTATCTCTTTTTAATGACAAATTATTAGCATTTGCATATGGGCCTGATAGTAAAAATAAACCTTGCAGTATCGAAAAAGAACATTTGAAGAGGGGGAATATGCGCTTATCTTCTGGAGAAACGCTTACTCTTTTACGATTTCTTGGATTACTTGTAGGCGATTTTGTACCAAGAGACAATGCTATTTGGAATATATACATAACATTAAGAAAAATTCTTGACATACTTCTTAGCGTGAGAATTTCAGTTGGAACAGAAGATTTATTGCAAGTGTTAGTTGCCGAACTTAATGAACAATATATTAAAATAACCAAAGACTCTCTTAAACCAAAGTTTCATAACCTGCTTCACTATCACACCGCTTTAAAAAAATACGGTCCATTATCATCACTGTGGTCAATGAGGTTCGAAGCTAAGCACAGACATTCTAAAATGTCAGCTAGATCGTCATGTAATCGAAGAAATGTCACTTTAACTTTAGCAATTAAGCATCAACTTCAACTAAATGAAATCTTCCTAAGGGGGAAACTTTCGAACATACTTGACGTAGGCCCCATAAAATCTCCCTTGTCACCCGAACTTAATTTTTTGCATTCCCAGCTACCACTGGACCCTGAAAAGACTTTGACTAGAGTGAATTGGGCGACGATGTCTTCTATACATTATAAAAAAGGATCAGTCTTAGTAAAAAGTTTAAGTTCAGATTGCTATCTTTATGATTTTTTCGTATTGGACAAATTATATTTGTATGAGTCCGATCGCCTAATCTTAGCTGGAACTTTAGTGGACACTTTATGTTTTGATGAACATTATTATGCATATCAGGTAGAAGCTCCATCAATAGAAAAACGGATTTGCCTGTTTCTTGAATCATTTATTTCACCAATTCCAAACACGATAAATATTTTACCAAATGGAAGGCAGTACGTAGTCTTACGAAGCCCATTATAAAGTAATAAACATAAACTTTCTTAAAAAAATAAAATTTCACAATGATGCAGTAGAAAAATATTCATATGTTAATATTACATTTTTAAAGATGTAAATTGTAAATTGTGCGATAACACATTAAGAACGGAATAAATATATATATATTATGGACTAATAATCACCGATTGGTTATATTTTTATCACGGTTTCAATACCAAATTTTGTAATTAATTCTTAAAAAATAAATATGTACCAAACGTACAAATCATTTCACAATGATTATGTTAGATAAATATTATATAATACGATAAAAATATAGAAAAATATTTATATGTTAATATTACATTTTAAAAGATGTAAATTGTGCGATAACACATTATAAATTAAGAACGATTGGTTATATTTTTATCACGTTTTTAATACCAAATCTTGTAATTAATTCTTAAAAAATAAATATGTACGAAACGTTTTACTTCAAAGTGTTTAATTGCATAGTTTAGATTGTTTCTCTCTTAAAAATTATTAAGTTTTCAGGTGCATGGACGTTTCAAAAGGATGCTGTCGACGGCTGGAAAAAAGGTTTCCTTGGCTAAGTTTAACCAAGTAAGTTGGATAAATTCAACCGAGTAGGTTGGATAAATTCAACCGAGTAGGTTGGCTAAATTCAACCGAGTAGGTTGGATAAATTCAACCGAGTAGGTTGGCTAAATTCAACCGAGTATGTTTGCTGAATTTAACCGAGTAGGTTGGCAAAATTCAACCAAGTAGGTTGGTTAAATTCAACCGAGTATATTTGCTGAATTTAACCGAGTAGGTTGGCTAAATTCAACCGAGTATGTTTGCTGAATTTAACCGAGTAGGTTGGCTAAATTCAACCGAGTATGTTTGCTGAATTTAACCGAGTAGGTTGGCTAAATTCAACCGAGTATGTTTGCTGAATTTAACCGAGTAGGTTGGCTAAATTCAACCGAGTATGTTTGCTGAATTTAACCGAGTAGGTTGGCTAAATTCAACCGAGTATGTTTGCTGAATTCAACCGAGTAGGTTGGCAAAATTCAACCAAGTAGGTTGGTTAAATTCAACCGAGTATATTTGCTGAATTTAACCGAGTAGGTTGGCTAAATTCAACCGAGTATGTTTGCTGAATTTAACCGAGTAGGTCGGCTAAATTCAACCGAGTAGGTTGGCAAAATTCAACCAAGTAGGTTGGTTAAATTCAACCGAGTATGTTTGCTGAATTTAACCGAGTAGGTTGGCTAAATTCAACCGAGTATGTTTGCTGAATTTAACCGAGTAGGTTGGCTAAATTCAACCGAGTATGTTTGCTGAATTTAACCGAGTAGGTTGGCAAAATTCAACCAAGTAGGTTGGTTAAATTCAAACGAGTATATTTGCTGAATTTAACCGAGTAGGTTGGCTAAATTCAACCGAGTATGTTTGCTGAATTTAACCGAGTAGGTCGGCTAAATTCAACCGAGTAGGTTGGCAAAATTCAACCAAGTAGGTTGGTTAAATTCAACCGAGTATGTTTGCTGAATTTAACCGAGTAGGTTGGCTAAATTCAACCGAGTATGTTTGCTGAATTTAACCGAGTAGGTTGGCTTCGAACACCGAGTAGGTTGGCTTACGAACACAATTTAACCGAGTAGGTTGGTTAAATTCAACTGAGTAGTTTGGCGAAATTCAACCGAGTAGGTTGGTTAAATTCAACCAAGTAGGTTCGCTAAATTCAACCGAGTATGTTTGCTAAATTTAACCAAGTAGTACTAGGTTACTTATAACCGAGTAGATCTGGGTGGGGAAGTGGGCAACTCGGTTATTTTTAACCAATTTACAATAAACGAATTGTCTTGGTTAATTTTAAACGAGTAATACTGTAGGAGCTATATTAACAGCATCACTCGGTTATTTTTAACTACATTTCGGTTGTTTTTAACCGTCACGTTTTTTGAGTGTTACCGTGGGAATGCATATTTATTTTCGTTTCTTTAACCAAGATATATAAGTTTATTGATTACTTAAAAAAAGTGTGAATTTACAACTCGTTATATGGCTTTTACACATGCCCACACATTTTGTACAGTACTTACCTATATCACAGCAAAAAGATAGTAGGTAAACATTTGTTGTAATAAAAGCATGAAATTAATAAAAGCCTTTATTTGACTTATTATGCTGTAAAATGTGGGCAGAATGATGTTGGTCACGATCTACTAAAATCAAATCAAACTGTGATAAGTATAACCAATTGATTGATACTGCGCTTTGGAAATTATGCTAATTGATTTTGGATGCAGGCTTGGCACACTGTTGGGTTTTCGTTTACATAATAATATTTATATTCTAAAATATATCATTCTATGATTAATCAAGAAAAAGATATTTGATTTTAGGTAGGTAGAAAAATGTAAATGGAACTGAAATTAAAAAATCTAATAAAAAGTAAAAAAATTGATGCAAATATATACATACTGGTCTAAATCGTGGTCTTAAAACATTTACCTATATCCACGAGTAAATAAGCTGTTAAAAAATTAAATGTTTGCTTATTCCGCGCATCGTTGTTCCTACAATATCGTTTTAATTTTGACCCCGACATTAAGGATTTTTTGTTTTGCGGCTATATTATTCGTATAGGCAAAGGCATATTATCAACTCCGGTTTTAAATCAGTGTTTAATTTTTTCAATATTCGCCGGGAATATACCATTTAATTACAATTTTCTAAGTTGTCCTCCTGTCAGTTGCATCTTTCTTAATTTTTTTTGTCTGAGTCGATAATTTTCTATAATTTCGAATCGTTCTATAAAAGAAAATTAAATTAAAAGTAATGGAAATTTCAAACTTAGGTAGGTATATTCATAAAAAGTGTAGATATCATATACCTACCTTAGTGTGCTTTTTTTTAGGAGTTTTGTTTTTCGAACTGGTAACACTATTGGATATTTTGAGTGCCTTAGGTGCAGAACTGGTAACAATTTAATGCCTTATGCAGCGACAAACTATGCAAGTATTTCTACAACTGACATCGGATTCGTACTTTATTTGGTTTGTTATTTTACAATTTACGTCAGAACAATCCAAAAGAGTCTGAAAACGAGATACCTATAGTTGCCGATCCCGACAACATCTGTGGCAAAGAGGAAGAAAAGTGATAGCTTAAAAACTTGTGGGAAAAAAGTTAAATTTTGTATGGCTAGATTATGGAGTATGAAGTTTCTTAATTACTTACTTAGATGGCGCTACAGTCCGCGGTGGACCTGGGCCTCAACCAACACGCCTCTCCAGTTAGCACGATCTTTGGCTAACTGCCTCCAGTTGCGCACTCCAAGTTGGTTGAGGTCCCCTTCCACTTGTGCGCGCCACGTAAGGCGAGGGTTCCTCTACTGCGTTGTCCCTCCGGGTTGGAATCGAAGACTCTTCGGGCCGGAGCGTTGGTGTTCATTTGCTCTACATGTCCTATCCATCTTAGTCGACTGATACGTACTTTTCTGACCAGGTCGATGTCGCTGTACAGCTCGTAGAGTTCGCTCCAAAGCCCGTCAACGCAAACGGGACCGAAAATCACTCGAAGAACTTTGCGTTCGAAGCGCCCAAGGAGATCGTCATCCGCTTTTGACAATGTCCATGATTCTGCGCCATAAAGCAGGACTAGGATGATGTCTACCTCGGCTCCGCTATTAATTCTGAAAATTACATCACATCAGAAATTAAGCGAAATTAAGCGAAGAATTACACTTGCCAACCGCTGTTACTTTGGCCTTAGTAGGCAATTGATTAGTAAGACCTTGTCGAGAAACACCAATGAGACTCTATATAAGACCCTCATCATCCTAGTCCTGCTTTATGGCGCAGAATCATGGACGTTGTCAAAAGCGGATGACGATCTCCTTGGGCGCTTCGAACGCAAAGTTCTTCGAGTCCCGAACTACCTCAAAGTTATAGCTGTCTATCGTGATGTTCTGTCCGATTTGTCGATTTTGTGTGTCCCTTCTCGTTGACAGCATATACTTTGTTTTGCCCTCATTCACCACTAAACCCATTTTTGCCGCCTCTGTACTGATACTTGCAAACGCACCAGTGATAGCTCGCTGTGTTCTGCCAATGATGTCGATGTCGTCAGCGTATGCAAGTAGTTGCACGGACTTTTGGAAAATTGTGCCCCTGGTGTTGGCTTTCGAGTTTCGCACAATTTTCTCAAGAAAGATGTTGAAAAAGTCACATGACAGCGCATCACCTAGTCTAAATCCTTTTTTGACATCAAAGGTATCGGTGAGATTATTTCCGACCTTCATCGTAGCAGCGAGCGTTCTCCATCGTCATTCTGCACAATCTGACAAGTTTGGCAGGGATGCCAAAACTAGACATGGCTCTGTATAGCTCGTCTCTATAAATGCTGTCTGTCATATGCGGCTTTAAAATCGATAAATAGGTGATGCTGATGAGTATCGATTTGGACTTCTTGGGTTTTCTCCAGGATCTGCCGTAGTGTGAATATTTGGTCGGTTGTGGACTTACCGGGCCTAAAACCGCACTGAGAGGGTTCAATCAGTTCGTTGACAAATGGTTTCAGACGTTCACACAGTACCGAAGACAGGGTTTTGTAAGCGATGTTAAGGAGACTGATGCCTCTATAGTTGGCGCAGTTTAGAGGGTCTCCTTTCTTATGGATCGTGCAAACAATGCTCAGGCTCCATTCATCAGGCATACTTTCCTCTGACCAAATTTTAGAAACGAGTTGGTGTATGCTCTCTATCAAGTCATCCCCTGCTGCCTTAAAAAGCTCGGCCGATAAACCGTCCGGTCCTGCAGCTTTGTTGGACTTCAGCTTGTATAGTGCTATCCTTACCTCATTTTGGTCAGGTGGACGGAAGTCTTGGCTTTCATCGCCCAGGTTAATGGTTCATTCTGCCTGACAGCGGAATTTGTGTCATCTTCGCCATTTAGCAGTCTGCAGAAATGGTTTTTCCATGTCCTTAGCACCGACTGTGAATTCTTGTTCCTTGTTCGTCTCTACAGGTCTCTGTTCGTGCCTTGTTCCCGTGACACGTTCTTTTTACCTTTTGGTAAAAATTCTGAACATTGTTCCTGGAGTAACACCTCTCTATTTCCTCGATTGCGAGCTTCTCATGCTCTTTCTCTTTCCTCCGGAGAAGCCGGTGGTCTTCCATCCTTTTTTGCTCGTAGAGCTCACGAGCTGTTCTCGTCCTTCTTCGCAGCGCCGCTTTGTAGGCCAGTTGCTTTGCTGCATGCGCTTCCCGGCACTCTTCATCAAACCAAGGGTTTCGTGGTGGTGGTCGGGTGAAACCTAGCACATCAGTCGCGGCTTTTCTGTGATGGCTTCTTGGCATCGATGCCACTGGTCTTCAGCACTTGATGCTGGCTGCACAGGACTTCTCGAGAGGTTGAGGGAGACGCGATCGGCAAAAGTTCTGGCGATTTGTTACAATTAAAGAAGTAAACATAACAGATTTGAAATTTAGTACATATTTATCAATTTTGCATTGTTTGGAATGAAGAAAACTGATCTCGCGACAGAAATCGGATAGAATAATTATCCTGTACAAGCTTCACAATTCCGCCTTTCGGACTGTAAGGACAGGTCTCTTCCATTCGTCTCAAAAATGAAACTCACACAAATGAATGGTTGTGAAAGGATAGGCCTAGGTTGCCTATATGGAACTGTTTCACCAACTATTTATTTATTATAATTATTCATTATTAGAATGACGCTAGACCCAAACAAAATTATTTTGTGAGTTTTATGTGTCGGTGGAATCATCTTTCGGCTTTAAAGCCAGCACCAGCTACCGCGTTATTGCTGACATACCTACGCCCTCGGCTACTCCAAAAAGCAGTACAAAATTCAAATCCAGATTGAGCTTTATTGCAGCCAGTCGCCCATATGCCTAATATGGCAGTAGGTAGTGGCATATAGACATATTTCTAATAAAGCCACTCCCGTTGCCATTATAGGTACCTTACCTACCATCGTTTTTATGCCCGCCTGTCTGATGACGCACGTAGGTTGCTGCAAGTAAAGAAAATAGGTTTTGTCGCCATAAATGCCAACCCTGACTAAACTTCGGAATTCAGTGCTACCAAAAACGTCTGATTTCCTCGATCGTTTCAAAGTTCCGGCCTTAACCTGAACCCAAAATCGATGTGTATGTAAGTAAAGCCCACCTCAAGAGGTGAAAGGTATTAAGAACTTGTTTTCCATCGGAATTCCTTTAATTTTTGATATAAATATATACGACTTAAAAAAGGTGTATAGCTACTACCATTTTCGATGTGCGCGTAGGTACCTACTAATTTGTAAGCAAAAAGTCACATTTATTTAACGAAATCTAAGCTTCATCGAAAATAGGTTTAATTTTTCATTTATTTTTAATACGTTATGGTTATACTATGGGGGTTTAAATTTGGCGGCGGTTAATTTAATTGGCTACGTTAAATTTGTTTTAGGGACCTGCCTTAAAGATAACATATAGGTACACATGGCTTTTTTTTCTTCGTCGCATTTTTGACAAGTTCTATTCCCCTCCTTTCATAAAAAATAAAAAAACAAAATTTAAAATGTTGATGCTCAGTTATAGGTATTAACAAAGTGATAAAAATTTGTCATGGCTTAACTTGCGTTGGCTGACTCTCTTCACCAATGAGCGGAGGAATACCTAATTTACGACTTAAATTCGTCGAAATCGAAAAAAAAAACTCTCCCATCAGAAACATCTGCTTAATATTCAATGAGCTCCAATTATTATCACTAATTTTATCTTTAAAATTAGCATTTCCCCGCTGCATATACATTATGTCGATTTACCCTACACCCTCCTCCCCTCCACACCATTGAAACACAATTTGCATATTCAATTTCAAAATAAACTTCCTGTTGGTGGGATATTATGTGTCTTGTTAACAAATTAACAACAACTGCTTAACCAGCCAACAGCGAATGATAAAGTTCGAAAATTATATCCCGAAAAGTCATTGTGACCATAAACAATTCGCGTCAACGGTAATTTGCATTTTCATTTCGATGCGCAATAAAAGTCCGCAACAATTTTTTAGGTTAACAATCTCAATATTATATTAACCGCTGAGTTGTATATTTGGATTTAACAAAAACGGCTTCTCCTTATCGGAGATTTGACTTAAATTGGACAGACGTTTCCTTGAGAACGAAATATTTATTGGGAGTGGTACTGTCCCTCATATATCTGCAAGGACACAGGAAATTCGTGTAGATGATAACAAGACAGGAAGTTGCCATGCAAAATTTAGGACAACATTTCGTCCATTAGCCTGATAATGTGCGCCTTTTATTATCATTCTATTCACGGATAATTTTTCGTGACTAAAAATATCCTGTGGCAGGTATATGTATGTATACTGTACAGTGTCTCCATCTCACACACTTCCAATTTCGAATTTAACTGAAACTCTCATTATCCGCAATGTTGCAGGTTGCAGCCATTATTTGGTTTTGGTTGTGCGCTGGCTGTGCCTCTGAAAATAACGCCAGTCATGCAATACCATTGTGTCCTTATCCATGGTATTTTATTCTCCTTTGGCGATGTCCTTTTCTGGCTTTTGTTTGGGCTATGGTATAAAAGACACGCCGCCCGATATGATATGAAGAGAAACAGATATACCCTAGACTGACTCTGCTGTTGTTCTATATGTAGGTACACGGACAGGTAAACACGTGTCCCCAATGAGTTGAAAAGGGAACACGAGAGTCCGTGTCCTGCCACATTTTAATTTTCCTAATGGATATCGATCGTTTTTTGTCGGTTTTATTGTGTATATACCGCCGAATAAATGTGTGTAAAGTGACATAGATACACGCACACATCGATGCGATGCCAGAAAATGACAACATGCAACGAGCCCGAGTCCGGAGAAGACTCTATGAAGTTGGAGATTTACCTTACCTATAGTCTACACCGTATACTATAACAGCTTTGTGTCATCATAATAATCGTCATCGTTTCACCGACTTAATATATCCTTTGAATGGTATATTATTCTTTTTTTTGAGGAGTGGGAAGCACAACAGCTTTGCCAGTTTAAACCCTTTCGCATTGGTTGTTGCACAGAGCAACCAAATACAGCCAAAGGATATCCTCCGGTAAAAAGGGGATTTTTGGTAGATAGTAAATCTTTGCAGACTAGGATACATTCATGCATACAGATATTTAAGATATGCGTAAATGAAATGAAAATGGGGGTGAATTAATGTAGCTGATGCTCTGTTGTCGCTGCTTGCAGGATTTATTTGCGTGAGCTGTGACCTTCTCTAATAAAAGCCTAAGAAGGTAATGCGGTTGTGTACATGATCCTGCAGACGTTGATTTATTATTTATTAAAATTATTCTTAAATTCGAGAGAGGGATTCCTGTTGCTCATCCTATATACATACATACCACATATACGTACGCTGATAGATGTACCTATGCGGATTTTAAATTCTTTTGGGAATAGACTTGTACCTTTATATTATCGCGCTCGTGTCAGTGGTGGTGGCCTAACCTTGTCAGAAAATCAAATATCTACCTATAAGTAGCTTCTTTTAGTATACACGGACATTGGATAGTTCCTAGCTTAAATAAAGAAGCACAATATAACTCAGTAATTGCTCGTTGCTGCACAATAATCGAAAGGCTGGTTATTGGCGTCTGTGCTTGTTGGACCGTACACAAACATTCTCTTAAGACCTCGGCTGCTAGATAAAAGAGTGTGCTAAGCAGTGTTGCCAGAATTTTAAAACTCAAAATGATATATAGGATACAAAAAAATGCTAAAATGTATGAAGCTAAATAAAAAAATGCTAAAAAAAAACAAAAAGATATACCTACCTTAATAAGCCTTTCAAATAAATTGCATAATATGAATTCTTCCAAATACGGAAATAATTAAAATGTGTAAGTACCTATTACACAACCCGTTCAATTGTGAAAATTTAAAGTATTTCTTTCTATTTATTGGAAAAAGAGCAATTTTTATTAAAATATAGAAAAAGAAGTTGTTACATACAAAGAAAATAAAGCGAATAAAATAAGCGTAGCGAAAAAATTATTTCAAGTTTAGGCAAACACATCACTAGAGGGTAGATATTAGTTATGTAGGATAACCAATTTTATTAAAGAACTGCACTGAGCATAAAACTTTAACACCTAGACAATAATTAGCTTTTGAAGGGTAAGGCGGAGTTCCAATGAATTTGCTAGAGCACAATACCTACTTGTTACCAGTTACTGGTCGGAACTATAACACTTATTGATCATTAGACTTTTTCATGTAATAATTACATATATAAAAAAGATCTCCATTTTTCCACTGAGACCATACGTTTCTTTAATGAAATTATTGGAGACTATTAGAAATTTTTTTGTGGTTAAATTTGGCAGCGCGACATTTCATTCTGGTTCATCACTCTATATCAGTATATGGTGTCTTTTTTGTTGACCTACTTTAAATGAACAAGGAGTAACTTTTTTAAAGAAACGAGTCCGTTCCTATATTTTACGTATTTCTGTTTACCACCAAAACCATATCGTTCTCCAATTCGTATAAACGTTTACTATAATGTTCGCCTTTTTTATTCGGTTTTATTCGCCAGCGACTCTTCCATCAACATTTGCCGCAACGTCAACCATTTCACACAATACGTGTATCGTCTTGAATTCTCAATCCCTAGATGAACTCACTGCGAACGAAATGTTAATCATATATAATCATCCTTGTTAGGTCATTACAAACTTAAAGTTTTGACCAACAAACACGATTACGATACAAATACAAGCGATCAATCCACAGGGTCACTGCATTCACATTTCGGAAAATAGTTGAAAAATGAATACTTTTATTACACTCTACACGGTATCTCAGCATAGGATGGCTTGAAACCAACATTTCAAAGAAAACACAAAAATGAAATTTAAGAAAATGCTAAAAAAGCATTTGGCATTTTTCTTTAAAAAAAAATGCTTTCAAATCTGCAAAAACTCTATATTTAGCATTAAAAATGCCAGAATGGCATCGCGTGCTAAGGCTTTTCAAAAACAAGTTATTTCTTGTGAACAGTTCGCCACCTTTTCTTCAAAAAGTCGGGCTCTGAATTTAATGGTTATGGTATAGCTCATTTTCTGAGATCTCTTATGTCAATTTGCAGGGACAACTATCCTTCCAAAATCCTTCCTTTCCTCTTCAGCATTGAAGTTCCCGGGCAGAATACATAAGCCGACGCGACGCTGGAGGCTATTTAAGGTTTCGTCAAACAGAACGCGTTATTAACGCCGCAGTGAGATTATTTTACGCGGCGGTAAGATTATTTTGACTCGACATTCTCAACGCCGCTTTAGACGACGTCAAACAGACAGCTATTATCAAATTCTCTCAAAATGTCAAACAGATCGGTTTACGAATTATTAATTTTATTTGCCGAAAAAGAAAAAAAAGAATGTGCGCAAACACGACATAAATGAAAAGAGAGAAGAAGACAGAGAATACCGTTCTCATTTAATTCCTTTGCAATTGTCTCCCACACCTCCCTTTCAAACAACGTTTTTATACATTTCATCAACCATATCGTAAAGACATGGCTAATATCTTTCAAATTCTATTAATATTTCCATTCCACACTACAAAAATTACACTCACCGCCAAGCGTCAGAGAAATAATCTGTAATTTTTCACAAGGGAGCTCGTTTCACCGCTGCGGTGAACTCAACGCGGCGTTGACAACGCGCTCTGTGTGACAGGGGATGTGTATTGCAGTATATTACAATGCGGCGGTGGAACGCGACGGTGAAACGCGGCGTTAAAACGCGTTCTGTTTGACGGAGCCTAGCTCCTACTTGATGCGTCTTTAACCTCTTTGGTGTGGGGGCGAGCACACATATAAAATATAAAATTTGGAATGTTTTGAATTTGAAATTTTTATACGGATAACTGGTATGTAAAATACCGGTTTAACAACAATACGTTTTTTTCAGCAGATTTCCCATGACAAATACACATCCTAATCTCAGTATAGAGGTTTATCTGGTCTTTTATCATCTGGATCGCGTCAGGAGGTATTTAGACTCTTATGCTGTAGCTCGTTGACATTGCGAGTCTAGTTAGCTTTGAACGCGATTCATTTTCTAAGACTGAGTATGACTCTCTCATAACATAGGTGAGAATTTACTTTGAGCGACACCTCGGACCACTGTACAAAACCTGGAGAGCGAGATCCTTGTATTGAGTCCATGACATCAGCACTCCTGAAATTCCATTTCGGGGATGTAAGAGTTGCCGTTGGCCCATAGAGGTTTCAGTCGTCACAAAATCATTTTAAAAAAGTCTTGAAAACCAATATACCAGCCTTAGCTTTAAAAACGCAGAAATAGCTCACTTAATGCATCAGCCTGACTATGTTGAGTCAATCTAGCGAGTTCATCTTCTGTACGTTCCTCTTTAGTATAATAAGCCGATAGAGCATTTGCCATATTTTCTTCCTGTTCGACACTTGCCATTAAAAGTTTAGCAAGACGAGTACGGATGAACAGGACCGGTTTTTGGTAGGTTCCACACCTATATATATATATATGAAATGGTTTATAGACTTAGGCTAGATATATGAAGAGGCTTTAATGGCTCTGTTTGTATATCGGCACTCGGCAGATCTTTGGGCTGGCTAGGTGTTATAATACTCCATTCCGCACTCAGTTCAATGTTGACCCATATTGTGTAATACCGGCCGCGAGTTTTTCTCTTACCAACTATAACCCTGCTTTAAATTCTGTAATCAATTACTTACTGTGCTGCTACATACTTATACTTCTAGATCTTGGAAGAAGTATGTCCCAACGAATTTATTTCGGGCGTGTTGGGGTAGATACCTATGGACAGTGACATAGGAAGTGGGTTGTGTCTTCAAGAACTCCCTGATTACCGCAGCCTATATATAAAGTTCTCTTCCTTCAGACGCATTTTTCTCATGTGGTATCGCAGAATATTGCGCTCCGTATGAGTTTCTCGATTCTGGCATAATTAAAGGACCGTCATGGGTTTCTTGTGGTATAATAAATTCCTAAGGCGGTCCATCTATCGTTCGCTCCATTTGTGGCTTTTCTTCTTGCTTTAAATTTAAGCGAGAGAGAAAGGCCTCGTGAATTCTAGGTATGGCGTGATCTAGTCCGTATAGGTAGGTATACATAGGCAAAGTATTTCTTAAGGAACAGAATGACCCGTTTCGTTTAGTTTCCAATTTACAGAATGGCTAATTCTCATGGCATTAATGACGGCTGATGATTGTAACGGGTTTTTCAACAGGGACGCTACAAAAGTAGAGCGACGGGGACAGCAAACGACGCCGAATTTCTTGCCGCTCTTTTGACATTTTTTCTCTTCAGTAAGGTTTGCCATTTCATGTTGGAAAGATATACGAGTTGG
This sequence comes from Cheilosia soror, assembly GCA_949372485.1. Classification (NCBI taxonomy): domain Eukaryota; kingdom Metazoa; phylum Arthropoda; class Insecta; order Diptera; family Syrphidae; genus Cheilosia; species Cheilosia soror. The sequence goes on along the minus strand of OX443561.1, from coordinate 137,823,009 downwards.
AAAGATTTACTACCGAAATTCGGAGTCAGTGGCCTCAACGTTAAGAGCGCTACGTCCAATTTGGTCGTCATAATCGTCCTTGCAGATCAACAATTGAGCGTCTAGTGGAAAAATTTGAATCCACAGACACAGTACAAAATGTTCCCGTGCCAGTGAGACAAAGAAGTGCTCGTATAGTGTCGAGAATATTGCTGCCGCTGATGCTTCAGTTGAAGAAAGCCTAAATGTGTCTCTCACACGTCGTTCTCAAGCGTTGGGCATCTCTGTGACGTCGTTGTGGCGAATTTTGCGAAAAGATCTTGGCCTACATCCTTACAAGATTAAATTGACGCAAGAACTGAAGCCGCTTGACCACCAGAAGAGTCGTATGTTCGTGAATTGGGCTGAGCAACAACTTGAAAATGATTCGGATTTTCATCGAAAAATCATCTTCAGCGATGAGGCTCATTTCTGGCTGAATGGCTTCGTCAATAAACAAAATATGCGGTATTGGTCAGGCAGCAATCTACACGTACTCCATGAGTCATAATTGCATCCCGAAAACATTACGGTTTGGTGTGGTTTATGGGCCGGCCGGCGGCGTCATTGGGCCGTTCTTCTTCCGTGATGATCAAGACCAGCACGTTACTGTGAATGGGAATCGCTTCCGTTCAATGATAACCGAATATTTTTGGCCCCAATGGGATGATATGGACTTGGAGGACATGTGGTTCTAACAGGACGGCGCCACAAGCCACACAGCGAATGTCACAATCAATTTATTGGAAACCAAGTTTGGAGAACGTGTTATCTCACGAAATGGTCCAGTCGCTTGGCCGCCTCGGTCGTGCGATTTGACGCCATTAGACTATTTCCTATGGGCTACGTCAAGTCTATGGTATATGCCAACAAGCCAGCGACGATTAATGAACTTCGTATACGAATATCGAACGTGAAATTGCAGCAGTATCGGCCGATTTATGCTTGAAAACCGTCGAAAATTGGGTTCAGCGTCTGGACTTCTGCAAGCGTGCCCGTGGTGGCCATGCACATGAAATCGAGTTCCGTACATAATGGCATCGAACGTACTTTCACAGGAATAAAGAATTTCATTGATATCCAAAACCGTTTTTGTTTTATTTATAAAAAACGTTTGTAGTGCTCTTAGTGAAAAACCCTGTATATGTATAAAGATGTCTACGGGAAGCAGATTAAGGATAGCCTCAAGTCCTGTGGTTGGAGTTATTCTCATCGCACTGGTAGCGACGATGCACGCTAGTCTTTGAACTTTTGTTAGGCCTTGTAGTTCGAAGGTCAGCAGAAGCTATTATTTTGACGCCGGATGTTTCAAAGTTGCATAAGCACTTCATTTAGAAGGACAATAATGACGCAAAGCAGTGTAATCTCGCCCTGAGGGTGAGTTTCCCTGGAGGCATGAAATTCTAGCCTAGAGCCCACAAGTTCGGCTATAATGTTTCTTTCTTCAAGTATACTGACAATGTAATGGTAGGTATACTGCCTACGGCATCAAGGTATAAAACTACCATCCCCAAAAAACAAACACATTTTTTATTTTACATAAAATGTTTGCCCCAATAAATTTAAGGAAGTTTAAGTTATTATCGCAGTTTGTTATCGTATTACTGGTTTCTAAAAATACACGCGCAAAGAACAAAGAGCGAGCACAAATCTTTTATTGGTTATACGTTGTTCAAAAGTTGCCTGCCTTCTCATTTAATATCTTTGTATCTCATTCAACGAAAACCACAATAAGTCTTAACTGATTTGCATTAATTTGAGTTTCTTTATTTCAACAAATACCAAGCCTCCATGTTAATTAATTTATTAAGATAAATTCTTAATGCCATGTTAATGGTCCAATTAAAAAAAAAAAGACACATAAGTGATCGGTTAAGACTTTGGATACATATACGAGGTCGTTCGATCGCACAAAAGGAGCTCCAATTCCAGCTCCACCCTCTTTTCTTTCTTTTGGCGGACAAGTTAAATGAGAGCTTTAAAATATATCCCCTTCATCCCTTGAATATTTCCATCTCCAATTTAGTTGGCTGCTATTGATTTTACGCCAAAAAAAGTGATTTTTGAATTAAATAACGACCACGACATGCATGACTCCTCATCCTCAAACGGAGAAATTATGCTGATATATTAGAACTCACGCGAGGATTACAGTTTTTGGGTAACGATCAAAAATACCACCCCATCTGTACTACGTCTTATATACTCATCCTTTCAGAAGCAGATAAGATGGCTTTGGTTCGAAATACCTACTTCACATGAATCTCTCTCATGGAGCCAGTGAATGCAATAAGGTTTCTCGGCGTCTCCCTTTTTTTTAAGAATACGCGCGGTATGACGATATCGCGACGAGGTTGCGTCTTTTTTTTTTTTTTGGGCAGTACTAGGGCGAGTAACTATCTCACTCTGGCGTGCAGGTATACAGTGCAGACTCGCTGGAAGAATGCCATGCATAATGTCCCCCAAATTAGATAAAACTGGCGCCAATGTAATCGCCTTTTGGTTGACATTTTTTGTTGTTCCTCTGTTCTTCTGCTTCTTTCTTGTATTTGGGTGCGTTGGTTCTTAATTTTTGTTCCCTCTGGTTATAGTAATTTTATTCGAAGTTCATTTGTATTCATTTGTTGATAAGGAGGTATTTGGTCGTGTTTCTTATGAGAACAAAAGCGATGAGCCGCTCATTTGTTTTGCGGTTCCAAAAAATTAATATCTATTCCAATGAAAAAGTATCTTTATGTATCGGAACATGGTTTCGTATCTTTGCAATTATATATCAGAATCAGGGTTGAATATAGAGACTATACATTTCTGGCTGGATGAATATTATGTTGGTGGACCAATCGAACCTTTATCTATAATAGTTGAAATAGTTTTTGTATCTTTTGCTCTTATTTCACTACTTCACCATATGCGGGAGTGTAAGAAACTATCAAATGGTCTTTCCGAAATGAATGGCTGGAAAAAGTGTGACATAAGCCAACGCCGATCTCAACATGACGTATAGTCAGAGTGATGGTGCGGGTGAGCCTTTTATCGGACCTGAGACCTCACATCCATGAACCGGGTGTAGTTTCGTTGCAAATCGGGCTTGCTGTATTTTAGAATCAATGCAAGGGCCTGGCACCACTTCAGAGGTTGTAGTTTGTTCTTGTTTGGAAAACCGGTACCCAAACCTTGAAAGCCATAATGGGCTACCAATGTACCTGTAAGGCACCGGATGTTGTACACCACAAATGCTACTCAAATCCTTGGGTTTGTCCTGATGCGGTATAGGTCAGGGATATAAGCTGCCGGAATGAGGTAAGTATGTTCTACAGCACAAAACATATGGCATGTCATATGTCTTAAAACCAAAGCTATTGAACCGAAGTCACATTCACAGTATCTACTAGTTAGATTAGATGATTACCGGCCCTGGCACTGCGGCCTCTCTAATGGAGCCTATTGTGCCATTATCTACGAGTTACTTACTTACATATCGGGCTCCCGACCCGTGAAGAGTTTCTGCCTGAGACACTGCAGCCTTCCATCCTCTATGGCACGCTGTTTCAAGTTGTCGAGACCAAGCGCTCTGACATCCGCGATGGCTTGGTCTTTCAAACGGAGGTTCGGTCTTCCTTGTCTTCTCGAACCTGGGGGCTGGCATTCGAAGATGCTCTTATAGCTGGAACATTATTGTCCATTCGCTCGATGTAGCCGAGCCAATGTAGTCGACGTGTTTTGGCTTTTTGGACTACATCTACATCTTGGTACAGCTCATAGAGTTCGCGGTTGTATCTTTTCCTCCATTCGCCCTCCTCGCACACAGGACCAACAAATTCGCAGAAGTATTTTTTTTGTTTTGAAGGAGCCCATATAGTATATCAGCTCTCAGTTCTTGCTTATCGTCCAGCACTCGGCGCCATAAAGCAGAACTGGCATGATACGGGTTTTGTAGATCATATGGACCTACTCCAGTCATCGGGCATGTTTTCTTCCACCCACGCTTGGTTGATGATTCGGTGCATGCTCCCGAGTATAGTTAGGTTTATACGACGACTGTCTAAGTATATTAACAAAAGATTGGTCCTTTGCGCTACCACCTAAATCTGTTACAAAAAATGACGCGTTGCGCTGCTCAATAACTAAACCAATCTGTACTATTCCTACAGGGAAGCAATTGCTTCCAAAGAAATTATTATTCACGCCAAAACGCCAATAAGAAAAACTTCCTATATATCACATGGAAGGTTGCCAACCACATTTCACCAACAAAAAGTGTACCTACATCCTGAAATATGTGGCACGTCGAATAGCCAGATAATAAATTTTATCCGAAGAATAATAAATTTCATCCCAGGAATTTGAAAATGATATCCTCCCCAGTAATTGACACGTGTACACTGTGTACACACAGGCATAAGAACAAACCATAACCAACTAATAGGCTGCCAAAGACTCCGACTCCGACTCTATAGCTAAATCGCATACAGCGGGAGATTTATTTCACTATATCAGGGGTCGACCACCATTTTTGGATTATAGCCAACAAAAACTCACCCCTTTCGGTCTGAATGGTGGTCGGGGGGCCATGGCATTGTTTGGCTTTTGCCAATGTCACGTCATTTGATATTGTAGCTTTGGCTGCCTTCTCATCCCCTGATGTCTCTTCTGTTTGATTAGAGACGTAGTGTCTGTCGTTCATCATTACCGCTAATTAGGAACTCTTTATCCATCCTCAAGGTGTTTTTATGTTTTTCGTTTTTGTTTTCGTCAGTGCGAAAAGGGACTAAATGTTGTTGATGCTCATCAAAGATGTAGCTTCATTATCTATATCGAAAACTCTCTACTCTGTAGTGAGAGTATTGATTACGTGCTGATGAGGTCCTGGAGAGTGACTTCGGGTGTTGGGGGCCTTCAAGAGGTTCAAAGGGTACAAGTGAGAGCACTTCTATATTGTATATTGACAGGGATTGTTGAGCGAAAGTGATATGTTTCCAAATGAAGGTAGCTCAAATATTACCCACACTTGGCAACGTTTCAGAAGTAGAAGAAGGTTGCTCCTTTCAACTTCATCGTAAATTGACTTTGACAGTTGATATTCGATGTTGATTTTGAGGGAAAGGGTTCCTCTATTATTGTGCGACCTGTCTCAAACTTGGATTCTATCTTAGCTCATGGACTGAGGTTATGTAATACCTCGTGACAGTCATTGGGATTAGACTTCAACTGATTTACATACTTAGGTGGACCTGGGCCTCAACCAACCAACACACCTCCTCAGTTAGCTCGATCTTTAGATAGCCGCCTCCAATTGCGCACCAAAGACAAGGTTTTCCTCTACTGCGTTGTCTTTCAGGGTAAGAGTGGAAGACTCTTCGGGCCGGAGTAGGTACTATAGTGTTCATTCGCTCTTCACGCTCTATCCACCTTAGACGACTGATTGACACTTTCTGACAAGGTCGATTTAACTGTATACAGTTTGTAGTATTCGCTGTTAAATCTCCTTCGGAAACGGGACCGAAAGTCACCCGAAGAATTCTGCATTTAAAACGACAAAGGAATAGGCGCAGTAGCGCAGTGGTTAGTGTGCTGGACTACTGTGCGAGGGGTCCCAGGTTCGATCTCCGGAAAAACACAAATTACATCTTAAGGTTTTTCTACTGCGCCACCTCTCGCGAACGTCTGACAAACATCCGAGAGAATAACTGTCCTGAAAAAGCTTCTCAATTCAGCCGTTCGGACTCGACATAAAATTGTAGTTACCATCCATTCGTCACAAAAATAAAAAACTCACACAAACGAATGGTTGCGAGAAGCTAGGCCTTGGGTGTCACACGCCTGTTGCGCCAACTATTTATTTATATTTTTAAGGACTTCTTCATACAGTTTCGCTAATGCACATGTTTCTGCGCCATATAGCTGGTGGGTCTTATAGTGCTCTTTGTAAATACTTTACTATACAGAATCGCCTTCTTAGACCAACGAAACATCGATTCGCAAGCATAGTTCTTCGATTGATTTCTAATGTGATGCCATTTTCAGAGTTTATAGCGGAGCCGTGGTGGATATAGATGGATTCTTTTTGACAGCGTAAACTTGGTTTTACGAACATGCACTACTTGTCCCATTTGTTCCAATATTTTCAAATGTGCCAGTGACAGCTCGCAGAGTTCTGCCAATAATGGTAGAATTTCAACCGCAGATGCAACTGAAAAATTATGCCTCTCATGTTGGCTTGTGATTTTCGCACAATTTTCTCAAGTATGATGCGTTGCAGAAGTTATAGTGGATCATAATTCCAAGAGAGAAAGTGCCCCTTATCATATCAAACTAATTGTATCGGTTAGTAAGTCAACCCTAACTAAAAACTGCCGTTTTAGTCATACGTGCAGATAAAGTCACTGATACAAATTCCCTGTATAAAATACACCAATTTGGATTAATCTCTGCGCCAAAACACCAGAATTATACCACATAACAGTTTATTACTTAAATGGGCCCAATTATGCACCTTAAATCCGTGAACAATCCGAGAAATTTCATAACCCAACCAGTGGCGGCTTCTCTTTTCAAAATCCCCAGCCAATCAGTTGCAACTTTTAGATTGCCTATCTCGATGCCCAGATCGGGTGTGTCCGCCCGACACTTTTACAAAAAAAAAAAAAAAACTCCTCGAACAACTCAATTCCAAACGGCCATCATTTGTCCGTCATTATGCACAATCGATCGACGTCGCCGATAAGTTGTGGTTTCGAATTCGTTTCGCCTCAATTTCGCCATGAATCAGCAGAATTTTCCACCAGATTCCGTAAAGAATTTCCGTCATAGAAACAGCACAGCAAACGCTTTTCAATAAAATTAAAAAACCCTAATCCGCTGCGGCGCACTCGATCACAAAACCCATGTCCTTAAGTGGTGTCTGGAATTATTTCAAAGTGGTTTTGGTAGCTGATATCAGGCACCGCCATCTCGTCTCCTCGGCGTTCTCGTGAGGCAAGTGTTTCGACTATTACACGTCTTAACACACCACAACAGCGCATACGGCTAATTTACCTCAAGATGTTGGCCTAATTTCCACATTTCGTCCATTATAATAGATCGGGGAGGATCCTGTATCTTGAATTTTGATGTTTGATATCGAATCGCCCCACACTCACGCATACAACGTATCGTATCAGAGTGATAGAGGGCGCATCTTGATGCGCCACAAACAAATTGAATACATTTCATCTGGACACATGGTATGGTGCTGGGTATGCTGGTGCCAGAAGATCAAAGCGAGCGATGATGAGGTGGAACGGGTTTCTGATTGGGCGGAATTGTTTGAAAGTGCTTCAGAGTAGTTTCGGATGTCGGGACGATGTATATAGGAGGTCGAATAGTGCGGGCTTCGATTTACGTAGCATAAAATATGTTTTTGATAGCGATTAGTTGGCTTGGCTTGATTTAACTTTTTAGGCAACAGCTGCAACCGATAAAACTATTTCTACGGTATTATTCTATCTTGCACACTCCACCTATACGAGAAAATGTCCTCCTCTATACCAATGTCGAAGACGTGACTATACGAATTCGCATATTAGCCTGCAATTGGTAACGTTGATATATATAGCCATATTTCTAGGACCCTACATAGTCCGCCAGACCCTCTATTGAGGAGCCCTTCCACTTGTGCACGTCACCTAAGGCGAGGTCTTCCTCTACTGTGTTGTCCCTCCGGGTTGGATCCGAAGACTTTTCGGGCCGGAGCGTTGGTGTCCATTCTCTCTACATTCTTAGCCATCTTAGTCGACTGATACGTACTTTTTTCACCAGGTCGATGTCGCTGTGTAGCTCGTAGAGTTCGCTGTTAAATATCCTCCTCCAAAGCCCGTCAACGCAAACGGGCATTCGAAGGTATCACTAATCAATTGCCTTCTTAGGCCAAAGAAACAGCGGTTGGCAAGTGCTGTGGTGTCATTTTTAAAGTTAGAGTTTCTAGCAGAGTCGAGGTAGATAAGGTCCCTAACCACCTCAAAGTTATAGCCGTCTATCGCGACGTTGTGTGCCCATTCTTGTTGACAGCATGTATTTTGTATTGCCCTCATTCACCATAAAACCAGTTTTTTCCGCCTCTGTACTGATACTGATACTTGCCAACGCACCAGTGACAGATTGCTGTGTTCTGCCAATTATGTCAATGTTCTATAGCAGTTGCACAGACTTTTGGAAAATTGTGCCGCTGGTGTTGGCGTGCGAGTTTTCTCCAGGATCTGCTGTCGTGTAAATATTTGGTCGGTTGTGGTCCGGTCTAAAACCTCACTGATAGGGTCCAATCATTTCGTTGACAAATAGCTTCAGGCGTTCACACAGTGCAGCAGACAGGACTTTGTAATCCATGTTGAGGAGACTGATGCCTCTATAGTTGGCCCAGTTTAGAGGGTCTCCTTTATTGTGGATCGGGCAAACGATGCTGAGGTTCCATTCATCATAGGCATACCTTCCTCTAACCAAATCTTGGAGTCGAGTTGGTGGATGCTCTCTGCCAAGTTATCTGCCTTAAAAATCTCGGCCGATAAACCGTCCGGTCTAGCAGCTTTGTTGGACTTCAGTTTGGATATTGCTAACCACACCTCATTTTAGTCAGGTGGACGGAAGTCCTGGCTTTCATCGTGTAGGGTAAATGGTTCATTCTGTCTGACAGACAGCGGAGTTTGCGTCGTCTTCGCCATAGAACAGTACGCAGACATTCATTTTCATGTCTTGATTTCTACTGTGGAATAAATATTGTGTCTACCTTCTTGTTGCCGCGGACATTATCCATACTCATTCTGCAGAACCTGACGACTTTTGCGGTTATGCTAAAACTAGACATGACTACATTTTAAACTCTACACGCTTTCGTATTCGGTCTTAAAATACTTGTGGACTTACCAGGTCTGAAATCGCACTGGTAGACGCCAATCAGTTAGTTCACAAATGGTAAGGGTAACTGGCCTGAACACAACTCCATCTCTGTCATATCTGCGGATGCCACAACTTAATTTTGAGAACGTCACTCAAATACCTATGTGGTGTGATGTTAGATGCCCTTACAGCGTTAAAGGATGACGGTGTTTGCAGCTTATAGGTCACTGGGAAACAGTTACGGTTTGCTCGAAAGATCTCTGGACCTTTGACATTAGATAAGTCATTTCTGTTTTTTTTGTTTAATTATTCCCCAAACCTTTTCTGTCCCGCCTCCAATTTTGTTATATTATTCAGCTGTACTATCGATCTCCAGAATATTGAACAAGCTGAGTTCAAATTTGGACTTTTTCGGAAGAGATGTTTCGAAGAACTTTAGCTTTATTTAGTTTGAACACTCTTTTAAAATGTAATCAGGTCCTACATCTTCGACGGTCGTGTAGGAGGTGACTCACCCTAACAACTAAGAAATTAATACAAAGATTGTATTGTCCTTGCCAATGTCATCTAAGACCTTTTTGCCCTTCTTATACCTATTATAGGGCTATAGGTATCCCTTACGCTTGGTCGATCATTGCATAATAATGACACGTCGTTGAAGATGATTATCCCAAAAAACCAAACAAAAGACCTGGAAAAGAGACGCAAATTAAATAGACACACCGCATAGACCTATACGCATGTGAATTTACACTTCGCAGGATAATCTAAAGGATCTTAAGGGATAATCATCAGGGAGTAAAAAGAGCACACAGTATACAGGATTAACTGCCATTCAGTGTCATTTTTGTCTCATCTGTTCAAAGCGTCTAATAGGTCTATCGCGCGATGATCTCTTCATTCCGAATATATCCATGCAACGCTGATGCTATTTACCCGATTAGTCTAATTCCCTTTTGAACACCCTCCCCGCTTCGGCGGAGGGGAGTGTTTTTAAATTTTGACCATGCCGCTCTGGCATCTTATCCGTTGATCTTTTCGTTGCCGTTGCGGCAGTCGCACCAACATCTTATGTTGTCCGTAATCCATTTCGTTTTGTATCTTTGTATCTTCTCTCATTTGGCTGCGGGCAATGTGATGGATGTGCATTGCTTTTGTGTTAAACGCCACATTATGTCAGTTTGGTGTGTCATTTGACATGAGTTGAGTTAACATATTGCTTTGTATGGAGTATATGTATGTTAAAAAGGAGACCAGAACCATTCACCATCACTGACCATACCAGTGTCACAAAAGAACTATATATACCGTCGATATTGATGCATTCTTTCTGCCGAGGATAAGAGTGACGGTGGCAATGTGTTGTGAGGGTTTCAAAGTACCACGCACCGACGAAAGAGTGTTTGGATGGCAATTAGCTATTTTGGAACAATCTGGGTCACAAAAGATACCGCCTTTTAGGTAAGAATTAATAATGAAGCTTTCATTCGCTGTCATACGCTTGGCTCATAACATTGTATAGCTTTCTACGTTGCTAATTGCCGTCACATTGCTTTCCAATCCGCATGATCCTTAATTAAGTTTGTCACGCATATGTGATGCGTGTTTGATTAGCCAACAGTGAGCATGCACAATCGTCTAATTAGCTAGAAACCGAATCGAATTCATAGAAGACACACACAAAGTTTCGCGAACTTCGAGCCAACCAGAGCGTTGTGCCGTGTCGAATCTAGAAATTTATCAGTTTACTTTCGCCAATATTTGCTTAGTTGTAAATTTAGCACTTAATTTATTTTTTATTTTTTTCGATTCTGCCCGGACACTACCCATACGCATATGGCGCCGATGTCGAATTATTTGATTTTCAAAATAAACAATTTGCAGAAACAGGTACTAGATACAGGTACTAAGTTTTAAGGCAAATCGGGGTGCGATTGATTGTTCAAACGATATTCTTTTATTCGTATTACATAGATATCCGGATTGAGATTTAAATTCCACTTATCATAGAAATGTCTGGCAAAGGTCATGACATTTAATGATGTAATGTACCGCAATAATTGCATATTTACCTTCAGAAGTTTAGAATGAGGAAATTAAGACCAATAACAGAGTAAGGTGCTGCCTAAATTGATCGAAATGTTGCATTGTAAAATGTCAACAATAAATAAACATTCGCACATGATTGGCTAAACCAAAAATTTCGCACACGAAAATATCACTTCTATTTGGAACAATAAAACACTACAGTTTTTGGATAAATAAATAAATAAAATTTTGGGGCAGCAGGCGCGCGGCGTGTAGATAGACACCCTAGGCCTAGCTTCTCACAACCATTCGTTCGGGTGAGTTTTATTTTTTTTGGACGAATGGAAGAAACCTACAATTTTATGCCGAGTCCGTACTCGGAGTCGGAGAAGCTTTTTCAGAACACTTCTATACTCTCGGATGTTTGTCAGATGTTCGCGAGAGGTGGCGCAGTGGAAAAAAACCTTAAAGATGTAATTGGTATTTTTCCGATGATCGCACCTGGGACCCATCGCACAGTAGTCCAACAGACTAACCACTGAGCCACTGCATTATGTTATTTTAATGCTGACATACAGAAATCTGTCATCGGTAAGCGGTACGTGTATTTTTGTATATATAATTTATTTATTTTATAAATGAAAAACTATTTTAATCGATGTAAACGCCTTGTCGGTCTAAAATTCAAGTATTGTTTATGAAAAATAAAATAATCCCGGGTCCATAAAATTATGTTTAAATCGTTTAAAAGTGGAATGAAAAACTTGTTTTGGTTTCGTGTAAACAATTTTGTTTTTTGGATAAGACTCTTTTTTAACTGTTTAAACTTTAAAGTTCTTCAAATTATTGTTAATATTCCATTTATTGTGCAGCATTATCCCAAATACCAATAGCGGACCCAACTAACTGAGATTTATCTCAGACTTTCTCTATGACCATCTGCGATATTGCAGAATATTTAAGCGGCATAAAACGCTCTATTTGCGAAGGGGAAGAGCTCGTCAAGGCTGGTTGGGTCTATGCTATAGGTGTGATATAAGATCCAGGAAAGAGTCAGGTAACTGGTCTGGTCAATGCATTTTCGATGACTTCAAAACCCCACGAAATCAAACTAAGAATCTTGTATAAACCATTTTGTTTCTATGTGTTGCATTGGGGGATGCGACGCTCGATCAAACACTTTAGTTTGATTTTAGTTCCATTTGCGTAAACTAGTTAGGCATTTATTTTTATGTTCTTAGTTGAAACATGTATTTATTATTTACAATATTTAATTATTTAGTGACGCTTAGCATATTTTTCATATATTTTGTTCGCTGATCTGTCAAATTTGTATGTCTAGTAGGGTTCAAATTGTCACCACTAGGGTAAACCCTCATTCATTCATTCATTCATTCATTCATTTTCAATGGTCCACTTGTCCATTAAGTGGGTCGCGGGTGCAGGTTGCTCAAGTGGACCCTCCATAGCTCTCGATCCTCCGCCATCGACTCTAAATCATCAAGGGCAATCCCCATACGGGTATAGGAGAGATTATGGACTTGATCTAACCATCTCATCCTTGGTCTACCTAGAGGACGCCTACCCGATGGTACGGATTCCATAGCACGTCGTGGAATCCTGGTCGGGGACATGCGTTTACATGCGTTTAGGGTAAACCCTCCATTTCTCAATTGTAATAACATTTTATTTTGTCACTTTGACCGTTTTTCGGTCACATGTACTCGTATATGGTGGAATTTTGCCAACTTTGCCTGGTTAGCCAACTGTTCGATTTTCAACTGCAACACATTTATTTTGAGTTTTAAATGTCAGACGCCACAAATGTTACCAATAGGTAATTGGGCATGTTCAAAAACTAGTTTATTAAGTCTAACAGCTGGCTCACGTGCTGTGTCAAGTTTATTATTTTCCCCGATTGGTTACATATGAGCCAATGACAAATCCAGTAAATAATTTCTTGACTAATGTCGTTTTTCTTTAGGCGGTGGCCATGGTGTAGTGGTTAGAGTCATTGCTTGTGACCCGAGCGGCGTTGGTTCGAGCCCCGTCGGGGGACAGCAATACTCTACCACCGACCATAAAGAGAAACGAACAATATCAGAATTTCTCCACCACTACACCAAAAAAGGGGTTTCTGCTTGGTAGTACAATGGACTGAGATTCGTCTGAGTGCTTCAGGATTTGGAATCCCCTTTTTAAAAAAAATAAATAAAATGTCGTTTTCGGTTGGTCGTCCAGAACCGTCCGGAAGCAATCCGAATTCTTCTGAAAGCGTTCGATTGGCACTCAATTGACAGTTCTTCTACTCAAAAGAAGAGAAATTTGCTTCTGAATTTAAATATAGAATCGCGGAGAGTTCTTCCGGACGGTTCTGGATGACCAAACGAAAACGACATTAGTACGTACACAGATGGATGACATTTGGATTGCAGGTATTACGTATAGGTATGCCTGACATTGTAAAAGTGACGATAACGAACAATGTTTCTTTCATTCTAGTCCAGGAGATGACTAAACTTTTGAATGAGCCCGTTTGGCATGGTGCTATATTTTGTCTTTTGTCAAAGGCTTGATAGACGTTAAGAAATTGAATCTTTTTAAGTCTAATGCCTTACATTTTTTTTTTAATTTCATTGTACAAATTTTAGAAGAAGTTTTTCAAGAGAAAATTTTGGATTGACTGCGTCCGTCACTTTATTTCTTATTTTTCCCCTGCCAAGTGGCAACACAGTATATGCCACTTTTCCCGCCTTTTGGCATTTTCCTTGCATTTTTCCTGTTCTTTTGTTTATTTATTTTTGTTATCGCTAGAGATAGCGTATCACTTCATTTTAGGGTTCCGTATCCAAAGGGATAAAACGTTACCTTTTTGTTTTCACTACTATAACTATCCGTCTCTGTCCGAACCCATTAAGCCAATTTTGTTCCTAAGTCTATCTCAAAAACTAATTGACGTAGAAGACTAAAATTTGCCCACAACATCAGGTATATAACCTCTAGTTAAACGATAAACACCAAGAATAACAATACATCGACTGGTTTTGGAGCAGCGTTGCCACTGTTGGACTATTTTCTCGCAGTAGATTCTCTAAAAAAAATGCAGTAGATTGAATTTTTTTGCAGTCGATTTTTTCTTTCAAACAAAACCAAGGTAAATTACAAAACATAACATAAACAATAAAAAATGAATAAGGACGAGTATTTAAACAAAACAGAAAAATGCATTAACATTAATGAACATGGAATATTGTGCATCTTCATTGGCTATTAAGTTTTTCTATGTCATCATTATAAAAAGGAAACAAGTTTAAAATAGGCAATATCGAGGGTATACCTACTGCCTTCCAATAGGTACCAACTTTGTATCTACGTACCTCAGAGGTTTCAGTCTTTCATCATTAAAATTAAAACGATTTTTTATCTGTTGACAAGCCTCGATATAAAATTGCAGCACGAAAAACCCCCATCAAGCTAGAAAATATTTGTTCAGAATCCACGTCTAAATTTGACCTGTTGCTGTTCAAAGACATATTTTGCTGAAACAGTTTCCTTCGACAATTTAAGCCAGGAAAACTCAGTTTCCCAAATTGGCTGGTATTTCTGTTTGTATTTTATCTACTATTTGGGTATGGCTTCCTCATTTAAAATTTTACAAAAATGCAGTAGATTTAATTTGGTGGCAGTAGATTTAAATTTTGAAAAAAATGCAGTAGATCTACTGCAATTACCGCAAAGTGGCAACGCTGTTCTAGAGTAATTATTAATTTGGTGATAAAAACATTTTCCTTCATAACAAAAACTATTTAATTTTGTACATAGGTCAAGAACAACCGACACACTAACGTTTTAAAGACACCGACTCTGGCTTTTTTTTTTTAAGTTTTTAAGTTCATATAGCTAGGACTTATCGCGTATTCGATTAGACAATTATAATGTTTTCTTGCTCTAGATTGCACTTGTGAGTTCGATTACCACAAAAAAAAAAACAATCTTTTTTTGGAATCGAGAGCACTTTTGCGAATCTATTCTCAAAGTTGTTTAAGATTTAATAATACAAGAGCGGTTAACTTTGACAGCTATAGTGCGGAGTTTACGCCAAATTTTTCAACTGTATCGAAACACATTGCATCGGGTAAATCTAATTTAGTGATTACTAATTTTCAAATGTTTATAAATCAATTTGGGCGAACATTTAACCAGTAAATAGGAAAACGTATTCGACTGCGACAACGTGTTCGACTGACAGGTTGATAGAATACAGAGCAGCTTATGGAAGGTGACCCATAAGCAACGTACGTGCCGGATGTGACGGATAAAGTAGGTTTACTTTCTACTTTTCTGTCCGTCGCATCTGTTGACATTTGGCAGAGCGTGAGTGCAAGCACTTTCATTTGTGGAAATATAAGGTAATGAGAGAAACTGTCCCTCATATCCAGTGTTGCCATGAAAATATTTTGATTTTGGGATTTTAAAAATCTACAGCTGAGCTGAAAAGATGCAAAATGCAGACAAATCATCAATTAATGCAACGCTGCTCACGTCATTATGTCATCGGCTGTCAACGTATGCGGCGGATTCTATGGGACTGTTCGTTCCGTAGAATACGTCAATCCGTCGACGCAACGGATGCGATGGTTTCTATGGGTCGGGGCCTTTAAAACTTAACTACAAAAAAAAAAAAAAATAAAAATCTGTTTTATCAAAAGTAACAATAACAAACAGCTAAAGTTGAGTTTGGTTGTTTTTCAACGACGAAATATCAAGGAATATCAGCTAAAGTCAACTTTGTCCGATGAAATTGATGTTCTCCAACGAGCAATAAATGCGATTTAAGATTTTTTTTTGCCTTAAAGTCGTGTTAGGCCATAAGAATGATCAATAGATTATGAAACGTTAAACCTTAAGAGACTTAACCTTTTTCATATAACTTTCAGGAAGATGCGACTTTCCGCGGCTTAACCAGATCTACTTGTAATTTTAAATTTTTCGTCGAATGTTAAAAGTGCTTTCCTGAAAAGTTATCAAAATCGACTTTAGCGGTTTTTCCTTGTTGGCTCAGAAAATTCAGCGCTCTCTTCGCATATGCCTAAATAGGCTCTGTTTTTCAACACTGGCTCACAAGTATTTCACAAGTATTTCGTGGCTTGGGTTATGGATATACGATTGCTATTTCGGTACTTTGTTGCTCTGTGATTACAAAAAGATGTTGACAGTGGTAACTTGGTAGCACTTTAAAGTTAAAATAAATGTCACAAAGCTGGCTATCGCAAGAGACCGCCAGATCGTTTGCCGACCGTGGCTGTCTTAACATCTCAGTAAGCACATCGCAAGCATAGAGCAGTGGCAACACTTCTAACGTGCGTCGTTAGAAGTGCTTCCACATAGAAGCTGTTTGTTGAATCCATTAAGGGGATGCAGTGCTGGGAAGTTCTACCGGATTGTAAAACGATCTTCCCAAGAATTAGGTCAGATGGAAGTGTGCCAGAAGAATGAAACCCCTACCTCAGCATCGTGTTCCCCATCAATGAGAAGGGAGATTTATGCATGTACTCTGATCTGCATCATCTATATGAAAAGGAATAAGTCTCGCGCATAAAACCTGATCGGCCGATATCAGAGTGCGGTTTTAAGACAGGATGCAGTGTGGTGACATGGACAACTCATGTCTGAAAGAAGACCATTCTTGAACCCTTTGACATCGAAAAAGACAAGGTGATGCGCTTTTAGGTACAAGAAGACAATTAAGATAGAAACGAAATGTTGCGACCAACTGTCGACAGAGATAAAATGGAAGAGGTCAAGCCAAACTAGCTGTTGCAAACCTAGTCTAACGTGGCACGGACACATTTCTACAGAAATATAGTATATGGCTACGGATTCCGCACTTCGTCGTCCGGATTTTGCAAGATCTATACACCATACGTATTCAATTCTCATTAAATTGACATCCAAAAGGGGTTGAAAATTATTTAGGCGGATATTCTGTGCCGAATCTTTATTATTACAACAACAACACCATACTGCACAAACGTATGCTTACAATTATCCATGGCAACTGCAATTTCCAGCAAATCAACAGTATTGCGTGCGGTCCTTGAGACTGAAAGTCCTCGAATGCCAATCAACACGTGACCGGAATCATATAAATGTATATAGTAAAGTTGAAAATCATCCGGGGTGTTCCTCAGACCATTTGATGAATGATGATCGTCCTGACACAGATTTTCAAGCTCCAGACAGATGCAATGAGCGCGCCGGCCCACCCCTTCTGTCCGCGGCGCTCGTCGTCGCACATTGCAAGCAACCCAGCAATCGATTCATCTTCCACTTATACAAACGATTGTTTATTCTATCAATTTGTGTCCGGAACGTGCTGTGGCGGAGCCGGGGGGAAGGAAAACGGCAAGCGGAAGGACACTATTTATTAGTTATTGTGTTTCAAAAGTCATTCCAACCAAAGCAAGCGCTCAGTCGCTTCCCCCGGGGAAATGTGGCTGTGCGCGTCGAGGAAGTCTTCGAAAATTTAACCAAATTGCTTCGATTGTTCGGTCACGTGCCGGCCACATATTGGCGTACAGATGGTCACGTGACTGCGATCTTCGTGGCGAAATTATGGAAGTTTTTCAATTTCCCATTAAGGTTGGCTGTCGGTCGACTGGCTGTTTTTTTTTTTAAGTGACATCAAGCGGGAAACCACCAAATCGACACTTTTTTATGTGTCAGCTGAAGGTTACGGAATAAACGTCACGGTATGTGACGGATGTTGTTGCTTTTCCAATTGCAGGGCGTTTTGCTTTGATAGTGACTTTTTGATGGGAACGCACTTTTTTAAGGCGCAATGTATTGGATAATGTTTCCTTTATACACAGTGGGGAGGATACAATCATGTCCGATGTGAGATTAAGTCCATCACACCCTTATGTGAGGGTGTTCTTTTTTTTTTAACATATTACAGGTTGTATATTGGGCAACTTCATTGAAGGGGTGTGAAGCAAACAAGTGAATGAGCAGAGCCGTGGGAAAGTTTCATCGAAGAGGTAGTTTCTTGGTTTAGAATGCGAAACAGCGGGATCTATGAGTATTGTTTGTTCTCTATTGTTGTAGGAGTATGAAATAAACTAAGGAAAGATTGTGCAGTATAGGTAGGCCAAGCCAGATAGCATTTAGGCGTAGTTTTAAGAAACTCCGGGTCGCACTATTGTAGTCCGTTTGCAATCCAGTTGACTACAGAACAGAGGCAGGTTCGTTGAGTCTCAAAGGTCTCCGAAAACGTCAAGCTTCAAGTCTGAAAGTCCCTCTCTGCAGTGTTTACACTACACCTTAAATTCAGGGAGCATAATATGTCTGCTCGGTGAATTGGATCTTCCACATTCGATAAAACCAACATTTCGGTGTTTTCATTCATTCATTCATTCAATTTCGATGTCCCGCTTATCCATTAAGTGAGTCGCGGGTGTAGGTTGCTCAAGTGGACCCTCCATAACTCTCCGTTCTCCGCCATCGACTCTAAATTATCAAGGGCAGTCCCCATACGCGGTGGAGGAGAGATTTTGGACTTGATATAACTATCCCATCCTGGGCCTACCTACAGAGGACGCCTGCCTGATGGTAGCACGTCATGGGATCATGGTTGGGGACATGTGTTTAACATGACTAAACCACCGAAGCATGGACCGCTCCGTCCGGAGAAGTAGCTGCTCGACATTTAGTTCCTCACCTATTCTGGTATTTCTAATGCGAATTTTTTAAGTAAAACCCAATAATTATAAAACACTGAGAAAATTACATGTTTGCTACATTTTTAGGATGAGGACTTAGGATCGATTATGGGAAATATGATGTTCTAAATATTGAACCTTCCTTTTAATAAATTTTTTTTAAATACTTCTCCCGGGAAAGGCAAACCTATACCGCTTCATCAGCACCCCGAGATGCTCGCAGATGTATGTTTGTTCTGCACTTAAATTGCTGCAAATTGTAGTCTTCTGGGAAAATATCTACAGGAAGCGAGTTCCAAAGTTCCAAAGCTTGTCCTGTAACAGAAGGAGTTTTGGAAAATTGTTTTCCTCGCGGTTGTCAAGTGCACTTGTGGGGCGCCCAAAAGTTGCATTTCGAGGGATAATGTCTTTGAGTTTCTCGGAACATCTGCCATGGAAGTACCTATAGAACAAGCAAAGGTCAGCGACTTGTTTTCTGTGCACCAACGTCTGTAGATTCGAAGTGAGTGTAGGGTCTCCAGTAAGTGGAACTGCTCGTCTTTGTATGCTATCAAGTATGTCGAGTGAATGTTTTTGGGCCGAGCTCCATATATGGGAACAATATTCCAGGCCTGGTCTAACCTGTGCTTTGTAGAGAAGGAGAAGTTGCTTGGGGCTAAAGTACCTCTTTGCTCTAAATAAGTAGCTCAACTTAGTGGACGCCGATCTTGCGATATACGATATGTGGTCCTGACGTGTGATTCCTGAATTGACTGTGACTCTAAGAAGGTGCATTGAGCTCTTGGGATGGATTGGATAGTCATCCATTTGAACCTGAGGAACTGTTGATGCATTTTATATACAACCAAGTTGTCTTTTCCCCACTTCAAGATTTTGTCCAGATCATCATTTAGATAAATAATTTGTTCGCATCTCTGACTGTGTGATGTATAGCCGCATTCACAGGCCCACTGTTCGAGATGGAGGATACATTTGGAGATATTGACACCCAAATAGCTGTATGAATGATTGGTTTCGAGTGTTTTTAAACATTTTTTTGCCTTAAGCTCGACATATAGATAACCTCTCTATGTTCGATTTTCCTGGATTCCTGGTCCTGGCTAGACTTTGTATTTGTTGAACCTATATAAGGGTTTTCCAATAAGAGGTGTTATTTTGGTATTCAAAGAAAAATGCAATTTTTTGAGATAAATTATCGGATGTTTATTTCATAATAAAGAGGAAGGTATGTCCTTAATAATGAAAAACAACATCAGCCAAATGGCCACCACGAGCACGCTTACAGGACCATATACTTTTCATGAAATTTTCCATAATCATATCGCAAATGGAATCGATGGAATTCCGGATCATTTTCATGCATTTCAAGGACCCAATCAGCAAAGTCACGACGTTGTTGATGATCGGCCGGCTTGAGTTCTTGTGTTAACTGAACTTTATAAGTTTTAAGACCCAAGTCTTTATGAAAAATACGGTGTAATGGCGTTTGTGAAATGCCCAATTGCAAAGAACGACGAGGAATGGACAAACCTGATGGGTTTTCTTCAACACTTTGGGCTCCAGGCAGCTATATACTCAGTTGTTCTTGAGCGACGTGCACGGGTTTTATTTTTCACATCACTAACTTGTCCCAACAGCTCGAATTTTTCCACCAATTTCTGTATTGCGGTCCGACAAGGTGCTTCACGACGACCAAAAAATGCTTTAGTTTTGCGAACTGTGACTGCAAGATTTTCACCATTTTTGTAGTGAATTTTAATAATTTCAATGCGTTGTTGAAGCGTGTATCGTTCCATTTTTAGTAATGGAGTAGTTTCTACTTGTCAAATGTCAAAGAATAAAAGCTTCAAAAGTGACAGCTACCGAAATAGAGGGCCATTCACAATGACACCTCTCATTGGAAAACCCTTTACTTGCGGTGATTTAAAATTTCGTATTGACTACTTTCCTAGTTCAGTATACACATATTTCGAATTTAACTTCTTTGTTGAGTTGTATTCGCTGAATATTTTCACTACGCAAGTCGGGAATGATGTTTTTAGAGAGGGACCTGATCAAAAAATTTACCAATAGGTACTCACTCACTCCGTTTTACCTTGTTTCCAATAAAGCTTCAAAAGAGGTCGAAACGTTTATTAGTTGTAGGTCCACATAGTGCTTGCTTGTTTCAAATTTAGTCTAGAAGAACTCAATTAATTGAAGAATTCATATAGGTACCTGAAGGCGGTTGCCCAAAGATCGGGCGCGTTGGTTGGGGCCCATGTCCACCCCGGACTGAAGCGCCATCTAAGTAAGTAAGTACATTTAGGAGTAACGTCATCGTTAAACAAATATACTTTCACGATAGAACTATTGTAGTCCTCTTTGTTCAATGTTCACTCTATTGCATTAAAGGAAATTACCAAATCCAAGAACTACATCACAATCTCTAAACCGCGCACTATTTAGGGAACAATTGTATTGTAGCCAAGGTAGCAAATCATGTAATGAAGGGCTGTCTGATTTATTTATTGTCGAAAGCTTTGAAGAACTTTAATAATCGATTCGTAGTAACGGGCAAAAGGTTGCTGTTCAGTGATCTAGACAAACATTTCTATATAGGATCCCTTTAATCCAGCTTTACGGCTGGTGTTCTTTAAATTTGTGCATGTTACCATTTGCGAAGCCTTTCTTCTGGGTTAAAATTGAAGACAGTGCTGGCCTCGGCGGACAAATATTAAGCCACTCGATTTGAATCCACATAAATTATGAAGCTTCCTATTGGCGCACTGTCTTTTAGTTGCGTACTCGATTCGTTCAACATTTCCTATCACAAAGATGCATTATACAATCTCCCACGAAAAAACACCACTCCTCGGATAACTTCACTCCGATCGCGATCCTTACCATAGACGCGCCCATTTTACCTTTGGACACATGTGATCATTACATTACGATGAGTATAAATCTTTTCTTGGATGCGCGATAATATTTGTTTACCTGATGAGTTATTACAACTGGAATTGAATAAACACTACCAATGAGTTATCCCTCTCGCAAGATGAGTCGAATACATTAAATCGAAAAACGACGCGGCTTTATAGTCCGCCTTCTCTCACTCCTGACGCGCAGTTATTGCCCCATTAGTGCGGTTGTCGTCATCGAACACCATCAGTCGCCGATCTTCTTTGAAATGTTAACTCTTATGGCTATACGGACTATACAGTCATTAAGGAGCGAGTAAAACCTGTCCACACACTGGTCATAAACCAAACGAACGAATCATCATCATCATCGTCATCCGTGCGTCGAACATTCTTTCGGTTTTGCTCTCTCACTCGCCTTCGTGGCTTTATGAGCCGAGTCTGCCGTATATACTGATAACGTCGCATTCCAGGCATTCTCCTCAATGTTTGTCCACATTATGACTGCGATAAAGGAGTCATTGAGCAGAATTTACCTGCGGCAGCGGCAGTACCAGGTATAAGCAGACATCACCATCACCAAAGCATTGTCCCGCTCAGTGACAGAGTTACTGAAAAGCTTTTCACGCACAGCTACAAATTTATTCCTCAGCATAGATACTATTACACATGCGGTTTTCGGATAGGCAGTAGTAGAATCTGGCGGAAAGGAATTCGAGTCGCGAGTATTTTTGATTGGATTACGACGGTGGGTGCTTCTGTGCCGCCAACCATCCCGTCGTCTTGTGGCATTATCAGCGCCACTGACAGGTAGCATATTTGCCTGCCACGGGATAGTTGAACCTTCCACTCAAGTTGCGCCTTAAAAAGGCAAGATCGGCAATAAAAACGATGACGATGACGACGACGACGACGGCGGCGGCGGCGACGTCGCCCGCTGTTTGTTCAAGTCCCGTGGCTATATAAATGTGTGCACGGCTCGGCGCTTTCCACTGGATGCTTTATGATTTATTATGTGGCGACATGAAGTTTTGCCGTCGATCGGCTTTGCGACGAAGAGGATTTCCATGCGAGGGCAAGGATGACATTCGATCCAATCCATACGCTCAGTGGCGAGTTTTGTTCACGCAGATGATTGAGGTGATACGATGGTGGATGGTTAACCCGTTCGACAAAGACAGCTACTGTGTTAAGCCACGTATGCAGCTGGGGGCTTTGGGTACGTGTAGTTAGATTAGCTGGTTTTATTTTGGGTGGTCAGTGCGGTCAATTTGTGGAGGTAGTATGTGTTGTGTACATGGGATCCGTTCAATCGTTTGAAAATATTATAGGACTAGTTAAGGTATGCCTAGATTGACATTTTTTGCCTGTCCACTTAAACAGAAAGTTGTACGCGGAAACTGCTTATTAAATGTTGATGGCTTTGGCTAGCTCGATCAATGGCTAGGTGGATGAAGTAAGGTCACAGTGACCTAAAATAGTTACCAATTTGCAATCGGACTTCGCCTATGCAGTTTACATTATAATTGAGTTCGATCAGATAAACACATTTGATGCTTGCAACTGGTTTTAATAGACCCAAGCTTACATAAGGAAAATGTTCACATAAACAATGCAGCAGTGGTCCAGGAGCTCAAGGCCAATAAGTAATTGATCTAGAATCTAAGCACTACACTCAAACATTTTTAGGAATGTGATCGAAATGCTCTCAAAGGAGACCGTCTTTGTAAAAGAAGTTCATTATTAAAGGGCATCATATTCCAGATTCCACAACTAGTAAAATATTATTCGTTTGCAAATCAAAAAGCTGTGATTTGCAGCGCCCCTGTGCATGCTCTCTCGCCAATAGCTTGGCTAAATCCGCCCCTGTAAATTTTGCCAATTTCTGTATCTCTATATACCTATACAGGGTTTTTCAATACGAGCGCTACAAAAGTTTTTTTAAATAAAACAAAAACGGGTTTGGATATCAATGAAATTCTTTATTCCTGTGAAAGTATACGTTCGATGTCATTATGTATGGAACTCGATTTCTTTTGCATGGCCACCACGGGCACGCTTGCAGAAGTCCAGACGCTGAACCCAATTTTCGACGGTTTTCAAGCATAAATCGGCCGATACTGCTGCAATTTCACGTTCGATATTCGTACGAAGTTCATTAATCGTCGCTGGCTTGTTGGCATAGACCATAGACTTGACGTAGCCCCACAGAAAATAGTCTAACGGCGTCAAATCGCACGACCGAGGCGGCCAAGCGACTGGACCATTTCGTGAGATAACACGTTCTCCAAACTTGGTTTCCAATAAATTGATTGTGACATTTGCTGTGTGGCTTGTGGCGCGCGCCGTCCTGTTGCAACCACATGTCCTCCAAGTCCATATCATCCAATTGGGGCCAAAAATATTCGGTTATCATTGAACGGTAGCGATTCCCATTCACAGTAACGTGCCGGTCTTGATCACCACGGAAGAAGTACGGCCCAATGACGCCGCCGGCCGGCCCATAAACCACACCAAACCGTAATTTTTTCGGGATGCAATTATGACTCATGGAGTACGTGTGGATTGCTGCCTGACCAATACCGCATATTTTGTTTATTGACGAAGGCATTCAGCCAGAAATGAGCCTCATCATAAATTGGACGTAGCGCTCTTAACGTTGAGCACACTGACTCCGAATTTCGGTAGAAAATTTTAATAATTTCGACTCGTTGTTGGCTCGTATATCTTTCCATCATGAAATGGCAAACCTTACTGAAGAGAAATGTCAAAAGAGCGGCAAGAAATTCGGCGTCGTTTGCTGTCCCGGTCGCTCTACTTTTGTAGCGTCCCTATTGAAAAACCCGATATAAAACAAAGTGGAAAAAACTGTTTCCCTCTGTTGCCCGTAATTTTCAACCGATTTTGTTGATTTTTTTTTTAAATGTCGGTGATTAGGTGATAGGCTAAACAAATTCAAAATCGGACAAAGGGGCGTGGCACCGCCCATACAAAAAAACATTCAAAATCGTATATTTCGAAAACCACAGAATCGATTGAGATCAAACTTACAGATAATTTTAGGTATTGGCCGTAGAGTGCTCCTGTGAAGGTAGGTCAAAATCAGACAAAGGGGCGTGGCACCGTTCATAAAAAAAACATTCAAAGTCGTATGTCTCGAAAACTACCAAATTTATTGAGCTCAAAATTACAGGTAATCTTGCGTATTGGCCGTAGAGTGTTCCTGTGAAGATTTCTCAAAGTTGGATAAAGGGGCGTGGTACCTCCAATACAAAAAAAAATTAAACATTGTCGCCCGAAAATAAATAAAATTAAAAAAGCAACAAAAGGCCTGGCGAAGCTGGCGGGGGTTCAGCTAGTAGTGTATATGCGTCAACGAATGCGAAAAACATATGATACATTTTGAGATTGAATTTCAATATGTGAGACATCAAAAACAGCTAAAACCTACAACAAACTACAGTTAAAACAAAAGAGTTGGCTCGCGAACTGGAAATATTATGAGCTGGATTAAATTCACTTTCAAACTTTTTCATTCCATCATTAAATGGCCATACTGTGGTTCATAATCAATAGATCTTCAAGAAAAGCCAAATGTTACGAATTTCGCCGACCCCACCCCCTCAACAAGCACTATCCCGAGTCAGGACACAAAACTTGTGCATAATCCTCTTTGTAGACATATTAACAAATGCCACCTTCTGGTTGGCTTATGTCTAATCCCCACAATCACAAACATCAAATCAATTTATTGAAAAACACAAATCAATAGAATCTCATGATCTCGGGCATGTCCTGAATAGTTTAGAACCTAATTTCCACCCCCTGCTGCTGAAGTAGTCTGAAATAATAATAATTATTAACCGTGACTACGAAAAGCGCATCCAAACGCACACACATCCACACTAAGTAAATCATGTTTATCCTGTATCTCTGTACTTTAATCCCACTGCAAGGCCCTTCTGCATATATGTGTGTATTCGGCGTGGCCGAAAACATTACAGGATGTAATCGCATATGAATAAATTATACGGATATACACTACACACAGTGGGTACGGAAAAGGGAAACATGTTGGCCATATGGTTCACTTTTCTCCAGGACTCATGATGCGGCACACAAGCACTTAAATGTTGCTATAGCTGTTGCTTTCGGAATTCCATTTCGGGACAACCAACCCAGTCCAGCCACCCCCACACTTTGCACTTTCTTCCTAGTCATCATTTTGCTGCGGATGAATCCAGCCACGTCATATGGGTATATGCAACTAATAAGGATTGATTGATATTTGCTGTTCCTTATTTGCAGAGCAGAAAAGTGTGTGGACCTTCAATCCGCACCCTTCCCCCCCAAATGCATTCAATTTACTTAAAATGCTATAGCCTTCCGATGGCGGTGATGTGTTGGTTTTTTTTTCGCGACATGTGTTGTTTATTCAATCCGCCACAGCACAAGGGGGATGAAGTGCGTATTATGACGATGCATCCCTTAACAAGGAGAAACACTCATTCCATTATCAGAAAATGAATCTGAGAGGACACAAAGCAAGAGCGACTGAGGACGTTATTAGTTGATTACAGGACACATTATCATGATTATCGGGTGTTCGAGGAATCATTCAGATTTTTTGTGTTTGATCTCGACTGTGGGGTAAATAAATTTATTGCGCAAAGACTCCGAGACCCAGTGAGTGAATGGATGTATAGAAAGGGGTCGGGACATGACTACTGTTAATAGTTTGATTAATGGCCTCTCGCAGAGACAGTGGGTGTTTGCTGTTTGCGGAACAAACGCGATTTACGAAACCTATAATCTTCGGTTGGATTTGATTTACTCGGTGGAATTATTATCCGGCCTGTCTGTGATTATTTTTATTGGTGATATAGTATGTTGGTGTGGGGGGCGGACCTGGGCGAATGTTTCAAAATTCGGCAACACTAGGCAAGGGTCAGGGAGGCTTGTTTGACTGTCCGAAATGGTCAGGGTTGGGTAATATCGCTTTTGATTGATGCATATTGGACTATGGAGTTATTGATGGGTTCTTGCGGTCAGAAGGTGGATGAGGAGATCCTTATGACAACATTTTATATGAAAGAACACTTGCTCTTTTAACAGTCACTTCAAACAGTTCACAGTTGCGATATGTTTACCTAATAGCGTCATTTTGGGTGACACTAATTTCCCTAGTTGTCATCAGGCATCCCAAGCCCTTTATATAAGTTGAAAAGCCCGTCGCAGTCCTTTGGAAGGGTTGTGTATCGCCTATTTTTATAATTTGCAACACATGTCTTCTAATAGGAGAGAAGAGACCTATACCTATTGCAACATGAAAAAATAAATCCCGCCACGCATTTAAGTTAAATTGACTGGAAGGCAATTGAACGCAGTCACGGATGCCTAAAACCAATTAAACTCTTTATCAACTGACACATAAAGAAAGTGTAATTGTCATTCGAAGCGCAAAAAAAAAAAAGAAAATAGAAAAAGTTTGTATTATGTCCCATCAGCAAGGATACTCCCATCCACCCTGTATGCGCCAAATCAACTGGAAGATGTGAATTTTATAGGCACCATATAGGGCCTTCATATTTTTATGCGCAACTCTCTCGTATTGGGAAACAATAAAAGTAATAAAATAAAAAAAGAGGACAAAATTATTATCCTGCGGGTCAAATGAAGTGCAAGAATGAAAGGACAAAGTGCCAGCGCGTATGTTATGATTCGTGTCTAATCGGTCAGCAAAAATGTGCCAGTTCAAGTGTAAATGGAGGCGAAGACGAGTTCGCTGTGGACAACGCGTTACATTGCTCGGTGTCGGTCGATTTAGGGATAAATCACACTCCACAGCATCGCCATTGTGCGTGCGAAGTCAAGTGATTAGGCGGCGACACACCCTCTTTTGAGGTAGAATTAAGGAAGACCAAGGATTTACAGAATTAACGCTAGTATAATTGGTGACGCGTGCGCGTGATTTTTCAATGCAAGCTGTGCAACTGAGATGCTAAGCTGTTGGCCGGGAGAACAAAAGTATGCCACTTGCTGGGTTAATTTGTTTTATTTAATTTTTTTTTTCTGTTTAAGAGTATTTTGCCAACGGCAGTTGTGAATGTTTGCACACAACGCAACGGCTCGTGTGCACTTTTGTGGGGCAATTTATGGTGCTTGATACATTGAAGAGAAGTTGTTTGTATAAGTGGGATTTGTATATGAAAAAAAGCAGGTATCTCCCGTGAGCATACAGATACTTCCGTCTCTAACTTTTGAAAAGGATGCAGAGTAGATATATTCACAGATAAGTATAGGCCATTCCAAATCACTTAATGACAGACCCCATAAACAGCAGTTGTGGGCCCAGTAGCGCAGTGGTTAGTGTGCTGGACTACTGTGCGAGGGATCCCAGGTTCGATCCACAGCAGTTTTCCATTTTGTAATTTGGCTATACCTACTTCATAATTCATACAACATAATTCCTTCCACTCTGTCAGGAAAATAAAAATATAACATCTCTTTTTCGTCTTTCTCGGCTTGAAATTTTAACTACTTCATCCTTTACTGACTGTTGATGTCCAAGCGAGAACTGCATCGTCATTATGGTTTCCTTAGCGACATTTACGCTGTTTTATCTCAACAGAAAACTACAATTATTTCTAGGATATAATTTGCGGCAACCGAAGGGCGATGAAAGCCAAGACTTCCGTTCACCTGACCAAAATGAGGTGAGGATAGCAACATACAAGTTGAAGTCCAACAAAACTGCTAGACCAAGGTTTATCAGCTAGGTTTATCAGCCGAGCTCATTAAGGCAGCGGGATATGAGTTGGTAGAGAGCATACACCAACTCGTGTCCGAGATTTGGGCAGAGGAAAGTATGCCTGATGAATGGAGCCTCAGCATTGTTTGCCCGATCCATAAGAACGGAGACCCTCTAAACTGCGCCAACTATAGAGACACCAGTTTCCTTAACATCGCTTACAAGATCTTGACTGCCGTACTGTGTGAACGCCTGAAACCATTTGTCAACGAACTGATTGGACCCTAACAGCGCGGTTTTAGACCCGGTAAGTCCACAACCAAACGACATTTTCACACTAAGGCAGATCCTGGAGAAAACCCATATGAACCTGTTAACCGATTTTGAGGCCGCATATGTCTAGTTTTGGCATCCCTGTCACGCTCGTTGCTCCGTAAAGGTCGGTAAAAATCTCACCGAGACCTTTGATGTCAAAAAGGGATTTAGACAAGGTGGTGCGCTGTCATGTTACTTTTTCAACATCATACTTGAGAAAATTGTCTTGGCACAATTTTCCAAGAGTCTGTGCAACTACTTGCATACGCTGACGACATCTGCATCATTGGCAGAACACAGCGAGCTGTCACTGGTGCGTTTGCAAGTGTAAGCACAAAATCGGCAAAAATGGGCTAAGCGGTGAATGAGGGAAAAACAAAATACATGCTGTCAACAAGAAGGGACACACAACATCGACGAATCGGAAAGAATGTCACGATAGACAGCTTTAACTTTGAGGTGGTTAGGGACTTTATCCACCTCGGCTCTGCTATTAACTCTGAAAATGACATCACTTCAGAAATCGAGCGAAGAATTACACTTGCCAACCGCTGTTACTTTGGCCTAAGAAGGCAATTGATTAGTAAGGCCTTGTCTAGAAATACCAAGGAGACTCTATATAAGATCCTCATCTCCACAGTCCTGCTTTATAGACGTTATCAAAGGCGGATGAAAATCTCCTTGGTCGCTCCGAACGCAAAATTCTTCGAGTGATTTTCGGTCCTGTTTGCGTTGACGGGCTTTGGAGGAGGAGATTTAACAGTGAACTTTACGAGCTGTACAGCGACATCATCTGGTCAAAAAAGTACGTATCAGTCGACTAAGATATGGTTGGGACATGTAGAGCGAATTGACACCAACATAGGCACGTAGAGCAAGATTTCACTGGTATTCCAGACACATGATGTCAAAGCCAGGGTAAACTTTATTTATTTCTGCCTTTGATATTTAGGACCATTTCATAATCATCGTCATTATCCCTCAGCAGGTGGGCCTCAGGGGTGGTCAGAAAAGACTCGTCGGACTGTTAGTTTATTGTTCATGCAATCCATAAGACCAGGCGTTGTAATATCAGCTTTTTAACTAAGTCAGTGCCGTTGTATAGTCTCTATCGACATGGTCCAGAATCGCGTCTTGTAATATCTCCTTGGTTCTATTAGAGAAAGCTTTACTTCTTATGCCTTCTTAGGCTTTCTAGATAATTCAAATCTAGAATCTATTATTATAATTATTATTTTATGATATGACTAGCTGGACCCGTGTTCGCCTTGCCCGCTCGCACAAAATTATATTTGGTTCATTTAAAATTACACTTTTGAGTGTTTCATTGAAATCTGTCCAGTAGTTTTCGCGCTTTTAGGAGAAAAAGAAAATTCCTCCCTCTCCTAGATCTTGCTACTTATTTGAAATACTGAATTTCCTTTCGTTTGTTTCCCTCTTCCTATATGGAATCCAAGGAACTACCTACCCCAAACCTACCCTGTTACCATACCACATATCGAATGAAATTCTGAAATAAAACCTGTTACATACAATCATAATATACATACCTACATAATATACAACTGACCATAGCACTCACTGCGAAAACAAATCAACCCTTATCGAATGTGGTTGTTTGACGATCGCAAAAGTATAAACATCCATTCGTATATGTGTATGTATATATTTTCACTTCAAAAAATACATTTTGGCTAAAAACTCTTCTCACAGTCTTAAGGAACATTTAAAAAAAGTTTCATCGAAATCTGTCCAGTAGTTTTCGAGTTTTTAGCTGACAAAGAAAATGCCTACAGTTTTATTATATGTAAGGATAAAGTTTAAAAACAATTAAAATTTCTAAAAGTGCATTCAACGAGATGCAACCTACTTTACGATGACTTACCCTCACACAGTGTTACCACTAAAAAAAAGTGAGACCGAATTTTTATTTTCTAAATCCGGTTAAAAAATCCGGTCAAAAGTCAAAATCAGAGTTTTTGACCAGAAACCCGGTCAAAAATAAATTATGGTAACATAATATGTATTACTAAAAATATAAAACTAATGTTAACTATCCTTAGCCATTTTTTACATTATAAACATTATCCATGTTGAGAAAACGTTTTTATAATTATGTGAATCTTGAGTTTGTAAAATTGTTTTTTATTTCGTTTGTATTTACTGAAACTAATTTTTCATTTTATATGACGTGTTTTAAGTCCTGAAATACACTTTTAGTGCATTGGCCATTGGCCATACACGTCTTCCAATGTCCAGCAAGGCAAGTAGATTTTGAGTTAGTAGAAAGGAGGAAGGTAGATAGCATAGAAAATGCGCAGAAAATCCATTTCAGAAATAATTCTGACATGGCCTGGGCATAAAATGTTCTTTATCGTACCATTGTGCTTTCGATATAAATCTGCATTTGATATTTGCATTGATAGAGTGAGGCCGTCAAAAACGGGCGTCGACTTCGGCTTTACTATAAAATTCGTTTGTGTTTCCGATTTCAATATTCATTTACCTACATGTCAAATTTTATTTCATTGCAATGACGTGTCGTTTTTGTTTGTAGCCAAGTCGTTAATGGAAATGAAAGTCATGGGAAGACGTGTGTGTATGGCTAAATAATATTATTCTCGGATAATTTTCTGACACTTGAAAAGAGTAGTTCACCAAACTCTTATCTGAGATTTATCGAATTTCACACTTTTAATTGAAATGCATTGTTCAACTTCCTACTCAACATTCTAGCAAAAGAAAAAGTCCAAAAATTAGCCTATAAAATAATTTATTATCCTGCTCCCGAAGGAGAATTCCATACGTGATGTTTTAAATGTCCCAATATTCACAGTAGATTGGTTTCTGTTTGAACTTGGGACCGTGTTCGTAATGTATGGCAAAGTTTTATTCAAATTACCTTTAGAAATCTATCTTTATGTAGCAGAGCAATTTTATTTTTCCAGCCCGAAAGGCGTTTTCCAGTTAAAAACATTTTTCGCTCCGGTCAAAAAACGGTTAGACCGGAATTTCAAAATTTTCTCCGGGTAAAGTAAATAGATTTCGGTCAGATATGACCGGAATGCGGTCAGAATGGCATCACTGCTCACCAAGTCTGACTTCTCCCAACGATTTTACTCCTTTTACTTCTGCTCTCTTCACCTTTTCTTCTTTCATTATAAATAAATAAAGTGTTGTAGGTACCTATGTTTTGTAAAATATCACAAATTAAACCTCTTCTCATCCTTATGTGACAAGGCATTGCCTTGATCATTTTGTAATAAAATAAAAAATACTATCTCCTCCTGTCAGTGCGGACAAGATTCTCCTCTACGTCCAGAACAAAACCCTAAATATCTTATCAGGACATTAATTAATTCCACGTGTATACGATTTTACATTCAACGGTCGACAAATTTTATTTACGAATTTCTTCGATAAGCGCATGCATTTGTTTTTGAAATAATTTGTGGGCTATCTTTTCCGATAAAATTAATATCAAGAAGAGAACTTATACAGCTGCACAATACATCTGCAACCCCTTTCGATGAGATCGCTTCAGTCCAGAGCCCATAGAAAGAGCACTCGATCTACTCTTGAAAGTAATAAAATGTATATGCACTTCAGAGAGTCTGTATTTTTAGACCGCAAACAAGGACAACCACTTCAATAACAATCCTTGCTGGCGACAGCCGACTGTTTGGCTCAGCTGGCGCTAGAATCTCAAATTCTCGTTCAATTTGGCGAATGTTCGACCATCCGTCTGCCGAAGGTGGGCAACCACTTGAGAATCTGTTCGCGGATCCTTATTTTTGTAACACTATTGTAATTGGAGTCGTTTTTCTGGAAATGTATACCAAACAGATGAGATGACCTTTCGGTTTGGCATGTTGTCCTCAAATTACATGGAGACTTCCAAAATAGAAAAACAACAAATCGGTCGCATTCAATTGTTTGTAACGAATTTGAGAATTTGTTGTTCCTGATGACTGCACGCATGGAATCAATTAGGAAATAAGAAGGATAAACGGAAAATTTGCTCGTTAACGCCCTCAGTTTGCGGCTGCTTCAACTTTGGTTGTTCTCTCACACGGACGGTTATTGCCAGCTGACAGGAGACAGTTTTACGTCTGGAGTCTGGTTTCAGACATGGGTGATGTTAGAATGACTGATTTAGTGACATTTATCAAGTTAGTTTTTATTTTCAATCATGGGAAGTAGGTAATGGTTTATCACACAATTATAGTGCTGCTTGAATTAAAAATTAAAATTTCTGAGATAAGCAACCATACCAAGGTCAGTCATTAACTTCAGAAGTTCACATTTTGCTAACTAATAGTTGAATCATTATTCCAATCGTTTATAACCAATAAAAATGGAAGTGATTTATAGTATTGAAGCTCACAGGCCTTGTTTGAAGATTGAATAGGCTTGTTTAACTAGATGTTGGTAAATAAAAAGTTTATAATTTATGGAACGGCCAGCGAACTCGAACATTAAAATGGCAATTAGGCAGCTAATCAATTAACTAGACCAACTAGTTGAGCTAATAAAGAAAAGCATATTTAATAAGTTTTTGCGGCTATTAAAATCAGAGATACAGTGAATCAGAAATCTCCCGAGGTAGCTGGGGCTTATTTTTGTCTGCCTTCAAGGGATGTAAATTGAATAATATATCCTATACCGATACATATTCCTGTTTACTGATGCCATTCAAGGAAGTGTTCATCTTATAGGGTACCATGAAATGTATGAAATCTGAAAATATTTATCAAAATGTATCCGTTTGGGGACCTTCCCTGATAAAACGGATGAAAGTCTAAGTGAAATTGACTACTACACACCGTACGAAGTACTATATCTAGATAGGGAAGACTGAAATTTCGATTTATGCGGATGGTTTCAAAACTAAGGAGGGTACAGGGTCAGGTATGTAATCTAGGGATACATGTATTATTAAGGCCCCTATTGTGAGTGTCGATAGTTGATCGTTGATCGAAAACTGTCGATCGATCGACAACTGTGATTGTCGATTGCGATTGATATTTGTCGATTGTAGTCGATTAAAAATGTCTGGTCAATCGACGCAATCGACAATTGTCGTGACGATCGCTGATCGACAATCACAATAAGGGCCTGAGACTTCCGGATACATGCAGTGTGTTCCAGGTGGAGGTGCTGGCCGTGCTCAAAGCTGCGGATCTACTTGAAATGGGATCAATATCCATCAAGAATGTCGCTGTCAACATTGATAGTCAGGCTGCGCTAAAGGCGCTAGAGTCCTTCATCATCAAATCGGAACTAGTCAGGAGCTGTCGCACAATGCTCAAAGCATTATGCGCGCAGAACCAAGTCAGATTGTGTTGGGTACCCGGACACTGTGATATTGAGGCTAACGAAAGGGCTGATGTTCTGGCCAAAACGGAGCAGAGCTTCCACAAAATGAAACTATTGAGCCGTGGTCAAGAGAATTATTCTCGAGAAAATTAAAAATGGGGCAGATCAAAGATGGTCAGATATATAGTAGGTCACAGGGTCTCAAAGGCTCTGTGGCCTAAGC
This sequence comes from Cheilosia soror, assembly GCA_949372485.1. Lineage (NCBI taxonomy): Eukaryota > Metazoa > Arthropoda > Insecta > Diptera > Syrphidae > Cheilosia > Cheilosia soror. The sequence goes on along the minus strand of OX443561.1, from coordinate 137,788,863 downwards.
TATAAATCGGAAAAAATATGTAGAATTATTAAAGCTCAGCAGATCAAAGCTACGAATGGCAATATGGATACTCTCCTGGCACTGTCTTCTAAGGAAGAACGCTATGAGGTTAGATTTAACAAATACGGATAGGTATGCAGGTATTGCGATGACTTATACATTTCGCAGGAGATATAACTCATCTCCTCTGGTATGTCAAGCTATTGCTCGGTACAGGAAGAAATACCTTGGAAGGTTTTTTTTCGACAATTTGGAGGAGGTTGGCTTCGTAAACAATTTTCAGGTTTTCTATAGGGAAATTAACTGTTTGGGCAAGTGGTTTAGGTTTTTGGACCGTTAAGGTTCTCTAGGGACGACGATGGGCCCAATACGGTGCCTAGTCCGATGTGATAAACTCACACTCTATTCAACCTAACCTAACCTAACCTATCAGGGGGAGCTGTCCGCCTAAGGAAGTTGGTCGCAATAGGCTACTTCACTGTACTTCCTTGGAAACTAACATTATTTTGAAAGTTTAGTCAGTGCGACGTAGCTAGAAAAAATAGGGGTCATTTAGTTGCCTTCACTTATGCTGATGATGGCAGCTTACATAAAAAGTCAGCTTTCAATAATTGTTTTTCACACACCTATACCTACATAATAGTGTTTTATCTACAGGGTCCGCCAAATAACTTTTTTTTTTTGAAAATGCTATAAAAAAAAAACTACTGAATATCTTCTCAAATTTCTTTTTTTATTTGAAAGTACAATCCTTCCGGTTAATAATGCAAAATAATTTCATTCAAATGGCTGCCTCGGCTGGCCATGCAGTAGCGTACACGATCGGTCCAATTTTTAAGCACATTATCGATTGTGTGCAGCTGTATTTCACCAATGGCTTCACGAATATTGTCCTTTAAAGCGTCAATTGTCTCTGGCATATCGGCGTAACACTTATCTTTTACGGCACCCCACAAATAATAGTCCAACGGTGTCAAATCGCAGTTCTGCGGTGGCCAAACGACATCAGCTCTGATGCGGCTGATAATGCGATCTTCAAAAACAGGGCGCAAAACATGGAGTGTAACTTCGGCTGGGTGGCACGTAGCGCCGTCCTGTTGAAACCTAATGTTGCCAATATCCTCCTCTTCAATTTTTGTGAACAAAAATTCGTTCAACATGGCCCGATAACGATCGCCATTGACTGTAACGGCCACTCCTTGCTCATTTTCGAAGAAAAATGGCCCAATTATGCCTCTGGACCAAAATCCGCACCAAACAGTTTTTTCTCGGGTGTACGCACTGTTTTTGGCTTTTCACGCATTTGTTTATCGATGAGGATGCCAGTTTCTTTCACTTTTTTCACAAGATAACGAACATACGGAGCTGACGGTGCTTCTCTTCTTCCAAAATCCGTACGCAATTTTCACACACATTCTGCAACATTACCATGATTTTCAAAGTAATGTCGCAATATTTCCCAGCGTTGTTCAAGCGTATACAAAACCATATTCGTTCATCGGAAGGATAAAACTAATTATCTGTCAAATCAGACATGAGCTAAGTGTTACCATTCGCGAAATAAGCACTAGTTGAAAAAAAACGTTAAATGGCGGACCCTTTATAATATAAATACTTATGCCCAATATAATTTTATTTTATTTGGATCGACGCGTTAACTCTTAATAAAAATGTTAATTAGGGAATTTTAATAAAAAATTAGTGTTACATGCTCCAACACATACTCAAAATGCGGCACATGTTTTAAATTATTTCGTTTTTCACAAAACTAACGAAACTAGCAAACCTTGGTGCAACAAAGAATACAAATAAGACGCAATTCAAGCCACAGTACTCAAACTCAAACTCAAACTAACTAAATATTTTGAATTCGCTCGCATTCAACCAATTTTAAAAAAGCGAAAATAAATGCTTGCCAAAAAACTTGCACTCAGGCAATCGAACAACATAGAGAATCCAGATCCGTATAACCCGGGACATATCAAAATTCAAAAGCCTTTGACCGGGTCTGGTACCGAGCATATACTACCAACCAAGCTACCCTCTAATAGATAGGCAAAAAAATATTTTGCGGATGGCTGTAAAGCTTTCTTCTAGGCATTGAATTCCTTTGCTATAAACGCATGAGAGTAACAGGCATGAGTAACAGGGATCACTTAATATTCTTAAGCAGAATTCCTATTGTAAAAAAATATATATTGCTTATGACAGCAACAGGCTTCCTTTGCAATGCATAACTATGTACAATTGTACATGACATAATTTTATATTCGATCAACTTAGATATATAAATGAAGGTCTACACGAATGGAGACAAAACCACCAACCAACGTAAACTACGATTTCTGACAAATTTCACCGACTTTGCTTTTAAGTTACTTATATCAGTTTGTAAATTGGTTTCCTGCAATTAAATCCCAAGCAATTCATACACTTTCTTGGAGTCATTGTCAATTCAGAAATAATGTGGCAGGAGGATTTCTCAAATATCACACAATCAGCTTTGTCAAAGTTAAGTCATCTATATAGAGCATCAAAGAGGCATTTCAGTGTAATTGTACATACTCCTCATTGACTATAAATTATAGTTTAGATCAAGACCAGAGCTCGAATGTTTCACCGAAAACATTCACTTACATTAAAAGCATACAGAGATGAGCAGATCGACTAATACTCGTCGGACATCTTAACCTAACCTATACAAAGCCGCTAGTTCACAGAAGAATAATCTCCGACCTATGCCTATTCTAAAGGAAGTTACTACCATGCATCGCCGGATCTATATTTGTTGGCCCTAGGTCTTTACAATTAAAGGTGCCCTACTTTATATTTCCTTTATGTTACCATAAATATTGTCCATCGCAGGGGTTCCCAATCTTTTTTATACTGCGACTTCCTAGAGAGGTTGAAATATTTTTGCGACGCCCTGTTCGACGTTGAAATATCGTCGTCCCATATTTATGGCAATTTTGCTTGTTAACATACCCGCATTCATCTAAAAATGCCAATCGTCGCTAAAGATGACTTTTCGGCCAAAATTAGGGTCCTCTCCCAAATGCTCTGAGGCGAAGTCAGCGAACAAACTGCTTTGTCTATGTTCCGTAACTTTGAGCTTCTTAAATCTTGTACGGGCGTAAGCCCAAGTCCAGATGTAAAATTCGCCAAGTTGGAATCTGGGAAAGGCCAAAGTGCGTGCAAGGTTAGGTACATGCAAAGTTTAGTTTGCTTGTGGGAGATTTTGGCATAGGGGATTTCGTCCCGGAAAATTTAGGAAAAAGAGAAGAAAAAAATGAGATATTAGTCCGATAAGGGGTTTTGGAAAAAGGGATAAAGTAGGAATCCCATATTGACTGCCTCGGGTTCTCCTGTAGAACGACACGTTCAAACCATTTTGAATTTTGGAGAAATCTCTGTATTTTGCTGATATCAGTTTCGGTCGGGGATACTGGTCTTGTACTTAATATTAAAGTCCATGACCGTGGTTACGTAGTCTACCTATAACTTCTGTTTTAACATTATTATAATTTAGAATATTGGCATGCTCTGTATCATTGTAATGATTCTCTCAGACGCAAAGCCGATTTTGCCGCCATATCTCTACCATATTATATCCAAGGCTCTATGTGAAGACTGCAAAGTTCATAGGCTCCTATTTTTTTGTAAAACAACACAAATGAAGACGATTGATGTGTACCTATATATAATTTCATCACCAGGCGGCGTTTCTGTCCAACCAGAAATACTATTCTTCCGGAAATGTTCTCAGGTCGCTTAGTTTTACAAAATGGGTTGCACGGCTCGTTCTGCGCCTCTGCGGGCTTATTGGCTTTCAAAACCAATGGACTGGAGTGGAGACTATTTTCCTAAATGTGTACATTCGGATAGCATCGTATTTCAGAATTAAATTAAGAGTTTAAAAAAAAAAAACAAAATAATGGTAACCTGATGTATTTGACAGTTCAACGCCATAAACGCAATAATAGGAATTACGCCTTATAGACTCGACTTCCCACTTCCGGCCACTTGCGCAGAAAATCCATTTTCAGAAATAATTCTGGCATGGCCTGGGCAGGGCATAAAGGTTCTTTTTCGTACCATTGGGCTTTCGATATAAATCTTCATTTGATATTTGCATTGAAAGAGTGAGGGCGTCAAAAACGGGCGTCGGCTTCGGCTTTATTATAAAATTTGTTTGTGTTTCCGATTTCAATATTTTTTTACCTGTCAAATTTTATTTCATTGCAATGACGCCTCGTTTTTGTTTGTAGCCAAGTCGTTAGTGGTCTAATGGAAATGAAAGTCATGGGAAGACGTGTATTCTCGGATAATTTTCTGACACTTGAAAAGAGTAGTTCACCAAACTCTTATCTGAGATTTATCGAATTTCACACTTTTAATTGAAATGCATTGTTAAATTTCCTCTCCAACATACTAGCAAAAGAAAACGTCCCAAAATTAGCCTATAAGATAATTTATTATCCTGCTCCCGAAGCAGAATTCCATGTGTTATGTTGCAAATGTCCCAATATTCGCAGTAAATTGGTCTGTTTGAACTTGGGAGCGTGTTGGTAATGTATGGCAAAGTTTTATTCAAATTACCTGTAGAAATCTATCTTTATTTATAGTCAGTAGAGCAATTTTATTTTTCCAGCCCAAAAAGTGTTTTCCGGTTAAAAACATTTTTCGTTCCGGTCAAAAAACGGTTAGACCGGATTTCAAAATTTTCTCCGGTCAGAGTAATTAGATTTCGGTCAGATATGACCGGAATCCGGTCAGAATGGCATCACTGTCCAGAACTAGCTTGGACCAAGAATCGATCTCTGGGAAAACCCTTCTTGGACTCATTTGAGGAAGTTTGGAAGAGTAGTTTTAAAGAACATTTTTATCCGCACTCAACTTAAACGGTCTAAGAGCATCGACTCATTTAGAACTTCATTAGATTTGAAGTAAACTATAAACAATTAAATTGGATGAATGTTTATAAACAAATTGCACCCATTTAGACAAAGTTATTACGCCAAAGAGTACTCTCCAAGCCAAATCAATTATTGGCATTGAGTAAAAAATTGTATTCCCAAGTGGTTCCCATATTCCCAAAGCTTGACAAGTCACAAGTGTCACCAGTTGCTGTCGGAGCACGCACACCATATCCCGCCCGCATTTTCCCACGCTTATACGAGCTTATAATTTAGCACAGCGGCATGCGGCACCTAATCCTGTTCCTATGGGAATTTCCAACTCCAGCAACAGCAATACCGCTGTACAATTGCATTGTCGCGACACGCCAGCAACTTCCCATTCCTATTTAATAACTCAATCGCCGCCTCGAGTGCGTCAGCCACTTAAGAAATTATAAATCTTCACGTCTAAGGGTGCCGCTGGCGCTGCTTGGATCTGACTTGTATCCATATTTTATAAAAATATATGTTGCAAGCGTTTTTATTTTACGAGATTTAATCTTTGTCGGGGCGCACTTTTCCATCTGTCGAAATGCACTTAGAGCCGCGTGCACCGAAATTTACTTCCCGTGCCTGCGGCAACGGCGCGGCGCGGTCTAATTCTGTGCTCTGCAATGAGGATCCTCTTCAAGTCGCGCTATATGTGTATATTTGTAGATGCGCGTAGTTCCAAACAGCAACCTATCGACGGGCTAATGGATGAACCGTTGAGAATCCAAATGGATTGGCCACCTTTTCCATGCGCCGTTCTCGTACGCGCCGCATCTGTGGGTGAGAAAGATTCAATTTTATTTATAGTGTCACTCAGAGGGCACATGTAACGTCATAAGCGCAGACGAGAGAAGGTCGCCAAAGTGAGGAGATCCTGGGGGCGAGGTGTGACGCTGATCCTCGATGCTTTTAATTGATGCGAACAATGATGCTTGTATCTGGTATGGCATGTGCATTCGGCGGAATGTTGTTCCAAGTGATTGCAGAGATAAAAGGGAGCATCCATCATGGCGTTTTATGAGGCCGATGTGTAGTTAGTTAGGTTTGGTGAAAGAGTGCCGCGTGCTGTAGAAGTGTCACCTTAAATTGTCTGCATTTTGTCAGTCCATTAAGGTTAAGTTAACGTGAGTTTTATGACTTGTTTTGAGTGGGAAGCGTAGGACATAAGAAATAGCTTTAGAGGGTGTAGGACGAAGAGAAGGGCGATCAAATAATTTCCTCCTCGACTGCACATATAGGTGAACTCTTTGAATACGGAAATCGCTTCTTATATGCTGGCCAAAGTCATTCCCATGTCTTCTCACTTTACACATGGATGCCTTCCTTCGCGAGCACTGACATCTAACGCAGCGATTCTTGCAGTGTCATCGCATTTGACTGGTTTCATGCAGGTTGCCAGCGAATGGGTCACTTCGCACTCATTACAACTATACAAGGTGTTATAGGTAAGCGGTCAATAAAGCCGCTTAATGCGCCGACTGAAAGTGTAGTCGCAGAAACAAAGGCCCCGTTACCGTCTGAGACATAATTTTGGGGTGCAGCCGTTTTTTGTATATACCAGCAGGTGCTATAGTAATTTGTGGGCAATTCTGCGGGTTTCGGCGAACAAAATTAGCACCGACTTTGATCGAGACGCTCAATTGCCATCCATTAACATTGACTTTTGGTAGAAATCAAAAGGAGGGTCTTCAAAACCGCTTACAACTTGTTTGCTGAGTTATTGGCGGTTATCGTATGAATATTAATTAGCGTCCAGCTTTTATTAGAAGGGGTTGGTTGAGTTGGCGGATATGGCCAAGCGAATGGAAGATTTCGTTTACATTCAAATTAAGATCGTGGGTTTTTCATTTTGACAGAGTAAGTCGCAAATTGTATTGTTTCGCTTGGATAGCATTTATTTCGGGTTGGCTAATGTAAAGGAAACTTTGGCTTTTTTCAAATTATAATATTTAGGCATCAGAATGTATTAATTTGAAGGTATAATGTGAAACCGGTATTTTGACGGAACTGTCACTTCAGCTGTTAATGAATCAATGACTAGCCTTCTTCGGACAACATTATCTTCTTTCTCTTTGGCTAAAAAAAAGAACAAATCGTCACGGCTTATGACAATAAGGTTGGCTCGCCATTGTCTGTTGTTGCTGCAACTTTCGGAGTCACAAATCCCGAAAGTCGCAATCTTAACCTCTTCTTCCGTCTACCAAACTACTGGAGCGTGCTCCAGACGGAAATTATGGCGATAATAGAAGTCAAGAAAAACATGATATACGTTAACTGCATATTTTCGGATAGCCAAGCAGCTATTTAATCCTTGAACTCAATCTCTATAACTTCTCCAGTAGCCCTAGTCGGCCGATCATATCTTACAGAGATGGCGGAACAGTTTAAGATTCACTTTTTTTGAGTGCCGGAGTAAGGCCAATGAACTCGCCAGAATAGGAACAACTATACCCATCCTGCCTGGTCATACCAATCGCTACTAAAAAAATAAAATAAATAAATAAATAGGTGGCGCAACAGGCGGGTGACAGCCAAGGCCTAGCTTCTCGCAACCATTCGTTTTGTGTGAGTTTCTATTTTGGGGACGAATGGAAGGGACCTACAATTTTATGCCGAGTCCGAACGGCTGAATTGAGAAGCTTTTTCATAACAGTCATACTCTCGGATGTTTGTCAGACGTTCGCGAGAGGTGGCGCAGTAGAAAAAACTTTAAGATGTAATGTGTTTTTCCGGGGATCGAATCCAATCGCTATCGAGAGTGAAAATCTTAGGTGGACATGTAGTGGTCTACCAAAAAAACGAATTTGGCTTAAGCTGGACTTGAAACGCTCTAAGAATTTGATTTCTCTTAACGAATTGCATATCAAATTGCTGGGCACTCCGTGAGGCCTTTTTGTATGGATAAAGAAGAGGAGGAAACTATACCTCACCTTCTTTGTTCCTGCCGAGCTCTCTCTCGCAGAAGGAAGCTTTACTTGGGAGGCTTCTATTACAACGACTTAGGTGTATAACAAACGCCTCTTACGCTTTATAAATAGCTCAAAATGGTTGAACTATAGTGTAGTATCCTGAATAAATGACATCCGTCTGGTTCTGTATCTGTAGTCTCGTATAAAGCATGATGGAATAAGTATAAGGTGCGGTCTCGTCGGCTGCCGAATCGTTCGTTTTTTGGTCCCTTAATGTTCAGTGAGCGTTTTGCTTGTTGAAGCAAAAGGTTGTGTGCGGACGAATTTGTTTGCAAAACGTCAACCCTTGTGCAAAAAAAAAATGTTTTTTTATTATAATAGGCAACTTCAAGCCAATTCCACTCCACTTAAAGGTTAATCAACATACTCATGAACATACTCTCTCTGCAAACTCTATTGTCGTTTCACTTACACTTACTACGCTGAACCCTTTCACACGCACTTATTACTAGTATAGTTAAGGGACTACTTTTTGCCGACGAGACCACCTTATACTTATTCCATCATGTTATAAAGTAAGTTTTATTTTATTAAATCTGACATTTTATACAGTGTGAGCATACACTAAAATTCTGACAATTTATACAGTATTTCAAGATACTACATCTACTCTCTTCTTTTTCAAAATTAAATTACCTCACGCAACATTTGATCAGTTCTTTCGTCTACTAACTTTTCCTAGGCTACAGGTACTCGTCGATATGGCTGTGCTACTGATTTCACATATCACTCCTTTGATGGTTTGCAAATTCTCAGTACCCATTTCATTCATTTGCCACATAAAAATTGGCCAACTTTTTCTGTTCTCCCACTTTGATGAACATTTCAATGAATTTAAGTGTTTATCCGCCATACACACGAAAATCGATATCAACCATTTTGTGCTTGTGCGTAATCACAATGTTCTTAGCCTTCAAATCCATCCATGAAATCTTGTCAATAACATTATGTAGGACACCTGAGTCCACGATTAATTCAAGGTCAATACCGCCTATATTATACACCAAATCTTGTTACGCGTTATCATTTGAGCCAATGGAGAAAATGTGTCCCTTTTTTTTCATTCGTGTCACCCCGCAACCATTTTCTCCAATCACCGCCGCAATGTCTGTCTGCCAACCTTGTTTGTTGCATGTCTGAAATTTAGCATGACAAAAACAAAAACGGTAAAGATTCCAGATCAAACATCACGTGCGAATTCGTTTAATGCAGATTCGTTAAAAATGACTGATATCTAATTTATTAATGCCTCACGTTTTGGGCGTACAAGTAATTTTCTTGTTCAAATCAATAGAATCAGACTTCTTAATGCTCCATCTTTTGAGCCGGCAACATTTTTCCTAATGCTCCATCTTTCGAGCTGCTCCATCTTTCGAGCTTACAACATCTTCTCCCTGTTCAAATCTATTGAAACAGCGGAGTATTTTCCTAATGCTCCATCTTTCGAGCTGCTCCATTTTTCGAGCTGACAACATCTTTCCCCTGTTCCAAATTTATTGAAACAGCGGGTAATTATTTATTTTTTTTTTGTGCTCCATCTTTTGAGCTATCTATTCAAATTCGTTGAATTTGATATCAGAAATTCAACTAATTTGCGCTCATTATTAAGCCGCATTGACATTAAGTTTAACTTACTCATATTGTTTGGTATCTTTTACGTGTTCTGGTCCTCGTCGGCAAATGTAGTATCCTGAATAAATGACATCGTATAAAGTAAGTTTTATTTTATTAAATCTGACATTTTATACAGTGTGAGCATACACTAAAATTCTGACAATTTATACATCAGCATATGGTCCTAATAGCTATATTAGCTCTCTTTGTCATTTGATTTGTTCTATTTGATATATTACTCAAAATGTAGGTACTTATCTGATCGGCTCTCAACCTGCGCAGACACTGCAGCCTTACAGCGTGTGTGAACCCAGGTTTTTCTCATATTTCTTTGTCATAATTATTAAGTTACTCCTCACAACACAACTCGATGGGCCTTTCTTTGACCCACTTCTTAGATCTGAAATCTGCCTTTGGATCATAGAGCGTTCATCATCCACCGTATATTTTATTCATTTCCCTGGAAAAATCCTAACTTACGATAGCTCAAAATAAGACTCAATAGTTCATGTTTATATTATTCTAAATGTATAAATATCGCCGTGATGCCCAGCCCATTTATGCTCATGTTCGACTTCTGAGTGCCGTTAAAGCAGCCATTTCTGACCTAACATTATATAGTGATGTTTGATTTGATATTTCCTTCTAGCTGAAACCTCGCGCTTGTAAATTTATCAAGCTCTCCCAACAAAACCCAGCCTAAATTCTTTTAACCCCGGACATCTGTCTTGGAAATCCTGGATGTTCTCTTCTTCCCTTAAGCTGCATACACATAGTACATAAGGTTGTTTCGTTCTCCACGAATCTATTCCCGTAAAGCTGAATTAAGTCGCATCTTGGCTTAAATATCCACGTGATTTTGTTTAGTTCAAACCCACCGGTAAAGTAACTTGAACCTCTTGAATAATCCAGAAATTTGTAGATGCGTGTACTGCTTCCAGATGCCCTCCGTAAATTTTCCTGTTGACCCTCCGATTTCAGCAGCCGCAGTAGCTCTTTGACCCTGAATACATTTTTCCTTAAAAGTATTTTTGTTAGTTGGTGTGGTAGTCTTCTTTCACTGTATTCGAACATTGTTTTTGCTATGTATCTCATGTGAAGATCAAAGCTATAGTAATGTCCGTCTTCTGCTCCCGTCACTAATGATAGGGCGTAGTTTGGGGTAAATGGAGGTAACTTCAAAATTTGTTTCAAAAAGTACCGTTGTAATTTATCCACTTCTTCGAACATTCCGAAGCCCCAGACCTCAGCGCCGTAAGTCTGGTTAGCTCTACAGACTGCTTAGAACAATTTCCAATTTGCAGCTAGACCAATATTTCTCTGTGCCAAAAAATTTTGCAACGTCGAGTTTGTGCGGTTATGCTGCCTCCCAGCATTTTTAGCTTGTCTGTCAATAAAAAAGGCCGAATGCTATTTGCTCGTAATTGATTTATAATGAGCTGGTAATATCACTCACTGACGGGCCAGTATGCTGACTGTTTGGAGACTTAAGTTACAAACTCAGTGAATTTAGATGAAAGTGTCATCATGGAGAAACCCTCCAGCAGTTGCAAGCGGATATCGAACGTCTGGCGCATTTGTCGTATCCCAATGCCGAAGGTTCTATTCACCATTCGATGAGTTTCGAAGTTTTCGAACTTCCGTTGAATAAGTTCACCCACTCTTCATTAGATGGCGCTGCGGTCAATAAGTAGTACTTTTCAATCCACGCTACAATATTAATAAAAATCGTGTATTACTGTGTTTTACTTTGTATTTGAACATTTTTCTTGAGCTTCGTGTGCGGAAGGCCTAGCGAGAGAAACAGACTGCCACAGGAGCATCATTGCCAACTTTAACTTGACAGTCACGGCACACTTTATAGGTTTGTTTGGTTTGGCCCATTTTCAATACCAACCGAACGACCGACGGTAGTTGTCCTCTCACAAAATTTCATTCGCCTAGGTTGATCCGTTTGGACGCTATAGTGTTTTCAACAGACAAACAGACAGACGGATATAGCTAAAGGTGCTAGTACACGGCATGTAGCACGCCACATACGTATGTATGTAGCTCTGACGTCAACAGAGAGTGCACAAAGAAAACTTATACACGGCATGTGCGACCATTTGCTGACGTAAAAATGACGTCAGTGCTACATACGTATGTGGCTGGCATCTTAAATCGATTCAGAATGTGATCCTGATTCAGGATATATATACTACTAGCAATGCCCGCGGCTCCGCCCGCCGGTTTCATCTCTTTTAAATAAAACTAAATTTAGATGACTTATCATTGTACGTGTGTTTATATATTGTCCTCTTATTTAGTTTACAAAATATTTTAGCGCAATGTTTTTGTGTAAACTATACACTTTATTTTTGTTAGTGGGAGCAAGTATGAACAAAGTATGAACTGCAGCTCATACGCCGACCATGCAACATATAGCTGTCCATGTGAAAAACGTGGCTGTCGGAGGTAAACTCCAGCAATAGCCGAGTAGCTCCAAAAATAACCCCTATACCTCCGTTTCCCTTTCCACCATCTTCTCCCTAAGTAATAATATAATGTTGTAAGAAGTCTTAGTTTAGAATCGGCCAAATAGTTCCAGAGTTAGTCCCTACCACCGCTTTACCTATTTCTCCCCCGTCCCAACTTATTCCTTACGTAACTTGGAATGATCCGAACGGTGTTACCATGACAACGGTAAATGAACTTTTAAAACCGGCCTAGTAGTTCGAGAGATACCCTTTTCTACCCCCTTTATTTTCACTCCTATAGCACTACACTATAAAACCTAAACGGTCGTCAAATCTATATATGAAAGAAATGAAATACATCGTACCAATAGTTTAAAAAACTAATAAAATATGGCTTACATTATACTAACATCCTCACGGGATAAACATTGAAAACAGGTTAATTGTATTTTTTGCATTGTGCTATTTTTATTGTATGTATTGTGATTAGAAATTAACCCCCATGCAAAATTTCAAAGACCTAAGTCAATGGACATAATATTTCACATAAATGAAAACTCGTCACAGGTATGATTTGATTAATAACGCGATCATATCGTTATACTTTCCATAGCTGCATGTATTATGTAGATAATGTACAATTGTGCATAGCTATACATACTTACGCATCACAAACTCCGTAGTTTGTTTTATGCATATCCATTCCCTACATCAAATTCAACTACGCATTTCATGAGCATTTACAATTATGCATTCTGAATGCCCGTCGTGCGAGTAATCATTCTATTTTTAGAACGCAAATCAAAACTCCCTTCCTAAGCACAACTGCGATCGATAAAGCGATTTTTTCGCACTTGGCCAAATAAGATCTAATTTCAATTTATTATATCTCACCCTCTGGATGGAGCAGAAAAACGAATGTTAGTTCAAAATACTCGGTAAAATATTGCCTAACAATTAAAAGCATATCCTGAATTGACATAAATCCATTTATCAGTATAATGGCAAGTTAAGCGTAGTAAGGTCGAAATAGAAAAGTTTGTTTAAAAAGTTTTTCAACCCTTATAGGACGAATTTTGAAAAACGATGAATGAGGCATGTAATAATTTTGACTTATCTATCAACACACAAACTTTTAAGTTCATACGGCTAACGGTTCGTGAGACCCCTCTTATTCCCAGCGACCTCTTTACTCCTGCGCAAATGTCACCCACCCTACGGACTAAGTTGGCCACACGTCCACAAATCAGAAAAAGAATCATGAAAATCGGACGAATGGTTTTCGAGTTATGAAAAAACGAACAGACGGACGTTGCATTTTATAAGTAGTATGGATATGGGGTCTCCGGTGACTCCTTTTTGGCGTTACAAATGTAATGGCAAAGTGAATATACTTTCATGTGGAGGGTATAAAAAGAAGAAGTTTTTGATCGACTTGTCACTCCTATATCAAATTTCAATCCAACGAGAAAGTTTTGCAATTTATTAATAAAAAAAAATATTTCAACTATTTTTGTACCTTCATTTCTATATCCGTTCAATTGGCTAATGGCATCCGACCCAACGACGAAAAAAAAAACTATTTTATCTGACCACAATCGTCATTCAACCACAGACTATGTATTCCTTCTGAACACAATGATATCCGGCTTCCATAAATCAATCTTTTTCGAATGGAACACTGAAATATTAGCCAACACCCTCCTAGAGAAAAACATTCTTATATATGCTGTGTGCCTGATGTGCTCCCGCGTTAACCCCCATCAGAAGAAACTCTGTCAGATGCTCACATGGCGATTTGTTAGGACCGGAAGATAAATTAGTCGTTAGAAAAACTGTGAATCTGGAAAACCCCGATCTCGCACACACAAAGCTCCAAATGAAATCATCGTTTTATGCATGAATGAAATTTATTAACGGATGTGACGTTTTTGCCGGTCAGAATAAGGAATTTATTGCCAAACATTTGGGATAGCGCAGCTCAAGAGTAGCTACCTATACGAGTTGTATCTGAAATTGATTTTTTGTTATCTTTACGAATTTATGTGTGCTAGGGGTTTCATTTCTTTGATTTGTGGATTCTGGATTGAGTGAGTTTTGCAAATCCATTGGAGGTTCAATTATGTAAGCATTGGTGAATGGCTGGGTTATGGTATACCTACCTAGCTACAAGTCAAAAAATAGAAAAGGGAACATTTATCAAATGCGAAGGTTTTATAAGAACACAAGAAGTCATTCCAAGGTCTAGGTAAGTACCTACTTCTTTTTGAAACAACCTCCAGTTTAGAAGGTTGTTGTTTAGAAATATAATTTACACCCAACGCCTCTCAGGAACTATGTTTGTGCCTACACGAAAAATTAACAAACGAAAAAGGTTTACCATTCTTAAAAATGAAAACAGACGAAGCATGGAAGGGCTTGATCCTTGATGATGTCACTAAAGTATATATCCAGGATGTGTATATATCTTCAAATTCTCTACCACTTTTTTTTTTTGTCTGGGACATAGTACTTTTCGTCAAGGATTCCCTTTTTACATAAGTGCGGCCATTACGCACTCGAATGGGGAGATGTTTCTTTTTTTTCTGTTTTGTTGCTCATTGAATTTTCCCTTCTGTGTGGAGGGTTGCAAAAATGTTTGCTGCACGAAAGAGCGCAACTACAAAGGATATCCCGAGTACTCCATAAAAGGATTTACAGACACATATTACACATGGGGATTCACTTCCACTTTGGAGTGGTGGGGGTGCTGAAAAGACAAAAATGGCTGAAAACCAAATGAATAGGGGTGCATGGCATGATATACATAGTATAAAGTATTTCCCCCCAGCCCCCAAGTCGAGTTCGAGGGTGATTGCGTGTTACACCACCATGAATGCCGAATCCGAATTCAAATGGGAAGTGACAAGGAAAAAGTTCGAAGGAAGAAAAACCACAGTTCATAGGAAATCACGATTTTTCTGATAGAATAAGTTTTTCTTGCTATAAGATGAAAGGGAGATTTTTTTTGTTGTTGTTCCCACTCGCACGCATAAAATGGAGGTGAAATAATGTTTTATTCAGTTTTAGAGTTTGACAATTGCAAAGGGGAATTGGCGTGGATTGCGTTTTTTATTGTAGGTGCCGTGGGGATTTATTTGGAGTTTAGTATAATTTTTTTATAATTAACACGCGCTAAAGAGGTTATGACTACTCATTATGCATTATGGAAATTGGGATAGAGAAGATAGGAGATTCCGATGCACATTGGTTGTAAATGTCTGTAAATTGTATTGAGGAGGAAAGACAGAGCTGGGCAAGGCATTCCACATTCGTGTTGTGCGGCTTGTGATAGAGTCACTGTACCTATTTTATAGTACGCCCGAAGATAGGCTGAATGATAAACTGATGGGCATACCTAGCAAGGCGAGTATTGCGGTTGAATTGCTGAAGGGGAGGAATACACCTGGCAATTTCATTTGAGCACTGTTTGTTAAAAAAGCGATAAAACAGTGTGAGACAGAGTATATTCACAGCCCTTTACAGGTAACATTTTGACAATTAAGTGGCATTGTCAGCAGTGTTGCCACTAAAATCTAAACCAAATGTAGGTAGGTATTACGTAAGCCAACAAAATGTAGTATTTTTGAACAAAATACATATAGTACAATATTTTTATTTTTATTTTGTCGCGTAGGGCTACGAAAAAAGTGGACATGTGAAGCTTTAATGGAGCTTAGTATACTTAATGGCAAGAGTTTGCATGTAGCCAATGAACATAAATGAAGGTTGTGGCTACTCCATCCTTTTGAAAATAGATTTGGGCAGACATTGGACAGTTTTTCACTCACCCCGCATTAGTAAGGCATTATCTGAGCAAAAACCAATTGCATCTAAAATGTCGATGTTATTGTCTTTGCATTCACGCAGGATTGATTAAAAAATTTTTTCGGAATTGCTTTTCTTGAGCTACTGAAATCTAATAATTTTACAGCACACTCATCAAAGTATCTAGCTATTATCACTAGGCAAGGCAAGTTTCGGTTGACACATCAGTAGTCTCATAAACTATAAAGAACATTTTTGTTTTACTAGTTGTTTGGCAATATTTCAATATTCAAGTTTTGACAAGGGAAGTTGGTTCAAGGTTCTTACAACCGTATTTATCAGGAACATAGGATGTTGTAAATCTTGAAATTACTTAGAGTTCTAAATGTCTTCGGTATAGCTTCTTCATCAGCTCGTTATATGACGTGAATGACTCCATCATTTTTGAACTTTTTGATTCTTGGCGCTGAGTTTCATGTCTTTCTTTCTTGAAGATTGTTTCAACAACCGGAGCCCGGAGCGAAGTCTCGAATTGTCAATAATAACCAGAGTGATGTAAAGTTTCTTTAGTTATAAAAGCAAAAGTGGTGAAATTTACAAAAAAAAAACATTTTTTCGTTAAAAAGTAAAACGGCGGAGCTTAAAAAATATACCTAGTACTTTAGGGTAACGATGTAGTATGTAGTACAGCGTTGAAAAATCAAGCAAATATGTAGCACAGTACTACATTATGTAGTACAAGTGGTAACGCTGATTTTCGGTAATTCACCTACTAAAAAACCCGAGCGGGCTAAGACCGTGCATTATATTATAGAGTTTTTTGAGTACTTTTCAGAACTCTAATAAGAACTCTCTGGAACTAACTTTTTAGGATTTGGATTTAGACGATTTTGTTATATGAGAGTATTGTAAAGTTTTTAGAACACTTTTCGGAACTGTCATCAGAACGCATGAGAACTCACTGGAACAACATTTTGAAATTTTAATTATTATCTAACTTGTTTGTATTTACATAGGTTAGGTTAGAAGATTATGGATTAAGGATTTTTTGTTGAGTTTCTAAAGTAGGTACTTTCCAGAACTCCTCGGAACTTCAAAAAAATATTTTAGCAATTTTTGACAATTTTCGGAGATCCATTAGATACTTTTTTGTTTTTGTTCCGAAAAAAGATTCTTGTTTAGGGAACTCCAAAAAAATTACTTTTATAAAAATGGGGTGATGGATTATTTTGGAAAAAAAAAAAAAATTGTTTGTCCTAATTTGGCGGATTTTTTTTTTAACTATTGGAACTTGGAACTATGTATTTTGATTCTAAATAAATAAATAAATAAATAGGTGGCGCAACAGGCGGGTGACACCCAAGGCCTAGCTTCTCGCAACCATTCGTTTTGTGTGAGTTTCTATTTTTGGGACGAATGGAAGGGACCTACAATTTTATGCCGAGTCCGAACGGCTCAATTGAGAAGCTTTTTCATGACAGTCATACTCTCGGATGTTTATCAGACGTTCGCGAGAGGTGGCGCAGTAGAAAAAACTTTAAGATGTAATTTGGGTTTTTCCGGGGATCGAACCTGGGATCCCTCGCACAGTAGTCCAACACACTAACCACTGCGCTACTGCGCCCACATTGTGTATTTTGATTCTATACACAAAAAAAAAAAATACTAAATGAACAGAACTTTTCAAAATTTTTATCAAGAACTCTAAAAAGAAAAGAAAACTTAAACATTGGGGCGCTAAGTTCACGCACCCTTGAAGCCATACAGCAATACAGATTTACTATACACGAGTTTATGGACGTTGGACGTGGATCTTCTTTAACAGCTATAATAGGAACAAGGTGAAGAGCATAGGGAGTATACCGAGAAGTTATGTAGGTACTAGAAAGCTGGAGAAGAACCACCCGAAGTTAGAAACAACCTTATCCCCACAAACATCCCGCTCGAGGACATCGAAGACTCTTTCGATCCAAACAACATTCCGAGGTTTTGTAAGAAACTCAACAACTGGCCGCAGTTGTTTTACCGACAGTAGATATGTTTTGAAGCAGTATTTCCATCAGCAGCTATATAGTTGACAGAGTATACACCCATGTCCACTAAACGAAAAACAGTTCCACTAACCTCTATATTGAAGAGGTTGGCCTGACGTAACAATGAATTATGCTGATGGCTCTAATGGTTTATTAAGAGAGCTACTGTTTTGGTAAAGCGCATATACGCACCAAATCATCAACCAAATATGGGTAGGTACTTGAAAATATACCTATAGTCAAGGGACTATCAGCTGCATTATGCCCCATCTCCAAAATAGGCAAATCTAACAAGCAGATAAAATCTAGAAAGAAATTGTGACAGTGACAAAAATAAAAATAATTTTAGTCTATGAATGCATTTAGTGGCGTAGCTACAAACGATCTATGAGGTCCTAGAGTTTTGTGGAATCTTAAGGCAAATCCTGAAACTATAAAGCTTCTTCCTTGAGAATTGATGGTTCAGACTTATTCAGGTTTATAGTAAAAATAGACCCCGCCCCTGCCATTGGATTTTTTGTCCGCCGGAACTTCAGGAATCTCCACTTAAAGGATTATACGTATATATACCTCTTAAAAGCGCAGCGTTTGCGAAGAATTTTCGACGAAAGATGAGGTAAACGCGATCAAATCTGAAGTATTGGTCGTGTCCGGAATGCACACTTCATGCTAGTCGACTCCCACTGACACAAATGGGGAAGTTTTTATTATCTCGTCATCCATTCAAGAGAAATGAAAGGAGGAATGCTGAGTTTTTCAGTTGAGTACTCAGGCTGGGTAAATTTTGAGAGGCCTATAGGGTCATTCTGTTATTAGGAAGACAGAAATTGGTTTCAAACTTTGTTGGGCGTTCTATATACCTAATTCGGTGTTTGCCAAAATTACATTCTTTCGTTGTATTGCTGGGGTGATTCGGAGAGATCGCTTAAGGGACACTATAGAAGAGGTATTTGTGATGATATATACCCAACACGGAATCCAAGACGTGTTATTTAATAGATGCCATTAGGTATAAGAGTCCTCTAGGCGGGCCAAGGTCGACATGGCTATACCCACTAAGTCCTAAATCTCTCCTCTGCAAGTGAGGATTTATGATTTTCAGTCTGATATGGAAATTCGACAGTTCTCCACTTTCGCATCCTTTACATCCGCGATCGTTGTAATTTTTAGACGTGACTTTTAAAATTAATGCATTTTTATGAAGTTCATATTGATTAGGGAGCCCAGTTAATTTTTTTTCAACGCACTTTGCCATTTAGCTACACCACTGTACATGAAAACAGGACTATGCCTATTACACCAACTTACAAATTTGTATTTACAAGTATTTTTCCAGAAAATCTGTAGAAAAATTACAGATTTGCCTCTAAAATAAATTTGGTGAAACCGTATTTGTACCTTTTTCTAAAAATATTGTGAAAAAATACTTGTAAACACATACAAATTTTTAAGCTGGTGAAAAAGGCCATAGGTCTTCTGAAATGTGATCAGGATGTCAATACACCGCGTCTAAATTAAAACAAATATGTATAGAGAATCCGTACCATCGGGCAGGCGTCCCCTAGGTAGACCCAGGATGAGATGGTTAGATCAAATTCATAATCTCTCCTCTACCCGTATGGGGATTGCCCTTGATGATTTGGAGTCGATGGCGGAGGATCGAGTGCTATGGAGGGTCCACTTGAGCAACCTACACCCGCGACCCACTTAATGGATAAGCGGGATATTGAAAATGAATGAAATGAAAAGATGAATGAATGTAGGTACAGAGAGCGAGCGGTCGCAGCCAGATTCGATCCCCGGAAAAACACAAATTACATCTTAAGGTTTTTTCTACTGCGCCACCTCTCGCGAACGTCTGAGAAACAGCCGAGGGTATAACTATCATAAAAAAGCTTCTCAATTCAGTCGTTCGGACTCGGCATTGAACGGTAGGTCCCTTCCATTCGTCCAAAAAGTAGAAACTCACACAAACGACTGTTTGCAAGATGCTAGGCCTAGGGTGTCTACCGCCTGTTGCGCCACCTATTTATTTTATTTATTTATTTAGATTTTATTTATTCTGGTTAAGGTCATTATGATCCCAAAGTGAACATCTCACACACACCACTGACCAAATGGTCACACTGCATTGCATCAAGTGTGTATAAGTAGATATTAAAAAAACAAAAACAGAAATAAAAATTCAGTTGCGATTTAGGAAAAAAGATTTCAACAGCCTCGACGATAAACCCCGCCAATGCCTACGATTCACAAAATTTAGTACACCAACATAATCATAATTGGTATTCCCCTCATTATACCAAGCCATCAAGTTGGAATCAGGAGAAAATTCCTTCATGCAATCGCAATGAAGGCTTGTAAACTCTTAAGTTTACGATCAATTTGCCCGATCCTTATCAAGTGTCTGGTTACTCTGCGATCAACCAATCATTATCACGCACTCACCTTACCACCATCGTTTGGGAAGACTATACGAATAAATTTGTCGTAAAGTCGATGAGAAATGTGTTGCACATGAAGAAGTGCACGCGCAACATTTCGCTCTGCCCTCTGAGCATCATCTTTTAATGGGCCGGCAACATTGTGTTGACTGCTATAACGGAGCGAGGGGAGAGCCGCGTCAACTAGCCAAATAGCCTAATCAAATCATAATAACTCCGACTTCGTTAATAAATTAAAGATAACCGCGCGATGGCAAGCGGTATAAACTTGACAAGTTATGATCCTTATGCGGGCAGATTAGTTGCGGTCTTAAAACGCATATAAAATGATTACCAAACAAATTATAATTCGCCCGATAATGAGCTTGAATTTAGGTTGTTAGCACGAAAGACAGAAGAACGCACGCAAAATTACTGAAAGTTTGATCACCCGACTGTAGCGCGAAATAGTTACTTAAGCAATAGATACATCCCCTTGGAGTCCTCGCTGTAATATATTTTGAGATTCTGATAGATTAAAATATTGGCTGCAATTTACATACGCAATCCCCGATATTAACAATTAATGCATCGCACACGAGTGCGCCCATAATTAACGCGTTCAGTCACACATCACGCAGCAATGAGCCAGTGTCCAGTTGTCAACAAGATAATGCTACACCATCCCCAGGAGAACATCGCCGAAGAACGAACACAATGCAATGGCAATCCCCGAATATGCATAATTCTCTATGAGACGTCAAGCCTTCTTAAGCCGCATCGGACATGCGAAAGTGTGAAAATGCGTACAACAAAGGATTAACACTTGCGAGAAGCGAGCTTATGCAAATAACGTGTGTCCATCCATCCCATGGGGATAACCAGGCATCGAGCAGTTCATATATACTAGATGGCCGTTATAATGGACATGAATTCGAATAATGTTGCCGCGTCATGGACGAAGGTCCTTTGTAATTATCAAAAGTGATTTTCAGGAAATCGATTTGCATTGACACCTTGCGCTCACGGTGACACCGCACTGCCGCTAAATTGCTCGACCGGAAATGAGTAACGAATTCGAATGTTCTGAAGGTTTTTTTTTTTTTTTTTAATTTACCTAATGCGAGCCTCAGTCAATTTGACCAGGTCCAACCATCACCGAGGGTTGACTTCAGACTTCAACTTCAATTGAATTGAATGCGGCAATCGCAGGAATATTTGTCCTTTTTTCCTGATGTTTGCCAGCGATTGCATTGTTTGTGCTCGATGTCAAAGTTCAATTTTGACAGATGTCGACATGTGAGTAACAGAAAATCTCATTTCGTGGACAAATAATTAAATATTCATTGAAACGGGGGAGGGACTACCACTCCAGTCTGTACAGTTTTAATAAAATTGATGTTCAACGCAAACAATCTTCGTTCCACAAACGAAATCCACACACAGGCACTTTGTTTTTTTTTTCTCTCTGTTCACTCCTTTCCTTATTTCGATGCGGGGGATTATGCTTCTTGTATGCTAAATTATGTATGCACATTCCAAAATGGCAAAATTCGACAAATAGCATGTGCGTATGATTAAATGTGTGCATGCATTATGAATTGGCGCGGCAAAGACAACGGCGAAGAGTGGATCCTTCTGGAGTTGAATGTTCCAAAAATTTAAAACGAACGAAGATGAACTTGGGCTTTGGGATAAATATTTACTCGGGGGTTGCCTTACGTCTTCCGGGACGGAGAGATTTGCCCTTGTGCCATCGAAAGGATTAAATAATGAAATGGGGATGCAAGTTCTGCTCTTGGTGGGGTAGGAGTTTCAAATTCAAACTTGAAGTTGCTCTTCGGTTTAATGTAATTGCATGGATTAATAACAGATTCGAATGTGAATTTGATTGGCGAACTTCTAGAAGAACACTGCGTATGCTGGTGCTGGGCAAACAACTCACATGAAAGGATTTCATTATCCTGGAGTAATAATGGAAGTGGTTTGTAATATACATTTTTGTTTGCATATATGTTTGTGTAAGAACTGGCGAGTGGAATTTTTCATTCCCTTCGGCCTGTATCAATAGATACGATTGGTTCTCAAAAAGCGCTGAATTGCTTTTCGAATTTTCAGAATTTCTATTCAATTCAATGGATTGTTTCAATATGGATCGGTGTGAAATGGAAGAGCCATCCAATGACTGGAAAACATCTGAAAAGATGCCGCAAGGGTTCTGAGGAATGTGAAAGTCGTTCGTAAAGTTGGTTAGTTTGGTTTTGGGGTAAAATATATCATTTGAAGCTTAGATGTCGTATCTTTTGAAGAAGATCGGATCACCGAGATACATTAAGCTCGTTGTGGTTCCTTTTATGATGAGGCATATTTCTATTATGTCCAAAATGAGAGCAAAGGCATCAACCGCAGATCCTGTAGATTGTAGGAGGGAGGTGGTATACTGGGGGCCAGATTATGTAAAATGAAAACGATCGAACGTTATCGTTTCGACAAAAGCTGTCTCGGTCTATTGCCACAGATTAGATAGAGACAGGTTCAGTGAAAACGAAAGCGTTTTTCGTTTCGTTTTTTACAGAATCCCACCCAGTGTCGCCAGAAGGTTATGATGGAATATCCCAGATCAACCATTAAAAAATCCATTTTCGATGGACTTTTTCCCTTTTTGTTAGAATACTAGAATATTGTAACAAAAAACAAAACGTATTCGTATGTTGTAAGTATTTTACGCGTTTCTGGTACCAAAACATAGATGCCTGCTTTATCAGTAGTAAGGTTTGACAGGTCAAAGCTAATATACTGCGTCCATATATTTTAATTGCTAAGATACTTGCTAAGCAAAACTTAGCGCTAAAAGCGAATAAACTGTTCTGCTCAGTTTTTAAGCAAGAAATTCAACCTAACACGAAGCTGTCGATAGATTTGGGTACATAATCGAATACTTTTAATGATATTCAAAAGTATTTAGTAATTTTTGTCGGGACGTTTTTGGATATCTTCGTAAATCTTTGTAAAGATGATAAAATTCATAATATTTATACTTACTTAATTTTTAGAACGGACTGTTCTTTTGCAACAATGAATGGCTGAAAATTAAATTATTTAATGCAAAGTCCTCTTCTTCTGACGAATCCATTTCCATCCATAATTTAAGGATTTTATTTATTTTGATGGACTTCCGAAGCGTTAATGTTAGCGTTCATTGTGGACACCATTCGCTTTGCTTATAGCTTAGAATTAGGCTTGTGTAGTTCGTGAACGAACTAGTTCACACACTTAGTTCACTAGTTCATTTAGTTCACGGTTATTATTTTCAATTGGCCTTACCAATAATCATTTTTAACCTTCAAATTACTATATTAAATTATATTTTGACGGTCACAATAGGTAATTTTATATGGAAATTTTCTTGACTTCGTAAAATTTATCTTGGACTCTAAAAATGATTATTAGTACTGCGCAATGCTTTTCATACAAACGGAATAAACTAAAGCTAAGCATAAACGATTGTCAGATCTGTCAATCCTCTGACAATGACTGACAATAAGCCTACAATAGCCAACTATCTTAAATACAAAATTATCCGTTCACATTCTGATAACGTTGTCATCAGGTTGAAAATTGTGTGTTCACACGGTTGAATATGAAAAATTGGTCTATCCGTTGTCGGACATTGTCAGACAAATTAAAATGTATGGTCCCTGGTTTTTGCAGTACGGCGATAATGGAGCAATATATTGCACTTGCGACTATTTTCACTCTACGTGTTAGAAGACTGCGAGGATGATGAATTGATATAAAAACGACGTAGTGTTTGGACGAAGGAGTGCAGGTAGCCCCGTTGTCAGCAGGAAGGATTCTACTCCAAATTCAAAGCTGATGATTTTTTGCGAATGGACTCAACACAATTCGAATGAATTCTAGCTTTGATGACTCCACAGTTCACACATCAAGATGCCAGTATACGCGAGCATCAAGGGTACTCATTCCATAAAATTTAAGACGACAGTCGTCCAAGCGATAGTAGTGCACGAGATCGTCTTTTATTTGCTTCACGTAACTCTACCACCATCGTTTATTTTGAACAAAGTTTGAGAACTTTCGGTACCTTTCAGGAGCTCACAAACAGTAGTCGGAAAAATGACTAGGCGTCATCGTTATGGTAATAAATGTCACTTGAGAAATAACAATGAGTTATTATGTAATTTAAATCGTAAAAAAATCTGAATTCAATTGCTCGCTTTAAAATTCCTGTAAAAAGCTTAAAATTTTCTGCAAAATCAATGCATGACGATACCTAATTTAATTAGCTATCGTGCAAACTCTATCGTCTGGACGATAGTGCTCTGTCGATTATTGAGCTACAAGAAGCAAATGTTGGATCGTAGAAACGATGTCGTGGAGACGATAGCAATTTTCAATGTTACGTGATGCAAGGCTATCGTCGTAACGGTATCGTCATGCGATTATTGACTTACGTACGGAATGAGTGCCCAAGAAATCGATACGGTTTCATTGGCAGCTTGACCCAACTTTGTTTCTGTATTTGTCGAGGTGGCTTTTGAATGTGAACCGCGTCGGCGACTTCTTACCACAGGGCTTCGAACTAAATTGAACTAAAATGAGCGAACTAGTTCAGTAGCGTGATATGAACTTAATTGATCGATCACTCAAATGAACTAAATTGCCCAACTCTACTTAGAATCTTTAGCATTAGCTTTCGCCCCATTTCTCGCGTTCACTCTGTCCGTAGCCTTAACCTAAGAGTTCGGTTCACTTGCGTTTGAAAATTGTTATTATATGAAATTTGTTACTATGAAAGAAAATCCCTTTATTAGCTAAAATGTCCCTTTATCCCTCGGACATATTAACATTCGCAGAAAATCCCTTAAAAAGGGATAAATCCCTCGAAATGGCATCACTGATCCCACCCCTGAATTACAGATCACTGCGACCACAAGTAGGTCTATTGTGATATCCTCCATTTAAAGCTCATCGATGAAGCGGCTAGCTCTTTAGGTGAGCGTTAGCATGTTTTGATTAAACAATTACTTACTTACTTAAGGTGGCGCTACAGTCCGGGGTGGACCTGGGCCTCAACCAACAAGCGTCTCCAGCCAGCACGATCTTTGGCCAGCTGCCTCCAGTTTCGCACGCTAAGTTGGTTGAGGTCCCCTTCCACTTGCGTGCGCCACCTGAGTCGCGGTCTTCCTCTACTGCGCCGTCCCTCGGGTGTGGATTCGAAGATCTTCCGGGCCGGAGCATTCACGTCCATTCGCTCTACATGACCCAGCCACCGCAGTCGTTGGACCTTCACTCTTCTGGCTAGGTCAATGTCGCTGTACAGCCCGTACAGTTCGTCGTTGTATCTCCTCCTCCATTCACCGTCTATGCAGACGGGACCGAAAATTACTCGAAGAATTTTCCTCTCGAAGCAACCAAGAGTAAGCTCATCCGCTTTTGATAGAGTCCATGCCTCTGCACCATAAACTAGGACTGGGATGATTAAGGTCTTATAAAGGGTCACTTTAGTTGTTCGAGAGAGGGCTTTGCTACTCAATTGCTTTCTTAGCCCAAAGAAACAGCGATTGGCAAGAGTTATTCTTCGCTTAATCTCAGCGCTGGTGTCATTGTCTGAGTTAATAGCGGAGCCTAGGTAGACAAAGTCCTTTACCACCTCAAAGTTATATCTGTCTATAGTGACATTCTGTCCAAGACGTCGGTGTTGGGTGTCCTTTCTCGATGACAGCATATACTTTGTCTTGCCCTCATTGACCGCCAAACCCATCTTTGCCGCCTCCGTCTCAATGCTCACGAACGCGCCAGTGACATCACGCTGCGTTCTCCCGATTATGTCGATATCGTCGGCGTAGGCGAGTAGATGGACGGACTTTTGAAAGATAGTGCCTCTGGTGTTAGCGTTTGAGTTTTGCACTATTCTTTCAAGAACGATGTTGAAGAAGTCACATGACAGCGCATCGCCTTGTCTAAATCCTTTTTTGACATCGAAGGTCTCGGTGAGTTCTTTACCGACCTTGATGGAGCAGCGTGCATTCTCCATTGTCATCCTACACAAACGGACGAGTTTGGCAGGGATGCCAAAACTAGACATTGCTCTGTATAGCTCGTCTCTATAAATGCTTTCATAGGCGGCCTTAAAATCGATGAAAAGGTGGTGGGTATCGATTTGAACTTCCTGGGTTTTCTCCAAGATCTGCCGCAGTGTGAATATTTGGTCGATGGTAGACTTTCCTGGCCTGAAGCCACACTGATAGGGACCAATCAGGTTGTTGACGAAAGGCTTCAGGCGTTCACACAACACGGCAGATAAGATCTTATAGGCGATGTTAAGAAGACTAATACCTCTGTAGTTGGCGCAGTTCAGAGGGTCTCCTTTCTTGAGGATCGGGCAAACAATGCTGAGGTTCCATTCATCGGGCATACTTTCCTCCGACCATATTTTACAGATGAGTTGGTGCATGCTCCTAACCAAGTCATCGCCTGCCGCTTTGAATAGCTCGGCGGTTAGGCCATCTGCCCCAGCGGCTTTGTTGGACTTAAGCTTAGATATGGCTATCTTCACTTCGTCCAGGTCGGGTGGACGGAATTGTTGGTCTTCATCGTCCAGGTTGAATGGTTCATTCTGCCTGACAGCGGGATTTAGTTCGTCATCGCCGTTAAACAGTCTGCAGAAGTAGTTCTTCCATATCCTCAGCATCGACTGCGATTCTACTACGATGTTCCCTTGTTCGTCCTTGCAGGCTTCGGTTCGGGCTCTGTAGCCTTGGCAGGTTCTTTTTACCCTTTGGTAAAACTTCCGAACCTCATTCCTGCTGTAGCATCTCTCTATTTCCTCGATCGCGCGCTTCTCGTGCTCTTTCTTTTTTCTCCTGAGAAGCCGGTGTTCGTCTCTTCTTTTCTGCGCGTAGAGCTCACGAGCAGCTCTAGTCCTTCTTTGCAGCGCCGCTTTGTATGCCTCTTGTTTCGCTGCATGTGCTTGCCGGCACTCGTCGTCGAACCAGGGGTTTCGTTGTGGTGGTCGAGTGAAACCAAGCACATCAGAGGCGGCGTCTCTGATGGCTTTTTGGCAATGTTGCCACTGGTCTTCAATGCTTGTTGCTGGCTGCATAGAACCTCTTGAGAGATTGAGAGAGACTCGATCGGAGAAGGATCTGGTGATCTCTTGCGATTTTAGCCGTCCGACGTCAAACTTCCTCACAGTATTTACTTGTCTTGGCGGTGTTCGGGATATCCGAAGGCGTACCTTGGCTACAACAAGGTAGTGGTCCGAGTCAATGTTGGCCCCTCGGAACGTTCGGATATCCATAATACTGGAGGAGTGCCTTGCGTCGATCGCAATGTGGTCAATCTGGTTGACGGTTGATTGATCGGGAGATCTCCAAGTGCCTTTATGAATATCGAGATGCGGGAACCGCGTACTTGATATGACAACATTTCGCCCCGCCGCGAAGTCGATCAGCATGAATCCGTTATCGGAGGTGGTGTCGTGTAGGCTGTACCTCCCGACAGTACTACCAAAGATGCCTTCTCTTCCTATCTTTGCATTAAAATCACCTAGGACAATTTTAATGTCATAGTTAGGGCACTGCTCGTATGTCTTGTCCAAGAGCTCGTAGAACCTCTCTTTGGTGTCGTCGTCTTTCTCCTCCGTGGGGGCATGGGCGCATATTAGGCTAATGTTGGCGAATTTAGCCTTGACGCGGATTGTCGTGAGGCGCTCGTTCACACAGATGAAGCTTAAGACTTCTTGCCTAAGTCTGCCTCCAACGACGAATCCACATCCAAATAACCGCTGTTTTTGTTGCCGATAGCAGTCGCCATAGTAAATATCGCAGTCTTTCATCCTCTTCTTGCCCGGTCCATCCCATCGCACTTCTTGGATGGCGGTTAGGTCTGCTTTATAGCAGTTCAGGGCCTCCGCTAGTTGTTCGGCTGCACGTGGTCGGTTAAGGGACCTAACATTCCACGTGCAGATCCGAAATTCGTTGTCCTTTATTCGTTTGCCAGGTTCGTCAACAGTAAAATCATCCGTATCCGAGGTTTGTTGTTGTTTCGGAACTGGGTTTGTTTTCCGCAGTCGGGCAGTTACCCCGGCGTACAACCCCCAACCTGGAGGGTCAGGCCCTTTGTTGGACCCCTTGGACAAAAGGGGCCGGATTCCTCCGGTGCCAGTAACCCACTTCGGGGATGTGAGAGCTGCCGTTGGCCCATTAAGGGTTCATCCGCCACCATCTCTGTTTCAGCACCCTGACTAGTCCTGAAAAATCCTCACTGACCTCAGCTCCAAATATGTCGAAGTAGCTCAAGTAAGGTAACTGTCGTATTGACTGTTGACGACACCGTTGATTCAGTCTAATGAATTCATCCGCCGTACGTCCCCTTTCTGAGGAGCTCATGTAAGACTTCTGAGGCTCGTTCAGTCAGTCTTTCCGACAGCGCATTATAGTGTTGCTATTTTCTTCGTGTTCAACACTCGCACTTATACGTTCAGCAAGTCACACCCGAATGGGCAGACCAGTACCCGGTGGTTACCACTAGGAGGTAAAATAAGCAAAATTGATGTGTACGAAAAGTTACAACAGCTGGGCACCGCCAGGTTGATGCCGATCAGCGCCTGCCCGATTCATACACACCCAACCACCAATTAAATTAAACAATTGCTGTCACATAATATGTGTTCTGCTGTTTTACGTCCTCGTTGCATAATTTTTTCAAGGCTCATTAATTAGGGCTACATTCACTCTTTCCCCTCGTCATTTGTGCGAGCAAATCCTATGATACCGCACAGTGTTAAAGGTTTATCTGTATGGTTCTTGGCCTTAGTCAAGTCTCCCACAACATTCTCTAAAAAAATAGACCTCAACTAAATCATTTCTAAAAAATGTTCACTGCGGATTTTAGACTATTAAGGTCTTGTGCAGAGTCTCGTTAGTTGCCTGGGAGAATGGCTTCCCAGCCTTGTTAGCCCAAACAGCGCATCAGCGATTCGCAAGAGTTATTCTTCACTTGATTTTTAAGATGTAATTTCCAGATGTGATAAAAGAGCTTCCTCGGCTTTTACTAACTCAAATTCATAGCTATCTGTTGTGACATTCTGTTCGAACCATCGATATCCAGCATCTCGTCTGCCTCGTTTACTGCGATGTGATGCTTGTTGCGATAATTTTGCGACAGAAATTGCATGTGCGAATGAACTGTCAAGTGAACTGATGGTTTGTCAATAAATACTCTTATCGACTGCAAGCACTTGCCTCTTTGACGGAGGTTTCACAAATAAACGGCTTATCGAAAAAACGGAAACACGTAAAAAGAACAACTTCAATCCAATGTATCCTTCAACCAAGCTTTCAATTCTCCCACAATATGCAATGCTCATAAATTTACTTGTTTTGTCATCAGCAGCGCATGGATAATTCATTTAGAATAACTGAAGATTTATAGTGATTTCGAGAGAGAGAAAACCAGTAGACATGAAACAGGTCCCTTTGTTAAAGCTCCTATATATAAACCCTATAATGTCATTTCAATGCTATGTAAGGGTGCAAGGATGCAAAGAAAACATGAATCCGATTGTACAAGAGAAAAAATAACATCAACAACCGCACTAGAGAAGAAAAGTATTATTTCACTTCGCGCCATGCTTCTGTTATTTAACGGAAATCCATTAAGTTTAGAAATGCCAGCTTCGAGCGCGAAAAATATTGACGTGCATAACCATAGCACCATATACCAACCGCAGTGCAGAGAGTGAACAGAACACGAACAGCATCTACATCTTCTTGTGTTATCCATTTGCCGTATGGAATTTATAACAACATGCAGTTCCATTATATCCACCATCAATATCCGCTCGATGAATATTTCCCTTTGACAGATGGAATCGTGCGCGGCGCGGAGCCGCGGAGTCATAAAGGAGGGCGCTCAGCTACATATGCGATGCCATAAAAGGGGTGTCGTTGTCGATTTTGCACCGAAAATCGAATTGGAAATATGATTCCACCCCACACCCCACCCCACGCATTATCTGGCAGATCCATTATAAGCTGAGTGTGGAGGATGCATTTTTGATGCAGCCTATATAATCATGTCATGCCGCCAACACTTGCGGCCTTACGCCGCTCGCGCTTATAAATATTTTCCAATTTCAACATCGACGACGACGACGCGTTCGAAAGAGTATAATGTTTTTCTGACTCTGTATAGATGATAATGTTGATGGCTTGCTGTCAAAATCCTAGAACACCGCAACGCATGGTTCCTAAATTTAGTCAGCTAATGGAATTGGACAGAAATAGATTCATGCGGCACGGCACAGTGAGGCGCTGGAGTTGGGTGCGCTGTGGAGAAGAATGCGCATTTGCTGTTGACGTTGGTTTTTAAATAAATATTCTCAAATCACACTAAACAACAATAAAACATCGGAATCCTTTTGCCGAGCAGACCTATGGTGGATTGGAAGAGGATTATTGGGTGATTCCATTAGGAGTGATGAATTCTGAGGTCAACCATCAGTAGTTTAGTTGCCGGCGTGTTTTATTATACTGCTTCGATGAGAGCCTATATCGGGTACGGGGGAACACCTACACTTATTTGTTGTTTTGTTTGTTTAAGTTTAGCTGGGGGATATATTATCACACTTAATTGATGCTTGATGGTGTATGCCTATGCATTTCAGTAGGATTAATGAATAAACATATACCTAGAAACCGGTGTTGATCATCACGCAATCATTTATGAAGATAGAATCTTTGTTTCCATCTGCGCAACAGCTCCACTGACATTTTGATCAAGTGTATGTTGGAACCTGTCATATACTCGGCCTCCATCGTGGACATAGGTCTACACATTGCTGGTGTGCACACCGCATGCTATTGGCAAATGTCGAAGAAAAAACACAAAGATAAATAGAAAATATACGATTCTACCAAAATGGGAACCACCAAAATTGGAATTATTTATTTAATTATTTCTTATTAAAATGCATTTCGATCATTTAATAAACCTTGATCAAGAAGTATATACTGAATCTTGTTGTAATTTTGATAATAATATTTTGCATAGTGTTTTTCAAAATAACCATAAATTTGCTGATAGTTTCTTTATCATACATCAAAATATTCGAAGCCTTCGAGCTAACTTCGATTTACTACTGCTACATATTGACTCGTGTTTAAACAAGCCTGATTTTATATTTGTTTCGGAAATTTGGATTTTTGACAAAGAAAAAGATAATTTTATAATCCCCGGCTATGAATTCTTCCCCACATGTAACAATTCTTATTCTTCGGGTGGTGTCGGTGTTTTCCTCAAAAATAAATACAACAATTCTGAAATTCTTAACAAAAATTTAAAATCGGCTGATTTTATAAAAGTTACATTTTATTTGAATAATGAGAAGACGGTATTTCTGTGTGGTTATAGGCTTCATGATAGTAGAGGAGATGTCTTTCTTGAAGAAATTAATAATTTGCTAATAGATGAGAAATCTAAAAACTTAATTATTTTGGGTGATATTAACATTGACCTCCTCTCAAAATCTAATTTTGTTGATAGTTATTTGATGATTTTGGCTAGCCATGGTTTGGATTGCTGTATAATCGAACCTACTCGCATAACTGATAACTCTAGGACATGCATTGATCACATTTTTGCATGAACCAGTAGATCTCAAAGTCTTAGTCTTGTGAGTTCTATTGCAGATTTTGGAATCACAGATCATTGCATGACTAGCCTTCACTATGCAGATATCGTCAACGAAAACCAAGTGACCGATACGTCTATGCCAATGAAAAAAATTGATTTTGTCAAGCTGAACTACTTCCTCCGCTTTGAGTTTTGGGAAAATGTTTATAATGAGCGAGATCCCTCTAAGGCCTATGATAATTTTATGAATAAACTGGGAATCTTTCTTGACGGTTGTACATCTAAGTCTATCAAAAAGAATACTAAATCCAAACGGTTAAAAGAAAGGATGACAGCGCAACTCTTGGGTAAAATTAACCAAAAAAATAAACTATATGTAAAATGCAAAAAACACCCAAATAACAGTAGACATAAAGCTAATTATAATCAGCTTTGTAAGGAGATTTCGAAAGAAGTTAAAGATTGCAAGGAAAGTTACTATTTGAATGAATTAGTAAAAAACACAGGAAATGTTAAAGGTGAATGGAATGTGGTCAATAAATTGTTAAATCGCAATGCTCGAGTTAACAAACCAATTATTTTGAAAGAAGGTAATATTGGGGTTTCAAACCCAATTGAGGTAGCTAATCGTTTTAATGAGTTTTTTGTCTCCATTGCGAATAATTTAAATTCAGGAGTTTTCGGTATAGACAATTCTAGTTTTGTTGATAGGAGTATATAAGAAGACGTCTTTTTAAGCGATAGTTTTTGTTTTCATCCAATAACTTCAGGTGAACTACTTTGTATTATTAAATCGTTAACTATTTCAAACTCTGTAACAACTGATAGCACTTCTAATGCAATCGTAAAACACATTGCTTTTAACATTGTCGATGTACTTGCGCACATTTTTAACAAAAGCGTTTATGGTGGGATTTTCCCTAGTGCCCTCAAAACTGCCGAGGTCATTCCCCTTCATAAAAAGTCCAACACTAGTGATCTCAATAATTATAGACCGATATCCCTATTACCTGTGTGCTCAAAAATTTTTGAGAAAGCGATGAAAAAGAGAATTTTGGGTTCCTGAACAAGCATAAGTACTTCAGTGACGCTCAATTTGGATTTCGGACTGGTAGATCTACAGAAGACGCACTTCTTAAGTTTTGTAGCGAGATATACGAATGCGTCAACAACAATCTATTTACGGCTGGGCTTTTTATTGATTTAACTAAAGCTTTTGATCTAGTTAATCATGAAATTCTTTTAAGTAAGTTATACAGTGTGGGATTGCGTGGTTTTATTTATAATTGGTTAGCTTCATATTTAACAAATAGAAGACAGAAAGTTAGACTTTATGGCATTTATAGTAAACTGTGTAGCATCAATGTTGGCGTACCGCAAGGATCGGTCTTGGGTCCCTTACTCTTATTAATCTATATCAACTCCATCTTTTTCCAGAAATTTAAAGGTAAACTTACAGCTTTTGCTGATGATATAGCTATATCCTATGGTAGCAAGTCTCTCCTCAACCTAATTGCAGACGTCAACGCAGATTTGGATATTTTAAGACATTGGTTTGTTTTGCACAAAATGATTTTAAGTAGTAAGACTAAATTAATGCACTTCAGTTTGTCGGGGTCGCGTGCCTTGATTGATTGTGATATTTATTCTGCAAACTGTGGTAAATTTGCTCTAAAACTCAATGTTAGTGTTTCTGCTTCCTGTGATAGTAATTTTGTCTTAGGTGTTCCTTGCTCAAATTCTTGTTTTAGAATTGATTTTGTGCAGTCTTTTAAATATCTATGAGTTATTTTAGATAAGATTAAACTGGTTTGATCATACTAATACACTGAAAAAATATTTACTATGTTGCTCTAGACAATTCTATAACCTGAGCTCATACTGTTCAGAAAAATTGTTAGTTATGGTCTATTATGGTATTGTTCACTCTAAGATTCAATATGGTATAACCTGTTGGGGGGGGGGGACATATTCGAATAAAATTAACCCTTTGATTATTTCTCAGAAACATATAGTGCGTATTATCCTTAGAAAGAATCGTTTCCATAGAAGCTTTGTTTTGTTTCAGGGGCTGAAAATTCTCCCATTAAGACATCTCTACTATTATAAAGTTCTTTATTAGGAGTGGACATCTCTTTATCAGAAGAAATGCTTAATGCTTTACATAATTTGCGTATTAACTCCAATAACTATATGTCAACATTCCTGCTCACAATAAAACTAATTTTAAAAAGTTTTTTACAACAGTGGCTCCTACTGTTTTTAACAAACTACCTGATTCCATCCGACGTTTACGAAATTTGTCCATTTTTCTACATCAAATAAAATCTTGGCTTTTTAATTTTAACTTACAACAAATTGAAAATATGTAAAAAAAAAAAAAAAAAATCTCATATACATAAATGAATTTTGCGCGTTATTTTTTAAATTCCCACACCCACATTTTTTATTTTTGAAATTTTTTGTCCTGACGGTGCATTCGCTACTAGCTTAGCTTCGAGCTTAGCTATAGAGTGTACCCAACTTTATTAATTTATTGCTGGTATTAATTTATGGTTTTTTTGTCTTGTTGACAGAGATTTATTATTTTGATAGATATAAGTAAATTAATTTCTTATTGTTCTTGAATTATGTTGAATTGTATACCTTCATAAATTAATAAATAAAAAAAAAAGCATTACAAGAAAAAAAAAATAAAAAAAAAAGGCATTCGCCTTAATATCTCACCCGAACACAAATACCTGGGTATCGTGTTCAACTCTAAATTAAACTGGGAAACGGAATACGGCGGAAGGAATGAAGAACGAACTAAATGCTTTTTACGACTGTACAAAGGCTTTCGGGAAGAAGTGTGGCTTCGAACATAGTGCAATAGTGCAAGACCAATTCTGACATATGGCTCGGTTGTGTGGA
This sequence comes from Cheilosia soror, assembly GCA_949372485.1. Taxonomy (NCBI): domain Eukaryota; kingdom Metazoa; phylum Arthropoda; class Insecta; order Diptera; family Syrphidae; genus Cheilosia; species Cheilosia soror. The sequence continues at coordinate 137,754,035 of OX443561.1, read as the reverse complement.
AGGAAGCTGATAACACTAAATCCTAGCTCAAGAATCTGAAGAATGTGCTTGCACAGGTTTAACGTGTTCAATAAAATTACACCACAACTAGGTCCAGAAACAACACATCGAGTCACTAAGAACGCGTCAGCCAAAGGTGGTGTCGACTGGCAGATGAGTGCACGCGGTTAAGAAAGCAGCTCAAACTTCCTTAGCGAGGGAACTACCAGCAATGGAAATTAAATTCTGCGTGGACAGCCAAATAGCACTTTAAAGGACCATTCACATGGGAGCGAACGAACGAATTCATGAAATGCGAACAAACCACTTTTTATGCATTTATAAACACAAAATTGCACATTTTATTATTTCAAGAAATCCTCCTCTTGGAATAAGGTTAAGTTCCAATTTTCTATTAATAAATGCATGAAAAGCTGTTTGTTCACATTTCATCAATTCGTTCGTTCGCTCTCATGTGAATGGTCCTTAAGTGGTTAACTCCAATCTGGTAAACTTCAAATCCGTAAATCAATACCTCTCGGCATTGAGACCATTGAGCCATCACACAATAATGCTGTGCTGTGCTGGGTTCCTGGACATGTTGGTGTGAAAGAGGACGAGGCAGCAGATAAACTGGCCAGATGCGGCTCTGAAATCGACATACTTTTAGCTGACAGACAAGTATTACCAGTTTTCAACGCAGCTAACGATGTCACATTAAACTTGGCTAAAGAACAATGGAACAACACTTCCGGTTGTACTATAACTCGCAGCTTGTGGGCCGCAATTAACATTAAAAGGTCAAAGATCCAAACATCTTTTGATAGAAACCAAATTCGACTGCTCGTCGGGGTAATAATTTGACACTGCGTCATTGGAAACATGGCCAAAAGACTAGGTATCTTTACAAGTGTCTTCTGCAGAATTTTCAGGGATTAAGAGGAAATGGAATCTGTGGAACATCTCACTGCCCAGCCCGCCAAGAACGTCGCTACTCTTATATGGGAGCACGGTTCTTCGACGGCTTGGAAGATCTAGCAACGATACCTCTATCAGATTTAAAAAGATCCATCAACAGATCAGAATGGTTTTGTTAGTTGCATGTCCTATCATGTAATAGAAGAGGGTAATCCAGAATGGTCCTCAATGGATTCTGGGTGAAAATTGCATATACATATTGCGAACTGCGGTGCCATGAAATAAAGTCTTATGCAAAAAGGTCCAAAACGTAATTTTGGACTATTTTGGACTTTATTGCACTTTTGAAATTGCAATAAAATCCATTTTTGAAAGTGCAATAAAGCCATTGGACATTATTGCACTCAGCTATTTAAAAGAAAGATGAGCAGGGGGGCAGCATGATCCCCATACATTTTCTACTGTTTATTCATTGTGGATTTTATTTCCACTTCGATTTGGACTTTATTTCACTTTTTGGCACCGCGAACTGCCCCTTTAAATTAATATAACACAAAGCCGTTCGTTAACATCTTTGCCTTGACATCCTCAGTATAATCCGCGTCTCTACGTTTAACATCAGTAATATCCAGTCTAATGGGCTTGTCCAAATTTTCGACCAGAAACTCAAATAGCGTAGGAGATATCAGATCTGCTTCTTATAGCCAAGATCATTAGACGTCATACAGCCTTTCTGAATGTGATGTTCCCAATACCTTGATGCTTGTGGTTCTCGGCATGCATACCTACATACAAAATCAATAGTTAGCGCAGTAGGTCCTTATATAGCCTAGCTTCTTACAACCATTCGTTTGCGTGAGTTTTTATTTCAGGAACGAATGGAAGGGACTACAATTTTATGCCGAGTCCGAAAGACGGAATAGTCAAGACACAACATTCTCTCAAAAAATAGACCTTAACTGAATCATTACTAAAAAATGTTCATTGGCTCTCCTGCTATAAAGGACTGACCTATAAATCTAGAGGAAAGCGAATAGATATAGCCAAAAAACTAGACCTCAGTTAACTAAGGGCAGGCCAAACACTAACTCCCGAGACTTATTTGTTGTACACCTACCACCAATTTAGGTCAAAGTCTGAACTTTTTTTTTTCAGTTGAGGCTTTGGGATGTCGTTCTCCAATTGTGAGTGCTACTTAAGGTGGAGTCTTCCTCTGTTTCGACAAAGTCTCGAAGGTCTGGTGCATTGCTGTCCATATAACGTGACCTAGCCACTTCAGCCTTTGCTTTTTAAGCTTTTTTCCAGGTGAGTGTCGCTGGTTTTCGTTAAATGTTCTTGTCTGTCTTGTAAATTGATACAAATTGCGGAAAATCGTATATCCACTTCTGTTTCAATAATTTCGAACGCGCCACTGACAGCTTGCTGCGTTCTTCCGAATGTAGTTGATTGCACTTTTATGATCCAGTACTTTTTTAAAGGCTAAGGGGCTAGTAGGTCTTAAATGGTTTGCAGATTCGTTACTTTTTATGGGTAAAATCCCGTCAAGGCCTGGTGTTGCAAGAGGAGAAGATTTTAGTAGATTTTATATAAACCCATAATGTCTAAAGTCTAATATTAGTCTAGCAGTTTGAGTTGCAGTGAGTTACAGTTGAGTTTGTGGGCGCAGTAGCGCAGTGGTTAGTGTGCTGGACTACTGTGCGAGGGATCCCATGTTCGATCCCTGGAAAAACACAAATTACATCTTAAAGTTTTTTCTACTGCGCCGCGTCTGACAAACATCCGAGAGTATGACTGTCATGAAAAAGCTTCTCAATTCAGCCGTTCGGACTCGGCATAAAATTGTAGGTCCCTTCCATTCGTCCCAAAAATAGAAACTCACACAAAACGAATGGCTGAGAGAAGATAGGCCTTGGGTGTCACCCGCCTGTTGCGCCATCTATATATTTATTTATTTATTTAGTTTGAGTTGCGCACAAGCGCAGAATAGTCTCTATACAACCTTGAAATTGGGTGTTCATTAATATCTATAGTGACTCATTGATTAAACTTGCCCAGGTTCCATTATGTCGTTTGATAAAAGAAGTGTCGTATATGCCATTTGATAAGAGTTAGCTTAGCCTGGTAGGATCTTTGGGACTACCAATGAGTAGTCGTTGTTAGGTTTGCTATAATGGCTTTGGGAAATGCTCAAAAGGAGACCTTCGTTCCACCATGGCGGAAAAGTTTTATTACATCCTATAAATTTAAATTAAATCTAAATTTAAATACATACTTTAAAATAACTCTAAAAAAAATATGAACAAATCAACATTATCATGTAAATTTGAAAAATAAATAAAAAATCCCCACTTGCAGAGAACATATTCTATAATCATCTCACGTCATCGTAAATCACATGAAATTACTCGAAATAATTTCCCAACAACCATACACAACACACGTTAGCCTGATGGTCATCGTTCGAGGTCATCCTAGCACGCGAATCGCTGCTTGTTTTTTCTCAAAACTATTACCCAGTCACTTCCTGGCTTATACCCAATAGAGTATGTTTCGTATAGTTGCCATCTGTTTATCAAGCGTACATCTCCAATAGGACGGTGTTTGTCTGTCGGTCGTTAATGTTGCTACAACACGCGGCAACAGCCAAGTCAACCCCCCTACATGCGGTAAAAGTGTGTCAGGACTAATAAAAAGACAACAACATCTATGATGTCCTTCGGGGGCATCAATTGAGCAATATGACGTCAGTATAAATTAAAGTCAGTGTGTGCAGTTTACGCCGGAAGGAGCCTCACCTAGATCCATCAAGGTGAATCATTATCCGGCATCGTGCAGTCGTCGAGCCCACCCGTTGTCTATTTTAGGGGAAGCATAAAACACGTCCGGGACGAGCAAGGGTTGTTTCATCGGTTTTCTTGTTCGACTTTTCAATGAAACGGAACTGACGCCCGAACTAAAGCGACCGCCGCACGCGATATCTAATTATACGCTCCCTGGTCATTTTTTTTTGTATATAGTCCTCCTTTTTAAGGTTCCGTATTTGTTTTTTTTTTTTTGCTTCTTTTTTACCTATTTCTGTGCTGCAGTGCAGGCGAAAAGCTAACAGCAACGAAGTTGAGAAGTCATTTGGACAAACGGGGTGTGATATGTGAATGCATATCATAAAAAATGATTTTTTCCTGATCCGCCCGGTTTATTGCTTTGTAATTATGGTCATTAAAGAGGGGCTGTGAGTGATGTATATTATTGGACGAAAAGTTGTAATATTAGCCATTGAAATTACGTGTGTAGTTGAGTTAGGACTATTTTTATGTATGATTATAAATAGATGTTTATTGTGAGGATCTGCGACCGAAAATAATGGTATATGGACCTCAAGCTGCCCGTTTTTATTTTTTTTTTTTTTTTTTGCGGGCTAAAGTTGACGAATTATTTAAGTTACATATTGAAATGTTCATGGAATGCTGCTAAAATTACGGTACGAACTGTTCTTGGATGATAAAGGCTTAAGCTAGTGTTGAAAATGGACTTAGGTCCTCTAATTATATTGCAATTTAAATGTAATTGAGTATTGGCTTATATCACGAGTGATGGTATGGGCAATGTTGAGTTTTCCTGTAGGATTGGTCAGCCTTTGAGACTAAACTTGGTGTCAAAGCTAAGTTGTCAGTCCTTAATTCGGTGTTTGTTCCAACTCTTACCTGATCATGAGGTTTGGATAATGACCAAAAGAATATAAGATCGCGAATACAAGCTGCCGAAATGAGATTTCTCCGTTGTATTGCTGGTTTGACCCGTAGAGATATGTACATATAGCTTTAGAAATACCAGAATACGTGAGAAACAAAATGACGAGCAGCTACTTCTCCGGACGAAGCGGCCCATACTTCGGTGGTTTGGCCATGTTAAACGCATGTCCCCAACCAGGATTCCACGACGTGCTATAGAATCCGTACCATCAGGCAGGCATCCTCTAGGTAGACCCATAAGGATGAGATGGTAAGATCAAGTCCACAATCTCTCCTCTACCCATATGGGAATTGCCCTTGACGATTTAAAGTCGATGGCGGAGAATCAAGAGCCTTGGAGGGTCCACTTGAGCAACCTATACACTACACCCGCGACTTACTTAAAATTAATGAATGTATGAATGCACATATGGCCATCAGAATAGTTTATAACTTTTTCTGCCCCTCAGGCAGATAACTCCAGAGCAACGAACACTAGTCCTCTCTTCAGTCTATAGTTCTGTAGCCGTTCTTTACAAGTTAAATCTTACATCTTACAGAGACCACAACGATTGCGACCTCTGATGGCTGGAGTAAACAGAAATATAATTTGTTGTTGGATATTTCCCGAATACCAATCAGTTACATCTTAATTCATTTTTTGGTATAGGGGCGGGAGCTTGAACGTCTATTCGCTTTAAGTTCCGTGAAAGTTCCGTCTTTCGTAAGATGTTTCAAGTGAATAAGATGTGTAGTTGTCGCTCTCTGATGTCTTTAAAGTTAAGGGAACTATTTGCAGAAGGACGACGGATTGGTGGCGGATAGAAAAAAAACATTTTTTTGTAAAATGTTTGTAAAAATAAATAGAAAAGCACCAGAAATATCAATTCCCTTTTTTCATTTTCATTTTTTTAAATCGTTACAACATACCGGCGATGGTCAAAGTTTAAAAGTACGTAAGACAGTTAAGGTTATACCCTATTCACACCAAGCCGAAAACTGGGTTTTCGCGAAAACTCGAAAACTGCCTCCAAAACAGAAGTTTTCCCATACATATTGCAGTTTTCAAAACGAGTTCTTTGAGGTCGTTTTCCATGAAAACGTCACGAAAACGAGTACAATCGCTGGGTTGTTGAAGCAGACACACCTTTTGCCACATTCAGCGAGCTCAGCAAAATTGCTGACAGGATGCTTGAGAGACTGAGTGAGAGCCTCAGTGCTGTCGTTTCTTCTAGTTTTTTTTTTGTTTGCAAATGTGGAATCTCTTGTTATCTTTGCACCATAATAAAATTTTCAGTTGTTAAACAATTAATTTGAATTAAGGAATTCATTTTAAAATCTAGCTATATAACATAGAAATGAACTGTTGTTCGTTATAGTCTCGCAAAAACTGGAGAACTGCTGGACCGATTTCGTTTTTGTTTTGTTCGTCTTGAATAAATTAGTCAGGGGGTTATAAAAATATATTTGGAAAACCTCAAATGAAAAGTCAGAAATCGAAAAAACCTAAATTTCCAATTTGTATGGAAATATACACCACCAATAGTCGCGGAATTCGAAAACCACTGCACCGATTTAAAATCTCGAAACCTACCGAACTGATTGAGCTGAAATTTGTTTGCTATTGGCCCATAGCAGTTTCTGCGAAGGGGCGTGAATTCATTTGAATTACGAAGTAATTTCATTTAATCACAAAATGAAACTTAAACTGTAGACAGTGCGGCCAGTATTAGGCGTTTTTCTTTTTTAGTTCAGAGCGTGCTCAGAGCGTTCTGATTTGTTTATGAAACACACTTGGGCACATTGCTGTCATATGGTTATTTATTAACTGTTATTAATTAATTTGGTTAACCTTCTGTCTCTGATTCCCTGAACAACAAGGCTCGCTCGCCATTTCTATTACATACATTATTTTGTTTATCCTTTTTTTCTGTCAAATGTGACTGTACGTGCATAATCAGCTTTTTACTCAGCCTGCTCAGTCAAATTATTCTGAGCTCATGGAGCACGCTCTGAACCTGCTTTTGTAAAATGAGTCCAGAGGTTTAAAAAATCAAACTTGATGATGCCATTTTGATGGAAATTTATTGGATACCTCTGGGGACTTTGGCAGAAAAAGAAACACAAAATCAGAGCTCTGCCTCTGAGGTCTCTGGGCTAAAAAAGAAACACGAATTTTGTTTGACAGTTCAGGCTCGCTCTGAACTAAAAAAGAAAAACGCCTATTTTCGATCTTAATGAACTGTAGTTGGGAGGCCGATTTCGATTCATAATCGCTTGCGAAGAGTTACAAAGAAATCAATTCTAGGTGGTACGAACTATATTTTCTTAGATTATCAGGTATAGTGAACTGTGGGCTGTATTCGGTCATATTTGTTAAATACCTAGGTACTTTCGGGAAGTTGTTGTTGTGCTCGTCATTAGTGTTCTGATTATGACGTTTATCTTTCAAAATTTAGCGCGCCCATGGTTCGGCTCATTTTCTCAAACTAAATTTTGACAGATCGTGTTTTTTTTATGTCGTTTTCGGTTGGTCGTCCGGAACCGTCCGGAAGAACTCTCCGCGATTCTGAATTCAAATCCAAAAGCAAATTTCTCTTCTTTTGAGTAGAAAAACTGTCAGAGGCGTTCGGATTGGTTCCGGACGGATTTTTGTATTTTTATGTTGCGAAAAAGTAAATCAGGATATTTTTTTTTTTTTTTAAAGGGTTTCCAAATCCTGGAGCACTCAGACGAATTTCGGTCCATTGTACTACCAAGCAGAAACCCCTTTTTTGGTGTAGAGGTGGAGAAACTCTGCTATTATTCCTTTCTCTTTATGGTCGGTGGCAGAGCATTGCTGTCCCCCGCCGGGGGTCGAACCAACGCCGCTCGGGTCACAAGCAATGACTCTAACCACTACACCATGGCCACCGCCTAATCAGGATTAATTATGAACAACTCGACGAGGAATATCTTGAAAGTGAAAAGCAGACAAGGAAAGAAGAAAGCGTAACGATAATAAAATAATTGTTCCTGTCGATGCATTTTTGAAGGAAGTTATTTTCAAAGAACAGCTGTTTTTTGACACTTATACAACGCACCCTACGTCAAAATTTAGCTACGATTTTAGCTAATGTTTACAGAGAAAAATTGGAGAGCAGCTAAAATTTAGCTTCGCTCGAGCTACGCACTTAGCTTAAGTGTAAACGCTGAATGTGTTCGTGCGATGTTCTTCGATGGTACTTGATAGATTTGACGGCCTCAATTGCGTCGATTGTTTGTCTAGAACATTTTTTAAAGATATTTATATCTTCCGTTCTTTGATTCGGTGTATTTGCATCATATTTGCCTTTTCTGAGTTTTTCGCCATCCATCCATGATGGCGCCATCGTGTCACTTTGTCGATTCCCATCTGCATTATTGGTAAAGCCGTTTCAAGTTTTTGATATTTGCCACTGTTACTGTAAATGTCATCTGCGTATGCAAATTGTTCAAAAACACGTAGAAGTTCATTAGTGAACAGAACATACAACGGGGAACAGTTCGGAACCTGGTGGAATACCATAGACGGTCTTCTTTTCCTCGCTGACTGTGGTTGCAATTTCACCCTAAATGTTCTTTCGTATAAATTGTTACTTAGCCAACTGGACACCTTTCCTCTAACTCCGATCTGGCAAAGGTATTCTAGCAGCTTATTGTGCACCATCGTGTCCAAGCCGTTACTGAAATCCATGTACATATAGCTAGCACTATGGTCAGAGTTGAAGCTTTATAGGTAATTTTATCTAATATTGCCTCCTCCAGGTCCTTATTCGGTTTTATATATCACAACACTCAATTCTATACATTCTTCTTCCCTCAGTAATTGTCATATGCTGCTCATAATCTTTAAAACGTATTGCTCAACTTTCTGCATTTTTCCTTGTCGTGAGTTCTGCTGAGTAGAAGGGATAGGGAACCGGCATGAGTCTGTTTCTACTATGATCACTGTTGCTATTTGCATACCCTCTGGGGAAAAATCAGATTCTAGGTGTTAAGTGCGATCAAATCAACCAATGATTGGTCCACTAAAAAGTTTAATACTGCAAATATACTTCTAGTAAAAGGTAATTTTGTATGAACTTCCATAAAAATCGCTGTAGCGGACGGTATTTTACGTCCAAATTGCGGAGCATTGGTTAAAGCAAATAATCTAACCTTATAGGAATTCGCCTCATTCGCCAGAACTCTAATCTATTAATTAAAAATAATAAACCCCTTTGGTATCTCATCGCGCAAAAACTACAACATTCATTAATATATAACACAGACTATGGGCAATTCAGGCAAAAAATAAAAACCGACAACCCTTACATGATACTCATATTCTAATTAAAGATCAATTCCTGATTAATTACCACGAAATGAACATAAATTACCAGCTCTGTTTACAAACATATATAATTGTGGAATAACCTGAAAGGCCCATAACTCGGTCACTGCGAATTACAGCAATCTACCCTACCACCTACTAACTGGCGATGAAATATTTAATTGCATTTCGAACGAATGATAATCTAATTTTGGGTTGAGCTTGTCAAAGGACACCCGCCATCCGGCACCACACCGCCGCCGCGGACTATACAAATTCATTTTATTATTTAATCAAATATTTGCACAATGATAACGAAACACACACTTGTGGCTTCCGATTTGGGCTATCAATTGCCCAACAATGACATATTGTCCTAAACCGCACTGATAAGCCAATCAAGATAACCCACTGTAGGGCCTGATGAATTCGCACTCGAATGTCTGGTGGTATACGAGTATAAACGCGATTGATGAGGGCGAATAAATCATCGAAAATTTAGCACAACCCTTGCCGCACAATATCGTAGTGCGTATACTGTATAATGTGTCGGTGGATCGGCTGGAGTGAGGTGACATATGGCTGCTTGGGTGGGATTATTAAAATTTATTGCGGGGAACCGAAAATCACCATGTAGGAGGCTTTATCATTTCGAGTCGGTCGAGAGTACGGTTATTAATGATTGCTTATGAATGGTTTCGTTTCGAGTGTGGGGACCTTGTAAATCTCAGGGCGAAACTTGTAATGACATGACGAGATAGGCAGCGCAGTTATCATTTTTTATATTTAACATACTCGACGCAGTATGGTGTATAAAGGGTGATGGGGGAGTCCTTCGTGGATGAAGTATATGATTGATTGAAATTCAGAGCTGAAATGCTAATTTTTCGACTAGTATGTGCGTTATCATTTAATTGGCATTGGAATTATATCTATTAAGGAAATATTTCATAGTTGGTAAGCAATATTGTTTTCGAAGGTCAAACTAGTGTAGTGAATAAATTTCGATAGAATTCTTCGTCTTTTAAGAATATCAATTTAGAGGAAAACCAGCTGAGGAATACTTATATTCTAGTTTTTCAAAAGGAGCAACCAAATCGATGTGAAAAAGTTTATTCGACGTGGTCAGGCCTAGTACACTGCGCACTGAAAATCCAAGCAAACCCCCGAAATGCTGCTTCATTGTCGAACACGAAAATGAGACCTGTCAGTTTTATATAGCAAATAGTGGCAACTAAACTAATAATGTAATTACATACTTTTCAAATGGTCGAACGGACATTTGCTTCGCTTGTTTGTGGAACACTATTTTAATGTTGACATTCGGATAGGTAACCAAACGTTTTTACACCTCTTATATTTTCACAAATTGTATAACTCTGGCTCTTGCTTGAATTATGTTTTGGGAAGGTTCCTAGTCGAACTTCATTCTCCAACTTTTTATATAGCAAAGCCTGGATTTCAGACCCTTAAGTCTAACATCATTTATTTTAAAAACCTTTGAAAAACTGGTGAACATACATATTTGCGTTCGGCTAAATGACAGCGTGATTTCCACTGCTCAACATGCCAACACTAAAGGTAGAGGAGTGGAAACAGCGCTGCATGACGTCGTCAGCACTATAGAAAAATCACAAAGATAAAGAATACACACTAGCCGCGTTTTTAGACATTGAAGGAGCGTTCAACAATGTCAAAACGTGTGCAGTAAAGAGGGCGCTGCAGAATTCCAACGTTGATCTATCTCTCACTAATGTTATCATGAGTGTGCTCAATGAACGGAATATCAATGCGAGATTAGGTGACATTGATCTACAAGTAACTGCCTCGAGAGGCACACCACAGGGAGGAGTCATTTCTCCCCTACTTTGGGTTCTCGTCATAAATGAAATACTCATGAAACTCGAAAACAGTGGGGTAAAAGTCGTTGCTTATGCGGATGATGTAGTACTGCTTACAACGGGAAAATTCCTACCAACTATAAATGAACTGTTAGGAAGCTCACTGCGGACACTTAACTTGTGGGCAAAACGTTGTGGCCTTGGGGTGAACCCCCAGAAGACCGAACTTGTGCTGTTTACAAACAGAAGAAGCATACCGCACTTTGAACCACCAGCCATTGAGGGAAAACGTAATCAATGAACGAGTTAAAAAGGCGGCGAATGCATTTTCTGCCGTATCTTCGGCAGAAATTGGGGACCTAACCCGCAGATAATTCTGTGGATGTATACGGAAATCGTCTGCCCTATACTCACATATGGCAATATAGTCTGGTGGCAAGCCACAAACAAGGTAGCCAAACCAATCTAAAGGCAATGACAAAAATACAAAGACTGGCATGTATAGGAACAACTAGTGCGTTGAGAACAACACCGACTCGACTGCTGGGTTGGAAACGCTTCTCAACCTGCTACCTATGGATCTATACATGCAAGAATCGGCTGCCAAAAGTGCGTTGAGGATAAGCCAGACAAAATGCTGCTGAATCCCCAGTCTGTTTGGACATGCGCGAATCCTTAAGGAACACGTAGGGAGTGACATCAACTCTGATTACATGTCACCCTACTTAGACTTCGATAAACCATTCTCTTGCCAGTTTCCGAGTAGGAAAGAATGGGACAGGAACAAACCCACGGAAACGACATCGATAGCCATCTACACTGATGGATCAAAAATGGAATGTGGAACTGGCGCCGGACTATTCTCAGAGGAACTCAACATACATAGTTCAATCAGGCTTCCGGACTACTGTAGTGTTTTCCAAGCTGAGATACTGGCGGTCGCGGAGGTGGCAAGCATGGTGTCAATAATGGCAGTACCGCGGAATGATATTACCTTATTTATTGACAGCCAGGCGGCTATCAAGGCAATCTATAATAATGAGATAAAATCCAAACTAGCGCACAAGGCTCTTGGCTCGCAGCATAGTACGAATCTCTGCTGGGTTCCTGGACACAGGGACATAACCGGCAATGAGAGGGCTGACGAACTGGCAAGAAAAGATTCTGCAATGGACCTAGACCAGGCACTTCAGTCGATCAAACCTCCAATCTGCAGTCTCAGAGAACGAGTGAAATACAAGATCCGAATGAAAGCCAATATCAGGTGGGAAACACTAACTACCTGTGGCATATCACGGAAGATCGGGCCAGAGTACAACAAAAGCAGGACCAACAAACTTCTGCGATACGATAGAATATCGCTGTCTAAGATTGTTGGCGCCGCCCTCACTGTTCAAAACTAAATCTCAAGAAAGACGACATTTGTAGAGGCTACGGTGATGAAGAAGCCCACGAGGACACCTCTCACTTTGCCCGAGTCTCTGTCACTTGAGGAATAGAACACTTGGAAGTTATACTGCTTCCAGGATATCCAAGAACTCTCTAACGTCTCAATATCCAATCTTTACAGGTTTCTGAGGGCAACGAGATGGCTGGACAAAGTCGAGTACACGGGAAGAATGAAATAAAGCCAGTACAATGCGGCTAACCCCTTCGAAGGGTATCACAATGGGTCCACAAAGACCTAAGTGGGGTGAAGAGGAGGCTACTCAGCTTCACCAACCCGTTAACCTAACCTAACCTAAGCACAAGGCCTTCAGACTTTCCCCATCTGCCCATTAGATTCACAGTTCCCTTGCAACGCTTCCAACTAATTGTTATTGAAAGGATTCATGTCGCTAGTATTCCCATACTCGAACATCCCCTACCCAATAATTTTACAAAACAAAGCCTACATCAGTATAATCACTCTTAGAAACAGTTTTCTTCATGAAACAATAGACCCAAGTCCGCACAAATTATGCCGAGATCACGTCCAATAGCAGAATGAAAACCCGCAACCCCATGCGCTTGACTCTAAATTAAAATTCAAAACAAATGTCACATTCATTCCCATTCCAACAACTAACAACTTGTCCATCAAATTAATGATGACAAGTGATATTTGTTCACAAATCCACCTATACAATCGGAGAGATAATCATTTAACTCTCAGTAATTAAAATGCCACCATTCGTAAAGAATGCATCCTTACAACGTTCTCACAACGGAGTCAAGAGTGCGTGTGCCCCTTTTTCTATTCAGTTCAGTTTCTGTTTTCCCAAAAGAAATCCAACACAACTTTTCAATTACTAATTGTCCTGGGTCCTGTGTGTGTTGTGCCGTGCGCTAAAAATTGTTGTCATCCTATATGGAAGCCCGCATGTCGCATTGTTCACGTTCATGTACACTCTGCTGCGCGCACGTATGCCATTTGTCGTCCCTTCGCGAATTTTACACAACTTGACAATAAAAATCGGTAAAAAATTACATCCCCCATCCACCACCCCCTACAGCTCGACATTTTGATTACGAATATGTATCGTCTCAAGGAGTAAAGCACAACAACAGCAACAAAACACCATTGTCGTCCTTTCTATTTATTTGCGATTATTATTATTATGCTTGTCCCCTCAAACGCCAAAGTAATTGCTGCACTGAGTTGAGCAGAAGGTGGACTGAGTTGGAGGATTTTTTTATTTAGGTTGGGTTGGTGTCTATGTCCTACAACAAGAGATTTTTGACTTCGTCATTTTTGCAGATGAAGGGAGAAGAAGAAGAAATCCCTGCACAATGGACACAGTTGAATACACACACACACGAACACCGTCCGTTGCAGCGGCAGTCACTAACCAGTGTCGAATAATGTCGCATTCAATTCGTCCTGAGTGATTTCAATTCTACAGCATTGTTTCCGAGCGAAGGAGATGTCCTCTCCCACTCGGCAACACAACAAATTAAGGTCCATATGGCTGGATTAAAAAACTTCCGTTTGGTGTGACACAATTTTTGTGTTATTCTCCTTCATTGTCGTCTTATGTTCCTAAAGAAAGTGAGTGAGTCCTTTGTTCGTAGGACATCAAACGGAAAAGCATGGAAATTAAAAAGAAAACAATAATTTTATGTGCTGTATTAAAAAATGTATATTTATTTATTTTTTTTTTTTTAATATAATCCTTAGTTTAATGGAAAAACGTTAAATATACAAGTTAATAAATTAAATAAATAAAAAAAAAAGAAAATAGCGCGACTAACCTAATCAAATACAAAACGGTACGTTATAAGCTAGAAATAATTCAAGAGCAAAATAAAGGATGATTTGCAATTTAAGGAATGGGATGGGGGAGAGGGTGGTTTATTCTTTAAGTAAGTAAGGTATCACGTCATGGTTAATATAGGTTAAACCAATTATTAAGGATAATTGAAGACTGGCTTGTGTGCTCTGTGGTTTATGTTTTCTCCTTTAAAAGAGCCACCAGGTGATTCTTTTTCGCCTTCTCCGATTTGCTGTATTCATCTAGAAACTGTAAAGGGACAAAGTGTGCTTTTCATTATAAAAACAAGAATACGCTAGGATAGTGGAAGGTAAACTCACCTCTAAACTAAAGTCACGAGAGATCACTTTGCGTGCGTCCTCGTTTTGGAACGTTATAGTGACTAGGCATGGATAGATGACAACATTGAGATGCTCAGGTAGTTTGGTTAAGCTCTTTATTATTATGGAACTTTGTTCCGAGGTTAAGAGGTCCTGCAAGAAAATTTAATTAAAAGAGAAGAAAATTAACAAAAGGTAATACGGAGGATGATGCTATTGTGCGGGTAAAAATGATGATGTTCCATTTTGTGGTCTTTGTGCGCAATGATGAAACCAGCAGAGAAGTTAGAGTAACCCTTTAGCCACTCAACGTATATGGCATGATTTAAAGAACTTTGAGTGAACCTATGGATATGCAATATACCTACAGTTGGCAACTATTTCGAATTATGATTTTGATTTCCCCTTTCCTTGGTTGCATTGGTTTCTAAAGACTTTAGCGGGCCAGGGAACCCATACATTTTAAGGTTAGCTTCATAATAGGATCACTGAAGAATTTCGAAGAAAAAAGTGATCTGTAACCATAAATATCAAGTTGTTTAATTTTAAAATCGAATCGAATCGTTGGGGCCCACTCAAATAAAAAAAAAAAATTATTGACCCACGATAAGATTTCATTTCCCCTTATTTGTGATGCATAGACGATCATGTAGCTCAATCTCAGACGTTTCAGAACGAGTGACGCCTAATAAATGAAGCAGAATGTGGGCGCAGTAGCGCAGTGGTTAGTGTGCTGGACTATTTATTGTGCGAGTGATCCCAGGTTCGATCCCCGGAAAAACACAAACTACATCTTAAAGTTTTTTCTACTGCGCCACCTGAAAAAGCTTCTCAATTCCGCGTTCGGACTCGGCATAAGATTGTAGGTCCCTTCCATTCGTCCCAAAAATAGAAACTCACACAAAACGAATGGTTGCGAGAAGCTAGGCCTTGGGTGTCACCCGCCTGTATTTATTTTATTTATTGAATGATATAGAACGTTATTTGGAATAAAAATTGTAGCCCTCCTAAGGACGTGATTGTAAAACTGGAGGCTACTCTCGGAGAATTTAGCCTGCGGAACTAAACAAGTTCTTTCTCCAAAATGTAAGTAACTCTTCAAAATTAACAAACTTTTTGTTGCCGATCCGGCCGATCTTGTCAGTTTGGAGAGGTGGAGGCTCTCAGACATCTAACAATGAATTATAGACTAGGTTCAACGCACCATCACATTAGCTGCAAATCGTTACCTTCATATAGTACCAACGGTGATTATACCGTGGGTTCGCCTTGCTTAAAATCAGATCTCAAGACAGTATCTGGTTGAAATTTGATCGTATACACAGTGCTCAAACGTACCCTCAAATTGACTGCTTGCTGCGGCATTTGCAGTGATAAGAGGGTTGGCTCTTAATTTGTTAGTCACTGACGGCACCACAGAGTTTTTTTTTTAAATTCAAACTCCGTATGAACAAGTTTCGGGGACTCAATCGTCGACAGTTGCTGATCTGCGAGGAGCAAAACTCAGTCCATCGATGAAAACAGACCACAAATTCTAATATAGTCAACTTATCACAGATTGAGTTAAGATGAATTACTTTCCATTGCGGATCTCTGTTAAGATGGAACAATTTAATGCCCTCCCTTAACGTCATCATTTCTACTGCGGGAGAGCAACAAACCCGTTGACTCATTTCAAATATCTCTATCTGAAGACAATAGTTGCCTGAATACAACTTAGAAAGTGTATCAACGTTGTTTTTGCTGAGGTAATTCGACAACCTTTCCACATCATACCTTGGCGCCTTTGACGTTATCTATAGACACTATCCCCACATACTAAAGCTCTACATGAACTACTATATATACATAATACTTAAATGGTGATAAAACAAAAAAAGAAAATAATTACACCAAGATGTAATGTTCAAGTTGATATTCGAGTACGTTGATTCTGCGTTGTTTGTCTATAACCTGCCTTGCTCCTTGCCATTACACGAATGACTCTCAAAGCGCAGATTCCAATTACTCATTATCTCATTTTTCTTGTATTCTTCATTCATTCTTGCAATTCAAACTATTGCCTATTCCATTAAATTAAATAAACTAACAAAAGAGATCAATAGAATTATTTAATTATTGTATTTGCATGAAGGTTAGTTCCAAAAACAATTGTAAGGGTCTGTTACAAATAAAAACATACGGAACATTTTTATTCGTAAAGGGTGTTCCATAATTCACGCAAATTTTTAATTTTAATAGTTACAGTGATGCCAAAGGAAAAAAGAAAACAATGTGACAGCTGACAGTTCGGGGTTAATAAAAATGGAGCGCTATACGAAAGAACACCGCATTTTCATTGTTGAGCAATATTTTAAAAATAATGAAGGATTTGTCAGCTACAGTCCGCAATTTTCAAACAAAATATGGCCAACATAGTGTTTTAAAACCATGAACTGTGAAGAGAATAATTGAAAAATTATTATCCAGGGAGACTGGATCAATTAAGGATCTAAAACACTCATTTTCATCTTGATGGCTTCGTTAATCGTCAAATTGTTACATTTGGGGTTCAGAAAACCCACGAATAATTGTTAACAAACAAAACGCATGACTTCTTGGCTCGGATTTTGGGCTGGAGGCATTATCGGACAATTCTTTTTCGAAAATGCAGTTGGTCAGGCAGTAACAATTAATGGTGTTCGTTATCGTGGCTTGATAATCATTTCCTAATCGTGTAATCGGCCATTTTTGGGATCAGAATTGGCCATCCAGATCTTGCGATTCAACGACTTTTTTCTTTGGCTTTTTTAAAGCCAAAGGTCTATGCAAACAAGCCCACGACTACCAACTAGCGATGACACTTTACCTCAATTGGAGTAGATCTACCTCACTTTTTCAGAAATCTATTTCCTACTTCACTTATTTCTAATTTCCCATTATCTACTCCAATTTCAAATTTGTTACCCATCTCTTTATTTTGTTTGTTTGTTTTTTATGAATTTAATGACAAGTAAGTAGTATGTAGCTTTAGCCACTTTATGGATTAATTTATTGGAATTTATCTAGAAAACTGTTAGCCCCACATAAAACTATGAATGGCCTGGTCAATTAATATAGAAAACATAATTATCAGATAAAACAAGACGAAATTCGAAACATTGGTAGACGCAATACAAAGTAGATATATATTTTAGGCTCTTCTTAATGTTAAACCAAGAGTACCTACCTAACGAGAACTTGCAGTCCTCGGGAGCTTTCTAAAGGGTGTTTTTTTTAGAGTTATAGAACTTTAAGTTAAGCAACACTATTTTAACTGGCGGCCATTTTGTCAGCTGTCAAGTGATTTATTTTCAGTTTGGTTCGGCATTTCAACATGAATAGACTGACGCCTGAACAACGCTTCCAAATTGTGAACATTTTTTTTTGAAAATCATGGTTCTGTTCGAAATACGTATCGCGCACTACGTCGATTTCATAAGCGAATTTTGTTTAGCGATGAAGTCCACTTTTGGTTGAATGGATACGTCAATAGACAAAACTGTCGTATTTGAAGTGATGATAGTCATCAAGTCTGTGTTGAGACAACGTTACATCCACAAAAACTGACTGTTTGGTGTGCTTTATGGGTTGGTGGAATAATTGGTTCGTACTTCTTTAAAAACGATGCTGGCCAGAAAGTTACAGACAATGGTGACCGCTATAGAGCCATGATTACTGACTTTTTCATTCAACAATTGAACAACCATGATGTGCAGGAGCTGTGGTTTCAACGAGACGGCGCAACATGTAACACAGCTCGTGCCACAATTGATTTATTGAAGGAAAAGTTTGGTAACCGCATAGTTTCACATTGCGGACCCGTAAATTGACCTCCAAGTATGTGCGATTTAACGCCGCTTGATTATTTGCTGGTATGGGGATATGTGAAGTCACTAGTCTACGCCGATAAGCCCGAAACGATTGACCACTTGGAGGACAACATTCGCCGCGTTATTGCCGATATACGGCCACAAATGTTGGAAAAAGTCATCAAAAATTGGACCTCCAGATTAGACTAGGTCCGAGCCAGCCGTGGCGGTCATATGCCAGAAATCATATTTAAATTAATAATGGCAGAAGATTATCTTTCGAATAAAGTCATGTCAATGTAAAAAAAAAAACATCTTTGTTTTATTCAATTTCAAAGTTCTAAACCTCTAAAAAAAACACCCTTTATTACAATGATCTGAACGATCTAAAAAACCTAGATTTTCGTAATCTTTTATGCTTCATTAGAAGCTCAAACTGGTTCAACGAGAAGGACGAAACTTCTTCTAGATTCATGTGGTATCACAGACAGGACCTTATAACTTTGAGCACAATCTATAAATTCTTCTCTGGCAATAGTTTCTATACATGTTTTATCTTTGAGAGCTAATATCTTATAATGGAATTGAGAAAGAAAGGGTGCAAAATGTAAATAGGTCTGAGAGATAAAGAGTGTAAACTGCTCCCTTTGCGCACCTTAACAAGTGTCTATAGTGATTTGAAATACTCTGGTATAATAGAAAGAAATTTGTGGCTTCTTTATGAGTCGATAACCCATATCCCCATATGGACAAAGTCCTCATCATCATCATTTTCAATGGTCCGCTTGTCCATTAGGTGGGTCGCGGGTGTAGGTTGCTCAAATGAACCCTCCATAGCTCTCGATTATCCGTCATCGACTCTAAATCATCAAGGGCAATCCCCATACGGGTATAGAAGAGATTATGGACTTGATCTAACCATCTCATCCTTGGTCTACCTAGAGGACGCCTACCTGATGGTATACGGATTCCATAGCAAGTCGTGGAATCCTGGTCGGGGACATGCGTTTAACATGACCAAGCATGGATCGCCTTGTCCGGAGAAGTAGCTGCTCGACATTGAGCTCCTCACGTATTCTGGTATTTCTGATGCAATCTCTACGGTTCACACCAGCAATACTAAGGAGAAATCTCATTTCGGCAACTTGTATCCGCGATCTTATTCTTTCTTATTACCCAAACCTCATGACCATAGGTAAGAGTTGGAACAAACACCGAATTAAAGACTGACAACTTAGCTTTGACACCAAGTTCAGTCCTCCTGATAACAGAATGACCAAGCTGTCTCAAAATTGACCCAGCCTGACCAATCCTACAGGAAAACTTGGCATTGCTCCTTCCATCGCTCGTGAATAAGACCCCGAGATACTTAAACTGCTCCACCTGTTTCAATGGGACTCCACTAACATGCAGAGTGCATTGACATTGAACAGGCGTTCTGGAGACGACTATCACTTCAAATTTGTTAACGTTAACTTTCATCTCAGCTTCAACACAAACGGCTACAAACCGATCGAGTCTGCGGTGAAGTTCAGTCTAAGAGGACCTAAGAATGACCAAGTCATCAGCGAAGAGCAAGTGAGTTATCCTCAGATCTCCCAATTCGAAACTTTCCTCGCCAAGACTGCGCTGTAACATCCAGTCCATATAAGTAATGAAAAGGAGAGGAGACAAGACGCACCCCTGACGAAGTCCAACGCCCACGGTGAAAGGCATTGATTTAACGCCGTTTATCCGAACACAGCTTTTACAGTTTGTGTAAAGAGATTGAATGGCTCTCAAGAGAGAACCGTCAACTCCATAGTCCATACTCCTGTTATACACTCCAGAGTTTACCTCGAGCGACTCGGTCATATGCTTTCTCCAAATCTAGGAAAGCACGCGTAAACAGGTGTAGCATACTCCCAAGCCTTCTCAAGTACCATTCTGAGAGTGAATAACTGGTCGGTTGTGCTTCTGCCGGGACGAAAGCCGCTATGCTCATCTCCTAATCTCCTAATAAGCGAACTTTCGATTACTCGACAAAGTCCTTAACTTGTAAAAAATTATTTAACAAAATCACTTATGTATTTACTTACCTGATGATTTTTATTATTTGCACAGAAGAAACCGATTGTTGCAATTAAATCGATGATCACAGCTTGGGTTTCGCTATTCTTATTTGCGGAGCATTTATTTCCGCAATACTTCAGCAATATGGTCACAACATCAAGGAATTTCAACGAAAGGGACTCTCCCGAAAGGACATCCTGAAAATAGAAGATGAAGAACCAACAATTATGTGTGTATATTTGCCAATTAGCTCTGCAAGAAAAAAACAACAAAGTCCTGCCAATGTCCTAATTAAGCGAAAGTAAACAAAAAAGGGTTTGGCTATTGCCAAATCGAAAGAGGAAAAAATAACGTTCATTTGTATGTAGAGAGAGATCTTCCCCTTTTATGGGGGAGGTATATTGAATTATCCGCGTTTAATTTGTTTGAAGAAAGAAACCAAAGAAGCCAATGCAAACAACCACTGGGAATACAATACTTTGGTTTGCACTAGTAAAAGAGTTGCTTTCTGAATTTTTTTTTGCTGTTTTTATATTTTCCTTTTTCCCCATTATACTTGGTCATTATAAGGAAATAAGGACGAACAAAAATGGGCATCAGGCGGCCGAGGTAAGTTGTTTGATTTCACAATTAGTGTAAATACATTTTACTTTAATTTAGTGAAGAGTTTAGCAGCAGATTGAATTTGTTGGACTACACCAGATGCAATGGACAGCAATGTTATTGAAGAATCTCTGCTTTATGGGACTCTCAGTCACAGTTATTCTTTGCTAAACCCTTGAAATAATAGATTCACTCGGAGAAAACTTCAGACCCAACCAAATTATTAATGCCAACACAAGTTTTCCTGTATGTGTTCCATTAAAAGATGCCAGCATTAAATATTTACAGGCAACTGCTCCCTTTAATATTTGTCTTTTCGAATAAAGATACCTAACCTATAGTGAAACGGAAGTACCGCCATTGCCGTGCACATATACAATCAATCCCGAAATAGACAGATAGACAGATATCTGCCATGGATTTCAAAAATTTCCTGCCAACAATCAAGCGTAAGTGATTTGAAATTTTAATTGCAACCTATTCAAGGTAGAAGGAGAGGAATGATTATTTTATAATGAATAATGGTAATTACAGCCAGAAAAATACCAACACAAAAATTTATTAGAGCGTTGCGCAAATGGACTGGCTAAGTAAAAGTTTAGCTACACATACCTACAAAATAGAAGCAAATAGAATATTTACACTGAATGACAAATATTTGCTAACAAAACGAAAAACGCATCAATATCATCAACGCAAATCAGTCAGCCATGTATCAAGGGGTATGATACAGTGTGTTGTGAAAGTGGAGATACATTCAGATTTAAAAAAAAAAAACAAACAATTTAGGTAACACGACAGAATTTTTCGAAACGGAAGTTGTTGAACATTAAAAAAAATATTGTGAAGGTATGTGTTCTGTCGTCGTCTCCTCCCCTCAGTCGAGTCGGGAGGAGTCTTTGGCCGATAGTCTAATTTTCTTATCATCAGGGCGCTGCTGGCCCGATTCTTAACCAATTAATTCTTAATGGTGACTTAAAAGTGTCGTAAGGTAAAGCGATCTTGACTCGGAGCTAGAATGGCATTAACAGCAAAGGTAGGTAATTGACTGTGCTTGGTTCACATACTGGAAAAGGAAAAACTGACCGAAATACAAAAGGAGCACTATACTGATAGAAAGATATCCTATATTCAAACAATCACTTAAAGGATTCTGACGATGACCTAATGATGTTGTTCGAAATACCTGTAATTCCATTTCGTTTTCAAATACATAGTTGTTGTTATGTCCCCTTAACAATAGTTTATTGTAAACCGACTCAATCTCCAATAGAAATTTTCGGTGTCTGCTCACAAATCTAGGTTCATATACATATAAGATTGTGCTCGCAAAACTCGAAAGCCACCAATCCGATTGTGTTTAGATTTTCAGGCAAGCTCTGTGATCGGGTCGAAGGTGTTTCTGTAAGGTTTGGTTAGAATTGGAGAAAGGGGCGTGGCTTTGATACAAAAACAAAAACACGTTTTCTGTAGGCACAGTAGCGCAGTGGTTAGTGTGCTGGACTACTGTGCGAGGGGTCCCAGGTTCGATCCCCGAGAAAAAACACAAATAACATCGTAAGGTTTTTTTTCTACTGCACCACCTCTCGCGAACGTCTGACAAACAACCGAGAGTATAACTGTCCTGAAAAAGCGCCCCAATTCATGAGAAAGGTACACGTTGACCAAACATTTTCCGATAGATGGCGCTGAACACTCAATTTTCAAAATTACACTATTATCTTCTCTTGACATTTATGGCAGCTTCAGCCTTAGAATGTAGAAAATAGAAGTTTATCGCCTTTAAAAAGCATTTAATAAATATAGGCTAGATCGGGCAAGGGGGAGGACTGGAGTAGCCGCCATCAGTAACAGCATAAAAACACGAATAAAACAATAAAACGAGTTTTGGACTTTATTTAATTTTTAAAAGTGCAATAAAGTAAAAATCGAAGTGAAAATAAAATCTAAACAATAAATATACCTATGGGGAGAATTGAAAGAAAAACGGGTGCAGTTCTGAACTTTACATACAAAAGACCTCGCACCTACACCAAATCCTACAGTGATCCCTTACTTGGAGGCTTGCAGGGCCAGCATACCTATTCCCTGGCTGTGTATACGCTTGAACAACGCTGGGAAATATTGCGACATTACTTTGAAAATCATGAATGTGTGCGAAAATTGCGTACGGATTTTGGAAGAAGAGAAGCACCGTCAGCTCGGTATGTTCGTTATCTTGTGAAAAAAGTGAAAGAAACTGGCATCCTCATCGATAAACCAAAGCTTAAAAAGCCAAAAACAGTGCGTACACCCGAGAAAATTGCTGCTGTGGCAGATTTTGGTCCAGAGGCATAATTGGGCATTTTTGTTGGAAAATGAGCAAGGAGTGGCCGTTACAGTCAATGGCGATCGTTATCGGGCCATGTTGAACGAATTTTTGTTCACAAAAATTTAAGAGGAGGATATTGGCAACATTTGGTTTCTACAGGACGGCGCTACGTGCTACACAGCCGAAGCTACACTAGATGTTTTGCGCCCTGTTTTTGAAGATCGCATTATCAGCCGCAGAGCTGATGTCGTTTGGCCACCGCGGAGCTGCGATTTGACACCGTTGGACTATTATTTGTGGGGTGCCGTAAAAGATAAGTGTTACGCCGACATGCCAGAGACAATTGACGCTTTAAAGGACAATATTCGTGAAGCCATTGGTGAAATACAGGTGCACACAATCGATAATGTGCTTAAGAATTGGACCGATCGTGTAGGCTACTGCATGGCCAGCCGAGGCAGCCATTTGAATGAAATTATTTTTCATTATTAACCGAAAGGATTGTACTTTCAAATAAAAAAAGAAATTTGAGAAAATATTCAGTAGGTTTTTTTATAGCATTTTCAAAAAAAAAAGCTATTTGGCGGACCCTTTATTTAGACACTTATATTATTTCCACAATGCATAAAGAGTAGAATATGTATGGGGGACATGCTGCCCCCCTTCAACACCCTTGCTAACGAGTTTTCTTTAGGAACATCATGATAAAACTCTAAAAAAGGCCATAAGATACCTACACAAGAGAAAAATGTACTGAGCTAGAAATTTCAATTGAAAGGCGGGGAAGAACAAAAAAAAAGAAAATTATGCCAGGCAAAAAGACTCAAGATTTTGGTTTGACGTTGGAAGAGGAAACACGAAGATCCATGTTAGAATGTCAGGATACATTTTACACTAAGCTTATTCATCGGTCTAAGGCCATGAAAGACATTGCGGCAGTTTCCTCAAAATGAAAATTAATAAAGACTTATATAAGATCAATAATGAGCTAAAATAGGTTGACTTATCTGGCTATACTTTCAATCGAAAAAGAGCTCACTAAAAATATGGATTTTAATAATTTAATAGAAACATTCGGTGCAATAAAACCTCGAGAGCACCTTTACATAAAATCTTTGTTCGTGTTCGTGTGACCTCGGGTGTCACTGCTTTTTTGTCCACCCCTGACTAGCTCCAAGTCTTATGGCTGGTATACCTAGATACTTTTTAATTAAGAATACTATTCGTAAATCGTAACTAGGTTTGAGACTCGACAGCAATACTCTGCCACCGACCATAAAGAGAAAGAAATTTGATCAGAGTTTCCACCAAGAGAATGGGCTTGGAATGGACCGGCATTCGTCTGAGTGCTCAAGGATTTGGTTTTGGAATCCCCTTATATTATCAGAAAAAAAAACTAACTAACTAACTGCTTATAACCCCAGCTACCATTATAGAGGCGCAATTCTCCCAGGGTGGCATCCTAAATTTAGACAAACGGGCTTGTATTATACTGCCGAAGATGTGGTGAACCTTTAATCGATTCTTAACCCCGACATAGGACTACTTACACATTAATAAAAGACCAGCTTTAGTAAGCTATACCTAGAGTTATTCCTCTGAAAAAAAAATCCCAAACTTGTCAGCCCCACTGTTTCGTTGGCCCATTTTAAGGGTTGTTTTCGTCGGCAACGAACAAAAAAAGACTCTGTGCATTGGAATGGAAATAATATTATTAGGTTTTAATCAGTAGAGCTAACTTTTGCGCTCCTCAAACTAATATTTACAATTGAAAATTAGATTTTGAAATTGTGCTTTAATCATTTGTTTTGCGGCGCTCTATCCGACTCATCCTTTCCCTGGCCACAAGTAAACAACAAACCTAGAGATACGTACGCTTTTTAGAGGGTGTGCTGTGTGCACTGCATGCTTATACCAACAACATGCATCCCTGGTTATGGTATCACTCGCTCGCCTCTCTACATCTATTTTCCCGTCCAACTTTTCAAGTGAACTTCAACTTTGCGAAACGTGTAATTTGTTTGCGTTCGTCTCTGTGGTTTTTGTGTGCGAGCTTCTTCGGTTCGGAGCAATTGATTTGCTGTATGCGCACACGAAGTTGGAGCATTTTGTCCAAATTGGCTAACTTTTCGCAAACAAATGCAAAAGATTGCTTTCCTTCTTCGAGAACAACTGGGAAACCAAAGTTTTTTCTGTTATTCATTCCGATGGGGCATTTGCATAACACATCCTTTCAGACAATAGTCGCACGAATGCAGGAAGAAAAAGTGTATACATATACGATATCTAGATCTAGCCTTTTGACTCGCTGCTCTTGGGTGGGAGACTATTAATTTAGACGCCGATTTTACGTTCGAAAAACCCCAAGAGAGCTAAGTAAAGATTGGCCTCGACCGAAGTCAATAACGCTTTGCTGAGCAGTGTAGATGCCAGTCGTTCGCCCTGTGACCTCTCGCTCTCAAGCCCATCCATCACTTTGCATGTGTGTTTGAAATTCAATTGCGGAGAGCTTATTTGCAAAACGATTGTTTGATAAATTTTCACATAAATGGGGTGGGATGGGAGGGAGTTGCTTTTTTTCAAGTCAATAGATTTGTGTTTTTTCTTTTTCTGTTTTGTTTTCCTGTCCATGGAAGTGGAGAACTTCCATGTGTGTTTAGTGAGTCCCAGTGCGGAAAGAAGGCACTTATTGGTGAACTGGATCTGTGTGGTATTTTGAGTGTTAAAAAAAAAAACCAAAACACTTGAACCGCACTTGGAGAGTAAAAGTTTATTTGGATCGTGTTTATAATTTGCCGGAGCGACCTATTGCGACACTGGGACTTGGGACGGTTAAGTGCGTTCAAATGGACATCTGGGAAACTAATCTGAAGAGGAAAGCATTTGAAAAATGTAATAAATTCAAAGGACTAGTGGTTTGTTCCCATAATTTAGAGCTGAATTGACATTGTAGCAAGCAAATGTATTTCCCTTTGAATCTATGTATGAATCCAGAGGGTGGGTCATCGGAATCTTATCTATAGAATAGTTCGAACAATATTACCCTTAAGTGTCTAAATCGTTTCGGGATTGTCAGCAGAATACCGATCTTTTGCTGCACCCCACAACAAAGACAAAAAGCCCAACGGCGTGAGATCGCATAAGGCCCAATCATTTTCATTACTGCACATATATGATATTGCGTTTTAACGAATAGCTATTGTTATTGATTTGTAAGTGCTCTATCACTGAAAATTTAGGTCACCATAGGCGCTATATCCAGAATCCCTCTTATTCGGAATTTTGGTACGAACCCCGAATGAACTATCACAGAATCCGCTGTAGTGCACATTTTTGCTTCGAATTAAATTCGTCGCACAGTTTTCTACTACGACGGATTAAATTCGTAGCAAAAATGTCCACTACGACGGATTCTGTGATAGTTCTTTCGGGGTTCGTAACAAAATTCCGAATACGACGGATTCTGTGATCACCCAGATTATCTATATCTTACAGTACTATGTACATATTATGTCAAAAACTTGCCACAAATATGTGTAAAGGGCGGAACGCAGTTAGCTGTGGCTCAGTTGTTAGGAAATCGTTTATGAAAATGGGAAAGAGACCCTAAAGTGGCTTGGGGAACTTACTTACTTAAGGTGGCGCTACAGTCCGAGGTGGACCTGGCTCCCAACCAACAAGCGTCTTCAGCCAGCTGTCTTTAGTTGGTTAAGGTCCCCTTCTTGCGTACCTGCGTGCGCCACCTAAGTCGCGGTTTGAAGATCTTTCGGGCCGGAGCATTCGAGTCCATTCGCTCTACATGACCCAGCCACCTCAGTCGTAGGACCTTCACTCTTTTGGCTAGGTCGATGTCGCTGCACAGCCCGTAAAGCACAAACCAGTAAGAATAGACCGTCGACTCCTGCCACATAACAGACTTTGCCTACAAGCTGCTGGCGGGCCCAGGATTTTTCATGTATTGGTGCTGTACAAACGCACGGAGCGCCATTAACGCACGCATACTTTAAAAATCCTAGGCCCATGGTATAGCATGGAAAATCATTGCCGCCATTAATTTTGACATTTACACGTATTCACAGACAGTGTAATTTTTTCCGGGGGGAATCGGGTAGGTGTACGGGAAGTCGGCGGTCTATTCTTACTAGTTTGTGCCGTAAAGAATGTCGTTGTATCTCTACATGAATCTGCACCATAGAGAAGGACTGGGATGATTAGGCTCGTATAAAGGGTCACTTTTGTTGTTCGAGAAAAGGCTTTGCTACTCAGTTGTTTTCCTAGCTCAAAGAAAGCGATTGGCAAGAGTTATTCTTTGATTAATCTCAGCGCTGTTGTCATGACCTGAGTTTATAGCGGAGCATTGGTAAACAAATTCCTTAACCACCTCGTAGTTATATCTGCCTATAGTGACTTTCTGTCCAAAACGTTGGTGTAGGGTGTCCTTTCTTGGTGACAGCAAATAATTCGTCATGCCCTCATTCTGCCGATTATGTCGATATCATCGGCGTAGACGAGTAGATGGACGGACTTTTTAAAAGATATTGCCTCTGCTGTTAGCGTTTGAGTTTTGCGCTATTATTTCAATAACGATGTTGAAGAAGTCTTATCTAAATCCTTTTTTGATATCGAAGGTCTCGGTGAGTTCTTTACCGACCTTGACGGAGCAGCGCGAATTCTCCATTGTCATCCTGCGCAAACGGACGAATTTGGGAGGGATGTCAAAACTAGACATTGCTCTGTATAGCTTGTCATAATGCTGTCATTTATAGGCGACCTCTAAATCGATAAAAGGTGGTGTGCTGGTGGGTATCGATTTGGACTTCCTGGGTTTTTTTTCAAGATCTGCCGCATTGTGAATATTTGATCGATGGAGGACTTTTCTGCTTAAAGCTTAAATCCACACTGATCCCTAACCAATCAGGTTGCTGAGGAAAGGCTTCAGGCGTTCATACAATACGGCAGATAAGATCTTTTATAGGCGATGTTAAGGAGACTGATACCTCTGTAGTTGTTGCAGCTCAGAGGGTCTTCTTAATTGAGGATCGGGCAAACAATACTTTCTTCCGACCATATTTTACAGATAAGTTGGTGCATGTTCCTAACCAAATCATCGCCTGCCGCTTTGAATAGCTCGACGGTTAGGCCATCTGCTCCAGCGGCTTTGTTCGACTTAAGCTTAGATATGGCTATCTTCACTTTTTCACAGGGGAATTGTTGCTCTTCATCGTCCAGGTTGAATGGTTCATTCAGTCTGCAGAAGTAGTTCTTCCATATCCTTAACATCGACTGAGAATCTACCATGATGTTCCCTTGTTCGGCCTTGCAGGCTTGACTTGAAACTGTCGTAAATAACTTGTATTGAACGACCAGAGCGTGATACCAAACCCCGACAAATGGTTTCGAAATATTTAGCGCAACAATCCTTGTTTCCAAACACAAATCATCAAATCACCATCAGTGGACTTATACGAAAAAGATTTGTTAGCGTTTCCATGACCTTGGAAGCAATATACTTCGGTATTTTTTGACAGAAAATTTGCCCTCCTGGGCTCGGACTGGGAAAATACTGAAACTCGGAAAGAGTGCCAAAATAGAACAGATGGAAAAGCTTACTTAAGGGTTTTGCCCTGAAGAATCCCTCTTCAAAATCATTGCGAAGATACCGCTGTTTCTTTGGCCTAAGAAGGCAACTGACTAGTAAGGCCTTGATCTTTTTGGTCGTTTCGAACGCTTTGGAGGAGATTTAACAGCGAACTCTACGAGATGTGCAGCGACATCGACTTGGACAAAAAAGTACGTATCACGCGACTAAGATGGCTATAGGAATGTAGAGCGAATGGACACCAACCCTCCGTCCCAAAGAGTCTTCGAATCCAACCCGTAGGGACAACACAGTAGAGCAAGACTTCGCCTTAAGTGCCGTGCACAAGTGGAAGGGCACCTCAATCAACTTGGAGTGCGCAACTGGAGGCGATTAGCCAAAGTTCGGGCTATAACTGGAGAGGCGTGTTGGTTGAGGCCCAGGTCCAACCCGGACTGCAGCGCCATCTAAGTAAGTAAGTGATATTTCAAATCGAAGTTGGATTTCCACCAGTAATTTAATAGATGTCCCCAAAAAATAGTTCAGTGCGGCTTTAGATGTTAAATGCTAATGTGATTTTCTTTTGCCATTTTTTTTACACAATCTTTTCAAATCACCCCATCAATACAACAAAGCAATCTCATTTCGGTAGCTTGTAGGTAATCATTGCAATCAATTAAGAAATTAAATTGAAAGCGTTTTATCAAAATACTCAATTAGCCTACACTGTTATCTAAAAAAGACGGGCCTCATAATTCCATTCTTATCCTTCAGCGATGAAAAGAAATCTCTCGAATGGAAAACCTCCGTAAACAAGCAACAAAATTCCAAACCCATTATCCCCCAACAATTGCTCGTATTTTTTTCAACATTAACGATTTTATTAACATCCTGCTGCACAAAACAGGGAAGTAACCATATCAACCACTTTAGGTCATAAACGCTAATCTTTCCGACAAATTTTTAACAAACAAAAATACAATTTTCACAAAAACTTACCTGAAATGTAGTTAAATCTAAAACAGCCATTGAGACGAGTAAATTAAAGGTAGCTGCCGCTAACGAAATCGTTCTCGGTGGAATGCATTCACCTGGAGAATACAAAAAAGAAAAAAAAAAAAATACCAAATAATTCAGAAAAAAGAAAATCTTCAAAAAGTATGAGACGACGCTCATAAAATGATAAATTATACCGCCGACGATAATCTCACGTCGTGAAGAATCCCAGTTGCGACAGGCGCGACCATTGCTCAATTAACACCGGAAGACCCGCACTCTCTTAAACTTCTAAAACACCTTCGGAAGCAACCAAAAGCAATGATGACTCACGAAATTACTCACCAATTGGCACCACACTGGAGTATAGCATCGATATCGATCCAAAGAGTTCTGTTGACTTAGCCGCACTGAGGAAACGTGTTGGATCCGCTGAGCCTGTGAATTAGATGGGATTAATCAGATGCTCTGCGAGATAACAGTGATGGTGAAAGTTTACCAGGTGGACAAACATCGACGAACCGTGTCAGGAATCCCAGAGTGGCCAACAGCGAAAGGACAACACTCTGATGCTGCTCAATTGACTCTCGGATCTTCATGCAGCGTCTAGATAGGATTTCAATGAGACCTGTCGCCACCGCATAGCTGCGAAAAAGAACATTTGTGTCAATACCACCCTACACCGTAGATATACAAAATATATAGACTGTGAGAATATTTCTGTTATGGGTTTGGTTTTTAATTCGTTTAGCGAAATGCGAAAGAGTGGAATAAAGAGAACCGTTTAAGTACCGTGTGTCTTTGACACTTGTGAAAA
The DNA here is from genome assembly GCA_949372485.1 of Cheilosia soror. Taxonomy (NCBI): domain Eukaryota; kingdom Metazoa; phylum Arthropoda; class Insecta; order Diptera; family Syrphidae; genus Cheilosia; species Cheilosia soror. Next base: position 137,723,475 of record OX443561.1, on the reverse strand, counting down.
TATTTGCCCCCGAGGCAACAACATATATACAGTTGAGCTCAGTAGCAAAATGCTGACAACCACCCTCTGCTGCGCTGTGTTTGTGTCAACAGGATTCACGACACTGAGTATTTAACTGTTCTTTGGGTCCTTGATGAGTGTGTGTTTGGGTAAAAAGAATGTAATGCTAACAAGGGAAGATTTAGTTGTGATGTGTTTTCAATTCAGTCTGAGACTCTTTTTTGATGCCAGGACATGAGCGCACGGCTACAAGTGGTACATCGTACATCCTTTTCGGAACGCAAACCCAAGATACAGCTCTCGACAGAGCCACTTGAGATCCATAAAACCCGAAAAGAGGACGATGCAGAAAGGGAGGTGGTATTTGTTTTCCTTTTTTCTTTGCGATGCGATGTCCTAGTGTAGAGTTTGATAGTTTAGGAACATGATTAAGGATATTTCGGTTTAGTTTTGCAATGGAATGGAGTAGGGCGGCAGTTTGAAATATTTGAGAATCAAGTTAAGGGCCGAATATGTTATGACACTAATGGAAGAGTCAATGGAAAAAACGGAACTAAAGTAGTTTCTATTTGAAAATTGCTAAAAAGCCATCCGTAGATAAATTTGTATGTACCTATACATTCGTTTCTTTTGTGCAAATTTTCGATCCAAAATATGTAAAATTCAAAATATTGAGGAAATTGAGACCCCTCGCTCAGTAGTTAAGCACACTAACCACTGAACTACAGTGAGCGTCAAAAGTAAGTGATGTCTTTGGAGTTTGGAACTATTTTTTTTAAATATCTATAATAAATAAAAAACAAGTAAAAGTGTTATCATCGGCCTGGCCGATGCTTTGATACCCTCCACTTATTATGTACTGTACTTACAGGTACGCATGTCTAATATTGGTTTTCTATGGGAAGTACCAGAACTACTTGACCGACATAGATAATTTTTACTACCAACTTGACAACGGTAAAAATAAGTCCTCTCACAAAATTTCATTCACCTAAGGCCCGAAACACATATGCGATTTCAATTGATTGAAAAGGCGGAGAGATTCATGGGTCGAATATTCGCTTTGTATGGGACCGCTTTTGACCGACATGGACCATTTTTAGTACCAACCTGACGACCATAAAAATAAGACCTCTCCCAAAATTTCAATCGCTCAAGTCGATTCATTTGAACGCTATCGTGATTTCAAGAGACAGAGCGACACATCAGTCTAATAGTGGTTTTGTATGGGAGGTACCAGAACTACTTGACCGACATAGCTCATTTTCAATACCAACCTGATGACGCTATCGTGTTTTCAACAGACAGACGGATAGACAGACAGACTTACATGGCTAAATCGATTCAGAATGTGATCCTGATTCAGAATATATATACTTCATAGGGTCTCCGGTGAATCCTTCTCGGCGTTACAAATGTAATGACAAAGTGAATATACCTTCCTGTGGAGGGTTCGTTATAAAAGTTTTTATAGATTGGTGGCTTTTTGGACCCGTTTCAAGACCCTATAGAAACTCACTTTTTAAGCTCACTGTACCTTATTTTATCTACAACTCAAGCGATTTATCCAAGACACTGCCAGCTAAAAATTAAAAAAAAAAGTTATAGGAAAATATTCTTCACCTCTCTTTTCAATAATTTGTGTCCTTTTTATGATTTACTGAACAGATAACATATCTACATAAAAAAAATAGTTGACGCAACCAGGCGTGCAGACACCCAAGGCTTAGCTTCTCATGGTTTGTGTAAGTTTTATTTTTTATTTTTTGAAGGAGCCTAAAATTTTACGCCGAGTCCGAACGACTAAGTTGAGAAGCTTTTTCAGGACAGTTATACTCTCGGATGTTTGTCACACGTTCGCGAGAGGTGGCGCAGTGGAAAAAACCTTAAGATGTAATTTGTGTTTTTCCGGGGATCGAACCTGCAACTTTTTATAAAGTCACAGTGTAATCCATCACTTTCTGCTCCGTAGCCTCAGTCTTTCGGCTTTTTTAGTTAACACTTTTAAAATATTCAATCGTAACGCGTAGTAAGACGCGACGCGGTACATATGGGAGACACTGGACATGGAACCATCCCCTTGGGGTACGGTGAGATAAATAGCACCATATCACGCTATAGGCTCTTGACTAAGTTTCAGAGTTTGACAGATGAGCCGATGCAATATAGGTGACAGAAAAAAAGTCAGGATGCAACTTCAGCAATAAAGAATTCCTGGAGTAAGCTATAGTCACCCATTTGGATCTCTGGGGGGACGATAGGCAAGCACAAGAGCAAAACACAGCGACTAACAGAAACAATGTTACAACAGACCTCTGCAACATTTTGGGACTAGGATCTGACTATATGTTAATGCCAACTGCTTCAGCCAACAACGATGTCTTAACCGACGCTGAAATCAAATCATTAACCGACTCAACATATATTCGCTGTCCCAACTCGATTCAAGGTTTCGATTTGCCTAAAGATTTGGCGTGTGGAAGAAAAGAGCCAGATGGAATCTCTCCACCTTTGATCAAGTTTCTACCAAGTTTATGCGCAGCCTTTACCGCTCGCCAAACTATAACGATTCGGCCAATTTATTTCAACATTTACCCGATAGAGTATTAAATGAACACAGATGAGAATCCAACCGCTGAAGTTATTATTCTCGACAACTTCAAAGCCGAGGCTGGGAAGGCCGACAACTTCGCAGTTTACTGCAATATTCAGCTTTTAGACGAGCCCACGCTGATTCCAACGAATTTTAATAAAACTCTGGATTTTTTTCTCACAACTGCGGGCCCCATCCCATCTACAAAAAGTGCGATGCTCTAAACTGCGCTAACTACAGAGGACTTAGCCTCCTGTCCTGAATGTCGCGTACAAGATCCTGTCAGCTATACCTATACGATACCTATACCTATACTGTATGTGAACGCCTAAAACCTTTCGACATATATCAGTGCGGTTTAAGGCCATGGAAAGTTAACCATCCACTAAATCTCTACACTTCGGCAGGGCAGATCTTAAAAAAAGAAGAAATTCCAGATCGATACCTCTTTATCAACTTCAAGGTCGCCTGTGATCGCGTATGTAGGGAGTAGGGACGAATTATATATAAAGCGATGTCAAATTTCGGTACACCTGCTATACTCGTCCGACATCAGGAAGACGATTGGGAAATTTCGCTGCTCCATCAAAGTAGGAGAGAACACCACGGAACCCTTTGATGTTGATAAACCTAGGCAAGGAAATGCGCTATCATGTAACTTGCTTAACATCATTCTTGAAGCAATTGTACGGAACTGACAAGCCAACATAAGAGGTACAATTTTTCACTAAAACTAAAACTAAAGTGCGTTCAATTATGTATTGCATATGCAGTGCAGATAAAATAATCACCATGGACAGATATAACTTCGTAGTAGTTAAAGACTTTTTCTACATAGGCGCGGTCGCAAAAGGACATCAGCGCAGAAATCTTCAGAATAAGAAGGCAACTAAGAAGTAAAGCCCTCTCTCACAGAACCAAGAAAAGACTGCATCAGAAGACCTTAATAAGAAACATGGACCTTATCGAAAGCGGATGAAAACCTCTTGCCACGCTTTGAGAGAAAGATTCACGGAGTGATTTTTAGTCCATTTTGTATCGACGAAGTGTGGAAGACCCGGCATCAGTTGGTGCGCACAATTTGGAAAACGACCTCGACCAACTTGGTTTGCGTAACTGGAACCAGTTAGCTACCTGGACCGACCGACCTGGCTGGAGGATCTTGTTGGTTGAAGCCGTGATCCACTCCGGACTGTAAGCCCCATCTAAAGTGAGGGCCAGATAATTATGAAATACAAGTTCTCTTCAAACTGGCCGCATCCAGCTTAGGTAAGGTCGTCCTCTACCTCTACGTCTACAGTATTATACTTCTGGAGTAGGCTTAAATATTCAATAAGATAAATCTGACAATAGGCGTTTTTTTTTTGAGAATCTATAGCTAGCTCACTTTTACTTTTACATGCAAAACTTGTATACTCACTTTTGGTTTTGTTATACTCACTTCCCAAAAAAATACGACAAATGTGAGAGTAAGTGCGGCTATTCAAAAGCAAAATCGACATAGCTTTCGAAACCTCTGAGCTTTAAGCTGGCTACTGATCTTCACAATGTAAGAAGGTTTGTGGACATAGTCTGCATCAATTGAATGTACTGACTGCACTGTATAGCGAAGCCAGTTTATCATCAATTCAGGCATCAAGTTTGTTTTTGATGCCCAGACAGTTAAAAACAAATTCAAGTTGAATTGTCATAACCAGGACATTTTAAATGGATATTTTCCTTTTCGAATAGAAATCCACTTAGTTAAGACACCTGCATCGATTATTTGTCTTTCGCATGGCTGCTTTTCAAAACTGCGTTGAACAAGGTGTTCGCGTTCACAAATCCTTTAGAAACTTGTTTGGATTTTAATCTTTCACCGACTGCACATACACACACACACCATACATCAGATCCAGACAGAGAGTGAGAGTTCACACTCCCTTTGGGGTATTATTGTTCCAAATCCTCTGATTATATGCTTAAAACTTTTGAAATCAATGTACACACTGTGAAAAGGCGGCGAGGCAATGATCCGTTCAGTTAAGGATATATATTCATCTGCCAACACCACTACCCATTTTCGAAATTGAAAACAAAAAAAGAGAAACAGAATTACAATCGGAAAACGCAAGCTGAATTAAATAAAAACTATATACGATACGAGCATCCCTTTCTGTGTCATATATGTGGGTGCTGCACAAAACTGCCACCCCATCATCATCATAGTCAGAGAGCGAGGGATAAACTAAGCCCGTTGTGAACGCTGACGGAAGTACTTAGCAAGTGGGGTGGAACGCAATAAAAAATTACGAAACGTAAAGTCAGCCCAGGACGAAGGGTTTGTTCTCTGTTTCGTTGGTTGTATGAATAAGGCAACAAACATAACTACGCAACTTAATGCAATTTTTTTTTTTTTTTTTTTTGGAAGATTTACACTCTTTACCCCAGCCCGAGTGTTGTGTAGTTCATTCGGAATTCAGTCAGCAGGATTATATCCTACCATATTGCCAACGGTATGGTTGGAAATTATTTTGTTGGGATTTGGTTACTTTTTCAGTGGTTTGGCAGAGGCTAGGCGAGTTGAAGTACGGTACTTAACCTTTTATTGGTATAAGCCGTTGGAAAAATAAGGACACTTCGTTGTGTCCTTTTATTTCTTCGCTTTTTCTGGCTTATTTATGCGAACTTTGTCTCCCCTCTTTTGGGATAAGAAGAGAAATTGTCGCCACGCTTTTGCTAAATTATATTCCAATTAGCATATTAGTTAGAAGGCAGGGGCTTTACGCTTTGAGAGGATATGACCAGTGTGAAGGGATATCGTGTGTGTGTGTTAAATGGAGTGCATTCGTTTATGAATTGAAAGTCGTATAGGAACTGATTTTACAGGTTGAATTGGTAGAGTTGAAGGGGGAAGTGATTTTGAGTCTCGTTAGCGAAAAACACTTAGTTTGATTTAAACTTTTTCCGCAAGTCAGTATAGTTTTGAATCACTCACTGGAGTTGTTCATAGACAAGGCAAAGAGAACAACTTAGCGAGATTGGTTTGTACATTTTACTTCTAGTAATTCTAGCATTTTTGTTTTCAATGAAATTGACCCACGATCGTCAAATAATTATCTTTACTTTCCTGACATCCATTAGAGACGTTGCCTTGCACAGCTTAAAAACTTATCGCGTCTAGCTTAAGAGGTCAAATTATTTTGTCTATTGATTACCACAACAACTTTGCGGACGAAGACGAGGCTTTCTTCTGGGCTAATGAATTCAAAAGGTATAGTAGACTGTGTAATGTGTATCATCGGATTTCTTTGTTATTAGAGCAGGAGTGCCTCAAGAATCTTTAAATCTGTACTTTTGCCAAATCCCTTCTTCATTTCAATTATCTGCTTGAGTCGACGAATAATATTTATAGCTTAGAGCAAAGAGGTAGGTTCATACATATTTGCTCAGCGTACCTACTTCATAGCATACAGAGGCGAGCAGTTTGACTAAAAGGAGATCCTACACAAAATTTGAATCTACATCCAGCGGCTGACCTATGACTATATCATTGTACTACCTTGGAAGATGTCAAGGGTGGGCCATCTAGACATCTAGAGGTTTCTTTTTAAACCATAGGTTGTTTCCCGCTCGAAGTCTTAACAGAAAGTCAGTATCAGACCTCCGCGGAACGAAATGAGTCGCTTTACGCTTGAACAACATTGGGAAATATTAAAAAAATTATTTCCAAAGTGAGTGTTGTGTTTAGCCCAAACAGTGAGTTTTTTGAAAATAATATTTGACCAAAATTAATCTGCTGTACGCATCAAGTTTGTGCAAAAAGTTCGTAAGATTGGTATGGTAGAGGACAACACTCATGGTCCCATTATTGTCGAGAAGCCAATGCATCCACAGAGAGTGAAAGTTTGGTGCGGATTGTGGAGTGGTGGCATCATTGGAACATTTTTTTTTTAAATGAAGAACAAAGTTTCGGTCAACGGTGGGCGTTACATGTTAACCGACTTTTTTTTACTGTAATTGAAGACATGGATTTGAACAACCTTTTGTTCATGCAGGATGGCGCGCCACGGCATGCCACAATCGATTTTTTGCTCACTAAATTTCCAAATCGTATTATCAACCGTTTTGGTGATGTCAATGGCGATTTGACCACTTTGGACTTTTTTTATGGGGAACAGTGAAGGACCGATGTTATGCCAACAATCCGGAAACGATTCAAGCATTTAAGGGCAATATCATCCAAACAATCCGTGAGCTACAGCCCGAAACCATCAACAAGGTCTTGGAAAATTGGAGTGACAGAATGCGCTACTATGCGAAGCCAGCCACTTGAACGACGTCGGTGTATTCCATGGTTCCATGTTCCATTAATGGGAATGTTTGCTCTTACTAATAAAGACGTAATACTTGGAAAAAATTTAATTTTGTTTATGTTATTGCATTTTTAAAAAGAATCTTGTATTTGGCCCACCCTGTATATACAGACAAGCAATATACATCAGACATATCAGTACAGTTCACAACCGCGAGGACATCACTTTCATAAAATGTTAAATACTGAACTAACAACCTATATGCAGGCATACTTGGGCGAAGCATTATAGGCTCGTATTTGCTGAGAGAAATACCTAGGTACTTACAAAAAGAAAAGAAAAAAGTTCACCTCGGAGCAGAATAATTATATTTTGACACTTTAGGCTCACCACCATGACAAGCGACCTAAAAGTGAGACCAAGTCTGGTTAAGTATTGTAGATTTTTGTAAACTTTTGAAATTCCCTCCGATAGACTGGGGCGTCGCCGTGGGGCTATCCTAGGGGCGTTGCAAGACGATACGCACATGTCGCCTGTTCCATCAGCTTAAGCTCGATGTGAAAAAAAATGTCGGGTTGGGTTCGATCGATGTTGGCCATTGTGTTTTGCCGTGCACAGGAAGTATACGAATTTTGCAGACTTCAACTTGGCGTCGAGACTTGGGCCTATACCCGTTTAAGATCCAACTGACCCAGGAGCTCAAAGTTAATGATAATGTAATAACCATAGAAAAGTCATCCTTAGTGACGGGCCACATTTTTGGATGAATGGCCAAATTGCCATATATGGGATGACGCCAACCAAAACAAGAGGTGGCAATGCATGGTGCCGTGAAATAACGCCGAGCGAAATAAGGCCGAATTTCTAAATTCGGCTTTATTTCCCATTATGAAAGCGAAATAACGCCGAATTTTGATATTTGGCCTTATTTGACTTTTAAAATAGAAATAAAGCCGAACATTGCCCCCTAACACCTGTTTGGTGCGCATTTTAGACTGGCGGTGGCGTCATTGCTCTGTACTTTTTCATGACGTTGGTAAGGCCAACCAATACCATCAACGGCGAGTACTACAGAACGATGCTGTGGTTCCAGCAAGAGGTGGCTATGTGTCACTCAGCTGCAGGGTATGGTTATCTGATCTCTATCAGAGGTGACGTAAATTGGCCACTAAAATCGTGCGAATCAACTTCGCTAAATTGTTCTTGCGGCGTTGCCTGAAGTCACAGGTCAATGCTCAAATTAAGCCGGATCTATGCGGCAGATTGGACCACTCGGATCCGTGACAACGTGAGAAGCTGCGGCGGACATACCTTGCACACAGCTTGTTTTATTCCATTTCAATGTCGCCCAATCCTCATTGAAAACCCCTTTAGTGAATCTTCAGTAAGTTCAGCTTATATTTACATATCTGTGCTTTGTTCCGTTGTGTGCTTTTAGAAGGGCCGGGCGTCGCAAAAATAGTATAACCTGTATAGGGAGTCGCACTATGGATGCTTCGACACCCTCTACTGCATAAAAGTCACGCAAAATGTTTGCCAAGCGAGTTAGGTTACACGCATGTGTCTAATACTGATTTTGTATGGAAGGTATCAGAATTACTTAACCGACATAGACAATTTTCAATAGAAACCTGACGACGGTAAAAAGAAGTCCTCTTTCAAAATTTCATTTGCCTAGGTCGATTCGAATGAACGCTATCGTGATTTCAAGAGACAGACAGACGGACATGGCTAAATCGATTCAGATTCAGATCTATAGTTAATCGTTGATCGACAACTGTCTATCGATCGAGAGCTGTGAGATTTGTCGATTTGACAGTCGCTTGTAGTCGATTACAAATGTCTGATCGGCGTCATGAAATAAAGTTGAACGAAAAAGGTCGAATCGTGTTTATTTCCATTGCGATTGGAAATAATGTCGAATTACAAACATTATAAATGGAAATAATGTCGATCACTTCAATAAGACCATTTCAGCACAACTACTCCAAATCTGACAGTAAAACAAGCAGGGGGGTTGCATACATATTTTACTGCTTTTCTTTCACGGCACCGTCTGATCGATGCTTTCTTTTGGAAGTAAACAAATGATGTGCGAACGAATAGCTAAAATCAATCGACGCAATCGACAATTGTCGTGATGATCTGCGAGATCGACAATAAGGGCCACAGCAGGTAAAAGGGGATAAGGGGGAATCAGGGTGTATGAGGACATTTTTGTTGTTCATCCTATCGAGCGCGTAGCAAAGAACACTAGTTACCTATTTGTGTAACAGTAACTGACGATCTGGAGTGTAATTATAGTCCTAAAACAACAAAATACTATCTAGGCAAAAAGTTGGGAAAAAAGTCTGGAAACTGTACAAACAAGCCCATAAATTGGGCATCATTCTATACACTTAAGAACAGGGAACAATGTACTAATAAGCTCAAAACTTGGCACAAGAGGTATAGCGTATAGAAAAGATAAAATAATTGAACACATGGTTTTAGGTTTTTCAAAAGGTAGACTCCAAATTAGAATTAGATAGGACTAACTCTGCATTTGCTTAATTAAATTTACATAACTCGTTTCTTGTATACAGGAATAAAACTGCTTGATCAAATATATTACTCAATGAATTAGGAATCAACTCAAACAAATTTCATCTAGGTAGACAATTTATATATCTGTACTTTGGTTCGCCTTCTTCAATAACGCGCACAAGCGATTTTCACACACGGTTTACATTAGAATCTGTCTATGCTTGGTTAGGAAGCCTTATATATACCCCCCCGCCCTACACTGTGAAAGAAATGACAGAAAAACAAAAAGACACAGAAGTCAAACAAAACTGTTCGCGCATGCATCAAACAAACTGGCAGTGTATCGCCTCCACGCTCAAATGACCCTCGAAGAGCTAATAAAACTGCCCACAGTCATGACCGCCAACACCGCCACCGCCGCCGCAACTGTATATGCAAATAAAGCCGCCGCTCACTCTGCTCGCATCATCTAAGGAGGCAGCTGTCCTACTTCAACTTCATCTCCTTTGTCGCCTTCTTTATTGCCATCATCGTGCTGGTTAAGTGGACATAAGGTACCAAAAAATTGTCTCTTCATTGTGGCCGCCAGAGAAGACAGTCGGTAACACAAAAAAAAAAATACGCCGCGCTCCGCAAACAACATGGACCACTTGAGATTAATTCTGTTATTTTATGTTCGCTCAAGAGATCAATATTTGACAGATGAACGTGGCCGGCAAGATGTGGCTCTGTCTGTATCTCCCTTTCTCGCTCTTCTGTCATGGGGTAGCAGAAAAGTGCAATGCGCAAGAGATGTCATAAATTTCGGGCCTTGTTTGGTGTGCGCAGCATCAGCATCACTTTATTCCTTTTTGTCTCAAAGTTGACCCATTCCCAGAGTTTTTATTTTTTTTTTTGAAATTTTGTTCCCTTGTGGTGGTTCATGGCTCTGAATTGGGAGCATCGATGTTTACCCAATATTGGTAGTAGTAGTGAAATGTTAAGTGATTTCGTTGGTTGATTTGTTCTCACACGTCACCTCTCAAGCCCCCTTGTATCGCAATGGCTGTATGTTTAGTGCGGCTAACATCAAAGCGGCTTCAACGCAATTGTGGTGTATTTTTCTGTTTTTTTTTTTTTTTTATTTGGAAAACTATTTCGAGTGACTTTGCGGGTTCCCATTCGTTGACAATGTCAACGGAGGAGGTTATATAGGCTCTGAGTTCGGACAGAGACTAATCGAATGAATGTTGTAGGAGCGCATTGATTGTGCGCGTTGGATTTATGAATATTTATCACTTGAGGTCGGCTTAATCCCCCCGAAACAAAGAGGCCGGCTGTTGTGCGCGCTTTGTTTGACTTTATCTAAGGCACTTACACGAGAAGGTTGCTGGATATATGGCAAAGCAGTACGATCGGATTTGCGCAACTAATGCGCACGTTCGAGTATGTTTCGAGTATGTGCGATGACAAGGAAAATTGCTGTTGGTGTGGTCAAATGGCCAACGAGATTGTAAAAGCATTGACAAATAACAATTTTGTCGATAGTGGACAAATTAATTGTATCGACTTAAAATGCAGTCGAAAAATAAGTGTTCTTATCATTTAGTTGCCATTTTTTGAACTTACTAAGCGGCGGATAGGCAATAAGCATTAGTACGTAGATAGACACAACTAGTGGAATGACTCGGCTATCGCCTGTCGGTCAGACTTTATAGTTGTTTTTGCATCAGTTGGTGGTAACCTCAATTATGGTCGTTTAATTCTCGCGCGCGGTTGAAACCGTTTTGAGGGCTAAAAATGTAGCATAGCCCAGCATCAGTCTTATTACAATTTGCTCCTAAAGAATCACGAACAGGAAGTTTGCAGATTTAATAGAGTTTGTGGAAATTTTATACTACCAGAGTGAAGAGTGCGCTTCATTATTTGCTTCCTTGCTCCTCCATGCTTCCTTTTTGGACATAGTTAATATCTATGTATAGCATAGATATAAAAGGTTTCAGAACTTCTTCTGGAGGATACACAAAAAATGATTAGAAGACTTGAAAGATCCCCATTCTTTGTTAGCAACAATAAAATGGAGGGGGTGGAACCCCCTTTGATATACATATTTTATTGCTGGTGCATTCTGCATTTACGAAAACCATGACCAAAAGTGAAGCATAGATAGGATATAAATAAAATTTTCATACACCCAACTTCGCACCTACTCCAAATCCAATAGTGACCCCAATCAGGAGGGGCTGCAGGGACTGAATCCCTTTAAACATATTCTCCTGTTTATGCATTCTGAACTTACAATTTTAAAACAACTCTTCTCTTTCTTTTGATGGCGCTACAAAGCGTGGTGCTCCTGGGCCTTTAGCTGGCTCGATTTCTAGCCTGCCGTGTCCAATTTCGCACTCCAAGCAGTCGGAAGTCTCCTTCTCCTTCGCTCCATCGAAGATGAGGTCTTCCTTAGCGTCTGCTTCCCTCGAAGACCTTATGCGCTGGAGCTTCGATGTTCATCCGCGGATTTTTTTACTAGGCTTATGTCGCTGGTATAGCTCGTTATTGTATTTTCTTTGCCAGACATTGTTTTCATGGTCTGCAGGACCGGGATGACGAGTGTTTTGTATAGCGTCTCCTTGGTTCTTCTCGATAAGTTATTATTCCTCAAACAGGAAACAGGGATTAGCAAGAGTTATTCTGTTTTAATCCTCTGGTGGTTTCGAAGGTAAGGACCTATTAGATCGTCATCAAACGGCTTAAGACGTTCACATAATACGCTGGACAGGATCTTATAGATAAAACAACTCACGAATCTAAAAACCAAATATTTTAATCGTTGAACATTTTATTTAAACCGTGCAAGGTTGCAAGGCCCCTCTCAGAGCATATTTTTGGAAATATTGTGTTTAAAAGCTTTATTATACAAAATATAAAATGCGGCTTGTCGCCAAAATGGTCTTCACAGAAGTGGTAGAAAAACAAGATGCCGGAAGCTGGCCGGCCTACACAAAATACCAAATTGAAGTTGGTTGGGGTTTTGCCATCTGTGAATGAATAAGAAAAAACGTACTAGATGTACTAGATTTTTTACTGTGGTTTTCTTATTCATTCACAGATGGCGTCAACATATTGACCAAAATCTCTGAAAAGTATGGCTTTATGTCACTTTGTAAAATACATTTTGAAATATGTTCTTGCCACAGCACCGTAAAAAATACACCACTACGCTACCTCTCGCGAGCGTAGCCGCTTGAACTTGGACTTGATTTCATTTCTAAAGGACTTGACAAATTATTTTTAAAATAAAATGCAAACTTGAGATATCTCTAAAAAAAAAATCTATTGGCTTGAATTACTAGACATTTATGAATGGAATTCGACTGCGTTCATATGTCCGTCCACCACGGGAATGTATACAGCGGTCGATACGTTGAGCTCAATTTTCAATGACTCGACCTATTTCGACCGATTTCCGAGATAACACGTTCACCGAACTGAAACTTTAATAACACCAAACACTGACTTTTTGAGGTTGAATTGCTGTTTCATGAAGCACATGAGGTGAGGGTTCTCACCTGTCCAGTAACGCATATATATTTTGTTTATTGACTAAGCCGTTTAACCAAAAATACGCTTCATCGCTTGCAGTCAAAAATTGGCGTTAACGCTCTTAAAGTTGCGACCACCGACGCGGAATTTCGATAGTAAATTCTAATTACAATGGTGGCCATAAGTATTTTGACAAAACTAAAGTTAATTCTACTCATAATTTGAACTTAATTCATGTAAATTTTGGCATCAATGGAAAGGTCATTTAAATTCCGTTTGAATGATACAAAACTTTTTTTAACCCATTGAAAATTCTGAAGTTTTGTAAGTCTACTTTTTTTACTTTTTTCCTCGGTCCAAAAATAAATGTTTTGATGCAGAAAGTTTCTTCAAATAATTGTAATAGTGATTGCAAAAAATTTTTTTCAAAAATCTCTTCGCTAATATTTTTTATGATTTTTTGAAAATTGGTAAAAATGACTATTTTTGTCACTTTTTCCTCCTTTTCATACAAAATTTTTCTGAGATCGTCCCATTCAAAAAATCATAAAAAAATATTAGCGAAGAGATTTTTGAGAAAATGTTTTTGCAGTCACTCACTATTAGAATTATTTCAAGAAACTTTCTGCATGAAAACATTTTTTTTTGACCGAGGAAAAAGTAAAAAAAAAGTAGATCTTTACAAAAGTTCGGAATTTTCAATGGGTAGGTACTTAATGGGTTAAAAAAAGTTTTGTATCATTCAAACGGAATTTAAATGACCTTTCCATTGATGCCAAAATTTACATGAAGTACCTAAGTTCAAATTTATGAGTAGAATTAACTTTAGTTTTGTCAAAGTACTTATGGCCACCATTGTATTTGCAAACGTTGTTCCTTCGTGTACTTAACAATCATGAAAATGTTGATTTTACTGAATATTTTGACATTGACAGTTCGGTAATCGGTTTAAGGGGGTGTTCACACTGAAAGTTTGAAGTTGTCAAGTCGCTAATGAATGACCCTTTATGTAATTATTACTCTTCGTATAAGATGAAAACATCAGTTTTGGAGCAGTATTTGTAAAAACAGAACGTACCCAACCTTGAAGCTACTCCAAATCCAACAGTGACCCCCAAACAAGAGGGTTGCAGGGGGGCATCATGGTCCCCATACATATTAGATTTTTTTTTACAAATTCATTCGTACAAAAAATCATACAAGTACAAAATTTAACAAGTTTTATTCTCAATGTTTTTAAAAGTCTTTTGCCACGAAGTGTTGATTATTTGCAAGGTTTCTGTGCTTTTCGAGAAAATTATTCTCAATCTCAACAGTGTTCAGTATATTTGCAGTAGTTACAGTCGCAGTAGGTTTCTGAACGGGTGCGTGTCATAACCCCCAGTGTCATAACGCCCTGGGGCGCTATGGCACACATTTTTGTGTCATAAGGCCCTCGAGCCCTATGACACTTTTAAAAGTGTCATATCGCCCACTCTCAATGTGTCATAGCGCCCGAGGGTCTTATGACACAAAAAAGGAAATAACACTCCCAACCTTTATCTGACAGTAAACCCAAGCAGGGGGGTTGAAGGGGGCAGTATGCCCCATACGCTTCGGGTATTATTTCATTTTGGGGCGTTAATGCACTTCTTATAGTATCATAAAGCCCACTAAAAGAGTGGCTTAAAGCCCCGCGGGCGATATGACACACATTTTTGTGTCATAGCGCCCCAGGGCGTTATGACACTCAGCGTTATGGCATGTACCTACCCTTCTGCTTACGAAAATTACAAATGGTTTTAATTTAGACTGTGTTTAAACGTCAATCAATATAGGTAATACAATGATGTTGGAGACTACTACTATACATTATTTAAAACGCCAACCTTGTACTCCTCAATAAAGATCATACTCCAAAGACGACTGCACCTCTGTGTGTAAGGTCAGGCATATCAAAGAGCATTACCACACTTATTTGCACTGACAAATTGTTTACACCGCTCACGCAGTAATACCACGCTCGAGACTTCAAAGTTAGTCGAAAGCTGTGAAATTCTTTTTTAAATTAAGATATCTCTTCAGGTGGGTACGTGTGTATGACGGAATGATGGTCAAAGGCGAATTTAATTTCTGTGGGAAAATCACTCCGAGTGACACACACAGTGGCGGCATTTTGACATTTTTCCATCAATTTTCCCAATTTACGTTTGTTGGACGAGCTTTTGTAATCCAATTAGCGGCGGATTACACGCGCCTATAAATTACATCATTGGATCGTTCAGTTTTGTATAGGACAAGCACGTCAATGGGTTTTAGTTGTCTGACGCAGACAAAGTGTTAATTTTGTAAAATCTCCAAGAATAGTGAGTGAGTGAATGCGCATTGTGCGTGTGTGTCATCGAATAAAAATGTCACAAGTTAATTAAGTCGTAAAACGAATTCCCTGATGGTATATTGACAGTCAGGCGAGGTGTCGTTGCATCGGAGATGCTTTGTGATTCATTTCATAAAAATGCATTTTCTAGTAAATAAAATATTGAAATACCATAGTCGTTGATGCATAAAATTTGTAAGAACTAATACAATTAGGAGGATAATCTACAGACAAAAAGTTGAGGTCTAAACACAAGGGTAGACATTAGATTAGACAATGTGGCGGCACGCTTTTCGTCGTGCTTAATATCGATTAGAGTGTGTTATGATTTTTGATAATGGCGACAGTTTTTAAATAACTTGCGTTTTGGTGGACTTTTACCAATCGTATACTTCCCCTATTTTTATTTAAACAAAAAAGGGTAACACTCAAGAAAAAAATCCCCGAATGTTATCAAAATAACATGGAATTGAAAAATAATAGGACACAACTGCCAGAAAGGACGCACGAAACCCTATCAAATCATAATTGAAACAAAAACTACTCTCGATAAGGACATCTTAACTGGGAACTCCAGTGCGGTATACCTATTTCACCCCTCGTCCTGTGCGTGAATGCAAATGTTAAAATAATTTGATTGAATCAAAAATGACACCCTTGTAATGAGCAACCGTGAAAATTGCGTTACGCTCGGTACGGTACGAAACGGATACGCATATTCAATGTTCAATTGTTTCCACTTCATTCGAGATGACAGCGCGTACCTATACCGAATGGTAGAAGGACAGTACTATAGTGTACCTATTGGTAAACCCGTTACACATGTCCTTTTGTCAAAACACGACATTCCACTCAGGAAGGCTCATGTAAAGAGGGGTTCAGATGAATGAGAACGTGCGCACGTTGATTGTTTTTCCATAATCAAGAAGTTATGATTACAAGAATACGATACACATACACACCATCAGGGATGTTTTGAAAAGTATATTCCAACAAAAACTAAAAAAAAAAAAAAAAAAAAATGTCGAACAACGCGTGCCGAACTATTGTTGCGAGAGATGGTTAAAGTGTTAATTAAAATGTTATTAAGTGTTGAAAACTGAAATGGGATTTCAATTGAATTGGTATAGTTGCACCTGGCCTGGCGACGTGAACGCGTTTTGTGCACAGGATTAATATGAAAAGGATGTTATTTAGTTGCCATACAGTGGCAGACTATTGAACATTTTTTTTTTTTACTTGATAAAGGATTGGTTTCGTCAAATATGTTATATTTATGCAGGTTTATGATAAATATTGCTTGATCCGATTTTTGCACCATAGATTTTCATTTTCCTGTACACTTTTGACTAGAAAAGAGAATTATTGAAGTTCGGTTGCAAAAAGTGGTTCTCTATTTCTTCGTACATCTTTAGGTTGTATACCCATCAAAACAACGTTTTGCTTGCTTACATACTTAGTTGTTAATTGTGCACTTAAATTGTTCTAGTCCTCCGATAATCCTTTCTATGGAAAGTGAGTTCCAAAATCTTAATTTCTTGCAGTCAAAGCAGTTTTGGAAACGTGTTGCGTTCGTGGCTGTCAAGTGTACTGAAATATTATATGCATTTCGAAATAATGTCCTTAAGTTCCTCGAAACAGCTGACATGTGTGGGGTTAAGAAAATTAATTCCCAAGTGCAAAAGGTTCCAGAGTATCTGGGATCTATGATCAATAACGAAGGAACTTTTAAGAGAACAAAAAAATGTCCCCTAAGCATAAAGGCATTCACATACGGTTCGCAGGGGAAGTGGGGGCAAAACCGCATATTTAGTGCGTTCTCATTATAAACCATTAAAAAAAAAACCTTTTTAACGAAAATAAAACGTTTATTCTGGAAGCCTCATATTTCATTTAGGTAGGTACTTTGAGAATTATTACAAAACAAACAAACCCCATGCACTCAGAGAAAAATCGCAAGCTAAAATCCAGTATGATAAGGGTTGTTTTTAGATTTTTTTATTCTAAGGTGCTAAATCATAATATGATACCCATAATACAACTTGATGTAATAACATAATTCTTAAAACAAATTTTAATTCTTCATTTAGGAACAAAAAACATGATTTGAGATTGCATATTCTGCATATAAGTGTACTAGCGAACCTCCTCCCCTGCACACTTCGTAGTGCAAAATAGAAAATAAAAATCCATTTCAAATTCATTTAAATCAGTGATGAACAGTTTCTATTGTACCTAATGTTCTAATTCTTGCCTATCAGGACAATATCAATGATATATACAATTTTTGAAAAACTTTGGCTTCCCGGACTGTCGAAGAATAGCGTTTAGCTAAATCTAAAAATGTAATTTTTGTATGGGAGGTGCCACGCCCCTTTCTCTAATTTTGACCAATCTTCGCAGGAATACGCATGGTATACGCAATATACCAGCAGCATGGAGGGAAGTGAAGGTGGTTTTCATTCCCAAAGCAGGCAAACAGGGACACACAACAGCCAAGGATTTCAGACCAATCAGTCTGTCATCTTTTATGCTAAAAATCCTAGAGCGGTTATTAGAAGCTTACATCAGAAGCAAATGCAATAATGGTTTTGAATATATCTTTTGGATGGGAGGTGCCACGCCCCTTTGTCCTATTTTCACCAATCTTCACAGGAATACTCCTAGGCCGATACCAAAGATTGTATGTATAAATTTTTTGTCCTATTTTGACCAATCTTCACAGGAATACTCGTGGGCCAATACCTAAGATTGTGTTTAATTAATTCAATCGATTGGGTGGTTTTCGAAATATAACATTTTGAATGCATTTTTTGTATAGGAGGTGCCACGCCCCTATAACTCATGAACCAATGCACCTACAAAGACCGTATATATGTACTTACAAACCATGGTAATAACGTCTCCTTTCATAGGAAATTTCCAGAATCAAAATCGGTTCACGCATTACAGAGAACATTGGCGACAAACACAATACAACTTATTTTTATATATATAGATTTAAATCTAAATGTAATATTATGTTCCTAAATTAACAATTAACAAAATCTTGAGTTAGTTTTTTGTTCGTGAAATAAGCCGAAACAATCTTAAAATCTTAATCTGAAAACATTTAAACACAAATTAAGAACAAATCAATATTAAAAAATAAAAATAATAAGGCCTAGCTTATCGCAACCATTCGTTTTGTGTGAGTTTCTATTTTTGGGACGAATGGAAGGGACCTACAATTTTATGCCGAGTCCGAACGGTTGAATTGAGAAGCTTTTTCATGACAGTCATACTCTCGGATGTTTGTCAGACGTTCGCGAGAGGTGGCGCAGTAAAAAAAACTTTAAACAAATCAATATTAATTCAAGAATATTCATGATTGGAACAATCCGCAAAAATACTTAAAGTGAAAATATGTATCTATTTCTATCTACTGTTTGCTCATTTGGTTTCGCCGTCGCGTTGTGGACTGGACTGGAGTTTGCTTTCGTCATTACTTCGTCGGTTTTAAAAGTATGAGTGAGTTAAAGATTTTTTTTAAATGAATAAAAATCAAAATATAAATAAGAAATTAGCTATAATTTTACTTTTCCTTAGCTAACTAACGTAGGGTTCAAACAAAACCAGACAAGTAGGACATAGCTCCATACTAATGAAATCCAAAAAGAATATCGCTATCTACATTGACAGTCAGGCTGCGCTAAAGGCGCTAGAATCCTTTATCATCAAATCTGACCTAGTCAGGAGCTGCCGCGCAATGCTCAGAGCATTATGCGCGCAGAACCAAGTCAGATTATGTTGGGTACCCGGACACTGTGATATAAAGGGTAACGAAAGGGCTGATGTTCTGGCCAAAACCGGAGCAGAGCTTCCACCTAATAAAACAATTGAGGGCATTACACCACCAATAGCCGTGGACAAGAGAATTATTCTCGAAAATATTAAAAACAGGACAGATCAGAGATGGTTGAATATATTAGGGCACAGGGTCTCAAAGGATCTGTGGCCTAAGCTAGATGGCAAATTCGTGAAGATGAAGATGATGACCAAATCTGGGTTCAATTGCCGTTTTCACTCCGTTGAATTTGGTGAATTAAAAAATAATTGCGAAATAAAAAAACTATCTCAAAAATTCCAATAATTAATATAGGAATCTGTGTAAATTGTTTATAAGTTAAATCAGTTTGAAATAAATGGTGTACTGAATTAGAAATCGTTTCTTTTATTATTGTTGACTGAACTGGCTTTCTTAGTTCTTTTAATAATGTATTTCCTTTTTAATTTCCATAAAGACTAAAAGTCAAGAAAAATAAAACCCACATATTCTTACAGTGATCTAAGGTTTAGATCTTGAATACTCCAAATTAATTTGTTACAGGCAATATGTAAGAACCACATTCTAAAATAATCGCAAGACAGTATTAAAACAAGCAGCTTCAGATTACTAAATACAATCTCAAAAGTAGATTTTTTAGTCTTGTACAAGGAATTTCCTTCTCATTTTAAGGTGCCGTGTTCGAGCTTAGTTTAAGTTGACAATAGTCCAAAAGAAACCTTGTATTCTTAAAATAAGAACGGCAATTCTAAAAAAACTCGCCAAACAGCATTGAAGTACAATTTTTAAGCTAATTAAAAATAAGCTCAAAATATGATTTTTATACTTGGGATAAGATTTTCTGAATTTACTATACTGTCGTCTACGAATAGGTATAAATTGCACTGATATTTTTGATTTTTTCTGAGTGTGTGGGGGGCAAAAGCGTGCTATTGATTTTTACGCGAAATCTTTTCTTTCTTAGAAATGCAATTCAATTGTAGAAGTCGCAAACATACATGACATCTTCAGCGACTCCTGTACAAGCTTCATGTGTCCACCCTGGACACTTGGTACATTTAATCCAGCCGTCGCGTCAGTTGGGTTCGATTTTGAAAAATGTTTTTGACCAAAGATGTACTTGCAATCTTCATCAGCAATGTCCTTATCCTCGCTATACATAGGATGCCGTCAGAATAGATGGTATTATAAAAATAAGTGCTGCCACTTGGCTACGATCGTAGTAAATTTGCTACATTTATGAAAGACAAATCACAGAAAATGCAACTTTCACGATATTACAATACTGTTCTAAACTTAACACAGTAGGTACATATACACAACAAGATGAAATTCAGGAAATTCCTCAGTCCCATTAGACAATATTTTTAGCACTGCAATTTTTATGAAAAGCGAATATACCACCATTTTGATTATAAACAGGACAACACGAAATTCAGTTTTCCTTTCTTTCTTTTTTCTCTCCTTTTCTCACACGACGATTTTTTAGCACTGAAAATAGGGATTTATACGTTTAACCAGAAGCTAAAGCTTCAAAAGACTCGAAAACAAAAGCTCTACCCGGCATTTTAAAATGTTAATTGATTAATTGCTTGAAAACTGAAAGTAGATTCTTAAGAAATATGCTTGGTCCTAATAAAATAGTAGATACCTACAGGATTATGTGCGAAAATTATATACTGGAGTTTGAAGCCTATACCGCGAGCCTCCAGCCCAAATTAATATAATTCTGTTCTTTTGTTTTTCGATTTTTATGTTGCAGTCTTTTATTGCAACCGGATTGGATTCCAGTCAAAATTTATATACTTTTACAACAACACAGCAAGAGGAAGTTTTGCATTTATATTCCAAAATCCATTTGTCCAAAAAGACGATTTTTAGGAACTGAAGGTTCCAAGATAAGGGAAAATTCCCACGACATTGTAACACTATTTGGAACTTAAGTAGTAGATATGTATAGATAATTAGACGAAATTATGAATTTTTCAAAAAGACCTGCAAAGGAGAAAACTTTAAAGAACCAAGATATTCGTTTGGAAAGTATGAGGTTAAAATAGAAAAAAAAATTGACCCCCTTCAAATGGGATTAAACTAACATTTCTTTTAAGTAAAAAAAAATGTGTTGCATTGTATAGGATTTTGGCAGATTCATGGATGGGTACGGGAGTAAACTTAAATCATTTCTTCGTGCAATTTAAAAACAAAATTCCTTGTGTGAGCTAATTTCAATATCTAGTCGAGATCTCTTTACGTTTACACCTACACCACTGCCTACGTCAGTGTGTTCCACCACTAACATAATTAACTAATTAAGAAAATTAATTTCACGAATATTAGGTTCAATGTATAAACATCTGCCTAATGTCAGATAATCACCCAGGCATCCTCCCGATGATACATGTCCAACAACTTTTTAATGTCAAGTCCCAAAACTCCCAAAACACTGTGTTATGTGCCACATCTGGTTGACATTGTCCTTGTTCGTTGATGTCAAAGTAAAAACAACGCAAATACGAGTAAACCCCTGCCGTACATGTGTCAACGGTGTTTGGACCCCTTAATAGCCGTAAAGCTTCTGTTCGATGAGTGGATTTTATGGTCAAATGTTGCATTTAGCCAGCGCCAGAAACACCTGATGATGACAATGATGGTTCTGATCCCACCAAAAGCAAAACCATGAATATGTATTGTATGAGTATAGCTGCGAAAAATTGCCAAAAGAAGAAACAAAAAGTTCAGTACACATTTGGTAACAAGAGAAATTAACTCCAACGGCAGGAACACACAATGAGCTCGAGAGAATTATTACACCTCTTAGCATTATTAAGAAAGCAGAACAAGGCTGTGCCTGTGTCCTGATGGTTTGACAAAAATTAGTTCAGATGAAGGAGGGATATATACATATACACTACAGTAACAGTGACAGTAAGTATCCTGGCGCACGTCACCTATCAAAGAATATTATTTATCGCTCTCGCAGGGCTGTTGCTTTTCCCCTTTTCATCTCGCTGATTGAGTTACATACTTTCTTCACCCATAATTGAATTTAGATGTTGCTCCAGCAGCAGCGCTGCCTCCTGTTGTTCCCCGGAATAACACACTTCGAGTAGTAAGTGGTGATTTAGCGCAGTGGGGTGCCGCTGTTGGCACCCCGTCGTCACCATCGTTCTCATATTTTATCATAATACCATGATGGTCGTCCTGATGTCTAAACATCATCATCAGTGAATGAATCGTCCAGGAAGTGCTCGAATTCATTGAGATTATATCGTCCTGAGGTTTATTGTTGGTCCATTAGTAGATTAGGACCACAACGGGACAGCGGACAATAAATGGAGATGGAAAGAACAAATGCATTTGTTCCGCTTGCGACTCCTCTGGACGTCAGAGTCGATGCGGATTTTTATTGTAATTCGCGGTAGGACACCTTTTTGCGATGAGAGTGGGTAATTAATTTTCTAAAGACCCAACCTACACATATTTATATAATGTGCGGGCTGGAGATATTCATAAGCGAGTGAGTGCAATTTATTTTCATTCTGTGTCCATTGTTAAATTACGTGGACATGGTAAAGTCGGTGATTATCGACGACGACGACGACGTTGAGTGAATGGTTTTATAGCATGTCCCTTTTATTTTTTAGGATACTTTGCGGTATTGGATTGTAAAATATACGCCCCTATGCGGTTTTATGGATTGCATATTATATATACTCTTTACTGTTATTGTTATTGCAAATGTGTGATTTTGGTTTTACTTAATGGTGTATGGACTGGTCATGCTTGTTCGCAGTCCGGTTTTTTTATTAATGTGCTATTCGGCACATGTTATGACAAATTTGTTACGCCCTCTGAGTTGTCAATAAAATATGGAAACAAGGTTTTTACATTCAGGCATTAAAATTGCTGAATAATTTTCATAGAAGAGATTCATGTTGATGGCGCCAAGGAGTGGAACTTATTTTAATGTTGAATTTATCACCGCGAAGTTGTTTAGCAGTACCAAATACCTTATAGAAAGCGGCTTAGGCCATTTTGACCCTGGTGCCAATAAATACAGCAACTTGAACTCCATTTCAGACCACTGGTTGTGGCTTCCGTTACGTAAACTTTTTTACACTCAAAATTGTATAGGGCGCAGTAGCGCAGTGATTAGTGTGCTGGGACTACTGTGCGAGGGATCCCAGGTTCGATCCCCGGGAAAACACAAACTACATTTTAAGGTTTTTTCTACTGCGCTACCCCTCGCGAACGTCTGACAAACATCCGAGATTATGATTGTCCGAAAAAAGCTTCTCAATTCAGACGTTCGGACTCGGCATAAAATTGTAGGTCCCTTCCATTCGTCCCAAAAATAGAAACTCACACAAAATGAATGGTTGCGAGAAGGTGTCTTGGGTGTCTACAAGTCTGTTGCGCCACCTATTTATTTATTTTTTAATTTTATAGAACTAAACTGACTAAGCAGTTTAGTTACAAAAAATAATCTTCACAGGAACAATCAGGGGCTAATACCTAAGAATGCCTAAAAATGTTAGCTCAATCGTTTTGGTGGTTTTTGAGATACATATATCTACGATTTTAATTATTTTTTGTATGGGGGTACCACGCCCCTTTGTCTATAATTTTGACCAAACAGAAATACCATTGGGTTAATAAACACCTATTTTCACAAAATTTGAGCTCAATCAGTTCGATGAGTTTCGAGATACCTATAAGATTTTTGAGATTTTTTTTTGTAAGGGAGGTGCCACTCCCCTTTTTATCCAATTTCGACCAAACTTCACAGAAACTCCTCTGGGCCAATAAAATGGATTTTCTAAAAATGTTAGCTCAATCGGTGTGGTGGTTCCCGAATTTTGCGATTATTGGTGGTATCCCGATACAAAATGCAAATTTTTTCGATTTTTTTCCATTTTAAATTTTTTTGTTTGAGGTTTTCCGAATTTTCTTTTCAAAAAAAAAACTCATTTAGCAAACCGGGTCGAGTTGTTTTCGAGTTTCTGCGAGACAGTGACCACTTAAGTATCGATTCTCCCTCAAATTCCACTCAAGAGTCGATTTCTGTTTCATAGTGTCCTATTTGATTATAAAACTTGAGTGCCCAATATCGGACACTTAAGTGTAACACGAGACAGGTGGCAAGCTATTCAGCTGTCTGTCAACGATTTGACAAGTTCATTTGCATTTTTTTTCGCTTAAGAGTTCAATTAAACAAAATAATTCGTTGATTGCTAATTGTGCTCGACTGTGAAACGCAGAATATACATGAGTGACACTTATCTGTTCGTCTCTGCTCAAACTTAAGTTACACTGAACTCTGCACTGTGCAACTGGACATTATTTGATTTTTATGTAAAACAGATAGATAGATTAAGAAATTATGACGAAAAAAAGCTGTATCTCGAGTAATTTTCTGTCCCGTTTGCATTGACCAAAATCCGGCGGTCGCAGTACCTCTACGGATTATGTGCTATACTAAACTGAACGAAGGATCTCAAATTCTACCTCGGGAGAAACACAACCTAGACGTCTGTTGACGTCTGTTGACGTCTGCCAAACATCCGAGAATATAACTGCCCTGAGAAAGCTTCTGAATTCAGTCGATCAGATTCGACATAAGACTCTAGGTCCCTTCTCTTCCTAAACAAAAAAAAACTCAATGAGTGTGAAAAGCTATAGACGCAATTTTCTGTAAGGACTTATTGCCCCGCCTATTTTTTTAATGTAAGATACTTTCTGTCAGCCATACTGTACTCATCACCCAACATTCCATTGTTTTTTTTTCTCACAAAATCTCTATCCCGCTGAATGATCCAGTATTTTTTAAAATGTTGATTATTTTGTGCTCTCTACAAAATTCCCCAACCCTCAATAAAACTTAAGTTGCAAACAACTGTCCCCAGTGGACATGACAGTCTAGTCATAAAAAAAAATAAAAAAAACCAAACCAAGCAGCCGAGAAAAAAAAATCTGTTTTTTTTATTATTTAAGTTATTGCGCCCACAACCACCACAAGCGCACACTGATAAGAACCAACAAACAAACGTCGAACTTAAGTTTTGTGAGTTTGTTCTCTCGGGGATATCTACAAGATTTTAAATTTCACCTTGACAGTTGAAAACAAAACAAAAGCGTTCAGTTTTTGTTGTATAGCCTGGGTTTACCTGTCTCGCCTGTTGGAAGAGAACTGCCGATAGCACAGTGACCATCAGTGGTGGACCCAACCTTGTCTCTCTTGTGATATTTTTAATTACTGTCCAACAAAAACCACTGCCGCCATAAATTCACAACTCAAAATCTAATCGAAGGAAATAAATTTGTTTGGTGTGTGCGCGCACCGGTTTGAGCGGGTGGACAGTGAGTAATTTTTTTGTCGTCGACTTTGCTTGTCCTGACTAAGGGTATCCGTACCGTATACAATAACTGTGGAACGGAAGTTGTGTCTCGCGACCCCATAAGCAGGTATGAACTCACATTTGGTGAACAATGGGACAGCAAGAAGCCGCTGGAAATTTGTTCGCGCTTGTTATTTATTGATTGTGCTGAATTTCAACACGACGCTGAAATAATTAATTTGAATTTCAAATTAATAATCGTCTTGGAATGAGATATATGCGAGAGGATAGTTTTATAGATTGAGAATTAATCTACAAAATTATCTCTAGAGTAGGAATTTATCTGCTGGTAACAAACTGAGGTGTCTATGTCAACTCTACTACCTACTATAGTTTTCAACTGGAAGTGTTTTCAATTTTGCCCTAAACTCTTAAACTTTGTTGGCAAAAACCACCTTACATAAATCCCACTATCTGCCAGAGACAATTCAATGAAACGAATTCCATAATTCACTGAAACACTAGGGCATATCCTTCTAATTTATCTTGCGAATGCTTAGGCATATTAGTTGCATCTATATATTAATTTTTGGTATAATTGAGACCACACTCAAAACGATCACTTCCCCAGAGACATCACAAAACACTGACGCACTTCAGTTTGGTTGATATATAGGTAATCATTATAAAAGTAGCCCCTCAGTAGGGGTGGCACTGGCAATGTGCATATATAATTTACAGAATTCCACACATCCATATGGTGTTTTACATATTCATGATGACTTCCCTTTTGACAGAACGTCACCCGCTCTACTATGCCTGACAGATTTAGTTGACGCAACAAAAATACTCTTTTTCGATGTCGGTCAGAGTAAAAGTTAGAATTCCTTCTGTCACTTGATTGCCCTTGATGGTGATCCCAATGAAAACAGAAAACAGTACACTCACTCATATAAACGCACCGAAGAGAACCCACTCAACTTTTTTTTGTCCTCTGGCGACCCTGCATCTGCTGTCAGTGACATAGTCGTTCCAACTCACTGGCCGCATATTTACACAGTACTTGATGTTAGGACGAAAAACAACCTTCAAGTGGATTTCCTTTTTTTTTCTGTTCGCCTTCTTCGTATGACAATATTTATTCGCGTGTAGACCGGGGTGAAATATCAGGACCCCACTGGTGAATCCTTTTTATTTTTTCTGATACATATCTGACTTTGACTTCCTTTGTTGTCATTCAGAAGAAAGGCAAAAACAAGTTGCTGTATAATTGAGTTATTGATTTCGCAGATTAATTCTTAACAACAGCGCGATAAATTCCATAAGAAACCCACGAACATGGTGCAAAAATTTGCATTTATATTTTGGTTAATTAAGAGCAAACAAACAATTTTTTTAAAACTTATAATCTGAAGAAGAATTTTGTGGAATTTTAATTGATATTCAGTAGCGTGAATCGATCGCGCAAAATAAATGAGGCAAACATGGGCGATTTCGAATCATTCATCGTTTTTACAGTGTGGACAGAAAGAAGAGACGCACTCGTAAACTGGTTGATAGTAGTAGAAAGAAGAAGTAGAAAGAACTTTATTTAAATCATAATTTTTTATTTACTATTAGTAGTTATCTTTAGTTTAAGGTTTACCAGATTGACATTTTTTTTTAAAACCTACTGGTTGGCAGTCATGTAGTTTTACACAGTTGTAAGACCGATACTAACTTATAGTAGTTTACTCTGGTGGCAAGCGCTGTCAAAGGCCATCAACCTTAGAAACATGATAAGGATTTAAAGAATGGCATGTAATGGGGCAATGAAAACAAGCCCCACAGCGGGGCTAGATGTTTTACTCAATCTTAAACCCCTAGACCTTTTCGTACATGAACCTGCTGCAAACAGCGCCGTTGGGCTAAATTACATCTTAAAGTTTTTTCTACTGCGCCACCTCTCGCGAACGTCTGACAAACATTCGAAAGTATGACTGTTATGAAAAAGCTTTTCAATTCAGCCGTTCGGACTCGGCATAAAATTGTAAGTCCCTTCCATTCGTCCCAAAAATAGAAACTCACACAAAACGAATGGTTGCGAGAAGCTAGGCCTTGGGTGTCTACCCGCCTGTTGGATTTGCCCGACGTTAAGTGAGTGCTAGAAATAATTTAAATTGAAAACATTGTTTTAATAACAATAATTATTTGCAGATTTAAAATGTATTTTAGACTATCGAAGTTGAAGGTGGTCCAAGACAATTCAGAGATAAGGCTATGTCGTTCTATTGCCGACTAACATCACCTTTGTTAGGCCTTCGTGAATGATGTTGCCAAATGAATATTTTTCTGCATTTCGTTCAATAAATGTAGAAATTGTCTTTTATTTGTTATCTCCATTCTGCAAAATAACTATAATTGTCTTTTAGTTAATTAAAAATTAAGTACACATACTTTTTTTTTACACATTTATCACACAGTCGTCCGCAAAAAAGTCGACGATAGAAATGTATCATTTCCACTACAAACGTCGTCACAAAACGCCTCACGCTATACCGACGATCGTCGTCGAAAAATACAATCCACATTTTTTGACATTTCAGATGACATAATGGCGAGACAGAAGTCGTTTATTTTAAGTCGCCAATACCAAACAGTCGTGTCGTTTTTTTTAGAGTCGTAATCGTAAACGACAACGACAATAGGGGTGAATGTATGCACGGAAAATACACTACTCCCCAAGGCCGTAGCTAGGGGGGATCACAGGGGCTATGTGTGAAACTCGATGGGTTGAAAATCATGACGGCTTATTAAGGTTCAAATAAATTTTTAAAGGCATAGTGGATACCTTGGATGTGTTGAGTATTGATAAGGACTCTGAGACCTCATCTAAAGCTTCCTGGTTTTGGCCAGTGATTTTTTTAATAAGCTTGTGCTGCTTAAATATTTTGTTTTCGTACACACTACCAGTGTGTAAAATTCTGCAATCCGTTTCTTGTGACCCAGTATTTAAAACAAGCCTTACGTGGCCCAGAGCTGACGGCCACGTAAGGCTTGTTTTAAATACGTTTCAAAAAATTCGAGAAGATGTTAGTTCAGAATTTAAAGATATTTTTGAGACTGTACAAGGCCTTTTAAGTATTGTGGATGAAACTGAAACCTTGAAAATTCCACGAACAGTATCGAAGCAGCAGCATAGGGCCAATGTAAACGCGTCTGATCCTGAAAACTTTTATAGGATAGTTATTATCTGCTAGGTTCCACATTTCACTTTCACTTGAAATGAAATCGGAAATGAATTTTTGGATTCCACATTTCACTGTATTCGATTTCGATTTGAAAATTTTCGGAATTGAGATAAAGTGAAATTGTGATTTCGAAAAAATGTTGGAGTTTCCGAATCGCTCGAAATGCAGAACACTGAAAACGAATTCACTCGATTTGCAATTCCGATTTCACTCGATTTCTGGGAACCTAGCTGTATGATTCCCCTTTTGGACGACTTCATAACTCAGCTCCAAACGCGGTTCGAGGACCATAAGAGCGTTCTATCATCGTTATATATTTTGATCCCGTCAATACTTGGAAAAAGCGAAACAAAATTTAACGAAGAAAATTTTAAATTTTATAAAAGATTTTTGGATTGGGATAGCTTGAAGGCTGAGTTTCTACTGTGGAAGACAAAATGTCATGTACAACCCGAGGCACTGCGTTCACAGAACGCCATGACAGCTTTAGGAGACTGCAGTAACATTTTTTTTTTCCCAACATACATCGCCTTTTAAAAATGTTGGCAACCTTACCAGAATCGACATGTACACCAGAAAGAACGTTTTCGACGATGAAACGCTTAAAAACTTTTTTAAGAAACTCTACCGGTGAAGATCGACTTACTGGTTTAGCATTAATGTCAATTCATCGGGAGATAGAAATAAATACTGACGAAGTAATTGATTTTCGTGCAGCAAAGAAGGCCAGGCGATTAAATTTAGTTTTATAAAATAATTCTTTAGTTTGTTTTGTTGAATATAGCTACTTTTTTTTTTAACTATTCCTACTTTTGTTATAATTACTAGTTAATAAAAAAAACTAATCAATCGCTTCCAACCTTTAAAATAAAAAGTTATTTTTTAAAGATCATATCCCCCACACGAAATATTTGTCTGGCTACGGCCTTGCTACTCCCCCGGTTAGATTTTACACGTGTTTTTCCAGCAGGGACGAATGGTACGAAGATCAACCGATATTCATCGGATCAAGCATACCTATCTATACGGATGGACCAAAGATAGAGGTCGGAATGTCTTGGACTATCCAGTCCAATCAGACGTATTCCTATCTGAGGTACTGGCAGCGGCAATAGCTGCTAAACAGGTTGCGAGGTATCCGTCGGAACGGAGAATTAAAGATTATTTTTGACAAAAATCTAGTCTTTTTTGACCATTTTTGTCCGACAAAAAATAGTTTTTACTAAAACTACTGTTGGAGAGCGGGTCGAAATTTTTCTTTGCAAAATTCTGACTTTTAACAAAAAAAATCAGCTTTTCAAAATTCTGTTTTTTTTTTTCTGTTCTGTCTTACAAAATCCTGCTTTTCAAAATTCTGACAGGCAATATTTTAAAAAAAGCGCGCTCTTTTTAACATTTTCCAAACCTTTGTTTTTTTTGCAGAATTTTGAAAAAAAAAAAAGTTCTGAAAAGCAGAATTTTGTAAAACAGAATTTTGAAAAAAAAAATTTGACATCACCAGAATTTCGACCCAAACTCCTTCTGTTGATCGTACATAAAAAAAGTTGCTTAACATAATTTTTAGTAAATTTCTCAAGAATAAAAATTTCTTAAAAATTGTCTTTTCAAAATGTACAAAACTATTTTTGTAGGTACCTATAATATGTAGTTTAGAAGTTATAGCGTTTTAAGTGGTAACACCTCCAAATTAGAGGTCACCTGCTTTGATGGGCTATAACGGGAAATATGGTCAAAAAAGACAATTTTTTGTTCGACAAAACTTGAGGAATCTTCCCTTAAAGGATTATACCGCTTAACTGGGACACCCTTTATGTATATTGATAAAAGACAATTAAATAATATAACTTTAACGTTCTTCTTTCAAAAAGGTTCCACCGAATTTCGGTCCATTCTGCACATTGTCAAACAGAAACCCCTTTTTCGGTTTAGTATGTAGAGAAACTACAATATTATTCGTTTCCTTCAATGGTCAGTGGCAATGTTTTATCTATATAGCTGGGGATCGAGCAAACCTTAAGTCTATGTATAGTTAAACGAAAAAAGTCCCTCCCCGATATGGGCGCATCAGCAGACATTCACTATAGGTACACTGCAGAATTTTAAAGGTTTGTGGAGTGTTCTAACATTTGTTAACAGTTCGTTAGTTAGTGTCAACTCCATATGCCACGACTCACCTTTCATAAAAATACCATTTTCCAGACATGTACCATAAAATCCCATTCACCGATAACCGCACTTTATGCTAGATACCTATTCTTTTACGCTTCACTTCACCTAGGTGACAAGTAAAAAATGAAAATCTCCACAATGCTCCATCTTCTATTCCCCACAAGGACGACCACGACAACAGCGTGGTATAGAAAAAACAAAATGAGAAAATAGAAAGAGCCTTCTCCCAAAGCTATAATTGAAAACTTACATAAAAATTCGCGCCAACACTTGCACAAAAACAAACCCTCCAAGGCGTACAAAACGTCCTTTTGGCATTTAAAATTTACAACCACCTCCACCATGTGTAATGGCAAATGACCGGAACCGAAAAAAAAAAAATATGTACAAGAAAAACCTCCTCGATTCGTCTTCATCATAAAAAAAGCCATTGAATCCGAGCAAAGTCTCTATAAAAACCTAAAGACCCCAAACATACTTATATACATCACACATAGGTGGCAGTTTAAACATGACCAAGCGAAGAGCTATTTTATACGAACACCTACACAGAAACCAAGAGAATGTGCGGTAAAATGTTGTGGCTCCACCTAAAGTGCCATATCACATCCGCTTTCACAATGAAAATAAAAATGAACAAGGACCATGAGAGCAGAGAAAAAAAAAGAAAAAACAGATCCTTGGGTATAAAAATGACCGACAAATGGTCTAACCATCCCAAAGCTGTCATAAAACTCCAGCCACCATCGTTGTCGTCGACGGCGGCTTGATGTTTATAAAATTTAAATTAGAATATAAGGACACCGTTGTAACATCGGTCCTACCACCCTGATGTCCTCTTCCTATATGTGTGTGCACATAATTGACATAGAAAGAGCAAACATAGCCCTGGGGCGCTTCTCGGGGTATAATGTTTCAATTATTATTATTGGCACAGACATAGAATATTGCCAGTCGAGCAAGTGCATTTGGTGAACCCGCCGCGTGCACCCTTTACCAGGGATGTCTTCAATATCCACACCCCCGGGGATATTTTTATGCGGATAATATGATTTTAATAGTACCAAATGCATATACTCTGCAACGTGATTTTCACTTAGGAGAGGATCTATCTACCCTCACACCCTTTTCAATTTATTCATAGGCATCGGGCAAAAAGTGAGGTTAATTCCGGGTGACACAATTCGAAGGGGTGACACCACTCATGCCTGGTATATAGAGTTGTTACTCCTGATGATGATCTCGAGATGGTTATTTTTGTATGCATATTGGTACTGACATTTGCCTACTCTGCGAGTAATTCTGGAACATGTGCCATGAATTGGAAGAAAAACATTCCGATTGCGAGGGGATGATGTCGCTCTTTTTTTTATGAATTTGCGTATTCGTTACGCTTCGGTTGATTATTATGATGATTATTAGGAATAATTTTATTATCCACCTTTTTTTGGTCGACTGGGCGAAGGGGAGGGCCACTGTAATCAATTTGATGTTTGATTTATGAATGATAATACGAACGGACATTAGCAACAGTGGCTCACAAACGCGAGGTTCTTTTTGGTGTTAGATACTACAATAAAAGAGTTTTTTTTCTTTTTTGCAACATATGGGTACATTACTGATTTGCATTTTATTCTAATGAACGGGTTTTTAGTTTTGGTAGATTTAGTTTGAAGGCACATATGAAGCATGCAATTTTGATGATGAAGGAAACGATTTTTAGCAATATAAAAAAAATCGTCATTAGGTTTGATTTATGGTTACTTTGAGTATGTAAATCGATTTGAATTGTAATCATCTAGTTATAACAAACAACACTTTATGATACGTTACATCCCGCACCCATAGTGGTTATAATTGCGTGATGGAACCAGCTTATTTGTAAATTTCCGTTGCAAGAATTTATATTTTTGATTTTTAAATCGGGTTTTAGAGGGTCCTTTAAGCATCCCAAATCGATTTTGAGTACGAAACGTATAATGTTAACAAAATGTATTTTAACAGGACATAACATATATTTGAAAAACCCAACGATCTAAATTTTGGGACATTATTTTTGTGGACGTTCCTATTTTTAGAAAAAAAAATATCGATGAAGGACATTTGCATAACCCGAAATTCCTTCAATTCCCGGTATATGTGAGTTCATGACAACATTCGGTAATATGTACTACGATATAAACAAAGTCGCTAAGAGCACTGCGAAATGTCCAAGCTTCCTTAAACGGAAAGAAGAAATAGCTTACTCTCTCTGATCTGGCTGTGCGAGGCAACTGTGTTTTTTGAAAAGAACACCGTTAAATCAGTACCTTTCACCGTGAGTGTTGGACTTCGCCAGGGGTGCGTCTTGTCCCCTCTCCTTTTCATTACTTATATGGACTGGATGTTACAGCGAAGTCTTGGCGAAGAACGTTTCGAATTGGGAGATCTGAGGATAAGTCATTTGCTCTTCGCTGATGACTTGGTCATCCTTGGGTCCTCTCAGACTGAACTTCAGCACGCACTCGATCGGTTTTTAGCTGTTTGTGTTGAAGCTGAGATGAAGGTAAACGTGAACAAATCTGAAGTGATCTTCGTCTCCAGAACGCCTGTTCAATGCACTCTGCATGTTAGTGGAGTCCCATTGAAACAGGTGGAGAAGTTTAAGTATCTCGGGGTCTTATTCACGAGTGATGGAAGGAGCAATGCTGAGTTTTCATGTAGGATTGGTCAGACTGGGTCAATTTTGAGACAGCTTGGCCATTCTGTTATTAGGAGGACTGAACTTGGTATCAAAGCTAAGTTGTCAGTCTTTAATTCGGTGTTTTTTCCAACTCTTACCTATGGTCATGAGGTTTGAGTAATGACCGAAAAAATAAGATCGCAAATACAAGTTGCCGTAATGAGATTCCTCCCTTGTATCGCTGGTGTGACCCATAGGGATCGCATTAGAAATACCAGAATACGCGAGGAACTCAATGTCTGCTCGACTACTACTTCTCCGGACGGAGCGGTCCATGATTCAATGGTTCGTTAAACGCATGTCCCCAAACAGGATCCCAAGACGTGCTAGGGAATTCATACCATTAGGCAAGCGTCCTCTATAGGTAGACCCCGGATAAGATCAAGTCCATATTCTCTCTTCTACCCGTACGGGGATTGCCCTTGATGATTTGGAGTCGATGGCGGAGGATCGAGAGCCATGGAGGGTCCACTTTAGCAACATAAACCCGCGACGCAATTAATGGACAGGCGGACCATTGAAAATGAATGAATGAATGCGCACTGCGAAAAAAAGCGATTCACTGTCAATAGCAAACGCGATGACACAAAAATTCAAGTCAACGCAGCAGTCAAAGCGTTGCCAGCGTTTGGCATCCTTGACATGGCCACTTTGGGACACATTTTTACGTTATTATTACTTCAGACGGTCAACGAGTTGATTTGTTTTATGACCGTGTTATCGTAGCTTTAAGGTTGGTGTAGTGGCTCAAATTTCAAATACACCATCAGTCACCAATTGGTATAGTTACTCGTTGACTAATCGGGATACTCACATAATACCAAAGCACAAAATCCTCAAATGCAAAATCTCCAAAGGGTTGCTTATTATCCATGTCTCGCGCACCTATACTCCAAATCCAACAGTCACCTCAATCGGGGGGTTGCAGGGGCCCCCGTCTATATTTCACTCTTTATGAATATTATGGATATACTCGAAATATGTGAACTCTGTGTTTAAGAATTTGTTATTTGGGTATACTGGTTTGACAAGTGGTTTCACCAAGACCTTCGATGTCAAAAAAGGATTTAGACAAGGCGATGCGCTGTTATGTGACTTCTTCAACATCGTTCTTGGAGACGCTTGGTGGGTTAAGGCCCAGGTCCAGCCCGGACTGTAGCGCCACCTGAAGTAAGTAAGTAAGTAAGTAGGTAGATATACTGGTTTGGGGTGTTTGGTTTTGGGGTAGTGTACCAAACCCGACAAACAACCCATACGTACGGGGAGGTTGCTTGATTGCTACAATTAGCATGATGTGTAGGTACGTCTTTGGTACGGATATTTCAAAGGCGGTAAATGAGGTTTAAGGAAAAATGTCGAAAAGACATCAATAAAAGCCCCAAACGCCTAAGGCTCCGGCCACGCAATGAGCGACTGAGCCAATAATAAAGCGTCCAAGTTTGGCTTTATTATTTTATTTTAGTTTCTTGGAAATTAAAAAACAGTCAATTTATACAAAAAGATAAATTTAAGGCCGAAAGGCAATAGTTATAAGGATATAGTTAAGTTTAGAGTGCTCGTTAAGAGCCAGTAAGCTAGATTAAGATAACATGTTAGTTTTAAATTAGATTTAGTCATTTTTGTCTAGTAAGTAAGTTTAAATAATGAATTAATAAAAATGAATTTAAAAGTTAAAAGTGAGCGACTGAGCGATGAGTCGCTAAGCGTCGAATCTGAGCGATGGGTGGCCATTTAATGAACGACGTCGCTGAGCGATTGGTTGGGAAAATGCAATCGTCAATTGCGGTTCGTCGTAGCTTATTAGTTGAAGTTGCGTTCATATTTATAGATCTATAATAAGATCGAGAATACGTAGATTTGGTGTACACCCCATAAATCGTGAAAGGGCAAATTATGGTGAATTTCATCATTTATATCAAAATCTTCCCAGATTTCCAGATCGATTTTGGCAATATTGTCGTGTCTTTTGATTTGTTGTTGGAAAAAGTTCGACCAAAATTAAACTTTCTGTTTATTTTGTCCATCTTATTACTTCGTCGCTCAGCGATCGACTGAAAAATTAAAACAGATTTGATTGCAGAGCGATGTCGCTCTGTCGCTTAAAAAATCGCTCAGTCGCTCAGGGTTTATGTGGCCACCTCAATACGATTTCATGTGTTTTAATTTTTTTGCGTCGCTCATTGCGTGGCCGGAGCCTAAATCAGGTAAATGCTAACAGATTCAAAAAAATACTGGACATTTCCGAGTTTTTGAAAGTGCATAAGGAGAATGCCAATAGAAAACCACAAGCGAAGCACGTCGGACTTGCAATTTAGTATTAAGTACGTGCCAAGAGTGCGGTAGGGTTCTTTAAGTATTCTCCGCGACCTTCACAATATTAATTGTACCAATGCAGAATGACTAAAATGATTCTCCATCCAAATCCGGTAAACCATCCGTCTCAACACTAATGTGCCATCATGACATAATTCAAGTTTCCTTTATTTATCAAGCAACTTGGCGCCATCAAAACATAATCTCATCTCGTAAATTCGCTTGGATCCGTTCACGCGAAAATGCGTAATTTTTTTTTTATTTATTTTTTTTTTTTAATTTTAATTCCACGTTTTCATCTCGTGTTTTGATAAATTAAACATTTTCCTCTGGGTCCCGTTGAGACACTTGAGAGAGGGAGAAAAAAAAACGAAACTCAAGGAAATCTTAGGTAAAGACAAATAAAAACAAACTCCGCTCCCATCCTGGTTTGACACGCACTGATGCATAGCATCCTTACGCACTCGTTGGTTGTTGTATAGTTATACGGTATACCCCTGCCCTAAGCCCATTCACCATCGATAACAACGTCGTCCTCAAAGTCAATATTATTATTTAGAATCCCATCATCAGCGCTTTTGGCGCAGGATATGAAAGAATATATATTTTCCTTCCAAATTCTACGGGGATAGAGCGAAACTAGATACCCACCACAAGGTTTCTATATCTGCTGCTGCGCTGAACAAGCTCCCTTTAATATGTATGTATGTGTACGTGTGCTTGGGAATCGCTGTCGCATCTGACAGCCAACAGTATTTTGTAAATGTACACACAGGACGAATCACCGGATGGTGAAAGAAATTTTATTTAGAAACAGCACGGCGGCTACAGAGAAAGCAAAACTGAAACTCAATAATGGGGGACTCGTTGTAGTGGGGTGTACAAGAGTAGACTCTCTAACACGTGATACTCTGCATAGTATAGAATGGATACTCTTCTGTCTATGATCAAGGCCCTCGCTTATATCTTGATTGTGTTCATCATATCAATATACAGGAGTTGGTGTGTCCTTTCTGTGTGCCATTGTTATAGCTGTTGTCCTTTGTCGTTAATCAAATTGAGTGAAGCATGCAGGAAGACGGGAACGCTACGCTTCGTCTGCCATTCGATATGGTTACTTAAAGGGTAATTAAACGAGAGGTGGCAATGCCTTGGCTCACAGCGGTGGTGAATGATGGCCAAATGCGCATAGAAGCTCTGTGTTAATTATTGAAGGATGAATTGTATTTTCATCGAACATCCCATTAAATTTGATGGATAAAAAATGATGTGCGCATACATGGAATTTGAATAAGAGATTGGGCATATGTTACAATATGGAAAAAGTAAAGTCTATCAGCCAGGGGTCGAATCGCCACATCACATTATTAAGGACTAATTCGTCATCTCAAAAATATTCTCTATTTTTCAAAAAACAATTTTTTCTCAAGCATATGAGGCGCTGGTCATGGTGTATTGGTATTGGTTAGTGTTTGCTTGGGACTTTATCGGCGCATTGTGGTATAAAATTAAAAAATCTTTTTATTTTATTTTTGACTAGCGAACCCCTGCACACTTCGTAGTGCAAAATATGAAAATATAAAAATCAATTTCAAATTCATTTAAATCAATGGTAAACAGTTTCTATTGTAATGCCCTGCTGTATTCACAACACTTGGTTTTTTAGGATTCGTATTGCCTACATAATATTCTTGTCTATCAGGATAATGCGCATCAATGTTAAAAATTTGCGAAACTTTAGCTCCCATGACTGTCGAAGAATAACGCCTCCTCACCCCTTTATCTATTTTTGACCAATCTTCACAGGAACACAATCGATTCGGTGGTTTTCGAAATATTACATTTTGAATGTTGTTTTCTTATAGGCAGTGCCACGCCCCTAGGTCCAATTTTAACCAATCTTCACAGGAATACTTCTGGTAAAATATTTAAGATTTTACGTAAATTTGAACTCAATCAATTTGGTGGTTTTCGGTATATAAGATTTTAAATGTTTTTTTGTATGGGCGGTGCCACGCCCCTTTGTCCAATGTTGACCAGTCTTCACGGGAATACTCCTGGGCCGATACCTAAGATTGTATGTAAATTTGAACTCAATCGACTTGGTGGTTTTCGAAATATAAGATTTTTAATGTTTTTTTTTGTATGGGCGGTGCCACGCCCCTAGGTCCAATTTTGACCAATCTTCACAGGAATACTCCTGGGCCAATACCTAAGATTGTATGTAAATTTGAACTCAATCGACTTGGTGGTTTTCGAAATATAAGATTTTTAAGGTTTTTTTGTATGGGCGGTGCCACGCCCCTTTGTCCAATGTTGACCAGTCTTCACGGGAATACTCCTGGGCCGATACCTAAGATTGTATGTAAATTTGAATTCAATCGATTCAGTGGTTTTCGAGGAATAAGATTTTGAATGCATTTTTTGTATGGGAGCTGCCACGCCCCTATAACTCATGAACCAATCCACCTACAAAGACCGTATGAACTTATAAACCATGGTATCAACGTCACCTTTCATGGGAAATTTCCAGAATCAAAATCGGTTCACGCATTACAGAGAACATTATCGACAAACACAATTGACCATGATTTTTATATATATAGATTTCTAATAGGAATACATTTATATGAACAGAGCTTTAAAACAGCAAACAAAAAAATGTTCTGATAACTCGTTGTATTTACAGAGCTCTTTAAAATTTGTTCTAGAGTAAAAAAAATCGAATTTCCCCCTTTTTACTTTTTGCAATTTTGGCATATTTTATGGAAAATGTTTTTATTAATATTAACTAGTTCTTTGGTTTGTACATAAATAAAAATGCTAAATAAAAAAAATGTAAACTTTTAGTAAAAATGTTTTTATTTGTTGATCAGTTCTTAGGGTCGGAGGATTTTTGACATTAACCACATATTTATTAGACCATGTGTTCAATTGTAGCTGCACCTTTTTCAGTCTTAAAAATACCTACTACAATTTGTTTCAAACCAAAAACATGTTCCGGGGCCTAACATTTTGATGACATTTTTGGTTCATTTCAGTTATTTCATTTCTCAAAATATTAAAATTTGTGAATTTTTTTTTTCCGATGAGAGGTGTTATTGTGACTGGCCCGCTATTTCGGTTGTTGTCACTTTTGAAGCTTTGACATTTGACAAGTAGAAACTACTACTACTCCATTACTAAAAAATGGAACGATACACGCTTCAACAACGCATTGAAATTATTAAAATTCACTACAAAAATGGTGAAAATCTTGCAGTCACAGTTCGCAAAACTAAATCATTTGTTGGTCGTCGGTCGTGAAGCACCTTGTCGGACCGCAATACAGAAATTGGTGGAAAAATTAGAGCTGTTGGGACAAGTTAGTGATGTGAAGAATAAAACCCGTGCACGTCGTCGCTCAAGAACAACTGAGAATATTGCTGCTGTAGCCCAAAGTGTTGAAGAAAACCCAGATTTGTCCATTCCTCGTCGTTTCTTGGAATTGGGCATTCCACAAACGTCATTACACCGTATTTTGCATAAAGACTTGGGTCTTAAGGCTTATAAAGTTCAGTTAACACAAGAACTCAAGATAAGGTCTACGCCAACAGCCCAGCGTCGATTCAAGACCTCAACGATAAAATTCGTGAGGCTATCGAGGACATAGGGCAGCCACTTTGCGATTTGGTTATGGAAAATTTCATGAAAAGGATATGGTCCTGTAAGCGTGCTCGTGGTGGCCATTTGGCTGATGTTGTTTTTCATTATTAACCGCATACCTTACTCTTTATTATGAAATAAACATCCGATCATTTATCTCAAAAAATTACATTTTTCTTTGAATACCAAAATAACACCTCTTATTGGAAAACCCTTTATCACGTAGAATCCTTTGTGTCATTTTCTTGCTAGTTTAAAGAATCCGCCGACTTCCACGCCGTTTTTAGGGTAAATTTCAACATCTCAAATGGTAAGCCATTAGAGGCGGCGACGTTTTCACTCTAAAGCTTTTTTTATAGCTAACCCAACTTTTTGGCTTCTCCTGGTGGAACTGATTACTTTTTGGGTGGCTCGTGAGTTCTGAATCACTCTCCTAATACGCCCCGACCTAATAGCGAAGATTGATTTCTGCGTATTCCAAAAAATAAACAAATTTCGAGTGAAAATCTTTTCAGTTTCGAAACTGATAAGATCGAAAAAAGCAATTTCGACGAATGTCTCGAAATATTGAACTTTACTAAACAAGTTCAAAGAAATTCCTTGAAAGTATACATTTGCTTGTTGTTTCGTCGTTAGTCCACTTCCTTTTCCAGTGAGGCACTCTCCTCAATTCAATTCGCATTACAATCCAGAATTCCCTTCACTTGTGTATGCAGTTTCTGATTTCAAATCAAAAACTGTCATATCACACAGTCAATCGGGGCTACAATACAACGTGGTACATTCAGAAATCGGCAAATTCAATTCCTCCGGGCGCAAGGATTTCCATGTCACAAAACCTCTGAACACGCATCAAACCATAGACCATATGCGATGAATTTTCCATCTTCATGTCTGTCAAAGTAGAACACATCCGTCCAACATCATTGGATTACTGTTCACATATACACTGCAGGAAAAACAAAACAGAAGTTCCGCTGCAAATATAGTTTCGCCAAAGGAGTACGAATGTACGATAAATAGGGTTGCTTTTGGGCACTCAAAAAGGATCTCTCAATCCAACAAGGAGAATTTTTGTGACATATGTAAAATGTGTAAAGTGCATGAGGTCTTAATTTAATACCTATACACAAACTCCTTTGCACGGTGATCAGCATCATCATGAAAATTAAGACCCCTCTCTCTGGCTGGCTGGAGTAGACAAAAGGATGAGTCAATCAAATCTCAATGATGAGGGCTTAACGGCAGGATAAACACCCCTCGGTAGAGTAAAGCAGATAATAGCCCCGAGGAGGGTTGCGCAGCTAGTACACCGTTCAAATGCGACACGCTAAGTGCTTGAATGAGACCAATGTACCATAAGTAATCTCCCATTCGGAAGCAACCATATAGAGATGACTTTTTCATTGCCCAAACAGGTCGTGAATATAAATACAGGGCGCTGGGTGCCTAGACTATTATCAAGTGAAACGTCAATTCCTAGAGGACGCATGCCAGGATGATCCGAAATTTGATATAAATATACCCACCTGAGCGTGAATACAATTGGAACATCTGCAGGATTTTAAGTGAAGATGAGCGCCTCAGGTGCTATTTTGAGCTTATAATCTATACGCCCGCAAAAGCTGCCTTCATCGAAATGTCACATTTGAAACCTTCAACAGAACACCCAAGTCAAGAGCGTCTACCCAATCTGATTGACTTTTCCTTTCGAACGCCACCCAAAAATTTTCCAAGAAAACGAAATGTTACGGAGAAATTCCCTTGTCAGCATTTCGAATTACAATTTTCCCAACTGTCACTGCCACCCACTGCTGACAGTTCGCACAAACTG
The DNA here is from genome assembly GCA_949372485.1 of Cheilosia soror. Classification (NCBI taxonomy): domain Eukaryota; kingdom Metazoa; phylum Arthropoda; class Insecta; order Diptera; family Syrphidae; genus Cheilosia; species Cheilosia soror. Next base: position 137,682,109 of record OX443561.1, on the reverse strand, counting down.
TCATTGTCGTGATTAGTGAAATCGTATGACACGCAACTCCCTGGCTTTGTGAAGGAATCCATTTGGCTGGTGATTTTGGGAAATTATTTCTAAACGGCGCGTATCCATGCCTACATCTGTGTGGAATCTGTGGAACTGTCAAAACATCACCCTTTGGTGCGGTAAAATGATGCGTCTCCTCCGCATTCGAATCGTTGGGTGGCAGCAAATCTAGGAACGGTCTTAGAAAAACACTTGTTGACATTGAGATGTGAAAACTGAAAACTGAAAACCTCATTAACTCCTGCCTCAGATGTGACAGGACACTGATCGCTAACATCCGTGTGTCTGCTCGAGCATCTGTATAGAGAAAAACATACCGCGCGACGAAAATAAACATCGACCTACCACAGAGGAAAAGTCTCGAATTTCCACGCATTAATCGAACCAGCGACGAGTGGCAGAACAGTCCTATATACTTACACCTACAGACTAAGCGAAACTTGTCCATTAATCGTTTCGCCTGATAATTGCCGTGTTCGGCACCATGCATTCAGATATTAAGTACAAGACGTCGGGTAATCGTCCGCATGTGAGTCAAGTTCCTGTGGTTGTCCTCTCTCTTGTCTAATCGGAAACACGTCCAAATAGTTGGTCGGTTGGTTCGCCTCGGTGGCTGGCTGGTCAGTTTTTGGTTGCACGCTCTTTAGGTGCTCATGTGTGCGCTGCACTGCACTCCTATCTGCGGATGTCCATTTTGTTGTGCGGCAGGCTCCTTTTTTGTACTCTTAACTGGTTTTCCGTTGACGGGAAGGATGTACGGGATATTTGTAGCATATAATTGCCAACTTTGGTAAAGCAAACAGGTTGATAGATACACATATGCAAACTTCAGATGGCGGTGGGTACTTGGTCTCTCAGCGTAGATGTAGATCTTTTATAAGTGTACGACACTTGGAAGCATGTAACGATGGCTGAGATTTAGGTATGCAGCAATTGTCATGATGAGTAATCGAGGTTATAAACGAACACTTTTCTATGTGAGTGTACATGAAGCAATTAAGGTAGTAATACGGTAAAGTTGCTGCTGCTGCTGGTGGTGGACGTTTAAATGCGAAATCAGTGCATTATGAGCAATTAAGTCGTAGAATTGCAAAAAAACCTTGAAAACTGCTGTAGCAGTGGTGACTTTCATACTTCTACAAGGCAGTTATCGCAATTTGGGTGCGATAAGGCTTGTGCAGTTTATAGCTGCTGTATATGTAGACGTAGAGTTCTATGAACTTTTGATGGCAAAGAGCGTACTATGAAAAGGACCTTTAAAGATTCCCCGTCGGTTCTTGTTGTTCAATGATGGTCTGATATGCGCGTTGCCTATAAATATGTAGTTAAAAATGCGGTACAAGTCGCGGTTTCTTTAAAACGCTGGTCGGGTTTCAGCCTTTCGCAATTGAGGAAGTGTGATAACCTTCAATCAAAGATACTTCAAACAGTAGACCATTTAAAACGGAAAAATATATGGATCCAAAGCGACAGCATAAAGAATGGACAAAAGAAGTTTAAAGAAAGAGAGGTACCGTAAGGCTAAAGATTTGACAGAGCAGTAGATAAAAATAAAATAAATAAATAGATGGCGCAACAGGCGGGTAGACACCCAAGGCCTAGCTTCTCGCAACCATTCGTTTTGTGTGAGTTTATATTTTTGGGACGAATGGAAGGGACCTACAATTTTATGCCGAGTCCGAACGGCTGAAATGAGAAGCTTTTTCATGACAGTCATATACTCTCGGATGTTTGTCAGACTTTCGCGAGAGGTGGCGCAGAAAACAGTAGTAGTCCAGCACACTAACCACTGCGCTACTGCGCCCACAGTAGATATCTACCTATAATTAAAAAACTAACGAGATACGTGTTTGTGACTTTTCTCCAAATGACCGCCTTTTAAATGTGGCAAACAGCAAAATAAGGACTTGTGTAAATGTCCCTTATAAAGGGGAGGGGGAGGAGGCATTGAGTTCTACCTCCATGGTTGTTTTAACGTTCAGAACAGAGGTCCACTTCCACACATAAGCAAAGTCCCGCTTTAATAGAAACGTTGTGCAATCAAATTTATTTTTCTAGGCTCTTAGAAATAATGCCTCTTACCCCTTTTAAAGTTTGAAGAGATTATTCCACGCTATTTAAATATATATTTTATGTGCCGCTTATAAGCTTGTAGCCTATCGCAGTAATCCCACCCCTCACAACTCACATAACGAAACGCCAGTGATGATTATATTATTAGGTACCTAGAATGGCCCCCTTAGGTGGTGAGGGCCAATATAAATCTTCGAGGAAAAAGCCCACAAAAATTAAAAAAAAACAAGAGGGAAATGAAAATTATGCACAGACCAGACATGGACTATAACTTTCAGAAAATAGGGTTTTGAAATTAAAAGACAACAATTTCCTTATGTATCGTCGTTAATGCGTTGTAGTTCTAAGTGAGAGGTTTTCATTTCAATCAAACAGACCTAGACCAGACGTGTTTCACTGTCCCTCCTTTCGCGAACGTTAGACAAAGGGTAAACCACAGCCATTAATCCTATTATGCTCACGGTCACGACACATACATGTTTATGCACTCCTATTACGTATTATAGTAAAGCTGTCACAAGGCAGCTTCTCAAGATAGTATCTCGCCACAGAATTAGAGGTCGCTCCAACCGTGTACAAATTATAACGCGTACACAGGGATAACTGTAAGAAGCTCTTGGTCTAAGGTCGTTTGAGCACGATATTTGGCTGATGACACGCTCCTCATTGAACAATTTTTTTTAATCCCCTTTTTTCCGCATATTCCTGTTGAAATCCACGGACGTGGAGGAAGTTTCAGCTTCGATTTTCAGATTGAATTCATTTGGGACAACTTCAGCTCACTTGACGATCTTGCATCCACCATCAAGGTTAGGTTAGGTTAGGTTGAATAGGGTGTGAGTTATCATATTGGACTAGGCACCATATTGGACCCATCGCCTGTATCTGTTAGACCTAATCTCATAGCGTGCTTCCTTAGAAGACAGTGCCCGGAGAGTTTCCCTACTACCATTCGTAGTCTTCGTATTCTCGAGAATAATTCTCTTGGCTACGGCTATTGGAATGACACGTGTAGGTTTATATCCCTGGAGTATATATCTGACCCTGTACTCTCCTTAGTTTTGGAACCATCCGTATAAATCGAAATTTAATTTTCATTCGAAACCTCATTCTTTTGCCAGTCCTTCCTATCTGGATATTGTACGTCGTACGGTGTGTCGAAGTCAATTTCCCCCAAACTTTCATCCGTTTTATCGGGGATGTAGGAGAAGTATTCCATTAGTATGGAGCTATGTCCCACCTGTCTGGTTTTGAAGAATCCTTTGTGGCTTTCCACCACAAATAATAGGTAAGGATGGGTCTAACCACCATGATGTACAGCCAGAGCATCATTGATGGACTCAATCCCCACTTTTTTCCTGCTGTTCTCTTACAGATGAAGAGAGCATTATGAGCCTTACGGACTCTTTCCTGAACATTAAGTTTCCAATTCAATTTTTTTCATGCGCTTTCCGAAATGGAAAGCTCCACCCCACCAATCCTGGGTAGTTTGAAGGGTGGTACCTTGTATTTTGTACTAAAAAGTACTATTCTGTCTTTTCCGGGTTGACACGAAGTCCACACCCTTCAGCCCACTTTCTGAGCTTGTTGAGGGCTGATTCCATGGTTTCACTCAATATGTTCAAGAATTTACGCCGAACTAAATTCGCCACATCCTCCGCGTAAGCGGTTACGCTAAACCCTGCGTTACTGAGTTCTTTAAGTATGTCGTCTATGACAAGAACCCAGAGAAGGGGAGATATAACCCTCCCTGGGGAGCGCCTCCAGTAACCGATTTTCTTATTGAAATTTTTCATAATGTCCATTCGGGTTCGAAGCCGTTGGAGTGCTACTTCCTGGAAAGTGAGCTTCAACTAAAGCTTCAAGAAATTCCCATGCACCATTAGATTTTCTAATAAAGCTGGGTACTACCGCATCTTTAGCAATAATTTTGGAGGCTTCGCTGGTATCTGCAATCGATTCACAGAAAAGCTTCCAGGATTTCCTTTTAAATCGCCTGATCAAGTACTTAAACTCTCTCTTGCTCTCTACATATTTATCCCATGTAATATCATCCCCTACCACTTTAGCTCTGTAGGGATGCAGGTCTCGAAAACGCTTTCCGCTTGTTCAGTTTTTTATATTGTTTTGTCGCATCGCGCCATTTTTTCTTTTTTCCTATAGCACGTTGATTTCTTTAAACCTGTCTTACGAGATCGTATGCTACCATCAGGGATCGTTCGGACGGTGAAATGACTTTCTTCTCCTCACCAGCAGCTGGATCGTATTCCGCAACTTGACTATTTTAGCATAATTTACTAAAGAAGTCAGTAAATGATCTGATGCAGGTATTTTCAATCAAGAGGACTCCTGTCACGTTTAAATATATCAGTCAGTTTAAAAGGTTAGGTTTAGTTTTAAGAACATTTTGTAAATCTAAACAATTTAGAATTTGCAATAAATCTTAATTTTTGTTGTGTTGACAGAATATAGCTATTTATCAATTTTTTCAATCAAATTGTGAATAAATTAGGCTTTCAAATCAAAAACAAACAAACCTATACATCCGCATTGTTTATTAAAAAGAATAGGTAGGTACCTATATATGTATACGACCTAGAGGATGACACATTATTTTGGTATTTTCCAACTGCTTTTCTATTATGTGTGAATAGAGCTATTATAATAGTAGAGTAAAGTGATGTAAAAACCCATCTTGTAGAATAATAGCCTATTGTTTTATTATGCATCACGAGTGACTACTTCTATTTTAATCAACACGATGCTTTCACGAATTGTTGTTAATTCATACGCGAAAATAGACTTTTGTTTTTTGTGTAATAAGTAAACAATGGATTGTAATTATTTCTAATAATTATATGGAAACTATTGTGTACAAATAATAGGCAGAAATGGTCAGAGAAAAACCAAATTAAGTAGTTTCACTTATTGCTAAATAACAGTCCGGAAGCATAGTTTTGAATGTAAAGGAAAGGCACAAGTTGAAGAGGAAAATTCCTCACATGCCCATGTAGGTAAGAACAATATATAAATGTACATTCCCGATTTTCTGTCATTCGATCAACTGGCAACTCTATTATCCGTGATCATCTTAATGAGTGATCCCATGTCCAATGAAAGTGAGCCATAATATGAGTAAGTACATTGAATATGCGCGAGCCAAAGTCAAACCAAGTAGGTTATGTAGGTACCTATAATAAAGGGTTTTTCAATAGGGACGCTACAAAAGTAGAGCGACAGGGACAGCAAACGACGCCGAATTTCTTGCCGCTCTTTTGACATTTCTCTTCAGTAAGGTTTGCCATTTCATGATGGAAAGATATACAAGCCAACAACGAGTCGAAATTATTAAAACTTACTACCGAAATTCGGAGTCAGTGGCCTCAACGTTAAGAGCGCTAGGTCCAATTTATGGTCGTCATAATCGTCCTAGCAGATTAATAATTGATCGTCTAGGCACAGTACAAAATGTTCCCGTGCAGGTGAGACAAAGAAGTGCCCGTAGTGTCGAGAATATTGCTCCCGCTGAGGCTTCAGTTGAAGAAAGCCCAAATGTGTCTCTCACACGTCGTTCTCAAGCGTTGGGCATCTCTGTGACGTCGTTGTGGCGAATTTTGCGAAAAGATCTTGGCCTACATCCTTACAAGATTAAATTGACGCAAGAACTGAAGCCACTTGACCACCAGAAGCGTCGTATGTTCGTGAATTGGGCAGCAACAACTTGAAAATCATTCGGATTTTCATCGAAAAATCATCTTCAGCGATGAGGCTCATTTCTAGCAGAATGGCTTCGTCAATAAACAAAATATGCGGTATTGGTCAGGCAGCAATCCACACGTACTCCATGAGTCATCATTGCATCCCGAAAAAATTACGGTTTGGTGTGGTTTATGGGCCGGCGGCGTCATTGGGCCGTACTTCTTCCGTGATGATCAAGACCGGCACGGTACTGTGAATGGGAATCGCTACTGTTCAATGATAACCGAATATTTTTGGCCCCAATTGGATGATATGGACTTGGAGGACATGTGGTTCCAACAGGACGGCGCCACAAGCCACACAGCGAATGTCACAATCAATTTATTGGAAACCAAGTTTGGAGAACGTGTTATCTCACGAAATGGTCCAGTCGCTTGGCCGCCTTGGTCGTGGGATTTGACGCCGTTAGACTATTTCCTATGGGGCTACGTCAAGTCTATGGTCTATGCCAACAAGCCAGCGACGATTGATGAACTTCGTACGAATATCGAACGTGAAATTGCAGCAGTATCGGCCGATTTATGTTTGAAAACCGTCGAAAATTGGGTTCAGCGTGTGGACTTCTGCAAGCGTGCCCGTGGTGGCCATGCAAAAGAAATCGAGTTCCATACATAATGGCATCGAACATACTTTCACAGGAATAAAGAATTTCATTGATATCCAAAACCGTTTTTGTTTTATTTAAAAAAACTTTTGTAGCGATCTTTTGAAAAACCCTGTACATACTTTGTGTCACAGTGAGACAAAAGCGAAGTGCATCCCAAGATTTTCCATTCTAAATGGAGGTAATAGGTACAGTGTCGGCTAAAACTAAAGCACTAAATGTTAACGCTATGAAAAAAAACTAGGGAAAATTGAAAAAAAAAAAATGTCTACACGCAACAGGCCTAGCTTCTCACAACCATTCGTTTTGTGTGAGTTTTTATTTTTGGAACGAATGGAAGGGACCTATAATTTTTATGCCGAGTCCGAACGGCTGAATTGAGAAGCTTTTTCGGGACAGTTAAGGCACAATCACATTCAGGAAAATATTAAAAAAGTAAATAAAGTTACAAAATATCTCCCTTTATCCCATAAACTACTTTCTATAATTCCGTTTCGTTTTTTTTTTTTTGCATTGGCAGTTGTTGTGTTCGCTTGCGTGATGAATAGCTCAATGTCCTTTCGTCAACCTTAGTTTCATATACCTATTCCTCAGCGATTGGTGCCACTGAGGTGGTTGTGCGAACGGTGTCAGATGTACCGGTAGCCGATTATGGAGCCTTGAACTTCTCAGCGGCGGCTACTTGGGCTTTGTTGTGAAAGATCCTCAATCTTGGCCTCACCAAAGATGATGTATGTACCTATGTGTCACTGGTGTACTGGGATTCTTGTACACATCGGGGTTGTTGATGACGAAAAAAATGTTCTTCGACTTGCGAATGGTAACACGGTTGACGCCTTGGATTTGCTTCAGACCACATTTCAGGATTATTTTGCGTGCCTTCTTTTCGCTGCGTGACTGCTTGGCCTGTGAAACTAAATCAATTGGCTGGTTCCAACGCCATCCACCCACTATTGAGTTGCTCCAGCATTTGCGTCCTCCAAATCGGGGATAGTGTCATTCAGTGTTTTTTTCCACATTTGACACTTATGAAAAATAAAAAAATGAAGCCTGCCATATTTCTTGACATCTTCCAAGTGTCAAGAAAGAGCTTTTAGGGAAAACTCTTCGCGATAGATGTCGCATGCGTGTGTTTTTTAATTTTTACCACTTTTCTAACTTTTTTAACATTTTTCTGAATGTGATTGTGCCTTTATACTCTCGGATGTTTGTCAGACGTTCGCGAGAGGTGGCGCAGTAGAAAAAACCTTAAGATGTAATTTGTGTTTTTCCGGGGATCGAACCTGGGACCCCTCGCACAGTAGTCCAGCACACTAACCACTGCGCTACTGCGCAAACAATTGCATGTACCTAGACCCCATTTTAGAAAGAGCTGGTAATTTTTTGCTCAAATTTACCTTTTAATTTGAAAAGCTTGATTTTAACAATTGTTAGTTTTGAGTTTTGAGTTAGTTTTGAATGAAACAGAAAACTAGTTGATATAGCTATCAAAATATTATGGCTGATAGTGATGATACTTAAAAGATCTAACAAGTCGGGAAAGACGGAACTAGTAGTAGATACTTTTAGCACAAAATACAAGATACCTACCTTCAAACCACCCAAAATTGGTGGAGTTTTACTCTCGGATAGCGCAAGATATCTTGACACGGTCTTAGATAACAAATTGAATGGTAAACTTTCGGAAAGAGTCCGTAAATCTCATAAAGCTCTCTTTATTTGTAAAAGGCCAGCGGGAAAAAGCGGGGATTGTGATCAACAATGATGGATTGGCTCTATACATAAACTCTATACATTATGATAGTCAGACACCCGTCCTTACTTATGCGGCTTTTGTTTGGTGAAAGGACACACATGATGGGATATGTTAACCAGGGTACAACGAATGGGCTTTGGCTGCGATCAACAGGAGTTTTAACCACTACACCCACAGCAGCACTCGATACGTTTATGTACATATCTTTATATTCGTGCGCTTCGGCTAACTAACGCAGAGCTCTTCAAAACCGGACAGAGGACATAGCTCCATATACTCAAGGAACCTTTCTTCAATATCCGTGATAAAGCGAATGAAAGGCTGGGTACACTTGACTCTGACTTAGCGTGAATATAATCTAGTGATACTGTGTTCCAGGCAGGGGTTCTGACCATACTCAAAGCGGCGGATCTGCATACTTAAAACTGGATCAATATCCAACAAGAATATCACTGTCTAAGTACATTGATACTCAGGCTGCGCTAAAGGCACTATAGTCTTACTTTTACATCATGAAATCTGAACTAGGCACGAGCTGCAGCACCATGCTCAGAGCATTACACTTACAAAACCATGTCAGACTGTGTTAAATACCCGCGGACAATGTAACATTGAGAGTATCGAAAGTGCCGACGTTTTGGCCAAAAACGGAGCAGAGCTTCAACAAAATGAAAATGAAACTCATCTTTTCTGTGAATGGCAAGCTATTGTTCGGAACAATACCTTCGAAGGTACTTCTTCGACAATTCGAGGTTGGCATCTCCTCAAAATTACCTAGAAGAATCAATCCGCAAGACACGAAGGAACATTTAAACTACAGACTGTTGTAAATGAAGGACGATAGGAACTTTTCTCTGATGATAGGTAAAGGTATAGGTATATCTAGGTAGGTATAAACCGCGTCAAAAGTCGATGGAAGTTTCTAATTTGTGGTCTCTTGATCTAGAAGAAGAGATTCTAACATCTGAAAATAGGTACATACCTGGGTCTTGTGCTAAGGGAATAAACCTCTCGACCTCTAAAAACGTGCTATGAGTTGGGGATAGAGAACAGATTCCGATGTGTGATCGTTAACCTTGTAAGGAGAGGTTCTAACCAGCTCTGTAGGTATGTATATGTATACTACAAATCCTTTATGATGCTACGATAGCTATGCGGCTTTACTAACTTGCTCTATATTTCTAGACATTGTACATTATTTTGGCGGCGTTAGAGGTAGGTAGGGATCAGCTTTGGTGATCTGTTCAATTATTTCATTTGGTTCAAACTAGGCGTATTTATAAGATAGGTAGGTAGGCCTACTTTATTGCAATAATCATTAAGATTTCCTGTTCCCCAACCCTAAGAGTAACCACGATACAAATGAGAAAAACCAGCTTCTAGTCTGTTGTGAATGCGTATCAATTTTGTTTTGCAAACGATTCTTTGTAATGCACTTCTTTGCATTAAGAGCAACACGCAATCTATCCTAATGCTCCTTTGAGATGGTTATACCTACCTACCTACCTTACGTATAATTCATTTACCTATAGTATAAGGGTAAAAGTGGTTCTTTACAGTGGAACACCTTGTTTAAAGTAAGTAATGCATTAGCATCTACATAGTTATCCTAATGCCCTCTGTAGCTTTTTGATAGAAACCGAGTTACCTATCTATATGAGTGTGTTAACCATACCCATCGAACCCATCAACCGCAGTGCCCTCAAGCTAACCAAAGCAAAGCAAATCCTGACGACTGACACGAGCCTTTCGCGATTTGCCATTTTGCATTTGAATTTAATTAACTTAATAAGATTACAGCTTGTCTCCTGTTGTCAAAACAACACGCCATACACAGAGCATTGTATTTGCAACCGAAACGAAAATACAAGGATCCTTGAAACTCAATTAGGTACAACCAAAAGCAAAACCGTCCACACCTAAGACAATTTCTACTACACCAGAACTACCTATACCTACCCTGTAACTAGGTACCTTACCTATAACTATATAAATAAAGAAACCCCAATTACGAGCCGCAAGCCCTTAGAGAATTCATCGAAAATACATAAAACGTTCGCGTTGTAACCACTAGCTACTAGCAGAACCAGCACCTATATCATTCTTCAATTAAGTCGTCCTTAAACCAAATCAAAGTGAGCGAAAATAAAAATAGAATCCCTGTATACGAAAACCGGACCAAATCTAATTCGTGGCAACACGACAAAGTTTCGCTATGAAATAAAAACATCAAGGACGACATCGAAGAATAACAAAATTGAATTTTCCATACACCAGGGTGGGTATATAGGAGAAATACAGGACCTTCTATTGTATACTCCGATACTGCTCCCGCCCGCACATTATTGTCAATGAATCAATGAAGAGTCTCAAAAACGCTTTTCAACTGCAAATTAAAGATCCACGCACGCCAATAAAAGGATACGCAGGACGACATGAAAAAGTGAAATTTAATTCTCCCGCTTCTCACTTCAGTGCACCGAAAATTCTATGGAACCCCAGAACAAAGGCGAAAATGGTTGACGACGACGACGACACGGGGGGACCGGTTCGGTGTATACCCAGATAGTGGCAAAATGTTGACAGACCGAAAAATAAAAATATTTTCCTGTGTTACTGAACAAAAATAAAGGAGACGAAGCAGGACACAAGAACAACAGTATACAAAAAAGGACGAAAATTATTCAAATTCGTATTTAAAGCCAAATTTTTAAAGCCTTATTCAAGTTGGTCCAACATTATGGTTATCTCGCTCTCGTTGGATGAGAAATATATGAGGTCTGGTATATAAGGTGGCTAAAGCCACGCCCGTTTTATTTTCACCTATTAACACAAACTCATACACACACACACACCCACACCCGAATAAAATTAGTTTCTCTTTTGACCGCCATTGTTCTCAGTCAAATTCAATTTCGAATTCGAACTAACCAATTTCCCCTCTTTTCGAATATCGAACAGAAAGAGAGAACAACAAGAAAAAGGTGAACAAAATAAAAGAACACAACACCAAACTCACCTTATAAGATCCGGTAGGCGTTCCAGTACTTTAGGGTGTGAGTGCTTCTTCGCATAAGATGGAGATAGCGCCACTGTACACGCCAACATTAGTTCAGTGGATAGTTCGACGGGATGCTGGGGTGATTTCTCCTCGGGAAGCTGGGGAAACACAAACAAAAAAGAGACACAATGTTATTTCAATTGGAAATGGAGTATGGCAGTGTTGGTGGGGAATTTTCATGTAGAAAATGGTTTATTGAATTTTCAGTGACTGCTTTGGATAGGTATGCGATTTTTTTTTTTGTACGAAAAAATCAATAATGAGATGAATACATATTTAAAAAAAAACAAGAAAAGGAACAAATCATCTCCTTTGCACTTGCACTTTCGCTCTATCAGGTGCTCTTCTATAGAGATGATGATGAGGAGACGATGACCTCTTGTGGCTTAAGGTAACTGATGGCCGAATTTGTCGGACATAGGTAGGTAGGTATCTACTAACTAATTTTGAAACAAAAATAATAGGAATGGTTAGACGAGGTCAAGTTTTGCAAAACTGGGTAAGGTATACCTATATATAAGTGCTTTTGGAAGTTTGCTATGGACTTGATCATGAAATGGTTGATAGACGCATTTTCAAATTAAACTTGAACTTAAGAAAGATTTTGAATTAAATTACGGGACTAGAATGCCCAAAGGGGGTCGATATTTTGGCATTGATAACTAGGTATGTAGGTATAGGTACTTTATTTGCGAATAATTTATATACCTAACCTAACTACTGAATTACGTTATATAACTAACGAATAATATTGGTGCCTAATTTTTTAAACAATCCAAAAAAAGATAGCGTCCAAACGAATCGGCCTAGGCGAATAACATTTTGAGAGAAGACTACTTTACCGCGCCGTCAGGTTAGCATTGAATATGACTAATATCGGTCAAGCATATAATTATGGTAGGTAGATACCTCCCATACAAATATTACCCCTATCTGTAAATTTGTCCTTATTTCCTTGCATTTTGAATGACTTGTGCAGTGGAGGGTATCAAAGCATAGGCCAGGTTGATGGTATACATTTACTGACATACAAGTGTAACGAGGTAGAAAAGAGTTCCAAGAATCTCTGCCTGACAAACGATTCCACCACCTTGAGAGAAGTCCTCGGTTCAGTCGAATCTCTCTCCAGATCATTTAAAAAATCCTGCCCGAAAAGTGAGACACGCGGAAAGAAACTCCCCAGATCGCGGAGCTCATATACGCAGCTCAAGGTGCAGGTGAAACCTTGCCAAAAAGGGACTTATCGAGTGGACAACCAAGACCAACAGACAGAGCGGTAACTTCCTAAAAATTAAAAAGATCAAATTCGTAACTACGAGTAATACTACTGAAGAGTCTAGGCTCAGGAAGGTCCTATCAAAAGCACCGACGCCGACGCAGATATATTCATTAAGAAGGTTCGACGGGAGTTGTAGTATATTGAGTCGTGACAGAAACTCGCACTTCCCAAGATGCATCGAGTTGTCTCCTGGATGCTATGCAGTAGGTATCACTAGATGATGGAGTAAGATACAATTAGCGAAATAATCGACGAGATGAAAATAGTCTGGACAACTTATTCGTCTCTTTCGCATAAAGTAGTGAACTTTATATGAGTGGATTGGACTCATTCTAGGTACACGGATTAAACGGAAAATTAGCTTAGTCCATTTACTGCCCACATGTGGCTCCTTGAAGTGAAGAACTGATAAAAATACTGAAAAATTAAGGCTTCCTTATGACCGCATATGCAGCGACGATTTAGTAGTCTGTAGGATTCAGGAAGGAAAGCTATTGAGAGCTAATATCGTCTTCAGGCAGGGAAAAAATTACTATTCACTCTATAGGCTCTGTAAGGATATGCACTGTTATATATATGTAATCATAACAAAAGGGAGTAAGAGAACAAAGTAGTACATAGTTACAGAAGAGGATGAGATATCCCTTTATTATATCGACGGTTCTAAGATGTCTGCAGGCGCGGGTGCAGTAAAACTCAGGATTTACGCGAGAATCATTAGGAACCTGCTAAGGACTTAAATATACGCTTATATGTATGTCTATAAAAACATCACTATATACCTACTCAGTCAGCCAAGTGGTAATTTTAAAATGTGTTGCCGAAATAAGCACATATTATTTTCTAGATGTTCCTGTACCTATACCTACAGTGCTATAGTTATTCCGACCATTTCGGAAATATGTATGTAGAGAGTCAAATGTAGGTATATTAAAACAGTTACCCTAAGGAAGGTGTATTTCTTAGGAGTTGGACGCTTGCTTTTGGTCAGTTAGTCCGTATCAAAAAGAGATACGGATTCCGCAAACGCGTATTAGACGTGTGTATATGCTGGTCTACTGCGAAGGATGAATTTGCTGATACTGCGGCTCACAGCTGCAGTACCAGACTACTTGTCCGAAAGGCAGCATAGCTTTAGTATAAGCTACGATTGGAGCGATTGAAGAAGTAAGGTAGGTGACCCAAATAAGGCCTACCTTATGGTTTTTCATTAATAACTTTTAAGCGCGTAAAAAAATTTACTAAATTGACATTAACATAAACCTTAGTTCAATTATCTATATAAAAACATAATATTTGTTTCTTAAAACCAAAACAGAAATATATTTCTTAACATTTTGAAAAACCTTACCTTGGGCCTTATTACGAACACCTGTTCCGAATAAGGCCCATACATAATTTTTTCAATTTCTTTGGTAACCTGCTAAAATAAGAAGTGTTTTGTCCTGAAACAAATAAAACAACGTAGTTTGTTATTTAATTATATATTTTTTTATTATTAAATAATAAAAAAAAAACAAATACAGCCTTCTTGACTAAAAAAAATATATATAAAAAAAATGTTTACTTTCATAAATTAATTTAAAATAAGAAAATATTATTAATTTAAAAAATAGTAACAAACTAAATTTTATGTTTAGGTAGGTACATCCACTAGGACAATCAAGTCCTTCGTCATCTTCAGTTATTCCAGCACAAAGTTGGAGATACCAAGCACCATAATGTTGACAGTATCTCTTGTCTTCCATCCGGTCTTCTTTATACGCATGCCATTACCATGCTCAGTTCTTATTGCTTTTTTCCCAATTTACCCGCCTTTGACATTTTGTCTAAAAACAATGTAAAAACAAATTAAATTTTTCATATTCCTAATAAGGCCCGGTAATATTTTGGGTGGGCCTTTTTAAGAACATGAAAAACTATTGTTTATAAAATTTTAACACAAATCTACGCAAAGGATTAAAATGATACTTAAACCATATTAAACCTTTCTTTTGTATGTATCATATTTGATGTAAAAACTAGACTTACCCGAATTATTAGTTGCACTAAAATTAATAATAAAAACAACTTTCTTATAAAAAACGCATGTGTGCACCTATGCTAACTTTTATCGACCGTAAGAAAAACCACAATTGCATCAGAAGGAAATTTCTATCGATTTTGGTGTGGATATAGGTGTCCACAAGCACATAAAATATAATTCCTGTTGCTCTTCGGTTATGCCACTTTTTGCACACTGGGCCTTATTAGGTTCCGGGCCTTATTTGGACCACCTACCTTAGTTAGGGCTGTCCTATATAGGAAACAAACAACTCAAAGGAATATCATATTCAATTCTGGGTGTGTGAAATGCCTTCGATTCAGCAAGGTGAAGGGATGTACTGAACGCTGGCGCTGGTTAGGTTATAACCTGTGATGGTATAGACTATCTGAATATGACTATAGGAGCTTCTCCTACTCCTACAATATCAGAGGGAGATGTCTGAAGATACATACATAAATTTACATATACCTGATAGGGTACGCATCGATATAGTGCGCAAATGGAGCTGGAACTATATCATGGGACCTCTGTAAACTTCTGGATGGAAGACCACGGTTAGTCCCAAAACTAATACAATGTACATACACCCCTCCTTACGAAGAAAATGATTTGAAACATCTTCGACCTCGAAGTCGGGCCTGAAGTCATAAGAAGCAAGAAAGCAGTGAAATATCTGAGACTGGCTCTCAAATACGAACCCCACTTTTTTAGCAACAGATAAGTACACATCAACGCAACATCGGGCACATAAAGTAAGTTTACCTCACTTAACCTTAAGATTGGACATTTTTACTTCCTTATTCGCATAAACCATAGCGATTTAAAGTAACAATAAAGAAAAGAGTTATATGCATAAAATCGCACGATTAGGCGGCCAATTAACTTCGGAGCCTTCGTATTCCGCTCGATGTGTGGCACCGTTCCCTTGAAACCACATGCCACCAATACCTATACCCACACGATTAAAGTCCGCTCAAACACAGTTCTTGAAAACGATGCGAAATTGAGGCGTTGACATTTTTTACTATTTAAAAATTTGCAAAATCATTTTTGCCCACCGCAGGACTTTAGGTGTGCAACATGTCTGTATTTCTAAATACACCGCATAAAAACGCAGTAAGAATTAAATAAAATAGACTTGGCATCATCGAAATTTGAGATTTATATATTTACTAATGCATAATACAAGGATTGAAGGATATACCTACGAACAATCGAGAGGCGGGTACTATTCCTTGTCTCTGTCCACTTTCGTATTTTTTTCCCGCATCAATTAAATTCTGAAATAAATAATTATCTTCCAGCTAATTTTATGTCAAAAAATGATCTTGGCTTCGGGAGCAAGATACAAAATATATGTACCTACATAATCCTATATGCAAACTTTTTGACGTTTCCCTTTGCTTGGATTTTGTTAGTCTTAAAGAATGAAGAGGAAATCAAGCACTGCATTTTTAAAAGCGTTTGGTGAACTTCTTTTTTCAATACTCATATACAGTGAGCGTCAAAAATAGGTCAACCCCAATGCTTTTTATAGTTTTCAGAGCCTTGAAACAGATCTAAAAACCAATAATCTGTAATACTTTGATCACGATATAATAGGGCGTTTAATACGCTTTTGCCTAGCTAGTCAACAGTCTCTGATTGGTCGATTTGACTGCAAATCTAGGCAAGTTTCGTGAGGTGGGTCAGCTGTAGTGACTGGAAAGTTAGGCAAGAATTTCTGCCTAAGTTCTTAGTCAATTTGAGAAATGTCATAAACAGCTGATTGAAATCGAAGAAATTTTCACTCCATTGTTGAACTTTGCTGAGACTCGGGAAAAATTCGATTTAAACGTTTTTAACGATACAGTGAAACTTATTTACAGTACCCACTCGGGAAACTGTTCACTTTGCGGATGCGACGATACCAAAATATTATTTTCCGTGAATGATTCCCCCCGGCGGATTCCATGATAGGGGTGATTGTTAGAAAAAATTAAATTTCAAGTTACAATATTGACGGTGATCTGTAGAGCATCGCTGATAGCGAGGAAACGTACAACAAATTGACTACGGGTAATAAAATCAACACGCACAGAAGTGTGATAATAATTAAATAAAATGAAAATAGGCATGGGTTAACTAAATATTGGTACTTGCAATGCCAATGTGTTGATCGATTGATGTAAAAACAGCAAGTGAATGCTCAATTCTTGACACATGTGAAGCATTTGCCATTTAACTTAGGTACTAGGCATAACGTACTAGGCAATTTTCCGTTCAATGATAAACTGTCACCTAAATATTTAGGTGAACGCGGCCAATAACAAAATATATTTCATTTGGACAGCATAAAATACTTTATAGTTCGTTCATTGTATATAAGGATGACCGGGACTAGTTAACTCACTGCCCTTTATTTTAAATAGCCGACATGAAAAGCATGCTCCTTTTAACATTCATCCAGGCATACCCCTCTGACCAAATCTTGAAGACGAGTAGGTGTATGCTTTCTACCAACTCATCTCCCGCTGCCTTTAAGCTTCAGATTTTTCTGCCGACTCGATTGCGCTCAAATCAGATAATCTTAGGTATTGGCCCAGGAGTGCACTGAAGGAAATTAGTCAAAATTAAACAAGGGGGCGTGGCACCTTCCATACAAAAAAAAACATTCAAAATCTTATATCTCAAAAAGTGCCGAATCGATTGAGCTCAAACTTACACATAATCTTAGGTATTGTTCCAAAAGTGCTGAAGATTGGTCAATCGGACAAAGGGGCGTGGCACCGCCCATACAAAAAAAAAACATTCAAAATCGTATATTTCGTAAACCACAGAATCGATTGAGATCAAACTTACAGATAAACTTAGGTATTGGCCCTAGAGTGCTTCTGTGAAGATTTGTCAAAGTTGGATAAAGGGGCGTGGCACCTCCAATACAAAAAATATTAAAACATTGTCGCCCGAAAAAAAAAAAAAAAAAAGAAAAAGCCTGGCGAAGCTGGCGGGGGTTCAGCTAGTATTATATAAAAACGTTAGTGCGTATGTAAGTCCGATAATGGCCGCTGAACCAATGAAACTTTCCGCCTAACTATTTAAGTGACAGATATACGAATGATCTATAATAAACATAGAACTTTAAAAATCTGAGAATTTGTGTCCCTAACGGTCCATTGTTCCACATCGCAGAAAAAAATCTATATTCGCAAAAGTGCTCTCGAATCTGAAAAGATAACTTTTTTGTACCAAACGAACGAAAAAGTGATCTGGTGCAAGAAAAAGTGAATTTGTTTTGCCTATCGAAATCGGCATAAGAGTTGGGGTTCCGAAATATATTTGGGCCTTCTTTAGGGTTCCCCAGCTTAATATTCTGGTGCAAGAAAAAGTGAATTTGTTTTGCCTATCGAAATCGGCATAAGAGTTGGGGTTCCGAAATATATTTGGGCCTTCTTTAGGGTTCCCCAGCTTAATAAGTTTGAGAACCGCTGCCATAAAGGACAAAAACGCCAGAATTTATAATAGTATCTTATTCAAAACATAAATAAATAGAATTCTAAACAAAAAATACTTTATGACGTATATAATAGGTGAAAACTTGTATGAGCCCACTTTCGACAAGTATGCCACTGTATCTCTCTCCCGGCAGCTCTCTCAGTTTCTACGTACGCATTGTATAGAACAAACTATAATAATGGACATACAGATAACACATATATTTATTTATTTAGCGGGGCAAGTTTTTCCATCTGGCCCAACATGCCCCACACATAGTTTAATGAACATTACTATGTCACAAAAATACTCAAAACTGTCAAATTTCGTACACTGAATACTAAAATATATTAATGTAGCTCATTGACAAAACCTTGCCTTAATGTTTATCTTGCACTTTATCACCACTAAAATAAGACAGACATACGGACGAACAGAATTTTTGAGTTTCCCTATCATCGTAATATGAGAATTGATCAAAATCTCGAGTTCGAAATTTAGTACGAAAACTTCTCTTACTATGTATACGAGAAAGTTAAAAAGGCCAAGATATGGGCTTTAGGCGAAATCGCCTCTTTATTATATTAGACCATTCACTGAGGCAAGTTTCATTTAGCTCAATACCTAGATATATAATATTTTACCAAATTCGATCAAACTACATAATTAAACTGCACCACGGCCTAAGCTTGAGTATAACGCTCATATCTGGTCAGGTGCACCAAAAACTTCATTGCACCTACTAGACAGAATCCAAAAGCGCGCGATAAAACTTATAGGTGATAGAAATATAGCGGAGTCTATTGACCCGCTCGAACATCGCAGAAATGTTTCTTGCCTTTCCTTATTTTATCGATATTTTCACCACCGATGCTCTGATGAAATAGCTAACTGCATTCCGCCCCTTCAACAATTCACTCGCAACACCCGTCACACATCGAATACCCTTAAGCCTACCTTCGGACGTACTGTAAAATATAGAGATTCTTTTGTAAGTCGAACAACACGCATGTGGAATGCATTGCCTCACACGGTTTTCCCCTCTCATTACAACCCACAATTGTTTAAAACCAATGTGCACCAGTACCTCTTCTCTATCCTCTCTATTAACCCTTCCACTCGTGCTGTGCATTAGCATTTTAAGGGAACAAAAACCCCTTGAGCACTAGTGAATTATAAAAAAAAAAAAAAAAAAAACTGCACCACGTGCACTTATGTTTCTTTTTTAAGCGCACCATTGGCTTGCTTGACTTGTCACTCTTCTTCTAGGCCTGCCAGACGTCCAGATTTTGGCGGGACAATCCCAATATTTGAACCCTGACCCGATTTCTGTCCCGATTTACAAAATGTCCCGATTTTGTCGCAATTTTCTTACTTTTATTCTACATTGTTTGAAAACAATCGAAAATAACAAATAAATCAATATTAACATGTGTTACAAACCTTAACAACTATAGGAAATTGCAATTGTTGCTGTGAATGTATTCATCCATATAGAAATATGAAACAATAAGCTGTCAAGTGCTAGACGACATGTACTTTTAAATTCCAAAAAACTGTGGCGGCAGTATTATTGTAGGTATGTGGAGGCTGGTGTTTTCGATTATAATAACAAGTATTGCATTTTTATCCGAAGCTTCGCTTTCGTTGCAGAAGTATACCCAATGCGCTTTGCTAAGTGCTCGATAGGATAAATGAAAATGTTCTCCATACAAACTAAACCCCCATTGGGCCCAAACAAAATTTCCAAAATTGGTGAAATTGGTGAAATTGGTGAAATATACTAACCGAGTTTGATCGAATGAAATACACGCGCGTTAAAGCGGAGTAGCGGCGACCGACGCTTCGTGGGATTTTTCAGGTGGCGTTATGCCAGTTTGGTGCCTTCGAACGAGTTTAATTTTCGAGTGGCAAGCGGGTGGTGACGACGTGGTTTTTGACATTACAACTGAGTAGAATTTTAGAAGAAACTAAAAACATGCGAGATGACCAAGCATAGCATTCAATATAGGATGGCATTTTAAGAACTGGTGAATCGGTGGCGCCATACGTTGTGTTATATATGAGAAGATGTCCTTAATAATTGTTATTGTTATATTGTATTTATCAGACATGACTTCTTCTGGTTAACCAGTCACCCTCAAAAGGTTGGTTTGCTACAAAAACATATACAAAATGCACCCGTGGCTAAGAAGGTTACTTTTATTAAAATGAATTGCAAATATAGTTGTAAAGATGTTTGCATAGGTTTTTTAAGGAAGATCTCATTGGTCAAATAATTATTTATAAAATAAGTTCAAACGATAAATATATTATGCAATATGGTTATGTACCCGTACCTAACTGTTAGACTGAATATTGAAAGTCCCTGAATTATTATTATTTCTTTGTAATTTTTAGCGTATGTTTATGTATAGGTAGCGTTAAAAAAAACCTTTAGTTTTCCATAATACGTGTATAAAAATGTATGTTTTTTTTATGTCCCGATTTGTTCCGACTTTTGGACCTTAGTGTCCCGATTTTAATAAAATTTCATGTGACAGCCCTACACTCTTCTGACTTGTGTACTAGACCAAATAATTAAATAAATTAATTCAAGTGGTCATTCCCATACTGCGAAATCGTTTATTTTATATATCCATTTATCTGACTACTATACTTTGTACTGACATCAAAAAGATAATTTATCGCCTAGGCCAAATAAAGTTTTTTATTTATTAGCCATCCAGCTTCAGTTTCAGTCAATTCAATTTTCTATGTTGTATTCCTAGCGAGGTGCGGTTTTGATTTTGCTTTTGGCCTAAGCCAGAAGTAAAATCAGCGCACTCTGACGCGGCCAGCTCATTTGCGCTCTGTTTGGCTTGTGTTTACTTTTACGATAATGGATAGACTGACAGCTCGATACACAACATCGCACCAGCGCCAGTCAAAAGCACTTGAATATGTATCTAATTTATTGATTTCGGAGCAGACTTGCCACAACAAAAAATGCGATATGCATGTGCCTTGCTTGTTTGGTGGCCTCTTGATCTTGGTCAGATGCGAACAACAATAACAATTAAACAACGATGCGACCAACGACGTTGATGATGATGGCGATGGCGACGAAACCGACAACATAGTCGTTTAAACAAGGTAGTTGTAGCGGTCAAAGTGACACACGCGTCTATACCACCATTAAGTCGACCATCATCTGGCTAACTATATAAAAAGGCTGTTGATACGAGGACGGAGAAGTGAGAAACAATGATGTTTTTGGGGAGCAGCACTTAACCGGGTGATCAATTCATCATCTCGGTGCTTCCATCTTCGTAAAAGAGTTGCAGAGGGAACAATCGGCGCCACTTGGTTGACATTTATCCGAATTAATGGATTACATTGTTGCGGGATTTGGTCATTTGTTGCTGTTGCTGGTGTGAGTGGTTTGGTCTTCAAAGATAAGAAAAGTATATTATTGCGATTGGAGCTATGGGCGAACGTCCAGATGGAGGATAGAACAATTTTCTTCAAGTTTAATGCATTTGGGCAGTTAAGCAAACGCTATAAGTATTAATGTTCAACATCGGCCTAATGAGTGGCCGCACGCTTCAAGGACAAAAAGTGGAACGCTAGATGCTATCAAAAAGACAAACTTCGCTGACGGGTTAATACCTGTTCGCAGATTGGAAACTTTGTCGTCAATGTCAACCCGCTTTCAACAACAGACATGATTATGAAGATTATCAGCAGCCAATATTGATTCGGATCACTATACTCATTTTTGAAATATGTACTATGAGCAGTTCAAGTCTGAATTTTATAGCTTTTTGTTATTAAAACTTCTGACTCGCCATAGCGATGTAGAAAAAGCACGTCGACCTGTAAGATCTTTTGCGCTTGAAGCGTCAGAATTTAGTTTAGGTGAGTAGCGTGTCTATACATTCCTAATGTAGCTTAATACTTCGGCACAGTGTTTCTCTGAAAAATAACTTCCTTCTGATACCACAGAGGGCCGGGCATTCACACAGATATGCTCAGCTGCTTCGTCTTCCTCAAGACATTGTCGGCACTCCGGTGAGTCGACTAATTGCATTTTCTTTAGTTGATATCGAAAACAGTGGTGATCTGAACGCATTTATTGCGTTCCCAGCTTTTTATGGCCGAGTTTAAAGCTGATCTGGGGATTGAATAGAAAGGTTCTATAGTCCTATAATAGGAGATTTCGAGACTTTTCTGGCTAGTTCAGCAGCATTTTCATTTCCCACAATTCCCTCATGACCGGGAGCCCACCATAAACTGCTTTTGTTTCTGGTACTCAGTGTTTTTTGAGGACAATGAAGAAGTGTAGCACTTATTTGGAGTCAATAATAAATGAGCTATGGGCTTTTATAGCTGATTGACTGTCCGTGTATATATGGGTGTTGGCCTTTAATACCTGGGGGCTTATTCCCAAATGCGCGGCGGATCGCTTTTCATGGCGGATTGGTATTTTTATATTTCCAAAAGCGATTCGATCCATCCAAAAGCGAAAGCTGGCAATAAATCCGCCAGCAATCCGTCACCTGAATAGCTATCACTTTTGACAGCTTTTGGAAATACAAAAATTAAAAGCGATCCGCCGCGCATTTGGGAATAAGCCCCCTGAATTGTAGATAATGTTCGCGCATTCTTTGATGGCATGGAGCTCTGCCTGAAAACGGTAGGGGTTTTCCCCATATAGGTATTGAGACATTACGGTTTGGCCCATGAATACCAGTTCCCTCCTTCGATTCCATTTTGGAACCACCCCTATACCACTTTAGGCCATTTGGTGGGCAGTTGCTTACCCATGTTTCTATACTTGGGATCTCCGTGGAGAACCGTTTGTCGAACCATAAGGTTTTTGGGATGCGGTCTGTGACCGCGCAGATTATTTCAAGTTCTGGAATTTCTGAGAACAAAGTCATTAGTTCCGGATGGTTCTCGAGACTTATCTCTTTCACTTGTAAATATGGATGTGGAGAGGTGTTAGTCCTTTAATGGCTTCTATAGCAGCTGTAGGACAGGTGATGCGCATGGCTCCAGATATACCCAGACATGCTAGACGTTGTACCTTTATAAGCTTTGAGATGGCGGTTTTTTTGGTTGGCTTTGGTCCACCATACAAGTGAAGCATAAATGTTATAATGAGCCTGATCACTACTGTACAGATCCAGTGGGTGATTTTTGGGGAGATATCCCAGGTTGTGCCATACATTCCTCAGCAAGCCCATAAAGCTTTTATTTATTTATTGTTTATGTGGGAGTTCCAGTTTAGTCATTTATCTAGAATTACTCCTAGGTATTGGACTTCATCGCAGTTTTCTATGATCGTATCATGTATTGAAATTTGACCTAAGTTTAGATTTTTTCTTTCTTTTTTAAAAATGACTACGACAGCCTTACTGGGACTTTTGTCCCAGTTTTGATTTTTATTTTTAAGTTGCGCCAAATTTAATTGGATGATACGCAATAGATATATTGGAATGTAGGTTATACTTATAAATGCCTACTTCGGGCGACAAATGGTACTCCCTTTCCCTTTATGTTATGTATTTTGCTTGTATTCGCTTGCCAAAAGAAAAAAAGATGTTGTATAATCGTTTTCAAAAATACATACGTCTTAAAATAAATCCAAAAAAAAAAAAGCTTTAAAACGGATTCAATTAATGGGCGCGTATCAACCGTATACCTACTTTGATTGCTAAGTCGGCATTTTTTTTTAATATCGCAAGTTGCGATGTTCGACGAAAGCTCTACAGTATGAAATATGTACTTATGTTATGAATCGATAATTTCTCAAACAGTTAAGCTAAGTACACACGATTGTCAGATCTTACATTATTGTCAGATCTTTTAATCCTCTGACAATGACTGAAAAAAAGCTTACAATAGCCAACTACCTTACAATAAAAAATTGACAATTTCATTGTCAGATGGATATCTTACAGTGGTCTGACAATGACCTTTTGACAACGTTGTAAGGTTGGTTTTTTTTTTTTTTTGTAGTACGGATAATGGAACAAAATATTGCACTTGCAAGATTTTTACTGCCTACATGTTGGATGACTGCGATGATGATGAACTGACACAAAAACGACGTAATATTTTGATTTTTGAAGAAGGGTTGGGTGGCCCGTTGTCAACAGGACGGATTATAATCCTATAATAGCAAGCTGAGGAGCCGGAACTTTATCGCAATGTTTTGCGAATCAATGGACTCAACACAATTCGATGAAATTCTAGCTGACTCCACACATCAAGACACCAAACATGCGCGCGATTATCCAGAAAATCGAGACGGTTTCATTGGCAGTTTGACCCTATTTGTTTTTTTTTATCCAACGCACACCAGCGTTTCAGTGCGATTAAGTGAGTTTTTCCTGATATTTTTGACAGCTTCATAGGAATTTTCTTTCTATATGCTCCGACAGGAATTGGTTGCGGAATTTGTTTACGATTTGCAGTGCAGTTTTGATAATTGAAAGCAATAAAAAAAAAAACTTTTAGCAAAGTAATTGGCTGTATTTCTTGCTTAAATTTGTGTTTCCGGGGCAAAAACAAACGAAAAAACAAGCACTAAATAAGAAAACCCCGATGTAGCACGAAACAACATCATGTCAAATCAATGCGTCGTCGCATTTTAATTATTCTTCTGAAGGCGGATACCTTAAAGCTCAAATGTAATTTGAGTCTCCGACCCGACGGAGTATGCGTTGCGGACAAAATTCCGTTTCGATGGGATACCTCTATAGGGCTGAATATCTTCTGAATTATTTTCCATCGTTTAAAATTAAAAGCAAACTTCGATTTCGCTCCTAAACCACTGGTTATATTCAGGGTGATCACAGAATCCGTCGTATATGGAATTTTGCTACGAACCCCGAAAGAACTATTAGCAAAATTCGTAGCAAAATTCCGAATACGACGGATTATGTGATTCAGTGTTGCCTTTGTTTTTTAATGTTTTATTTTCATTTTAAGTATTATTTTTTTTAAATTACCCCTCCCGCCTAACCGGGCGCTTATAGGCATGTTTTAAAGTACACACCACATATTTTAACGTTTGCTTAGTTTCACATTCATTGAGTTTTGAATTGGTCAAGTACAGTCACTTACGTGTGCAAATTTCCGAATGACTATAAAAACACAAAAAATATTTATCCTTAAGTTGTTAGCTGAAAGAGTCACGACGATGACTCCCTTTAAGGGCCCAACCCATAGAATACGTCGCGTCAGTTGCGTCGAATGATTGACGTGTTCGATGGAAAAAACAGTCCCATAGAATCCGTCGCCGCAGTCCGCACTTGGAATCTTTAACACAATTTGCAATTTATTAAATTCGAAAATATCCACAAAATTATTTTGATAATAACTGCTACCTGCTGCATTTTACAGTTTATCTCGTTATCTAAATATTTCCACCAACGAAAGTGCTTCCTCTGGCGCTGTGCCAACTGTCAACGGATGCAAACGGACAGAAAAGTAGAAAGTAAACCTACTTTATCCGGCAACTGTCACTCGAATACGTTGCCGCAACGGACGCGACGGATTCTATGGGTTGTGCCCTTAAAATATTATCAGTTTATGCCCTGAATGTGTTCATTTAAATCAAGGCTTTTAATGAAGGCGAGTAGAATGAACTATAGTTGATGTGTAATTCAAGCTATGTTGTCCCATTGCTGATCCCACTGTACCTTATACACTTATTTTTAGGCCTCATTCCTTTTCCTTTTAGAACTAGCTAGTACGCCAGTTACCTATAACTTTCTCCACAATTTTTTAACTGAATTTTTATCCGAGGAATATCGACTTGATGACATCAGTGTCATCAACCATAATATTTATGATTTGATGGCTCATTTATTTTTCTGCAGCAAAAGAGACTCCGGTTTTGTCAGCTTCTTCATTGGTTGTTCTGTGCAAATAGTTACTGCTTTTAGCCAGTGTCTCTATTTGGTTAGCCATTGCAGTTCTCTATTGTCCAAGGTCACACTTAAAAATTTACCAAGCAATTCAATATCATCATGTAATGGCTAGCAATGCAGGAGCATAGAAGTTATCTATCATGCACAATCAGCTCTTAGCCTGCATATAATTTCAGGGCTATGAAGCTTGCACTGAAAATAATTTCTTAAAATCAGAGATATTCACAGTAAACTTCCTTAATTCTAGGCGAGTACTACTTTTGCCTTGTCTTTCCCTTTAAATTGTTGACATCCAATTTTAGATAATTAAGTCAACAAAATAAAACTTAACATTATCGCAATGCAAATATGTATATGCACTGATTGATTATTATTACCAAGCCCAATACATAAAGCACTCTTTCATTTACTTGATACAAAGTGACCCGGGTCACAAACCAAAAACAAGACATAAGACAATCCCTTTGAGCACATTCTCCTGATTTTAATAAACAAAACCATCGACATCATGTTGTCGTAATCGAACAACGAAAATAGCCTACCAAGTGTAGGTACATACTACAAAGAACAATTCATCAATACCACAAGTCAACTAATTGCCTGCGCCTACTAGCGTGCAATCAGCCCGTCAATCAATCATCAGACAGGGTGACGCTCGTGCTAATGGATTTGGCAGCGGCGCTGTCGAAAATCAACAAACCAACGGCATATGAATGTAGGTGTCATCAACACGTTTGGATTCGGGAAAGTATAGCAGAAATATGTTAGCGCCAAAAACTTACTTGTAAACTTTGGAACAGACCATCAAAGAGAGCCGTAATGGAATTTCCCAATATTGCATGCCGAGCAATTTGTGGACACAGAGTACAGGCATTCCGATACAATTGCACCGCGAGTATTATCGCTCTGGAAAAACGATGTAATGTTAGGAAATGTATGAAATGGTGCATTTTATTAAAGGTGACTTACTTTTTAGTGATGTCAGAGTTTGGTTCCATCCCCTTGGTGACCACTGACGTTGTTATCGTTCCCAATCCATCCATCAGCAGAAAACATTGGAAATCGAAGACTTGTGCTTTGGCCATTAACCGCACCAGTTGACCTAGAGGCCGCTCTAGGCCTTGAGCACCACCACCTTTGGTTATGAGATTCAACAATTTCGGAACTTGGCTCTCGCGTTTCATATGCATTGGAACTGGCTGTTGTTCTTTCATGTATTCCTCGGCACTGTGGGAAAGAGTTTTAGAAAATTTAATGAATGCCAATGAATGAGAATGAGAAAAAAACGCTGTTTTTTTTTTTTGCGTCTTGACTACACATTCAGCCTGCAACCAACGAAAAATCGTTCATAAAAAGGAACCCATGCCACTGGTATGGACGGATGTTTGGTTAGCAATATTTGGAATGTGAGATACATGATTATATACAAATTAGAGGTAAACAAAACTGTCTACTCACCTCAGTGCCATTCTCTGCTTCAGCTTTTTCATCTTTTTCTTGTAACCCCTGGAATGTTCTCGGCTAACATCGGAAACTGTTGACGACAAATCGCCATCGCCATTCGTTGCCTCGCCATCACCGTCTTCACCATCCTCGCGCTGACCATTCTCGTCGACATTTCGACTCGGAATGGTCAACTCCAACGCCCGTTGGCGTATATGCTCCATGTTCTCTTCGTGGCGTCGTGCTGACTCTTTTTGCTTCTGCAATATCTTTCGCTGTAGCTCTTCCGTTGTTTGTTGTTGTTGCACTTGCAAGGCGAGCAATCGCTCCTCTCTATCCCTGGCTTTTTCGCGAGCTAGCGCTTGGCGCTGCTTCTCCTTTTGCTCTTGCATCTTTCCTATTCGTTGTTCTTTCTCCAGCCGCGTCTCGTTCATCTTCTCTAGCTTTCGCTGGCGGGCTTGTTCTAACTCCTGTCGGCGTCGTTCGACAGCTGCCTCCTTGGCTGCCTTCTCTTCGAGACGCTTCTGTCTTTCTTGTTCGAGATCTTGCAGACGACCCTCGGTCTCCTTGCATGACTCAATTAAATCCAATCTTTTGTTCTGCGCTTCGATGTTCTTTATAAAGTTGATCTCTTTCAGCTTTTTCTCCTCGTCGTGGGCTTTCTCAATGATCTGTCGGAGGTATTGATGGCGATTTTCGGCAGCCCGCTGCAGACGTCCTTCCATTTTGAGGCGCTTCTCTTCAATTAAGTGCCGCTTGGCGGCTTTGACATCCTCAACCCTCGCTAGGAGGTGCTGAATCTTGATGGCTTTGTCTTTCTGGAGAAGTTCTCGCTTTTGTTGAGCGCGAGCTTGCTTTGCTTGGTATTTCTTCAGTGTCTCCTGCAGAGATCTCCTTCGCGATGGACTGGAAAGCTTCTGGTGGAGTTCTTGGGCTCGCCCGGGATGACGGCTTACATACGCTTGCAATGTGGCTAAGGCTTCTTCACGTTCTCCCCAAGACATGTCGGTTAGTAGCGCTTGATATCGCATTTCGAGGCTGAGATTCTCGTCGTCAACGAATACAACACTCGGGTCGTTGTCGTCATCATCAAACTCACGCTCCTTTTCCAGCAACACTTCACAGTCGGTTTCGTCCGTTTCGGTATCAACATCAATTTCTGTGTTCTCAAGCTCACGAATCTGCCTTTCGAGTGATTCCTGCTCCTCGAGCAGCTTCTGCTGATCCTCATCACAATCGGTATCGTCCTTCTCCTCACTCTCATCGCAGCTGGACAAAAGCTGATTAGCTGCAACGGCCTGGTAAAGATCGCCGATAGCTTTGGAGAAGTCTCGATTGGTCTGAATTTTGATGTCGATTTTGTTGGCGTCTCCGTCTGGGTCTGGTGTTGCGCTTTTAGTAATTGTCTCTGGAGTGTTATATCCGTCTTCGTTTTCATTGTTTTCTCTCGCCGTTGTGCCGGGGATCTTGTGGAACTTCTCACTGCGCATGTACTCCTTATGCAAAGATGTTATCTTTAAGCCAGTGAGATCGGACTTTTGGCGTTTTATAAAAGTTTGTTGAGTGGTCGCCCCTCCAGAGGTTGACGAGGTCACTGGACCTGATATCGGTTTGGCGGCAGTCCTTAACGGGAGTGAGTTGACCTTCGCTTTTGCGTTTTTAATTTCTGGCCTTACCAGTACTTTTGCAGACTTGTCCGGGGCAGCCTTTGCTGATGGCTTTGCTACCAGTTTCTCCTTTGAAGTTCTGCGATTTGTTGGAGATGCCTGTTCATTCGTTTGCTGCTCCTCCTTCTCGTTCAACAGAGCCAAAGTGGGAAGGCTGGCATAGCCTGTTGGCTGATCAAAGCGATTCGCCCAATGAAGACTGGAACGCCTACGGTTCTTTACAGTCAACCATCCGCCATCATTTTGATTGTCTATTGTCAGCTGCTTGGGTTCAGATCTTCGGTCATAGGGCTCAAAGACGCTTCCTCTCGAAGTGCTTATCTTCTCATTGCTCGCCTTTAGTGTGGAACTTGAGCTAGTAACGTCTTCCCGTGAGGATTTTCTTGACGATGACACCTGGAATGGTCGTTGGTTTTTGTTCGGCATTTCAATCATTGTTCGCGATCGTGTCGCCAGCCTGGTACCTCCATTCGTCGACCTTATATTGTTTCGTGCTGAGAGTGGAACAGCAGCAACCGGATTTCTTCGCACTACGTTTGTTGAAGCCGTAGGTGGCTTTGGAATGGGAAATCGTCGTGCGGTTACTAGTGGCGGTTTCTGAAGCGATTGTCCCGAATTTGGAGGACGTACAGGTCGAGTGGTGTTCACTTTTGCCACTCCCATGATGCGATTGGCAGGAGCTCGATTTAAAACACTGGAATACTTAAGCGGACTATTCTGAACTTTCTTAGGTTCTACAGGTTTTACTGGATCGATTTTCTTCACCTCGGTAGACGGCGGTGTTACAGGTTTCATCGCATCCTTCGCCAAAATCTCGTTCTCCATCGCGTTCAGCTTCTTAACAGTCAACTCGACGGCTGTCGGTTCCCGACTAATCACAGAACATTCACTCTCCTGGGTACTTTCATTCGCCTGCTCTTCTAGCTTGCGCATTTTCTCACGAACTTCCGCCAGCGTAAGGTTCTCATCTTCAAGGTCGGTCTGAGCGTACTGGTCCTTCTTTTCGACAGCTATTTCCATAGAGTTCTCCATATCGACCATCTGATTCCAACTGATTTTCGTCTCATCTTCCTGTGGCGGCGGCTGCTGCTGTTGCCTTGGAGAGTCCTCTGACTTGCTTGGGACGGATATTTCTGTGGGAGGAGTTCGCTTACTTGATGCGAATAGCTCTCGAATGTTTACACGAGTTGCATTCTTTGATGTTTGATTTTTTCTTGGGGATAGGTTCTTCTCTTCGATTGTCGAGCAGGGACTACTTTTGCCCGAGAAGCAGGGACTCGACTTGCCTGACATTGAAACAGGACTGGATAGACTTTTGGCACGAACTCGAGGGACGGGATTACTTTTGCGCACCTCCCAAGCCAATGAGTGGGGTCGTTGCGGCAGAGGCGTAGCTTCGTAATCCCATGCGACTTTGAACCATTCACTTAGAGCTTTGAAGTCGCGGACATAGTTTTCTAGCACAAGAATTGTCTCCTGACACGAGGAAATGTTCTCATAGCACTCGACGGTTTGATAGATTTCATTGACTGCCCTCTGAAGGTTGCCGAAGAGCAGCGCCCAGTATCGGGCCTGTAGTTCGGATTTTTTGTCACGCCCTGTTGACGCACTACGCACTCGAGGACCAGAATTCAGTTTTACTGCACGCGTTTGCGGTTGATGCTTTCGACTAGGAGTGAGCAACGGAGATCTGGGCGGTTTGCGATGCATCGGCAGATTTCCTGAAAAAGAGAAGAAATTAGTCTTTGACTGGCACTTGATTTTCAGTTCAAAAATAACGACATTTTCATTCATACCCAATCCTACAACCTACATGTTATATTCACACATAGATGTCGCTTCTTGCATTATAAAGAAACCATCACCCACCCACACAAAAAATTCAGACGGACAATTCCAATTTGCAAAAACACGAAAAATATACAAAACTTACTTTCATTAGCTGTAGTTTCATCATTTGCACTGATCTGATAAGCTAGCAAATTCTTTGCATCCCTTCCTTCCCTATCGAATACCCTTTTCATCTCCATCTTCATGCACAGGCAGTTCACAAACCACTAGCACTATATGAAGTGAAGCCTGCAAAATAGATTCGTAGTACTATTTGCTCGAAATTGATACAGAAAAACAATCAATCGAAACTAAAAATATATATTCATTTCGTATTGGTGTCATTTGCCATTGTAAAATGTCAATTGACTGGGTGTACTCAGGAAATTTCAATTATTTCATACCAGGTGGGTGGTGGGACAGGAAGAGTGGGTGAGAACACGGATGGCTGTTTCTTCGATTTTTATTAAAGCACACACGTTTTATAGTTTATTACACCGCCACTATTAAAACTGAAATCAATTAATCACATTACACGAAAGTTAATTTGCTTTTGCGAATTTTTTAAACTTATTAATGAAATTCTCTTTGTTTAACTTAAGAAAACAAATTCGGTTTTTCGCAAGACACAAACAAATTGCAGAAAACTGCAGCGCAGCTGGTTGGGATACGTCAAAAATGACAAGTTCTCCACTGTTGTCAGAGAGGTGATAAGGTTAGAATCCCAATATGGATGGGAATTTGATCCACTACAGGGATGGCCCAAATTTGGAAAAAGAAACAAAAGTGTGGAGGTAAGTTCATCGATAAAACTCGGATTGAAATAAATTAAAGGCTTAAATTAAATCATCAAAGGCAATCCCCATACGTGTAGAAGGGGGTCTAACTAGAGGACGACTGCTTGATAGTACAGATGCAATAGCAAGTCTTGGGATCCTGCTTGGGGACATCTGTTTAATACATGCTAATACCGAAGCATGGACCGCTCTGTCGTGGTTCATTACACAATTAAGTATTTATTTTATAATAATTCAAAACATACTCTTTTCAGCCTGCATTATAATATGTTTTTTGCACAAATTTAATCAGGTGCCTACCTGTATAAAAAAAAACCTCAGCGGTTTGTTTTGACAGCTTCGTAAATCGTAACAGATTTTCGAAGTTCCATAACAGAATTTCATAAAAGCTCGAAACCTTGAACACGATTTATAAAAGATCTTTTATGGCCGAGATCTTTTATGAATCACAGAATAAAGGATTCTGCAGAATAGGCCTAGTTGTCAGACAAATTAATTAAAAGTTTTCTTCATTCTTCGTCACTCATACAGAGAAGAGTGAACTATTTTAAAATATAAATAAAAATGGAACAAAATATTGCACTAGCGACTATGTATTTCAACTATACTTCTACCTCTACGTGTTTCCAACAGCGAGGATAATGAATTGCCGCAGAAACGTAGTAGGATTCGAAGAACGAATTGGGGAGCCGGAACTATGTCGCAATTTCTTGTGAATGGACTTGAACAATTCCATGATCTTCTTGCTTTGATGACTCCACAAAAGGAGAAGACTGAAGAAATACTTCTTGATTTTTCTGAGCCCGGTTAACAACACTAGGTATAGTTTAGTTCAATAGATACGGAATGTAATGGAATCTATTAATACAATGTGGGAGAAGAGCGGATTGATCGAGTTACACATGGCTCTAAAAAGATAAGGAGGAATCTCTGCAATTGAGGAAGAGTTGGAGAAAGCTAAGGTATATACTACCAAAAGCTATATAAAAGGTGTTCCATAATTCACCCAAAATATATGAACTTTGCGCCATTTAAAAGTTCAGTGATGCCAATGGAAAAACTGATAACAATGTGACATTTGACAGTTCGGGGTTAGTAAAAATGGAGCGCTATACGAAAGAACAACGCATTTTCTTTGTTGAGCTATAAAAATAATGAAGGTTTGTTCGAACAAAATCATCTGCTGTGATGAAGTCCATTTTCATCTTGATGGCTTCGTTTATCGTCAAAATTGTCGCATTTGAGGTTCAGAAAACCCACGAGTAATTGTTGAGAAACAAATACGTCCACAACCTGTCCACAACGGTGCCACATGCCATACAGCCAGAGAAACAATCCAAGAACTGCATGAGTCATTTTCTAATCGTGTTATCAACCGTTTTTGCGATCAGAATTGGCCATCCAGATCATGCGATTCAGCGCCATTGGACTTTTTTCTTTGGGGTTTTTGAAGTCAAAGGTCTATGCAAACAAGCTAACGACCACCAACGTCTTGAAACAGAAAATTCGGAGGTGTATTAATGAAATTCAGCCACATTTGTGCGAAACGGCCATAGAAAATTTCAATAAAAGAGTACATGCCACATTTATCCGATGTGCTATTCCATACATAACCCCAATCGGAATACTCTATGAATCAATAAAAAATGTAAGCTTTCTAATTAAAAATCTGTATTTTCTATTAAAATTAAATTTTGCGTGAATTATGGGACACCCTTTATTATATGATGGACATAGTCGGCGCATTTCATTTCTTTTTATTGCATACCTACTTTCCTTTGAATTTGCTACATTTCACATGTAGGCGCAGTAGCGCAGTGGTTATTTGGACTCACAAACCAGAGTATGACTGTCATGAAAAAGCTTCTCAATTCAGCCGTTCGGACTCGGCATAAAATTGTAGGTCCCTTCCATTCGTCCCAAAAATAGATACTTAAGACAAAACGAATGGTTGCGAGAAGCTAGGCCTTGGGTATGGGTGTCTACCCGCCTGTCGCGCCACCTATTTATTTATTTATTTTTTTTTTTACATTTCACATGTGTGTAGGTAGGTAGTTAGAGTTAACGCAAATGATGTGTGCGAACATCGAGATGTCTTTTTAAAAAATTATGCACACCTTTACTGTCATGTTAATCAACACTCAACCCTTTCATATACTCCCAATACGCGTATATTTTGATTAACATTCTTTAATACTTTTTAATATTCATATATTCAATTTTATCTTCCCACACTTGCAAATATTTGATTACTTTTTCGTAGTTCGTAGTCCACAAATAAACTAATAACTCCTTTTATGTACTAATATACGGAATCACCTCATTCAACCAACATGACATGGCGCCAGTTAGTTATGCGACTACCCTATTTGGTGGGCAATTTATGTTTCAGAAATCATTTAAATATTGTTATACGTATTTAACAAAATTATTTACTGAGAGCATCAGTTTGTCGTTGTTTTGACAGCGATTGTAACTTTTAGTATTAACAATTTGTTGGTAGGGCTCAAAAAATTTAACCGGAAGTGACGGAATTATTTGAAAACCTATGGGGTGTCAAGAAGTACACGGTAAGCATTGATTAGGATCAGGAAAGATGATTACCTACCACTAAACAATATGTCACAAAACACATACAATGCAAAGTAATACATTTGTTATAAGGTTAATCAGAAGTTGTCACCCTATATGACAGGTGGAGAATTTTTAGGTCCAGAATTTTGAACAATCCTAAAAACGTTGTCTTGATCGAGATGAAGAGGTTGGCATTATGCAAATTAATTAAAATTGTTTGAGCTGTTCAATTATTATCAGCGTGTCTTATTTTATTACCGATAGCAAAAAAATTCACAGCCGTTACCTATTTTTGAAAAATGGAAAATATTTCGGGGGAATTTTGTTCACGACAGCCCTGAATATATGTATGTCATTGTTGTACCTCTTGCTTTGATTTTATTTTATAATCGCACTTCCGGACATTAACGATACTCATAGCATGCATTCAACATCAACTACACCCAACGCAGATATCTATCTACATAGATATGTAACTTAACTATAATGTAGGTACTAAGCTATTTGGCAAGACATTATAAATTATAATCGTATCAAGAAAGTGTAATCTTTTAATTTAGACTTCCTGGCAAAAATTGCTTATCAGGTAGGCACCATGTTCATTTTTAAAAGGGTGGAATGCCTAAAAATATATTTGTCATAGAGCTTTAGATTTGCTACACAATTGCGATAAATTATTTAACCGGATATCCGTTGCGTCTCCAATTTCGATGCTGTTTGACAAAAACGTAAACAAACTTTTGTAATGTTAAATCTCGAGTAACTTGCTCTATCTCTCTGAAAAGAAATCGAGATTCAGGAAAAATTGCTGTTTTATCCCAGTAAAACATAAAAAGTGATCTAGATTCTAGAGGGAAAAAAGTTGTATCCCCAATGGAATAGGTACCACACAAAATATGCAACTTATGACGTTTGATGGAAAGCTTAATAAAAATCCAAACACACAAAATGGCGGATTCAAACAAAAATTGAGGAGCGTTGGATTTAAAGTTTAGGGTCAACTATACTGCTATGACGGCTTAAGCTAGTGTTAATGAATGAACGAATTCACTTCACTGGAGTTCACTTACCTCCAGTTTCATACTGGAATTTTAAAATATACTTTGGTTTAAACTTCATAAGTTCAACAATAAATTCGGTTGCACAGAATAGTTTAAACCTTGAACAGAGCTCATTCTGTAGTTTAAGTTAAACGACAGTATTCTGCCGTTTAAATCTCAGATCAGACGTTTGACAAAAACACAAATATTTGACGTTGTTTGTGTGTTGTTTGATAGAAAATACAAGGAACGATTTTGAAAAGGTCGTATAAAAGCTTATACTGTACAATACTGTCAAATTCTATTCATAAAATTTCGTTAAGTTTCGTTAGTTCAATTGAATTGAAGTTCAGATTATATTGTGAAACCGGACGAGTTGAACTTCGAATTTAAACTCACGTTCAGGTTCAGTAGAACTATTGCTTAAACTTCCAGTTCCAGTGTGAAACTGGGGGTAAGTACTGTACAATACTGCCAAATTCTATTCCTAAAATTTACTTAAACTGAGTTCAATTATTGAACTGAAGTTCAGATTACAATAATTGTGAAACCGGACGAGTTCATCTTCAAATTTAAACTCAAGGTTCAGTTGAACTCTAGTACTTTTATTGTGAAACGGGGGGTGAAACGATTAAAACGATTGAATAGACCTCATTCTGTATAGGTAAGCGAAGAAATGTCCAATGTAAAAGTTTATTCCGGGGGTAAAGTAAAAGTTTATTTATGAAGGGGTATCTCTGTGTATCTTACTTCGTTAGGGGGTCATAGAACTGTGCTGGATACCAGGACACTGCGGTATAGCTGGAGATGCGGGCAAGCTGATGAGCTTGCGAGAAGAGGCGGCGAATTGTTATAGATGTGGATATTAAACCACCTCTTTTGCATCATAAAAAGCGATATTAGGAATAAAATAATTAAGGAAGCCGATCGGAGGTGGGCGGGCCTCACCGGTCACGCAGTATCTAAGGCACTTTGGCCCCAATACGACCGTAAAAGACTTAGGGAAACCTTCAAACTAGGTAGGGAACAAATCATGACACTATCTTCTTAGAAGACATGACAAAAGGCTTAGGCTGGCAGACTTGGACACTTGCAGATTCATATAATGACCTGCAAGCCGAAGAGCCGAAGAGGACATAACACATACCTATACTGTGCGAATGTGAGGCAATATGTCGCAGTAGAAAGGAATTTCTGGGCAGGTACTTCTTCCAACATTTAGAGGAGATAGACAATACCAATTATAAGGCTGCGGTTCCGGTGCCAGCGAATGTAAGCAAATTTCACTCCCGCGAATTCACATAGTTCGCTGAAATAATTCAAAATTACGCATTTAATATGTTGTGGTTCCAGTACATAAAATTTTATCGCGCGAACTTACCGAATCTAAGCGAGTAAAATGTGTGATAGTTTTATTCGCTTATACATTCGCTAAGTTCGCGCGAGTAAAATTTGCGTTCACCGGAACCGCTGCCTAAGGGGCTACTTGGTTTTTGCAATGAAATTGGGGCTTTCTCAAGGGCAAGTGTTAAGGTGTTTTTCCATTGTAGGTCACTGCAATTGGTTCCCCCTAGGGATCGCGATGGGCCCTTAAGGACCATTCACATGGGAGCAAACGAACGAATTGATGAAATGCGAATAAACCACTTTTTATGCATGTGCAATTTTCTGTTTATAAATGTATAAAAAGTGGTTTGTTCGCATTTCATCAATTCGTTCGTTCGCTCCCATGTGAATGGTCCTTTATGGTGCCTTGTGCCTAGTGCCGTATGAGACATTTCATTCATACCCCCTTTTAACCTAACTTAACCTAACCTAGAGGGTCATAGTGATGACTGAAACATGTCTTCGGGTATTGACGGAGAGTAACAGTAGCACTCTACTCCCCTGTCTATTGCCTATGACAGTCCATCACTAAGGAGGTTCATGGTAGTAATGGGGAGTTTGAATCAATCCGTTCTTCTGCTTGACCAAAAGTCTGTGGAAATATTGTCTACTGGAGAAGGATGGACGGTAACCGTAGCAGTCTGCCCCCCCCCCCCTTTGACGAGAGACAAAGACTGGTGCTGAGCTGAAGAGCTTGATTGAAGCAAACCATCCTACTGCTTGGTACCGAAAAAAAAGGTTTAGAGTTTGTCCTTTAGGGAGAGCAAAGACGAAAGGTGACCGAAACAGTCTATTGTCTCTGATGAGATGTTCAGAGTAGCGAAATAAAGTTGACTGATGTAGTTAGCTCCTCCAGGTGGCGGTTAGTCTTCTTCGAGGGCGAAGGAGTGACGGAATCAGTCTAACCGCTCTGCTGGTAGCCTCTGACAGTCCGCTTGTAAGGAGTGTGGCTGGTATGTATACAGATCTGCTCTACAACTCGACATGGTAAACGTTTGACAATTTGTCTTCGGGAAAGACGGAATGGTAGGTACTTTGTTTCAATTGGTAATTGCGTGTTGATGTTTTATCGAAGCCAGTTGGATCTCTCAAATCTCTCAAATATAATTCGCCTAGGTCGATTCGCTTGAAGGCTATCGTGTTTTCAACAGTTAGACAGACGGACATGACTAAATCGACTCAAAACTTGATCCTGATTCTCAACTTAATGGGGTATCCGGTGACCAGCGTTGCCACAAAGTGCCCGATCGGGCTGGCACACCGTTTTGTATTTTGGCCCTTGGCCCCGGGCGAACTCAAAATGGCCCGTAAATCTTAATTTTTTGATAACATAGATGATTGCATTTCATACATACATAAATAACAAAATCCTAGTCTATCTCAAATATTGCATTGTGTTTGAAACCTAAACGAGTTCGCATACTGAAACTGATACTGAATGCATTAATTCACACACTATTTCCGCGTAATCACTTTTTGATACACTTTTTGGAGATCCACTCATCAATGTTAAGATTTTTTTCATATTCGACATTTAGCTGTCAACCATTGCTCATAGGTACGTTAGTTTATTATTCTGACTTAATTTTGTTTGACAAAAAATGGCTTTTACTACAACTTCTGTTGATCGTAGGAAATTTCTCAGGGATAAAGAATTTAATAAAAAATAAAAATTTATTAAGTAAGAATTTTGAGAAAAAAACATTTTAAGTAAAAAAATGAAACAACAAATTTTAAAATTTTGATTTTAAGGAGTCATAACTTTTTTGTAACTACTGTATTATTATTAAATTTGAGTTAAATTTTTTGATTAGGTAATTTTCTTTGGTGAGTTGTGGCTGTGGCCCCAGCTATTTGAAAATGGCCCTCAAAAAGGCCCGCACTTTTTTTTTCTTTGCGGCAACGTTGCCGGTGACTCTTTTCTTGCCATTACAAATGTAATGACAACGTGAATATACCATCCTGTGGAGTCTATGAAAAAAAAAAAAAACTTTTAGTATAGGTATCTATGCCGATTTAAAGTTTGACTGCCGACGAAAATTTTTATATGAAAATTGGAAATGTTCGTTCAAATTGTTTTCGTTGTTTTTAGTAAATTTTGCTCTTACATAAAATCTTCCTTCACTTTTCCAAATCTGAGCTTTTATGAAATTTACTGAGAAAAATACAGAAACACATTTATTCATCCATGTACCTAAACATGAAAATTATTCCCGCTGCAAAGCAGAAACTGTCAAAAAGCAAGCCTTTAGCGAACTTCAAGCTTACCAAAGTAAGTCCCTAGGCAGTGATCATCCCCTGTTCTTCAGGAATAAGTAGTAATAAGACATGAATGCAGATCATAAACTTTTGTGTGTAAAATATTTATTTTTCGATACTGTCAAAAACATTTTGATACATAAAACAATTTTTTTTTAACATATTTACTTGAGTCTTTCGGAAGCCCCCATTCATTTATTAATTTTATCGTTACAATTAACATTAAAATATAGTTTTACTCTTTTTTTTTTTCTTGTTTTGTATTTAAAATATAATTATGTATATAAATATTGTGTATATTTAATATATGTATATATATATAGATCATTACAAATGTGTTTCTTTTTTTGTTTGCTTTTTTGTGTATGTATGCTTTTTCTTTTGTTTTTGCTCATACAAATTAAAATGTGTATAAAATAAAATTACAAATTAGAATAAACATTTAAATATACTACAAATATAATATAACTTTCCTAATTGTTAGGAAATACAAGACACAGAAATATAATAAGATTGAACGAGTCAAAAATAATAAATTATCATTTAATTAAAAAAATATATTCATAGGTATGTATTTTGTAAATATTTATAGTATTTGCTTTTGCTTTTGTGGATTTTGGATTACATTTTGTGCACGCATTTTTTACTTCCATACTCTTAGTACATACACTTACTTTTCTAGTCATCATCCTTATTGTCGGTTTTAAGATCATATTTAGCACACAGTTCTTCTGGCGAGAGGCCTATGAGGTTCTGCAGATCGCCCACGAATCGGTAGACATACCGCTTGCCCGCCGTCTTGTGTATTATATTCTTATCGTAATAGTACCGCAAACCACGACTCAGCTTCTCATAGTTCATTTTTGGTTTATTCTTTCGGATGCCCCAACGGCGGGCCACCTCATCTGGGTCGGTGAGTTTGAATTCCCATCCATCCCCGGTCCAAGATATGAAACTTTGGCAGGTTTTGTCCATGAGCAGTTCGAGCAGGAATTGCCACAGCTGAATAGGCCCGGAACCCGTGAAGCAGGGCACCCCACCGGGTGCGGTCGGGTAGCCTCCACCGCCGAGGCCCTTCTCCAGGCCCATGGAACTCATGTAGGCCGCTAGGTTGTGCGGACTGCACTGATCCGGTGCGAGGTTGAATTGATGCGATTGTGGCGGCTGGTGGTGACTGCTTTGAAACGCTGACGGCGGTGGGTGGTAGGGTCCGAAGTCTGGCGGTGGGTAGGAGTCATGATATCGCG
This sequence comes from Cheilosia soror, assembly GCA_949372485.1. NCBI lineage: Eukaryota > Metazoa > Arthropoda > Insecta > Diptera > Syrphidae > Cheilosia > Cheilosia soror. The sequence continues at coordinate 137,641,846 of OX443561.1, read as the reverse complement.
GTCGTGCGTACGGGTTGTACTTGTGCTCACCTAGGATGCCAGAGTAGTAATCAGGTCCGGGTCCGTGTGTTGACGATGAGCCACCTCCGCCGCCACCACCACTAGCACTGCCACCACCACCACCTGTGTCCATTTGATAGGAGGGTGGCGGCACATGATGCGAGTGATGGTGATCCATCATCGTCGTGTCGTGGTAACCATCGTTGCCGCCAAGACCTGGTTCCTCCTTGATGTGGTGGTACAGTGGCGCCCCGGAATTCGAACCACCACCAGCATTCATAGCCATGTGCAAGTAGCTGAGGTTCAGCGCGGCTGAGTTGTTGTTATGTGAGTAATCTGCAGCGGCATTTCGTGTGTCACCATGCGCCACTATTGTCGAACTACTACTATTGCTACTACTGCTGCTACTAGTCGAACTGTTGTTCGTTGACACTTGGTGGAGTTGATGCGGCTGGGGAGTATGTGACGCTATCACCGGGTGAATGTTGAGACCCACTCTTTCTTGTTGTGACATTTGTTGTGTGGGCGGTTGTTGTTGATGCTGGTGGTGTTGCTGTTGCTGTTGTGGTACTGGGGGTGGAGGTGTGCCGCTATGCGGCGTCACTACCGATCCATGCGAGGTCGAATGAAAACTGCTGTTATCACTAGAAGAGTAATCGTGTGCGGTTAATCTTTGATTATTGTTGTTACCTAAGTAATTGGTTATTTGGTCCGATCCACAGACTGACGTCGAGCCACACAAATACACTGCAGTCGCTCCAGCGCCACTGCCACCATCCTCGCAGTCTTTCTGCAGAATCTCCAAATGCTCCCATAGTATATCGCCAGTGAAGGGTGGTGCGATCGCTAAGAATCGCTCGCGTCCCAGCGCCACCATCGCTCTTCCCGTCATCTTGAGGAACGGCTGGATATTCATCGATTCCAATGAGAACTCCTTGGTGGCCCAATTCAGCCAATAGATCACATGATCTTCAGTCCATTCGCGTGGATCTTTGGTGATATTACAATTTTGTACTTCTTTCTCCCAAGAGGCAAAGGACGCCTTCAAAACCTCGGCGACTTTCTTGTTTGTGCCTGGTGTAAACGGTGGTATCTGTGCCGGCACATCCAACGACGCCTCATGATCCGATAGATCGGACAAACTACGCAGCGTTGCCCCATCCTCTGTCGATTGATCCTGCTGTTGATGCTGGTGCTCCTCCTTTATGAATACATTCTTACCCTGAACGAAATTCGGTAGAAATGTAACTTTACGATTCTTTTTCAATCGCATCTTAGGTTTTAGTGTAGTGATCTCTATTTTGTTTGTGATTCTTAACTAATTTATAGTTATACTATATCTTTTAGATTGTTTTTGTTTTTTTAGTAGTGTATGTGGTGCGTATGTACAGATATTACGAAAGATAGTAGTGTATTATACGTTTTGCCCATTTATACTATATGTAAACAGTAAACACAACAAGAAGTTGATCATCGATGCAAAATTAAAAATGTTCTAATAGAAAATGAGAAACCAAAAAAAAAAGAAATAAAAATACAAAATTTCAAACAAAAATCAAAAAGAAAACAGAAAATAGTCTTCCAAGTAGTGGGAGGATCAAGGGATGTGATTTTTTTTTTAAGGGATAAAATGTTTTCGAAAAAAAAAATATAAAAATTAATAACTTATCATATTTATTACAACAAAAAAGGCCACACACCATACTCTCTGCTTCTCCCTCTATCTGCCAAGAGTTTTCCCGCGATCAACGAAGATCTATGTGCACTCTTCCTGGCGCTCCGCTCTCTCTTGTTCGTCTATTTCCACTCTCTCTCGGTATATATGTCGGTAGGTAAGACGAAAAAAAAAAAATTACTTCCTCTTGAGTTCATTCATGGATAGAATCGATCGTGTGTATAGTTGTAGAAAAAAAAAACACGAATCAAAGAAAAAAACGAGAAAAGGCGTTCAACAAGTGATCCTCCGGATACGGCAACGGCAACGACAACCACGACTACGTAGCTTATTATCGCACTTGCGCATGATCCACATTCAGTTCTTTAAGTATTTCTTCTTTTTTTTTTGTAATTTTTCTTTCATTAATTTGCACCGCGAATTACGCACTGATTCATAAAAATTAGGCACTCGATTTTTTAGGTTTCACACTAGTTTTACTTCGAGTTATCTCATGAGAGAACAATCAGAATTATTTTTCTTTTGCTATTTTGTATATTTTTATCTCTGTGCACTTTCGATTTAGACACTATACACTAATTTCATTCTGTAATTCCTCTACACAACTAGTACTAGAGGGTCTAACTATAAGCACCAGACGGAGACGACGAACGACAACGACGACGACGGCGAAATGATATTCAACACACATTCAACACATTTCCATATAAAATGTGTACCTCTCGCTCTGGCTACCTCTGCTTTGATATCGACGAACAGGCACAGCACACATGCAGCACACACAATTTTTGACAGTTCACTTCCGCTGCAAACAAGATAAAACAACACAAAATGAGGAAAAAAAAATGCCATTTCAAATTGAAAACAACATAACAAAAAAAAGCGCACCTGACATCAGACGCTCGATCTCGCTCACACTTGTTTAATAGATGCTGTTGGCCATATGGGATCGAACGAACATCGAATCATCATCGCACAGGGTTGGTGTGAGTTTAGAGTTTTTTTTTTAACTTCTATTTGAAGAGAGAGCGAAGAGTTACCACAGCGCAACGGCCAAGGCAACCGAAATGGTGGAGGAATTTATAGCATTTTGTGGTGTTTCGGACGGAGCATATTTTCTTCACCCGCATACGAAACGAATGCAAACGGTGGTGGTTGCTATGTTTTGCGTGGTTGGATTTTTGTTTGGTCTGGTCGGGAGTTTCTTTGTTGGGAAAAATGTTAGTGGATGTTGATGACATTTGGGAAGGGTGGCAAAATATGTGCGATCAGTGAAACTACCATACAGTGAGGTGTGTAAATAAGGGACACTTTGTTGGGAGTTTATTTTTGTACATTTTGGTGACACCAATTTTCCTTATGAATTAGGTATTCGATAAAGGAACTGAGTATCCCGCACGAAAAATAACAAAATGCGAAAATCTGGAAGAAATATAAATTCTGAATGCATAAAGGAAGATTATAAGGATGTGTAGGTAGGTAATATTTCTGCAAATCATTGTGGGTATTCACTTAAACGCGTAAAAGCCTCATAAACTGCGTAAACTGCAGAAATTTAGCACCTCGCAAATGAACTGTCAGATTTTGTGTGGAGAATAGTTTACGCAGACCTCATAATTTTCTGCGACGATTTAGGCTCGGAAACCAACCGCGGAAAGTTACGCAAGTTACAAATGTCAAACAGCCCGTATGAATTGTTTGTTTGATTCCAGATTTACAGTCGATTTACGCGGTTTACGCAATTAAGTGAATACCCTTAATTATTCGATTCCAACTGAGTATCCTGCACGAAAAAGAACAAAATGCGAGAATCTGGAAGAAATATAAATTGTGAATGCATAAAGGAAGATTATAAGGATGTAGGTAATATCTTTGCAAAGCATTATATAAGTATTCACTTAATGGAGAATAGTTTCCACCGACTTAATAGTTTTCCGCGTCGATTTAGGCTCGGAAATCAATCGCGGAAAGTAATGCTAATCACATTAATGTCAAACTTTGACAGACAGTTTTCAGAGTTTTTTTTTGTTGGATGATCTCAAAATGACGGTAAGAATTCAAGTAAAGAAAATAATTTTGATTAGTTGACAGTCGATTTACGCAATGACATTACCGAGGGTTGTTCATTTAAACCACCGCAGAAATTTATACATTTACGAGATGCATAAGTTTGTCAGAGTGAATACTGGTAAGAAGGGGGTATTAAGCAAGGAGCATCGAACGGTAATCAGATAAAATTCGTCGGCTGAGTTCTATCTTGTCCAATGTCCATTTTTTAAGTTGTTGGGAAATCGATTTTTAAAGTTCAGGTTCAAAGTTTTTATTCATTAACCCTGATTTTTGTCCTAAAGCAATTTTTTTATGAAAGCTCAGAATATTTCATATATAATGAATATTACATTTTTGTACTTAAAGTATCTGCGAATTAAAATAAAAATCAAAATGTACCATTCAGTCGTTTTGGATATTGGACAATGATGTATGGGATGAGTAAAAGTTAGTTCACATAATGTATGAAATTGAACAAAAAACAAGTAAGACAATTATCTTCGACTATGCCGAAGCTCAAATACCCGGTACTGTATTATTGTAAAAATAAAAAAAAATATTTTAGTACTAAAAAAATATATATTTGTATGGGAGTTATGGGTAGTTTTTATTCGACCAAGCTCATTTTTTGTCAAAAAATTTTAAATATTATGAAAACAATATGTGCAAAGTTTAAAATTGCTATCTTTATTGTAGCTACTTAAATTTAATTTTTAACATCAAAAAGCTATATAAATCCGATATTTTTGTATGGGAGGTAGTAGTAGTTTTCATCCGATCTTGCTCATCTTCGAACTTAGCCTCAGTTTGGTGGATAAAAGCTTACGTATCAAATTTCAAGTCGATAGCTCTTAAATTACGGCCGTAATCGTGCAGACGGACAGACGGACAGACGGACAGACAGACGGACATCGCTAGATCGACTAAGAAAGTGATGCTGATCAATAATATATATAGTTTGTCATACCTACAACGCCTCCTTATGTGCGTTACAAATGGAATGTCAAAGTGAATACACCCTCGCCACAGTGTGGTACCGGGTATAAAAAAAGTTATATTGAACAAGATAAAAATAAAGAAAACGAAACTATGAAAACAATGTAACTAATAGTACTATTGAACAAAAAGTCTTCTTAGTTTAGTGGTTATTGAGCACCTAGATCTATATAACTTGAAAACTGAAGGAAATAGAACAAAACGGATTTCACCAAACGAAAGAATGTCCCCAAATTAGTAAGACTGCATACCTATTTCGCCAAAAATGGTTTATTTGACAAGATAGAACTCAGCCGACGAATTGGCAAAAACAATGCTTGCAATATTTTGATATTGTAAATTTTGTTGACATTTTTCATAAAATATATATACCTATGTATTTGGTTTAGAAAGTAGTGTCACTAATTTAAGTGCTAATGTTTATATATACTGTGGTCTGCTATTAAAAAAACGAGGTTTCCGTGAGTATCCTTTCTATTAAAGCCTCGTTTTAACGAGCATTTCTCGAATACCCACTTTCACACTGCGAGCTTAAGGGCCGGTTTGTTCACAGCTGGTTAAATCTGTGGTTAGGTTATCATAGATTTAGTTTAACGCATGATTAAATAACTATGATAACCAAAAAGGGTTTGTTCACTTATTTTTCACTTTGGTCACAAAACCACAGATTTGCGACAAATCGTTCCAGTTTTCCAGTTTATTTGTCAATTCAGTTGTTAGATTTAATCAATAGTTAAAATTGTCACAACCGCAGCAATGCATTCAATTTTTTTCACATTGACTTGCATTGTATTCATCTGCCAGTTGTTGTTGAAAATGCGTCCACATAGCAAATACGAATGCAACACACTATTTTGCTATTATTATTTATTAAATTAATTTTTATTTTTGAAAGAAAGTTGTTTTGTTTTTGACTGTTACGTCAAAGCTTGAACGAACAAAATTCCAGAATTTCCTTGGTTAATGTCGTTAATCGACGAAAATCGCCTGGTTATCGATTTCTGTGATTAACTAACCAAATCATGGATCCAAGAATAAACTCAGAATTAAAACAAATTTGGTTTTCACAGTACAGATTTAACGATAAACTTCACTTAAACAGTGCCTTAAGGAAACCCACCGACTTCCGTGGCTTAAGTAGGTATCAATACAGAAAATACATACAGCCGTATTTATTAGATTTCCTTAAAATGCCTCTGAGAGCTTGTTTAGTTAAACATCAGCTACTTTGCTGAAATTGTTATTTATAAACATTTTTCCACTGTTGATGTTGCTTTACTAAATAAGGTTGGTGTCAAGATAAGTAGAAATATATGAGAAACAATTACAAAAAATACAGAAAACTAGTACTTTCTTCCACTGAAACCGACATCAGCTGTTTTCTGACAAATTTTTTGTTTAAACAAAAATATTTGAAATGAAGAAATCAAATATGTAGGCACCTAATGCAAACTTTCACTCAAAAAATCCGTGCCTAAAAGCAACTGAGCTCTATGTTGCTGATCCTGATGAAGATCAAAAAAAAAAAAAAAACAAAACAAATAGGTATCAATTCAATACCGGATGACCATTTATTTGGTATTTTGTAAAAATTATTACATGGCACACACACACAAAACAAGATTATTTTTTAAAATTTAGTATCACAGACGAGGAACACCAATAATTAGAGCTGAAATGAAAGTTTCTAAAGGATATGCGTATCAAAACAAAACAAATAACATCACCAGCACGAATAAAACAAATTGCTGCAATAATTCAACACGATTTGCATTTAAGAATTTTTATTCTTTTCAAATAGAAAATATAATTCGATTTTTTAGACTACAACGCGAAAAACTAATGCAGGTCGATTTTAAAGAATACTCGAAATAAATGCAAACTTTTGTGATCACTCGATTCACAATTCCACCCCGAAAATGACATTTCCAAAGTAAAAACAATTTACGCCAGCTCTACTCAGTCTCTAAACGCAAATTTTTGTGTTTAAGTTACGCGGCCTTAAAACTACGTTACTTAAATATTAGAAAAATGTTTATAAATAACGTTTTCCTGCGTAAGGGCATTTTAGAGGGTGCGTAAAGTTAAGCAGGCTCTACGTCACGTTTATAAATACGGCTGTATATCTGTAGACATTTTTGTATGGGAGATAAAATTTAGCGCGAGCAGGATATTGGTCCTCCGCACACGAGACTAATTCTGCAGACATAAAACCGATTTTGTAGGCGAGGGGACTGAAGTGAGGGGAAACAAACGGAATAAAATGTTCTGCCGAGTTTGAGCGGTTGAATAAGGCATAAAACTAATACATACACAACTTTCAAAATATTTCAATTGTGAAAATAATACTACACAATGAAAAGAGGTTCATATATATAATTTGTCTGCCGGCAGAAATCATCCCGTGTGCGCTCGAAGTATGGTATAAAAACGGTTTTCTGCCGGGAGAATTAATCTCGTGTGCGGAGGCCCATTGGGCTTAAAGGATTAAGTTTGTTTAACAAAAGTATTTATTTTTAAGTCCAGTCGAAAAATGAACATAATTTACAAATGGCACAAACGACTTTTTAGTCTACGATCAATTAATTAATAATAATTTAAATAGTTTCAAAATAATTTTAATTTTAATAAGCTGTGTATGTCACCAAGAGCTTAGAAATAAGCAACTTAAAGATAACTAAGCCTGGCAAGACCCTTCTTTACTATTTTAATATTGAATAAACTTGACCCCAAACTCAAAATTTCAAAAGCTGAAAGGGTCAATTAAATCATTACCCGTCAATCGACTTGTTCGTAATGTGCCCCGAAAGGATACATGTTTACTTTGTCAACATAAAGTTGTGGATTTTACAATAGATATATATGGATCTGAATTTTGCGAGTTACCTACCTATAGCCTGAGACAATTTACGATGTACCTACCTGGTAACAGTACCTAAATGTCCGTCGCACCTACCCAAAAATCTTAGGTACCCACATAATTTCGCAAAACATGTTTACCGTCGAACACAACCATTGCGCAGCACACATTCTACGCCTATTGAACACATCCCTCCGATACAGTCATCTCTTTTTCTCTTTCAGTTGACTCACTTTCTAAACATTTTGACAGTTCAGAATATTTTCAAAGTGGATTGCCTCATTTTCGCTTTTTCTCAATTTTCTACGACATTCCGTCACACACTCTCGCACGCAAGAGTACCTTAACGAAAAAAGGGGAGGAAAAGTGAAAAATTTAATTATTATTTTTTTTACATAAAAGTCTGCATTAAAACAATTCCTCTCCTCCTTCCCTCATTTATCCATCCGACTGCTTTCATTACTCCCAAAAAGAATTCACCAAAAACTTTTTAGCAATTATAATCCAAATCCTACCGAAGCGAAAAAAGTTTCTGTATATTTTTCCACCTGAGCGAAGAGAAGACCAAAAGAAATCCACAAAAAAAAAAAAAATTGTAAACGTCCAGTGAAAGAACACAGAACGTAGATAGAAGAAAAAAGTTTCACCCAACAAAAACGAGAAATAAAAAGCAATTGGCAGTGAAAAACGCAAAACTTCAAGAAAGATATTCCGAAAAAGGATTGTATATGTGGCAATAAAATTTGTGTGCGTTTAAAAGTCGTTGTGTAAAAGCGATCTCTTCCCTTTCATTAATTAAAAAATTAAAAAGAATAAAACAGTAAGCACAAGTGATCAAAAACAACTTCCTCTGTAAAGTGTGTGTGCGTAAAGTGCGAGTGTAAACGGCTGCAACGAGGAAGTTCCTTCCTCTGTCAGAATTGTCGCCGCGGAAAAACCATGTCCTCGACGACTTCTCCCGCCGCAACCGGAGGAGGTGCTGTAACAGCTGGTGACGATGCAGCCACAATTGAGGAGCTACGTTTGGAAATCGAGCGCCTGTCTCGTGAGCTAGACCAGGCCAGCAGTGAGAAAGTTCAATCCGCCCAATTTGGTTTGGTGTTGCTCGACGAGAAGAGCTCCCTCCAACACAAATGCGAGGAACTCGAAACTTTGTACGAGAATACAAAACATGATTTGGATATCACACAGGAGGTGAGTCTTCTTTTTTCATATTTGGGTTAATGGAAACACAATTTGGTTAATTTACGAGTACATAAGTGCTTTTGGGAAACGATATGGGCGTGTAGTGTCCCTAATTACAAGCACTGACTCTCCATTTTCACTTAAAATTTATAGAATTACGTACATTTATCACAGTTTTGTGTATAGTCATTCATTATTTAGACAAGAATGTGAACGCAGGGAGGAACTCGAACTCTTGATGTCTTATGCATAAATCGGCGTGAATAATTAAAATGAATCTGTTAAAAAATCGATATCTCCAGAGACTAGGAGTTACCTCAGTGCACAGTGTCTATTGTAATGAGATTCAGCATTTTGTATATGGGCATTAGTCATAAAATCGTGGCCACTTAAGTAGATAGGTGTAGTTGTACCATGATTGCTTTTGAATTATACATTCGGAATCTATTCTCTAGGCAACCATTGACTTGGGAGGGAATGGAATGTCTGCCTTCTTACATATGAATTAAATGAGACAACTCAAAGCAATTGAGTTCCGGCTTGATGTGCCAATCATCGTTTAGTGAAAAGTGATGTAGCTAACTTGTAATTCTTATTATCATATTCGTTTTGTATGATCTCTTGCATGTTATCTCTATTTTTATCACTATTTGCTGATCTATTTCAAAACTAGGTCTTTTAGGTACAATTCTTGCAATCGGCTAATGGCTCTCATGCTTTTATAGAATAATCCAAAAGTATACTAACCAAATTCACATTTTGAATAACAGTATAGTACATCTTCAATAGCCCTACTAGTACGACATATCTCTGCTTGTGAGTTTATTTATTGAAGGTTTAACGAATGTTTCTGCGTCCAAGGATACGCGACGATATTGCTATTCTAATTAGAAGTACATTGAAGGAAGTCTCAAAGACCCTACAGAAAGCTCTTGGACTTATAGTTGAGTAATGCGTATAAACTCAATGGTGATACCCACCCTATTGACTACAAGAGTACATAAACACAACTGCATAAACTACTGGGGAAACTGGCCCCCTAAATAAGCCCACTATTGGAAGACTTCAATATAAGTTACCTTTTGCTTTACCCATTCGTGGCATACAAAACAAAGCAACAAACTTCAAAGCCTAGAATCTGTATTCTGTACATTTTGGGTGCAGTAAGAAAAATGCCTATCGGAGCATTGGAGGTTCTTCTTCTCCATACACCACAGACAGGAAGCAGATCTCTAGGCTAAAAAAACCCAAACTAGTTCCTCCTTACGTTATACAGAAACTCAATAAAATTAACTATTGGTAAACCTAAACCTATTGGTGACAGTTGTTTCAACTCCCTTCCTCCTAGTCTGGGCAAATACAGTTCCGTATTCCAAGCTAAAATACATACAAGAACGCTTTCCATCAGGATGTAACTAATTAAGATAGCAATTCTGTTAAGAGTTTGAGAGCGCCACCCAGTTCGGTCTCCATAAATGTAATGAAATGAAGCAAAGTTTGGGCCAATGATATCGAACCGAGACAGCACGGGGATATTTATTCTTAAATGACTTTGCCTTGCAGCTACGATAACAATACGGCTATTGAACCGCACACGACGCAATTTCCAATCGTCAAAATGCAAAGCGTAAATATGTCGAGTGATGAAGACGAATTTCTTTTACTAAGTTATTTCCATGATCGAAGAAATGCAATGCAGGAGAAAGTATTAGGTGCATCCATACATTTTAAAAAAAAATACAAGCACACGAAAATTTATTGCCACCGAAGAGTTAGCAGAAGACGATTCAAAATTTCACATATTTTACAGAATGTCAAAAAATATCTACATGCACAACATGCACATGCTGCGACGATTTAAATACAAGTGTGCGACAACAAATCGTATGTCGCTCGTACATCGCATATGACAATACGAGCCGTGTGCGGAAGGCCTAAAATGATTGAACATTTGAATTCTACGTACCTACATATTTTTCCTGAAAATACAATTTATACATATTTTCGTATATCAGAAGGAGTTTCTTTCTTAGCCGTTTGTTGCTTATGAATCCGCTGATACTTAAAGCGCTTTATCGTTAAGAATGATTTTGAGATAAAAATTAGGATTACTAACCGAACATAAATAAAAGGTTAGGGAACCGTCTTTTAGTAATCATGAAAAATGACAGACATGTGAATATAAATTTAAGTACATATTTGGAAAAGTTTTTACTAACTGAACTACAAGCAATCGAGAAGAGAAAAAAAGCTACATTATTTTTCCGCCTTCTGACTGAACTGATACCATTTTTTACCAATTTGCTTCTCATATCACAGGAAATCAAAACACAAATGCAAATAGTCGTTACACACGCATACCAAATATAGGACAACAAATTTCAAATCAATTTGTCAATTTTTAGGCAACTGACGGTTTTTTTCAATTCGTTCGAACTTACGTTCGAGACACGACTACGTAATCAACGTAACGTAATCCTATTTTCATTAAAAACTTTATCAGCCATTTATAAACTTTATACACTCTTTATAATAGCTCTAAACGCAAAAATACATATTAGGTAATATATAAAAAATTATGTAAGAATTTGTAAAAATTCGTAACAGAACAGTAACGAACAGAATAATGTGACAGTAAAAATCTGAGCACAGCTTATTTTGACAGCTAACGGCTGACGATATGATTGGGGGCGTTTGCTATTCGCACGTTGTTCGGGACACGACTACGAAACGAAATGTCAAAGTTTATATTACGTCAAGTTGGGGTATTTGGCTCGCGACAAAGTCGTGTCCCGAAAATCGGTAAACGTCAGTTCAGTACAAAATCTGTCAAAATGAACGTGCGAATAGCCACTTCGATGATTGGGGGTACAAACAATAGAGGAAAGTACATTGTCCAGAGCCCTGATAAGTCTAATGTCGTTTTCCATTGGTTTCACCCGGGATTCACTCATTCTGAAGTCCAATGGAACAAGAAAACCGCATCTGTCCGACTATATTCAAGCTTTGGTGAAATGTCAAATATTAGTATATGGCTGCTGGCAGCTGGCTTTTATAAAATATAATAAATTGTAATTGTGTAAGTGCTTCTTGAGTGGATTCTGACTTGAAATTGAGAAGCGAAATTCTCTTCTGAGAATCAGCAGAAGAGTATTTTTTTTGCGAAAATGGAACGGTTTCAGAAGTGATTTTTTTGATTCTGGACGCTCCCGGACGCTTATTTTTGTCCAATAAAATCTGTTTTGGTTAAAATAGGAGGGCAATCCTTTCAGGTTAGTTAGCTGTCTGTGTCTGATTCTCAAAATAGAAGATGCTAATTGCTAAATAAAAACTTTGGGAAATACTTGGTTAATTTTCTGAAAAATAATACAAATTACATCTCTTTTTTCACTGCTACACATCCCGCCATTCGCCAAAGTCTGACAAACGTCCGTGAGCATTACTGCCATGAGAAAGCTTCTCAATTCAACCGTATTCTGCATGAAATTGTTAATCGCATCCATTCGTCTTAAAAACAGAAACTCACACAAACCAATCATGGTCTCATGGTCTTATACGGACATTTTTGGCCAAATGTACCTATTTTAAAAATACTTCACAGTAATTTATCATTTTTCTTATTGCTACACTTCTTTTGGCAAAACATCCCTGGTTATAATTCCGGCTGCAAATTATAACCACTAACGCTGAACTGTACTAAATATTCGCACCAACAACTATCGCAGAAATTTAATCTATGTGCAATGTATTTGTGCGAAAGTATGTTCAGTTCTGATTACATTCAGTTCCCGAAAATATTTTAATCAGTTCGTTCTTATGATAATGCCATTTACTCGCATGAAAAACTAAACGATAGCAGAGATTTATTAGTCGCAGGGGGAATCCATTATTTTTCTATTCTTTTCTACTGTATTTGCTGCTGCAACGTCCCTCTGTGAAATTCTTATCACATTTCTCTGGTCGATTTCATGAGCTCCGTCCATTTATTTATTAATTTTTAAGATTGTCTTTTGTCTTTGAGCAGTGTACACATGTCTTTGTTTTACTTTCAACGTTCGTCAGCAGGCATTCATTTATCAAATTTAATTAAAGTGGCAACGAAACTAATGTAGATACGAGACGAGGTAGGTATGTGTATATGTAAAGTGAACGCATTATGTCTGTTTCTACACCAAGCAAAAGTTTCATATTACCATGAATTTCGTAGGTAACTGTGTACATACTAATTTAATCTAAACATCAGGCAGAAACTCAATCCAATTTAAAAATCAATTTATTTGAAGAGAGCCAAAAATATTCATACATTTCCACGATCAAACATAAATGGTTGATTTTAACATTGAAGAACAGAAAAGGGCAAGGAAAAGCGTAAATCGGTTGATTTACGAGCCACACTTCCTATGGGGACTTTCTCTATTCAAGCCTTTGTAACTGTTGACGTATCAATGGCGCACTAACCAACCGACCGTGATGATTGCAAGCAATGATTCGTGAACTATTGTAACATTATCCATTTCTGCATTAGCCACATGCATTAAGGCAATAATAGAACCGGTTGACATGATATTATATGTAATTATTCGATGCGTCGATGGTGCATCCAATGAGAGCAGTAAAATCAAGAATTAGATCAAAATAAACTGCACGGGCACTTGATGGAATTCCTGCTCAAACATAATTCAACCTAAACATGATTAAATGCACCTAATCCATCCAAAAAACCAAGAACGAAAGTATAACTTCTATAAAACAGAGACAAGACACAAGTGAACGGTCCTTATCTATAATTAGATTTACCATGGAAAGATCTTTAGTGCCGATTGACTATCTTAGAATAAAGTCAGTCATTGTAGACGTGCGGTGTTCTTCAAGGCAATCTCTGATATAACCATCAAGTCTTGAAACGTTTGCTCTGGAAAATAAATTAAATTAGTAATGAGTAATTAGTCATGAGTTGGACAACCATAATGGCAACGAAAGTTCACACAGAGATGTTACAATATGTGAGAAATTTGCAACATGTTCGTTATTTGTTCACAAATTGAAGCAGACTGCAGAAAGTATTTAAATAAGTTCCTTGTAGCAACCATGTTGAACTCACTGTTTAAGTTCTTTTAGTTAATTTCAATCTACATTTTATAGACCGCCAAATATTAAACTCCGATTTAAGTCATTATGGAATGTGGTCTTAGACAGAAACACAAACCAGTAAGAATAGACCGTCGACTCCTCCCACATAACGGACTTTGCCTACAAGCTGCCGGCGAGACCAGGATTTTTCATGTATTGGTGCTGTACAAAATCAAAGGGGCGCCATTAACGCACGCATACTTGAAAAATCCTGGTCGCATGGTATTGCATAGAAAAACATTGCCGCCATTAATTTTGACATTTACACGTATTCACAGACAGGGAAATTCTTTCCGGGGGGGAATCGGGTAGGTGTACGGGAAGTCGGCGGTCTATTATTACTGGTTTGTGGACAGAAAATTAAACTGTAGTCCTCACATAGTTTGGTTTGGTTGAAAGCGGATGCCAACTTGGAAACGCCAACACACTTAGACCGGCATAGGTCCATTGTGATACTTAGAACGACGGATCATTGAGAAGAACGTTTGTCTCTTCCTAGCATATTATGAAGCGTAGAGGCTTTCTATGCCTGTGTTTGTCAGATCACCTATGTCGTTGTAATGAATGTGAAGCTTTCTTCTACGTTTGGGCAGAAACAAAGAAGGTGAGGAATAGTGTCCTCTTCTTCTGTATCTATACTATACAGCTTCTGAAAAAGTCGTTAGTAGTGTTTTGTTTTTGTTTTTGTTTACAAGTAGCGATTAGTATGCGTATGCCCAAGGTGCCTTTATCCGACTTGATGGGTAGAGTTGTTCCTATTCTGGGGAGTTCATCATTCCCTGGAATTTCTATCTATGCCCCGTCACCCAAAATAGGTGAATGTTGAACTGTTCGGCCATCTCCATAAGAGACGATCCACAGTCGAAGGCTACTGGAGAAGTTATAGAGATTGAGTCCGAGGACTTGATATGGATGTTTGGCTGTCCAAAAATTTGCAGATATCTTTAAAGCATATCACGATTTTCTTGAGCCAAAATAAGACTTCTTTTATCGCCACAATTACCGCCTGGAACACGTTACAGTAGTTTGGTAGACGAAAGGAGAGCTTAAGGTTAAGACTTTCCGAGAAATCACCCCACTACACCAAATCCGTCATTGTTTTTCGAGCCGTCAGTAGAGAAGTGAATTGATTCATCTTCTGAAAATGTATCCACATTCCAGATTGATCTGGAGAGGGGATGGTGACGAGAAGTGCTTGTCAAAGCTTAAGGATGGGGTGGTGCAGTCAGTGATTTCGGTTAAAATTCTTCAGAATGGAAGCGTGGCCAAAGTCTCCTTGACCACTGTGAGGTAGCTTAAAGCGAAACTATCCTTTCTTAAACCCCTATATCAAAGGGTGGGTAATAGATGAAACACGTATGTACATGCCAGCTGTGCGCTGGACCTTGCTTAGATCGATTTATGGCTTTTTCCAAGGCTGCCCACCAGACAATTACCCCACAAGTGAGTATCGGTCTTATGAACGAGATATACAGCCAGATCCCATTTATTTCCAAAAGCTTTTCGGCAAGAGAAAACTGCTACTGTAGCCTCCTTGACTTTTTCTTGAATGTTAAGTTTCCAACAAAGCTTCCTGCTTAGTCAGAGAAAGTTAGGCTGATACCATTGACCCCTCCCGATCCCGACTATCGGAATTTTAAATTGGTAAAGAGCGCCAGACCAGTTTTATGGGGGTTCACACCCAAACCACACCGACACGCCCATCCAGCTAGCTTGTTTAAGCATTTTGTAGGAGCTCATTTAAGTTAAGGAGCTTATTTAAGTGCTTTCCTGAAACAGTTATGGCAATATCATCAGCATAAGCGATCACCGTGCATCCTTAACCTTCCATCATTATCGTGCCTCTACCAACAGATCTTCTTGCGGACTTCTCACTGAAGTTGATAGTCTGACCATTAAGCAGTAGATTAATCAAAATGAGATGGACGAGAGGAACGAACTCCATTTTGGTCTGCCTTTAAGGTTACAAAAGAATTCCAAAAAAAAAAAAAAAAATAAACGGTTATGCTATAAGCTATACATATTCTATATTTCTTTCAACAAAATCATCCGACCAAGGAGGTAATTTATATCCTAGTTAAGCTGTGACATATGTTAAAGTAGATACAACGGTTTTACCTTTCATTCATTAAAAAGAAAACGATTTTTGTGTCGTCTAAATAAAATCAAAAATTTCAACCACGTACCTGCATGATGGCATTCGTATGCGCACCACATTTATGACTATTGGCACCGCACAAGGTGTCATAAATTTAAAAGTACTTAGCCGCGAAGGACAAAAATTCCGGGAAAATCCTTGACTATAGAGACATGTCAAATGATCCATTTATCGATGGCAACAATTGCACACAACCGAAAATACCGCGGAAAATGTAACGATATCCGGTCATATAAATTGAGATTGATTCTCTCGCGCAGCTAACCATTTACCAATAAATAACCATAAATCACTACAGGAGTAAACAGGACACACGCACAATAAATGGAACCGACCTGAGAAGGATTTACAAAAAGGATTTTACCTAGCTCTCAGTTGTAGTCAAACTTTTCTTCAATCAGATGGGAAAACCGGACGTAATTCCCGAGGCTAAAATCCCACAAACAGTTTTCCGTTACACAAAAGTTGGTCCTGTTTGCTGTGAAAGCCGCCGCGTAAAACTTTTAATTAACATCCACGCGGAAGGTGGTGTGTTTCAGTTTGAAAACATTCGCAAAATTGCAGCAAAAAAAGTTTTCAAATGAATAGAGCGGGAGAAAAAAAGCCGCAATGTCGATATCAATTCAATCGAATTAAATTTCAACTTCACCCCTTCACCGCCATGCATGCGGCGCAGCAGTAGACAGGAGATGTGGGGCGACATTTTTGTGGCAACATTTTAATCATGTGGGTTTTGCAGTCGATTTCCAAAGTTTGAAATGACTTTTTTCATATTGTCACTCATTCTTAATTTAAACTGCATCCAACTTTGGGCGAGCATTTTTTTTCTCACACATTATACATCACCCCTTTCCAACCCCATTGAATCGATCGAACGAAATGATTAAAAATATTTTGTGAATAATGTAAAAAAAATAAAATCTCGAACAATATCCTTATTTTGTGGAAGATATAAATAAAGTTTCACATTGCAGGAGGTAAAGCGCGAAATAATTTCGAGATGAACATTTAACAATGCATTGGCAGGAGATGGTCTCGTACAAGTTCTAATGGTCGAAAAGTTTTCCACTAAAATTGCACGATAAAAGGCGATTTGCTTTATTCCTGCAGCATGGGCGGGATATAGAGGAATTTATCTTACCGCCTGGTTTATGGCCATCATAAGTTGGAAATATTTCTTGTTTATGGTTTGAATAGAGCTCGTGAACAGTGCTTTGCGACACGACGCGAAACGTGTTGGTTATATAGTTGCAAATTTATTGCCATTTTGTTTTGTGCCATCAGAAAAGATAAAAACTCTGCAAAGACGAATTTTAGAGTGTGTTAGAAGCATTAATATTTTTTTAAGTATTTAGAGACTACTTGCAATCTCGGTGTTTTAAAGATTTCGATTAATTTCTGACTGTTTTATAAGGGCTGAATTCGTGCAAAATGTAAAGGTAGAGGTCGTACCTGGTCAGCCTACAGTAACAACTGTTCTGTGCTTAGAATATTAGCGGATTATCCAATATAGACGTGAAAAAAAGTTATAAAATCAACCAATTGTCGACATGAGGGGAAAGGCGAACCTATAAAGCTGCAATAGTGTCCAGAGATATCTGCTTTTTGCAGATAGATGTTAGTTCTCCACTTAAATCGTTGTTTTTTGTAGTCCTTTGGAAATATATCCCCTGAAAGCTAGTTCCAAAGTTTGCTTTAAAAGTTTTGGAAAAGTGTTGATATAGATACTCGTATTGATAGGTGAGATCTGGCTTGAAGCTTGTCTGTCTGTAAGGCGCTGAAGTTTTGGACAGAAAATAATTTGTTTGTGATATGTATTTGTTTCTATGGTCGACGTATATGCAAGTAATTGGACGGACTTTTGAAAGATCGTACTTTAGGTATTCCAATCGCTACGTGTAAACTTATGATAAAGCTGGATGCCATCCAAAGAACAAACCTTAGGTGGACATGTGGCACGACGTATCTAGCGACAAATGAGATCTGGCCAAAGTTGGATCTCAAACGTTCTAAGAATTTGATCTCTCTTGACAGGAGGCATATAGGCGCCACATTAGGTGTCATTACGGGACACTGCATTATATGTAGGCATTCAACAAGGCTTGGCGTACTCTCTAACGACTTTTGTACAAGTTTCTTGGACGAAAAGGAGGAGGAAACTATTCAGCACTTCCTCTGCACTTGTATGATGTTCAACAAGTCGATGATAGGTCGTCGCCTTGTCTAAATGCGCTTTTGACATAAAAGGTTTCGATAAGGTCGTTGTCAATCGCAGCCGCTATCTTTCTCCATTGTCATCCTTTCAAGGGTGCCAAAACTAAACATGACTCTGTAAAGTTCGTCTCTATAGATGCTGTCATACGAAGCTTTAAAATCGATGAAAATATTATGATTATCGATTTGGACTTCTTGCGATCTGTCTAAGTGTGAAAATTTCCTGGACTAAAACTGCACTTTTAGGGACCAATTAGGTTATTTACGAATGGTTTTAGGTGTATGGCAGATAGGATCTTGTATGCGTTGTTAAGGAGACTTTCTTTCGGATCGGGTAGATGATGCTGAGATTCTACTCATCTGACCAAATTTTAGAAATAAGTTAGTGCATGCATGCTTTAAAAACCGCGGCAGGTACATAAACCGTCAGGCCCAGCCGCAACAACAGTTTTGTTGATTTTTTAACTGGGATATTTCTATGTCTATATATTAAAAGGAACATTCTCCCTAACGGGATTCTGGTCTTCGTCGCCTTTATAAAAAAAACTTCCTTGTCAAGGTAGAGATGCAGATTTCTGGGTTTCTGTTTCTGTTTTCGAATTAAAATGAAAAAGAAATGACGCCTTGAACAGCTCAGTAATTTTTTTTTTGGAAAATTTTGCCTGTGAACTGTTACAAGTTAAATTTCAAGTTAGAACTTAAAATTGTTATTAGTTAGATGGTTTGCAAATCCAGTTTGCAAAATTGCAGTTTGTTTTTGCAGGCCTCAGTTTGAACACCAAAAGCTTGATTAGGATCTGTTTTCTTTTATATTACGCATGCATCTTCTGGTGACTTCTCACCCAGTTCTTTTATATTTCCAATGTCGTTCGTGGTAGTTGTTGTGAAACTTCTCAAGATCACTATAGGGATAATTAATATTGTTCAGGGTATGTTTTTCGATCTTGGCATTCAAATTTTTAAGGTCCATTTTCGAATGGAAATGTCTTTGAAGGGAATTTTGTTACCAATTTATGGGCCGACAATTTAAGATTATTACCTTAGGCTGCTTCTGATGGCAAATATACCTACAATGAGTGTGAAAACACTAATTCTTAAAGTTTTCTTCAGGTTCTTGAAACAGGTCTAAAAAACCGCAACAATCCGTAAAAAGTTTGATAACAAAATAAAAATACATATGTAAATAAAAGTGCTTTTCATTTCGACAGCATAAAATATGTAGTATATATACTTAAAAAAAGAATAACAAGTGACAACAGTATTAATGTTCACTTACTTTTGACGCGTACTGTACCTCCATAAATGATTTTCTTCTGTTTTATGGAAGCGATCTCCGTGACTGATTATTGCAGATCTGATGTTCATCTCATCATATTTCCTGGAGAGCGGTCAACGCCTCGACGACGACGACGAGATTGGGCAACCTTTATCCTTTATATGGTCCAGGGGATTCATTTAAGCCCACTTAGACTACACATTTAAATAAAGAACCTTTTTTCAAACTAATGTTCCGAGCTTCTTTTAGATCAATTATAACAAAAATGTTACCAAGTCTATTCGGCCGTTGATTTTGTACTGACTGACGTTTACGTCAACGTAATGCAACACCATTTTCATTAAAAACTGTTTTTTTAAAAAAAAAGATGGGTCCTAAACGTACAGCATAATGTCAAAAAATGATAATGCTTTAGTTTAAAGCGAACGGAGCGAGCCACATACCCTAACCCTAACTTGACGCAATATAAGCAAAACTTTGGGTTTTCAAAATGTTAATTCTGTCGGAAGTTGGCGTATATGGACTCAATTTACAAAAAAAAAAAAAAAAAAAAAAATAGGTGGCGCAACAGGCGTGTAGACACCCTAGGCCTAGCTTCTCGCAACCATTTGTTTTGTGTGAGTTTCTATTTTTGGGACGAATGGAAGGGACCTACAATTTTATGCCGAGTCCGAACGGCTAAATTGAGAAGCTTTTTCATGACAGTTATACTCTCGGATGTTTGTCAGACGTTCGCGGGAGGTGGCGCAGTAGAAAAAACCTTAAGATGTAATTTGTGTTTTTCCGGGGATCGAACCTGGGATCCCTCGCACAGCAGTCCAACACACTAACCACTGCGCTACTGCGCACAATTTACAAATACACGGCCCGAATGACACGTCCCCTGCCAAGTAATCTTCATAAAAATGGCACTCATGTTGTATTGAAATCTAAACTACACATAACTTCCGGCTGCGTGCGAGTACGAGTATGTAGTAGGTATAAATTTTAATTTCCGCAATCAACCACCCGACCCGTGTCTTTTATAACCTTGAAAATGTGAACGGTACTCACTGCAAAATAATTAAACGAAAGTGCGACTTATCTCTAGCTCTCATACAACCAACACACATAGAAATTTAGCACTTTGCGGTTCGGTGTATATGTATAGATATAACTTTTCCCAAATGAATCCTAAATGTATGACAAAGAAAATCTCCACCCAAATCCATCAGCATCATCATAGCACAAGGTGAAGAAGGTCCAAAAATTGAACTCCAACTCCACATAAAATAAACAAAAGCTATTCCAAAAAAAACCGCCCATAAAACCAAGCAACAAAAGCTGATGAAGTGGATTTCCACTTTTATGGTTCACATTCTTCTAGGTCCGTCATATGAACAAAAAGCACGACCAAAAAATCGTGCGAATTGTGCAAAATGGTAAAACACGAAAAAAGAAGACAGAGCCACTGACACAATATACACGACACGATTCCGAACAACGATAGAGAGAAAGAGGAAAAGATAAGGTAAAAAAGCACATGATGATTGCTCATTAGTTAATAACCTCCAACCAACACCAGGTAAGGTACAGAGCATATAGGTAGGCTAGAGGCTTGGGCGCTACAATCTAACTGATTACGTGTTGGCTTTGAGTTAGCTTTTCTTGCCACCACAAGCACCTTATAGGAGAACCTGGCCAAAGGGAGAAAATGATCAAGAGAGTCATTACCTTCACAGTTGCCGTTTGTTAATTAATTAAAAAATGCTCCTCCCTACTTGGTTCCCCTGTCCTGTTTGAACAGGGTGGTGGATTTTGCAATGTGACTAAAATTCGCAATGAAATCATATACTAAATGCCCACTGAAGAGGCACGACAACAGTATTATCATGAAGGTAGACCGTATAGACTGTAGAGTGTAGAAGTAGATACAGGCATACAGAGGTCTCTCACACTTTGAGCGCCATCATCATTCCATTGCCATTCACAATCGCTACGCTACGTAGCGCTGGCTTCATGATGAATCATTTTATTCGGTACGAACTCTCGAGGTGAGGTTGGTTTTGGTTATGCGGCTACCACCAAGCTACTCTGCGTTCACTCTTCGATGATGTGTGTGTCCGGTTGAGATTAGATGGTTATTGTTGGCTATTGCCGAACACACATAGTCAACTCCACTACCCCCGCACCCTGTATCTGTATCAATTGTTGCTAATTTTCAACGCAAATGTAGTCTGTTTGTGGTATGATGATAGGTAAAGAACCTCTCTCCACACACACACACACACACACACATGTATCTTTTCGCACATTCCGTGTTTGGAATTGGCAAACTGACATGATTGCGGGCCGCAGCCGCTTAACAAATAGCAATTGCATAACTATTCTAGATTCCCGTTTGTGTAGGATCGAAACGCTACTTCAACTTAATGCGCTCGTCATGAGTATCTTTTCAATCATAGAAATGCCTAAGTAGGACAACGATAATATTATGTAACTGTATATGCATTGCGATGTTTAAATGCGTAGAAAAGATACAGGAAAGGTCTATGATTAATGGCGGAATTATAATTTCAGTGGGTCGACTGTGCTGAGTTAAAAAAAAAAAAAAAAATTACATGACTTAACCAAACAGATCTATGGATGCCATCTTGAACAAAAGTGGGGACCAAAGCCCTACAATAATTCTGTGTAATTCGTATACGGCAATCGTGCGACCAATGCTCACATATGACAGCATAGCCTGGTGACAGAGGCAGGAAACCAATCTCAAGTCAATGACAGAAAGGCTTGTATACGTATAGGAACAATAAGTGCAATGACAACAATACCAAACGCACCATGCTCCTTATAATAATGTACATGCAGTAATAGGCTGCCAAAAGTTCCTTACTGATCATTCAAACTAGGTACCAGATGAAGCTCTGAGCTATCTTATGTAGAAGATGTACCTAGGGAGCAGTGTTATTTCTGGAACGCTATCCTTCCTGGACGTTGATAGACTATTGTTCTTGTTGGAGTAAAGGTGCCAGTACACGATATGTAGCACGCCTCATATATATGTGGCTCTGACGTCAACAGAGAGTGCACAAAGAGAACTTGTACACGGCTGTACCCATTGGAACTATTCGCTGACGTCAAAATGACGAATCCAAACAGATAGGCAGTTAAACTCTCGGATGTTTGTTCTACATTTGCGAGAGCTGTCACAGTAGAAAAAAACCTTCAATTTAAAGAAATACTGCCCCTGTGAGGGAGCCGTCAAGATTTTAGTTGAGGAGGATGTGCGTGTTTAAATTAAGTTGCAACTGAGTATCTTGCAAGCGGTTTCATCACTAGGACTTTTGCTTGGAAGATGATAGAATAATTAAGAAGCGGTGAAATTTGGAGATATTTGTCGTGGGACCATCTGTGAAGACTTGGTATTTGGGAGTGTGCTATTTTTCCATTCTTTTCCTGAACGAAAAAAAGCTTGAAAGGTTTTGTTTAGATTGAGTTTGTGCGTTTTGTAACGCGTTTTTGGTGGTAGCCGCATAGCGCCGGGCGGCATGTTTGGAACATTGCCAGAGCTGTGCCCGTATGTTCGAGAGCCAGAACTCAAACTCTTAATGCGCTGGATGATATGGTCATCAAGAATGCTCAGAAGCACTTAAATACGTCAGTTGGGCTTGACCGAAGGGGTCCGCAATTACAATTCCTGAAGTTCTTTAAACTCTTTGTGTCGTGTTATAAGCTTTACTTCAGGCGGGCCACCTTTTTAGTGGTCCAAAGATGAGCATAGAACGAACTATTGCTGCTTACATACATAGCACAGTCTTGTTAGAGTCCCTCAATTTTTGGCAAAGTCTTTGCTTTAGAGGTAAAAGGCGACACGTGCTTCTGTACCTACATAAAGTTCTATATTAAGCATTTTTGTTAACTTTTGGGTCAAGGATCAGTCTAATATACGTATACCTCACACTGGCAGATAGAGAGAGAGTGTTTTAGTTAATGCACACTTAAAGGCCGGTATTTTTATATCATGTATATCATGTATAGTAATACAAGTTTAAGTTTGTTCTACTTGGATTAAAGGCGAGAAAACAGTCTATGGCCTTTGGTCCATGCGCTCAGCTCAATCAGAACCCTTTCTGTGACTTCACTAATCACTGCGGGAAACATCCTTGATAGTGGGATAGCCATGAAGTCCGCGTACGTCCCTAACTTAAATTCCAATTCTATCGAACTTTACCAACTGACCATGAGTCAGAGGAGGGACGGTTTTCAAGCATAAACCGGCCGATACTGCTGCAATTTCACGTTCGATATTCGTACGAAGTTCATCAATCGCCGCTGGCTTGTTGGCATAGACTTGACGTAGCCCCACAGTAAATAGTCTAACGGCGTCAAATCGCACGACCGAGGCGGCCAAGCGATTGGACCATTTCGTGAGATAACACGTTCTCCAAACTTGGTTTTCGATAAATTGATTGTGACATTCGCTGTGTGGCTTGTGGGTTGTGGCGCCGTCCTGTTGGAACCACATGTCCTCCAAGTCCATATCATCCAATTGGGGTCAAAAATATTCGGTTATCATTAAACGGTAGCGATTCCCATTCACAGTAACGTGCCGGTCTTGATCATCACGGAAGAAGTACGGCCCAATGTCGCCGCCGGCCCATAAACCACACCAAACCGTAATTTTTTCGGGATGCAATGATGACTCATGTAGTACGTGTGGATTGCTAATATATTGTAGTCGATATAAATTGAGTCGTAGTCGATATAAATTGATCTATTGTGACCTCCTAAATATTCAAGGTAGAGGTTACAAATGATTATTAGTAAGGCCCAAAGACAGTGGCACTTAAAAATCGATATTTTTCGATTGATCGCTTTTCTCAACTTTTGACAGTTAACTTGAAGTCACATTTATAACATTTGATAGAAATGAACCACATTAAAAAAAAAGTCAACTTTTCTTCTCTGTTTTAAATCATTATTTTGCCATTGTGAACTTTAATTGATTGAATCGACCGACTTTTTTTTAAATACAAAACATTTTTGGCAGTCACTTTAAATTTGACAGCGGTGTCTCGTATCTATTTCGTATTTTATAGTTTTCTTTTAATAATTTAAATCTAAAGGACCATTCACATGGGAGCGAACGAACGAATTGATGAAATGCGAATAAACCACTTTTTATGCATTTATAAACAGAAATTTCCACATTTTATTATTCCAAGAGCTCCAAGATATCCTCCTCTTGGAATAAGGTTAAGTTCGAACGAATTTTTTATTCGCTACTTTGTGGAACGCGATTTAAATGATGTGGATTGGGAATAGACTGACAATTCGCGCCAGGGTGTTTTCGTTCGCGGCAAAAAATTTGGATTTCTAAATTTCGTTATTTAAACTGTTAATAAACTTGTTTTCTTAATAAATGTTGATGGAATAATTAATTATCCTCATCTTGGAGTAGTAAAATGTGCAATTTTCTGTTTATAAATGCATAAAAAGTGGTTTATTCGCATTTCATCAATTCGTTCGTTCGCTCCCATGTGAATGGTCCTTAATGGTTTAATTTTTATTAAAACTCGTCTCTAAATTGTTTTGGCGCTATCAGCGGCCTGTGAATCAAGTCGGCTAAACGCAACTCGGTGTAAATCCAGCTTACAGTCTATCCCATTTCATTAGCTATCTTATTTTCTATGCAGTAGATGTGCATAATATATCTATTTTTAAAAGTGACAGTGGAAGAACGTACCTATACTTTTAACACACCGACATCGGCATTGTCAATGTCACGTCACTACTTTGAGTTGAGTCTGACTCGTAACCACCAGTGCACCATTGCAACGACAACAGACGGTTTGTGAGTGATGATTCAAAAAATTCCAAGAATGACGTGCGAAACGTGTTTTGCAATCGTAAATAGTTTCTATTGAGAAAAAATAGTAAAGTTTAGCAAAAGAAACGACCAATCGAAAGGCGATATCTAATACATCAAATTGAATTGTTATTTAATTGATTCGAAGAAAAATAAATGACATTTAGCAAACAATTATAGAAAAGTTTCCATTTCCATCCCACATATTGGAACCACCTCGAAATTGTCGCTCTAAATCTTATCGGTCGACGAATTAATTTCCAATTAGACTGAGATCAGATCTCTTCACGAACACCTACCCACATTATAATTCTTTTACACTCGAAATGTTTTAAACGGGTTTTTTTCTCCTCTCCTCCTTATGCACGTATTTAAATTTAAATTTAAATTTTAATGAAATTGAAAAATGGCTCTTTGGGTGCGGGTTCTGAGCTATGCCACTTTGGTGGTGTATAGGAACGCCATCGTCAGCACCAACAGTAGTGCACATCTTCTCTTTCGAATTGAATCTAACGAAGTTAATTGACCATAAAATAACGCTCCAACTGGCTTTGGCAAATTGGAGGCAGTTGCAACGGCAATATCACCCGTCGAGTGCCTGCAACTGAGTCTTCCTTTAATTTTGTAATTATTTCTACAGGTAAATCCTGGCTATCTGCAAATAGAGACCGCACTCTGGTGTATATGCGAGTGCAACTTGAGTATTCTTCGTGCTTGCAATTAGAAATATGTATATACAAGTGAAGCCTTTTAAATTTACATCGGTATCTGTGTAATTTCTGAAGGATATTCCTGTTTCCCTTGGGCATAATCGAAATTTTATTTCATTGAACGATGCCACTTATGAAATGACGAACTTTTTTTTTTTCTAGCTTATTCAATTAAGTTGATTAGTGGTGCTGGTTTCAACTTGATTATAGTTAACGCTCCAATAAATAGGAGGGGAAGAATTCGATCGGAATAATGTTCTCAACGCAGAAAAAAAAACAGGTGGCCTAGGATATACAAAATGCAATTTGCAAATTATTGACGCAATTAAATTCAACGTTGTGCTTATCCGAAGGACGTAAGTAAATGCCTTTGGCGAATCCTGTCCCATTGACAGCCGATATTCAAGCTGCTAAGTTATATTCGGATGGAGGGAGAGTTTGCAAAATATGTAATTTTCACCCAGAAGCCATTGGTCTGGTAGAGGTATCGTTTCTAGATCTTCCAAGCCGTCAAACAACAGTGCTCCCCCAATCCAATACAAGACTAGTGGCGTTCTCGAAGGACTTTGCACAGGAGATTTTCCACAGACTCTGTTTCCTTTTCATCCCTACAGGTTCTACAGCAGTCATTTGTAAAGATACCCAATCTTTTGGCCATGATACAGTGTCTGGTTATTACCCCGACGAGCACACGGTTTTGGTTTCTATTAAAAGATGTTAAGATGTTTGACCTTTTAGTGTCAATTGCGGGCCACAAACTGCGTGTTATTAACCGGAAGTTTTGTTCCATCGTTCATTAACCAAATTTAATGTTACATAGTCTTAGCTGCATTGAAAACTGACAGTCCTTTGTCTGTCAGCTAATAGTACGTCCATTTTAGAGCCGCATTCTTGCAGTTTATCTGCTGCCTCGTTCCCTTTAACACCAACATGTCCAAGAACCCAGCACAGCAGTATCTACTGTGAGATGGTTTATTGCTCTCAATGCCGAGAGACGCTGACTTATACGGATTTGGACTTTACCCAATTGGAGTTAACCGCTTTAAGTGCTGCTTGACTGTCCACTTACAAGGTAATTTCCATTGCTAATAGTTTGAGACAGTTTGAGCAGCTTTCTTAACCGCGTAGATGTCTGCCAGGAACACGCAGACGGTATGAATGACTGATACTGACTGAAAAGACTCCTGCTCCGGTTCGATTCTCCATCTTTGAGTCATCTGTAAAGATGGTTATACCTTTTATGACAATACTCGTGGAGAGCCAGTTATGCCTGTCCGGCATACAGACTTTAAATTTCTTTTCAAAGTCACAAAGTCAACGGTTCGTGCTTCCAAATTTGGTTCTCTCTTAGACTAAGAGCATCTTTGGCTGCCACGTTTTTATACAGGGTGGGCCATCTATAGTGGCTTCTTTTTAAATCATAGGGTATTTTGACACTGACAGCTGTTTCCCGCTTGAAATCTAACCCAAACAATGAGTTTTTTGAAAAGATGTTTTGGCCGAAATTAAGCACCCACCGCGCCTGCTGTACGCAAGTTTGTGCAAAAAGTTCGTAAGACTGGTATGCTAGTGGACAACACTCATGGTCCCGTTATTGTTGAGAAGCCAATGCATCCACAGAGAGTGACATTTGTGGAGTGGCATCATTGAAACATTTTTCTTCGAAAATGAAGAACAACGTTTCAGTCAACGGTGCGCGTTACAGAGCCATGTTAACCGATTTTTTTTTATTGAAATTGAAGACATAGATTTGGACGACCTCTGGTTTATGCAGGATGGCGCGCCATGCCACACGGCCCATGCCACAATCGATCTTTAGCGCACCAAATTCCTAATTCCGATTTGACCCCTTTGATTTTTTTTTGTGTCGAATCCGGAAACAATTCAAGCTGAAAGGTGAAATCCCAATACAATAGATAGAAATGGAAACTTCCGACCAAAATGAAAATCGTGAATATTCTCCAATATTTTGAAATCATTGTTTAGGCATGTATAGAATCTGTTTTAAAAATTCAACTCCTCACAAGTCGCAATCTTACTACGAGAACTTAATATTCATAAATTAAACTCAAATAAAAAAATCATTTCGATTTCTTCATTCACAAGAACTATGCCCAAGATTTCTTGTTTTTGCACAAAAAATGTACACCATAATAACATTAAAACGCCCAACTTGTTAAAGGTCAAACGGATAATTAAAACCAAATATTCCGTCAGTGGTGACAATAAGGTCGGTGTCAGGTATTTCCCTGCCACAGAGGTCAACCTAAATTGCTCAATGAAAGTAGCAGCCCTCTGATGGACGTGTTCGCTTGTTTGAATTAATTCTGCTCCTTACCTCTTTACCAGTTGACCTTTCAACATAATGTGAATCAACCCCGACATACACATACAGCAGAAAGAAAAACTTTTGGCCACAACTACATCTGATTATTCCATGTCCTTCAAACTTTCGAAACCACCATCCCCTTCCAAATGTCGGATTGCATTTTGGATTTTCATCAACTTTTTGAAGAGGACAACAAGATTGCAATAAGCCAATCGACAATTGGCTCTGAATATTGCACCAAAAAGGCTCAGCATCAGAGCTCATAGCCCCAGCAAACAAACAAAAACGTCGACGACGGGGAGAAGAAGGCGAAAAATACTCCAACGAAAATATAAGCCTCTTCTTTTGTTCTCTCTACGAGTCCCTAGAAGGTTGTAATTCCCATCACCATCAACTTCGTCGAAGTCGTCATCGTGTTCATAGTCTCATTCAACAAGCCAGCGCCGCAACAAGAGCGCTCCCTCAGTGCTATTAAACCGAAAAATACAATTTTCCGTTCTCGTTTTGCTGTGCTACTCGTGGTAGGGGGTAGAACATCGGCCCGAAGCTTTTCATTTTCTTTTTACCTTTGTTCTGTATTTTAACCCCTTCTCGGCGCGCCTTTATTTAGCCTCCTCTTTTCGGTTACGTCTCATTTCATTCGAATTCTCAACTGAAGCCTTTTATGCAGTTTTTCTCCCATTCTCTTTATGATGGGGAAAAATGAAAAACTTTTCATATTTAAAACAGAAAAACATCCTGCCTGTCCGTCCGTCCGACCGACCGAAGACCGGCCGAACTATAGAACTAGATTTATGTATTTCTATGGAAGTCTTCAACTCTCATCCACATTGCACTTAACTCGAAATGAATTGAAGCGAAAACGATTTCACTGCACTATTAGTAGCATCATTTGTGTCTGAACTCTGCCCGAGGAGGTGCTCTTCTATACACAATCGTTCTCTCTCGCTCGGTATCTATGTCCATAGCAAACGATAAACATGGGCAGCATTATTATCCCCCCACACATCATCGGTGTATAGGATTCTTAACCCCTATTGAATGCAAATGGGGTGCAAGTTGTGCAATGCCGCCATATCCTCAACACCATACTGAACACACCCCGAACACATTCCACAACACGGCACATATAGTGCATTCATGTTGTGTTTATGTTTAGTACAGCGCTACAGGCAGCGGAAGACTCATTTTATTTTCTGCCTTTTGTTTCAGCTGCATCTTCCTTGCACGGGTCTTTTGTTGTTATAGTCTTCGTGTTTCGCACTTGCCTTGGGATTCCGTTTCTATTTTTTTTTATTTTTTCCTCTGCACTCTGCTATTGAAGGGTAATTTCCAAGGGGCGAGGAAGAGTAGGTGGGACATTTTTAAATGTCCCATTTGATTTAGAGACTAAAAATAGTGTTAATGCTCAGAGGCAGTTGTGGAAGGTTGAGTTCAGACATAGCGCCGCTAGGAGGGGTGGGTGCAAGCAAGTTTTTTTTTTTTCTATTCATGCAAAATAGGTTTGGGTTTTGTTTTTTAATATCCAAGGATGCTATAAATAAGCCTGACAAAGAATGGAAACAAATGGCTATAAGGAATTTCAAGATAAGCCTATATATGAGTAGGTGGAAGATGTGCTCAAATGAAGCCAATTTTACGGTAGGTAAGAGAAGAAAAGTTAAAAATAAATTTTATGCATCCCAAAAAGAAGTCTCAGCTAATCGGTGTTTATCCGATGGTTGATGGGGAAGATAGCTGGATTTGATGCAGTGGATATAGAAGTCCTTGCTTTTAAAATTAGGTGCCATCATCTCTTGTAGAGGTGGGTCACATTTTAACTGTCTCAAGTTTATTGAAAACGACAATGATTCCTCCCATGAGGCTCTTGTCCAATTTGCCTTAGGTTGCCCGTTACTTAAGAGGCTAAAAAGAAAATGCCGCGCGTCTAATTAGAAAAAGTTACCTGCTGGGTAAAGTGACGTATAATTTTTTGGAAAGCCCTTTACAATGTTTAGAAAGTCTGAAGATTATGGAAATGTCCCCGTTTAAACCCAATTGAGTTTTTCGAGACGCAGGCTATACAAGTACTTAACTTCGACTGCCGCTCTCGACAGAAGATTCACAACCTTACAGAAACGAATGGTTAAACCTTAAACGGCGTAGTCATAAAAATGAAGAAGAGGGCCTTATACTCGGCTCCAAAATACGGCTCGCTAGATTTAAGGTACTGAAATTAATGAAAATGCCTTATCTGCACGATGTTTTACAAGCAGCACCTATAGTTCTAAGTTCCAACCTCATTGACTTCAACTCAGTCTTACACAGCTTCAATAGGTGCCACACAAAACGTACTCAATATAGGAACAAAGTAAAGTTCAGGTGAGTGCCAGGGCATGAGGGCCCAACGAGCTCGCAAGAAAA
Source organism: Cheilosia soror (assembly GCA_949372485.1). Lineage (NCBI taxonomy): Eukaryota > Metazoa > Arthropoda > Insecta > Diptera > Syrphidae > Cheilosia > Cheilosia soror. Next base: position 137,611,010 of record OX443561.1, on the reverse strand, counting down.
AGCTCAGCGCATCACACTTTTAATGGCCAAGAACTTTTTTAAATACTGTACCAGCCTCCTTATTAACGAACTGTCGGAGGCTACCAGCGGGGGGTTTGACTGTTTCGGTCACCCTTAGTCGGCTTGTCTGAAGACTAACCGTCAACTGGAAGAGCTGACCAAGTCGGTCAGTTTCACTTTCACAGGTAGAACTTCCGGACTCCGCTAGAGGAGAAAGTCGGGGGTTAGACTGTTTCGGTCATCCTTCGTCGATCTCTTCTACCGCAGTCTCCTTAACTGATTTGTAACAGCCACCCTCCTTATTAACGAACTGTCGGAGGCTACCAGCGGGGGGTTTGACTGTTTCGGTTACCCTTCGTCGGCTTTCTGAAGACTAACCGCCAACGGGAAGAGCTTACCAAGTCAAATCAATTTTCACCTTCACACGCGGAACTTTTGGACTTCGTCAGAGGGGATAGGCGGGGGGTTAGACTGTTTCGGTCACCATTCGTTGATCTCTCCTGCCGCAGCCTACACTGGACTGTCAGAGACTACCAGCGGGGGGTTAGACTCTTTCGGTCACCCCTCTGCTCTCCCCGAAGACTAAACGCCAGCAGAAGTAGCCGGCTACACCAATCAAACCCATCTCGACAATTCGAGGACCCCGTCAGAGGCTATAGACGGGGCGTTGGCCTGCTACGGTCACCCCTTCTTACCAAAGACAAATCGCGACATCTACTTTCGGTGCCATGCATCAGGTTGGAGTTTCAATCAGGCCTTTCTGCTCATCACCAATCTGTCATGTGGACTGATTGTCAAAGGTAAATAAAAGGGAGGCAGACTGCTACGGTTGCCCCCATCCTTATTCCAACAGACAATCCATCCACTGACTTTTGGTCAAGCAGCTGGGCAGACTGGTTGAATCGGCCACCTCTGTTACGCACCAGTCTCCCTCCCTAGTGAATGCCGCGTCAGAGGCAATAGGCATGGGACAGACTGTTACGGTCGCAACCAGGGAAAGAAACTTATACAAGTTCACCTCTCAGGTAGGATACCAAAATTCGCAAATTGCAACAGAATTCCTAAGGTAATGCCCGGCACAAAGAACTGTTTAGGCCAACTCCCCCCCCTTCCCCCTCTCGTAGTATCACAATGGACCAAAATGTTTGTCTAAGTGTGTCCCCTTCGGGACAGCCACCTTACGTAACCTAACCTTTTTTAATACACCCCAAACTCAGTAGGATAAACAACACCTAAAAGTTGGAGAGCTTCGACAGGCTTCAAACATCTCCTAGTCTCCTAAAGGCTGGCAAAGAATATCTCATAAAGCTACAGTCCTCTTAACAACTGGCGGGTCAGATCCTTAAAAAATGCGTCGTGTCACACTGTACGATTGCCATTTTGTTTTATTGTTACATATTTCGAGACAAGTCTTAGGTCCAATGCACACGGAGCAACTGAAAAAAAAAACTAATCAGCGATGCGAATTGGCAACTAGTTTGCTTTGAGTCATACGCATACCCTGTGTAGTCCTTACATATAATAAAACTGTAGGCACTTTCTTTGTCAGCTAAAAACTCGAAAACTACTGGACAGATTTCGATGAAACTTTTTTTTAAATGTTCCTTAAGACTGTGAGACTGCTATAGGCTATGTCGTTTATAGCCACGTCCTTAGGAACAGTTTTTAGCCAAAATGTATTTTTTGAAGTGAAAATATATACATACACATATACCTTGCTACGAATGGATGTTTATACTTTTGCGATCGTCAAACAAACACATTCGATAAGGGTTGATTTGTTTTCGCAGTGAGTGCTATGGTCAGTTGTATATTATGTAGGTATGTATATTATGATTGTATGTCCGATGAAGGATGGGGATGGGGTGAGTCGTGCGTGCTGCAGAATGGCATGGGGTATATTAATAATCTTCATAAGAGAAGAGACGTATAATACAAAACAGGTTTTATTTCAGAATTTCATTCGATATGTGGTATGGTAAGAGGGTAGGTTTGGGGTAGGTAGTTCCTTGGATTCCATATAGAAAGAGGGAAACAAACGAAAGGAAATTCAGTATTACAAATAAGTAGCAAGATCTAGGAGAGGGAGGAATTTTCTTTTTCTCCTAAAAGCGCGAAAACTACTGGACAGATTTCAATGAAACACTCAAAAGTGTAATTTTAAATGAACCAAATATAATTTTGTGCGAGCGGGCACGGCGAGCACGGGTCCAGCTAGTGTGTAATAAAATAGGACGACACACATGGTGCTACTGGTTGAAAACTCGTTTGCGATTCACGAAAACCAGTTTGTAACGAGTCGTCTGTTGATTTCAGGTTGCCGATTGACTTCAGTTTCTAGTTTGTCAAAGATGAGCGAACAAGAGACCAACCTGTTGCTGATGGGGGAGGTTGAAAAACAGGACGACTCTGAACGAACTAGAGAGTGATGCTGATGAGTTTCCTCGTGTGTGGAGTCAAATCACCGCTGAGTCCGTAACCCGAATTGCCAACCGGTTTAGTTTTCTTTCAGTTGCTCCGTGTGCATTGGGCCTTATAAGTCAGCAGAGCAGGTACAGCCTCATTTCAGACTGTAGGGTCCTATCACACCAAAAACATAAATGTAAAAAAAGAGTCAAGTTCTCTTTTATAGAAAAAAAAAACATTTTTGTGCAACTTGTCAGCCACGAAAAGTAATGGGATCTAAATGTACGCCAAATTCTTAGTTTAATAAGAATTAATGTTTAACAAAATTGGTAATAAATTGGTAAATAGTTTGTCACCCATTTTAAGGGCTGAACTTAAGTAGAGTTTCGTCCATATAATTCTTTATTAATGGCGGCCGTTTAGATTCGTTGAGCATTTGGATATTTTGATGGAGTAGTTGCAGTAGAAAAGTGTTTTTCATCACCCTTCACTACCACGTTCTTAAAATGTTTTCCTCCGCCAGTTTTGAACTACGTATGATGACTATGCACATGGACAAACATTAGAACAAACACACACCCTTGGACAAAGTCATGCACAGGCATTGGAGTTTCTAAGTCCTTGGAATATGTAAGTTATGGACCTCGGCATAACTACTTCTAATTGCTCGAACTTATGTGATGTGTTTGTAAACTTCAGAATCGTATCCTGGAAATTATAAAACTTTCAATGGCATAATAACGACGACGAAGTATGATGCAGAATTTCAAAGTTCTACTTTGCAGCGCGGAACACTCGATTTTAATTGGTCCTTTAGGGTGCAAATATCGTCATACCAGAGGGTCGTTAACCCAGCACTTCGACTCACTTATATGTCACCAAATTAACGTCATATTCCTTCTCGTCGTCTCCTCCTTTTCGTTCATTAGAATTACCCCCAATTAGCGGTGGAAATTACAGCTCGAAATCTGTCACTTCATAAATTTTCAATTATCCTGAGTGAAAGTAATAAGCGACTTCTCTCTTTAGATATATAATTTACTACCATCTATCTGTTTGGATTTTAGCACATTGCTATAGTTGACGTTGCCGGTTGCCTTCTTCGCTGTGCCCACGCTTCTAGGGCGTAGGAAATTGCAATTAAATCCATTGTCATTAAACGTAATGAACACTAAAGCTCCTTTGCATGAAACCAACGAGAAGGATGGTGATGGAGCAGTTTCCGCTTCTCTAGACCGAAGCCACGCCATCTGTCAGAGCCTATATTACGCCAAAGCAGCAGCAACAGCAACAGCAACGACGACGACGAGCAGAAGCCCAAGAAATAAGAATGAGAATGAGAACACAACACACACACACACACATAAACAAAATCTCACATTCAATGAGAAGAAACAAGAATGAGAGCGCAATAAACACTTCCCGAACCCGATGCGTGCTTGATTCCAATTAAGCCATTGAAAGCGAACGATATAAGCATCGCCGCACCAGAGGCACTCTGTACAGAAATGTGGAACTCGCTGAAAAACAATGCTATTTGTACTTTGTATTACAACAGCGGAGGAGGGGGCGGCTTAACAACTCTTTCCTAGAACCCCCCACTGATGCCTATATACTCGTACTTGGAACAGAAGAAATAATTCAAACAAAATGCATTACCACTACCAGTTGCTGGCTGGTTCCGCACCTAACCTCATTGTGGAACTAAAACTGGAACTGGAGTAGACCTCCTCTGAACATCCCTCCAAGGCTGTTTTCTTCGGCAAATTGTTCTGCAAAAGAAAAACAGAGAAATCACCCCTCATGGGCTTATTTTGTTTCGTTGGCTAGATTTTATAGGTCAAGAGACAAATGGCTGACAGTTGGTATAGGTATAGTAGTTGTATAAACAAAGGGCGTTTGGGGGACGTTTTTCGACGAAATAGGGGTTCCGGTCAGAATGTGCAATTATTCTCACAACTTTTGTAATTCAACGCAGGTGGGGAGGTGTTCAACTGTTCACCTTGCCGCTATCGTCGTTAACCCTTATAATTAGAAGGAGCACAACCTTCATTATTAATACAGCCAAATAGACCATTATTCGCACCTTACCAACTGAGAGCAAATCATGTCGGTGCGTTGTAGTTAAAGGGGAATATTTCACCACACACACACCTACAAAACATAAAGTCTGGCACTAAACTAATTTAGGCTTAGTGCAGAAATGCGGAGGCCCGGGGGTGGCGGCTGTTTTTTGGAGGACACGATGGATTTCATTTTGTAATTAGGGAAGAACACGAACCTGGAAACACACGATGTAGATAAGACACTCATTTGGATCTTTTATTTGCGCCGGATGATGGCGCATAGCCCTAGCCAAGCCGGTTAATTTAGAGAGAATTTAATTTGCATATGGTGCCAGCATCACACACTAGTACACTACTTAAGGCACAAATTGGGTATACTATAGTAGTAGCAGCATCATCATCGTCATCATTATCACAAGGCAATCTGTGTGAAATTAGACGGTGGCGGCACTGTATGCTGAAAAGTTTGTTGGTTGTGATGCCTTGGTTGCCTGGGGTCCGGGATGCCGGTGGTGATTTAAAATTAATGGAGATTGAGAATGAACATGTGCATAGCGGCGAAGAAGAGAAGGGCATTGGCGGCGGATCGTCGGCTATACTATGGTGCAGCACATGGGACGTAGAGACAAAAATGAATGAATTTTAATTGCATTTAAAATGACAAAGAGGGCGGATGATGAGGGCGTGGATAATGTACTAGAATTTCGTAAATGAGATTGAAATTCAAGAGGGAATTTCGATAAGGGGTTAGATAGACACGTTGCCAATCACTTTTGATGTTTGCCGGCAATGTGCTTATGGCTCTGAACCTGTGACTTCATATGTACATACTCTAGTCCTCTATGACGTTGTGAATAACCGCTGATTAATTTTTAAGTCAGAGAAGGGCTTTTAAAGTGAGGCTAGGAGATTTTTCCGAGTAAGCTGGGGCAGCTAATAAAACTGCTCCACGTGTAGCAAGCTATATTTATAACAATCTCGCGTGAAAAAATTTGTTTTCTTTTTGTCTCTTTTTAGTTTTTCGGGAATCATCATAAGAGAAGTTTATGCATTTTAAGTCATTGAAGTGGATTTAGCACACACACTTTTACTGAACTAGTTCGCTGGTACAGTTTATTTAATTGAGTGGAGAGTGTACTTACATTGTGACGTGGTTGTTCTATCTATCTTACTATATTATCTATCTCTATCTATCTATCTATCTATCTATCTATCTATCTATCTATCTATCTATCTATCTATCTATCTATCTATCTATCTACACGGTTTTTCAATAAGAGCGCTACAAAAGTTTTCTTGCAGAAGTCCAGACGCTGAACCCAATTTTCGACGGTTTTCAAGCATAAATCGGCCGATACTGCTGCAATTTCACGTTCGATATTCGTACGAAGTTCATCAATCGTCGCTGGCTTGTTGGCATCCATAGACCATAGACTTGATGTAGCCCCACCAGGGTTGTCAGGTTTTAAAAACCAGAATCGCCAAACGTAAAATATAAAACGCCAAAAAATCGCCGAATTTCAAAATTTTTCACTCGCTCCAAATTCAAAAACCATAAAAATCAAATGGGTTCATGCAACTCGTATTTTTTACGTAAAAAAAACTTAATGCAAATTCCCCAAGCTCCTGAAACTCTGGCTGTCCTATTGTCATTTTGTACACCTTGTTCCAAAACTTCAAAACATCTTCTTCGGGTACACTTTCTAGATATGTAAATAAAATTCATTTGACCAATTGACAGAAATTAATTTTTCCAACTGAGCTTCAGTAAGTTATAAGCTTTTGGGTGGAATCAAGCTTACAAACAGACTTTTAAAACAGGGTCGCAGTTGGCTTAAGCAAACGCCTGGCAAAAAATATCCCAAAGAAACAAACGCTGTGTTGCAGTCAGACAATCTTTTTCGCATTTCTCTTAGTAAAACAAAAATCAAATCGTTTACTTGCTCCTTAACTTCATTCGAATGCCCTGTGCTACCACTGTTTTCGCGATTCCTTCAAAATCCGACCCTAAATCAATATCTTTCCAAGTTTTAAATTTGTCTTCATTCTTTCATTATACTTTTAATATTTCGTCACAGTCATCACAGATGTAAGGTTTGAGTGAAAATCATAAAAAAGAAAAAATATGAGGATTTTGGTTAAAAAAATTTAAATCGCCAAAGGCTAAAAATATCGCCTTTTTTGGGGTGCGTCGCCAAACCGATTTTCGTGTCGCCAAATGAAATTTCAAATCTCCTGTTTGGCGATAAATCGCCACATCTGACAACCCTGAGCCCCACAGGAAATAGTCTAACGGCGTCAAATCGCACGACAGAGGCGGCCAAGCGACTGGACCATTTCGTAAGATAACACGTTCTCCAAACTTGGTTTCCAATAAATTGATTGTGACATTCGCTGTGTGGCTTGTGGCGCCGTCCTGTTGGAACCACATGTCCTCCAAGTCCATATCATCCAATTGGGGCCGAAAATATTCGGTGATCATTGAACGGTAGCGATTCCCATTCACAGTAACGTGCCGGTCTTGATCATCACGGAAGAAGTACGGCCCAATGACGCCGCCGGCCCATAAACCACACCAAACCGTAATTTTTTCGGGATGCAATGATGACTCATGGAGTACGTGTGGATTGCTGCCTGACCAATACCGAATATTTTGTTTATTGACGAAGCCATTCTGCTAGAAATGAGCCTCATCGCTGAAGATGATTTTTCGATGAAAATCCGCATCATTTTCAAGTTGTTGCTCAGCCCAATTCACGAACATATGACGCTTCTGGTGGTCAAGCGGCTTCAGTTCTTGCGTCAACTTAATCTTGTAAGGATGTAGGCCAAGATCTTTTCGCAAAATTCGCCACAACGACGTCACAGAGATGCCCAACGCTTGAGAACGACGTGTGAGAGACACATTTGGGCTTTCTTCAACTGAAGCCTCAGCGGCAGCAATATTCTCGACACTACGGGCACTTCTTTGTCTCACCTGCACGGGAACATTTTGTACTGTGCCTGTGGATTCAAATTTTTTCACTAGACGCTCAATTGATGATCTGCTAGGACGATTATGACGACCATAAATTGGACGTAGCGCTCTTAACGTTGAGGCCACTGACTCCGAATTTCGGTAGTAAATTTTAGTAATTTCGACTCGTTGTTGGCTCGTATATCTTTCCATCATAAAATGGCAAACCTTACTGAAGAGAAATGTCAAAAGAGCGGCAAGAAATTCGGCGTCGTTTGCTGTCCCTGTCGCTCTACTTTTGTAGCGTCCCTATTGAAAAACCCTGTATTGAAAACCCGATTGCGACAAATTCAAAATAACAAAGTTTTAACGACTTTACGATCTTCATCTATAAAGCGGCCCATAGACACTACACTTGTGTCTGCACCGTTGTACTGACACCGGTGAGGCATTCCGCCATACACATCACACCGATCGAGACACCGACACCAAAAATCAAAAACTTTTGATTTTTACTCGCTCCGTGTCTATACCAAAATCGGTGTGCGGACCAGCCCACACACAGCACACATTTCCGTACACCGATACCGGTGCAGACACAAGTGTAGTGTCTATGGGCCGCTTAAATCATAGAAAAGCACCGGAAGAATCACATTGATCTTAGATGGCAAAAAATCAAAAGTTTTCCAAAAGCTGCCTGACAATTGCAAAAGTGAAATTTTTTTTAACTTCAAAGTTCAATCCGCGGTACTAATAATCATTTTTAGTGTCCAGGATAACATATTGTACGAAGTCACAATGGCGAAAATTTCCATATAAAATTATCCACTGTGACCGTCGAAGTGTTAAAGCTGAAGATTGAAAATGATTATTGGATAGAGTGGTTAGACAAATTTGTGGACATTTTGCCAACTAATTCCGGTCAAAATAATACCAAATTAGTACCAATACCAAAGTCTACAATGTATAGAAAAGGCTTATAAAGTTGATATTAGACTACCAAAGTGGAAATTGTTTTAAAAGAATAATTTTTCTCTTTCTTTGTAGTTCCTATAAAAATGTCAAATTGTTGATCCCCAGAATCTGTCATTGAATACTTCATCTTGTGAAAATATGAAAACACGGTTGCCACTCCGACAACTAATGTTGCTACAAACTGGTACAATACCCAGTTAGTATCTGTGAAAAATATGTTTAACGCCCTATTGGAGACAACAGTCCAAAAATTATATAATCAACTAGCTGAACCCCCGCCCGCCAACTTCGCCAGGCCTTTTTTTGCTTTTTTTTTTTATTTTTTATTTTATTTTATTTATTTACGGGCGACAACGTTTTATTTTATTTTTTTTTTGTATTGGAGGTGCCACGCCCCTTTGTCCAACTTTTACCAATCTTCACAGGAGCACTCTAGGGCCAATACCTAAGATTATCTGTAAGTTTGAGCTCAATCGATTTGTGGTTTTCGAGATATACAATTTTTAATGTTTTTTTTGTATGGGCGGTGCCACGCCCTATTGTCCGATTTTGAATTTGTTTAGCCTATCGCCCGACCACCGTAATTACCGACATTTAAAAAAAAATCATAAAAATGGTTGATAATTACGAGCGACAGAGGGAAACAGTTTTTTTCCACTTTGTTTTATTATAGAGATATGTTAGTAAAGCGCTGGCATCTCAACACAGATCATACTATAGTAGACTGAGCCACTGTCTGAGGGGCAACATATATTTCTTATCTGGCAAATACACCGATATGATGAGCACCATATTATGACTGCGCGGGAATTCTTACCCCTTAATTATATTCCAGACCGTCCAGATCTTCCTATATAATGTGTAACATATGCAACCGGCAAGATCGTTAGGATGTTTACCACTTTCTAGCGTTATGCCCCATTTTTACAGAATTCCGTTTGAAAATCTTTGGAGTTCATTCCCTCGAGTTGGATATAGCGATAATCATATTCAGCGATGACATAGGTTTGGACGCATTACAAAGTTTCAAAATCATACGACGAACGGTTTGTCCAAAGTTCCAAATATTTGGGACTTCGTTCTCCGTTGTCACCGTACATCCCGATGCGTTGTTAGGGAACACACTGTAGGTACTATTGAAATACAAGATTTTTACATTTGAAATACTTTCACAAGGAGTTTGAGAAAACACGAAACATTGTTTTAAAGTTTTGTTTAAGACCAACAAGTCACAACTAAATAAAGCCCTTAAACCAAAGTTATTGCGGCGAATTTCGTTGACCAATAGAGTTTATTTCAGTTCGCTGAAAGTTCGCTTTCAAAGGATTGCAATTGCAATTGCAATCTAGCAGAAAGTCTTTGCATTACTTTTTAAGCTGAACTTTTTTTTTTTTTTTTTAATTTAAGTAAGTTGTTTTCCAAGCTGTAGGTGGTTCAATGCATTGTTTCCACATGGCCTAGTTATTTTATCGCACTGACAAAGGCTAAACCAAAACTTCCCTTTGGACTCATTATAATGCAACCCTCATCAAAAAATGGCAGGTAACCGTATTTGGTAATTACAAAAGAAAATTAGAGCAGCACCAGCTCGCAATTAATTTGATTGTTTACAACCCCCCCAATGTCGGCCGAAAGCGTATAAGTGAATCCCGTATAGAATCCCCCATTCCCTCATTCGAAAGATATAAAAATGCGCGCCGGCATAATAGATTTTAATATTCAAAACGGATGAAGAATAAAAGAACACACAAACAGATAAGCTCTGCCGGCAAAAATGCGTCCACAATAAAAAGAAAATTACACCGAATCAGCCGAAACGGTGGAATATGAAAACAGACACTCTTCACCGCAGCTTTTGAAGCAAACAAAACTACACACAGAGGTGTAATGCGCGTTCCCAAGGCCACCCTCACAATTTACATGCATAGCTGAGTGGGACATTCAAAGGAAGGGGTTGGTTTAACCCCCACAACGATATTTGCTTCGACATACCAACTGAGTAGAGAATATTTGCGGAATGTGGATCCCATTTCATATAAGCCCACCGCAACTGAAATAATGGTACAACAACAATAGCACAATAAACATTAAGGCAACGGGCGGATTGGGGGCTGCAGTTGGGTAAATCCAGGGGTAGGTGGATGGGTATTGTAAAGTGCCTGACTGATGGCGGCTTGTTGCTGCAGCCAGTATACTACTGCTGCTGCTGCTCTTAAGCCAAATTGTATTTACCCATTTGGACAAAGTGAATGAATGCTTAATAGGAAATGGGCGCGGCATTGTGTTACACCTATAGCAAAGTGGGCCACATCCACCCTACATTTTTGATTGTTTGTATCACAATCTGTCTGAGTGGAGGCGGTTGACCACGCAAAGCCAAAACAACGGCAAAAACCTAGAGAACTCTGTGCTTTGGAAATTTAATATCCGCTTTTAGCGCGCTTTCAAGGATTAATTTTCTCTCTCTCGCACATCAGATACAAAGTTTAAGGACATACCTACATACGTCTGTGATGATTTCAAGAGAAATTCATATCTATCCTAATGGTGGAACTTTAGTTTTTTATTTTTTATATATATATATTTTTGTATACCCATTTTTTCATTAACCAATGCACACTCTTTCATGTGGAATGTACAAACAGTTGCACAACTAGTAGACTTCTACGACCACTGAAGTGTGCTCTCACACTGAGTGGTGCAGATTGGAGGTGGAGAAGCAGGCTGAACTATTTCATAATTCGAAACCAGAGGCAAGAATAAATTATTCGAGTGTTTATCTTTGTCATTATGATTTTTCATTTTAGATAACCCACTCCCCCTGCATTATAGTATGTATGTTGGAGGTGATGCAGCATCTATATATACGAGATTGTTGGTACAAACGACAAGGATACTTAGAACTGAGATTATGCAAATGCAAATGGAAAGTGTGATTCGGTCTCCACGTTCTTTTTTTTATAAGAACCTTGTTAGGGGAGGGGGTGGACATGGAATTATGTTGTTTTAGCTTTGAGCCAAGTATAGGGAGGTGGTTGAGAAAAGTTTGTAATTCTGCAGACATTTTTAAGTACATATTCTCAACTTGTAGGACATCTTCCGTGAAATAATTTCAAGCATTTTTTTTTTCTTATTACATATTATCCGACCGTGGTCATTTAGAAATGAGGAACGGTGCTGCTTAGAGGCGCTGAAACGGCTGAGTGCTAGCTGTACAATTTTCTAGAAAGGCTCACTTTATTTTGTTTGTTCAGTTTGGAAAAGCTTTTAAGATTGTGGAAAACAGGTCAAATATTCTCACAATTTGTTGTCTTAAGTGATGGTACTAGAACTTATTTTATAGCAGCACCCCATGTGAACTATGTGACCCATGGAATTGGGATTTGTATACAAATTGGGAAAAAAAGAGAGGAAATTGCATTCTGAAACATTTTTATCGACTTGTTTTACAGATGTTAATGGACTGAATGTACTTACTTACTTATCCGGCTCCCGACCCGTGTCTGCCTGACCCCTGCAGCCTTCCATCCTCTACGATCCCGGGCACGCTGCTTCCAGTTGTCGAGACTCTGGCATCCGCGATGGCTTGGTCTTTGAAACGGAGGTTCGGTCTTCCTTGTCTTCTCGAACCTGGGGGCTGGGATTCGAAGCTGTATAGTATAGCCAATGTAGTCGAGGTGTTTTGGCTTTTTGGACTACATCCACATCTTGGTACAGCTCATAGAGTTCGCGGTTGTATCTTCTCCTCCATTCGCCCTCCTCGCACATATGACCAAAAATCCGCCGAAGTATTTTTCTTTGGATGCAGCCCAGTATCAGCTCTCCGTTCTTGCTTATTGTCCAGCACTCGGCGCCATAAAGCAGAACTGGCAGGCTAAGTTTTTTGTAGAGCACACATTTCGTCCTTCGAGTCAGGAGTTTTGAACCCAATTGTTTTGCCAAACCGAAGTAGCAACGGTTTCCTAGGGTAATTCTTCGCCGGATCTCCACTAGGGTGTCATTCGTGGAGTTTACGTTTACTCCGAGGTAGGTGAATTCCTTAACTACCTCGAAGTTGTTGCTATCAATAGTGACGTTTTGCCCTAGGCGGTGGACAGATGCTTGTTTGTTTGTTGATAGCATGTACTAAGTCTTGTCCTCATTTAGTTCAAGCCCAACGGATTTCGCCTGTTCTTCAATCGCCGTGAACGCTTCTATCACGGCACGCTGGGAGCGACCGATGATGTCAATATCGTCCGCATATAGCCAAGCAGCTGGACGGACCTGTTGAAGATAGTGCCTTCCGTGTTGACAGCTGCTCTGCGCACTATCTGCTCCAGTACGATATTGAAGAAGTCGCATGATAAAGCGTCTCCTTGCCGAAATCAGGTGCATGTTTGAAAAAGTTCGGAAGAGCTGCTTCCAAACTGCACGTTGCAGCGCGTGTTTTCCAGCGTCACGCGACACAGCTGAATCAGTTTTGCCGGGATTCCAAATTCGGCCATCGCCATATAGAGCTCCTGACGATGTATGCTATCATACGCGGCTTTGAAGTCGATGAACAGGTGGTGAGTTTCGACTTGAAATTCGTTGGTATTTTCCAAGATTTGCCTCAGTGTGAAAATGTGGTCTATAGTCGATCTGCCGGACCTGAAGCCACACTCGTACGTGCCGATTAGTGTGTTGCAGAACGGTTTTAGACGTTCACACAGTACGTTGGATTGGATCTTATATGCGACATTAAGCAGGGATATGCCTCGATAGTTCTTGCAAGACATAGGATCGCCTTTTTTTAGATGTGGCATATGGAGCTGATAGTCCAGTCATCGGGCATGTTTTCTTCCATACCCATACTTGGTTGATGATTCGGTGCATGCTCCCTACCAAAACATCACCACCGTATTTAAAGCGCTCCGCTGGTAGACCATCAGAGCCTGCGGCCTTGTTGTTCTTAAGATTTTGTATAGCTAAGCCAACTTCTTCTATACTAGGTGGTGGAACTAGTTCTTCATTGACTGGACGTGGGTTCTCTTCTTGCCCTATCACTCTCTCTACATGATGCCCATTAAGCAGCTGCTGGAAATGCTGCTTAAACACATCTACTATTCCCTGCGCTTCGGTGACTAGGTTCCCTTCGCTATCTCGAAGAGCCTGCGTTCCGGTTTTGTAGCCAGCAGCCAGTTGCTTAGCTTTTTTATAAAACCTCCGGATGTTATTACTATCGCGCGACTCTTCGATCTCCTTGAGCTGGGAAGCTGCGTAAGCCCTCTTCTTTCTACGCAGGATCTTCTTTTCCTCCCTTCTCCTGGCTCGATACTCTTCTCTCGCTGCCCTTGTTTTGCGCTGCAGCGCTTTCTTGTGTGCATCTTCTGTCACCTTTTTCCTGTACACGCATTCATCATCATACCACGGGCTCTTTCTCTGGGGTGGCTGGTACCCTACGGTGGTTTCGGCTACCTCCTTGATGATGTCGCGATACTGGCACCACTGATTGTTGGCGTCTGTGGTAGGTAAGTGCACAGAAGAGAGTTCCATACTCAGGCACACGCTGTAGGCTCTGGCTACTTCAGGTGTGCTAAGGCATCCAACGTCGAATTTCTTCTTCTGGGTGGTTCGCAGCTCCTTCTCGTTGGAATGGACTGAAAGTCTACGGTTTCAATGTAATTACCTAATAGTTGATGAATCTGGTTTCGGTTCGATAATAACGATTTTCAGTGGAAGGAAAACATTGTTTAGTTTAGAAAGACATTGCATTTCTGTGTTCCAAATTTGTATTTGCATACAAATGGGGAAAAAAGGCGAGGAAAATGCATTTTGAAAAATTTCTTATGAACTTGTTATACAGTTGCTGTTAATGGACTGAAAGAATACAGTCTCAATGAGATTAATAGTTGATAAATGTTGTTTCGGTTCGATAATTACCAAATTCAGTACCAATAAGATTTAGAAAACCGTTGCATTTCTGTATTTAACATTTAACCTTATTTTGCACATAAGGCTAAAGTCACCATAATAAGTATGTTCCTACATCTCGTGTGTCTCAAAGAGGGCATAATACCATTTGAGCCAAATAGTACAGCCAAGGCAGTTTGAGAAAACGTAACAGGTCAACTTTAGTCCTCTTTTGACTGGTTCAGCAGTTTTTTCGTGATGAAATCTGCTCGTAGCCTATTTGTATTCATAGACTGTCAACATTTTAGTCAATTAGGTATTCAACAGTTCTCTCCTGTTAGTCCATTGTTCTGTTTTGGGTGGGAATTTGTTGGTCCACCTCATTTCGTTAGTGTGATCTAATCTCTGCCATTCATGTCGACTTGTTCGCCATTTGAAAACCACTTGGTGTTGTTGTACTACTTAACTTTTCTTCTGCTCATTTTGACAGGTAGGCAGGTCAAATCAACACACGCTGATTCCTACTTATTCTCAGATGAGTGCCATCGAAACATCTATAATTTTAACACAGCTCCACAAATTCTTAATTTTTTTTTAAACAATAATGAGCGAAGATCGTTGTTACTCCTTTCTTTTGTATTTTCGTCCACCAAAAAAGGTAAATTTAACCTTGTTTCTTGCACTAAAATGAGACACAAGAGTTAGGATACGTTAATATTTAAATGATTCGCGATTAGACATTCCGCAAATGTTGCTTCTTCGCCACATATCAAGATTTATGCACAACACAGCCGGGTGGGTTCTAAAAACATCTAACACGCAATAACTGGCCTTGAATGTTTAAATGATTCTCATTCAGACTGGTCGTGCTAATGCTATTTTCTCTATTCCATTACCTTGATCTATGAAGCGGTCAACGAATTTACTCCTTTACTCAACCCTGGAATCAGGTCGACAACAGAATCGTTAAACATGCATGCGTGTCACCTCTTTGTGAAAGGCTTCTCACGATTCTGGGTCATTATTTTTTGAAAAAATAAGCCAGGCTGGGCTATCCTGTTTGTCGCGTGTGTGTGACACCAGTGCAGCTTTCTTTTTGGAGTAAAACAATATTATAGTGACTAGTACTTTAGCTTTTTAACATTGTATCCTCACAAATACAAATCATACATAATCATAACGATTTTACTAATTTTCTTGTATTTTTTTATTTGTCCTTCCAGGCCCTTGCCAAATTCCAGACTTCACAGAAGGTCACAACAAAAACCGGCATCGAGCAAGAAGAATCGCTACTCAATGAATCCGCCGCCATTGAGACCTCCCTCAATTTACAAATTTTCGATTTGGAGAATGAGGTCAAACAGCTGCGACATGAGCTTGAACGTGTGCGTAACGAACGTGATCGTATGCTACAAGAAAACTCCGACATTGGCCGCGATAAGTCCGACAATGAGGCAGAAAAAATTCGCCTTAAAGCCGAGCTAAAAGAGCTAAAGTTCCGTGAGACCCGCATGCTAACCGAATACTCTGAACTTGAAGAGGAGAACATATCGCTGCAGAAGCAGGTGTCCAGTTTGAGAAGTTCACAAGTGAGTAGTTTATGTTATATATATTATATATAAGCAATGTCTACATGATTTTTGTTTAAAATGTAGGTTGAATTCGAAGGTGCCAAACACGAAATACGAAGGCTCACTGAAGAGTTAGAGCTGCTCAACAACCAAGTGGATGAGTTGGGAAATCTGAAAAAGATTGCCGAGAAGCAGATGGAAGAAGCTCTGGAAGCTTTACAAGTAAGTGTTCTTTATGTGAACTATGTTTGCCAATTTTATTGACTGTATATTACTCAGGGTGAACGAGAAGCCAAATACGCTTTAAAGAAAGAACTCGATGGACATATCAACCGAGAGTCGATGTATCACATTAGTAACTTGGCCTACAGCATCCGTACCATAGATGATAACGCTGGCGGTAACAGTGATGGTGAGGAGGAGAATTTAGCCCTGAAACGTCTCGAAGCCGACCTATCGACAGAACTGAAATCACCCGATGGTACAAAAGTGGATCTCTTCTCCGAGATCCATTTGAACGAGTTGAAAAAACTGGAAAAACAATTGGAATCCATGGAAAACGAAAAGGCACATATGACGTCGAACCTGCGCGAAGCTCAATCAAATCTGGATAAGAGTCAAAATGAGTTGCAGAACTTTATGTCGAGACTGGCGCTGCTTGCAGCACATGTAGACGCATTGACACAACTCAAAAAGCAGATCGACACAAAGGACGACAATCTAACGACGATGGCCAAGAACAGCAAGGACAAAAACGAGGAGCTGAATATGAATCAAAAGTTGCGTGATGTGCTCACGCAATATGCGAATTGGTTTACGCTTAGTTCGAAGGAAATCGACGGCTTGAAGACTGATATCAGTGAGTTGCAAAAGGGTTTGAACTACTCTGATGCAATGGTTACTCTGCGCAATGAAATAACGAATTTGAAGAATAAGCTGCTATCGTCCGAACAAAAGTCTTTGGATTTGCAGAGTGATGTGCACACTTTGACGCACATTTCACAGAATGCTGGTCAAAGCTTGGGTTCGGCCAGATCGACACTGGTGGCGCTGAGTGATGATTTGGCGCAATTGTACCATCTAGTCTGTACGGTGAACGGAGAGACGCCAACCAGGGTGCTGCTGGATCATAAGAATGATGATATGAGGTATGTGGTATGGATAACATAGAGGTCATCGAAATAGTTAACGACGTTAGCTGAAACCTACGTGTATTTTCATTGCTCCTGCGGTGTATTTTATTTTCAAATCAAGGCATTGTGGATTTTTAAGAATTCCGCATGTGCCTTTTCTTATTCTTGAGTAGGTGTTTAACTTCAAGTCTGAATGTCATCAGTTATTTAGTTGTTGCCGCAAAATGTCAACAAAAAAACGATCTAAATTTGTTTCCTTATAGGGATATGGAAATTTGAGAACAAGCGTGGGTGCGATGCAGCTTTTGCTACCTACAAAACCTCCGTGTAGATATCAAATTGTTCACACAATTTTTTCATTTTGTAGCCCCGAACGAAAGTATAATTTTATAGTTTCTGTTGACGTTACCTACCTACGTTCTTTAAAGAGTTGTAGATAGCATACGCTAGCTAAATACTCAAATAATTTTGTAAAACTTTTAATCCCAGTATGTACTACTATGTGTCCCACAAACAGTCCATAATTGCAGATATTCAATAATCACAAAAGTATATCCTTGAAGAAACCGAATCGAAGAGTAAGAAAATGAATATTAAGAAAATCATAAAAAAATCAAGAAAATGAGTAAACAGTAAGTGCCATACATACTCAACTTGTTATGCTTCAGAAAAAAAAAAATACTTGCAACATTTATTCATTATGCGATTATGCATTTGAACACAAACAAAGTGTAAAAACCGTTCACTCCACAATGAAATTAATACAACTTTTCATTTTCAGCTTTGAAAACGACTCGCTCACCGCTATTCAGTCGCAGTTCAAGTCCGATGTCTTCCTATCAAGATCACAAATTGTTGAAGACCTCCAGGGCTTGGCTGATTCGGTGGAAATCAAGAAGTACGTTGACACAGTCAATGATCAAATTAAATACCTTAAAACTGCCGTGGAGCACACAATCGATCTGAATAAAAACAAGGTCCGAGGCGATGTCAGTGAGGGTAAGCCAATTGAGTTTTCACTCTTCGACCTCCTATTGACGCCCATGTTCCCTTCTTAGACAAATTCAACCGCGAAGAAATTGAAGAGCTGCAAGAGCAAATCATCAAGCTCAAGAGCTTGCTGTCAACAAAACGCGAACAAATCGCCACCCTGCGCACAGTACTCAAGTCCAATAAACAGACTGCCGAAGTTGCACTCACCAATCTCAAGTCGAAGTACGAAAACGAGAAGCTGGTCGTGAGCGACACAATGTCCAAGTTGAGAAACGAACTGAAAATCCTAAAAGAGGACGCAGCTACATTCTCAAGTGAGTATTGGAAACTTTGCAGACACTTTAGATAATGAGACTAATTTTATTTATTTTCTTTTTCTAATTTCAGGTCTCCGTGCAATGTTCGCAGCACGCTGCGAAGAATATGTTACTCAGGTCGATGATCTAAATCGTCAATTGGAAGCAGCTGAAGAGGAGAAGAAGACCCTCAATCAATTGTTAAGACTCGCTGTGCAACAGAAGCTGACGCTGACACAACGTCTGGAGGAAATGGAGATGGATCGGTGGGTTGCTTTTCGTCAATAGATTTGAACTCAAATGTAGTGTGTTTCGATTTCGTGAGAAAAATACTGTCAGGGGAGAGATGAACGACGTCACGAAATACAATCGAAACAAATTCAGAAAGAGAACGAATTTTTGAAATTTTAGTTTCGTTTCTCTTATTAAATTTCAATTCGATTAAACAAAATAATAATAATTATTGATCCGATATCCATTAAAAATTGGTAAGAATTGATTTGCTCGATCGATGTGCATGTACTAACCAGAGAAAAATGCAAAGCCAATATCTGTTCAAGCCTTTCGTCTTGCAAGCGTATACTGCAGACAAAAATGCGTCACTAATTTCTGTAAATATGTAAAAAATGTTTATTTTATTATCTTTGTACAGCTGATTTTATTTTGCAGTTTTTGCAAGTGCACTGCTTTGCTTATAGGGTTGCACAATTAAATTTAGAAATAATCTAACGGTGTGTAGAGGAAGTCTCTTCAATAATCTCAAAGTTTTTACTTAAGGTGTCAGAAAAACAATAGATTTTGGTCCCTTTGCTAACATAATTTTAAAATTAAACTACATGTACTTGTACTTCAATATTTCGTTTCTTAAAATCCTTCACATGCGCACTCGCTGTCGTTCGCTATAACGAGTTTTATTTAGTTTTCTCCTTCCGAAAACTTGAAAAAGTTGCATCTTGGTTGTCTGCTTCTCTAGATCTTTTTAATGTTGGTTCTTTGATAAGCTCTCGGTAATCTTAGGCATTAAATTCACCAATATGATAAATTTCCTCTACTCCCACAGTCTGCTTTTAAGCTTCGCTTCCATTTTTTTTTAAATCTGCCGATACTGTCAGGTTTATTTATGCTTTCTTCGAAATTGAATTTTCTACTTCAGGAACTTTAGATTAGTTCTGGATTTGTTTTTTTCTTTTTGCTGAGAATATACGGTATAAAGTACTTTTCGTGATTAAATTGCATTAAAACGGCAAAACGGTTCCGAGAAGCTAGGCCTATGGTGTCTACCCGCTTGTAACGCCACCTATTTATTTATTTTATTCATTATTTCTGTTTTCAAAAAATCAGTGCTTTGGACATAACTTACTTAGGTGGCGCTACAGTTCGAGCTGGACATGGGCCGCAGCCAACACGCCTCCCCAGTTAGCACGATCTTTGGCTAACAGTTGCGCAGTCCAAGTTGGTTGGCTCCCCTTTTACTTGTGCTCGCCACCTAAGGCGAGGTCTTAATCTACTGCGTTGTCCCTCCTTGGAACACTCTTACGGCCGGAGCGTTGGTGTCCTTTCGCTCTA
Organism: Cheilosia soror; assembly: GCA_949372485.1. Classification (NCBI taxonomy): domain Eukaryota; kingdom Metazoa; phylum Arthropoda; class Insecta; order Diptera; family Syrphidae; genus Cheilosia; species Cheilosia soror. Next base: position 137,591,177 of record OX443561.1, on the reverse strand, counting down.
CATGGCCTATCCATCTTAGTCGACTGATACGTACTTTTCTGACCAGGTCGATGTCGCTGTACAGCTCGTAGAGTTCGCTGTTAAATCTCCTCCTCCAAAGCCCGTCAACGCAAACGTTTCTCGTCAAGGCCTTACTAATCAATTGCCTTCTTAGGCCAAAGTAGCAGCGGTTGGCGAGTGTAATTCTTCGCTTTTCTGATTTCTGATGTATCAAAGTTATAGCTGTCTATCGTGACGTTCTTCGGTGTTGTGTGTCCCATCTTGTTGACATATATATTGTTTTACCCTCATTCACCACAAAGCCCATTTTTGCTGCCTTTGTACTGATACATACTTGCAAACGCACCAGCAACAGCTCGCTGTGTTCTGCCAATAATGTCGATGTCGTCAGCGTATGCAATTAGTTGCACAGACTTTTGCCACTGGTGTTGGCTTGCGAGTTTCGCACAATTTTCTCAAGAATAATGTATGTATGTAATAGAGACATTAGCACGGGCCTCGGCACTCATTGAAGCTAAGCTCTGGGCCTCCGGGTATCGTAGAAAAGCGCCAATGCAAATGGACAAATAAACCCGTAAATAAGCTGATTGAATAATTACAGAGACGAAAATATTCAAGGATCTTATCAAAGTAGCGCTGGACCTTTGACGATGTCATTATACCTGGTTACTCAGGTGTAACCCAATTGTCGTGCATAAGATTCCCAGTGTGTTGGCGAAATATTGACACTTTTTTTCATTCGCACTCGAACACTTGCGTTGCGATCACAGCATGACTTTGGCCAACACATGCACCGCAGTATATTTGTTGACTTCTTCCTTTGAATGGCCATAATGTCGCTCCCGTGTGGGAAACTTTGGTGTCTTTCGATTGACAATCGGTTGAACTTCGAACTCGTCCATGGCTTTCTTCAGATTTAATCCATTATTCGACCGATAAGGTTCCAATAATGTTCCATTACACTGGCTTATTGTTATTCTCAATTAATTTAATTTTTCGCTTTAAATTATTTTTTCTAAATTTATTTATTTATTGACGTACACTTTCGAAGGCTACTCGATCCCCCGAAACCCAAAAACCAACCCGCACAATTTTTTCAAGAATATCTTTACGGAGCACCGAGCGTTTTCCATCGCCACTCTGCACAAACTGACGAGTTTGGCAGGGATGCCAAAACTAGACAAGACATGGCTCTATATAACTCGTCTCTATTAATGCTGTCATATGCGACCTTAAAGTCGATAAACAGATGGTGGATATCGATTTGGAGTTCTTGACTTCAACATGACATATTTATTATACAAATTTTCCACAGTAAAGGAAATAAGATAGCAAATACTTCCATATGTCAAAGAATTCGCAAGAATCGCAGCTTACGTCTGTCGGTCGGGCGAATACTATAAATGGAAACTCTCAGATTTATTACAAAGCGCTAAAAATTCCGACTGAATCTTGTCAATTATTTTAAACAAACACTCTCCAATTTATTTTCCTACTTGCATACAAAATAATCAATAATATTGGTACACATGTTGGTTAGGCCAAAAACGGTGTTATTCTTATTATACCTTCAAAATTTTTACTCGCATTGAACCAAAAAATCGTTCCAGAAAATACCGATTTATCGTACCTGTTCTTATGTAAATATAAATAAATAAATGTTGCCCACAAATATATAAGCTTTCTTCTGCCTGAATAAACAATATAAAAATCAGCCTTGTCTATAACCAAAAATTATCTTCCCGCTCTATAATTTAATAAATAAAAAAATACATCAACAAGTATTCTCCGTATCATTCCATTTAAAATTTTAATAACCGTCCTCTCTTTATTTCCAGTGAAATGCGACATGTGCGTCGACCAATGCAGCCACCACGTGGCGCTAGTGGCAAATCGTCCTTTGCTCGACCATCAACACGAAATCCTGCTGCAAATAATCAGAATCCCTTCTAACATAAAATCAGCGTGCAGCGTAAACTTTTAGCCTTAGTTTATACTTTACTTAAGTTATAAAATGTTTGTTAATTTTATTTATTCTCCAAAAAAAATGAGAAACAAAAAAAAAAAAATATACAAAATATAAATCGTTATTTACTAATATTTACTACAAATGAAGTCAACTGAGATAGGGAGAAAAGACATTCGTTCCTATTGCCACAACACGTCCAATTTTCGTATCAAAAACAAAACACTCGTGGCATTCCACAATGGAGCGCAATAGTACCTTCACTTTTCTCCCAAAAGCTCTCAGCGTACTATGGTTAAAGTTATTATTATTTTTATTATGTATTATGAGAAATATCAGTATGAACGGTACGTTACTTAATATTTGAATTAGGAAAAAAGTTAAACCATTATTTTTTCTTTTGTTTTTGTAACAGAATATTAAAATTTTATTCAATTGGTATTTTGAGGAAAAGAAATTGCTGTACGCGAAAAGAGTTATTTCGATAAATCGGTTTTGTTTCTTTTAGAAAAACAAAATTAAAAAATTATGTTTCGGTCTTAAAAAATAAAACACACACATAGAGAACAAATCGTTGTTCTAAATTTAAACAGTTGCTGCTAAAAAAAGACTACCACGGCAGCTAAACAATATTTTATAGTCTCTAAGACAAAAACGTAATATTTATTAAAAAAAAAACCAACCCTAGTAAATAAATAATCTGAAATTAAGGTAATAAGTAATTATTAAAATTAGTGAGAAAAAAAAAACAATTTTATAATAATGAATTAAAAAAAAAAAAATATTTTTAAAATAAATAATAAATAAATCGTCCATCATTGAAAGTGAATTTAATTATTGTATTTTTTGTGGCTCTGCAATTTATTTTCTACTAAATATTTAAAAACTATAAAAAACAAACAAATCTTACCTATCACTCTATTGTATTTGAGAAATGTGTTTTTTATTTCCATCATCAATATAATGTCCTTCCACACATGTACACACACAAATCTATCTGTTTATTGTTGTGATTTTTCATATTAAAAACAAAGCATACGCAGGTATGCATAAAAATATATTTAAAAGAACAAATGATGAGTAAATTATATTTAATAGAAACAATACTTATATATACAGAATACCACATTGACAAAACCAACTATAATGCTATACAAGTTGTTAGGAAATTTAGTTGATTAAACAAGAACAATGTTGGTGTCTTTTTGGAGAACGTTTTTTTTTTTCTTAATTTTCCTTGTAAAACTTTGTTTTATCCTATATGAACGCCTGGAATGGACACACAATAAACTTTGTATAGAGAATAACTATTTGAATATTTTATAGTAACATAATAAAAATAAAAACTTACTCTAGAGGTGTAGGAATATAGCTAAAAAAGTAGTTTCTACAATAAAACAAAAGCTGAGCTGAGCATAATCTAGTCTCACATGAAGAAACTGGTTTTTGCGAGTGTATCAAATTTAAATGAAATTCTACGCCAAATTTATTGGAATTGGAGTTTTTTTAATCGATCTACTTCCAGGGGTCACCCAGGTGCATAAGAAGTTGTAAGAGAAAACTACGAGGTTGTTGCTTAAATTAAATTCAAGAAATTAAATTATTTAGTGGAGTAAAGCCATCAAATGCTTCAAAATTTAAGTGACCTCAACCCCATACGTTTCGCCCGGTTATGGTTAAATATGTTAAATATAATTCTTATACGAAGGAATCACAAATTCGCAACGACGAGAATTATTTAAAAGGAATCTTAAATTGGTACTTTACGAAGTTCTTGAGTGATGAAACTTTTGGGAAATGGGCGCAGCATTCCACACTGCATTTAAATATTTCGAGTTGGAACACTATGACTAACTGGTTAACATGCTGTGTTGACAATGGAGAGTAGAAACAAAATCAATACATCACACACTACTATTGGCAATAGGCTGCGGCATAAATTTATTTAGCAACTGCAGAACAAGTTGAACCAACTTCTAAACAAAAACAAAATGGAAACAAAAATGCGCATAATAAATCACATATAAAAGAATAAATAGCTACGATCAGAAAAATAATTGTTTGGCACTTTATTCTGGAGGGTTGAACGCACGTAAAATATAAAAAAAAAACACTTTCGGTGGAGTTATAACGCGCCATAGGCTTTTCTGATATGTTCTTTGTTTTTTTCTACTTCTGTGATAAAGAACTGCCGCAGGTCGGTTTAAGGGGCCTAAGTACAATCAATGTTCCTTCAAGTATTTGTAACATCATTCGTTTGTATGTTTTCAAATAATATTCGGCCCTAGCGAGGTATCCGTCGAAACGGAAAATTCTCCGATTTCATACGAATCAGAGGATTTTTGCTTCGAGGTATACTTCGGAACAGCTTTTCGGAACTTCTTTCCGACAAATATGCAACGTACACTAGCGTTTCGCGTTTCAGTGCGATTAAGTGCGTTTTTACTGATATTTTTGAGAGTTTCATACGAATTTTCTTCCGATGTGCTCCGACAGGAATTTGTTGCGGAATTTGTTTACGATTTGCAGTGAAGTGTTGATAAATGAAAGCAATAAAGAAAAAAAAACATTTTAGTAAAGTAATTGGTTGTATTTGTTGCTTCAATTTGTGTTTCCAGAGCAAAAAGAAACGAAAAAACAAGCATTAAATAGGAAAACCCCGATGTACCACGAAACGACATCATGTCAAATCAATGCGTCGTCGCATTTTAATTATTCTTTCCGAAGGCGGATACCTCGAATGTAATTTTAGTCTCCGATGCAGTATGCGTTGCGGAGAATTCTCCTTTCCGACGGATAGCTCGCTAGGGCCGATTATCTGTGGAATTGTAGAGAACGATGGAGAGGCGACTTGTCGAAACTTTTAGGTCTTTAAAACTCCTGCTGGTATTTATAAAATGTAGGCTTTATGAATATCGCTGAGATGACTACACCCATCAATATGCCTTTTGTTTTTTAATCGGAGGTGTAATCATGTCCCTTGGTCATTCTTGGGCCCTCTCAGACTCAACTTCAGCGCGCACTCGATCGTGAACAAATCTGAAGTGATGGTGTCCTCAAGAACGCCTGTTCAATGCACTCTGCATGTTAGTGGTGTCCAATTCAAACAGGTGGAGAAGTTTAAATACCTCGGGGTCTTAAGAATAAGATCGCCGATACAAGCTGCCGAAATGAGATTTCTCCGTTGTATTGCTGGTGTTACCCGTAGTGATCACATTAGAAATACCAGAATACGTGAGGAACTCAATGTCGATCAGCTACTTCTCCGGACGGATCGGTCCATGCTTCGGTGGTTTGGTCATGTTAAACGCATGTCCTCTACCAGGATTCCACGACGTGCTATGGAATCCGTACCATCAGGCAGGCGTCCTCTAGGTAGACCTAGGATGAGATGGTTAGATCAAGTCCATAATCTCTCCTCTACCCGTATGGGGATCCACTTGAGCAACCTACAGCCGCGACCCACTAAACGGACAAGCGGACCATTGAAAATGAATGAATGAATCAATGTTAGAGTGAAACCTGCGTAAGTTGGCCAATGGCGGTGCACGGATATTGTGTCTAACATAAACATTTTTCAATTAAAAACAAAATAAAAATCGATTTTTACAACTGAACTGAAGTTATTCAAAAGCTGTAGAAATTCAATTCAGTAAATTTTTAAACACACGACAAATTGCAAACGCTAGGTTATATATGAAATATAAAATAAAATCTGAAAATGTGCAGGTGGTCAACATACTGGAATATTTCGAGGAACATTTGTATGCAATTTTCTTGGTGCTACTTTATACTGACCAACTTACATACAAGGGTGATAACTTGATAGGTTTCACTTTACTTTCTTAAATTATCTCAGGTAACACTGGTCTTTTGTAAGGCCCTTTAGGCTTAGGTCCGTTTTACTAACATAATGGGCTATGCCGACCATTGGAGAAAATCCCTTTCCAATTAATAAATCAATAGAAATTAATCACAGAGAAGAATCACTTTTTATAGACCTGCCGGCGAATTAGTGAACACAATTTTAAATCATACTCTGTGAATAACGTTCTAGTTCTATCGCGCGTATAGTTGTGTCTTATAAAATTATAGGTTTGGCCAATTGGGCCTAAAGAGGAGAGCTTATGACTCCTTGGGAGTTATGTTAAAGGTGCTTTGAATGTTTTGTTACTTTGCATTTTATTTTGTATGTATTACAATATTATGTAGTAGTATGATCATCAGAACTAAATATTTATTCACGGCTGCAGAGCTTTAAATGCAGGTCTGTGAGCTGCATAGATAAAAACAGTAAGATACTCAAATACGCTGGGAAAAAACTTCGTGTTTACAACTGGGAAATGCTAATCAAATTGTTCAAGTATGGCTACGGGAATAACGCAAGAGAACTTATATAGAAGCTGCAGAAAGAATACCACCGTTCCAATAGCTAGTAGTAAAAAACAAGTTCCGCAACGTCAAGGCGATGTAATTTTGTACAAGCTTAGCAACAACAAATGATTAGTTTTGGGTACTTTGATACAGATCTTTTCAGCACAGCCTTTCCACTGAAACAGCCCAATAAAAAAACTTCCTTCAATGCAATGTTTTTCTATAGGTACCTAAAAATCGACAACGTTAACTGTCTTCGATTGATTCAATTGAACAAGCCAACTGCAATGAAACATTATGAAGGTAAATCCCTTAAAATTATACAACCTGTCCAAGTCACAACAATATTCGATAAGTGGTTATCGGCGGCACAGACCGTGCAAACTCGAACTCCGAGCCCTGCAGATAAAAAGTCATAAAAACGCGACTAGTGCCTTCATGTGAGATTTGATTGGCTAGTCGTTACTAATCGAAATTTAGATAAACTTTGAAGACGATTTTGATAATTATAAACACTTATACACATAAAATATTAAAGTTTATGTTATTTCTAATGATACCAAATACTAGTAGTAAAAAAGCAAAGTTTTAAAGCTCCAAACAAAACTCTAAAAATACAAGCAATTTAATCGAATAAATATGTTGCGTATACGCCCCAGTAGTTGAGTTAATTGGTAGAACAATTTTATTGAAATACAACTTAACTAAAGTAAAATAAATAACTATTAGAACTACTCATATACTCAATTGGTATAAATAAACAAACAAATTAGTAGAATCAATTTCTCGAAAAATACACACATAAATTGCTTACCCGTAGCCACTTTTCAAATCAAAGTTTCTCAACATAATACAAATTGGATAATTACTCATAAATTATTGTTACAAATAAAAGTTACTCAATTAAATAACCACTTAGCCCCAGATATTCCAAATAGTGGCAACAATATTATTTGCAAATAACCGACTTTAGACAGTCATTATATCCATTCCAGGCTGACCATCTAGTCCTTAAGCATATTCTTTTTACATTTCTACCTGAATTATTCCCTAACATTAAATTTAAAAACAAATCAAATTATTAAAAAAAAACCGTCGCAATAAATTTGAACAAGAAATCCCAGTTTATAAATTAGTTGGTTAAGTATGTATCAAAAAAAGAAAAAAAAATGTATAAAAACAATCTATACCGAGCCATTCAATTGTATTTATTGAAACAAATAAAAACACATTCACTAAATAAAATTCATCAAAAATATTACCAAAACACTCACACATTTGAAGAACCAAAATATAATTTACGTGAATGTATGTATGTAGAATATATAACTAAAACAAAATTTAAAATATTTGCAATAAATAGAAACATACGAGTACTTGTATGTGAGTTGAACATATTCAAACTGGAACCATCGTAAAATTTAACGAATTTTTGACAAAAGTATAAAATAAAATATTTACTAATATGTGTATAATATAAAAATAAATAAATTCTTGAATTATTCGATTTTATTGTAATTTTCACCGTCCCTTTTTGATCATTACGATGTAATTCAAAAGAAAATTAATAAATAAACTAAATAAAACTCAAACAACTGATATTAAGAACTTAAGCTAAAATGAATAAAGTTTAACAATGGATAGAGAAAAAAAGAATTTAACTATTTTTATGTCCTCTCTTGTGTTTCAATTTTGTGTACTCGTGTTTTTTTTTTAAATTGCTTCTATGTTACTTTTGTTATTTTAGTGTGGATATTTAATAAGCGTTTTGTTTAAAACTAATCAAAGATGAAATACTAACTACACTAAAGAAAAAAAAAAAAAAAAAACAATAAAAAAGTTAAAAAGAAAAACAGATAAAAAGACACTTGAAATAAGAATTGCATGAATAACGTAAAACTAGTTTTTATTTTTAGAAAAAATGAAATGAAGAAAAAAAAAACTAACTGAAGTCAACAACAATTTTTAATGGAAAAACAGAAAAAAGTTAAAAAAGAAATCAGAACAAATAAAACCTTATTGATATTGATATATATATTATTATATGAAATATTGAAAAATTTAGAAAAAAATAAATTATACTACTATTGAAAAAATGATTTCTTTGTGTTTAATTGAACTAAAACCTTATATTGTCCTATTTGTGTGAGGAGTTGCTGATTCTCTTAATTAATTCATTGGGTAGTAATTCAAAATAAATTTATGTAGTTTTAGCGCAACAGGTTACAGCTCCGTCCTAGGGAAAGCTTCTCCCAACCATTCATTTTATGTGTGTCTTTATTTTGGGACGAATAGAAAGGAGCCAAACTTGTATGCAGAATCCGAAGGTATGAACTGTAAACCAGAGTATATCCATTAATGAGTAGGGACCAGGGTTGGCCGAATAAACTACACTACATTTTCTACATCATTAACTACGCGTAGTAAATTAAATAAACTACACGTCTTATTTACTACAATTTGTTACATCTGCTACATAGACGTAGAAACTACAGAAAAATAATAGAATTTCAGTTAAAAATATTCAAAAGTATTGGGTTGTACTAGTTTTACTCGTAGTCGTAATGTGGGGTTCGATATTTTACATTCTCAATGGATGTTCGTATTGAACAATGAACATTCGAGAACCGATTTTGAATTCAAAAGCATGCGTCCCATTTCAAATTTGACAGTTGAAGCTACGTCTGCTACAATTTGTTTCATTAACTACATTAACTACATAAACTACATAAACTACATAAACTACGTAGCAGATGTAACAAATGTAGTTTTTTCGAAAAAGTGACAGTTCGGCCAACCCTGGTAGGGACACTCTCTCTACATATGCATTTCCTACTACCACAAAGCAAAATGCAGAAAAAATCTTACAATAAGTGGAAGCAGGTCGAAAGAATACTTTTTACCTGCATACAACGACTGCTTGAGAAAAAAAGGGTACACAACACATTTTGCCTGTACCACTACATGGGGCTTGCTGCGTACGACAAACGATTGTGGGTTTTTTCATAAAGCATTTTTAAAGGCGGCCTGAAGTGATGTCAGTAAATTAGTATTTTCTCTCAACCATGCAGGTTGATCAGGTAACCAGCTTTGCTTTCGTAGAATTGGTAATAAAAAACAAATTTTGTAGTTTTTGCCATTGGTTATTGATTAAATGGTCTTTGTTATGGACATGAAAAAGACATGTTTCATTCTCTATCACGAAATTCAACCCTTTTGTCATGCTACGACTTCGTTAATTACCATATTTTACGATTTTAAGTTTTATTGCCACCACTTTTTAGGTAATATAATTCACAGCAGATGGTCATACTAATTACTTAGGTTGGTTGTAGAGGGGATTGTTTACATTTTTTTCGCACGTATTTTTAAAGGCGACCTGGAGTTGGATTGTTATCAGTCGTTCATTACCATCAATTGACGAAGTAAAGGGTGTTCAGTGTCAGTGCGTGTGGCAAACAATTAAAAATAGTGAAAATTAAAAGTTGAAGTGCAAGTTTGCATAGTTTGAGAGCTTTAAATAAAATAATGGGAAAACATTATGTTAAATGTTTGGCGTGTGGGTGAGAGCAGAAAGAAAATTTTGGAGTTAAATATTTCAAAATACCGGATAATAGTGAGAGGTAAGCAATATAAGTTATAGATCGGGGAAGAATGAATATAAATCTGTTCATTTAAAAGATCCTTTTCGGCAAAGTATATGGAAGATATTACACGTGGAAACTGTGAGCCAACTGCTAACCTGGAACTTCCAGACATTGAAGTGCAGATGGAACCACAAAAACAAAATAAGGACAATTTGGTTTACGCTTTCAAAACTGAACCTGACTATAAAACTGTGGACTTTGGCATTGATAATGCATTCTACTACTTCGCAGGTTATATTTTAAAAAAATACCGCCTAAACCACAAGTGTGAGTTAAAATTGAGTCCGCAACTTAACGTTTCCTCCCTTTTTACAGGTTTTAAAGAATATGAAGATGCGAAATTGACACGGCCCAATCAAGAATTTTTAGACTCGTTAGAGAATCTTGAACAAAAATGTATTTCTTGTTTTCCAAATATGTACTACCTAAATAATTTTGAGGGGAATATTTTTAACTTTTTGAAAAATGAATTTCATTACAACTGTTGCAAAAATCAAAATAAGGAATTTCTTATCAAATTTTACGTCCGAGTACGGGTTTACTTTATTCTAAAACAGTTCAATAAAAATAACAAAAAATGTACCAACAAACAAAAATATTTAAGTGTAGCACACATGTGAATATATATTAGATATAAAATGTTCAATAAGAAATATTACAAATTGATTTTGCTTTTTTTTTACGTCACACCCTGTACCACATTTTGAAATAGTTCGACTACTCTTCCATCCCTCTTTTACTAGAGCACTTTTAGTGCCGTCTATTTCTCGTGTATGTGTACTGCAAATTGTAAACTGATAAGAAACACGTGGAGAGTGTCCCTACTCATTAATGGATATACTCTGCTGTAAACAAACTGTGACAACTGAAATCTAATAAAATTAGTACATTATTTTTTTTTGTTGTTTTGTTCTCTTATGTGGAAATGTATACGTTGGAAAATAAGCATTGGTGCACGAGAAATTATATTGATAAGGTTTTTAAAAGGAATTAAGCGTCGCAAAGCCCAATTAGAATGACATATCATATATCAGTAACTCATACACCCAAAATCTCACAGTAAACCCAAGCAGGGGGGTTGCAGAGGGACAGCACGCCCTCCATACGTATTAAACTGCAAATTCTTTTTGGCCTTTATTGACGTCGTTTGATCGTTTTAGCCTTACGCGATTAGAACCCGGTTTTTTAATTCCTCTTCAACAATATTGCAAAAGAAAATGAAAAAATTGTCCTACACCATAATTTATTAGCTTGCTTCAGGGGGGTTATTCCCAAATGCGCGGCGTATCGTATTGAAAGCGATACTTCGATTTCGACCGTCTTCGCTTTTGCTTATTCTCAAATGCGAACTGTAATTTCCAGTTTTTTCCAATTAAACTTCCAATTTTCCATTTATTTTCCTAAAAGTTGGACAGCTTTTTCCCGTCACAGCAATTTATTTTATTTTTTATCCACAATAAAACCGCCAGGAATCCGTCACCTAAATAGCTACCTACCGCTTTTGATTGGATCAAATCGCTTTTGGAAATACAAAAATACAAATCCCCCAGGATCAAGATCATTTAATGACAGCTGTCCACATTATGTAAGACAACTACAGTTGAGTTGTCTCTTGGTTTTATGTCATTCAAAACTCTGTATTGTCCGTATTGTTATACACAACCTTGATAGAAAAGTTGTCTGTCAAAACACTACAAATATGGCGGTGGCTGTCTACAAGTAGGTACATAGTTAGTTTGGGTTGTGTGAAAGTTGGGTTGAATTGAAGACAACTACAACTCAACTAAGTACAACTACATACCAACTAAGTTGAGTTGTAGTTGTCTTCAATTGTTGAGTTGTATTCCATAATAGGGGCAAAAAATTGGCTACGGCCTAAAAATATGAAAAATTATGATTACCAACCTATTTATAGGAGTAAATTCGTCCTTAAATAATCAACGAATTAGGATTCAGAGTAATCATAATAATAAATGTTCACCCTTATTCCCGAATTGGCATTTGTCGTATACGACTCAACATGTGTCGTGTCGTTGTAAAAACAATAATACGATATTCAGATTTTTTTCGAACGATTTTCCTTCTTTACTATGTGTTTACTGTAATTTCAAATTGTTTGTCTCAAAAAAGTTGACTTAAAACCAAAATGAAATATTTGGCGGTAACGACAAACGCTAACGGGAATATGGTTGGTTATACTATGTTTATATGAAAAACTATGTTTTGCCTCAAATCAAATACACTGATATTTTTATGCGGCTTTGAAGTTGAACTATCGACTATCGAACTTACCTTATGGATGTTGACAGCCGTTGACAGCGAAATCAACCACACTTTTATTTGTTGTTCTTAGTATCTTATGTGGTTTTCCATTGGGACAAAAAATCAATCACCCCTATCGTGGAATCCGCCGGCCGGGGGGAATTATTCACGGAAAAGAATATTTTGGTATCGTCGCATCCGCAAAGTGAACAGTTCCCCGAGTGGGTATTGTGAATAAGTTTCACTGTATTGTTAAAACCGTTCAAATCGAATTTTTCCCGAACGGGGAACTGTCCACTTTGCGGATTCGACGATACCCAAATATTATTTTCCGTGAATAATTCCCCCCGGAATTTTTTTTGATCCGGATCACTTTTCATGTTCCATTGGGCAAAAAGATCATTTTTTTTTTATTCGGATCACTTGTTGCAGATCTCGATAATTTTCGCATACTCTTACAATATAATTTGAATTTGAAGTTGAATTCAAAACGAAATTACTAAAACCCTTTTGAGAAGCCATTATTCAGAACAAAAACGTAAATAATGGACATGGATTTAATGTTGGAAACTCGTCATCTGTGGATTTCGATTCAACGTCGATATGATTATCCATAATGAAGTTCGGATGTTTCCACCGACAAACGAAAACAATTTCCACAGCCGATGTACTGTCAAATAACCCACTAATACATTTACAAAAGCAGATCAATCTGCTTTCCTGTTCCATTCGCCACGAAAAATCTGAGATCTGAAATAAAAATCGGATGTGCCCAATGGAAAACGACATTAGTTATATCGAGATCGTTTAGATCTCAGATCTGATTTTTGCTGCTCATTTGACAGTCAACTTTTCTAACTGCAATTTCTGTTTATAAATGTCACTTGTTTTGGTGTTACTGAAAGTATGTGTGAATTTCACTGTCGAATCGAGATTTGCAAAAGCTGGGGGCTAACTATGCACTTCGCCGCGAACCGCATTTTTATTCGATTTCGCATTTTGGTACTATTCAGTTCGTCGGCGAAGACTATCGCACTTCCCTCTATTACATTCGCGCAACTATGCAAATGCGAACGTCATTTATCGACGTGAAATGCGATAGATGTTTTGATGGCGAATGGAGTTGTCAGCGGTGCATTTGCATGGTGAAAAAAAAAATTTAAGTAACAAAACGACAGCGAAAAATATTGTGATTTCTTATATTTTCAGAAAAACAAACTACAACAGTTCATTAGCTTAGTTCAATTTGTGAAAGAGCACGACCAGCTGGCGAAAGGTTTGTTGCGCTAGTCCGATGTGCATATCTTGACCAACGCTCTTTTGATAAGATCTTTCAGCAAGAAATTGAAGCGTTGCTGCTAATTTTAATATTATGGGCGTTGCAATACTTTTTCAATCTTGTGTGGAAGATCCAGCGGAGATGAACCACTTCTTACTAATTTCCGTTGTGCATTTAAATTCGAAGACACATCGATTTCATCCCTTTCAGCATTTAAATACACACCGATCGAAAACATTTTTGTTTTAATATCCAATTTACTTGTTTACTTAAAGTTCGCGCAATTATTTGAACAAAATAATAACAACATTCCAAAGCATTTTGGCAGATGAATGGGAAAGTTTGTGGAAATACCAAGGGAAATGTGGAAATGTCTTGGAAGGTCGACATTCCAAACAATAGTTTTGCTTAGTTGCCATGTCCGCCGCGAATCGAACCGAATGAATCGCAAATTATGAGATTCGCGTAGTTAGCCCCCTGAATCTGAAAAAAGTGATTTTTCTTACCCAATGGAAATCGACATTAGTTAGATTTCTCATCATTAAAGATTAAACTGCCACAACAACTGCCAAAGCTGTAGTTAAAATATGTAGTTACAAAAAACGACAGATTTTAGAAAGCAGCCAAGATTGGAATCCTTCGCCGCCCAAATATGGAGCTATGACATATTTTTAACTTATATTTTTTACCACCAGAAATACCCCTGTACATTTTTATATTGTTTTAAAATGTCTATAAACTTCCACTCGATGTTTGCATTTTGTTGATTTTTTGGTTTTTAGTGAAACGCTTTTGATTCTTCCATCGACATTCTCTGCTACGTCAATCGTTTTACACAAAGGTACATGTTATCACATTAGATTCAGATTTCCGAACACGTCGAGTAGGCCTAATTCGATGGCTTGGGTACATATACCCATACGGGTAGAGGAGAGATTATAAACTTGATCTAACCAACTCATCCTGGGTCTACCTAGAGGACGACTGCCTGGTGGTATACGGATATGCGATATAACATTACCGCAAACCACCGAAGCATGGACCGCTCTGGAGAAGTAGCTGCTCGACATTGAGGTCCTCACGTTTCTAATGCGATCTCTACGGGTCACACCAGCAATACAACGGAGAAATCTCATTTCGGCAGCTTGTACTCACGATCTTATTCTTTCGGTCATTACATTACCCAAACGCAAACCTCATGACCATAGGTGAGAGTTGGAACAAACACCGAATTAAAGACTGACAACTTAGCTTTGACACCAAGTTCAGTCCTCCTAATAACAGAATTAAACTTCTCCACCTATTTCAATGGGACTCCACTAACATGCAGAGCGCATTGAACAGGCGTTCTGGAGACGACCATCACTTCAGATTTGTTCACATTTACCTTCATCTCAGCTTCAACACAAACGGTTACAAACCAATCGAGTGTGCGCTGAAGTTCAGTCTGAGAGGACCCAAGGATGACCAAGTCATCAGCGAAGAGCAAATGACTTATCCTCAGATCTCCCAATTCGAAACATTCTTCGCCAAGACTGCGCTGTAACATCCAGTCCATATAAGTAATGAAAAGGAGAGGAGACAAGACGCACCCCTGACGAAGTCCAACGCCCACGGTGAAAGGTATTGATTTAACGCCGTTTACCGATCACAGCTTTTACAGTTTTTGTAAAGAGATTGAATTGCTCTCAAGAGAGAACCTATGCTTTCTCCAAATCTAAGAAGCTTGCGTAAACAGGTGTAGCATACTTCCAAGCCTTCTCAAGTACCATTCTGAGAGTGAATAACTGGTCGGTTGTGCTTCTGCCGGGACGAAAGCCGCTCTGCTCATCTCTTAATCGTGCCTCGACCACAGCTCTGCAACGCGTTTCCAGCACCTTGGCAAACACTTTTCCGGGGAAACTTAAAAGTGATATACCCCTGTAATTGGAGCAATGCCTTTTATCCCCTTTCTTAAAAAGGGGTACGATCACCCCAATCTGCCAATCGCTGGGAGTTTCGCCGCATTCCCAGGCCACTTTAATGACACGAGAGAGCCATTTGACTCCCTCTTCACCTAAGGCCTTGAGCATTTCTGGCCGCATTTCATCTACTCCAGCAGATTTGCCATTTAGTGATTTGATCGCAAAAGTGACTTCCTCTACCGTGGGACTATTTTCCGCCCTGCTCAAGGCGATGGATCTGTCATCCTCAATGCCCTGGATTGGATTGAGCAATTCAGAAAAGTGCTCGCTCCATCTGCGCAAGATATCCTCCTCATTGGAAAGAAGAGTAGCATCTTTGGATTTGAATCCTTCAATAATGTTCCACTTCCTTCCTCTAAGACGGCGGATGGTCTGCCAATAAACATTAGGCTTTAATTAGTAATTTTTTTAGACAAGAGTTTTATCTTCAGGATAGTGATATATTTTTTATACGTTTTTGTTATAGTTCCTAGTACATACCTGCATTTATTTTTCTGTTAAACTAATGCAAAAATTTAATTTTCATAAAATGCTAAAATTTAATTTTTACCTAGCAAATGAACCTTTTTATATTATAAAAAGTTTAAGCTGAAATACAAAGAACAGACAAACATTTGTATATAGTTCTGTGCAAAAAGCAGCCACAATAATTTTATTAATTAACAAGTTGGGTTCATTAAAATAAACAGAGTTGTCGGTTTTGTGTTTTAAAAAAGTTTTATTAATTACGCATACGAACTCTGGAGCAGGAAGGAGCATGCAAACAAGAACAACTTCATTTGAACCTAGCAATTTGATTCGGATAAAAAGTTTCGAATATTTCGCATTTGTTTTTCATGACCTGCAGATGCCGGGTTTGAAAAAAATATCTCATAATCATGGAAAGTTGATAAAAGTCCTGCGAAATACTGACGAGGTAATTGTAGTTCATCATATGAAAATATAAAAATAAATTGACAGGACACTCTTTTGAGGACCGTTATTATATGAAAATATAATAAACGTTTTAAATATGTAAAAGTGCATGTTGATTACAATCATGGTTGCAGGCAAGTAATATTTACATTACTTAATTTCCTTGAACATCATTGTCCGTACAGGACTATTATATTGCATGTATGTATGTAGTAAGTCTACATGACTAGTCTGCTATTTAATAAATTGATACTGGTGTATTTGCAATGGTTGGTGTGCGATATAGTACAACAAATGGGAAATTATTCAGGATTTGCTTACACGTTGTTGAAACTGAATAAATATTCATTTAAATGTAATGATTGTCATTGTCTGGGGCATGGAAGTTCATTTAAGTGTTTAAGTTGTGTTACGGATATAATTTCAGTATTTTAGCTGAACAACAAACTTTTTGTTGGATTATGCAGATTTATGCAGATTTTATCAATTTTTGGTAAATTAAAGCGTGTAGAAATATTTAGCTTAAGTGTACATATTTATTTTTAATATAATGCCCTGTACCTGTTGGATAGTGAGTAATTCAGACAGTAAATTTATCGGGGCTGGACCAGAAGGCCTACCAGCCGAGCGGGAGACGACTTGGCGGAGTGCTTAACCAGCTTATATCCAATATTTGGTCATAAGAAAGTATGCCTGATGAATGGAATATCAGAATTGTTTGTCTTGTCAAAAGAAAAGAGACCGTCTAAACTGTGCTTACTAAAAGGCATCAGTCTCCTTAACATCCCATACTCATTTTCCGCCATACTATGTGTGGATGCTTGATGACATTTGGTACCGAACTGATTTGGCCCGATTCTGTTATATCTCGATTTTAAGTCCGCATATCGTCGTCCGTCCGAGAATTGCTTTGTTGTATACTGTATACACCATTTGGACGATTTTTGGAAATCGCATATTAAGGTTTGCGTTGAAATTAAAAGAAAACAGACCGCTGAAGTTTTTTATCTTTTTAATAGAATATTATATTGACAATCTTCTTTCAATTGAGGTGCTCTAGACTAGTCAACCGCTTTTAGTTTTCAAATTATTAAGGTTTTTTCTCAAAATCAGTTTGTCGTATACGCCACGAAAATGAAGAGTTGTTTACACCACATACACGTACGACAAAATAAGCGCACATAAGACATTCCAATACTGAGTCCAAGGGTTGAATCCAGTACTGAGTGGGGTATGATAATTTTTTTTATGTATAACTTTTTATTTATTTAATAAAATTTGAAAATAATAAATATTTGAACTCCTCCTAAACGGCTGGACCGGTTTTATTGAAATTTTTTGTGTGTCTTTGATTGGATTCAAGGACGGTTAGATTCACATTTGGTGAAAATGTGAAAAATAAAGGAGCGTGGCACCTTTCATACAAAAAAATCTAAAAAAAAAAGTCTTATATAATATAGACAACTACCGAACTGATTGAAATCAAATTTTAAGAAAATATTTATTATTGGCCTAAGGGTGTTTCTGTGAAAGTTTGGTCAACATTTTACAAAGTCACGTGGCACCACCCTTACAACAAGTTTTTTTTTTTAAATACTATATCTGAACATTGAAGCACTTTACAAAACCTGGTAGGATCGCACAAAAGGGCGTGACGACTCTCATAACAAAAAAAATAGGCTTTCAACGCTATTCTTCGACAGTAATGAGACAAAAATATTCAAGACCATATCCAGACAAATATAAATTGCTGCTGTGGCGGATTTTGGTCCAGAGGCATAATTGGGCCATTTTTCTTCGAAAATGAGCAAGGAGTGGCCGTTACAGTCAATGGCGATCGTTATCGGGCCATGTTGAACGAATTTTTGTTCACAAAAATTGAAGAGGAGGATATTGGCAACATTTGGTTTCAACAGGACGGCGCTACGTACCATACAGCCCAAGCTACACTCGATGTTTTGCGCCCTGTTTTTGAAGATCGCATTATCAGCCGCAGAGCTGATGTCGTTTTGCCACCGCGGAGCTGCGATTTGACACCGTTGGACTATTATTTGTGGGGTGCCGTAAAAGATAAGTGTTACGCCGACATGCCAGAGACAATTGACGCTTTAAAGGACAATATTCGTGAAGCCATTGGTGAAATACAGCTGCACACAATCGATAATGTGCTTAAATAAATAATTCTGTTTGGTTTTCTTCTGATGGTGGAATAAAATCGGCATACTTGTTAGTGTTGTTAGTAGGTACCAAAATCGTTTTCTGATAAAATCGAACTAGGATCATCAATATTTTCCGCAAATTAATTTTCAGTAGGAAATATTTCATCAAATAAATAAAATTAAATGAGTCAAAACAAAGTGAAATAATAATAATATGAGGAAACTAATATTTTCGATTATGGTAAGTACATACATACAAAAGTGAACATTTTTGGATTGGTTATTCCATTTTTTGAGAGCAGAGTTGAGTTGCTCAACGAGATTAACCATTTACCATGCGATTGAACTCTTTTTGTTGGTCCTCTGAAAGGTATATTTATTATTTCCACATTTCTGTTGATATCTGTATTTACGTACAGCAAACCAAGACGCAATTATTTTTTGTTTTATGTGTATACGCTCCCGAATCACATACACGTACGACAAAACAATTCTAATATTAATCAAAACTACTTTCAATCATAAACATATTTATGAGTTGAATAACGTTGGAGTGTACGATTGTCATCACATCACATCTCGGTGAAAATCGAGCAAACAGTGCGTCTAGATCAGATGTGGTGGTCGTCTACTGATGAGCCCACCCACCACATCGGGGCGAAACGCATTACTGGAGTCGAGGCCAACACAAATTGTGAATTCTAATATTTATTTTCAAATTTGTTGTCGTATGTATTAGGCCTATTATACACATACGACAAAATAAAACTAAACATAAAAAATGCCAAAAATATATGGACTTTTTGTCGTATATGCCAAAATATGGCGTTTACGACAAAACAAAACTAAAGGTTGGATTATTTTGTGGATGTACGACAAAATGCACACCAATTATCTCAGTATATGATAGGCTAGATCTGATTGCAGAAATGGAAAGAGCACCTTCGAAAACCTAGTACTTCATACCCATTTTAAAAAAAGTGCATTTTGGCGTTTACGATAAAACAATCCTCGGGTGACGATATGACAGCATATCATTTATAGAGACGAGCTATATTGAATAATGTCTAGTTTTGGCATTCGTGCCAAACTCATCATTAGTTGTGAAGAATGACGATTGTGGAGAACACTCTTTGCTCCCATAAGATTGGAAATAATTTCACCGAGATCTTTAATGCCACAAGGTGATGCGCTGTCATCATGTAACTTCTTCAACAGTATACTTGAAAAAATTGTGCGAAACTCTCAGGCCAACATACAAGGCACGATCTTTTAAAAGCCTTACGGAAATACGCTGAAAATATTGACATAGTTGGCAGAGCTGTCACTGGTGCGTTTGCTAGATAAAACCAAACCTATGGACTGAATTCCAAAACGCAGTACTTCTGCATTATTGCTTAATCAAGCTGTAATAAAAAGTGGAAGTGAGTTTATTAAATTATTGGTGAGTATACGAATTCAATTTGAACCCGATTTTCGAAACAAAAGAAGGAAGAGGTGAAGGAAGAAAAAGGTGCTGTGGAGAGTCGTTTTGGAGGAGATCAAAAAAATTAATTAATTTGTGTTTGAGACATTTTATGATAGTTCGCATCAAAGTCGTTCCAAAACGTCAAAAATTGCAAAGCATAACAAATGCAAAGCAGCGCAAAAGCATTCATAACCGGACATCAGAAAAGCAGTGTGCATTCACAATGCGCATTTTGTTGACGTTTTGGAATTCAGCCATGCTATCATCAAGAACTGATACCCAACATCAGCGAATCTGACATAATGTCCCAATCTACAGCTATAACTTTGAGGTAGGTACAAAATCTGAAAACAAGATCTCAAAAGAAATCCAAAATCGCAGTTTTTGTTTTTATGAGCTTAGAAGGCAGTTGAGTAGTAAAGTTCTATCTCGAACTACTAAGGAGATTTATTCTATACCAGATCTTGATTAATGTCGCTGAACCTTGGACTTTATCTAAACAGATAAAAATATCCTCGATCGAGAAAGATTTTTCGTAAAATGTTCGATACCGTTTGCCTTGACGGGCTTTGGAGGAGAATTCAATGACGAACTATACATATAAGATGGACAGCGACATCGATTTAGTTAAACAATTTTGCATTAGTAAGGCTAGGACAGGGAGAACGGATGTTCACTAGAGCTTCGGCTGGAAGAGTCTTTGACCTCAACAAAGAGAGTCACAGAAGTAGAGAAAGACCTGATGGCCTTAGGTGTATAAGCAGAATTCGACCTTAGTCAACTTGGATTGTGCAACTGGAGACAGTTAGCCAAATTGTGAGTTGAATGGGCATGTGTATTGGTTGAGGCCCATTTCTATCGCGGCTGTAGCGCCACCTAAGTTATTAAGTAAGTATGCATATATTTTTGTATGATTGTGGATTTTTACACAGAAAGGCTAGAAATTATTCAGACGGTACCTTCCACCAAAATTTTAGTCTCTACTTCTGATTTTCGAACTTTTGCGTTTATACCAAAGAAATTTGATGATACAGGATCTACCTATCTATCCTTAAACTTTTTTAGTAGTCCATAAGTGGCTAATTTCGTTAGTAGGGCTTCATGACACACGCAAACAAAATATGCGTTAAAAGCTTACGGCTTTGGATTCGCCATGGTGTCCGGTTCTGCATCCATAAGTGGGTCTTTACCAGGTCTCCAGTAAAAAGACGCCTCCGACAGAGATCGATAAGCAGAATGTAAAGTATAGGCTTCTCTGAAGGGAGTTAAGCAAAAATATTCTTTAGATGCTATTGCTAGATCTGTCTTCCTCCACTAAAGGTGAAAAGGAAGAGTAACTTAAGTTACTGCTTATTTTCTTTGGCAAACACCGGCCCATTTAGGAAGCCCCTTTTACAAATAAGGGTGCTGAGACATGCAAACTCGCTAGAAATTGGGCCTATTGGAATAGGTTAAGAAAGCATAAAGATATGCGATCGCTTTATTGAAACGGTGAACAAAATATGAATCTTAAACCCTCTAAGAGTTTTAAATATATCGACAGACTGTGTTATCGGCATTATAATATTGTTCTAAACTATTTAAACATTGTCCCAAGGAGGAGGAGGTGCACGGGTCTCTCTTAAAAAACAAATGTCAGTTCCGAAGCTTTTTACTACAATTTAGGTCAAAATTAATTTTTTTTATCAGTAAAAAACTTTGGTTCTGCTTATTGAAGTCTATTTGATGTCTTAACATTTTTTCGATTAAATCGAGAAAATGTTATCGGCTAAGTGGCGGCCACCACAATTGAGACCATTCGGGTCTGAATTATAGCATTTTCGATCACTCTTGCCAGAACTTCCGGCGATAGGTCCTCACATTCTTGATGGATATTCTCTTTTAGGGCTTCAAGAGATGCTTGTTGACTTACGCACTCGGGACTACAAAGAAGTCTGGAACGGTTAAATCAGGCGACCTTGAAAATCGACCAAACGAGAGACTAGGCTAATGCATCCCTTAGAATTTCGGTTGTGGCTTGTACAGTAAGCGCGGTTGCTCCATCCTGTTGGAAGCACATGCTCTACAGAAGAAGAATATCCTTGAGCATGACCTGTGGTCCACAGTAGTCGTTCGGCCCGTGGCGTAGAACATGCGCTCTGGTGCTTGCCAAACCTTGTAGCTCCCCGTGGTTGAGCAACTCAACATTGTAGTGTTTGCCCAGTAGGTGCGCCAGACGACCGGGAAATCTGTGAAGAAATTCACGTCGAGCCAACACCACCGACGAATTATTTAGCAAAAAAGCCTGAAGTATAGCGATTCGTGTCTTGTTGACGTGTATTTTGTATTTGATTACTTTACAAATGTCAAAGTGGAATTGAAATTTTCCGCCATTTGCAAAAATTATAGCATCTTCCGATAGGGTGATAACTTTTGCGCCACTTTGTATAAGATCTTAACGATTTGATAAATACGGACTTTGGAAAAGCGTCTCACGCTTCATCAGTATAGCTCAAACTGGTTCACATAAGAGACGGGATCTTGCTGACTTTCCCTTTTACACCCTAACCTAACCTATTTGCAAGCAATTAAAAATATATCACTCAACTGACTTTAATTCGAAACTCAGATATTCCATTTCATTTACCACGAGTAATTCGATTCATTCAATTAGAGACAATTGTCAACAGAACTATTAGGAAATCCTTAATTCTCACCACATTGCCATCGTTGCCGAAGTTCTCAATGTGCCACACCAGCCACAATTGAAGCATGATTAATAAAATAATCTGTTCCAATAAAGTGTAAATTGAAATTCCTTCCCCGACATGGTCCAATGTGCTGAATATCTATATAGCTATATCACATCAACATCCAGAAGATGTGATTCCTGGAGCTTTTCCATCTATATGCAATTCCCACGAGCCACAAATCCTTGCGTGTTCATAAAACCCTTACGTATACTCGCATTGAAAATTCAATCCGTGCAAACTACCCCCGAATATCAGTTAAAACCAAATCAATTCTGGAATCCTACGTCCTTTGCAATGAAGGTATCTTGCTATTGCTACCCCCCACTCTGGGTCTGCTTATAGTTGTCATTTTGAAGCTATCACACTAGTGATGTCATCACTAATGGAATACTACGATTGCTCTATTGGCATACGTCTTACTTCGACTGCAGGTCTTCTACCGTCATCACAGTGCGCCGTCAGCGTCATCCCAACGCAATGAAGCGGAAACCTCAAAGTCAACGAGGATTCTTCCTGTGTACCATCAAGCCGAACGGAAATCTATCAAATAACAGAGATACTACGATGTCGACGTCTGAGCTATGACGATGATCACGTTGGCGACGAACGACAACTACGTGCAAGGATATAAAATACTACTTGGAAGAAATAAAAATATTCCATAACGTCAATAGCAAGGAATATGCATCATTTGCACAAAATGGAAGCAGTATCTAGCATATCGGAGACCAAGAAACCAGAACAAGGACATGATGATGATGGTGACGGTGGGCGATGCAGAAGCAGAATGGCGAATGGATTTTCCAAGCCACACTTGAATGCGTTCAACTCGTCGTCCGATTAATGAATCCCGCACTCGATGTTGAAAGGATGCTGCCGCTTTCTACATGCTCTCGCAGTGCGGTTGAAGCAGCTAGCTACCACTACTCCCTGGTCCCTCGTGGGATTCCTTCAGGTGGCGTGCCTGCGACTATGGCTATAGGTAGTACATATCTGTGATATTATGTTCGTATGTGGTGTCTTTGGGAGAGTTTGTGCCAATTTGCATTCACGTATCCTGTGGCGTGGAATCAACGTGATAGAGTGGCAGTCCATCAAGTACTATACGAGGTGGAAGTTCGTTTTTCACTGCCATCCTGTTGCGTAGGTACCTACTCCAGACTTGCATATAGAGGTAGATTCTCATTATTCCACCAGTGCCAGTTGACGACTGACATTGCATCCTCGGCTGACTGACTACCTAACGGACTGCAGTGAAACAAGGGACTGGCATGCAAATTATACCATTATAACCGGATTGCAGCAGGCAAGGTCTCCCTACCTAGGTTCCTCCTCAATTCTTAAGCGCTGAAAAGTGATGAATTCCTGTCCGTGGTTGCACATGGAAATTGCATTGTTCTCATCAGAATGGTTGTCTGTATATGTATTTGCTGCGGTATAAGGGAGATTTCAAAAATCGTATCGCGCTGCGATTCAATTGACGACAACGCTCTGTGATTGGAAAACTATGAGGTGCAAATTCAGAGCTGAAGTGAGATCCACAAGAGCAATGGGCATAACGATGAAGATAAAATCAGGCAGCGTTAATTGAGGGATTCCAAAGTATACAGCATTATTCGAGGGATAATGCGATTTTGACTAAATGAAGTCATAGAGATGACGAGTGTAGGGTTAACATGTGTGCATCGGCACAATGAAGCTGGAAGCCTGGGAATGCCGATGGAAATGACTTACAATCAGCGTAGATAATTTTCGACAGAAGTGATTAACAAATAATGAGAATAAGAATAATGTGAATCCATTTCGTTGGGAAGTGATGACAAAAATGATCACTAGTAGAGGGTGACATTTGACAACTTTAGTGCGAATATGTCGTAATCGTTATTGTATCCCCTATGGAGCCAACGAATGCAAAAATTAGACGTGAATAAGAATAAGACTTAGGAGTACTATGATAACAAAATGCTCCCTCATTCTTTTAAGTTAGGGGATAAAGTACATATCGTCACCTGAATGCAAAAAGTGGGTAACTTCACTTTCAACACTTTTGAGAAATCGAGAAAAAACGTTTTGTTTCTTATTTAAACGGCTTTCTCGCAATCTATTTCCGATACAGCTACAAAATATTTTGTACTGTGCCACTGGGTGAAGTTAAAAGAGTAAAATTGCGACAAAGATTTATTGATATATAAATATGTTTTTGAGAAAAATGGACAGTTATCCATTTTTTGCATTAAATATTTTAAACTGGTTGTAGTTTAAACTGTCACTTATCTATCTGTTCTTATTTGTTTTTTATTTTTCAATACCTAACTCAGATTAGAATATAAATAACAAATCAATTTAAATTAAATTAGCAGCTTGTTTATGTATTCGAATTCAAAGAATTTAAAATTTACCTAATGCAATTGTAATATTTACACCTGAAAACAGTACAATAATTCTATACTTCTCTACATGAACCAAAATAATTATTACCTTTGTTGTTCTTCAGTTTTATAAAAAATTGAATTGTTACCTTATATTCAGCAAAGAATGCATAAGGCTTATAATGCTCTCTTCTGTAAGAGGGCATAGCTTCATAATAAAGGAATCATTCTTCGACATCCCTGATAAAACGGATGAAAGTTTGGGTGAACTCGACTTCGACACACCGTATACGAAGTACTATACCCAGAAAGGGAGGAGCAGAGCTTCCACAACTCGAAACCATTGAAGGCATAAGACCACCAATAGCCGTAGCCATCAAGAGAATTATTCTCGAGAAAACTAAAAATAGGGCAGACCAAAGATGGTCAGATATACCTAGTAGGTCACAGGGTCTCAAAGGTTCTGTGGCCCAAGCTAGATTGGAAAAAATCTGTAGAATTATTAAAACTCAGAAAGTCAAAGCTACAAATGGAAAGAAAGCGTTCCATTTAGTCTAAGAGCCCACAGCAAATTTTGGGCGTGAAAGTATAACCAAAAAGCTGATACATGAACAGAAAGGTCTCCAAAAAGTAAACCCAAATGTCGAAGTCTGGCAGCGCTTAGTTGCAGCTGAGGTTAGTAATAGTAGGTTGAAAACATGTTTTTTTCCAAAATCTTAATTTTTTATATAACCACTTGAATATAGTATTAAATGAAAGAACAGACTGCCCTGATCACAAAAATATAGGTCCCAGACGTCTTACGTGCAGCCATACCCTTGCCAGACGTACTAATAGTATGTTAAAAATCACATTTTGAAATAATTGGTATAACCAAAATTTGGTTACACCAAAAAATTTGTGGGAACGCCCTGATCACAAAAATATAGGTCCCAGACGTCTTACGTGCAGCCATACCCTTGCCAGACGTACTAAAAGTATGCCAAAAATCACATTGGGGAGAGTACGATAACTACGGCGCCAAAAATTGATAACGGTATTTTGTAGACGGGTTAAATACAAACACTTTTTACTATGGGAGGGGGGGGTCTATCTGGCTTCATTTAGGCGGGAGGGGTAATTTAAAAAAATTATACTTAAAATAAAAAAAATAATTTTTGAAAAACAATGGCAAGACTTACAATAAAGAACTTTAGGATTTTTGGAAGCCGGGAATCTGTTCTTTGATATTATTTTTAAATCAAGTTATTTCTAATAATAGTTTTTGAAAAAAATGATTTCAAACTTGAAATTTAAGGAAAAAAAAATAAAAAATAAAAGTTGTATGCTGATTTGTTCAATATTGAGAAAATAGATACTTAATTTCTTTGTAGTTTTTACTGCCGAAATCAATTCTTAATCGAACACTGAAAACCAGATTGATTTATGTCCTCTTTTTGAGAAAATTGAAAATTACTTTATATGTCGCTCCGCTTAGAGTACAAATTGTTACCCTTGCGCCTGCAACCCCCCTGCTTGGGGTCACTGTTGGATTTTGGGATAAGTGCAAGGCTGAGTATATGCAAACTTTCTTTAAATTATATTAGTTTACCCAATGTCAACAACTTTCTCCAGCTACAGTCTCTGGCCTGAAATTTCACATTGGTAGACAAAATTTTGCGGATTTGCATTTTAGACAGTTTAGGACAGATTCCTGGCTTTGAAAAATGCTATAGTTCTTTGTTGTAAGTGTTGCCATTATTTTTTAATATTTTATTTTAATTTTATGTATAATTTTTTTTTTAATTACCCCTCCCGCCTAACCGGAGCGAGATATCCTCTCGTCCTCTCTATCCTTGTATTTAACTCCTCTACATAAATCTGTCATTAGTTTTCATCGCCAAAATTATTGTACTCACCCCAATTTTTGTCCTTAAATTGCAACTTTGAAATTGTTTTTTTCAAAAACTGTTAACAGAAATAACTTGATTTAAAAATAATATGAAAAAACAGGTTCCGGGCTTTTAAAAGTGATATAGTATTTTATTTTAAGTGTTGCCATTGTTTTTTAATGTATTTTTTTCCAATTAAAGTATCAGTTTCTTTAAATTACCCCTCCCGCCTAAATGAAGCCAGATAGACCCCCCCCTCCCATAGTAAATAGTGTTTGTATTTAACCCGTCTACAAAATACCGTTATCAATTTTTGGCGCCGTAGTTATCGTACTCTCCCCAATGTGATTTTTAGCATACTTTTAGTACGTCTGTCAAGGGTATGGCTGCACGTAAGACGTCTGGGACCTATATTTTTGTGATCAGGGCGTTCCCACAAATTTGTTGGTGTAACCAAATTTTGGTTATACCAATTATTTCAAAATGTGATTTTTAACATACTATTAGTACGTCTGGCAAGGGTATGGCTGCACATAAGACGTCTGGGACCTATATTTTTGTGATCAGGGCAATCTGTTCTTTCATTTAATACTATATTCAAGTGGTTATATAAAAAATTCAGATTTTGGAAAAAAACATGTTTTCAACCTACTATTACTAACCTCAGCTGCAACTAAGCGCTGCCAGACTTCGACATTTGAGTTTACTTTTTGGAGACCTTTCTGTTCATGTATCAGCTTTTTGGTTATACTTTCACGCCCAAAATTTGCTGTGGGCTCTTGGTCTAATTGGCACACAACTGACATTTCTTCTACTGAAAAGAAGAGAAATTTGCTTCTGGATTTGATTTCAGAATCGCGGAGAGTTCTTCCAGACGGTTCTGGACGACCAACCGAAAACGACATTACATGTCGCACAGGATATTACTCATCTTCTCTGTGAATGGCAAGCTATTGCTCGGTATGGGAGGAAACACCTTGGAAGGTACCTACTTCTTCGGCAATTTGGATGAGGTTGGCCTCAGAAACAAAATTGAAACAATTTTAAGTTCTGTATAGTAAAATTAATTGCTTGTCCGAATTGGTTTAGGTTATGATCGTGAAGGTTCCCCAAGGATGGCGATGGGCCGAACATGGTGCCTAGTCCACTGTTATGAACTCACTCCCTACACACTAACCTAACCTAACTTTTTGTACTTGTTAAACAAGTTTTTTTGCTCTAGAAATCATTCCACATTCACTGACAAATAAAAATTACTAAAAATCACGAACGAACATGAACCGAACGTTTATAGTTGGTCTTCTCTGCACAGTGCATAAACTAGGTAACTTGAACTATCTACTTCTAGCAAGTGAAAACATAAACAAACAAAATTAGTGCAAAAAGCAGTTATCTGGAGATACCTAATTTTTGCACTTAGTTTTTTTTCGATGTTTCGTTTGTCTACTTTTTTCAATAATCAATAGATGGCAGAAGATCAGGAAAATGAGCTTGCTGGTTATTGCATTACATTTCTATCGAATCAAGCAATCAGAAAAAGTAGATATCTCAAAAATGCAAAATTTCGAGTTATTCACTTTTTGCATTCAGGTGACGATATTACTTCAGGATATGGCATGAACAAATAAGCCATCTTCTGTATGCAGGTCCCTTTAAAAGCAAGGTCACAACGAAGTTAACACGAAAATCTTGCGAGGGTCAACACTTGTGAAAGGGCATAACAATAGACTGAAACCAGGGGAAAAAACAATTTCCTTGCAAAATACCAAGTAGCTCTTTGTAGTTGGTAGTTGGTCTATCTGCTCTAAATGTTGAAAGAAGTACCCCAGTTTGAAAAATTCCAAATTTCCAAATCGTGTTATTTTGGCGATGGACTTTTTTTTTTGTGGGGAAGTGTGAAGGACCGATGTTATGTCAACAATCCGGAAACGATTTAAGCACTTAAGGCCAATATCATCCAAGCAATCCGTGAGCTATAACCCGAAATCATCAACAAGGTCTTGGAAAATTGGAGTGACAGAATGCGCTACTGCCAAGCCAGCCCTGGCAACTACTTGAACGACGCTGTGTTTTGTAATTAATGGCCATGCTGGCTCTTACTATAATAAAGCCATAATACATGAAAAAATTTTAATTTTGTTCATTTTATTTCATTTTTAAAAAGCAACTTGTATTTGGTTCACAAAAATCCACAAAATCTTAAAAAAACAAAAAATTATAGAAAACAAATAAATAAATAAAAAAGGTAATGTACTTCTTAACAATAAAAATAAATTAGTCTTAGATTTAGTTTTAAATGTTTTTGTGCGTTGTTTTATTAAATTTATTTTATTTTCCTGCGCTATAATTATGACAAATGTAATAGTTTTAAAGTTCAATACATTTTATTAAAAAAAAGCTCGTTTCTCAAAAATGAGGGATGAAAAATGTGGTGTAAAAAATCTCGTGTAATAGGTAGACGATTGCTTTTCTTGCATTTGTATCACCGTGCGAATATCTAAATTGTCACCGAACGTATGACAAGTGAATTTCGATGTCCCCACGGTGAATATTTATACCTGACACCTGAAACACCACATAATACTTTCCTCTGATTTGGGGAGCGGCAGTGGTATTTTGAGATCAAAGAAGCTAAGACGATAAAATAGAACACAGCCTTCACCACAAGGAATTCGCATTAGCTGCCTTTTTAGACATTGAGGGGGCTTTCAATAACGTTAGGGCAGAAACTGTCAAACGCGCTCTGGAAATGATGTAGATCAGCATCGCCAATTGGCTCTGCACGATGCTTGTCACCACTCGCCAGAAATATCAATTCCCCTCTCGGACACAGTTCAATAAGAATATCGGTTACTAGAGGCACTCCCCAGGGAGGGGTTATATCTCCCCTTCTCTGGGTTCTTGTCATAGACGACATACATAAAGAACTCAGCAACGCAGGGTTTAGCGTAACTGCTTACGCGGATGATGTGGCGATCCTAGTTCGGGGTAAATTCTTGAACACATTGAGTGAAACCATGGAATCAGCCCTCAACAAGCTCAGAAAGTAGGCTGAAGGGTGTGGACTTCGTGTCAACCCGGAAAACTTTCATCCGAAACTATTACTTTTTAGTGAGGTGGAGCTTTCCATTTCGGAAAGCGCAAGATATCTTGGCACAATCCTGGATAAAAAATTTAATTGGAAACTTAATGTTCAGGAAAGAGTCCGTAAGGCTCATAATACTCTCTTCATCTGTAAGAGAACAGCAGGAAAAAGTGGGGATTGAGTCCATCAATGATGCACTGGCTGTACATATAACTTATTTGTGGCTTTCCACAAACAAACAAGAGCCCTATAGGTAAGGATGGGTCTAACCTATAGGGCTCTTGTTATATATACGAAATATGTTGACCATCAGGGTACAAAGAACAGCCTGCACTGCCATCACTGGTGCTTTACGCACCACACCCACAGCTACACTTGAGGCGTTTATGTATCTTTTACCCCTGGACCTACAAATAAAACTGCAAGCTGGTAATAGTGCGCTTCGGCGAACTAACGAAGGGTTCTTCAAAACCAGACAGGTGGGACATAGCTCCATGCTAATGGAATCTTTCTCCAACATCCCCGATAAAACGGATGAAAGTTTGGGGGAAATTGACTTCGACACACCGTACGAAGTACAATATCCAGATAGGGAGGACTGGCAAAAGAATGAGGTTTCGAATGATAATGAAATTTCGATTTATACGGATGGTTTCAAAACTAAGGAGGTTACAGGATCAGGTATATCCTCCAGGGATATAGACCTACACGTGTCATTAAGACTTCCGGATACATGCAGTGTGTTCCAGGCAGAGGTTCTGGCCGTGCTCAAAGCTGAGGATCTACTTGATATGGGATCAATATCCAACAAGAATATCGCTATCTACATTGACAGTTAGGCTGCGCTAAAGGCGCTAGAGTCCATTGTCATCAAATCTGACCTAGTCAGGAGCTGCCGCACAATGCTCAGAGCTGAGGGTAACGAAAGGGCTGATGTTCTGGCCAAAACCGGAGCAGAGCTTCCACCTAATGAAACAATTGAGGGCATTAGACCACCAATAGCCGTGGCCAAGAGAATTATTCTCGAGAATATTAAAAACAGGACAGATCAGAGATGGTTGAATATAGTAGGACACAGGGTCTCAAAGGCTCTGTGGCCTAAGCTAGATCGAAAAAAATCCGTAGAATTTCTGAAGCTCAGCAGATCAAGGCTGCGAATGGTAATAGGGAAACTCTCCGGGCACTGTCTTATAAGGAAGCACGCTATATGAGATTAGGTCTAACAGATACAGACATATGCAGGTATTGCGAAGACTCTGTGAATGTCAAGCTATTGCTCGGTACAGGAGGTACTTCTTCGAAAATTTGGAGGAGGTTGGCCTCGCAAACAAAGCTGAAACAATTTTCAGGTTCTGTAGGGAAATTAATTGCTTGGGCGAAGTGGTTTAGGTTATTTGACCATTAAGGCTCCCCAGGGATGCCGATGGGTCCAATATGGTGACAAGTCCAATGTGATGAACTCACACCCTATTCAACCTAACCTAACCTAAGCTAAGACGATTTTTATTTTACACAATGATACTACCGATCTAGGATTCTATGGGCTAAGTATGTGGTTCCATAGCTAATAGCACTGGCAAAGTTAATCAAACATCAAATTGAACTGCACTAATTGCGCCAGCATATACATCCTTCCGGTCCGCATTGTAAGGCATTGATTAAGGCTCTAAGATCGTATTCAATAGGGTAAAATCTAGTTTAAGAGTATATTTCAATCTATCAGCGCTGTAGCTTTCCCTATAAGTATATGTTATACAGATAACGCTTTAAATGTGTTTAATTTTCAACAATTAGGCAGAAAGGAAACTGCCCACATAGGTGCTCTTACTATACTTAATGCCGGCAATTCAATATCACAGCAGGAATTATGCTAAAACACATCTCAAGTTTCATTTCAAATTTAAATTCAATTTAACATTATCAGTCTCGGTATTTGTATCGCATGCACCAGTAGATAGGTACACCCTGAAAGGAAATTTGTATCAGAAATGCTGGAAATACAATCCAACAGAGTCAATAAATCGTTGCCATCTTGCTTTCAACGTGTTTATCATGGATAACGAAGTTTGGATCACATAAAGGAAACAGGATGCGATAGCAGGATAAGAGGAGGAGCATATGCGAATAAGTGAGTCATAGTCGGAGACTTGTAGGTATGGTACTCAGTTCTAACGATGTTCTGCATTCCTAGATATATCTATGCAGGCGTATAATTGGACTATCTCGACAATTGCATTCCAGACAGGTGGTGTGATGTACAAAAAAAATGTATTGTATTTTTTTTAAACAGATAAAATATCCCCTCGATTTAATCGGTAAATAACCACCAAGTTCACTCACACAACTCAATTTTGTCAGTTCTGTTCAATGCGTAAATTTGGCACTCAATTCTCGGGCCCCATTTACACATCCCTCAAACACTTCACAATTAATCATCACTCATCAGTCTTCCATCCGGCAGCTTCATCAAATTTATTTACCATGTCGCTGGATGCCTGCGCTGCCATTCACCACGACTATACACTGTGACGAAGTAAGAACCGTTGAAAGGCAAGATGAGTTGGAATTGTAATGAGGCAAGAGCATACACTCAACTCGAAACACGTTTATCTGGCACTTCGATGGTAGATGTGCCGGATGAACCAACCAACCACCCTTAATTTAGACACCCGTTCCGAAAAATGAAGCAATGGAAATTACCCACGTCAGCCAAACCAACAACGCCACGGAATGCAAAAGCGGCACTAAATCCCTGACAATTAGACGAGAAGAAGCAGCTGATAGGACATGAAAGTGGGACCGATGCCGTCGAATGAATGCTAGGTAAAGGTTCCGCAAGCCATCAGTTTCATCCTCTGCGTTGTCGTCGTTCGTTACAATGAGTACCTCATTACAGTCAGTCAAAGTGTGTGGGGGGGACGATGTTGTGTCACCCTGTAGTACCCCCACCTCAGTCGCTGAGTGTGCGTCACACGACCTACGAAACACTAGAAAATTGCAACAATCACGGTTTTACCGTTCATAAACTTACAAAGGTTTCCCTTGTGGGGGGACGACCGTGTCGGTGTATTACAGGGCGGATTTGGTTACTTACAAGGGTGTAGTCAAAGGATTCTGAAAGTGGCACTTAGAATAAATGTCCCATGGGATTCCGACGAGGGATTTGGTGCGGTGTGACCTATCCAAAACCAACAGAAGTTTTTGATAAAGTTTCCCAGGCTTAGTTGAGGATATATGTATAAAATGCTCAACCTAGAAAAGTGCCTACACCTACACCTATTCGTATATACGACGCAAACATATAGGGCGCCTGAAGAGTTTTATTTTTATCTTTGAGAAAGAGCGACATGCACAACCATGTCGTATGGTAAAAGGAAAAGAAAAAGGTGCTCGTAATGACATTGCTTTGGTATTCGTAAATCTTGTTGTATACCGGATAAGCAGATGATGATTGTTGGTCCAAGGGAATTTAGATAAAAATCTGTAAGGGCAAGAATTTATGGGTATTTTGCGCGCTTTGACAAAGGAAATAGAATTGTATACGGATGGAATGGAAATTGAAAATCGATAAGAAAACGGGACCGGCCGTTTTGCTCTATAACTATAATACTACAGCTTATTTGTGAGATTGCCGCATTCTGTAAATACGAATAATGTATAGAGTTAAGCAGTTAAGGACCATTCACATGGGAGCGAACGAACGAATTGATGAAATGCGAATAAACCACATTTTATGCATTTATAAACAGAAAATTGCACATTTTACTACTCCAAGATGAGGATAATTAAGTATTCCATCAAAATGTATTAAGAAAACAAGTTTATTAACAGTTTAAATAACGAAATTTCGAAATCCAAATTTTTTTTTCCGCGAACGAAAACACCCTGGCGCGAATTGTCAGTCTATTCACAATCCACATCATTTAAATCGCGTTCCACAAAGTAGCGAATAAAAAATTCGTTCAAATATAACCTTATTCCAATACTCACATATGGCAGCGTAGTCTGGTGGCAAGCCGCGGGCAAGGCGACCAATCTCAAGTCTATGACAAAGATACAAAGACTAGCATGTATAGGGACAACCAGTGCGATGAGAACCACGCCTACGGCTGGACTGGAGGCAATTCTCAATCTGACTCCTCTAGACCTGTACATGGAGGAATCTGCTACCAAAAGTGCCTTAAGGATTAGCCAAACGGGTACTTGGAACGTGAGCAACTTTGGTCACTCACAGATTCTAGGGAAATACATTGGGAATGTTGTCACTTCTGACTATATGATCCCACATCTAAACTTTGATAGACCATTCTCCTGCTCGTTCCCGAGTAGAGATGAATGGAACACAGATGAACCCACAAAGAGGAAATCGATATCCATCTACACAGATGGATCGAAGATGGACTGTGGAACCGGTGCCGGCATCTTCTCCGAGGAATTAAATATACACTGTTCAATCAGGCTTCCTGACAACAGCAGTGTCTTCCAAGCAGAGATTCTGGCAATCGCGGAAGCGGCCCGTAAGGTGTCATTGTTGGCAATACCAAAAAATGATATTACCATTTTCATTGACAGCCAGGCGGCTATTAAAGCAGTTTCTGCTATTGAAATAAAATCAAAGTTAGTTCAACGCTGCCGCGAAGAGCTTAAGGTTCTCTGCTCGCAGCACTCCACGGTCCTCTGCTGGGTCCCTGGGCACAGTGACAAAGCCGGCAATGAGAGGGCCGACGAACTAGCGAGAAACGGGTCTGCAATGGATCATGATCTGGCACTACAGTCGATTAAGCCACCACTCTGTAATCTTAGAGAGAGAGTGGAAAATAAAATTCGCATGAAAACCAACAACAGGTGGAAGGGACTAGCTACCTGCGAAGTATCACGGAAGCTTTGGCCAAAATACGACAGTGGCCGAACCATCAAACTTCTACAGTTTGACAGGTCATCGCTGTCTAAATTGGTAGGGGCTCTAACGGGTCATAACTTCCTAAGAAATCATACAATGAAACTAAATCTCAAAGATGACGATATATGTAGAGGATGTGGAGACGAAGAGGTTCATGAGGATACACCTCACTTCCTCTGTCACTGCCCGAGCCTCTGTCACTTGAGGAACAGAATACTTGGAAGTCATTACTTCCATGACCTACAAGAACTTTCTGATGTCTCACTTTCTGATCTTTACAGGTTTCTGAGGATATCAGGATGGATGGACAGCGTCGAGTAATCGCTAGAAGAAGGGACACGAGGCTAACCATCCCAACATCACTGGTTAACCCCCATCAAAAAAGGGCATCACAATGGGTCCACAAGGACCTAAG
The DNA here is from genome assembly GCA_949372485.1 of Cheilosia soror. Lineage (NCBI taxonomy): Eukaryota > Metazoa > Arthropoda > Insecta > Diptera > Syrphidae > Cheilosia > Cheilosia soror. The sequence continues at coordinate 137,555,771 of OX443561.1, read as the reverse complement.
TGTGGCACAGCAGGTTATACCTGCTCTGTCAACCCGTTAACCTAACCTAACCTAACCTAACCTTATTCCAAGAGGAGGATATCTTGGAATAATAAAATGTGGAATTTTCTGTTTATAAACGCATAAAAAGTGGTTTATTCGCATTTCATCAATTCGTTCGTTCGTTCCCATGTGAATGGTCCTTTACTCTCTCGCAGCAGTGAAATATTTGGAGAATGTGGAGTCGCCTATTGAAGGCGAAGGCGTTTTTCTGTTTTAGTTCAGAGCGAGCCTGAACTGTCAAAAAACAGTTCCGTCTTTCTTTTTTAGCTCAGTCCTATATATACGCATCATCTTTGTCAAGGTACTTTACTTGCGAAGTTTGTGTAGGTACCTACTTAGCGACCTCGCTATGTCTGTTACAGGTACATATTCGCAGACTATTAACGATGTCTTAAAATTTGCGTTAAACAAATCCGTCAAGTGGACGAACAGCTGCGGCCTTAGCGATAACCCGACCAAAATTGAGCTTTTTACAATAGAATACAAAAATCGAATCTTCTTGCTACGCATATTAATGAAGTCCCTTCTTTATTAACGCCCCTAGCTATACTTGGGTTCAAAATTTGAAAGACAACGTTAACGAACGTATAAAAAAAACAAAGGTTTTCTGCAAGTAGGCAGTAATCATTTGAAGAAGTAGTTAAAAATAAATAAATAAGTGGCGCAACAGGCGGATAGACACCCAAGGCCTAGCTTCTCGCAACCATTCGTTTTGTGTGAGTTTCTATTTTTGGGACGAATGGAAGGGACCTACAATTTTATGCCGAGTCCGAACGGCTGAATTGAGAAGCTATTTCATGACAGTCATACTCTCGGATGTTTGTCAGACGTTCGCGAGAGGTGGCGCAGTAGAAAAAACTTGCCGACTGTATCGGGCTAGCGGTTATCGAGTTATAACGTCATCGATTTTCACCCCATAGAAGATGTTTTTTGTATGGGAGGTGCCACGCCCCTTTGTCCAATTTTGACCAATTTTCACAGGAACAATCCCTGGCCAATACCTAAAATTGCCTCAAAATTTGAGACCAATCAGTTCAGTGGTTTTCGAGATATAGGATTTTGAATGTTTTTTTTTTGTATGGGAGGCGCCACGCTCCTTTGTCCAATTTTGATCAATCTTAACACGAATACTCTTGGGCCAATACATAATACTACCTGTAAATTGGAGCTCAATCGATTTGATGGTCTTCGAGATACCTAATGTGGGGCTACAGCGCCACCTGTTGAGAATTTTCCGACTTTTTTTTTCCTAAACCTTCGCGTAGCAATTACGAACAAACCAGCAGAAGGAAGTATCCGGTCGGCAAATTCAGCGATGCCGACAATCTTTTTTAAAACCGAATCGAAATTCGATAAATTTTAATGACCGTCATTTTTAAAATCGAAACTCGGAAAAGGTACATACAGTCAAAAAAATATAAATTCGCATTTCCGAAAGGTGGAACCTTTGAAAATGCCGTCTTGTATACATTTACGAGTTTGAAAACATATACCTAATGAAAATCCAAACTCAGTTCTTATTTTTTAACATTATTTTGTTCCGAGTCAAATTTTAGAGTGTCGCACACCCCCCCCTCGCTACGCCCCTGTCCAGCACACTAACCACTGCGCTACTGCGAGCATGAAAAACATGGACTTTCCCGGGCTAAGTAGGAACTAAAAAGAATACAAAACTAGGACCAAAATGCGCGTACTATTTGTAACAAAAAGATTTTTCCATTGCCGTAGGTACCTACTGCTTTAAGGTCGTGTGTCAATTGTGCTGAATAATTTTTCTCGGCTGATTTTCTGACACAATCATAATATGAAAGTTTTGAAAAAATAAGTTCACTAAACTCAACTCTAAAAATAGAGATAATCACCCCTATCGTGGAATCTGCCGGGGGGAATCATTCACGGAAAATCATATCGTCAAAACAGTTTCCCGTGTGGGTAATGTGAATGAGTTTTACTGTATCGTTGAAAACGTTCAAAACGAATTTTTCCCGAACAAAATTACATTTCTTATCCGCATCAAAATCATTACGGATTTTATAGGTTTTCATGCTTGCTGCACGTTCTGAAAATTTTTGTTAAACAAATTTACATACAAAACAGCTGCATCATTAAGGCGAACATCAAAAAATAAGCATTCTAAAAACACATTTCATCCGGAAGTTCCATAAAATCATTCATTGCTCCTCTTAACCTGTCTTGTATTCTTCTCTGAGAACACCGCTCATTTCGTTCTTCCTCTTATGCTTCAAAAAATAGAGCTATCGCATGCATTATTACATAATAAACACTATTTTTTATTTAAATCACTTTTGAAACAAACTTTTCATATACATACCTCCGACAAATGAAGCTACTATTTGTATTCACAAGTGAAAGACAGCCGTTTGACAGTGAAACTACCTTTCCCAAAAACGTGTCAATAAGGAAACTTTTCCGGCGGATTCCACGATAGCAAAAGAAGGTGAAAGGGAATCGAATAGGCGAAGTTAAACTCAATTCCAACGGATTCCACGATATAAAACAGTGTTTGGTATTCTATATTCATTGTCAAGCAATTCAGCAACATATATTATATTTTTAAAGTGATTACATCGACTTCAGTAGGTGAGATCGCATTAGATATTGAGTACTGTGGTGGACTTTGTAGATTGTAGATTGTAGAGGGAAGGTGGTATAGTAAATCCCAGATCACTGCGGCCACAAGTGGGCCTATTGTGAAAAATCCTTTTGAAGCGATAATGGAGAACACTTCATATAGAATTTTATCGCTTCGTAAACATCTAAAAAAAACATAAAACCTTAAAACATCATCAAAAATACTAGCTCTTCCATAGCGAAGTGCTATGACGCTATGAGCATGTTTTTTTTACTGAGGGAAGTTTTCAACAAGCTATTGGTCAGGAGGACAATGTGGCTTTCTTACGTTTTGTACCAATATACAAAAACAATAAAAGCTCGGTGAAATAGGTTTTTAAATTTGAACATGTAATTTCCAAATTATTTCTAAAAAATTCACTTAATACTCCTTTTGAATTGATGTGACGCTTTTTCCCTTGTTTTTTTTTATTGGAATCTCAATTTTCACTCTTTCACTGATCTACTCACTTACAAATGAGCGCGTGAAAAGAAATTATTCATATGAACATTTTTGACGTTTGGTTTCACCTTTTCATAGAACGAGAATCGAATTTGCGGTGAAAGAGTGAAAATATTTTCATTTCACTTTTTCGCCGAACCAGAATTGACCCCCTGGTGTAGTAAAACTGACTGACTCCCAATGGAATAAACTCAACAAATATTATATCCCAGCCCAGTATAACGTAGGCAATGAGAATTGAGAATCTCTCCAATAGCGCTACTTCAAATCATGCTTCACATACCCAAGTATAGAAAATCGAAGGCAGTGAAAGATTGCCGAGTTTAACGTCATCTTTTGGTGGGTCCCAAGTCAGTCACTGCGATGGCCAAGAGAATTCCGAAGATGATTCCAGTTTAAATATTACAAACATCTCCAACTATGCTGTTCCTGGATTTCAGAATCAGACCTAGGACAGATCGATTAGTTTTGAGGAAACTATCGGAGCTCTAATTAAATATGGTAAAGCTGCAAGTTCGGATAGGATACCTTTGGCTTACCACGATTCTTGTTAATACGGATGTAAAATAGGTTGTATTGTTTGTCAGTTAGGCCCAACATATCTTACAGCAACTTGCTTAGACTTTGTCTAAGCCTAGGCCATCGGTCTGACATGTCGATTGGAAAATGTTAACCTTTGCGTACTAAAAAAGCACGAACTTCTTTTTGTTAGACGAAGAAACACACGGTGGGTACCCGCGAGTGTTTTATTATTCTCCAAATGCTAAAAAGGAGTCACCAGAGACCCCATAAAGTATATCAAATCTGAATCCGGATCAAATTCTGAATTGATTTAGCCATGGCCATGTCCATGTCTCTCTGTCTATTGAAAACACGATTGCTAGTGTATAAATAAATAGCGTCCAAACGAATCGACCTAGGCGAATGAAATGAGAGGACTTCTTTTTATGGTCGTCAGGTTGGTATTAAAAATGGGCTATTTCGGTCAAGTAGTTCTGGTACCCCATACAAAACTAATATTAGACCCATAAATGAACAGTACATACTAACACGCATGGCAAACTTTTTGCATGACTTTGCAGTGGAGGGTATCAAAGCATCGACAAGGCTAGTGCTAACACTTTTTACTTGTTATAATTATGTACATATTCACAGATAGCCAAAATATTTTAGGGCGAAATAAAGTATGTACTTGTACTCGAAAGCTGGCGATCTATTTATTTATTTATGTAGTAGTATTCTACGCTCTCGACCTGTTGACTTGAGATACTGAGCTTGACCAAAGGCTGTAGATCTCTCTTTTGGCAGTATTTATCTTCAGCCCAACTCCATTTACCCCCTCTCCGCATTTGCTGTCATTTGGTGAAATTCTATATCCAGCTCTGATATATCGTCAGCATTGTTGAGATGTCAGATGTAAAAAAATAATCTAAACCTTTCACCGGATGTTGACAATGGCGATGGCTTTACGCTATTTTTGGTACACTGTTCTGCTGCAGGAAAGGTAAACAGTCCATCAACTTTTTTACACTTGGATAACTACTGAAACAGCTCAAAACTGATGACATAATTTTTGGTTTACGAAAGTAAATCCAAAAATATAAACTCTCAAAAAGCATTGGACTACTTTTGCTGGTTTACCGGAATCTGGTGCTGGTGCTGGTTCGCACCAGTGCGAATTTCTTTATCTTATATTGGAATCGAAAATTCGCACTCCTATTGCAATATCTAGTAAATCCTTTTGCTCTGCTATTACATGTTAAAACGCTAGAAATAAAAATTCACGAACGAAGAATATCCCCTGAAAATAACTCAGAGAAACCAACTAAGGGATTCTCCCGAACAACTAGGTATATGGCGAACTTCTTTAGAAGACCTTAATAATTTCACTTCTGCTCAGCGTATTTGAAGCAAAGACCTTTTGAAAATCAGCGTCTTCGGTTCTAAGCCCCAGGAGGTCGACACCGTATGAAAATAAAATGCCTCACCTAAGATGAAAGGACCTCAAGCAACTGGGAGTACACAACTGGAAGCACTCTTTGGCATAAAATCGGGGATACTTGTTAGGAATCGAGGGAGACTTCTTGATGGTTAAGACATTCTATCCCGTACCGTAGATTATGTCAGGTTAGGTTAAAAATGTCTATAGAAAGAATGGTCTCATATGGCACTACGCACTAGGCACCTTTGCGATTCCTCGACCACGGAGCGTAAGTGAAGATCAGTCAAGCGACTTTTTCAACATCCGACTTGAACGAGTTTTGCGGCTGTCTATTTTGAGTGTCACGCATTTCACGGAATACTACTTAACTAACAAGATGCCACATATATTTCAAAATAAACTTAAAAAACTCGAAGAATTATAACCATCATTTGAATGTAAACTTAAATTGAAATTGAACTCTTTATATACACCCATTGATGTGTCATATGATGATCTTTAAAGCTCCATTGAATCTAATAGTGCTCACGTTTTATCAACTGCAATAAAGATACTCCATGTTCGAGCCATTATTATCCCGTCTCGACGAAGCACGTTTTCACAATTTACGAGTCAATTTCAGAGAACGAAACTACATTCACTTAAGACAATGCGATGACACAACCCATGGCACATTACACCCACTTCTTTAGCGCTTAATCGATGAATCCTTCATCATCGTCATCAAAGTTAACCCCAGTCAAGTGATGTTCAAACAAAAATACCTGTTAAAATATCTCCTTCTTGGGCTGACAAGCATTTTGTTCCTGGACCAGCTCCTTTGAACAATGCGATTCGATATCTTCAAAAACCCAAATGCATTCCACTGGCTGTGATTCAATTTTAGTCTGGAATGCTCCATAATACCGTCAAATGATGTCAAATATTGAAAGTCGTATCCATTACATTGCCGTTTCGTTCAACAATCAAAACATCAATTGAAACAGAGAGAGATAGAGGGAGAGAAAGAGACAATAATTGAACTTTCTGACCAATCCCTTCGATGTGATATCCCCATTGGAATTCTGGTAAAAGGTGCTTACCCAAAACTTTTAATGACTTACGTTGTCAGTTCTCGAATTCCTTTCAAAGAATTTTGTAAAACACAAAAGGAGCAAAATTTCGCTTATTGATTTATTTTCTTACTTGGCGAAGATAAATTTTCTTCAGGTTTCGGACAGGCAGGCACTTTATTCTCTTTGAAGGAAAAACATGTCAGTAGATACTGCGATGATAGCGTTTTCAACATCAGATTGTTGAATAAAATGTTTGTTTTGTTAGCAGTTATCAATGTTTTCGGTCGGGTCCTTCTATATAGTAGTTTATCTGTCATGTGATTTGTATCCTTTCCTAAGAAAACCGAATGCTGTTTGTGACACACACAAAGGAATATGATGTAGCAACGTGCCTTGGGAGAATTTAAATCGGATTAGGGATTACATTAATAATTTGGTTATACGCTGCGTACTTAATGTATTTGCAAACCTCTGTGGTCTGTCAGAAAAGCCGCAGATATCAATTTTCGCAAAATCCTACCCTTCGACCAACTTAACTCGCACTTGCGACAGATGGAAATAATGTAATTGTGTGGTAGCTACATAAAGAATTTCTTAACAACTCACTCATATATGTATGGAGGTAACCCCATTAATCCTTTGACGATTGACGCTTGTCATGTTCAAGGAGACGAAAAAAAACCACAATGAACTACCGCTACCCCATACTAATGTAGCAGTAGCAGTGTATTGTAGCAGCTCATACGAGGAGGTGATTCTCTGTTCTTGATGACCGAGGACAATAAACTTGATTCATCATAAAGCAATGTTTTTTTGCATTTTTATTCTTTGTCCTTGCTTCATTTTCAGGTCAGTTATCGTGTCGAGGGTATGATGGATTCTGTTCCCATTAATGGTGCCAACTATTATCAAGCCTTTTATAGATAGCTTTACGTTTTTTCCTTAGTTTTGCGTTTTATAATATGCCATCGATATATCTATGTATATGTTGGGATATTTTATTTGTTGTTTATTTTTTCATCTACATGCGGTATCCACATTTTAGAAAGATGAAAAGCATTTTTTTCCGGTCCTAAATGGGGTTATCTGGAATTGGCAAGAAATACACACAAACACACCATATCAGATGGGTAATGAAGCAAACTCGACAAAAACTCGTATATCGATGGGGATATAATGGAAAGGGGCCCAAACGACCTTCCTATGCAAATTTCTTGCCATATCGTTTATTTATGGTACCTACAACAAACTACAATCATCAATTTCAATTATATCTTACAGATAGCAATTTTAAGTATCACAAGTCCTTCTATAGATGATTTAAAAATGGAAAATTCCTCTGCTCTTAAGTACAACTTTTGACTTTAATAAAATTGAATAGAACTGCTTGAGTTATTTAATTCGCTTTGGTCAATTCTGATGAAATATAAATCTACATTATATGCCTATAGCTACCTGAACCTTGCAAATTTATTCATTGTCTTTCTATTGGAGCTTATAATACTTCAAGCACTTTTGACAGAGGCTTATTCTATTACAAAATCAGCTTGTGTTGTTCAAATACGGTACGGTTCTGCTCCCATGGAGATGCTTTGTGCGTTTACAAAGCGCTCGCAAATTGACACCAATTGGTTTATGTGGTTTCGATGGCAATACTAATTGAATAGTGACGACGTTAATGGATCCACAACGGTGATTAAGTTAACGTTCCTAATTGAGGTGAAGAGCTTATTGCGTCCACAATATTTGTGAGTGTTTAGCAGTAGCGTCACCTTAGAAGAGAGTTAAGGTGTCAAAGGTTTTCAAATTGAAAGGAATATCGTTTTCGGCTTTTGTCTTTCAGTTAATGGCTAAACACTAGTGGCGAAACACTTTAGATACATGTGGCAGTGGCTTGGTGACGAAGTGGCAGGTGGCATAAGAGTGGTGAACATTTGGATGGAATCGCGGCGAAGTGGTATGAAAATGATTTTGCAGTGGCAAACAATGTATGAGTTTCGGGGTATACAAAAATACGCAGTTGCTGTGCAAAATGGCAACACACCTCTCCAGTTCGGATTAGCTCACCGGGTTGGAATCGAAGACTCTTCAGGCCGGAGCGTTAGTGTCCATTCGCTCTACATGTTCTACAGCCATCTTAGTCTACTGATATGCACGTACTTTTCTGACCAGGTCGATGTCGCTGTGCAGCTCAGACAGTTCGCTAGTTAAATCTCCTCCTCTTGAAGAATTTTGGGTTCGAAACGACCAATGAGACATTCATCCGCCTTTGCTAGCGTCCATGATTCTGTGCCAGGACTGGGATGAAGGGGGTCTTATATAGCAGGAGTTCCCAAACTTTTCCATACTGCGACTCCCTATACAGGCTATAATATTTTTGCGACGCCCTTCTAAAAGCACACAATGGAAAAAAACACAGATAAGTGAATATAAGCGGAGCTTACTGAAGATTCACTAAAGGGGTTTTCAATGAGTATTGGTCGACATTTAAATGGAATAAAACAAGCTGTATGCAAGGTATTAACGAATCCCATGTATGACATTATTGTATGGAATATAACACCAGGTCCAAATGTCCGCCGCAGCTTCTCACGTTGTCACGGATCCGAGTGGTCCAATCTGCCGCATAGATCCGGCTTAATTTGAGCGATGGCATTGGTTATGTTGGGTTTAAGGACATCGGTCGATTGCGGTTTATTCGCATTGAGCTGCGACTTCAGGCAACGCCGCAAGAAAAATCTAGCGGGGCTAAATCGCACGATCTTGGTGGCCAATTCACGTCACCTCTGATATAGATCAGATAACCATACCCTACAGCTGAGTGACACATATCCACCTCTTGCTGGAACCACATGTTAGCAGCATCGTTCTGTAGTACTCGCCGTTGATGGTATTGGCCTTACCAACGTCATGGAAAAGTACGGAGCAATGACGCCACCACCAGTCTAAAATGCGCACCAAACAGCTTTTTATGGATGCATTGCCACCTCGTGTTGGTTGGCGTCATCCCATTTATAGCAATTTGGCCATTCATCCAAAAATGCGGCCCATCGCTAAAGATGATTTTTCTATGGTCATTACATTATCATTAACTTTGAGCTCCTGGGTCAGTTGGATCTTGAACGGGTATAGGCCCAAGTATCGACGCAAAATTCGCCAAGTTGAAGTCTGCAAAATTCTTATACTTCTTGTGCACGGCAAAACATAATGGCCAACATCGAACGAACCCGACCCGACATTTTTTTTCAAATCGAGCTCAAGCAAGCTGATGGAACGTCGTGTGCAGGCGACCTGTGCGACGTGCGTATCGTCTTGCGACGCCCCTATGATAGCCCCACGACGCCCCAGGGCGTCGCGACGCACAGTTAGGGAACTCCTGTTATATAGTATTTCTCGACAAGGCCAAACTAATCAATTGCCTTTTTAGGCCGAAGTAGCAGCGGTTGGCAAGTGTAATTCTTCGCTTGATTTCTGATGTGATGTCATTTTTAGATATGTAATAGCGGAGCCGAGGTAGACAAAGTTCCAATCTAGCTGTCTATCGTGACGCGATCTGTTCGATTCGTCCCATTAGTGGTGATATGTACTACTTGCAAAGACACCAGTGGCAGCTCGCTGTGTTCTGCCAAATATGTCGATGTCGTCAGCATATGTAAGTAGTTGCACAGACTTTTGGAAAATTGTGCCCCTGGTGTTGGCATAATTATCTCAAGAATGATGTTGAGCCACATAACAGCTCGTTACTTTGTCTAAATCCTTTTTTGACATCAAAGGCCTCGGTGAGATTGTTTCCGACCTTTAGGAAGCAGCTTGCGTTCTCCATTATCATTCTGCACAATCTGACAAGTTTGGCAGGGATGTCAAAACTACGCATGGCTCTGTATAGCTCGCTTCTATAAATGATGCCTTAAAATCGATAAATAGATTGTGAGTATCGATTTGGACTTCTTTGGGTTTTTTTTAGGATCTGCTGTAGTGTGAATATTTGGTCGAAAATTATAATACAGGGTGGCGCACGAATCGTGCTACAAAAACGAAACGTAATAACTTTTGTCTGTGTGAGTAATTGGCTTTTTTTTTTTATTATTTGGCAGGTTACTTGGGATACCGAAAGGAAATTTTAGATAGTGCAGCGGTAACATGCTTTGCAGTCCTTCATTTTCGTCCAAAGGGAATTTAATCGGGAGTTTGGCGGCATTCCCCCGAGTAGATGGGCCATTATGAGGCTGGTAAACATGTTTGCCGAATCTGGAAGCATCGGACCATACTATCGAGATAACTATGTTCAGGTTCAAGACACAATCGCGGCTGTAGTATCGTTAGTTTAGGCAAATCCAAGCGTTTCGACTCGAAACTTATCCGCGCAAATTGGAATTAGCAGATGGTCATTACAACGCATAATTTATGATGACTTAAACTTGAAATTGCTACCGTACAAAGTCCAAATTACAAGCAAGTTAAACCCTCTGGATTTGCGTATTCGTCTGGAATTTTGCCAAAAAATGTTTGCAAATTAATATCAAGAAACTACACTTTCCGCTGGTCACCTGACCTGACTGTACCAGACTTTTTTTTAAAAAAAAATATAATTTCATTAATTAAAAAAAAAGTTATTTAAATTTCTTATTGTAGCACAATTGGTGCGCCAATAGGAAAGGAAAAGTAACACTGACTTTTTGTTGAAGTCTTTTCAGAAAATCCTGATTAAATCATCGAAGAGCCTATTCGGACTTGCATATCATTCACAAAACTGCATAGGCATACGTCATTCCATTTTCATATATTACTAGCGGACCCGGCGAACTTCGTCTCGCCCCAATTTAACACCTTCAGATAAACCCCGGAGTGATACTAAAACACAGATAGTTAAAATAGAGAGCGATGTGATAAACAATGTTTTCGATTTGTTTTCCGGCGCAAAAACAAACAACGAGACGGTTTGCCAACACGCGAACATGCAACGTACTGCTGACAGTGTAAACAACAGGGAAATTCGAGATTAATCCCACAAACTTCCAACGATTGGCCTTGCGATTTTTTGATTGTTATCGCAAAAGTCAATCGGGTGGGGAACTGAATCAGCTTGAATTGGAATGGAGGATCAGTTGGAAAAATGGGAATTCGTGGGATAAGGACTTCCTATCCTTTGAATTTGCAATTGATGATCGTCGCTTAAATTACATTGTTCATCAGTTTCTTGACGGACAACCTAATACCGTTGCACAATTTCGGATGATTCAGATTCCGCAACATGATTTTGATCGATCCCACCTTCAGCTGTAAACTATGCGGTGGAGTTCCTGTCACATCAAGCCAGTTCTAAAATTCGTCGTCGGTCACGCTGTCAACGGATTTGTACGAATGCAGTGCTCCAGCGATTTGACTTTGAATAATGAAATTCAAGCTATCGACGCGAAGTCCTTATTCTTTCCTGCTAGTATTGTCCGTTCACTAATCCAATCGAGATTTTTATAATTTTGTGCAATGCCGGGGAACACTTTGTTGATGATTTCCTCCTTCGACGATGTGAACTCGCAAAAATTTGCCGGGAACGATATCAATCCAGTCGAAACATCAACAGGAATTTGGTCATTGCCAAGTGCCAGCACTTGTCTCGAGAATTCAGCAGCAGGTGGGTCGTTCTGCAATGCGACTCTCATCATGTTCGTGATCAATTTCAACTTCTTGACATGCCGCCATAAAGACGACGATGACGAAAATCTCCGGAAAGCAATATCATAGCTCAACCAAATCGCCTCGAATCACCTCGTAAACCCTTCATCGTTCGGTCAACTGCCTCCACCAAAGCTCGTTTATGCTGAATGATATAAAACAAACGAAGATTGAACCTCTCACAGAAAACTATTGTCGACCACAGTTCTCAAGGCAATGCATTTCATATCCATTAACAGTGTTCCTCTCTAGAAATTCGATTTCAAAATAATTAAAGTAAGGAAATTGCCATATCTTTGCTATTAAAAATTCTACCCAAGTTGAATTTTAAAACGCCCACACCGCCTACTAAGTGGTACCGACATCCGATCATCAATCATAAATGACACTCCATTTATTCTGACTTGGGTCCAAAAACACACACGAACCCGTATGTAGATGTATCAGACGCACGTTCAAGTCAATCCATTTATTACTCTCGATATAATTTCCAATCTGCCTAAGTAGTTTGTACTTGAAGGCAGTGTTTGCTCTTACAAACCACACACACACACACACACTGCCGAGAGGACTGAAAGGACCACTTTAAATTGAACCCCGCATTAGACCTATTATCGGCAAACAACCTTCTGCCAAATATTGAAACAGGACCATGCCCGGTATAATGTAATGGACAACATAATCAATGCGATTATACCCGACATAAATCTGTAAATATTTGCTCGGTAATTTTTGTTCGTAAAAAGGATATAAATCTCTAATGTGTACCTGAAAAATAAAAAATAAACACCATCCCTATCATACTCGATAACGGTCACTTATTCGTCAGGAAATTGACATTGACAATACGCACAATCAGTTCAGCTCCTTATATGAAGTGAAGACGGCATCCTTTTTAAACCCCATCTCTCAGAGTATTAGGCAAACAATTGAGTTTACGACAGAGCAGCAATCCCCATCTAAAGAGAAAAAAAAATCCAAATGATGTGTCCCGAATCGGTGCTCATACGCACCCAAGCAGAATGCCAAATCCTTGCCATTTATCATTATCATGCTAGCCTCCCCCTACCCTGTGCCGATAATAACACCGACCGTAGTAAAACGATACGTTATAGGGCCATCGAACACTTCCTTATGCGAGGAGATACATCCGCAGACGATGGCGGGCGCCGCCACCTTCCCTACACCGACGCTGCCGCCTTAAGCCGATTCGACGAGCTTCAACATGTTTACTTACAAGCAACCCTCTCGACTGCCTATCGACTACTCGTATTCGTATACGGGTATGGTGTGGCGTGTGGGTGTGGGTACGATAGTAGCAGAGACATCAGGAAGTCTACAGCTCGAAGGGATATCCTGATAGAATCATTTGCATATACCTTCCATTAATAACTGTATTAGGGTGTACGTTCCGAGATTGACTGCCTGGCTGCCTGTCTGCCGACGGGTTGATAGAGATTTTGAACTTGAGTCGGCCTGTAAAGTTAAATTACCTTATCCTCGCTCGTTCGCTCGATGGATTTTCCAATGTGGAAGAAGTCTGAATAGAATAGTTACACCACCGCACCGTTCCTCATCTTCCAAGACGACTTTGACACTAAATAACAAAACAACCCAGTGACACTTGACTAGAGCACATACAGAAATTGTTGACGTGACCGCCGTCCTTGATAGAAATGTGCTCTCTAAGTTTTCGGGCAAAACTTTATACATAAACTTTTTACAATTGGGTGGGGCCACCGGATACCCAAGGAAAGTTCGTGTGTGGCCCTGAAACGAATTCGTGTGTAAATCGTTTGTTTGCCTGAGATAATGAGGAAGGATGTCGCCAAGCCTACATGTTGCTATTCGCATGGATGGCCGAGATAAGGCTTGAAAGTTCTAAGATTCAATTGGCACTGGGTATTTATGGGGGTATTTAGAAAACCGGATGTAGTCGTTTTTTTTTTTTTGTTTTTTACCACCCGCAATAGACAACGAGAGTTACTTTATTATCCTTGGGTGGTGCGGTGCGGTGGTGGCCAAGAGTTTTGAAACTTTCTTGACATAGTTTCAACGAGGTGATTAATGAAATTACTTGTCTCCAAAGAGTTGGTTGTGGTGCCTGCGAATGTATGGCTGCGGTCGGTGGTGCTTGTCTTCTCTCCATCTCGGTGTGTCTGTATCGGAAGGGTGAAAGTCGTTTGACTTTAAGTTTTCGGTTTGCGGAAGAACCACATCTTGGTGGCTGAAGGAGACATTGATGGGATTTCGATTGAGCGAGAGGCGAACTTTTAAATTAGATTTTCGTAGAATTCTATTTTATATTCTCTGTGGTTGAGACAAAGTTTACAATGTGGTGATGGCAAAGCCGGAAATAAATTTCCAGATGGAGCAAACAGGTTCGAAATGCTAATGAACTTTAAACTCTCCTTTGGATTGTGAAAGGTATAGCATGGTTGAAATGTTTACAAATGGCTTAACAGGTTGAATTTCAAATGGCCCGACTTTTTGGTAGTCTATTGGGGAGCTCGTGCATAATGTCGTTTTATTGCACGTGGACTGGGTAAGTCGACGAAGGAGTTGGTTATGGAGTAGGTCTAGGCATACCTTGTGCGATAGCATGGGAAAGATGAAAGTGAAGTAAGTTAAGTAGGGACTGTTCGTGGGATCTTAAAGTTTTAGGTAGACCTGCGGGCTTATTGGACAGAGTTATTATTTATGAACCAATAAATTGAATAGGTTGCTTTTCATGCAGCAGGAATGCAAATTGTAAATTAAATAACAGAGACTAGGTTGTAAAGTTTTGACGACATCATAAGAACTGAAGACATCCTCGGTGGCGAACAAGAAGGTTTTGGAGCTTCAAGGTGGCAATCTGATAGACTTTCAGCTTCGGTCAAGTAAGGTCATCTGCATTAGCTGCCTGTCTTGTGGGGCGCTCAAAAGTTGCATTTCGAGGAATGATGTCTTTGAGTTCCTCGGAACATCTACCATGGAAGTACATAGAACAAGCAAAGGTCAGGGACTTTTCTTCTGTGCACCAACGATTGTAGATTCGATGTGAGTGTTGGGTATCCAATAAGTCGAACTGCTTCTCTCTGTATGCTGTCAAGTAGGTTAAGTGAATGTTTTGGGGCCGAGCTCCATATATGGGAGCAATATTCCAGGCCTGGTCTAACCTGTGTTTTGCAGAGAAAGAGAACTTGCTTGGGGTTAAAGTACCTCTTTGCTCTAAATAGGTAGCTCAACTTAGCGGACGCCGATCTTGGGATATAGAAAGAACCAAAGAAATACTGTAAAGGACTTTAATCATTCCGGTCCTGATGTGCAGTGCAGAAGCAGTGCAGTGGACCTTATTGAAAATGGACGAAAACCGCTTGGCACGCCTTGGGAGAAAAAAATCTTAGAGTGATTTTCGGCCCAGTTTGTACCGATGAAGTGTATTCTACGACGAACACCACGGGCTATATAGTGACGTTGACCTGGTCAGAAAGCTCAAAATACAATGACTCAGGTGGCTAGATCACGTGGAGAGGAAGACCTTACTTGATGGGGCGCACACAATTGGAGAACTACCTTAATCAACGTCAGAATAAAAGCAGAGACCGAGCTGGCTAGAGGGGCTTTTGGTTACCTTGGACTGTGAATAGCATCAAATGTTAAGACTGTGTTATATTTTAAAAAAAAGTATCGACCGGAATAATGCACCAACTGCTCTTGTGGCCGTAAGTTTGGTCGTGAGATTTAGAAGCTTATTGAAACCACAATTTATTCTTGTATTTTATTCCAATAATTATAATATTAGGGACTAGAGCCTTAACAATTTTTACAGCGTTACTAAGTACTTATCTCAAAGAGAAAGGGCCCTACGAAGTGCAAACCGAATACCGTGTGTTTAAGTGGTTCCAAGAACGAGTATGTTCCTGGGTCAAGAAACAGAAAACAGCCCTATGAAAACAGCGATTTTCTGAACTGAATAGTCCTGGAATTGGGTAGCAGTATTGTTATAAATAGTTTGTCTAGATTTTACAACTTTCCGTTTCAGATAGAGATAAATGATAGATACAATTTAGACAGACCAACTTGGTTCTCGGCTTGCCAAGAGTCGAAAATGGGTTAACAAGTAGAGTGCTTCATAAAGCTCCAGGTTAGTTAGTATAAACGAAATTATGAAAATTAAACGTGTTTGATATACAAAAACTATTTATGTATGCAGTGTTTTTAAGGTATTTTCAAATAAATTTCATTTTTTAAATTTATACTGAATGTACAATTTTTCCTATTTAAAAAAAACGAAAAACAGATTCGGAATGCTATATTTCATTTGCAAAAATCGTAAAACCCGTTTTCGAGATGTGGATAAAACTATTTTGAATAAATAAAGATATTTTTTTCAATCATCGTTCATCCGATTTTGATTAAAATTTATCAGAATTTGATGTTGAGTGTTAAGTTAAACCGTCGTTAAATCATAAAGACCGTCAATGCTAACTTTTAACATTTCGATATTCAGTACCTTAGGGCTCTGCTTTTGACGTTAAAGCGTGTTTAAAAGTCGCATGAAAAGGAGCCTTCATGCATCGATATATACCTTAGAGCAGCGGTTCTCAAACTGATTAAGCTGTGGAACCCTAAAGAAGGCCCAGATATATTTCGGAACCCCAACTCTTATGCCGATTTCGATAGGCAAACATTTTTTCATTTTTTCTTGCCCCAGACCACTTTTTGCGCTCGTTTGTTTCAAAATAAATATTTTTATTAAATATATTTATTCAAGGTTATTGTGACGAATGAAACTGTTTCATTGTTTGATTTATATTTTTTTTAAATTTACTTTTATCTCTGAAAGCTGTATTCGCACATCTGGGGCAGCGCCCAATCTCGAACTGTAGGTATTTAATCTTTGCATAAGTATACGCTGAAAAGCCTGCTTCACACCGATACACGTTGTGACAAAAGGGAGCAAATTTAATATAGACTGTTTGGCAAGTTCGGGGTATTCACTTTATATACATGTTTTGATGAAGAAGTACTCTGCAGGTCTATAAGACACTCGTTTTCCGGAATGCTTACGGCGATATTATTCACTCACTTTAATCCGGATTAAAGTTTACACCCGGGTTTAAGTGAGTTTAACCCAAAAAATAAGCTCAAATTAATTCTGCCGGCATAAAACCGATTTTGTCAGCGAGGGGACTGAAGTGAGGGGAAAAACGGAATAAAATGTTCTGCCGAGCTTACGCGGTTGAACAAGGCATACAACTAAATATACAAAACTTTCAAAATATTTCAATTGTAAAGCCCAGTATCCTGCTCGCGCTAAATTTTATCTCCCATACAAAAATGTCTACAGAGATAAAATTTAGCGAGGCAGTTTAGCAAAGCAGTACCGTCAAACTGCCTAAGATTGACCACTTTTAAATTTCAAACAGCTGTATCATTTATGTTTTTTGCATGAGTGGGAAATAAATGATACCAGAACAGGGGCTTACCTTTGTACTTTAGTAATCCAAAACTTAAATATGTTTAAATAAACGCGTAGAGGTAGTTTCTGAACAAAAATAGGGTGGTCAATGTTTGACCTGGTTTTGGGTAACTTTGACCGGGATGTTAAATGTTAAGCAAAAATCATAAATTAAGGTAGTTTTATTTAATTTAAATTCATTTGATTAACTAATTATGTTTTACAAAGCTTTGAAATAAGTTAGGCTGCTATAAAAAAATAACTGTAAGGTAGGAAATAATTTATATAATATGATTTAAAATAATAAAAAGTCTTGAGGCTCTTTAAGGCACATTTTTCTTCTGGACAGTGGAGTCGTCTAAGAAAATATACTAAATTAAAATTATTTTTTAAACCAGTTTGAAGCTAGTTACCTACCTACACGTCCTTAATTTATTTTACGAATTAGGTATTCTTGGAGCACAGTAATGCAAATATCTCATCTACGGAGAAATTGCCATTCTCGTGCTCCAATTCCGTGGGGTTTGACTCATCCACATTTCTCTCCCCTTCTTCAATACAAGTATCTACAACGTCATCAGTATCCTCTATTAAATATTCAACTTCTTCAAATATTTCATTTGCGTTCTCTGGTACAATGGATTCTGAAAAAGCATCAACCTCAACACTTATTTCATTTGCGTTGTCTGGTACAATGGATTCTGAAAAAGCATCAACCTCGACACTTTTTCCAGGTTGGACATTGATTTTGCTCCTTTTTTTTCGAACTGGAGATTCATTTTCGCCATTGCGCATTGTTTTTAACACAGAAATCACAGCAGATGAAACGGCAGCTGTAAGATCGTTTGTTTGAGCATTTTCAGATGGGAGGCGGCTTACAACTTCAGATGGGTTTAAGGGTGAGATTCCACACTTCCTGAAACCAGAAACTAAGTTCTCTGATAACCCATCTTCGTTAACCAACGATTCAACCAGTTCCTTTAGCAAAAATGGAAATCTTTCCTTTGATAAGGTTTGGGAATTTTTGCGCTGCGAGTTTTTCCACTTATCTAAAATCGATCTCCACATTCTCTTCAATGGCCCATAAAATGCAACATCCAATGGCTGGCATAAGTGGGTAGAGTTTGCTGGGAAGCACGCAAATCTAATCCTATTTTTCATTGCCGCTTCAATAACTTCCACTGAAAAATGGCTTGCCAGATTGTCACCAAGGATGACAACATCATCTTTGAAATGTCTTGTCTCCGGTATGAACGAATTTAGAAACCAATCCTTGAATAACAAGGCATCAAACCAACCAGACTTACTACGGTTATACCGAGTTTTTGGTGGTCCACCCTGTATCCACGACTCCCATAAATGTGTGGCTTTGTATACGACATACGGTGGGAGTAGCTTACCGGATGCTGATCCACAAAACATCACTGATATGCTGGTCTTTGTGCTATCAAGGATGCGTTCTGGATACTTGACCCCCTTTTTAAATACACATTTCTTAGTTCCGGGATCATCGCTAAGATTTGTTTCGTCGTAATTGAATATCCTATAATATGGACCAGAAATAAAAGGATTCAAGCTAATTTTAGAAGCCACACGAGTTTCAAAAGAGTTAATATAAATGCCTACTAATTAGGATATCTACTAGTAGAAGACTTAATAATGCTTAGGTCACCTACCTTTCGGGAGGAATAAATTCACCATCAGACGATTTAAGTGTGACTTCTAGATAACGGAAGTAGTTCTCCATTTCCGCGACAGTTATCTTTCCCTTGCAACTTTTTAAATTCTGACAGCGCCTCATCGAAAGAATCGATTCATTTCTCTTCAGAAATCCGATTGCCCAATCTTTCCCGGGG
The DNA here is from genome assembly GCA_949372485.1 of Cheilosia soror. Classification (NCBI taxonomy): domain Eukaryota; kingdom Metazoa; phylum Arthropoda; class Insecta; order Diptera; family Syrphidae; genus Cheilosia; species Cheilosia soror. Next base: position 137,536,663 of record OX443561.1, on the reverse strand, counting down.
ATATTATTACTCCCAAACCGATTAACTTTTCTTCCATTTACGTCCAGGAAATTTTTTGCCAACATTCGCACTAACCTCATATCGAATGGAAACCCCCAATCGCTGACTACTACAAGAGCATTTGAAATTGCTTTTTCCTCCTCTTTGGTGAAGGCTTTTGGTCTACCAATATCTTTATTGTGATTTGACTTTAATCTATTCATTAAAGTCCCTTTCGCAATTTTGAAATCCTTTGCGCACTGTGTAATGGACTTAGTACCACTTTCAATAAGGGTAAGAGCAATTTGAATTTCCTCTTCCTTGGCACTATTGTATCGTCTCTTTGGGGTTATTTTCGGACCCATATTTCTTGAAAATTATATTTCAGTTTGAATATAAGCCTATAAAACCGCGAAAATATAAGTGGTCAATGTTAGCCATTGTGTTCGTTTAACTTTGACCGCCTGGTCAAAGTTTGAATGCCCTCGGTCAAAGTTAGCCGTTGGCTCATAAATTTTAACACAATTTCCAAATTGATCTTAAAAACATTATTCAAGTTGAAATTTGTAATAAAAAATATATTTTTCGAAAGAAAACATCTTAAATTACTTACTAGTCCCAAAATTTTAACGAAAAACTGTTCTTAAAAACCTGAAAAACCTGGAAGTTTGGAGCACACAAAAAGTTCGACTTATACGACATTCACTGTATTAGCTGTCAGATAGGGAGAATTGCCCCTAGTCTCTCAATTTTTTTTTCTGCCATCTGTGAACAAATAGCGCTCAGTATAAAACCATATTTATAATTCTAACTTATACCAGGGGCCGCTAACGTGAATAAAAAGAGTTGGTTTACTTTTGGTCAAAGTTACCCCCCCCGGTCAATGTTAGGCAGTTTGACGGTACCCTGTTCCGCACGCTAAATTCTTACTTTCATATAGATGGGACACACTTAATGTCAGTCCGATATAACAATATTGTGTGTTATACGTACTACGTACAATTTTGTTATACTCGGCCAAGAAAATGTCTCCACTGATTTAGCTCGCGAAAGAATTGCCTGGTACATTAAATCGGCGATAAATTTTGACATTTTCGAAACAAAACAATTTTTTAATTGAATATTTCATGGAATACTTGATAATCGATGTAAGTGAGTAGGAAAAAAGTGAAAAAATAACAAAAATCAAAATACCTACATGTGTGGCAATAAAATATGGGTGTGTGTCGTGTCCTCTCTATATCCTGTACAACGAATTTAGCGAGCATTTATCTGTGCTGTGGAGAGAAAAGCGCTCGCTAAAATTAAGCGCAAACAGGATACTAGGCTTAAATTCAGAAATCATCTCGTGTGCGGAGGCCCAATAAGTTCATAATATTCAGTCGTTAAACTGGATAAAACCCGTTTTTTAAACCTTGTCAGTGTTTCATCCGATTGAATTTAAAATGCACTTCGTCGATCAGTTTAAGTACTTTAACGCGGGTTAAAACTCAATTTCATATCATTGACTGTTTTTTTAGTCACATTTTTGACATTTCTTCGCTCGCATAAAATAAGTGAAAGTGAAAATATAATAAAAAGCAAGAAGATAAAAAAATTGATTTTATTAGTTTTGGCAACGGTTATGGCACCACATGCAAATTTTGGAATTAACTTTATAGTATCTAAAATTTCAAATCAATTTCCAATTGTGACAAAAAAAAAACAAAAAACAAATGTCTATGTGAATTTTGACATTACGTGGGTTTAGGTTGAAGTGGCTGCTAGCATACTCCAGCACACTTAGACCCATTTAGGTCCATTGTGAAACGTGGGTTTAAAATCGGATTAAAAATCTGTTTAAACTGTTTTAAATCCGTTTTTTGTCCAGCGGTAAACCCGTGGGTGTTTTTAAGCGAATATTATGGATATAGGTTTAAATTAAATTGTCGGGTTTAAAAAATGCGGATTAATGATCGGGTGTATAATCAACTTAAACCTGGTTTTCTACCCAGAGTAAATAATTTGGTCGTTAGAGTCGTTTCATTTTGAGTATATTTTCATTCTTTGTAAGATATTATGCAGAACTTTACAAAACCTAGCGTGAAATATTTGCGCAAAAATGTTTGTAATTACATTTTATAAAAATAATTTTTGTGTTTTACTATTTTTAATTCAAGAACGTCGCGGAACCCTGCAAAATGTTCCGCGGAACCCTGGGTTTAAGAACCGAGGCATTAGAGAAACCTCTTTAAAAAGCCAATAAGATAATCAGATATTGAATTGATAGAATCAATTATTTTTCACAACTCTGTAACTCCAGGCTATCCAAAAAGTTAACCATCGTTCTTAAAAATCTTTTAAAAACTTTTCTGTTTACTTTACCAACTTAATTTCGTGAAAAAATAACATTCCGTATAGTCTGAACTTATTTTTCAGTATCAATTCTTAGTAATTTGTTTGAAAACTCTTATTTTTTTAGCTATACTCTAAACCGTTTCTACTGCACTGGGTCAAATGACCAAGCCTAAGTCAATTTTAATTTATTTACCAAAATGACAAAATGTATTTTGACATTGCTGTTCAATGTGGGCATACAATAATTGGAACTACTTTACTTAAACCATCTTGAAATCCGAATATGAAATATATACTCTACAATTCTATAATTTTACATTTCAAATTTCATATTTAAACCTCACATTTTGAGGTGGTTAAGGACTAGGTCTACCTAGGCTCCGCTAGACTCAGACAATGACACCAGCGCTAAGATTAAACGAAGAATAATTCTTTTCAATCGCTGATTCTTTGGGGGTAAGAAAGCAACTGAGTAGCAAAGCCCTCTCTCGGACAACCTAAAGTGACCCTTTATAAGACCCTAATCAGTCCTTCTCTATGGTGCAGAGACATGGAGTCTATCAAAATCGGATGCGGTTACTCTTGGTTGCTTCGAGAGATAAACTCTTCGAGCAATGGATTTCGATTGCAATAATTTTTTTTTATTTCTAACATTCCGTAGCCTTCTAAAAGCTTCCTCCTAACCTGTTTTCGTAGAGGTGCATTTCAACTTTCAAGTGTTTCATTTTAAAGTGCACTTAGTTCGTTCTAGAAATTTTGAAACGTTATGTTTTCAACATACATAATCCAAGTTGAAACACAAGCTTGTAACTTTTACTGTCCAGCTCCAGCAGCGTAAATACATTTCCATCAATTCGGTGATTTATAATAGGTACTAGGAAAACACTCTATAAACATGGTATGCTGTGGAATTACACACAGTGCGCCATTCAGTTTGAATTTCCCATGGGTTATAGTTCGAAAACAAACATCAACACACCCCCTGGCCTACGCCGCCATGGTAAATTGTCATGCTATCATGGTATTTCCCCGCAGACATATCTGTAGAGCGTTCAGTACAAACGTACTGAAAGTTCAATGACTTTCTGCAATTAGAGATTGCTTTGACTTTAGAAAAACAAAGCTTGTTTGTCTGCAGCCATAGGCAAGACAAGATTATTTTAGGGACGAGAAACCTTCCTTAGGACATCCTGTTCATTATAATTGTGATGCTGATGACTGAAAACTTTCCAACTCACAATGCTTCAACAGCACACTCATCTAGGTACGTATAGTCTGACCAATTTACAAAAACCACATGCACATGGGCTAGGAAAGGTACAGTATGTATACATGCCGACCGAAAAAGAAAAACAAATGCTGTGGTTGTGCGTTAATTGAAACCAAATAAAGGGACTCTTGCACAATGTTGGTTTTTAGTCAAGCCACAAATGCAGTTATTCAAATTAACTGTGCCTGCCCCATGCCCCCTGAACACAGATTCAGCATCCCCATTGACAGGCACTGCGTCGACTCCACTCAATTTGCAGATGAAATTGTTGCCAGCATCCCCAGTTTCGAAAGCATCACCAACATCCTTGCAGATATCAACGTTTTTTCAAGCTCAAAGTTCTCACCCACTCTTGGCAACATTCCACCCAAAAATGTTGCCCATAAAAATGAAAGCACCCTCTTCGGAAGCTTGCCCGTCCTCAGCGCGCATGGATTCCAACTTTTTGAGTGTTGCAGGTGTTCATTTTTATTCCCTTCGCATCCATCGCCACTCTCTGGGGCGATGTCAAAACATTGCTCCTGCCAGAGACACAGGATTATCTCTGAGTTCGTTGTTTTGTTCTGCTTTCATTCGAAAGAAAAATAATTCACACAAGGTCGTGTATATTCCAGCGATATATAAATATACAAAAGCTCTGCACCATATCCACCACCCAGTTCTCCCATTGAAAGGATAACATCCATGCAATTGCAACGAAAATTTGTTTGTTTTGCCAAAAGTACCAGATAAAATGGTGAAACTATCTCCCATTGGAGACTGAATTGCAAATAAAAATAAAAACCGACTCATCTTGGTTCCTCTAACAAGGATATCAGCTATAGCTGGATACCTGCAAAAAATAGGGTTTCCAAAGGATGTGTATAGGAATGACAACGTTGACAACGAATAGCGATAACAAGTACATGGTACTTCTTCCTGTTAATCTCTCTTTCGCTCTCTTCCTATAGAACAATGGGCAAGGACTCGGCAAATTACAGACGTGCAGGTGTAGTAACGTCTTACTTAGTTGCTTAATGAAAAGCCATTCTCTAAACAGGGAGCGAACGCCCGCGTAGACAAATGGAAGTTATGAGCTAAAAAGTTATGAACTGCATGCTCGCAAGGAGGCATTCTCCTGTTGTGTAGGTACATATTTATATTGTGTTGCTAGGGATAAAAGTTCAAGGCTATGCAAAACACCCTCTAGCGCCTCCTTCATCATATTACGTCTAATTGCGGCAGATTTACAGCAGCCGCACAAGTAGAGAGCAGACTGGCATACCGTACAATTTCACAGGACGAACTTGAAAGTGTTTCGTCGTTGTCGACGTTGGAATTTTTCAACCACCACAAGTCATGCCTGGCATATCCTTTTCATTCATTGTCAGCTTATTTTTATGGAAATTTCAAATTGTCTGGTGAAAGTTTTTTCGCCTTTTTTTTGTACGTAATTTTCGTTGGTCCTTAGCCGTTGTCTTTTGTCTGATGTTTCTACTGCATTTTGTCAAGATCATGTGTGTGGGTGTGCGTGGGTCTTGACAGTGCAGGGATGTGTTTCGTTCTTTTGCTGAGTCGTCTTACCATGAGTATTATGTCCGATTTTTAATTGAAACAGTAGTGTGGACGTAGAGTGCTTCAAATCTTTGTCTAGGTTGGGTGGCGTGCTGGTGGTAATGGGGGTTGAACGTTGAAGTTGGAAATGGGGTCATGGTCGGTGCATGGTTTTGGATGCTGTGTGGTGTACGTTTCACCGCGAATGCACAAAGAGAACGAGCAGAGGAAAGCATTGCATTTTGGATGAATTTTTAACGGTGACTACAGTATGGAACGGAACTTGTATTGCATCACGATGTTTTGGTCGAATCATGGTAGGGAGGCGGAGGGGGTGTTTGCTTTTTTATTTTTTTTGTTGCTTCTTTTGTAGAGGACGAGGGTAATGCGCAGTTAAGCGAAGCGCATTTAATTTTATTTTGCGTTGAATTGGAAATCGATTATGTATATGGTTGGATTAAGGACAAAAGAGGTTTTTCGTTTTTGCCAAAAGAGCTGTGTTTTCTGGTCAGAGACAGCCATGCACTCGCACACAACGAGCTTATTGTTTCATTATAAGTGGTGCATGAAGAGCAAAATAAACAAATAAAGATGGTTTCTGAATCGGTCGGTGATGTGGTGACTGAAAAATATCATCGGACGAGTGTGCGCCTGTAAATGGGGCGGCAGGAAGTGGATTTTTTGTATCGTCGCATGAGTTGAAATTAAAAACCTATATAATTAAACTGGTCTGTATTTACATGCAAAGCTATGGTCGAATATTTATTTATTTAGTATTTTGATTTATGTACACACAAAATTGACCGAGACAAAATGTGCAACACATAATTTGGTGGATTATTATAATTAGTTTTCACTTAGGGGCTTTGGTAGAGGAATATTTGCCTAATTAGGCAAATTAATGGGTTTTGGATTGAGTGTACGAATTCTATGCCTAGGGGGCATTTCCTAAAATATGCGGTGAATTGGGATTTGAGTTTTGGTTATGCGGAGAAACTAGGCGGGTGAGCTTGAAACTTGAGACTCGACGAGAAGAGAAAAACAGCCTCCAAAATGTTGTTTCTATACACACTTCTCATAAACTGGAGCTAAATAAACTGTTCTTAATAAATGGGTAACAGTAGGTAGTCAATTTACGAAGCCGAACAATGGCGATTTTATTGGACAAATTACTTGTGACTGAATTTATGAATTTATATTATTAGTACCAAAAATATAGTCGACTACATAACATATTCTGATTCACCTTAAGGTAGCCACTTAGGTCCTGTTGTGTTCCTAATCTATACAAATAATAAAACTGTAGCAATTTTCGTTGTCAGCTAAAAACTCGAAAACTACTGGACAGATTTCAATGAAACTTTTTTTAAAATGTTTCTTAAGACTGTGAAACTGCTATAGGCTATGTTGTTTATAGCCACGTCACCACGAACAGATGAATAATTGGCATAACAAGTCCGTATAGACACTCTAGGCTTAGATGCTGCCAACCATTCGTTTTTGTGAGTTTTTATTTTTGGGTCCAGTGGAAATAATTTTTTTTTAGTGGAACCGCACTACAATTCTATGCCGAGTCCAAAGGGCTGAATTGAGAAGCTTTTCAGGACACTTTTACTCTCGAATGTTTGTCAGACGTTCGCGAGTGGTATGGCACAGTGAAAAAAACCTTAAGATGAAATTTGTGATTAAACCTAGGACTCCTCGCACAGTATCCCAGCACACTAACCACTGAGTCACTGCGCCTACTTTTACTTCCATAAATCTCAAGATATAGTCAAGATATAGGCCATTATGGCCTTATCTAACTTATTTTCATCTGTTGGCAGCCACTCGTGTTGTGTTTTGCATTAATTTTTGAAAGAATTTATAAATCTAATCGTGAAGTATATATACATGTACATATATGGGTGCCATGCTTCTCCCCTGAAACCCCCTGCTTGTGGTTATTGGCAGTATTGTGGACTTATGATTTTTTTAAATTAAATAATATTCTAATATAATAATGGAGCCTGATGATGAATTAGTGGTATAGTTCGAAATGGCTATCATTCCTATTAAAGTGACTGTGTCTACGAGTTGTAGGTAATTTTATTCTCTCAAACAATAATTCATAGACTGAAATTCTACAAAAATTTCCCAATAGAAATTGCCAGGGTCAATCCCGCCCAACTACTCCTCGCTTCCCCACTCAGTAATATTCCAATCGTTCAATGAATTCAGCTGAGAAAAATAAAGCCCTCAGGGCATGATGAAAATATGGCCCATGGTGCAATAAAATATGGTCTTCTGATTTCAAAATGACATAAGGCCAATGGCCATACTTTCGAATATGGCCTTATGTCGCATCATGGCCTTAACGTTCAAACCATACACATCAATGCTACAAGTTTTAAGACTGTAGTTGCTATGAGTGCTGAGAAGAAGCGTTTGCACTGTTTTTTTTTGTTCGTACCATGCGCCCTTATGTTCTGTAAAATGCTTTCAATAGGCAATATTCACCAATATACCAAATTTCAAGGCTCAATTGTCTTGTTGTATGGGACATTTCACGAAGTTTTTTGTTTGGACACTTTACAACAACGTTTCAAATTTTACATCTTAAGCCCAGTATCCTGCTCGCGCTAAATTTTATCTCCCATACAAAAATGTCTACAGAGATAAAATTTAGCGAGGCAGTTTAGCAAAGCAGTATCCTGTTCCGCACGCTAAATTTTTATTTTCATATAGATGGGACACACTTAATGTCAGTCCGATATAACAATATTGTGTGTTATACGTACTACGTACAATTTTGTTATACTCGGCCAAGAAAATGTCTCCACTGATTTAGCTCGCGAAAGAATTGCCTGGTACATTAAATCGGCGATAAATTTTGACATTTTCCAAACAAAACAATTTTTTAATTGAAAATTTCTTTGAATACTTGATAATCGATGTAAGTGAGTAGGAAAAAAGTGAAAAAATAACAAAAATCAAAATACATGTGGCAAAAAAATTTGGGTGTGTGTCCTATCTATATCCTGTACAACGAATTTAGCGAGCATTTATCTGTGCTGTGGAGAGAAAAGCGCTCGCTAAAATTAAGCGCGAGCAGGATACTAGGCTTTAAGCCTAGGCTTAGTATCCTGCGCGAGCAGGATAAATGCTCGCTAAATTCGTTGTACAGGATATAGATAGGACATACACCCACATTTTATTGCCACATGTATTTTGATTTTTGTTATTTTTTCACTTTTTTCCTACTCACTTATATCGATCATCAAGTATTCAAAGAAATATTCAATTAAAAAATTGTTTTGTTTCAAAAAAGTCAAAATTTATCGCCGATTTAATGTACCAGGCAATTCTTTCGCGAGCTAAATCAGTGGAGACATTTTCTTGGCCGAGTATAACAAAATTGTACGTAGTACGTATAACACTCAATATTGTTATACCGGACTGACATTGAGTGTGTCCCATCTATATGAAAGTAAGAATTTAGCGTGCGGAACAGGATACTGCTTTGCTAAACTGCCTCGATAAATTTTATCTCTGTAGACATTTTTGTATGGGAGATAAAATTTAGCGCGAGCAGGATACTGGGCTTTAAGCTATACATGTATTTTGATTTTTGTTATTTTTTCACTTTTTTCCTACTCACTTACATCGATTATCAAGTATTCAAAGAAATATTCAATTAAAAAATTGTTTTGTTTCGAAAATGTCAAAATTTATCGCCGATTTAATGTGCCAGGCAATTCTTTCGCGAGCTAAATCATTGGAGACATTTTCTTGCCCGAGTATAACAAAATTGTACGTAGTACGTATAACACTCAATATTGTTATACCGGACTGACATTGGGCGTGTCCCATCTATATGAAAGTAAGAATTTAGCGTGCGGAACAGGGTACTGCTTTGCTAAACTGCCTCGCTAAATTTTATCTCTGTAGACATTTTTGTATGGAAGATAAAATTTAGCGCGAGCAGGATACTGGGCTTAACCTCTCATTTTTGTCAAGCAATATTATTTTAAATTAACAAAACTTTATTAACAAAAACCTTTCTCCATTCTCTTTCATCGTAAATATTCAGAAGTAACAGTCGCCTCCTATGTCCCAGTGCTGCCAAATGTGTACCCTAGTGTATTCCAGGCAAAGCTCCACGCCATTTAAGAATGTGCCAGCCAATCACATCCAAAAAATTAGCTATCCAGTCATATTCAATCACAGTGCCCATAGCAGGCAAAATATCCAGAAACGTTGTACATATAGGATTCCTTACAGCACATCATAGGATACGAAGTACGATACGAACTACTACATACTACCTAAGGGCAAAATGAATCCTAGCCAACTCAGCGGAGTGCAGTTTATGTATTTAAGAAGATCAAACAACATTATTCGCGAATGTGGAATTAAAAAAAAAATTTTCTCCAGGGATCAACTAACTGGACCATAAAGAGATGAAAAAAGAACGATCTGCAGCAGTATCATAGACTTTATAAAAAAACGGTGGAAAACCTCCTTGCAAATCCTCTTTTTAACGTATAGTACAAATATGTCTTTATCAGGTCGACGCCCCGCTTTTATCGGCTAGGCCAGTCTTCATTTTACCAAAAAGAGAATCTTCCCACAATCTGGCAGCATTGCTATATCCTTCCTCATATCCCAGACTCTCTTTTGAAAAATACATACCTACCTACTACGATTGATTCAGAGGTTTTGGCGTGAAAAGACAACAAACGGTTTTTTTCTGTTCAGACATGGTGTAATGGTTAGTTGTATGGTAGTTATCATTAAAAAAAAAAACAATAAATAAATAGTTTGCGCAACAAACCACCCTAGGCCTAGCTTCTCAGAACCATTATTTTTGGGACAAATGAAAGGGACCTACTATTTTATGCCGAGTCCGGGCGGCTTTTTCAGGACAGTTATACTCTCGGATATTTATCAGACGTTCGCGAGAGGAGGAAAAAACCTTAAAATTTAATTTGTGTTTTTCCGGGGCTCGAACCTAGGACCAGCACACTAACCACTGAGCCCACAGTTATGATTATGATCATTACCTACTCAAATTGTTATGTAAAAGAAAACAAACCCTCACGAAAAATATTTGGAAATGGTAACCATGAAATTTCTGTTCGTATTTTTTTTTAAGTCTAATAAATAAACTGACGATTATAGCTCGACTTTCATATAGCCTTTTCAAAGTTTGTACTATATACCAACTTGAGCAACTACGTGATAAAATAGTGTCAAGGTTCACAATCTCAACTTAGATCTTATTCAAGCGTGACATACTGTAAACTTAAATCACTGGTACAACAAAGTCGGTAATGCTTTTGAAGTAGTCTGAACTTCATTATACAGACTTTGTCTGGCTTGTTAGAAGAGCCCTTTGTGCATAATTAGAATTTCTCTCTTAACCCAGTAAAACTTTCTATTGTATGCTCAAACAAAGCGAACAAAGGGCAAAATATAAACTCAACCTGTAACCGAAACCCAACCAACCACAAACGCATAACTTATCGACGAAATATTGTCTGCAAAGTGTGTATGTTCCTGGCTAACCATGAATGTCACCAGAATCAGACCCGATTCCAGTCCATTTGCTTTTATCACTGCGTCATAAATGTCTAGTCTGCGTAGGTCCTCTAAAACAACTTCTTTTGTATACGTACGTTTACAGTGCTCTGCAATTAAGTCGATAGACATCTGTGGCCATTCCTACCATTCCTTGTTAACAATTACAAATTCATTCTCATTCAATTCGTGTTGTTGTTTTTGTCAAAATTGTATTCAACATTCAGTTGAATGTATTTAAGTTGCTTAAGTATTCCAATTTGTATGCGCCAGCATTTGTTTGGAACTAAAGGGTAACACAGAAGACGAAGACCTGCATGTCATTCAGCAGCTTGGCAGGATGTAGAATAGAAAAAAAAATATTTATTTCCTTGCGAAAGTTTTATGTTAAACTTTATCTGCTAAATTTTGCCAAATATCGTTTGTTAAGGATTTGTCGATTCAGAAGTTTTGCTTCCTCTTTAAACAGAATGACGTAATGAAAATATTTCCAATCGAGACAAAAGTTTAACATTTTTCACGAGGGTTGCAAAAAAAAGGATTGTGTATTAGGTTACTTCCTTGTGTGTCACATAAAGTTAAGTTTGATCCTCATGGTTTCTATTTACGGTATTGTACACGCAGTGATTTGATGGTTGAGGTAAGCAATGCCACAGAATTGGTATAAATGTGTGAAAGGGTTTCACCCAAGACACAACCAACCACCAGGTAAGCATGAGGTTGGAGTGGAAATGCATGCTGCTAGGATGAAGCTCGAAAAATTAACAAGCAGATGGGCGAACATTGTATAATATTGGCTATTTGCCATTTGAGGTGGTCAATTATTTGCTGGAGTATCATGTAGTAACACTTTACAATAACATGAACATTGTGCTATGGGATATAGGGGGATAGTGGAAGCAGGTGTTTTTCGGTCTGGATCAGTGATTGTGGTGAAATATCCTGGCCGAATTCGATGCATATGGCATTTTGCTACTCGACACATACAAGGAACACCAGCGTGTTTTTCGAAGCAATTAGAGCGGAAAGATGGAGTTGAATTGGTTTTATATTATGTAAATATGTACCTTGTAAGAAGTTTATACATATAAAAGACTATACCTTAATGTGAGTTTGAATTGGCTATCATGTTGAGCTATTAACAATTACATGCGTATGTAGTTTTACTGAGAATTTGTAATGAAGCAGCATGCGTCAATGCGTCCAAAAAATATGTACTTAACGTAGAAAAAACATAGAACAGAGAAAATTAAATTAACTTTCTGTTGTACACTGACTCTCAAGGAATATAAAAATACAAGCTGATTTGAATAATTTAAAATTAAAATTATGTGGGCGCAGTAGCGCAGTGGTTAGTGTGCTGGACTACTGTGCGAAGGGATCCCAGGTTCGATCCCCGGAAAAACACAAATTACATCTTAAAAGTTTTTTCTACTACGCCACCTCTCGCGAACGTCTGACAAACATCCGAGAGTATGACTGTCATGAAAAAGATTCTCAATTTAGCCTTTCGGACTCGGCATAAAATTGTAGGTCCCTTCCATTCGTCCCAAAAATAGAAACTCACACAAAGCGAATGGTTGCGAGAAGCTAGGCCTTGGTTGTCTACCCGCCTGTTGCGCCACCTATTTATTTATTTATTTTTTTTTTGAATTAAAATTATAGGGAGAATTAAAGCAATTTCTACATCAAAAATTAAAAAAAATAATTGTAATTAAAATTTTTTTAATGAAAATGGTAAACGATATGAGGATATAGGATGAACCCCCGCCGGCTCCGCCAGGCCTTTTTTTGCTATTTTTAATTTTAATTTTTTTTTTTTACATTTTTTTTTAGCCTACCAATCGATTACTGTAAATACCGATACTTTAAAAAAAGATCAACTAAATTGGTTGAAAATTACGGGCAACAGAGGGAAACATACAGTTTTTCCCACTTTGTTTTATATGTATACTAGCAATGCCCGCGGCTCCGCCCGCCGGTTTCATTTCTTTTAAATAAAACTAAATTTATATGACTTATCATTGTACGTGTGTTTATATTTTGTCCTTTTACTTAGTTTACAAAATATTTTAACGCAATGTTTTTGTGTAAACTATACACGTTATATTTTTTAGTGGGAGCAAGTATAAACAAATTACCACTGCAGCTCACACGCGACCATGCAACATATAGGTAGCTGTCCATGTGAAAAACATGGCTGTCGGAGGTAAACTCCAGCAATAGTCGAGTAGCTCCAAAGATAACCCCTATACCTCCGTTTCCCCTTCCACCATCTTCTCCCTAAGTAATAACAATATGGGATCCGAAAAATTGAGCCAGTACAATGTTGTAAGAAGTTTTAGTTTAGAATCGGCCAAATAGTTCCAGACTTAGTCCCTACCACCGCTTTACCTATCCCTTCCCCGTCCCAACTTACTGATTCGAACGGTGTCACCATGACAACGGTAAAAGAACTTTTAAAAACGGCCTAGTAGTTCGAGAGATACCCTTTTCCCCCCCCCCCCTTTATTTTCACTCCTACACCACTACACTAAAACCTAAACGGGCATCAAGTATTCAAGTCTATAAATGAAAGAAATGAAATACATCGTACCAATGGTTTAAAAAACTAATAAAATATGGCTTACATTATACTAACACCCTCACGGGATAAACATTGAAAACAGGTTAATTGTATTTTTTGCGTTGTGCTATTATTTTATTGTACGTATTGTGATTAGAAATTAACCCCGATGCAAAATTTCAAAGACCTAAGTCAATGGACATAATATTTCACATAAATGAAAACTCGTCACATGTATGATTTGCTTAATAACGCGATCATATCGTTATACTTTCCATAGCTGCAGATCTCATATTATGTAGATATGTACAATAGGTAGTGCATAGCTACATACTTACGCATCACAAACTCCTTATAGCTAGGTACGTAGTTTGTTTTATGCATATCCATTCCCTACAACAAATTCAACTACGCATTTCATGAGTATTTACAATTATGCATTCTGAATGCCCGTCGTGTGAGTAATCATTCTATTTTTAGAACGCAAATCAAAACTACCCTTCCTAAGCACAACTGCAATCGATAAAGCGATTTTTTCGCACTTGGCCAAATAAGATCTAATTTCAATTTATTATATCTCACCCTCTGGATGGAGCAGAAAAACGAATGTTAGCTCAAAATACTCTGTACAATATTGCCTAACAATTAAAAGCATATCCTGAATTGACATAAATCCATTTATCAGTATAATGGCAAGTTAAGCGTAGTAAGATCGATATAGAAAAGTTTGTTTGAAAAGTTTTTCAACCCTTATAGGACGAATTTTGAAAAACGATGAAAGAGGAATGTAATAATTTTGACTTATCTATCAACATACAAACTTTTAAGTTCATACGGCTAACGGTTCCTAAAACCCCTCTTATTCCCCGCGACCCCTTTACTCCTGCGCAATTCTCACCCACCCTACGGACTAAGTTGGCCACACATCAATAAATCAGAAAAAGAATCATGAAAATCGGACGAATGGTTCTCGAGTTATGAAGAAACGAACAGACGGACGTTGCATTTTATAAGTAGTATGGATAGGGACTAGCCATGCCTGCGGCTTCGCCCGCCCGCGCGACGGTTTCATTTTTTTTTAAATAAAAGTAAAATTTATTTGAGCTACGTGTACGTTTGTTTATATGTTTTCCACTTTTTAAAGCTTACACAATTATTTATCCCAATGCTCCCTATCCTCTCCCTAAGTCACCTGTAATAATCTGGAAGATGTAATCAGTACAATGTTGAACGAATTTTTAAATTCGGCCAAATAGTTCCAGGGTTCGCCCCTACCAACCCTTTACACCTCTCTCGTCAACCGCCTTACGTATACCTGGCTGACTTTATGCGACTAAAGTTGCATTTTGCCCCTTTTTTTCTTTCTATCCCCAATGAGACGACTTTTCCAAAATTGTCCATATTTGCCCCTTTTCTGTATTTCGTTGATAGTTCTTCCCATTTTGGAAAAAAAAACACCCTTTTGTATGAAATACGAAATGTGACATAATAAATGCTTCACGAAACTACTTCACAATTAATTGGGATCTGAATGCGTCCTTTTTCTATCAGCCAGAGGTATCAGCTATTAGCTACACAGAGAAAAAAATTAAACTACGTGTTAAAATCAAATATAAACACCTATGATTTGGCGCCAAAATGGTTTCTTTTTATTTTAAACACGAATGTATTTAATTTTTTGAAACATGATTTCACATGGATTTCGATTGAATCGAAGTATTTTATAGTCGAAATAAATATGTTCAATTTAATTTCTGGGAATAGGAACCTATTTAAATCAAAATGTTTACTGTTTGAAATGAAGATGTTAATTTTATTTTTTCTAAATGGAAACTTATTTAAATAAAACTGTTTTCTTTTTGAAATGAAAATGTTCGATTTAATTTTATTAAATAGGAACTATTTCAATCAAACATTTTTTTGTTTGAAATAAATACGTTCGATTAAATTTTGCTAAATAGAAACCTATTTGAATCAAACTCTTTTTTTTTATTTAAAAGCATAACCAGTTTTTATTTAAAGCATATACATATTTGAAATTAACAAAACTATGAAAATAATTTATATGGCAATTTTAGAGGACAAAGAAAAAATGAAATGATTACCGATCCTTGATAGGTAAAGAGAAAACAAAACTTTAAGGTTTACAATTTCCCAGGAACTAAGTCCATTGATGGACTCAGCAGCGAATTGAGTTTCAGCTTCGAACACATCCAGTATATCAACCATCCGAAAATAACAATTTTTCAAAATCGGTAAAGGACATTATACAAACTGAAAGATGGACAACTTTAATCAAAACAAAACATCCGAATATAAACCCATTACTTTGCTTACTATTTTGTATGCGTCCTTGCTTTTGGCAGTGATGATACAGGCTCCTTCATCACATATAATCTTCCACCTTGAACTCGTACCATGCTGTAGCCAGATAAAATTTAAGATTTAAAAATAGAAGATTTAACTTACCGACAACTACAGGAAAGAGTGAAGATAAACTCCACTTCTCCAGAAGAACTTGCACATCTTTATATGTATATCGAAACGTAATCACGTGACACTACCTCACTGCACATATTTTGTAATGCGTAAAATATATTTCCTTTAAGCGTTTATAGTCAATTCAAAGAGAACTCTGTTCAAGTTTTTCATTTTCAATCGATTTTACTAGAACTCTGTTCACAAAAAACTCGGTTGTGATTTTATTGATAATATCAAACATGAAAAAGATTAAACAAAATACGAATATATTTACAATATTCTTTAATTCAAAATGTTACGTGTATGTACAGTACATGTTTGAACTGAACTAATCGATTATATGTTTAATTCAAACACGTTTAAGTTTGATTAAATACAAATCTATTGGAATATTTCATTTTCAATTAGTTTGAATAGAATTATTTTTCAAATTAGCTCGTTTACGTTTTATTAATAGTAAAAACATGAACGAGCTTAAACCAAAGACAAATATATTTAAAATAACCATTATTTCAATATAGAACATGTTTTAGTTTGATTCTACCAGATTTTGGATTGAATTTTTTGTTAAGGCGACATGTTTTAATATGGAAAAATGAAATATGTTCCTTTTTGATTTTTTCGTTGCAAATTATTCTCAGTGTATTTATGTCCTATTGTCATAAGTTTAGGCATTAACAATTTAGCTATAACCATGTTCAATGCAACAATAAGATAGAACGAGATGAAAAAAGCGTAAGCCACTTAACTTTAGTGAACTCCCTCGTTTTTTTTCTGACATTTGTGGGCAAATTAGTATTGCCCCTTTTTCTACGCAAATCCCCTTTTTTTTGCGACTTTTTCAAAATCTTTGAAGTCAGCACTAGTACTGATCCGAACAGTGTCAGTGTCACCATCACAAAGGTAAACGAATTTTAAAAATCGGTTCTGAGTCAATGGACTGGACATACGTATATATTCCACATTAATGAAAACAAGTCACAGGTATGATTTGATCATTTGCACTAAGCGATCATATTGTTGAACTTTTCATACCGGCAGATCTGAAATACCTATATGTAGATATGTAGAAAAGTGCATGCCTACTCACTCTCTCTGGATGGACCAGAATGATGAATGTTAGCTCAAAATGCTCAGCGAAGTATTGGCTAACAATATAGAGATTATATCTTGGGTTGACCTACATAGATTTATAAGAACAATGGCAAGTTAAATGTAGTAAGATCGAAATAGAAAAGTGTGCATCCCCTTTTTTCAACCCTTATATAACGAATTTGAAAAACGATGAATGAGGCATGCAATAATTTTGACTTATCTATGAATATACAAACTTTCAAGATCATACGGCTAACGGCTCGTGAGACCCCTCTTACTCTCCATGACTCCTTCAGTCCTCACCAATTCTCACCCACCCTACGGCCTAATTTGGCCACACATCTATAAATCAGAAAAAAATAATGAAAATCGGACGAATGGTTCTATAGTTATGGACGGACGAACAGGCGGAAATTGCATTTTATAAAGTAGTATGGATGGATATAGAGAAGAGATAATCAGTGGCGTGCAACTATATGTATGGCAAAAGGCCCTAGAGCAAAAAATGAACACTTAAGTGGAGCTTCAATAACTCTCGATCTTTCGCCGCTAACTTAAAATTATCAACTCCAATTCCCATACGCATATAGAGGAGAGATTTCGACTTGAGCTAGCCATCTCAGCTAATGGTCCTTATATGTTCTCTTCGAGTCATCCCAGCAGTACAACAAAGAATTGTCATTTTGCATTTTGTATATCAATACACAAATCTCATCACCATAGGTAAGAGTTCAAACAAAGACTGCACTAAGATCGACACCTTGGCTTGGTCACGAAGTTCGGTCTTTCTTCTAATAGATAATCACCAACCTAAACTTCTCCATATGTTTCAAGTAAATTTTGTAAAATTTTCGGAAAATAACAAACAATCATCGAGTTTTCTTTTCATTAAAAAATTTTCAGAATTTTCTGACAAATTTGTACTGACGTAAATATGACGTCAGTGCTAAGACTTAAGACTAATCTTTTATCATAGCCTATCCTCGAAAGGATCTATTTTGTACATGACACTGTATGTATTGACAATTCTGACATACGATTAAGTTTCGGTCGCTAATTGAATTTTTTAAATTGTAACACCTATACGTACGGTAATCACGAACTTGATACTCATACTCACTCAGACTTGAGGTCCCTTCTCGTGTCTATGGTATAAACAATCACATAAAAATGATTGACTTACATGGAAATAAAAATTTCAAGTCCCTAAAAGATGACAAATGATTAGGCAGGTACCTATGTTTACATTGTGATACATTGTCCTGCGGATATTAAAGGCTGTAGTATAGAAGATGATTAATGGATTAATTTTTTTTGTCTTGTACAGGAACAATGGTAGTCGATTCACAAACGACAGAGATAAGCTTTTTTTGGACCATGATAAATAGCAAAAGCAATGTGGGGACGTATTTATTAACATTATATAGTTTGAGTAATTATATTCATTTAAATATACCTACACTGTATATAGTGAAGAATAGTTAGGGTCGACTGGTTTTTCTAAGCTAAGAAAAATACTTTTAATATTTTACCCCTCAAATTGAGAAAAAATGAGAACTACCTGAACTACACTCTGTCACAATCTAAAGTTTCAAATTATATATAATTATATATATTATAATTATAATTTTAACTTATAGTGTTAAAAAAAAAGGAAAAGATGCTGAAACGGCAAGCGGAGGGTCTTATCCAAATAACCCCTTTCTTATTGCGCACATATACAGTCCGTAACAACTGAATAGCCTCATATATTGTTTTTTTTTTAGCTAACTGTTTTGAGAGCTCTTTGATGTGTACCCAAGAAAATATGCATTGGGATGGGAGACAATCTAAGAGCGAGAGTTTCTGAGTTTTAACCAGTGTTGCCACTAAAAAAAAACATGATTTATTTTCTAAATCATGTCAAAAAATCCGGTCAAACGTTAAAATCAGAGTTGTTGACCTGAAACCCGGTAAAAAAATAGATTATGATAACATAATATGTATTACTAAAAATATAAAACAAAAGTTAACTAATATTAGCCGTTTTTTACATTATAAACATTATCCATATCCATGTTTAGACAACCTTAACCTTAAATCCGTCGGAATTGAGTTTCACTTCACCTATTCGATTCCCTTTCACCTTCTACTGCTATCGTGGAATCCGCCGGAAAAGTTTCCTTATCGACACGTTTTTGGGAAAGGTAGTTTCACTGTCAAATGGCTGTCTTTTATTTGTCAATACAAATCTGTGTAGCTGCATTCGTCGGAGGTATATGAAAAGTTTGTTTCAAAAGTGATTTAAATAAAAAATAGTGTTTATTATGTAATAATGCATGCGATAGCTCTATTTTTTGAAGCATAAGAGGAAGAACGAAATGAGCGGTGTTCTCAGAGGAGAATACAAGACAGGTTAAGAGGAGCAATGAATGATTTCATGGAACTTCCGGATGAAATGTGTTTTTAGACTAATTATTTTGTGATTTTAATAAAGTTCAATATTGCACAGATTTAATACAAATGTTCGGCTTAATAAAGCAGCTCTTTTATATGTCCATTTTCTTAAAAAACATTCTCAAGACGTGCAGCAAGATGCACAGAAAATCCACTTTCAGAAATAATTCTGGCATGGGCTGGCAGGGCTTGTATTGTGCTTTCGATACAAATCTTCATTTGAACGTCAAAAATGGGCGTCCGCTTCGGCTTTACTATAAAATTGGTTTGTGCTTCAGATTTCACTATTCTTTTACCTGCCAAATTTTATCTCATTGCAATGACGCCTCGTTTTTGTGCGAAGCCAAGTCGCTAATGAAAATGAAAGTCATGGGAAGGCGTGTATGACCATGCATACACTAAGGCCGTGTGTCAATTGGGCTAAATAATTATTCTGGAATAATTTTCTGACACTTGAAAAGAATAGTTCACCAAATTCCTCTTAGATTTTATCGAATTTCACACTTTAATTAATTGAAATTCATTGTTTAATTTTCTCTTCAACATTCTAGCAAAAGAAAACGTCCAAAAATTAGCCTAAGATAATAATTTATTATGCTGCTCCCGGAGCAGAATTCCATGCGCGATGTTGTAAATGTCCCATTAATCCTCGCATTATTCGCAGTAAATTGGTTTCTGTTTGAACTTGGGAGCGTGATCGCAATGTATGACAAAGTTTTATTCAAATTATAGAAATCTATAATCAGCAATTTTATTTTTCCCGTCAAAAAGAGGTTTTCCGGTTAAAAACATTTTTCGATTCGGTCAAAAAACGGTTAGACCGGATTTCAAAATTTTCTCCGGTCAGAGTCAATAGATTTCGGTCAGATGTGAACATTAAAATAGCCTCAACTAACTTTTTTACTCATTGTAAGCGGGAGTTTAGCAGCATGATCATCGGAAATCTATCGGGAGTGAAAAACGGTTTATTTCTTATATTTATGATCTGCTTAATAGAAAAAAAGCTTTAAATGCAACGGAAATACATAAATAGCCAAAATAGAGGCTTAGGTACCATGAGCACAATCTCTTTAATCGAGCTATAGCTAAAAAACTTGATCGAAGTCCAAAAGTAGTTAACAGTTATTTAAGAAATCTATTATTTTACGGAAAAAAATTCTAAGGCCGTACTTCTACAGTAGGTACTTTCAAGCTGAGAAAAATAGAAAATTATATGGTAAGCTTAGAGAATCTAAGAAAGATTAGACACGAAGCTGGGCTAGAAGTTAGTCGAATGACCATAAGTAGAGTAATTAAAAGTGCCGGACACCTGAAGCGTCTGAAACTTAAAAAAAATACTCCACTTAATAAAGCGCGAAAACAACAGCGGCTTAGATTTGCAAGATCGTACATGGCTTGGAACACTGATGGCAGCAGTCACTCAAACAATTTGCGGAAAGTAATATTTCCTGATGAAAAGAAGTTCAACCTCGATGGGCCCGACGGATACAACAACTACTACCGTAATTTAAGAAAAAAAAATTGTTTTTGGACCGCGAGGGAGGAGTTATGGTATGCGGCGCCAGCACCTGACTACAAAACTGTACCGGAAACGGCTCTACCTCAGTTCCAGGATATTTTCGGACCGCTGCCGATAATTTTCCAGCAAGACAATGAGCCAATTCATACAGCTGGAATAATTAAGACTTGGTTACAAGACCAAAATATAGAACAACTTTCCTTAGGGTGGCCATACTCCCCAGATTTGAACATCATCGAAAATGTGTGGGGTTGGTTGACACGAAAGGCGTATGAAGTTGGGAAGCAGTATACCAACAAAGACGACCTTGTTGAAGGTATCAAAGTGGCCTGGGAAAACAACTGGGATCAAAACTCCTGACTTGAAGGACGAAATGTGTGCTCTACAAAACCCTTATCCTGACAGCTCTGCTTTATGGCGCCGAGTGCTGGACGATAAGCAAGAAGGGAGAGCTGATACTGGGCTCCTTCGAAAGAAAAATACTTCGGCGGATTTTTGGTGACCGCGAACTCTATGAGCTGCACCAAGGTGTGGATGTAGTCCAAAAAGCCAAAACACGTCGACTACATTGGCTCGGTCACTTCGAGCGAATAGACAATAATGCTCCAGCTAAGAGGGTCTTCGAATCCCAGCCCCCAGGCTCGAGAAGACAAGGAAGACCGAACCTCCGTTTCAAAGACAAAGCCATCGCGGATGCCAGAGCGCTGACTCTTCACGGGTCGGGAACCCGATAAGTAAGTAAGTAAAGGGGCCTGGGCCAGTATTTTCCTTGATCTTTTTAAATCATTGTATGATTCTTTAAAAGACCGCATTTTTAAAGTAACTCGAAATAAGGGAGGTTTGGTTTTCATGTTTACTAAAATAAACAAGGTGATTCTATAGGTATTCCAATTTTACAAAAAAAAATTCAAACACCAATTTTTGACTGGGCTTTTAAGTTAAAGGTGTGACGCGCTTAATTTCAGGATAGATCTACAACATACCAATTTTTGGAAACCTTCTTAATTATGCGACGCTAATAATAATTTTTATCTTAGAGTCATCGAAAAATTTCCACTTGTGGGTCTTCCAAAAGTTGCTACCACAACATACTGCCATGCTGGTGCTTCAGATGTATATTATAGTTTCGAGATTTTTTCTAGATTATATCTACCCTCTTCTACTATTTCAATGACCATACTTGCATTTGAAAGCAGTATTGAAGTTTGTCGTTAAATCTAATTGCTTACAGATTTTAATAGTTTTATGGTCTGTTGCAACATTTTTAAGAATTTTATCTTAGCTAATCCGACTTCTTTGCGAGTATGACAAACGCAAAGCTAATCGCACTCCATTTTCACATTCGCCATATCCCTATATAGACGAGTACCTATGAACATCGAACTAAGAAAGAATGCCAGTCAACTGCAGATCCCCTCTGAAGCATGAGCTCCAAGTGATATGAAAGTACCTACCTAGTTAGGGTTTATCTTAAATTCTATTTGGTGATATACCAATCGTCTATTCCTGAAAGCAGTCTTCCAAAGAAACCAATCAGTATGGAGATTTGATTATGTCTGAATGAAATTGGCTGGAAAAGGTAATGCCTTTTGGCATCCTTGCCGTTTATGTAATAAACCATGACAACATGGATGTAGGTAAGTCAGAGGAACATGCCCCAGTAAGAAAATTTAATTGAAAAAACCATCAACTCTGATATTTTCCTTATAATACTTCATATGGGAGCATGTCATCATAAATCCAGTAGGTGGCATAAAATCTGGCCTCTGGCCTATAACGCATATTAAACATTTGAGCATTCATCCGCCTAAAGGCATAAAGAGCTTTTGCAGTACCATAAGCCATAAGGTGTAATCATTGCTCACACCCCGGCCATGTCAGGCGTTCTTCTCCGGAAACAGTTTAATGAAATACACTTTCATTTTATAGTCTAATAACATCCGCATTTGACCTACACATACACACTCCCCCTTGGACAGCGTATTATTCCCCCGAACAAAGCTCCATTTTGTCCGAATGGATTTACACAACCCCTGCACTTTTCATTTCCCGGCGTTCGTTCACACAATAACGCAAATGTTATTCATTCGCCCGTTCCACTGCAAAATCTATTCACTGCACGTCCGTATGGTCTCGTTCAGAGCTTAGAGACATCAACCCCTTGCGGGGATATTCTCCTTCACGGTATGTATATACGGAAACAAAAACATGAGACCGAAGAAGAAAAACGGACATTTTCGGGTCGACTTCAATATGTAGGGAGCAGCACCAAGAAAGGGAACATTTTATATTCACTGTGTATAGTGTGTAGGTGTGTGTATAAGTCGGCCTATAGACTCCGGCTTTGCATCATACTAGGGATCGAACGAAAAGACCAACACCCTCTCCTGACCCACATCAATTGAAAATGTTTTCGTCCTTCAATGGAATTTTAATAAACAGGATTTTGTGAGGCAAAAGTAAAAAGAAAAAAAAAAGTTCGGTGTCATGCCGAGCCGGGCTAAAGATGAACAAACAGAGCAATGTTCATGGTTTTTTCAATTTCTCCCCACCAGGCCTTAGGTTTTTATATGCAATGACGACGACGTTGACGGAGTGACGTATCGACGGAAGGATACAGGATGCCTTCTTAAAAAAAATCACTCAAAAATTTTTATGTTTAGTAGGAGTATGTACTCGTATTTTTGTGAATTTTTTTTTGCTTATTTTATTCTATATCGCCGTGGGCTCCAATTATGGCTAATTAACTTAAGCAAACTCTTAATAATCTGTAATCCGAACGAGTGTAAAGAAATCCTTGGATAAATCTGAGCTACGGTATGAGTGCGGAATATATGCGCTTAGCAAATGTGTATAGGTATTAGGTACGTGTATCTTCTGCGAGAGAATATAAATTGCTGGCAGTGAACATGAACATGGTGGATGGCTGGAAGCTATTATTAGCTAGATGTGGGTTAATAAATCAAAATTCTGCACAAAGCTTCATTAAAACGGGAGGAGCTCAGCGAGTGCGAGAACACAGACGGTAGCTATCGTCTCAGATACATGTGGTGCACAATGGTTCGTGCCGTGCCGACGAAGGTTCCTCTTATCCGGTCGTGTTTAAATTGAAAAACAGGATCAAATTCATTTAGATAGAGGAAGCACGGATAAGGTTAAAATAATGGCACCCACCCGAAGCTAAGGGATGGTATTTATATAATTAATGACTCCGGGTGTATATTCTTTCTTGCGGGTAGGCACATGCGAAACGATTTTCAATTTTCGATAGAAGACTCAGTCAGATTTGATCGTGTTCCCTCTTCTTCTAAAGGACTCTTAATTACTTTTGTTTGGGTGTGTGCTTATTTTTTCCTTACAGATCGAAAGTTAATTAGATTCAAATGCGGGTTGGTGTATAGTGTGCGATGGGGAATTTTAAATATTGGCTGTGGGTGTGTGTGTGTTTTTTTTTTGAATGAGTGAGAAAGTAGGTATTCAACTAATTGCAAAAAACAGGAAGAGTCACGAGGAGAACCACTGTTAATTAAAGAAGTTTGTAAAAGTTGGTTTTTTATATGGATTGTGGAAAATGTGTCATTCCAATATGTACACGACTAGCTATAGTAGCTAATTCAATGCTTAATGTTGCATGGTGGTTGTGGATGTTTCAACAGAGTTTTCAATGGTGCGGTTGGAACGGTGCGAACTTTCAAATTGAATATTGAATCATCTCTACCGAAGTGGGGAGAAGTTTTCAAACTTTTTGGATGCATATTAAACAGGAGTAGAGTGCACGTGGTTAAATGGTATGAATAGAATTAATTCCTAATTGAAATATTTAAGAAGTTTGGCAAGTGCCTGATGTCAATTTGACTTGCCATTGACCAAAGAGTATACTTCGAAAACATTTTGGATAAAATATCCTTATAAACCCTTACTTAGTAATTCAGTTCTACAAAATTATCAATTAGCATCTATCAATTACCCAACGAAAGATCTTTATTAATTGTCATTTACTATGAGTACCTACAGAAAATATAGATTTGTGCAGTCGACATTTTTTAAACAAACATACCTAGTGTAGATAAGTTGTTATACCTACTACTTTTGCTTGGAATCTTCTGCGTTAAGTTTAACTAAAACCCACTCATTCATCAGAGTTGAGTGTTCCCTCAATTTGGGTGTAAATAAATACCTACTATGGAATCTATTGAGTAAATACATGAAGCAGTTGAGTGTGCATAGGGGGTAGTTTAAATGAAAAACAAAATGAAACTATAATTTTTACAAAAAATCGTAGAAGCATCCCCGAAAAGAAACGACTACATGACTTGTGTTCGGTTAATGGAGGCAGACTTTGCCTTTATTACAAAATAGTACTAGCATTTCTCCGCGGCTTCGCTCCCTTTATAGAAGTACCCAGTAGTGTGCTTTGCTACGGGCGCGATACGATGAGACAAATTCTCGCCATACAAACTGAATCCACTTTTCTCGCCGCTAATAACTCGAGTGGGCGCAGTAGCGTAGTGGTTAGTGTGCTGTATTACTGTGCGGGAGATCCCAAGTTCGAGCCCCGGAAAAACACAAATTACATCTTAATGTTTTTTCTACTGCGCCACCTCTCGCGAACGTCTGACAAACATCCGAGTCCGAGAGTATGACTGTCTTGAAAAAGCTTCTCAATTCAGGACCCGGCAAAAAATTGTAGGTCCCTTCCATTCCTCCCAAAAATAGAAACTCACACAAAACGAATGGTTGCGAAAAGCTAGGCCTTGGGTGTCACCCGCCTGTTGCGCCACCTATTTACTTTATTTTTTTAATAACTCGAGGCTTTAGCAAAATTTCCAAAATGAAGGAAACAGATTGTATTTATTTCTTATATAGATAACACCAAGTTTGAAATCGATCGGATAGAAAATAGGACTTTGCCATACAAAATTTGACCCCCCCTTTTGGAGTTTCAATTTCCCAAAATCGCTTCTTAGTGCTCTTTTTGGCCAAACAAGGAATTTGTTCTTACCATTGGGATGGGCATTCATGTCCAATCGCCACTCAGTCTGCATAAACTGTCAGCGTTGCCATTTTGACTGCTTTCCAGTCAGATCTGACTGGATTGATATGCATTTAGCTAGAAGATTTTTTAAAATCCAGCCGGCTGGTGTTTTAGCTGGATACGAATTTTTTTTGACTGTTTTTAAATCTTTCATGTAATATCAAAAAAAAACGAACAAATATTGCTTGAAATTCACTTTTTTTGTTGCTCTGAGCTTGGAAGCATATCCCACTCATACAATGAACCAATTTATACGTTTGCATATGCACAAGTACTTGCCTTTGCAAGCTTACAAACAAATATTTGAAACTGAAAATTTATCAGTTGTTTGTTTGAGGTTCAACTTTTCTATACCGGCCGAAGTGACAAAATAATTCGTTGGTACTAATATTACTTACAGAAGCAGCAATAAAATATTCGGCATTATGTATGTAGATGCAAATGATGAGGAGACATAGGAATCGCTCAGAAAGATGGCTATATAAAGTTCATTTATAAGTTAATACATTTTGTATACCCTCCACATGAAGGAATATTTGCTTTGTCATAACGTTTGTAACTTCAAGAAAATGTCACCGGATTTGACCAGTATTAAGTTCTGAACCGATTCAGCCATGTCCGTCTGCCTGTCTGTCTTCTGTTGAAAACACAATAGCGTCAAAAGGAATCGACCTAGGCGAATGAAATTCTGTCAGAGGACTTCTTTCTACCGTCGTCAGATTGGTATTGAAAATATAGGCTATATCGGTCAAGTAGTTCTGGTTCTGGTACCCCTCACACCAATCCAACATTAGACCCATGCCCTGCACATACCCGCACGTACTAACTCACATGGCTAACTTTTTGCATGAGTTGTATTATGTTGCAGTGGAGACTGGAGGGTATCAAAAGCAACGGCCAGACCATTGATAACACTTTTACTTGTATTTTTATTTTTTTTAGACTTTCATGGCTGGATTTTTAGCTGAATTTTAGTTTGAATTTCTTTGACTGTTTTTTTTGACTGAATTTTAGATTTTTGACTGTTTTTTTTTTCAGTCAAATCTGACTGGAAGGTGGATTTTTTTTGCTGTTTGTAGCACTGACGTCATTTTTACAATGTTCCTAATAGGTACATGCCGTGTACAAGCTCTCTTTGTGCACTCTATGTTGACGTCAGAGCTACATACGTATGTGGCTTATGCTACATGCCTTGTACTAGCATCTTAAGAAATGTGTTTATAGCACTTCGTCAATTTCTACGCTTATAATCAAAATTGCCGTATATGGTCTGCTGAGCAACCAGAAACATTTTTTTTTAATTTTTAAAATCAAACGCTTAAAAAATCACTCTTTATATGTGTTGAAGTAAATGCATTTGTTTAAGGTGTGAAGTTACTTCGGATTTGAAATGTATTTAAAAACGGAAATTAAATGGGCAACAAAAACAAATCATCTTGGCGATAGTCTTTGAATCAAAAGATTCGTCGTGACGTATGATTCACAGTCACTTGTTGAATGAAAAATCATTAGTCTCGATGAAAATCAAGCAAATAGTGCGTCTAGATCAGATGTGGTGATTGTCTAAACTGATGAGCTGGGGCGAAAAGCATTACTGGAATCGAGGCCAAATCGAATTTAAAAATTTGTGATAAATTATATGCAATTTGCCATAATGCCAAAACAACTGTACATATTTGACTCGTGTTTTTTATTTTTGCGATTACAATCTGTTCTGAATGATCTTAAATTATTTCTAAAATTATACGATCTAGCCTTCGCTTTAATTTACCAGTAATAGTCGTATCTATACCAATGCATAGTATTCTCTTTCATCTATGACTAGGTATATCTATATACTATATATATAAAAATTAAGATTCCGACTGACAGATCATCAACGCCCAGCCTAAGCCATTTGCTCTAGAAAGCTGAAATTTTGCCCAGAGGTTTCCTTTATGATGTATACAAGCACTAAGGTAAGAAGGAATTTTTTGAAATTCAACCCCTAAAGGGGTAAGGGGGGGGGGGGTCAAATTTTGTATGGGAACATTTTTATTTTTCATCCGATTGACTTCAAACTCGGTTAGTGTACTCTCTATAAGAAATAAAGATAATTAATTTGTCCGATTTTGGAAATTTTGCTTGAGGTCCGAGTTATTGGCGATAACCCCTTTTAAGGGGGGCCTTTTCTTAATTCACGAACCGTTCGTCGTATCGATTTGAAACATTGTAATGCGTCCAAACTTCATAGCTGTTGAATATGCTGATCGCTTCATCTAATTCCATCGTACGTACTCCAAAGATATTCAACCGGAATTCTGTAAGAATGGGGCTATACTGCTAGAGAGTGGTACACATCCTCACGATCTTTCTGGTTGCATATGTTACACAGTGTAGGAATATCTGGGCAGTGTGGAATATAATTAAGGATAGGCTAACTATGTTGTGTTCCATAGATAGTGGCTCAGTCTACTATAGTGTGATATTTGCTGAGAGTTCTTCACAAACTAATTGATCATATCTATATTTTTGAAGTGTTTTCACCAATAGGGCGTTAGAAATAATTTTAAGAGATACTAACTGCTCCTTAGGTACTTTCTTAGGTAGTAAGTTATATTTATAAAAATACTGTGAAGGAATTTGTGTTGGCCAAATCCTGAGGACTGCGCGAGCGAAGCCGCAAAAGTTGCTTTGTGTTTGTCGATAATGTTCTCTCTAATGCGTGAACCAATTTTGATTCTGGAAATTTCATGAGTTATAGGGGCGCAGTAGCGCAGTGGTTAGTGTGTTGGACTACTGTGCGAGGGATCCCAGGTTCGATCCCCGGAAAAACCCAAATTACATCTTAAAGTTTTTTCTACTGCGCCACCTCTCGCGAACGTCTGACAAACATCCGAGAGTATACTGTCATGAGAAAGCTTCTCAATTCAGCCGTTCGGACTCGGCATAAAATTGTAGGTCCCTTCCATTCGTCCCAAAAATAGAAACTCACACAAAACGAATGGTTGCGAGAAGCTAGGCCTTGGGTGTCACCCGCCTGTTGCGCCACATATTTATTTATTT
Source organism: Cheilosia soror (assembly GCA_949372485.1). Classification (NCBI taxonomy): domain Eukaryota; kingdom Metazoa; phylum Arthropoda; class Insecta; order Diptera; family Syrphidae; genus Cheilosia; species Cheilosia soror. The sequence goes on along the minus strand of OX443561.1, from coordinate 137,507,805 downwards.
TTTTTTATAGGGGCGTGGCACCCGCTATACAAAAAATGCATTCAAAATCTTATTTCTCGAAAACCAACGAATCGATTTAATTTAAATTTACGTACAATCTTAGGTATTGGCTCAGATTTTGGGTGGAGAAGTTAAGGACATATAAGTAATAGATGGCGCCAGGTGTCCTTTTCACATTGTCATTTTCTATTAGATAAAACGCATCTTTTTAGAAGTAGGTAGTACGAAAGATTAAGTTTATTATTATGTCAAATAAAGTAGGGTGAGTTTACAAGATTAGGTTAGGTTACAAATATAGGGTAAAACCAACATTTTCTATTGAGCAAATGTGCTATTTTTCTTGCTGCAATTCATTCGAGTTTTGCGTATTATTGCAATGATTCCGGATAGTCGTATATCGCGCATTACATCAGCAAACGGTACCTACAAGCATTACGATCAATTGAAATTCAATGTGATAATTTTTTTAGAAAATAAGTTTGCGTGTAAAAACTCAGGTTATCCAATTGGGTTGCGGGCATTCAAACTCGCTTGATGTGCCAGCAACTACACCGCATAATTTACAATTGAAGGTGCCATCGATCATAATCATGCGGAATCTGAATCATCTGAAATTGTGCAACGGTACGCGGTTGTTCGTCAAGAAACTGATGAACAATAATGTGATTTAAGCGACGATCATCATGGGCGAATTCAAAGGAGAGGAAGTCCTTATCCCACGAATTCCCATTTTTCCAACTGATCTTCCATTCCAATTCAAGCGGATTCAATTCCCCGTTCGATTTGCTTTTGCGATGACAAACAATAAATCACTAGGTCAATCGTTTGAAATCTGTGGGCTTAATCTCTGTTTATCGCACGGGCAGCTGTACGTTTCCCGTTCGCGTGTTGGCAAACCGTCTTCGCTGTTTATTTTTGCGCGGGAAAACAAATCGAAAAACATTGTTTATCACATCGCTCTCTATTGATTTCGATTCCATTCAAATAAATGATATTGAAATTTTAACTATCTGTGTTTTTTTATCACTCCGGAGTTTATCTGAAGGCGTTAAATTGGGGCGAGACGAAGTTCGCCGGGTCCGCTAGTATAATCTTATGATGATTTGATAATTTTATTTAAAAAATACCATTTCATTGATTTAAATTGACTAACATTGTAAGAAATTGCAGTCCACTCTGGTATTAAAGAACACTTAAAAATCACCTCCTAAAAAGATTTTAGTGAGGTACCTACTCATTTGCAGCAAAGTTGATATTCCCCTGTTCAATAAATTGGCAAATTGATCCCAATATTTGCTATTGCCTGAAAGCAAGGATACCTTACTAAATACCATAAACTATAGTTATAACAACGTCCATGACTACAAAGTACGAACATTTTTTTGCACATTGCAGTTTGCAGTTCAAAGGCAGCCATTTTCGGTTTTTGCTTATTTCAAATTTAACCTATATTGTTCTCTCATAGCGCCAGCCAACATCAAATGAGAGTCTAAAAAAACCTCCCACCATATTTGCAAACCATCCGCAATAAAACTGAACTATCAATAGCTTTTTCCGAGAGAATTCCCATCAAAATGACAAACAATTAAAATTCACCGCAACCAAATCATTTGGAATGGATTCTCTCTAAACCATGGCCGTACCGCAAATTTGCAATCCTCATCGCCACCCCTTCGACAAATTTACATCTTTTTTCGCTTTTGTGCTTTTAGTTGGTTTTTTTTTTTGATTTTTATTGCACTTTTTATCTCTCCATCTGGTTGGGCGTTTTATTTTCACATCTTTTATCCTCTCAATATTTCCATGTTTCCTGGTAATTGAGTCGTGGCCATTCACAGCGCACAATGAACAAGGCCATTAAATTTGATGGATAGTACAATAGGAGGAACTCGCTGAATACCTACTTGTGCTTCGGTTTCTTCATCAGCGCGTCATCGGCATTGCCATAATAATTGTTGTCAGGGTTTCAATTTTCAGCTGTTGCCTGTCGTTGCCAAAAACAAAATGATCCTGTCCAACCATATCCAGATTCAATTAGTTGAAAAATTGAGTGGTTGTCCGAAGGACTGATGTTAAATGCTCCTCATCCGCCTCCTGTCCGATGGAGGAGGACGAAATTATACAAGCACAAGCAGTGATTTTATGATTGGAATGTCATCTGTCATCCTGCGGAGGAGTCAGGATGGAAATTGGGAAATTGTTTGAGGACATTTTATCTTAATTCGTTTTGATTAACTGAAGCAGAAAATATGACGCACTCGCGCGAGTGATGTGCTGTGCATCCAGAGCTCGGGGTCGGTAGACCAGAGCACTTGAGTAAATGCGCATCGGCGTTTTATGCCATTTTAAGGAATAATATTATTCAAGCGTGATTTCATCGGTTTATAATGCATTCCACTGGTGATGTAGTGGTCGATTCAGAAAAGTATAAACGCGTTTCCAAGTGAAGCCACCAAATTTATACACGAATGCCTTTAACGAGAGACCACTTGAGCGAGTGTTTAAAAAGTTTATTCTGCGAGTCTTGAGAAAAGGAGGATGAACGAAGCAAATGCTGACATTGAGAATGGACTCTCATTGTCCACAATTAGGAAAAACATCGCGATAGGCGAAAGACTTTGTCTAACTAGACTCTGGGGGCTTATTCCCAAATGCGCGGCGGATCGTATTGAAAGCGATACCTCCATTTCGACCTTCTTCGCTTTTGGTTATTCTCAAATGCGAACGAAGGCTAAAGCGATACTTCCAGTGCTTTCCATTCTGACTTCCAATTTTCCATTTATTTTTCCAAACATCAAACAGCTGTTTCCTGTCATCACAATTGTTTCCTCTTGTTTGCGAAAGTGAAAATTTTAAATTTTGTGTTTTAATTTACGAGAAATGGTCAAATGGATTCAATAAGTTTATTTTTGTATGCTGAAATTGAGGAAGGAAGGGAAGAAAATGTAGACTTAAATGTTCAAAGAAGATTGTTTAGAAGTGGATCTTCCCCGCTCGATATTCCTCACACAGAGTGAGTATTAAATTTTCTTTCTCAATATAAATGCATTTAATAAAATTATGTTGTTTAATTAGGTTTGTTAAATTGTTTCGGCTGTCCAAGGACGCTTTTATTTATATATTGGAGGAAATTAAAGATGATTTCAAACGCCAAAACGGCAGCTCAATACCTCCCATTTTGAAAGTTGCCGCAACGCTTAGATTTTTGGCACAGGGATCATCAGGGATGCCAACCCTACAGAATTGTCTGTATATCTACAGAATTTTTGCCTAGCCTACAGAAATACAGAAATCAAACGAAAATATACAGAAATTTCAGATTTCAGTAAAAAAGTGCAAATAAAACAGTATTTGACAAAATAACTTGTGTCCACCTAAACATACATTTATTACATTCGCTGTAGAAGCAATAATCCGGCATTCAAATTCAAAACCCTAGTTCAAAATTTTATGTTCATCTTCTTTCTTGTGACATTTGGATTGAGGCTGAAGCCAAATATAATTCACTACGATCGTAGCAAAACTGGATTTCCAACAAGTCAAATCTACGTTGTTATGCATTCTTCCTAAAGAAGTACCTTTGGTACGATATGAATGTGACTGAAAATTTTTATAGAGTATGGACAATGTACAAGTGGTATATTTTCTCAGATATTTTTGTATTCAATTACGAAAAATGTGATCGAAATAGTTTGTTCATTAAGGCTAAACTACATTCAGCACGAAGTAAAGTACTTTCTTGTCAGAGCAAGCTTTTTAAATAAATTGCTTACCAGAAGGTGGCAACTGCGTTTGTGTGTGAGCTTGCACTTTTTGAATGTAGTTAAGCCTCTAGTCTCGAAATTTTGCCCTATAGCAGTGTAAATATGGGACGGGCCTGTTTTGGTGTTAACTTTGTAGGCCACTACTTTTTAAATACTCACTCAAAATTGATACCAAGAAGCACATAGTCTGAAAGTCAGTTATAAATTGTCGCTTTTCTAATAAGGACTATTTAACAATAATATGTTCATTGCTTGTCACATAAAATAGCGCCCATTTCCGACAGTAAATTTAAACGGAATTTTTGTTTTAGAAAAACCACGAGCATTATCGATTTCAGCGATTAATAAACGATGAGCATGTGTAGTGTACATACAAGTTTAATACAATTGAAAATCTATGTTTTTTGGCACCCCAAATTCACGTTTTAAACGCTGTTAATATTAAAAAAAAAGTCTGGATTTCTACGGAATTTCGTCAAGCCTAAATACAGAATTCTACAGAATTTTTAACTTTCATCTACAGACTTTTGAAAATTAGGGTTGGCATCACTGGGGATCATACCAAAAGAGTGTTGGGCAGGATTACAATATAGCTACTGCTCAATCCACCGTCTCTAAGATTATGAGTGAAACGCTAGACATTATGGAGAAAAAGCTGTGCCCAAAATTAATAACGTTTAAAATGACCGAAGAGGAGAAAACGGCAGCAAAGGCATATTTTTTTGAAAAAAAGTGGTTTCCCTGGTGTTATAATGTGCGTTGATGGAACGCATGTTAGCATTATTCGCCCGTCACAGAACGAACATCATTTCTTTAATAGAAAAGGACACCACAGCTTAAACGTAATGATGGTATGTATGTAGGTACGTTTTACCCATATGGTCTTATATTTAATACTTTTGTTATCAACCAACAGCTCTGTGACCATAATCAAAGGATAACCTGCGTCAATGCAAGCTATGGTGGGAGTTCTCATGACTCGGTCGTATGGTCAATGAGTTCCGAGAGAAACTTTTTAGAAGAAAAATTCAAGAGAGGAGACAACAGCAAAATTCTTGGTACAGTACATAAACTCGATTTACAACACTAATTTGTAACACGTAACATTTCAATTAAAGGTGATGCTGGCTATGGTCTTGAGCCATGGTTGATGACCCCATACAGATTAGCTGCACCAAACAGTCGTGAGGCTAAGTACAACACCGTGCACTCTAAATGTAGAAGCATCATAGAGAGATGTTTCGGTACACTCAAAGGAAGATTTAGATGCCTGCTTCATGCGAGAGAGCTTCACTATAAACCAGAAAAGGCGGCATTGATTACAAACGTGTGCGCTATGTTGCACAATGTTTGTATAAAGTTCAAAGTGGACTTTGACTATCAACTTCTAGTTGAAGAAGATGAGAACAGCGAACTTCCATCACCACAAAACGTTGGTAATTTTAAAAGTATTGCTAAACAAATAAGAGATAATATAAGAGATGCTCTGTAAATAGTATTCTTCATTTATTCTTAATAAAGAAAATATAAACTATATAAACAGATATTTTTGAACTAATTCAGTAGTAACAACATAATTAAATAAATAAATACTTATATACAGTTAAAAAAATAGGACTTCATTTTTGGTATACTTAAATAATAATAATAGCAACTATGTGAAGGAATATAAAGTTAAAAAAAAATAGCACTTCATTTTTGGTATATACTTAAATACTATAAAAGGAACTGATTTGCATTTTAATTTAGATTCATTTGTAGTAAATCTATTTTTTTCTTTTTGAGTTCCAGCTCCATCACTCTAAGTTTTCTATTCTCTATACTTTCATTTAGCATTTGTTCATTGTTTCTTTTTAAAAGTACCAGTTTTTCTTCTTTTTATTTTAGTTGTTCTTCTTTGAGTCTTCTAATTTTTTTCAACTCATCCGATTGCACTCTTAGTTCTCTGTTTTGTTTTTGCAAAAGCTTGTTTTGGTCTTCAAGTAGCTGCACAGATTTTTCTTGAAATGCTTTTTGTTGTTCCACTTGAAGCTCCAAAAGATTTTTTGCTGTTTTAGATGTAATCATTTTTGTTGGTTCGTACGCTGGCACATTTTCCTGCACTTCTGTTTGTTCAACTTCTTTCGAACCATTTTCATTATAGGAGCCTTCTCGGATCTAAACAGCGATTTGCAAGATATTCCCTTGATTACAGCGCTCGCCGATTTCATTTTGCAATGTAATAATCAGGGGGCTTATTCCCAAATGCGCGGCGGATCGTTTTTAATGGCGGATTTGTGTTTTCTTATTCCCAAATGCGATTCGCTTTCCATTCGCCCATCAATGCTGTTGTTTCCGGAGAAAGTCTTCTACGAAATTGATTCTTTTCTACTAAGGGCTGCCTTTTTAGTTAATTTTTTTCGGTCTCAACAAAATGTACTCCAAATTTACGGACTTGAAGGCCAGATTCTTGAGTCCTTAAGTCCAGCAAAACAATGACCTCCTCTTCGAGGGAAGAAAACACGTATTGTTTTATTATAATGAGAACCAAAATATATTTCACTTACTTTTTTCCAGCCATCGCGTGTTTTAATTGGAGGCCCAAGACCTTTACAAATATTTACATTTTCATTAGAGCCGTAAACAATCCGCCAGCAATCCGTCACCTATGCACCTATCGCTTTCAATACAAGAGTAAAATGACATTGGAAAGCGCTATCGCTTTCCATTTGAGCGAATGGAAAGCGAATCGCATTTGGGAATAAGAAAACACAAATCCGCCATTAAAAACGATCCGCCGCGCATTTGGGAATAAGCCCCCTGATTATTACATTGCAAAATGAAATCGGCGCGCGCTGTAATCAAGGGAATATCTTGCAAATTGCTGTTTAGATACATTGAGTTCCATTTTTTATGATCGCCTATAAGGGTTCCGATTGCTGTGATGTAGATTGTTGATTGTATAGGGGGGAGGTGATATATTAAATCCCAGATCACTGCGGCCACAAGTGGGCCTATTGTGATATCCTGTTTCTGCGACCTCGTTTCACAGTCTGCAAGTGTTGTCTTGAGCTATACCCATGGTCATCTAATATTTTTTCTGACACGACAGTGCCCTGTAAAGAAGACTGTGATCAATCGAATCTACCAAGTTTTCACACTACTTTTTATAGTGTTAATTGGTAGCCCATATAATGGTCTTGGCATCATATGAATTGGGATGCGGATCCTCTTCTGGCTAATTTGTCTGCTTTTTCGTTGCCTTCATATCCACTGTGCCCTGGCACCCAAATCAGGTGAACCTTGTTTGTGGTGGCCAGTATTTCTAGGACTTGAAGGCAGTCCAAGACCAATTTTGATGTTATTTCAAAGGTGTTGATTGCAAGTAGAGCTGCCATGTCTTGCTGCCATGTCTTGAGGTGATGTGCTCTCATACGCATTGAAACTAAGAGCGCTTGTCCTAAGAAGGCCCTTCTTTAGTATATAGAAAGGAGACTTCTCACGAAGCCTAGGGTTCCTAAAGCGGCCCATAGACCCTACACTTGTGTCTGCACAGGTGTTTTGATACCGGCCGGCGTGGCCTTCCGCCATACACATCACACCGATCGAGACACCGACACCAAAAATCCAAAAAGTTTTGATTTTACTCGCTCAGACCAATACTTTTCAGCCCGACGTACTCCTATTTGCATCCTGAGTGGCAACACACCGGAAGAAGGTATGGCGTCCTCCTATTATCCTTAACTAACTGTTGGTTGAAGTCGTGGCCCACAATGTAAGCACCATCTGAAAAGATCTGCGTTTTCTTCGAAGTCTGTAAATGACTAATGAATCCGCTTTATCTCTCTAAGCTGTAAGATAAAAGTTTTCAAAATTATTTGGAACACAAAATTTGGCACATATTGTATTCTAATACTAGGATTTATCCGCGGCTTCGCTCCTGTTACACAAGATTCTAGTGTGCTTTCCTATGCGCTCCATAGGATGAGAAAAAATGTTCCCTTCCCATAAAAATTGAATCCCCCCTTTTCGTCGCTAATAAATTGGACCCAAAACAAAATTTCCAAAATCAGAGAAATTAATTTTCTTTATTTCTTTAATAGAGGATAAAAGCCAAGTTTTAAATTTATCGGATGAAAAAATAAGAGTTTTCTCATACAAAATTTGACCCCAACCCTCTATCGCCTCTTTTGGAGTTCGATCTTCCCCAAATGGTTTCTAAGTGCTCACTTTGAAAATAATTTATTTATTTATTTATTTATTTTATTTTTCAAAGTGTCAGCTTCATAGCTCTTACAGTTTAGCTTGTGCGTTGATCACCAATTGCTAATCAGTCAGGATAAACTGAGATAACAATATTTCTTAGATGACTATAAAAAATCCTCAGCAACGAAGAAAAAACTCTTTAATCGCGCCAATATTGTTTTATAGGTACGACTATAGTTCGACTATCTCAAAAAAAAAGTATTGCTTATCGCAATCACTTCAACCCCATAACAAATATAATATTGCGAATATTTATCTATAAGAAGAAAATAAATATCAATCTTTCTAATAAGGCCACAACTTTTGTGTTTTCCCATAGTATGCAATAAACTTTTACTATACAGCCAAAGATAAAATTGGCTTGGAAATACAAACAAGTCCCATTTGGCAAACGACAGTCTCATTTTATGCCATTTCCTATCAAGATAGATTTCCAACAAAAAATCATGATTTTCTATGGCGTCATGAAAAATATGTATTCTCCTCCTTAGCACTATAGTCCTCAAACGTATATACGAGTAGATACTATTGCCAGATGTGCATGTGTTATATGCGAACGCATGGCAATTTGGGACACGTGTGTTAATATGACTGCTTTGCTCTATCATTTATAAAAAAAGGTTATAAATTTGACAAAGGACTGTTAATGAAAGTCAAGTTGTGAAATATATTAACACAAAGAACGTAGAATTAAAAAAATGATATGGATTAATATGTATAAATATATTTTTGGCTGCACTCTTTAAATGATAATAATAATTAAAAAAAAAAAAAAACAAAACCGACACCAATAAATTTCCTTATTAAATACATAAAAAAGAACACACTAAAAAATTAACATAAATTACAAACATTTTTTTAATCAACCAAAAACACAGTTTATTTTGAAACCCAAATCGGCTATTGAATTATTTAAATTAAACTCAATGAACGTTTCTTTTTGGTCCTGAAAATAACACCATAAATTATGGGTTATAACAGAGTCTGCATAATTGATAAATGTTTTTTTTGTTCACTTTATAAATATTTAATTTTGTCGCAATTATTTTTTGACACATTATTGAGAGAATAATTCAATTTATTTTAATCGTGATTTATTGGAAAAAATACAAAGTGTCCCCTTCAGTTTAATTATCTTTCTAAATAAAAACTAACTCGACACAATATGTGATGCCTATGGCACGTGCTTCAATTTCCTTAGTGTCTTAAAATGTGAGCAGACCATCCTCATTAACTGATGAAAGGTTTTGAGATCAATCAATTTAATGCATGCTATTTAGCAAGACATAGATACAAATCCAAATGTGAACTATTGTACAAAGATGCTGCTCACACATCACTCGTACCAACTTTTAAAGGAAAGTTTATTGCTGCGTAAAATTCGAATAGGTCAAAAACATGCTTAAAGAAAACTACTTAGGGTAAACTACCTAGTGACCGACTCCTTCTCAGTTATGATCACCTGCCACTGGTTTTTCCATTTTTCTAAGGTTTCCTGTGGCTGGATGTTACGGAAGCTATTTTTAACGTGTTCTGTTCAGGCATTCAAATGTCATAAGAAATGACTTCTTCTGTTATTTTGGGCTGAAACCTTTAGGAATTTCAGTAAACTTGAGATTTTCTTAAGAAACACGTAACTACAGATCATTATTTTAACCCTAAAATGCATAAAATTTCAAAATTAAAACGGTTATACTTTTTAAAGTAAACGTAGTTATTTTTGAAGAGTGCTATGACTTTTATTTATTTCGTTATTACTTTACACCTGAGCCTGACAGATTTTTAGTGCATTTCCTCTCTCTGGACTGTGGATATCGTGGTCACTGAATATTTTTATAAATCATTTCAGAATTACATTACAAATGTTCCACAATTGCAGTACCATCGAAAAAGTGTTTCGAGAATCAATGGAAGGCGATCTACAGCATTGCGAGGATGTTTTATTAAGAGAACCTCAAAAGAAGATTCCAAAGCAGGGAAGGTGCTTTTTATGTCATAGGAGACGTGATAGAGAGACAAAAACGGTGTACGGTACTTTCCAAAGGCACATTTGCCCAGACCACCGCTGGGAAGTATGCCGTAGCTGTCTATATATGGGTAAGACTCACAAAATCAAAACTTTTTACATAATACTCATGTTGCCATATATGCCTCCTTTCAGAAACAAGAAAAAAAATTGGAAGATTCAAGCTTAAAAAGCTTCATTTTCTTGGATTTTTTGAAACACCATATGGTCACACCACTTAATAACCTCTGTGTTTATTTTTTTTTTAATTACTAAGGCTGTGAATGAAATGTATTTTTTTTTGTTAATTTTGTTAATAAATACATTATTCTAAAATAATATAAATACATTTTATAAGATTGTCTTATAAGTTGCTGGTATTTTCAACCCAAAAATACTGGAGTGCTCAGGAACCCCATATGTGTTAATGTTATTCAAAAACCCTTATGCATTCTAGTGTTAAAAATATAACCGTGTATAGTATCTAACATTGTGAACTGTGAATTTTATAAAAAATAATTAAATAGTCGATCTATTTGTTAGTCAGTTATTATTAAAATAACAAAACAATTTAAATTTACGTGGGGTATCCGTAACTGAAATGAAATGTTATAAATCTAGTGACCGACACAGGTGTCTATTACTGGCGCAAATGGACATTTTTAAGGATATTAGTTATGGACACCGCCAATGTTATCTTTCTATTTGCATACTTTTTAGTCGTTAGTTTTAAATCTCTAACGATTTCTCAGGCTTTTATTTGAAAATGCTAAAATTTTATTTGAGAATGCCAAAAAAAAGGTCTGCGGCTAATTTAACGTTCCTCGTAACCCCGTATCAAACTGGTCCGCGGTTTTAAAAGACGAAAGGCAGACATTCAGAAGAGAGTTCATGAATTTCAGAAAAAATGCGCCAAGAAAAGTGTTATGTTCACATTTTCTGCGTCCGGTATGGTGACCCCTCCTATGATTATATCCTTTTTTAAGAATTCCTTCTGATTGAGGTGCAATGTCCTTCATGAAAATGTACGAGCAGGAAAATCAATGTTTGCCAGGTCCGCTAGTTTAAAAAAAAACTTAGTTTATTTATTTGAGCTGAGAATGTTTTCTTTTAATATATTTTATTTGCCCAAAATTTACCACTGGCCTGTTAAGAAAAGGGGGTGTCCAATACAAATATTTTAGGGTGTGGACTACTGAAAAAATTGTGTCCGTAACTAAAAACCTGGTAAGGTATTACAACTTCCTGTTTTACATATTTTATCTACATATCTTTTGTTATAACTTTCTTACGGGAAATTATTTACAGTTATATTTTAAATAAACATCATTAAAATTGATGCAACGGAGAAAAAGTTATGAATTTTCAAAGTCAAAATTTCTCTTAAATGTGTCGGTCACCGGGTACTTTACCCTATTCAAGGTGTTGCGAAAGCTGTCACCCGATGTTCTTTGCTTTGTATTTTTTTATGAACAAAAACCTTGGTTCTAATTTGGATTGTATTTATTTGATGTCTCGGACTTTTTTCCAGTAAGTCGAGAAAATGATATCACTTAGCCGGGTAAGTGACCGCCGCCGCCCGATTTATGGCATTATTTCCATATCACTCCTGCGGTCCTGCCTGAACTTCAGGTTCTCGTATTTTTGACGCATATTCTCTTTGAGAGCTTGAAAAGTCTGAGACTAGTTGCTAAAGACTAGAGAGTCGTGACTTCAAAAAACATAACAAAAAGAAGTCTGGAACGATTAAATCCGGCGATCTTGCCGGCCAGTGTAAATCGCCAAAACGAATGAAATACGGCCCTCAGCATTTTGTGCAGTAAAATGCGCTGTTGCTCCATCCTGTTAGAACCACATGTTTTCCAGTCCTAATTCATCCAATTGATGAAGGAGAAAGACGTTGATAATGGCTTTGTAGCAATCGACGCATGTTCACAGTAGTCGTTTGGCCCGCAGCATTTTCGAAAAAATAAGGCACGATGAAGCCTCCAGCGTAAACAGCACACTATGCAGTAACTTTGAGGGGGTGTGATGACACTTTGTGTATTAACATATTCACATCGATTCAAATTGGCCTCGTCCCTCAGATGCGAAAACGTCCCAAAATATTTTGTAGAGGATTCACTCATCATAAACCAAATATGTTTTGTAAGCACTATCTACAGGCGCCTTTGTATCAAACGGTGGGGGCGGGAGCGTTGGGAGTTATGGAGCCAATTATATCCGTAAAAATTAAATCATATACCGTTGCCACCTCAAATCTAATATTTTGCATATCAGCCGACAGATCTGTCAAACAGTTTTGTTTTGATATCGAAAATTGAAAAAACAGAATTCTTCTTTGGATGAACCAAACAAGAGATTGGAAAAGATTAAGTGAACCCTTGACCATCGACTGGAACCATCCACCACTGGTTTACTCCATTTCGGTGAGGTTGAGGTTATACTAGCACAGTTTACATCGAACGTTCTGATATCTTTCATCAAATGGTTTTATCAGTTCTGGCACAAACTAGATCTTTGAAGCACACACACACCAACGAGCTTAGTATCATTCATAGGGTCAAATTAAATGAAGCTAGGAGGTTAGATTTTCTGATTTGAATATACTATCTTTTGTAAACTCATAAACCAATTTTTGCGCCTTCGGTTAACAACAAAAGAATGACATCGCATATTTGTATTTGTAAAACACAATTTGGGTTCGCAAATATGCGAAACCACCCTCATTTTTCAAGCTGTTAAACAAAGTCAATTTTGGGATTACAGCGCTGCCTCTTCAAAAACCATTTAACATGAATGAATGAGGTTGCTAATTGCAAAAGAAATCATTCCAATTACCTACAGCATTCTCATTCTTTTACCATAACCAAAAGGAGATAATGACATTCCATTTGCTGAAAGATAAGGTAGTGCGCTAATTGACCACTTTGCGGAGCGATGAATTATTATCAAAGAAAAATATACCGTCAAGGCTTTTAATGATTAATGAAATAGGGTGTTACATGATTCTCATCGATGGTGATGTTGCAAATTACTACTTGGCTTTGTACCTTTAGCCAGTGCTGAGTAAAAACTTTTTTTTTTTATTTAAATGAACAATGATTTACATAATTTTGACGAATTGAATTATTTTCAAAGGACCTTTGAGAGGTAGACCTACATACATACAGGTATTGCATCTTAAATTGGGAGTGAGAACACTTTTGAAATATCATTGCGGTAACAGTAATGAGTACCTTCTATTGTGCTTCCGCTGTATGGTTTGACCTTCATTAAACAAAAAATGTTGACCGTGGAATCTGGCATCAAACTTATTATATTCTTAAATCCTTTTGAAAAAAAAACTATACGAGTTGCTGTATGCTGTACGAGTTGCAATTGCTAAGTCATGATATAAAGGCAAATGTAAGCATTATGATTCTAAAATCACAATATTGAACATAGCCTTGTTAAGAGTAAAATCAGATGAATGAGTAAATGCTTTAAGCTCCATATTTGTAGTACTAGAGTGAGTGTACATATATTTAAAAAAAAAAATGTATTTTCCTCAATTTTGTCGACAGGACCCGGGGTGCTGGCATTCAGAAGCACAACCGACTAGTTATGCACTTTAAGAATAGTACGAGAAGACTTGGGAGTATGCAACTCCTGTTTACGCATGTAATAGACTTACTTACTTACTTAGTCCTGGGTGGACCTATGCCTCAACTAGCTTTGTTAGCGTAGACGCCGTTAAATTAAACCATTCACCGTGGACGCTGGACTTTGCCAGGGATGCGTCTTGCCTCCTCTCCTTTTCATTAGTTATATGGACTCAGGATGTTGCATGACACCACAGTCTTGGCGAGAAACGTTTCGAATTGCGAGATCTGAGGATTAGTCATTTGCTATTCGCTTATAACTTGGTCATCCATGGATTATGTCATAGTGAACTCAATGCGCACTCGATTGGTTTGTAGTCAAAAGCATTTGTATCAAACGTGAATCTGAAGAATGCTGGAAAAAAGTAAGCGAATTTTTAAAATCAATTTTCAAGATCGAGCTTATTTACGATATTTTTATACATAGGCAGTATTTTTTCATAACCGAAACTTATACCGATACTTATATGATTATAGTAAAGTATTTTTCACAAAGTAAAATGGTAATGTTTCGTTAATATTTCAACACTTAATTGTCTGCTTTTTCTTTTTCATCAATATCACTATGTCCAGGAACCTAACAGAGAGTGACCTTGTGTCTTTCAGTTAATCCGTTCAGGGCGGTCTGACAATTTCTGACAGCTTTTAACTTAATAGTAACGCTGTCTAATGTTTTGATTGCCACTTGGCTATCTACGAAAATTGTAATCTTAGACGGGGCTAGATTCTTCCCGCATTTCTTGTCTGCTTTGTTGATGGCGACTCTTTCGGCTTTCATGAGGCTGTATTCATTGGGAGTTTGTACGAGTCGTTTATGCATAAGGACCCCCCAGTATAATCCGGCTCCTTTATCCAGTTTCATTTTTGACACGTGTATATTTTCAATTCTTGAGTACGCTTGCGTGCGTGTTAGGATTCCAGTTCTATCTATTGGGTTTGTATGGGTAAAGGAAAAGTATAGTATTTTTACACAGTTCTTGTTTGAAATCATGCATAGTCCGTTTTTTTTTGCGCCAGATCAATGCTCAAGTATTTATGGAACCGTGTCAATGGGAGCTGTGCTTTCAGATATTTGTTTCCTTCAGGCGAAGGGCTCCATGCTTTGGGTGCCATGCTTCGAATATAATCACATAGGGAGTGTTGCCACTAAGAGAAAAAAAAATCCGTTATCACAACGTAAAATCCGCTAGAAATGTTAGCTTTTGTACCGTATAAATCTCGTCTTTCATTGGTCTCCTTATTGTCGGGTAAGCTACCCATCTTACCCTCATATCTACTCATTTAAAATCTACCTGGCCTGCTCGACTCGACACACCTTTCATTGGAAGGCATCGTGGAGCCCCGGCCATACGAAGTTTGTAAATAGTACCAGGGTTTGGTAGTGAAAAATCGCTAGAACTCACTAGATTTTATTTTAGCGACAACATTTTATTAAAAATTTTCGCTAAACGGCAATAGTGGACTTAGGGGAGATTGATTTAGAAAAATCTCCATACGAGATTAAATTTTCGATCTTATTGCTCCCGTTATGCCAATCTCTCCACCCAGTGATGCCAACCCCATTTTTCAAAAGTCTGTAGATGAAAGATAAAAATTCTGTAGAATTCTGTATTTATGCTTGACGAAATTCTGTAGAAATCCAGACTTTTTTTAACATATTAAAAATGTCTAAAATGCAAATTGTGGGTGCCATAAAACAAAGATTTTCAATTGTATTAAGCTTGTATGTACATACAGTACAACATATCAATGCACGTTTATTAATCGATGAAATCGATAATGCTCTAAAACAAAAATGTCGTTAAGTTTAAATTTATTGTCGAAAACAGGCGCTATTTTATAAGAAAAGCGACAATTTACAACTGACTTACAGACTATGTACTTCTTGGTATGAATTTTGTGAGTAGGTTCCTATACTTAAAAAGTAGTGGCCTACAAAGTTAACACCAAAACAGCCGCTCTACATTTGCACTGCTTTATGGACAAATTCCGAGACTAATGGACAAGCTAGTTCGTTCACCGTTTTCTAAATTGAATATAGAAATATCTGAACAAATTTACCACTTGTACATTGTCCATTGTCTATGAAAAATGTAGTCACATTCATATCGAACCAAAATTGAGGTAGACACTTCTTTAGGAAGAGTGCATAATAAAGCTTAGCAGTTTTGCTATGATCGTAGTGCCTTATATTTGGCTTTAGTTTCTCAAGATTGCGAGTATTTTGGCTGTCTTGCAATTTTTGCTTGTTTTTAGGACTGGTTTGTTCGGCACAATCTTCACTAAACTCATCTTATTTTTAGTTATAATTTACAGTAATGTTTTGCTAATCCGAATCAACTTTAATCCGAATATCGCGCTTACAATAAACATTCTCCGATTTTTGTAATCCGAATTAGAAATAAAGAATATGCATACATTCAACATTGCACTGATTTTCACAATCATGTTGGCTTTTACTATCATTTTTTTAACGAATGAAGCATAAGGTTTGTTCGACGTGGCCAGATCTAGTGCGCCCTTGTGCGCACTGAGAAGTGTCAGTGAATTTTCGTGGCTGCCAAAAAACCCAAGGAAACCCCAGAAATTCAGTTTCATCTCAAACACGAAATGTTACCCTGAGACCTGTCAATGAAAAAAATGTTGTAATATAAGATTTAATACCAGCAATAACATTAAATTTTGTTTAATTAATGATTGTAATATTGAAAAAAAAAAAAAAAAAAAAAAAACATTTCTTTTAACATTTCCTATAGTGCTGCACAAGTCAATAATTCACAAAAATAGGATTTCACCCTATGACAGCTACGATTGACAGCCAAATTCAGCACTGAACTCTTGCCCTGACTGAATACCTAGGTTCAGGTCAGTGCTCAACTAGGGCGCCCTAGTGCTCACGTCGAACACAGGTTTTCATTGTCAGTGCGAACTCAGTGCTACATCGAACGCGATAGGGCTAACCCAGTGCGCACTAGTGCGCCATAGAGTCCACGTCAAACAAACCTATAAGTCATCGGCACTATCGAGGTATCTGTCGGAACGGAAAATTCTCCGATTTCATACGAATCGGTGGATTTTTGCTTTGAGGTATTCTTTCGAACAGCTTTTCGGAACATTATTCCTAAAAAGGAAAACCCCTATGTGTAGACGGAGTATGCGTTGCGGAGAATTCTTCGTTCGGATACCTCGGGGGTACTATTTCCCTTTCTCGTCCTGTACTATTTAAAAGTCCGGATGACCCCTTGCAATAATCGGTTTTCTATACTCTATTTAAACTTTTCTCGCCAATTTTCCTTTTTAAATCTTAAAGCAGTTGAAATATCATTCTTTTGAAACCATAGTAGAATGAAACGGACGGTTTTTGGCATGCCCAGTTTGTATGAAAACATTTGTCTGGTTGATGATCTCGAACTCACGCCAAATGTCTCAAGAAAGAAGGTGAAAATAAAATCTCGAACTTTGGGATTTGCATTTGAATCGCATTATTATTGGTGCTACTGCGAAAGTAATAGATCTGTTTATATGGACACAAGTTAGGTGCCATGAAATAAAGTCTTTATAACTAATTAAAGTTGGCAGACAATCAACCTGTTCCCATCTAGGTATCTAAAGTCAAAGATTTTTAATTTCCAATAATTATTATCTGCCACTGATGTTTTGATCGATAAATTTTAAATTTAAAGAATTCTCCCAAAACCGTACCGCGCCCACTTTGAAAGTTCCAAACTCCTAACAGCAGTAAATTAAGATATCATCCTCATGCTGGCTGACTGAAAAAAAAGGAGAAAAATCAAAAAGACAATTTATTACGCCTCAAGTAATTCCTCCTCATGTTACTCCCATAAAAGTGTCATTAAAACTTGCCAACAAGAAATACAATTTTACCTTGCCATCCTGCTCCTGCCCTGCTGCACGGTAAACGCTTCACAAAGAGATAAAACACAAAGATCTCGCATTAAGACCTAAGTGATGTGGGCTGTCATCAAAGACTCATCCTCATTTCGAAAGAGACCATCACCAAAGCAAACAATTAAACTCGACTGATGAAGAAAAAACAAGTCCCCTTCCGAGTACACATCCCAGTATCAACGTCGGATATGATTCCTGTAAACAGGATGAACCATAGCAAAGAAGAATTTTATCATTCCCTCTTACACACACACACAGAGTCACTCTTTTGCGTATATGGCCCGTCGCCACATGAACATAATCCTTTGGGCGTCGATGTATGCACTTTAGTCATTGTCCTGCTATAATAGTGCGCCTCGAGTTAGCAACAGCGTCAACGAATGCCATAGACTGTGCTCGCCGCAAGGTAACCTATTCGCTATTCCTGGATATAAAGTTGCATCTCCTCAGCATTTTCAGAAAGAGAAGGAAATGTAATTACTTCTGCCACGAACAGAACACACAATGACTCAATCCTGGTATAAATACCCACCACGTTATCGGATTGTGCCAGTCGGGACAATAGGCCAACTATGAGTGAATTAAATGCTTTGAGCTATTATTATTGGTCACAATTCGAGAGCGAAATGAGAGGACAACGCAATACCTATGTGAAGTTGGCCCGCACTTTTCCAAAAAAGGTTTAGACTTTTACCGTTCGATAGGCAATCGTTTGTAGTTGTTTGTAGTGAATTTTTTTTCGTTTGTAGTTCCGCCGTTAGAGAGATATAGCTATTTGAAAAATGTATGGGAAAAGTTTGATTGTGTGTCATTCGATGTAGTTTCGTTCAAAAAGGTTTGTAGTGAAAAGCTTTTCGTTTGTAGTTCAACCGTTCGAGAGTTATGACCATTAGAAAAAATTAGAAATTTTTGAAAAAAAATTTAAATGTTTATATTTCGATAGGCAATCGTTTGTAGTTGTTTGTAGTGAAAAGCGTTTCTTTCTGAAAATTCGTATTTAAGAGATATTAAGACATTTGTGTTTGTACCTATAACTTCGAATTTCCAACACGGAAAAATTAATTGAGCATACTGGTTCATAAAGCACATCCCCCTCTTTCTAATGAAATCAAAAACGCATTTTTCAGCAATTGAATAATGATTTATTCTCGATTTAAGCAATTAAATAATGATTTATTCTCAATTTAAGCGAAAGGTTCGCGCAACCCGATTTAAGGGGGTGAATATTTTTATTACTGGACAACTACAAACGACAAAAATAATATTTTTGGTAGAAGGCATATATATTCTATGTAATAAAATCAAAATTATAAAATTTGTTGCAGCGGTAAGCAAATTATATGCAGTTTAAGCAGACAACATCAAATCGCCGTTATCTCCAAAACCATACCAAATAAAATTATGAAATCTTCTTTTTTCAAAAGTGCACCACCCTACCAATCTAACAAAATACTAATTGTGCCCATCGCCCAAACAGTTAATGATTTATTCGAGATTTAAGCGAAATTTTAGCAAAAAAGTGCGGATATCCATTTAAGCGGTTGAATTTCTCAAAAACTGTGTAACTACAAACGACCAAATTTCATACATCTATTATGTACATCCGTCACAATCGATGTAATGTACTTTAAACATCACCCGCACTACTGGGCAGCTTTTATGGGCGTTTGTGAAGTTGGCCCGCACTTTTGAAAAAAAGGTTTATATGTTTACATTTCGATAGGCAATCGTTTGTAGTTGTTTGTAGTGAAAAGTTTTTCGTTTGTAGTTCAACCGTTAGAAAGTTATGACCATTTGAAAAAATTTGATTAAATTAGCCGTTATCTCCAAAACCATACCAAAAAAATTATGAAATCTTCTTTTTTCAAAAGTGCTCAACCCTACCAATCTAATAAAATACTAATTGTGCCCATCGCCCAAACGGTTATTGATTTATTTGAGATTTAAGCAAAATTTAAGCTAACAATTCTCGCGCTCATATCTCAAAAACTGTTCAACTACAAACGATGAAATTATACATTTCTATTCTCTACAATACTCTCTACCAATGATATCAAATAGAAGCTAGCCCGCACTACTGGGCAACTTTTATTAGCAATTTAAGCGCCCAGATTATTATCCCCATATTTCCAATTCGAAACAACTTCCATCAGATAAATCTATTTTTTTCTAATGAATCTATCTGTCTCTTTTTAACTAAACTATCTAAAATAATTTCCCACCAACAGGTAACGCCCTAATCCCAAATTATGTAAAATTAAATTGAGTTCTTAGACCCATTTAAGCAGCTGAATATCTCAAAAACCGTGTAACTACAAACGATCAAATTACACATATCCATTTTGTACATCTATCTTAATCGATGACATGTACTTTAAACATCACCCGCACTACTGGGCAACTTTTATTTGCAATTTAAGGGAAGCTTGAATTGTGTATAAACACCCATATTTAAGCGGTCATATATTTCCACTGTAAGGGAGCTGTGGCGGCTGGAATATGCTTTTATCTAATGTAATTACCTATCTCATATCAGCAATGTCAACAAAAAACCTTTCTAAGCAACAATAAATGTTATTTTCGCATTTTAATTTTTGATAAATTCCGGTCGGAGACCAATTTAAGCACCCCCATATTTCAAAAACGGTGGAACTACAAACGATGAAATTACAGACATATAACATGTACATCACTCTTAATCGATGATATTAATTAGAAGATAGCCCGCGCTACTGGGAAACTTTTATTCGCAATTTAAGCGCCCAGATTGTTATCCCCATATCTCTAAAACGAAACTACTTCAATCAGATAAATCTATTTTTTTTCTAATGCATCTACCTATCTCTATTTAACTAAGTCAGTTAAAATAATTTCCCATCAACAAGTAACGTTCTAATCGCAAATTATGTATAATTAAATTGAGTTCTTAGACCCATTTAAGCAGTTGAATTTCTCAAAAACCGTGTAACTACAAACGATCAAATTACACATATCTATTTTGTACATCTATCTTAATCGATGACATGTACTTTAAACATCACCCGCATTACTGGACAACTTTTATTCGCAATTTAAGGGAAGCTTGAAATGTGTATAAACACTCATATTTAAGAGGTACGATATTTCTAATGACAAATGATCATAAATGGAAAAATCGTCTGTTTTCTATTGCACCTACCCCTCTCTCTTTAATAAAATCATCAAAAATTATTTCCCGCTAACAGGTAATATTCTTTCCCAATTTAGGCAACTAAAGCGAAGCCTCATTTTGTCAATAGTATGTTTCGGTAACGGTGCAACTACAAACGATGAAATTACACGTGTCTACCATATGCACCCTTCTTAATGCATGTTGTTAAAGAGAAGCTAGCCCGCGCAATTAGACAACTTTTATTAGCAATTTAAGGGAAGCCTAAATGTATTCAATCACGACCATACCTATTTAAGTGGTTTGATGTTTTCATTACTAAGGATGTACCTATAAAAGCTGAAATATATCTATTTGTAATGAAAATAAATCTCTCTCTCTCTAACGAAGTCAAGATTTAACGTATAAATTGAGTTCGGGGACCCATTTAAGCGGTCGAATATCTCAAAAACTGCAACTGCTGACAATGAAAATGTAGGTACATATCATATTAGGACGTTTGACACAATCCCCGGTATGTTTTTCACTCCACGAAGGTAATGTTTGTTGATCAACCACAACTTTTGAATATTTTTTAATTCCATTAATCAAAAAAATTCGACCCCTTTTTTCATTCTATGTAGGTAGGTATAACACACCCAATATTTGAAATTTATATCCATCGCTTGTGGAAAATATACATAAACAATTCAAAATAACAGTCGCATGACAATCACGAGTCACACAAATAGCACCGACAGGTAGGTTAGGCAATGACGACACAAATGACAAAAATTTATTTGCAGTAAGTACCTACCTATATAAGTAGCGTCTTATTGAGATGGAAAAGTATGTACTTGTACAAGAGAGGAAATATGAAGCTATATACCATCAATTTTCAAATCTCAACTCAACTCAACTCCTCTTCTTTCCAATCTACCTAACACATTTGAGACTCAAGTTATAAGAAGAACCGAAAAATTAAATACCTATAAACCTTGCTGATTGTGGCAGCAAAAATGCATTTTGATAGTGGTCATATTTTCCAATTTATTCAAAAAGCTAAAAATTTTTACCTAGTGCTATCACTCAGTTGTGCCAATTGGTACCTAAACTTTGACAATTGATCGTGAGATACCTACCTCCGGTAATGTCCAAACATAGGTAAATCGAAACTATGTATGTAATCTATAATTCCAACGAATAAGACAAGACGTATCTACCTACTTATATACATATATAATACCTAAATACCCCTTCCATAATATATGTACATAGGTATATTCAAATTGAATCGGGGTATCCTACGTAATCGCAGCCAGCGCCAATCAAACTTCTTATTCTTATTAAATCATTACCGATTGTTATATCTAAATACCTATACTTATAATCGTACTTCCCTCCCCCATCATACCATACAAATGAAGTGTAACATATCGTAACGGTGCAGTACGGTCGATGCACAAATCACAGGTATAGGTTTTCGCAGGACACTCCTTTATTTTCACGGTTTGTCGCACATGTGGAGCGTCATCTTTTTTGCTAATGATTCTCTGTATGTTCGTTTCATTCGTTCTTCTTCAAGAACGATACGCGCATTCGATCACTTTCACAGGTAAACATCACACCGACACGATCCGTATTACAGGTCAATAATGTACGTAGATGTAGGCTTGGTCATACTCATACGCATACCTCACAGGTTCGGTGTAAGGATGGCGGAACAAAAGCAACCCTTTGATGATAATGTGCATCTTTGAAATTAAATTTGCCTTCCATTTCTTTGCAAAGAGCGTCAGATTTAGCAATAAAACTAGTTTTTTTTAATACAAAGAAGACGGGAGTGTACCTACCTATTGTAAAAAGTTTTTTTTTCTGTTTGCCTAACATTGGTTGCGTGAACATATTCAAACATCGCATCGGTTTAAATTGCAAATAACATGTGCATCAGAGTAGTGCTAGCTTCTATTTGATTATTATACATTGAAGGATTTAGGTACATAGGTAGTACAAATATGATAAATAATTGGATTAGGTACATGGTTTTGAATATATGTATAGTAGGTATATATTAATTTTTATATATCCTTAGTAATGAAAACATCAAACCACTTAAATAGGTATGGTCGTGATTGAATACATTTAGGCTTCCCTTAAATTGCTAATAAAAGTTGTCTAATTGCGCGGGCTAGCTTCTCTTTAACAACATGCATTAAGAAGGGTGCATATGGTAGACACGTGTAATTTCATCGTTTGTAGTTGCACCGTTACCGAAACATACTATTGACAAAATGAGGCTTCGCTTTAGTTGCCTAAATTGGGAAAGAATATTACCTGTTAGCGGGAAATAATTTTTGATGATTTTATTAAAGAGAGAGGGGTAGGTGCAATAGAAAACAGACGATTTTTCCATTTATGATCATTTGGCATTAGAAATATCGTACCTCTTAAATATGAGTGTTTATACACATTTCAAGCTTCCCTTAAATTGCGAATAAAAGTTGTCCAGTAATGCGGGTGATGTTTAAAGTACATGTCATCGATTAAGATAGATGTACAAAATAGATATGTGTAATTTGATCGTTTGTAGTTACACGGTTTTTGAGAAATTCAACTGCTTAAATGGGTCTAAGAACTCAATTTAATTATACATAATTTGCGATTAGAACGTTACTTGTTGATGGGAAATTATTTTAACTGACTTAGTTAAATAGAGATAGGTAGATGCATTAGAAAAAAAATAGATTTATCTGATTGAAGTAGTTTCGTTTTAGAGATATGGGGATAACAATCTGGGCGCTTAAATTGCGAATAAAAGTTTCCCAGTAGCGCGGGCTATCTTCTAATTAATATCATCGATTAAGAGTGATGTACATGTTATATGTCTGTAATTTCATCGTTTGTAGTTCCACCGTTTTTGAAATATGGGGGTGCTTAAATTGGTCTCCGACCGGAATTTATCAAAAATTAAAATGCGAAAATAACATTTATTGTTGCTTAGAAAGGTTTTTTGTTGACATTGCTGATATGAGATAGGTAATTACATTAGATAAAAGCATATTCCAGCCGCCACAGCTCCCTTACAGTGGAAATATATGACCGCTTAAATATGGGTGTTTATACACAATTCAAGCTTCCCTTAAATTGCAAATAAAAGTTGCCCAGTAGTGCGGGTGATGTTTAAAGTACATGTCATCGATTAAGATAGATGTACAAAATGGATATGTGTAATTTGATCGTTTGTAGTTACACGGTTTTTGAGATATTCAGCTGCTTAAATGGGTCTAAGAACTCAATTTAATTTTACATAATTTGGGATTAGGGCGTTACCTGTTGGTGGGAAATTATTTTAGATAGTTTAGTTAAAAAGAGACAGATAGATTCATTAGAAAAAAATAGATTTATCTGATGGAAGTTGTTTCGAATTGGAAATATGGGGATAATAATCTGGGCGCTTAAATTGCTAATAAAAGTTGCCCAGTAGTGCGGGCTAGCTTCTATTTGATATCATTGGTAGAGAGTATTGTAGAGAATAGAAATGTATAATTTCATCGTTTGTAGTTGAACAGTTTTTGAGATATGAGCGCGAGAATTGTTAGCTTAAATTTTGCTTAAATCTCAAATAAATCAATAACCGTTTGGGCGATGGGCACAATTAGTATTTTATTAGATTGGTAGGGTTGAGCACTTTTGAAAAAAGAAGATTTCATAATTTTTTTGGTATGGTTTTGGAGATAACGGCTAATTTAATCAAATTTTTTCAAATGGTCATAACTTTCTAACGGTTGAACTACAAACGAAAAACTTTTCACTACAAACAACTACAAACGATTGCCTATCGAAATGTAAACATATAAACCTTTTTTTCAAAAGTGCGGGCCAACTTCACAAACGCCCATAAAAGCTGCCCAGTAGTGCGGGTGATGTTTAAAGTACATTACATCGATTGTGACGGATGTACATAATAGATGTATGAAATTTGGTCGTTTGTAGTTACACAGTTTTTGAGAAATTCAACCGCTTAAATGGATATCCGCACTTTTTTGCTAAAATTTCGCTTAAATCTCGAATAAATCATTAACTGTTTGGGCGATGGGCACAATTAGTATTTTGTTAGATTGGTAGGGTGGTGCACTTTTGAAAAAAGAAGATTTCATAATTTTATTTGGTATGGTTTTGGAGATAACGGCGATTTGATGTTGTCTGCTTAAACTGCATATAATTTGCTTACCGCTGCAACAAATTTTATAATTTTGATTTTATTACATAGAATATATATGCCTTCTACCAAAAATATTATTTTTGTCGTTTGTAGTTGTCCAGTAATAAAAATATTCACCCCCTTAAATCGGGTTGCGCGAACCTTTCGCTTAAATTGAGAATAAATCATTATTTAATTGCTTAAATCGAGAATAAATCATTATTCAATTGCTGAAAAATGCGTTTTTGATTTCATTAGAAAGAGGGGGATGTGCTTTATGAACCAGTATGCTCAATTAATTTTTCCGTGTTGGAAATTCGAAGTTATAGGTACAAACACAAATGTCTTAATATCTCTTAAATACGAATTTTCAGAAAGAAACGCTTTTCACTACAAACAACTACAAACGATTGCCTATCGAAATATAAACATTTAAATTTTTTTTCAAAAATTTCTAATTTTTTCTAATGGTCATAACTCTCGAACGGTTGAACTACAAACGAAAAGCTTTTCACTACAAACCTTTTTGAACGAAACTACATCGAATGACACACAATCAAACTTTTCCCATACATTTTTCAAATGGCTATATCTCTCTAACGGCGGAACTACAAACGAAAAAAAATTCACTACAAACAACTACAAACGATTGCCTATCGAACGGTAAAAGTCTAAACCTTTTTTGGAAAAGTGCGGGCCAACTTCACATAGGTCAACGCAATAGCTGAACTGCAGATGATCCGCATAATAATTTTCCGCCGCAGTTGGAAGGATACCAACAAACAAAGAGTCTCGACGAATGATTTTCGGTCTTTTGTTTGGAGTACAGCGTTTTGTTTGACCTACAAAAATGGCGACGTAAAGGAAGAAACATACAAGTAGCTGAAAATGTCTCGACGAGTATATGGGTGTGTGCAAAAGGACTCATCTGCCAGCAGCTTTGGGCTATGAAAACGGATTACGAGATTATTAAATTTCAACCGTTGCCTTTCGACTCGCTCGCTACCTCAATGTGAGAGTTGCTGCATCACCTACCGCAGTACTTACTCCAATTTTATGATTCTTGTGCATATCCCTCAGATCCACATAAAGATACACAGATACATGGAATATAAATTCTTTCATTTGTGGACGAAAATAAAAAAATACGTATCTTAAAAGGTGCAAGGGAAAAAAATCGTACAACATATAGCCGCAAGGTGAGCGCACACTCTGCAGGGGCAAACTCGGATTTCAGAGCGGACTCTGTTTTTTGCAAACTCAAGTAAAAAATCTAGGATAACGACGATTTAAACAAGAAACCTACGTCGTATACGTAGTGCATAATATATCCTACAGTGTGCCCGGGAGTATCCTCAACAAAAGTTAAATCTACCATTGGATACATAGCCAAACAGACACAATTTCGCCACACAGACTCTCAGAATGCATGCGGAAGTGAATTAGGAAATTTAAGACATTCTTAGAAGTTTACCTGAAAATTTCCTTCGCAAAATTTAATGGTATCTCTTTTATACACGACTGCAGCGGGCTTGACAGGATGAGGCAAGGATGAAAGGACATTTTTATTCTATTCCCTTATTCCCTCCAAAATGATTGCAATAAAATGGTGGGGGTGGGAAGCGGAATTATATTTCTCTCTCAGGAGGTAAGGTTACATCGAGGAAGGAACTCATTTCGAGGACGAGATCAGATTTCGGTGTTTTGGTTACGCAAGGTATAAGGTCGACCGACTATTACATGCAACGCACACATGTCTGTTCGTGTACTCTAAGGTGGAAAATGGTTACGTATACGACACGTAGGCCAACAACGCGAATGGATGAAGTTATAATGATTATGCTGATGTGCTTCTGTGGATTTTATGCTTTTGTTTTGCTACATGCGGCTCTCATATAAACCTACACAGGTAGGAGTATCTAATGTATAAGTACTATGACTTCGTTTATGGACATTTTTACGTTGTTTTTTGCTCTTTTAACGTAGAAAAGAATTTAAATAAATTCCGCATTGACCCAAGGGAAAGAACGGCACAAGTTTGTTTGATGAATTTAAATTGAAATTGAAATTGAAATTGAAGAAAGCAAATATTTCCGTCTTGTGACTTCTGTGTGCCAAGAGGTATTAGCAATAACAGTACTGTAGTACTGTGACAGTGATTTTCAATTTTATTTAGTATACTTCTTTAACATGACCTCCGTTTCCAGCAAAGAGCTGTCGATATGGCATTATGGCCATGAGAGAAATGAAATTGCCCCAATGACAGACAATAATCAGCAATTTTGCTCCTTCAGTTAGTTTACTCTGACAGAAATGAGTTGCAGTCACGTGCAAGTATTTACTGAGGAATTTTTTTCGTTAGTGGCATTTTTTGCCGAAAGGGACAAAGTAAAAATTGTCTGGTCAGTATAGCATGGCGACTTGGACGGTGACAAAGAGCTTGTGTTTTAAATGAAAATGCTGTTGACTGCCATAAATCATTTAGTAAAGTTTGAGCTTGTGTTTCCAATGGTGCTCTGTGTGTTACGGTTAAAATTGTTATACCCTCTGCACTCTTTGTGGGATATTGAAAAGCTAAATCATATTCGATTTTTATATGTATCTACTCATACAGACTTAAACACTGTTAGCCCAATTGTATGTGGATATTTTTCAAGCAATTTATGCCATATTTCAGCAATATTTTCTCGTGTCCCTCTATCTGTATCATAACAATTTTGCAACATATCAATTCGGATTTGCATATGATCAAGGATTTGTCAAGAGTTCCTCATTATCCTCAAGTATTAAAAAAAAATTGTATTACAAAAATAAAATGTTGTCATTAGTTGATAGATAATATCATTACCACAGTCATATAACTAGAAAGAAGTCAAAAAACTTTATTTAACCCTAAAAGATTTCAGACGTATAAACACCTCTTCAATTCTAAAAAGATAGTAGATCTATCCGCAATAACAACTGATTGCGACCACGTAATCGTAATAAGTGCCAAATAACTCCCTATTTATCTGACAACTCATGGAGTCTGATTTGAATGAATTATCTATCGCCGAAAATACAAGCAGCCTAAATGGCTTAGAAGCTACGATCTGCGAATCATGCTTTACTCAAAGTTTATTTCGATTCGAATTTTCGAAATGAAACAGGAAAACAATTACATCAAAAAGTCATGAACATCCAAAAAATCCTAAGCGAAATAATATTCGAAATGGGTCGCTCTTGCTGGTCTGGTCATAGGATACATATATCAACATTGAAAAGCTAAGATTCGGCGGCAAAAAAAAACGAACTGCCCGCAGCACTCTTCCCATAGATTTCGGTTTCTATTTCAATTCACTAATACCTATTATGACATTCATTACTCATTCTCATAAGTCATAGTACGGCCATTTTTTTGAGTCATTTAAATGGCGCTGTGCTGTAACGTCAGTAAAAAATGTTGCATTAGAGCGACATTCAAGCTACAATTCGTCATTGGAAAAATGGCTATCACACGAAATGGCTATCATCGTCATTTGTGTCCCAAAATCAAATGACGGACACTGCAAGTCATTAAGAATTTTTCGTTGGGAATGGGATGCCAATTAAATGACGAGCGAAAGAATAGCGATCACATGGCAATGACTTGCCTCATCAAAATGGCAAATGTCAACTTTCCGAACTGCCCGCAGCACTCTTCCCATAGATTTCGGTTTCTATTTCAATTCACTAATACCTATTATGACATTCATTACTCATTCTCATAAGTCATAGTACGGCCATTTTTTTGAGTCATTTAAATGGCGCTGTGCTGTAACGTCAGTAAAAAATGTTGCATTAGAGCGACATTCAAGCTACAATTCGTCATTGGAAAAATGGCTATCACACGAAATGGCTATCATCGTCATTTGTGTCCCAAAATCAAATGACGGACACTGCAAGTCATTAAGAATTTTTCGTTGGGAATGGGATGCCAATTAAATGACGAGCGAAAGAATAGCGATCACATGGCAATGACTTGCCTCATCAAAATGGCAAATGTCAACTTTCCTATTATCAGGGCCGGACCAACCATATGTGCAAGATGTGCAAATGCACAGGGCGCCAAGTTCTGGGGGCGCATTGCTAGGAGTAAGGCCTTAACTGTCCACGTAGCTGCGCTTCATTCATACGCACGCTTTCGTCATTTGCAGCTTGCATACAAACAAGCTCTGTCCACGGAGCTGCAAATTCGCATGTGCGACTACGAAATGAAGCGCAGCTACGTGGACAATTAATAGGCCTAAGAAATTAATTAATTAATTTTATCTTGCACGAACTATTACTGCATTACTGCCATTTGCATTTAAAAAAAATTTTGTCCAAAAAATTCCAAAATAACAACATCCACCACACCTGTGCTCAATTATTTCTTGCACATTAACTCACATTACTTGCAATGTTGCAACTTCATGGAGAATCTAACTCAAAATATCGCAAAATAAAAAATCACACTAAACCTATGCAAGCTCATTTCTTACCTACCTTATCTCAAAATATTCCACCCTGTTCGTGTAAGTATATTTCTTGCACATCCCCTTACATTTTACAAAAAAACCTAGTTCAAAAATCTCAAAACAAAAAAGTTTCACCCCGTATGTGCAGGTTTTATTTCTTGCACAGCCACTCGCTACATTTTCATAGGAAAATGTGTCAAACAAAAAAAATCATTCTACGGAATTGTTTGTGTTGAACGTGCAGGTTTTTGATTCTGCACATATGGAATGGGATTTCTCATCTACGAAAAAGAGTAACAAATTATTTCTCTTACACAGAGAACAGGTAGCTTTGTTTTTTATATGAAAATATAGTATTCTCTTCTCTTCCACTTCTTCAGAGACTCTCAGCAGCGTTGCCATTTTGACTGCCTTCCAGTCAGATCTGACTGGATTAAAATGCGTTTAGCTGGAACATTTTTTAAAATCCAGCCAGCTGGTTTTTTAGCTGGATAGGAATTTTGTATAACTGTTTTTAAATGTTTCGTGTAATTTCTTTTCTATCAGTATACATTTTTAAAATAAAAGTGGCAATAGAAAAAAATAAAAAGAAGACCAAATATTGCTTGAGTTTATTTTTTTCGCTCTGAGCTTGAAATACCTAAAATGAACCAATTTATGCGTTTGCATTTACACAAGTACTTGAATTTTCTAACTTACAAAGATGTTTGAAACTGAAAATGTATTTGCTGTTCTGTGCGGTTCAATTAAGTACCTACTAATATTACTGACAAAAGCAGCAATAAAATTTCCAACATAAGAGTAGATGCAAATGATGAAAAAGATGAGAAAACTCAGAGAGATTACTATTTATGTAAAGTTCATTTATGAGTTAATACATTTTGTATACCTTTTACAGGATGGTATATTTACTCTTTCATTACATTTGTAACGTCAGGAAGGACTCACTCGATTTGATCACGATCAAATTCCGAATCGATTTAGCTATGTCCGTCGGTCTTTCTTTCTGTTGAAAACACGATGGCGTCCAAACGAATCGATATAGGCGAATGAAATTTTGTAAGATGGCTTCTTTTTACGGTCGTCACTCGTCAGGTTGCTATTAAAAATAGTCAATGGCGGTAAAGTAGTTCGGTTACATCCCACTCCCATACAAAGTCAATATTAGATACCACAATCAGAAAAACGCATGATGTGGAAAAGACTTATGCATGTGTGCAAATATGAAAAAAGGGCGATTTCTGTAAATCTTGCACAGGGCGCTAGTTTGACTGGGGCCGGGCCTGCCTATTATTTCGATTTCCCGTCATATTTTGTTTTGCGATCAGAAGGTAATGTCCTATGAGAAAAATAAAGCTACTGTCATTTAGTGTTTTTCTCTCGGCGAAATCACCACCAAAAACCTCTCAACGAGGTAGGATACCCAAATTCGCGAGCAGCAATAGAATTCCCAAGGTAATGCGCGGCACAAAGAATGGACAATCCGCACAGATATCGTATTAAATGCTCCGTCATTTGCGTAGAAAAATGGCATGGCAAGAATTTCGAGCCTTGCCATTTTTTGGAGGCTGCCATTTAAATGACGCAACAGCTAAAGAGTTTAGTCATTTGTCCTAAGCGTCATTGAAGAGCGATCACACAGCCATTTTTTTCCGCCATTTAAAGGGCACTAAATTCATGTCATGAAAATGGCGGGTTTCATAGTCATTTAAATGACACCGAAAATGTTATCCCAAAAATGGCGATCACACAGAACGACATTTAAATGACTGCTTTGTGACGCGATTTTTACGTCAGAGAGTCATTTAAATGGCCGTGTCATCGTAGCTTCGCTGGACGTTTTCGCATACTGCGTTTTATTAATTTTTGAAAAATATTTTCGACGATCCAATTTTTAATACAGTTCTTAAAAATAGTAAACAAAATATCCCTGATAGCTAGAAATAGCTACTGTTGCTTCAATGTGAGAATAGGTTAAAATAAAATTGCGAAATGCTTATTGCCAAATGCTAGTTAAGTTGTGAGAGCCGCCTTTAGGTCCCCTTTCGCTTTTTAGAAAACGAATGAAATCATGCGAAAGCGAAAATTTACTCCATATAACTCCTCATTTTTTTTTTCGCAAACGTTTAAGAAGCAGTGTATGTAGTTAAAATTGCATGCTCTTATGCCCAAAACACACGTGCAGAATTCACTGTGCAGCAAGATTAGAATACACATGTTCTTATATGGGGTAATACAAATGTAAATTCTGCACCCACTGCAACGTCTATATTCCTAAATCCACTGCATAGCAACGCAGTGAAATAAATTAAATAGATTTGGCAGCATCGGATTTTTAAATTCAGCTACTGTTGCATATATGAGGAAAAGAGAGACGGAAATCATTTGTCGTCTGTGTTGCACTCTCATATTTTTCTCCGCATTGACAGAAACTGATGCAGTACTGCTCGCAGTGAAGCGCTCAGAATTTCTGCACATGTGTTTTGGGCATTAGGGTTATTGTCACAGTTTCAGAAACTTTTGTTTTTGACAGCAGTCAATATAGATTTCCATTTTGTTGATTTAGACTTGTTTTGACTGAATTGTGCAGTCCTTCCACACCGAGTAGCCATAAGCAGCACTCCCTTATTGAATGTACACACCTTTTATCCAGTGGAAACCATTACTACTCCAAGAATGTTTGCTTCATTCGACACATTAATTATTAAAAGTGGTACGATTTAACTGTTGTAATAATCGAAGAAAGAAATCATTGAGAACGTCAATGAAAAAGTTGTCGTTGTTTTCCTTTCCCATGAAGCGTAAATCAATTTCGTTTTTTGGAGTTACATGAGTCCCACGCCCACCTACCTATGTTATTAGAGATTTTTTTTTTTGAGATCTTGGTTTTGGGTGTTTTTTTCCTCAAATATTTTTTGTTCGAGATTTTATTTTTCGACATTTCTTTTACTACCAGGGTAGATCTCATTTGAAACCCAAGCGAATTATATAAAATCACATCGTTAAAATGGGTCAGGTAAGGAGCAGAGGTGTCATAAATCAAAGCTATTTTAGATAAGTTCAGTAGCGCAGAATAACATCAGCCACTAAGAATTTATCACTCTCGCATACCTACACAGATATTTGCGTTTTTTTTCTCATCGCGTCCTATAGCTCAGCAAATACGTGACCAAGAAGAAATAGTTACTGTCGATTAGCGCTTATTTATTGCTTCCAAAGATACCCTTCCAATTGCTCCGCTCGTTGATAGATTACCATTCTATCGTAAGGTTCCATTCCAGTAAATATGGTGTTCGCAATTATGTTATGTATTTAGATGCTTAGGTAATTAAATTTCACACAAAGTCAACGACATAAAATAATTTCAATACAATTCCCGTCAATATTTTGCCAGACCTGCCCCAAATAAATTTAAATACATTTACTATTATCCCTGTTGCTATGCTTTGAACTCAAACCCAACGTACAACCTAATGAACAACGTCTGTAGGATGTCCAAAAGGGACATTAAATGAATTTAAAATCGATCACAATCACACAGCTCATTCAATCACCTAATCGTCCAATTAAATCTATTAAACGCCATTCAATGTAATGTTCTCGACGAATTGCAAAGCATTTGTTATTTTTAAGCTCCAATGTTATCCATCCCGAAGGAGTGTGAACTAATTAGCTGTAAAATCTTCGCAGATGCTCGTATTTCAATACGTCTAGACTGGAATAAAATGTCCTTTAGAGCGAAAAGTGGGAGTACTTAATGATTAGCTAATAATGACACGAAAGTCATTAAGTGGACATTCGGTATCTAGATATCCCCTTCTGTTTACTTCTGCTGATGTCCTTTGGTATAGTGTTTCTTATAACGCAATTACTAGTTCTCTGATTATAAATAGTTTAAAGTAGAATTTGATATTAAGTGAAGTACAAAAGAAAATACATATAAACAATAGGGACATGCGGTCGTGAAAGGATAACAATAAATTCAGGGATGATAAGTTGCTTGTGTATTCCTCTTTCTGGAGTAAAATGGTGAAATGCTGCAGAATGACAATGTCGTTATGGGGGTAAATTCACTAAATTGCAACATAACGTCTGTGTCTGAAACTCGGGGAAACTATAAGGATAAGTGCAGTAACGACGTTCGTTAAGAACTCGGAATCTGTTAACCATTTATCAGTATAACTATGTACCATTGAATAGCGAAATCAATTACTAGCTATATGTGCATAGGGTGGCCGTTCGTTATTTTATTTTTGAAATGGATATAATGAGAAAATGTATTTAATGATATTGAATGTTAACCATAACCACATCGCGATCGGGGCGAAACGCATTACTGGAGTCGAGGCCAACTCAAATTTAAAAACATTGAATCTTATTTGCTTTACTTAAGAGGGTATGAAACAATTATTCTTCTTCTATCTTCTATCTTTATTATTTATAAAAATAAATCAATAAAAAACCGATTTGGATGATTCTTATTTTGTTGTGGAAAACCTCAAATGAAAAGTCGGATACAATCGAAAGAATTAAAATTTCCATATTGTATGGGAATTAGGCTTGCCACCTTCTAGAAAATCTCGTGGAGGACTTTAAAAAAAATCTTTTTTTAAAACCCAAAATGCGTATACATATTGTCCAATTATTATACAATAAATACTAATAAAATAATAGTTTAAGCTTAGTACCCTGCTTGAGCTAAATTTTAGCTCCCATACAAAATTCTCTTCAAAATTTAAGCCAATCTATTTAGCCGAACGGTACCCTTAAAAATTAAATTTTCATTTCAGACTGTAGGTACTTCATATATCCGTCAAAATTTAGCGCGGTGCCCAATAATGGTTCGGCAAATTTTGTCAAGCTAAATTTTGACAGATCATGTTAGTTTTTTTTTCTTGTGTTTTTACGATTTTATCTAATGTTTGAAGAGAAAAATTGGAGAGCAGCTTAAAATTTAAAATTCATTCCCATGAATCGTGTAGTCACCGTCAAAAGAAATGTACAATTTCGCAAGCGAAGAGAGAGTGGAGAATTGTACCAAGCATTCTACTACAATTACCTCTTTTTGACATTATTTCGCAGTAGCAGCGTACTAGGCTTTAATGGTCAATGCGGATGCAGAGGCAAACTGCAGAGGTCAATAAAATCTGAAGAGATGAGAAACATGAAACTCTCTCTTTTGCAGGCGCTGCCGTTTATATTAAGACTTGACTCTAATGCAGGAGTTCCCTAACTGTGCGTCGCAACGCCCTGGTGCGTCGTGGGGCTATCCTAGGGGCGTCGCAAGACGGTACGCACAGGTCGCCTTCACACGACGTTTAATCAGCTTAGAGCTCGATTTGAAAAAAAGGGTTGGGTCGGGTTCGGGTCCATGTTGGCCATTGTGTTTTGCCCTGCACAAGAAGTAGGTATTTTGCAAACTTCAATTTGGCGAATTTTGCGTCGGGACTTGGGCCTATACCCGTTCAAGTTCCAACTGACCCAGGACCTCAAAGTTAATGATAATAATGACCATAGAAAAATCAACACGAGGTGCCATTGCATCCATAAAAAGTGGTTTGGGCGCATTTTAGACCGGCGGCGGCGTCATTACTCCGTACTTTTCTTGATAATGACATTGGTAAGGCCAATACCATCAACAGCGAGTGCTACAGAACCAGCAAGACGTGGCTACATGTCATGTATGGTTATCTCTATCAGAGGTGACGTGAATTGCTTGGTTTATTCCATTTCAAAATACTATAACCTGTATGTATGGAAAAAATTGGCAACCCCTGCTCTAATGTATTTGCTGCCACATGTGTAAATAAAATCGTACTTTTTGAAAAGTGAGGGATTTGATGTTTTTTGTTTCAGTAATTGTTGTGAGTGAAGGTCAATTTTCTTTTTGCGGAGGGCGGAGGACATCTCCTTATAAAAGAGGACTGTCCTCCGCAAAGGAGGACGGGTGGCAAGCCTAATGGGAATATACACTACCAATGATCACAAAATTCGAAAACTAAAGAACCGATTGAGTTAAAATTTTGAGAAAATGATTACTTAATAAATTATTGGGCAAATTTTAACAATTTTATATTTTGTATACTATTTAATTAACCCATTAATTTCTAAATGATGAGATAATTTATTAAAGTAAAATTTAATATTAAGTTAATGAGCTTGAATAAGCATACGTTCCGAACTTCAGAAAGATCACCATAAATATCTGGTTGCTCAGATTCCAAATGAGACCACACTTTACCAAGAATGAATCCAACTTGGAACTAAGTATAAGTACAATCGCACATACTTAATATCAAGAAGTAGTACAAGAAGATCTTCTCTGAACTTTAGCTTCTTTCAGCATCAAATGTTATCTCAGTTTAATTAGATTCATATACCTAACTATATGTAAGATGAGATTCCGCCTCCTTAATTCGTGCAAACTTGTATGATATATCACAAGATTTTTATATTACTGTCGACTATACCTTCTACGCTTTGCGACACCTTAAAGATGAAATCGTGGCATCCACTACGCTCTTCTAAATATCAGCTTATGTTCATGAAACCGTTCACGAAACTACTTAACTTATATTTTTTTTCTCCTACTTATTTTCAAGATAGAAATTTGCAAGCAACGCTGAAGTGTAAAATCCTCAGTAAAGGGAAATAAAGTTCTCATGCAATTTATAAGTTAAGAAGAGGATGCCTTCGTCTTCCATCGCAGTTTTGGAAGCATCTAAATTGTCACCCCTTATTGCTTAAATTAACACTTGACAACCAAAATTTGTGTTGAAAAAAAATCTATTTTCACCCAATTTGTGTAAATTGCATGCAATTATTTGCAATTCGCAACCCTACACGGGAATACCTACATTCAGTTGAAAACTGTCAAAAAATTATTTCATAAACTTTTGGTTTTTTTTTTTATTCATAGGCGATTAATAATAGTTGTAGCTATTGACATAGCTAAGCAACATTTTCATTTATGAGGGAAACATGCTGAATGACTGATGTTTAAGAAACGGTCATAGGTAGAACCATTAGTAGAATACTCAAGCTCGTCAAAAACAAATTCATACTCGTTCATGGTTGGTTCATATTGGCTGACACTATTATCATCATGCATATACATATATCTAGACAGTGGGGAGTGTAAGTCTGTCATTGGTATAGAGAATTGAGGTAATATCTTTCCATAAAGGCTTAATCAGTGTAGCCTCAGAGATTGTTTCAGAGATGGAAATACTTGCTATCGGACGCTGAAAGCCATCTGACTGTTTAAAAGGGGTATGGTATAACTCGCGGTTTTATTCTTGCATTTTGTTATTTCGCTGCGATCATTTCGCATTTTATTATTTCGCATATCAACAACTCGCATTTTGTTATTTTGCAGTTTTTATTTGGCAAACTTATTTTTAGCCTTGTAGTTATTTCACCGATAAGATATTTCGCATTTATTATTTCGCTATAACTTGCTTTGATTTACTTACTTTCGCATTGTTTTATTTCGCGTTTGCCAAATAAAATAATAGGAAAACCTTTTAAGATTCTTAATTTTTAACTTTTTATTTTTGTTTATAAAAACCCCATAAACATTGCAATTTCTATGGGGGGGCATGCTGCCCCCCTGCAACCCCCCTGCTTGTGGTCACTGTAGGATTTGGAGTAGGTGCAAGTTTGAGTATTATGCTAAGTATGGGGTCATTTCACATATGAAAAAAAAGTTCCTCTTGAAAGTGACAAAAAAATGCATGCTGATAGAAACATGCGGCTAAATAGCATGACGCGAAATAACGTTTTGCAAAATAAGCAAAAGCTAAAACACGAAAAGCCAATTGAAAGAAAAGTAAAACATAGAAATGCTAAAGAGAAAATGCGAGTTAATCTTACAGCGAGATGAACGCAAGACGAAATGACAGTTTGCCACATATAACTTCTGCGAAATAGTTGAAAAATATTTAAACCGCCGCGAGATAATAGTTTGCGAAATGAAAACCGCGAATTAATAGGCACCCGTTTAAAAGCTGATTTGGTAGTTTCATCATTTACCATACGAGCAATTTTATATAACGGTCACTTCGTGCCATGATCAGGTAAAAAAGTTGTTTTCAGAAGTGAACTATTAGATAGTAATCAGATTTGTCATCAGATTTGTTCTGTCGAACCCGCCCGCCGACGCTGACGCTTTGCCATAGAGCTCGCAATCTCAACCCGTACTCCGACGCTCACGCTTCACCGTAGAGCTCCTTCTGCCCTCTATAGATTGTAAGTTTAAGTATCGCTTCATTGTTAAGGTAGTATTAAGTATAATAGGAAGAAAGCGTTGAATAAATTGTACCTCTTCTCCAAAGTTTGTGTTTCTTTGGAAAGACTCTGGATCCGATGAGTTATACCTCAGCCTTTGACAAAAAGCACATCACAATACCCAAAATATTTTGTTTCAGGCATAATGTAAGAAAGAACCACTTTCTTAAAATAATCGCGAAACAGGATTGAAGTAAGATACTTAAACTTACTAAAAATCTAAAAAGAATATTTTTTGGTCTTTAAAAAATCGAGCTCAAAATAAGATTTTTGTACTTGGAATAAGATTTTCCAAGATTACCATACTTTCGTAAGAGAACAGGCTTGAAATGTCACTGATATTCTTGATTTTACTTCTTTTTTTTTCTGAGTGTATTCTATAATGAAATTATTCCTCAAAAGATGCACCCTACAAGAACAAAACACAGACAACGAATGCATAGCACATGGGTATTAGTGCAGTTAACAATAGCCGGGACATCACTTTTAAAAATTCTTTTGGCTACAAGACAAATCAACTTTGGAACTCGCTTCCTGGGGACAATTCTACAACTTTCAACAGAACTACACATTGAAGCATTTCCCGAGCCAGCTTTTTACAAAACCTTAGGAGAGTCGGTGCTATGATGGATACACCATACCATACCATACTACCTGAAGTGCCAGACTGATGAAACACAATACATTACGTAATAACACTACTTTTGCTGCAAAAAAGGAGTGGAGATCATCGGCTTTAATGGGGATATCGCTGTGACAAAGGAGATGACCTATTTTTGGGGCATAGTGTGAACACCAATGAATTTAGTTTCAAATGAAGCTTGCTGCGTTATTTAAATATTTCCACAATCATTTGTGGGCGGTTTGAGATATTTAAGCTTGAAGTTGGCAGTTGCGAAAAGCCTGTTTAATAGGTCCTAATAATAACTATTAGACGCGAGAAGCCAGTGCATCTTGAATTAAGCCAATGCGTCTATACAAACAAAATTGGTGTGTTGATGTGTAATGGTGTGACATTGATTCTTTCTACAGGTTTTCGGGTACGTTCGGATCTTCTCAGACTGCTGGTCTCTGGTCCAAGGCCGTAACTCACCTTCTGTGGTCAATTTTACCAACTTATATATTTTAAAGGGAAATTTGTATTTTTTTTTACAGATTCTGTAAAGAAATGCTTGTAAATACAAACTTTTAAGTTGGTGAAATAGCCCACTGGTCGCACTCGATTTCACAAATGACCCTTATCCAAATTAACGTCTTCAGTCTATAAGTGTTACGGTTTTTTCTCAAAAATACTGCATACAAAACTTCATATTTCAAACCAATTCTTGATGATGATTTCCAACCCAAGTTCTATCCCACAACAAAGTAGGTACTTCCTTAACAAATGAGGCGATCAAATCAGTACTCCGGGCTAATTTTGCTGAGGTAATGGAAACACCGGATATTATCGAATTTGTAAGACAATATGCGACGAAACCAACCAACTTTCACGTCGCGTCGCCTGCATTTCTATCAAGACGAAGACAACAACTACTATTCACATTGGGCGATGCCAATAGTTTTCAAAAACGAAACGAACAACAATGAGCATTCTGATGGGATTTCTTTTCACCGGATTTCCGACTGTTTTACATATTCCTTGGTATTCCCAGAGACCTATCGAGATTCGGTATAATCAGATGCTTTTCACTGAGCAACAAGATTTGGATATCAAATTGTGTAGGGATTACCTTTTGGAGATACTACTCGCATATTGCTGGGGAAGTAATGAAGAATAGGATTTGGTTCAGCCGCACCCAAGCACAGTTCGATAGTAGGTAGATCCTTTAGATGAGTACCTACTATTCATGGAGGATTTTTAGTTTTGTCGTCAGAAAAGAATGCAATGGAATTCGATTACATTTCATGGTAAGTATAATTATTGTGTATTTCCATTCACCACATTATTCGAATTACAAGATAGATAAATTGAAGAACTAGATGACAGCGGTATGCTGATAAAGAGCCCTTGGAACGTATTTATCAGTGAGCAGACAGCAGAGTAATTTGACAAGTCATATTGGCCTGAAATTTCAAAGGTTTTGATAAGGTTGTCGGTTGTTGCTCACATTATGATTTCAGTTTTGTACAAATTTGTAGAAAATTTAAAAATTAATAGGGAAGTGTTTTTTCCAAAGAAAAATAATATTGAACTCCTTCCCTTGTGCAGTATAGACACTGTTTTAATTATATTGTCAACTTTTTCTGTGTCTCGATCTCGACACCGCGTGTCACTATTTCAGACTTGAAAGTTTTTCTTTCTCGACTTAATTTGTAATTAAAGATTCTTCTAAATTATAAAGAGTTCCATGTGGAGATGGTATCATACCAAATAACATACAGGTGCGAATGGGAATACCTCATCACCTACAAAGTAATACGGAAACTCATTAGTGCTTTCGTTGTCGGGTAATATTGATAGATCGGCCCTCATTTTTAATCCAGTGTTTCGCGGAAGCTCATCAGTTTGGTATGTTTCACAACGACTGGAAGTTTTGTGCGACTGATTTTTATTCATTTAGTATGAGCATAGAAAACTACTACAACTTGTTAGGCAGTACTATTTCCTCTGGCAGAGGGGGTATCAAGCGAGGAGTATTACTCCATTTCGAAAATCAGTAAACATAGTATTATTTGTGCGAAGTAATGCAATTTGCACTGCCTTTTATGAAAGCTTAAGCCGCAACATTAATAGGTTAGGTACCTTACCTACATATTACCAGAACTGAATGAAATTGATTTTTTTTAAACACTTCTCCCGGGAAAGGCGAACGCTTCAACAGCGCCCCGAGATGCTTGCAGATGTATGTTACCTCTGTACTTAAATTGCTGCAAATTGTAGTCTTCTGGAAATATATCCCCAGGAAGCGAGTTCCAAAGTTTGCTTGTCCTGTAACAGAATGAGTTTTTAGAAAATTGATGTCCTCGTGGTTATCAGGTGCACTGTAAGGTAATAAGCATTAGCTGCCTGTCTTGTGGGGCGCCCAAAAGTTGCATTTCGAGGGATAAAGTCTTTGAGTTCCTCGGAACATGTACCATGGAAGTACCTATGGAACAAGCAGAGGTCAGCGACTTGTCTTTTGCGCACCAACGGTTGTAGATTCGATGTAAATGTAGCGTCTCAAATAAGTCGAACTGCTCGTCTCTTAATGATCTTGCTCGTCTCTGTATGCTGTCGAGTATGTTAAGTGAATGTTTTGGGGCCGAGCTCCATATATGGGAACAATATTCCAGACCTGGTCTAACCTGTGCTTTGTAGAGAAGGAGAAGTTGCTTGGGGCTAAAGTACCTCTTTGATCTTAATAGGTAGCTCAACTAAACGCACGCCGATCTTGCGATATAGGATATGTGGTCCTGCCATGTGTTTCCTGAATAGACTGTGACTTCTAGAAGGTGCATTGAGTCCTTGGGATGGATTGGATGGTCATCCATTTGGATCTGATGAACTGTTGATGCATTAAATAAAACCAAGTTGTCTTTTCCCTATACTTCAAGATTTTGTCCAGATCATCATTTAGATAACTAATTTGTTCACATCTCTGACAGTGAGATGTAGCCGCATTCACAGGCCCACTGTTCGAGATGGGGGATATAAGAGTGCTGTCATCAGCTGTCACCACAAAGCAAAATACATTTTTATTTGTCGATACAAACAAATCGTTCATGTGGAGAAGAAAAAGAGTTGGAGAGACAATAGATCCTTGGGGCACTCCTGCATTTATAGCAAACGATTTAGGTGATACACCATCTACAAAAACTTGAATCGATCTTCCCAGAAGAACATTTTGCATCCATACGCAGAGTTGTTGTTGTAATCCATTCGACGTTTTGAAAAAGTCAACTGTACTCCATAATAGACAATAGGCCCGTCAGCCTAACCAAATAAAGTGGATAAAGTAATATCAAAACTGTTACCCCACAAAACGAAGGAAGCTGAAGGCCTTGGAGCTGAACTTTGCAAAGTTACACATGATGTTTTGATAGGGAGCCTGTACCTACACAAACTTATCTAGTCGGCTAAATATCTTAAACCGATTAAAGATGCAAATGCTCCACGTCTGCGGGCTTATTCGAGTACCAATTTCGTGGTTCGAGTAAACAAACAATTTGAAACCAACAAAATCAAAAGTTATACTTTAATATTTACTCGGAACAATTTATTCGCATCATAAGGTTTACGAATAGCGGTAAGCACTTACAAAAACATGGGCCAAAAATAATTCTAATATCCGGTTTTACAAAGACCACTTAAGCATCGATACTTCAACTAAAGGGCCGATTTCTGTTTTAAAGTGCCATATTTGATTTTAAAATATAAGTGTCCAATATTGGACAATAATTCAAATTTATCTTTGACAGGTAGTAAGCTGATTAGCTGTCAACGATTTGAATTAATTTTTTTTCTTCGTTTTACTAGTTCAATTAAAGAAAATGATTTCTTTTTTGCTAAAATTAGAAACCATTTGTTGCTCACAACACTAGCAAATCAAATGAATTATTAAATAGGTCTTGCAAAACCTTTTTATTAGTGCTGCCAAGTTTTTTCTGCCACTTGGGTTGAATATTCTGAATCGAAAATGAAACGTCTCTTTGTGTCTACTCAAACT
Organism: Cheilosia soror; assembly: GCA_949372485.1. NCBI lineage: Eukaryota > Metazoa > Arthropoda > Insecta > Diptera > Syrphidae > Cheilosia > Cheilosia soror. Next base: position 137,465,497 of record OX443561.1, on the reverse strand, counting down.
TAATGTCGTTTTCGGTTGGTCGTCCAGAAGAATAACTGTCAGTTGAGTGCCAGACAGTTCTGGACGACCAACCGAAAACGACATAAGTCTGCACTGTGAAACCGGGCCTTAACAATTTCTATATATACATATGATAAGTTATTAAAGCTGAAGAAAATACACGAATGAAGCGTTTTGAAATGACGACGGCCTGAACTTAATTCTGATTACATGTGACAAGAGTTGTCATCTTCACAGAAATTACAAATCTGTTTTCTGTTGATACTTTAATAAACGGTATCCTCTGCTGTGGCATTTTTTTCTTCCATATTCAAAAGTGACTTATAACTTATCGTCTCTCCTGTTTACAACGGTAGATACATATGTCCCGTTTGATTATATAAAACTGCACATTCGACGAATGACGTGTGCATTTTTATTTTCAGCGAATTTAATACACAAATTGATTTAAGCCTTTTTTCCATGGTCCGTTGCATGATTTTAATTATATTAAAGTTGGCATATTTCCAGGCTCATAATGATATCTCGATAATTGTATTAATTATTCGATTATACAGCGGAAAGGATTTCTTTAACAAAAAAAAAAAAAAAAAAAAACAACTGTTCCGCATTCCATTCCAGCCGCTTTATCTTTGTTGGAATTTAGGAACGCTTTACGAAACGACAATTATTATTAAAAATTTAACTATGTACTTTCAATGGAGTAAAAAAAAAAACAAGCCTTACGGCAGGTGGTGGCAGCTGCTGCTGCCGCATCTGGTTGAAAAACTAATTACCATGCTGTGACTTTTTGCCAATCACAAGTGGCTCTCTGCTTGTGATTGCGCTCGAAGGGTTCTATATTCACATTGATAGAAACATGAGCAGCAGCAGTACAACGCAGTGATGAAAATCGACTTTTCTCAATTGTACTGAAAACTGAAACAAAATTGTACTGAATAGTACTCAAATTTCTGAAATTTATAAAACCAAAGGAAAACATAAAAAATGAATATTTTATTAAAAAAAAGTAGGTACCTATCAGTGTTATCATCGGCCAGTTTTTATAACCTCCCCAGCATTCAAGTCTTGCAAAATGTGAAGGAATTATTATAATGATTTTGTGCGTGCAGGGAGGTACCGGAACAAAGAAGTCCTTTCACAAAATTTCATTCGCCTAGGTCGATTCGTTTGGTTGGACTCTGTTGTGTTTTTAAAAGACAGATAGACCGACGGGCGGATAGACGTACATGGATAAATCGTTTCAGAATTGCATCCTGATTCAGAATATTTATGGCTTATAGGGTATAGGCTGACTTCTTCTTGGTGTTAGAAATGTAAGTGAATACTTATACTTTCCAGTGGAGGGTGTTACAAAGGCGCATTTAATTGAATTTGAAGCTTAGTACGCAGTTCGAGCGAATCTAAATTTTAGCTGCTCTCCAATTTTTCTCTCCAAACATTAAATAAAATCCTAGCTAAATTTTGACATTACGCTGTGAATATAAGTGTCACAGAAAACAGCTGTTCGTTAAATACGAGTAAACTTTCTTCAAAAATTCATCGACGCGAAAATGTGTTATATTTTCGTTGCACTTTCTTTTCTGCTATTCCTTGATATCAAATTTATCACTTTGAAAGAAGGTAGGTAGGTAGGGGGAAGGTATTCAGTGAAAAACCTTATACTTATTTACTTTTCCGCAACACAAAAGAACAGAAGAAGAAAAAACTTTATCTGTAAAAATTTAGCTAGGAAAAAATATGCCGAACCATTAATGAGCGCGGTAAATTGTGACATATACATGCAGTATAGTCTGAAATGAAAATTTAATTTTTTAGCTGAAGCACACCGCTCGGATAAATGGATTCGCTTAAATTTAGCTCAGCTAAATTTTGGACACAATTTTCTATGTGAGCTAAAATTTAGCACGAGCAGCGCACTAAACTCATGTACATACATATAAACAGATTAAGACTAATCTTTGTATAGTCGTGTTCAAAATCACTTGTCCAACGGTCGATTGAGTAAACCGTAGACTTTGTACAGAAAATCTACCATTGTCCAAGCGATTTGAACACGACATTCAGATAACAATCTAGTATACAAGTTCTTCATTTTCAAGTTTATTTTGTAAAGATCTGTTTTATTCATAGAGCTGTGGCAGCCTTAATTTTTAATAAGATGTTTAGGTTCTAATAGTGCAGACATTACCCCTTCATTCGATTCTTTAGCTTTGTTTTTTGATAATAACTATTTTGATAAGAAAACATTCTTTAAACGTTTGCGGAAGAATAAGAAGAAATACAAAAAGCACCCTGGACAATACGGTGTAGGATTTGAAAATATGAACTCGTTGCATTCATTTTGCACAAAGCCTATTTCAGCCCAAAACTTAGAAATAAAAGTATGTACCTATTTCTATCGTAGTCAGATAGAGCTCTATATTCATGATTGATAATTTCAATACTTTTTTGTTCATCAGAAAAAAAAACTTAAGACAAATTGGACGATTGAATTTACTTGATCGTCCAAATGGCAGTTTGTGAAAAATGTTGTAATGAGTTAAAAAAAAATGTTTCCGAAATCAAATCGTTTTTCCACATCTTCGAGAAATGCAGCAAATTTCAAAAGTTTATTTTTAACGAAGTACGGTGAGTAATGAATGCATTCAGAATTTTAAAACAAAGGAGTGCGTTCAGCTTATTTTTGTTTAATCCTTATATATGCCTGATTTGAAAGATATAAAAATAAACTTTCAAAAATTAAAAATAGTACTGAAAATTGAGAAGTGGTACTTGCGTACTCGGGAAAGTCAAATTGTACTGAATTCAGTACAATAGTAAGCCTTTTTGCAACTATGGTACAACGTGTACAAAAAACACAAACTTTGAGTTTGCTTTTAAATGCGGAACAAAATTAAAACAAAACAAAAAACAACTTGCTTACATGTATTTGCGTATACGGCACTAATTAACTTAGTACAGAGTTTAATTCAATTCAAAGGCATAAGCGGAAGTCGAAGTGTATACCACTACAGTTCAAAGCTGTTTGCTTCTCCTGCACACACTGCACAGTTCACTTCTGACTTTTTTTTTTGTGCTTTGGTACAGATGCGAATATTTGCAAGGAAACGGTAGTATATCGAGAAGTGTTTAGATATAGATGACTTTGATGATGCAGATGGAGCAGCGTTTGAAGTGTCAGAAACTACAAGTGGTGCTTTTAATGAGAAGTAGGTTTGTATGTGGGATTTCTGCGGATGCGATTAGCTGAAACAGCCTTGGATTTGAAATCCATTTTATGTAAACTACCTCAAAGTTTGTACGGATTTGTACTTTGGACATGATGATTGAAGGTATTAGAAAAATATTGAAATTCGTAATGTAGAAAAAAAAGCAAATAGAACGTTCTGATGAAGTAGGGAGGTTGTAGTGCAAGAAATAAAAATCATTTCCCTAATTAGTACGGTAAGCTTTTCTTAGAGCGGTATGCAGAGTTAAGGCATTCATACAAATACTAGATCTGCTAAGAGCTGCTACTGCTAGTCCCTATGATTCAAGACGAAAGATACACAAAATTGTACTTTTGTAAAAAGAGGAAACTTAGCAGAGTACTGAGTGACAGTGTAGGGTTTGCACCCACTTAACCGCCCCCCGCAGCCGCCCGATACCCCGCAGTACAATGACTTGAAGCCTGGTTCTTTCCCGAGCCATGCGAATCTTCCCCTGTTGTTGATGTTATAAGAACTGGCATCCCCATATAAGCATCAATTAAGTGGCAGTATACGCAACTTAGCTGGTAAAGATATTAGCCATAGTTAATGGTTCTCTATGAAATCGACCGTCGGCTTTGTACAATCATTTCATTTTTTCATTTCATTTCATTTATTTTGAGATACCCATACACATTAAGATATAAAATCTTATAAGCTAGTGATAGGTTATACATTTCAAAAAGAGAGCTTAATACTAAAACAAAGAGAGAATATAGAGGGAAAAGATAATAAAAGGAAAAGAAGGAAGGAAGGAGAGAAATAGACAGGAAAGGTGAATATTGTAGATCTAAGAAAGAAGATTAAAGTAAGTTAAAGAAAAGAGAAGTGTACTAATTCATAAAGTGGCAAAGTAATGCCTTAAGTGAGACTTAAATCTTGTTGGATTTGTTATCCTTTTAATATGGCGCGGTAAAGAATTCCAGAGACGAGTAGCGTTAATAAAAAACTGGCGCTCGGATGTCAGGGAGGCGTAACGAGGCTGAATTAATTGATCAGACCTAACCGAAGAAGCCCTCGTCAGTCTTTCGTAAAGATATCGCGGTTGGTGGGTAAGCAGTACATCACACAGCAAAGATATCGTACGAAGCTCGAAGTAGCTCTCGAGCGGCATATTGAGGAGTCGAGAAGAAAGATTAGAGACTCTATCATATCGTCGGAGCCCAAAAATATACCGAATGGTACTATTGAAAACAACATTGAACTTTCTCTTGCACACATAGTTACAACTACAGAAAATTTCACATCCATAGGCCAAGATCGGTAAAATTAAAGACTTCACGAGCATAGCACGCGTTTTTAAGGGAGTGCACTCCATATGCCTTCCCAACAGTAATCGTAATGTGCTGGTCCCAGGTGAGGTTGCGGTTGAAAATAACTCCTAAGTTCTTGGCCGATTCGACATAATCAATAACTGCGTTGTTTAAAAGTATTCGAGGAAAATAAGATAAGTCTAGTTTTTTTTTGGATATAACCAAGCACTTGGACTTCGACGGGTTTATAGCAAGACCATTGAGTTGAGCCCAATATGATACTTTCTCAAGATCCTCATTCACGCAACTAGCACCATGTTCGATGAGACCAAGATCACAACTGTAGTACATCTGAACATCGTCTGCATACATATGTGACGAACAATTTTTGATGATCGAAGAAATTTCATTGACATATAGGGAGAACAGTAAAGGACCGAGTATGGAACCCTGTTCGACACCACTACTGGTTGGAAGAAAATCTGATAGGTTGTCACCTACCTTAACAGCTTGCATTCTATTTCATAGATAGGATGAGATAAGCTTATCTCAGAAGTTTATCTGCGAGTTTGGAATGAACCACAGTGTCAAACGCCTTGGAGAAATCAAGGAGAACCAGAAAGCTTACTTTCTCCGCATCAAGTGCTTGCCGAAGATCCTCTATGACATTTAACAAAGCAGTAACACAGCTGTGTTTTTCGCGGAAGCCACTCTGTTTAATTGATAAAAGGTCATATGCTTTAATAAAACCGTTCATTTGTTTTTTTAAAATTCGTTCAAATACCTTCGAAAGGAAAGGTAAAATAGAAATTGGTCTAAATTCATCGCACTTAGCATTTTTAGGTATGGGCAAAATTTTAGCTAATTTCCATTCATCAGGAAATTCTCCAGTTTTTAAAATGGTATTAAATATGTTAGTAATATATGCAAGAACTACTGGAAGAATCAATTTCAGAAAAGTAGGGTGCATTTTATCGAGCCCGATGGCGCAAGACTTAACCGAAAGTATGCTTTCGACCACATCTTCACAGCCAAACGCTGTAAACCCAAAACTGGAATGTTGAGACTCGAGTTCAATGAAAGTCGAGGAAGCCTCAGATATACTTAAAGAAGGTTGCGGTGGTAGGGAAACAAACTTTCTGTTTAATGAATCGCCGTCAACATTCTCAATGAGATTATATTTGGGCTTACCAAGCCCCAGAATACGTAAGTTTTTCCACAACTGTTGACCATTTAATGGTGTACTAAATTTGCAAGAATATATACGAGTCTTCGCAGCACGAATTTCCTTTACAACCTTATTGCGAAGAGATTGATACTGGTGCCTGAGCTCGGGAAGACGATATATTTTCCACGAATTGTACGCTTGATCACGTTGCCTCATTAGAACGCGTATTTGGTGAGTGAACCACGGGGGATTTTCAAAATCAATGGACTTAGTTTTAACAGCAATATGTCTATTAAAAACGCGGGCTATGTTATCGTTAAAAAACCGTACCTGATCATTGGACGAAGGCATATAGAAAATATTTTCCCAAGCTATATTTCTGACATCTTCCTCAAGTAAGGTAAAGTCAATCGGCCTTACTAATAATCAAACCCTAATTCCGACTATTAGTTGGCTGCCAGGTTTAAATAAAATGTATAGCTTTATTGAAATGGTACCAATAAACATTTTGATCTCCACATTTACTAGTGCGACAACTTTATTGGGATCTATTACATTTTCTGTCATTGCAGGACTCAAATTCCATAATTTGGTTTCGCCGAAACAAGACCACTGACCATGTTTATGCCGAATAAATTATTCTAAACGAATTTATACCCAAATTACAATTAAATTCGCCCATCAGATTTTCTCCAAAGGCTTTAAAACGCTTATTAAAAGCAAAAACCGAAACACGAATTAGGAAATCTACAAATTGCCAGCTGTTTTGTCAAATTCATACGAAAATTAGTAATGCCGTATCATACAAATAGGGTATATTTTTAGTACTATTTACAATACGTTTTCCTATGCATTTCGGAACTTTTGTATTAATTTCGAAAATTGAGAGCTGTTGTAATAAAAGTCATTTCAGATTATTGAATAATAATAAGAACACAATTTTTTAATTATTCGTAGGCTATTGATGCAAAATGAAATTTGTCTTGTAGTATACAAATCACAATTACAATGTTACAAATAGAAAAACTACTGAAACATCACATGAATATGTGAACATATGTAGGTACTTTTTGCGGATTTCATGGAACGAACGTTGTTTATTTTGTACCTACCTACATTTACAAAAAAAAATCACACTGATATATAAAATATAATTTATATGATCCAGACTGTTGACTTCGTTTTTTAACTTTCAGAATGAAAGCGACACCAAATAAAATATAACAGCATTCTTCATTAGATTATAATTTAATCTGTCAATTATCAGTGTCTCAGCTAACTCGAAACTGTCATTTTAATTAAGAATTTAAAAAAAGTTCATTCATAAAACGCCATTATGATTTAAGCAAATTGTATTACGCAGTTGTCATGAGATTTTTTTTTACAGAATTTTGTTATTTAAATTTGGATAACACTGTTTTTTGTTGTGCTAATGCACAAATCAATAACTATATATAAGATATTCGGTAGTGAACTAATAACATAATAATTATTATATGCCATGATTTGAATCAACGGACAATTTAATTCAGAGTTAATTTGCTACTGAATGCCTATTTCGGCATTTAAATTTTTGACACTTGATTAAATGAAAATTTGAAAAAAGATTATGAATAACGTTTTCTGCAATTAAACCAACATAAACTTTAAATCAGATTTAACTAAGTGTTATGAATAAGGCTGTAAGTGTATAAGCCATTACATTCTATAAACTACTGCTTGTAGTTGAAAAAAAAACTTTGCTTTGACAGGTAATTTAAAATGTTAACCAAATGTTCTTAATTAAAGACATCGACAGAAAAGATCCTTTTTGTTTTTTTATTGTGTTTAGGAATGGAATATTCTATTATTTGGTGTGTATTTCAATGATTTTGCTCAATTTCAATTTCAGGCTCAGCAAACATTTGAATTGTTTTATCACAACCAATAAATTAAGGAATCATGTTACACAATTACCAAAGTTAATTAATATATACAAATGAACTGTACAGGCAGATCAGATGCAGGGTATTTAAATACACTCCTATTACAATTTTTGATACTCTAATTTTGATTGCATAGGCAACACTTCTCTTGAAAATGACATAAGGGTAGACCTATTTAGCTAATGGCCGAGATAAACATGACTTTCTCAACATTAACATTTAACCCTACAGTTAACGATATTCTGGCAACTAAATTTGTTTATTGGTAGGTATGAGCATTTTGGAAAGTGTGTAGTCTTTGTGTTAGCTGCCAGACTAAAGTTGATTATTGGTAAGGCGGAATGTGTTTGAAATCACGATAGCTGAAAGTGGTTACTTCATGCGCTACCTCGAAATTAAAAATAAGAAAAATTATAGGTCATGTTTTGAGAAACCAGGGGCAGAAAGCTGATCATAGAGTAATACTTTATTAGTATCACTTACTAAAAACAAATCGAGGAGCGTGGGGTCACCGTCAAAGTGGGTAGGAGTTATTATATTAACTGCAGATATATTAAGGGTGCTCATGTAATCAGTAAGAACATTTTCGCATAGCAAATTGCTATTAAAATCACCACACAATATAATATTGGAAGAGTTCAATGTTATTTCTTCCAATAGTTCAAAAAGTGGAGATAAATTTATATTTCTATTAGGCCGATAAATTGCGCCAATTGTCACCAATTAAATCGATAAACACATACTGAATCCCATTACCGAACCCAGAAGAGCACCGCGGCCTGCGCTGCTGTGTTTCCTTTATATACAAAGCCACCCCACCACCATGTCGATTTCTATCAGAACGATACACACGATAGCCTCTCAGGGAACAGGTCTCATCTCTTAAATCCTCCACGAGCCAAGTTTCAGAAACACAAACAACGTCCACACAAGATCCTTCAAACAGATCACGGAATTCGTCTAATTTCGGTAAGAGACTTTGGGCATTAATATGGCAAATCCTAATACCTGTGTGTTGATTGCTTAAAACTAGACTGAAAAATAAAAAGGGGAATAAAAAAAAACGATTTTTTTTATTGGGAAAAAGAGCTGTAATCAGAATAAACCCATGTTTATTTCTGTCCAGCTGAATGAGAAGTGAGCAAACAAAAAAAAAAAAAAATTATGTTAAGAAATTGAAGTTTACTCAAATGAACCACGTCACAAAATAATCGCTGGTTGAAACGATTCAGCAAGTGAACTCATTCAGCATTTCATATTCCTATCGGGAATAATGTAGGTATTCACTTAATCTGATAAATTTATGCAGCTCGTAAATGTACAATGTAAATATAAATGTCATTTCGTAAATCGCGTAAATCGACTGTAAATCTGGAATCAAACAGACAATTCAATACCACTGTTTGACATTTGTAACATGCGTAACTTTCCTCGGTTGATTTCCGAGCCTAAACCGTCGCGGAAAATTCTGATGTCTGGGTAAACTATTCTCCATATAAAATCTGACAGTTCATTTACGAGGTGGTAAATTTCTGCAGTTTACACAGTATATAAGGCTTTTACGCGTTTTAGTGAATACCCTTAATATTTATTTTCATTACTTGGACTGGCTGTTATAGCGCAGTCTTGGCGAAGAACGTTTCGAATTGGGAGATTTGAGGATAAGCGCGGACTCGATCGGATTGTAGCCATTTGCGTTGAAGCTGAGATGAAGGTTAACGTGAACAAATCTGAAGTGATGGTTGTCTCCAGAACGCCTGTTCAATGGACTCTGCATGTTAGTGGAGTTCCATTGAAACAGGTTGCGAAGTTTCAGTATCTCGGGGTCTTATTCACGAGTGATGGAAGGAGCAATGCTGATGAGTTTTCCCGTAGAATTGGTCAGGCTGGGTCAATTTTGAGACAGCTTGATCATTCTGTTATTAAAAGGACTGAACTTGGTGTCAAAGCTATACATTGTCAGTCTTTAATTCGGTGTTTGTTCCAACTCTTACCTATGGCTATGCGGTTTGGGTAATAACCGAAAGAATAAGAACGCAAATACAAGTTGCCGTAATGAGATTCCTCTGTTGTATTGCTGGTGGGACCCGTATAGATGGCATTAAACATCAGAATACGTGAGGAAATCAATGTCGAGCAGCTACTTCTTCGGACGGAGTTGTCTATGCTTCGATGGTTTGGTCATGGTAAACGTATGTCCCCAACCATCAGGATCTCACAATGTAATATGGAATCAGTACCATCAGACAGACTTCCTCTAGGTAAACCCATGATGAGCTGGTTAGATCAAGTTCATAATCTTTCCTCTACTTGCATGGGGATTGCCTTGATGATTTAGAGTCGAGAATGGCGGAGAATCGAGAACTATGGATGGTCCATTGTAAATTAAAATAATGCATGAATGAATTTTTCCCATTCAGCAATTTGGTTTACATTGCTGGCAAGGGAAACATTTTCATGGGAACAGATGTAAACGTCTTAATCATGTTAACTAACAGAACAGAAGATTAAGGCGGGTAAAACCTCTTGATCAATAAAAGTTAGCTAAGACCGTAAGTAGGTATTATTTTCAATCAACAACTAATAGAAATGCGACAAACGGCGGATTTATCCTCCGATTAGTCGAACAACTAGGTGCAATCCAATTCGGAATGACGAAAGTCAGTGCCCTTGGGATAGATCGGTTTAAAGTACCTGACTGTTGCAGAAGCATCCCTCGCGTAATAGCTCTAAACGAACCCCCAAACAAAAAAACTAAAAAAATAAGAAGAAATTAAGCACACACTTCCCATCCCACCACTTTAACTAAAGTGGCTGAAACTTGTGTCAAATGGCCCGGAGAATGGCTCAACTTCAAAATTTCTCCGGAACAACGCTGGTATCGGTCTTTCTGATGGGCTTTTTGAAATGTCCCAACTCAAAGTGAGTGGAGTGAGGGATTTTCGAACCTCGGAAACGCATTTTTTTGTTTATTGAATAAGTTATTGAGGTGTAAATGGTCTTCGGCTGGCATATTAATGGGATTCTTCATATATTGGGCCTTTTTACCAATTTATATGCAGGTCCCAATAGATAATAATTATTATGATAACATTGTACATTCGTCAAGCTTAAACTGTTTACCTAACTACTCTAAGGACTATTATTAATACCGTGCATTCAAGCCGTTTTCAGGACAATGAAATTTGGCTATTATAATTTCTGATTAACCTTAGTTTTATATCTTAAAAATGAGAATCCTTAATTTAAAATTGTTTGCTAAAGTCAAATATGACCAGTCTCTCCGAAAATCGAAGATTTACCATTTTTCTAGGTGTATTTAAATTAATCGCAGTTTAAAATGAGATATCTTACTCAAGGATTAATCAAACTTGCTCAGTGCAATGAAAATTTACCCTTTAACGTTTAACCATTAAACACAATTTATCAAAAATGATCGGAAAGTTCTAGCCGTTGTCTCAATTCGCATTAGTATTTATAGACAACTTTAAGTCGAATGCCTTGTTGTGAACATTACGACAACATTTTATAAGTGCGTTTTTAAGGTATTTTTCAGTCGAAATTCCCTTTCTGTCTATCTGGTAATTAATCCCATCAAATTTATTTTTTAACCTTATACCCAAGGCGACATTTTATTGATAAAAATTAAACTAACAGCATCTAATCCTTATCTCTATCCCCAGGAGGGCTAGAGCTGCTCATGATTTCGAATTGACCTTTTGGAAAACATAAAAAGGAAATACCAAAAATAGCACTACAAAGCACAATCCCTTCTTATGGCCAAAGGGTGTTGTATACAAGGTCTAAATACCTTTTGGCGAAATTGTCGATGTATTTTGGGAATTCCCTGAATTCTTCAAAATCAATTTTTGACGCATGCCTTCATGTGATAACCTTTCACCATTTAAACCATTTGTATCATCCAAAGGGGCACAATAATTCCAAGAACAGCTTCGTGTCACGACCGATGACGACGGCAAGAAGTCAAATTTAAAATAATGTGTCAATAAAAGTCCTTAAACCGAGACAATCTGCCACCATTCCACTTCGCTCTTGTGCGCTCGTCTTCTTTGTCGTTGTGTCGTCAGTTGGTCCTCCATAAATGAATACCTATTCAGAATAAATAAATTCTTCTTTGGGGATTTGTCAGGCTTTCTGGGACACAGCCAACCATAGATTATCTTTGGAATCCCAGCTCCATTTGCTGCTCGGGCATTGAAATAAGCTTAATTGACTGTCAGGAGCAATAAATGTTTCGAATATTGATTTTAGTTGGCGCGCACACACATCGCCAGCATAAGCATAACATAGATTCTAAAATTCCAGGATTACAGGTACCTACACACGAAAAATTGGAACACACACAGACCAATACTGCAGATACATAAATATTGGCACACTAATGCCTTATATACTAGTGCGGCGGATTAACTTTGTACCAATAAAAGTGCTTTCGATCGTCCCGGTCGGGTCGTTTTTGATATATTTGTCGGTTGTTTGTTGTAGCCTGTAGCACATGTAAAGGACATTCGACCAAAGAAGGGGTCGGGGGGCAAAAATTGGGAATCGATAATCCGCTGGGATTGGGTTCAATACATACCACAACAGGTGTAGTTTATGTTAGAGTTGAGGACGCTGGATGGTTTTTTATTATTATTTTTTTGTCCATAGACCGCCTGAGGGAATGTTCATAAATTTACAGACTCTCAATGGAGCAACGGTATTTAGCTTTGCCGAGTTTCATTTGGGGTAAAATGATGTATGTGCCGGTGAATTGTGTGCCAGGAATTTTGGGATTTCAATGGAATTGTTGTGGTATCTCAGACGATGAATGAAATGCTCCTTAGGACTTGCATGAGATGGGGGTTTGAGGTCAGCACTAAGGGATGCGAGGCAATTCGAATTCGTTTATCATTTTCACTGTAATAACTGTAGATAAACACACGAATTAAGTAAAAGAGTTCGTACTCGTATCCGTATGCCAAGTGTGTGTGTTAGAATGGTCTCACTGGATTTGATTTAATCAGGCCATGCACGCAGTGGTGTAGACTGTAGATTATTACGAGAGAAGATGTATTTACTTTGACATAAGAACCGTAAGGCAAATGGGTTATCTCTAGGGATTGTGCGGACAGAATAAGATATGTGTAAGAACAAATAGCTAAGTAGCATGATAGCCACAATTATGGTTTAAGGAAGCAGATACCGCATTGCAGAGCATGGCTTAGCTTGTGTTGCTTTGGGGCTTGGTTCGTTGGTTGCTTACACCTGTTTAGTGCATGTTCAGTAAGGAGATGCATACCTATTTGTCGTTGTGGATGAAATATTTGCAATCGTTTTCTTTGAGTAAGCATAATGCAATGTAAACGCTCTATGGATTCTAATCCTCTTACCTTAATTTATATTTCTATTGCACACATGATAAGTTTAGTTGAATGTTCTGCCGCCACCGCCGTCGGGTAATTCCAATATTTGGAGTGATACTAATAATGCGTACACTGTTTCGAGGATTATCTTGTAAAGGAAATTAAGGAAAAGAAAAATAATTTGTAAAGCTTAAAGGTGGATTGTTTCGCAAGAAAACCCATTTTTTGCTCTATCGCTGGCTTTGGTTGCTCTGCGCTTATCTTGAACACCAAATCAGCATGCAGAATTACAAACCCAGTGCTGAAATGGCTGAGATGTCATTGAAAAATTATTGCTACATGCAAGCCGTATGCTGTGTCAAGAATCCATGCAGGAACTTTATTTGTGACTACTCATGCATATATTTTTACAAACTGCATGTGCTAGGGTATAGTACGCGACATGTAAAAACGCAACATATGCGAAGCTGTCAAAAGTGACAAATGAGAGTCACCAAGCTAGTAGGTACACGGATTATATGCATTGGGTGAACACATGTCGACATCAAACTGACATCAGACCAACATACGTGCATATGTGGCTTTCTACATGCAGCATACTATACAGCCAACTAGACATCACATCTTCTATAGCTGCTTAATTTTTAATACAATGCCCTTTTTTTGTATCTCTATACATTTGTTTGTAGTTCAGCCAATGTAAACGTCGGATTAATAGAAAGTAGCTATTTCGAACTAGATCTTTACATTTTGGGTTGTAATTCATTCCCACTAAAGCCATTTTTTACAAAAGTAAAAAAAGGAAGGTTGAAGCACGCCAACATTCCGGAGGAATGCAAGCATCCACTTGTACCCCCGTAGAACTGCAGTTTCACCAAAACTATTGTCAGGCATCTATACATCTGACAAACTACAGACAGACAAAAGTTTTGGATAGTGAACGTAAGGGATATCGCGAGGCAGACTGTTCGTCAGTGCCCCAGTTGCGTCCGATATCGACCTAAATTGTTGTAGTACAGGTAATGGGCAATTTGCCTTCAGAGAGGCTTACATCAGCGCGTCCATTTCAGTGTTGTGGAGTCGATATCTGTGGTCCAATCTACACTTACATCAAAATTCGTGGCAAGACCCCATATAAATTGTAAGTGGCAGTTTTTGTTTGCTTTTCGTTGAAGGCTGTCCATTTAGAAGCCGTGTCTGATTTATCTACTGACGCTTTTATCACGGCCCTGAAAAGGATGATAGGTCGTCAAGGTCTCCCAAGAGATATTCAATGCGATAACGCAACCATTTATGCTGTTCAGAAAATCTAACAAAGAAACAATAACAAATTTTTGTACCCACCCCACTTTGGTTGGATTTGGCCGTCGGTAGGTAGGTAGCTGAAGGCTATATGGACAGGAGTTTGGCACGAAGCAAGCTCAAATTCGAAGAGCTAACAACAGCGTTGGTAAAGATCGAGGCCGTGATGAACTCAAGGCCGTTTACTACAATGTCCTCTGATCCGAATGACATCGAAGCACTTACTCCAGCGCACCTTCTCATCGGGTCATCGCTAAAGACAGTTGCAGAGCCAGCAGTGAGAGTCGCAGACATTAGCTACATCGAACATTGGCGTCGAATAAACGCTGTGAAGACCCACTTTTGGCAGAGGTGGCCCAAGGAATTCATCCACGAAATGCAGCAACACACAAAGTGGACATTGTGTAGTCCAAATCTATCCACTGGAACACTCGTCATCATCCATGAAGACAACATCTCACCCGAAAAATGGCTTTTGGGCAGAGTAACACCACCAAGGGACCAGAAGGCATCGTCGGAGTCGCTGACATGAAGACAACCCGTGGAGTATTCAGACGTCCCATCCGCAAGCTAGCGCAGCGATTCCGTCTTGAAAGAGAGTTTTTTGAAAAAGGGTTTTTGGAAAAGCAGATATCATCATCATCACCAACCCAGAGCAAACTCATCTGAATTTTTGTTAGCTTGCTTCGAAGCCAAGCACTACTTCGCTATTGTGAATGTATTTTATTATTGACAACAACCAACTTTCGAACTTAACGAATAGAATGACGGATATCCAAGAGTTAAACCAGAGAAGCTTTAAAAGCTCATTGTGAAAAGCTTAAATATATTAAATAGGGTGAGTTACATTCTATTGGCTTTCTTTTTTCTTTAGATATGGTGATATGGTGTTATTTTGTATTCAAACATTTTTTTACTGACTTATCTCATATTTCATTTTTACAAAAATCTCATAACAGTGAGATATCTACGTATGCAACCAACCGCACCCGCCGGCCCTGCTTGTGGTCACTGCAGAATTTAGAGTAGGTACAAGGTTCTGTATATATGCAAAGTTTTTATTTAGGGGTATCGTGAATAAATTCCGATGGAAATATTTCCCTTGTCAGCAATGTAAATCAAATTGCTGAATGGGAAATATTCCGGGCGAAATATTATTCGCGATAGGGTTGATGTTGTTTGATCAATTTTACCGCCGAAAGTACGCGTTTTTTAAATCACCAGACGCACGTTGATTCTGGGTGAAATTAAATTGAAGTTACAAAAAGAACAAGTAAAAGTGTTATCATCGGCCTGGCCGATGCTTTGATACCCTCCACTGTATGTACTGTAGGTACACGCATGTGTCTAATATTGGTTTTGTATGGAAGGTACGAGAACTACTTGACCGACATAGACAATTTTTAATACCAACTTGACAACTGTAAAAACAAGTCCTCTCACAAAATTTTATTCACCTTAGTCGATTCGTTTGGACGCTATCGTGCTTTTAACAAACAGAGAGACACATGGGTCTAATAGCGGTTTTGTATGGGAGGTACTAGAACTGCTTGACCGACATAGCCCATTTTCAATACCAACCTGACGACGATAAAAAGAAGTCCTCTCACAAAATTTAATTTGCCTACGTCGATTCGTTTGGACGCTATCGTGTTTTCAACAGACAGACGGACAGACAGATGGACAGACAGACAGACGGACAGACAGACAGACGTACATGGCTAAATCGATTCAGAATGTGATCCTGATTCAGAATATATACCCTATACTCCGGTGACTCCTTCTTGGCGTTACAAATGTAATGACAAAGTGAATATACCTTCCTGTGGAGGGTATAAAAAGCGGATACGTTTTAAATTGTGCGAACAGGGAATTTTAACGAGGGATTTAATAAGTAATTGTCTAGGTAGGTGGGAGATTTAGGGAAAAAGAGAAAAAAAAAATATGCACGACTGGGTCGCACGAAACTTTCTCGTTTATTACGGCGAACCTCGTAGAATCTCAGAGTCATTTCAACAAATTTTACGCACCCACTCAAGGTGTACTTGGGTTTGGAAAAATTTAATATGGGAATTATCGTTAATATTAGGACTAGCACAAAACAAAAAAACGCCTCCTAGCGGTGAACCCACAAACTCTAGATACGAAGTTTGAAACAAATCCGTCCAAGCGTTTAGATTTCAGAACTATGGGACAGACAGTCATACGGACAGACAGAATTGCGAGACCCACTTTTTTGTGTTCCCCTATCATCGTATTATCAGAATTGATTAAAATCTCGAGTTCGAAATTTTGTACGAAAACAATCTAGGTATCTTTCTCGTACTATTGTCGACCATTACACCTATAGAGCCCTAGGTATCGGACCGGTAATTTTGACCGAATGGCTTGCATGTATTCTGATTCTATACGACTTTTTATTAGAACTCGGTTCGGTTATTGTTCTTATAAACTAACCCCAACAGCTTGAAGTAGAAATTAGGTCATACGAATTTATTATGATTGCTCACAAGGATATGTGAGTTTTCCCTTAAACCTACTTAACTTGGATGACAATATAGGTACTTACTTTCCCAACTCCTTGGGTATGCTAATGAATCATTTCTTTTCTGTACATTAACTTTCACAACATATAATCGCCTTTATATCCATCAGCGACCTTGTTAACATGAAATCACAATAAGTAGGTCTATGTACGTACTAACGTCATTGATTCGTTCATAGTTTTATTAATAAATTATTCTAATATCTAATTCCTAAATCGTAACTAGTAGTTATTATGAATATGAAGTCATCATGTCCTATATCTACCAGTTTATGCCATTTCTATCTGTCTCTTGCCAAGAAAATCGAATACACAATAAAAAATAATATTTTATACCATATAAATGATATAATAAAATAAATCTCGCCTATAAATTAAAAACGAAAAATACCACAAAAAAATCCAAAAATATCGCTATAATAGAAAAGAGGGTCGCCCACAAAAACACAGCCCCCCTACCGATTTTCATAAATATAAAACAATTCCATTTAGTAAAAGAATGATTTATGCTAAAAGCGTTTCACTGTGGTGTTGTAATTTTTCTTTATTTGTTGCAAAATCTGCTCCGTGTGTGTAAAATTGTAGATTATATATAATTTTTTTGTTTTATAATTATTTACAGTGTAACATGTAGCGGCGGCAGTATAGAAAAATTCCAAAATAATAATGAGAAAACAAACATTCACACGAATTATTCGTAAACGTTATAAATAAAAAAAATTCAAATAAAAACAAAAAAAGAAGATATATTTAAATGTAAAAGAACAAAAAAAAAATAAATACATTTATTACTGTCTTAAGAATTAATTGAGCATGCGAGCGACTGCAGCGAAAATAGCAATAGTAAAAGCAATTGGTCCAGTTGCTGTTGAACTGTTGCACAAGTTATCTGTGCAAACGTCACAGGAGATTTGTTTAACGTACGGGAGTGATGGGTCGGATTGGCAACCAGAAGATGTTGCCTTAACATCACCGAAGAAACAGTTGCGTAAAACGTGCTTAACTCCGCTCACTAAAAAGAAAAAAATATGAATTATATTTTTAGTATAAAGAAGTAGTATGTAGAATGTATTTCAATATGCA
The DNA here is from genome assembly GCA_949372485.1 of Cheilosia soror. NCBI lineage: Eukaryota > Metazoa > Arthropoda > Insecta > Diptera > Syrphidae > Cheilosia > Cheilosia soror. Next base: position 137,447,604 of record OX443561.1, on the reverse strand, counting down.
ACGCAAAATTAATATTAAATCTTGCATTTTTAAAGCATTTTTTTTTTATGAGAATAAAATATTATGTATATGTATTTTTATGGATTGGGTACACGATCCCGAAAACCAAAATCCCGAAAATGCAAAATCTTAAAAACCTAATATCCCGAAAACCCACAATCCCGAAAAGCCTAAAATCCAGAAAAAAGAATCCCGAAAAATTATATAAAATGAAAAATTTGCGCACATTTTTCGGTATTGTGGCTTTTTGGGCTTTCGGGATTACATTTTACGGGATTCTGTCCGACTCCCTATTTTTATTCGGAATATTCGAAATATATAAAATTCGAACGACAATAGCATCCAAGCTTCAAAACAACGTACATCACAATAACCATTAATAAGATTATGATTATCCTAGTACCGCAAGTAAGGTCGTCGAAGCATGACGATAAAGGCTTTACACGCTATAACCAATATGAAGTATCACGCAACAGTGACAGTTCTGAAGAAGGTGTACTATAAAGTAACACCATATCTTTGCAGCGACTGATGCGAAATGCGGCTTTAAAATAAATAAACTGCGGCAATAGCGATTTGTTCTGGAGCAGTTACTTTTTTCGAAAAAGATTCCACAAATATAATAAAATCGCAATATTTTCCAGCAATAAATAGAAAATAGGCTTAAACACCTATAAGTGGGATGTTTTTATACCCTCCACAGGAAGGTATATTCACTTTGCCATTACGTTTGTAACGCCAAGAAGAATTCACCGGAGACCCTATAAAGTAAAGAAATCACGATAGCGTCCGAACGAATCGACTTAGGCAACTGAAATTTTATGAGAGGTCTAGGTCTTATATTTATGGTCTTCAAACTTCAAGTATTAAAAATGGTCCATGTCGGTAAAGTAGTTCTGCTACCTACCATACAAAACTAATATTAGACACATACTAACTCGCATGGCAAACATTTTGCATGACTTTTATGCAGTGGAGGATATCAAAGTATCGGCCAGGCCGATGATAACACTTTTACTTGTTTTAAAGTGAAATATTTTGAATTTTAGGGGCTTCCAATTTGGTAAGTATAGGTTTTTTCTGAAATCTTTAGAATAAGTACAAAAACTTTAGCTATGTCAAATGGCAATAGTAAATATATGAAATATTATTAATTGATGTGTAAATATTAAAATTATTTTAATTTAAAAACTGTAGTAGACGACGCTTATTTCTTACAGATTTTTGAAAATGCTTAAGGACAAAACAATTTATGATAAGGATCGGCTTCAACTAGCTGCAATAAAATGTGGACAGATTTCAGAAAAGAGAGCCTCAGAAGTTTACGGCATATTTACCAAACCAAGATCAACAATTTCGACTTGGAGCCACTTTTAAGAAACCCAGTCTGAATAATTGAAGAAATGGATTTTATATTTTTTAATTAATAATTCGTGTTTTCGTTTTATTAATGTCAAATAAAGGAGCATTAAATGCATTTTAATAAATAAGTAGCTATTATTTTATCATTATTTTTAGGTGGCAACAACTGTAGTTCCGTAGAGCGACAAATACTGTACAAGGTACAAATTACTATAGTTTTTGAGAGATATTTTTTATAATCCATTTAATTGCAAATTTAAATCCCTCAACTCAAAAAATACATTTTTAGTTAAAAATTCCTTAAGCGATATATAAATGTATAACATATTAAAATCGCTTTGAAAATAAAAAAAAATACGTTTGTTTGTAGTGAAAATTCCCTTATGGGTGCCAAAAACTGTATCCTTTACCTACAGTACGATTGTAGTGAGGGGTAAAGTTAGTTAGTACCATATTTGATATTTTTTATGCATTTATCAAATCAGTGGGGAATTCCTAAATTCTCTGGATATTAACTGCAATTGTTTGTTATTTCAAAATATATCGACCGATTGAGATTTGTGTATGATATACGAAAAATCTAAATCTTTTGCCTAAAATATCTGCTATGTGTATTTAACAGTTTTTATAAAAATTCCAAGCAATAATTCTTGACATAAAGATACAAGACATCATTGTCTATATGACTTTTATGATGTAAACTATTAGGTACATAGATTTGTTTATGAAAAAATTCTACTTAGGAAGCACAGGGCGTGAAATTGTTTTCAAAGTTCGTCTTTTCCCTCAGATGTCCACTTGTTCGTAAAATCAACAACAAAAAGCAATGAGCATAACAATAAATTATATTAAATTTTATACAATTTCCATTTTCTTTTCATTCGAGATCATAACAATCTGATTGTCATAAATAACCCCATGACTCAGTGAAAAAGTGAAAAACATTATGCCAGTACCAGTATCCGTGGGATGGGAAACACCTCGAAGTGAAGGCGCCCTTTCAAAGATCTACACAATGCTAAGTTAAATAATTCTTTATACCATTTCTAATACTGGTCATGTGTCAAATGACTGATCTTTTCTGTAATTTGTACAATGACTTTTAAACTTTGTTGTTGAGTAGCAATTAAGCAGTCAGAGGAAATGACCAATTTCATAGGCTTAGAAGACGTAGGCTAATGAATTAGATTATACGAATGATGTTTCATGGCTTACACTTTCACTTGGACTGTCTAATTAGATTAATTCACTAATTTTGTTTTCCATAGCAAAAGTGATGCTGCGATGCGACTGCAATAAGGTCGATGGAATAGTAAAAGTTTTTTGTTGCGTTTGGGAAAATGCAGTGAAAATGAAAGTAAGACTAGATGTTGTTTTTTTAGAAAAGATTTTCATAGAGCTTTGTGTACTAATTGGAGGCAAGATTTTCGGTGATTTTGGTAGAAAGTTGACTACATTTTGAACTAAATAGCAGAACAAATCAAGCATTCCTCTGGAGTGGCTGTATGCGCCCACATTAGAATTGGTCTCACCAAATTCGCTTAGTAATGTATTGACATTTTTCACAACATGGGCTTCTGTCCAAAAACAAGTTCATACATTTATATTTAAATCGTTAAATCGTTTTTATAAAACATTTTGCATTTAGGAACAAAATTGGTCAGTATTTTATTTGGAGGGTATGTAGAGGTGACTCTTTTGCTTTCCTAGACTCAATTAGCATATTTGTGCCCACTTTCGTTGCCAAAACTTAGACGATCCAGGTTGTCCAGTCCATACAAAAATATGTTTGCTATAATTATTGTGCCACTAGAGTGTGGGGATCCATCTTGTGTCAACGAACTTAGTATAGAAAATTTTGGATATTGAATGGAACTTAAGCTTTTAAATCATGGATAGATATCCTAAAGGGTTTTCCAATAAGAGATGTTATTTTGGTATTCAAAGAAAAATGTAATTTTTTGAGATAAATGATCGGATGTTTATTTCATAATAAAGAGGAATATATGCCGTTAATAATGAAAAACAACATCAGCCACATGGCCACCACGAGCCTGTATTGCGGTTCGACAAGGTGCTTCACGACGACCAAAAAATGCTTTAGTTTTGCGAACTGTGACTACAAGATTTTCACCATTTTTGTAGTGAATTTTAATATCGTTCCATTTTTAGTAATGGCGTATTTGTCAAATGTCAAAGAATAAAAGCTTCAAAAGTGATAGCTACCGAAATAGCGGGCCATTCACAATAACACCTCTCATTGGAAAACCCTTTTTATGCTGCCCCCCGCCCCCTGCAACCTCCCGCTTGGGATCACTGTTGGATTTGGATTAAGTACGTGGTTGGGTGTATGGAAAAATATTTCTTCGTCGAAACAAGTTAAATGAACTAATTCCCACTTTTCTCATATTGGGACTTAATTCATTGGGAATTTGTTCATAATGAACTACGAACTATTTCCCAAATATGTACCTATATGAACTAAATCCCGCTGCATATTTGGTGGGACTTGGTTTATTTGGCTAGTGGAAGTTAGTTCCAGTTGGGACTTAGTTCGGGCCGAATTTAGGAGTGGGTATGGGTAGGTAAATATTACTAAATTGAAAAATTTCTTTTGTCTATTTTAAATAATAATGATCGAACCCCTGCCTCACTTGACATTTGACAATTGACTGATATGTTTGTGAATATTATGAGCTCGGCTTTAATAGTGTTTTAAAGTGTAGACGTCAATACCGTTTGTTAGAGAATTGATTTCGAAGTTGGTGAATTAAAACGTCACACTTTAACAAAAATGCCATTGTCTGCAAATGTCTTTTTTATTGAACACTCGTCACAGCTAAACAAAATAAAACGATTCCATATCGCTTACACAAAGTAATTTTATAATTTTATCATTGAATGGCCAAAAGTAGCAGAAACAGATGATGGTACAGAAAATTAAAGTATAACAATCTACTTTGATGTAGCATTATTTGTATTAATAGATCAGATCGCTCTGGGTACGCAGGGTTGAGAGCATGCTCGACGTGCTCGAACTTTGTTCAGTGCTCTACTCTGATCGATAAAAGAAAAACGCTTATTATGTACATACTTTCACTACAAATATGTTCGCATTTTGTTCTTGCGCGTATGTTTAGACGAATCGCTGGTGAATCGCGGCATTCGAGGCGATGCCAACCATTTCGCACGAAATATCGGCTATCGGCGGGTATTGTCAGATGAACTTTCAGGTTATCTAAAATACTTGTATGAAAATTCAATTCTGCAATTCTGACAGCAAGTCTGAGTAAAAATTTACCTCTTGATAGAAAAAAAAGCAATTATTAAAAACAATATTTTTTTTTTTAACCAAATACACTTAGGGCCACCTGCACCAAACTCATTTGACAGCAGTATTTATTCTTTTATTCACTGTTTAGCTCTATTCCGCTGTTAGGTAAAAATTGTGTTGCACATGTACCCTTATTTAACTATCCGTGGATAAATTCATAAAATATTTATCCAGTCTCGAAAGGCTGGATAGTCGTGACCAAACGTCAAATAGTAAAAGAAAGTGTCAAGTACTTGGTAGTGTGAAAAATAAAATCAACACAAAGAATGGATATAAATATTAGTTTAATTTCCGACGATTGTGGTTTTATAAATATGTAGCTACTTTTATAACCGTGGAATATTCGAAAGAAAAAAAACCATTTCGATGTCAGCGAATAAAATGCGGCGATATGATAGGAGTGCATGAATCGAATCGACAGCATGTTACCCATGACAGGGTTACTCGCATGCGATAGCTCAACTCAGACCAAAATACCTACATTAGATTTTCAGAAACAACAGCAGAACAATAGATAAAGTTGCAACAAATTTCTATAGCGTGGCACGATTACCTACCTCGATTTCTAAAATTTGGAGCCCTATAGCGCTATTGGAATTATCTGACATTAATTTCATCCACTGCACGAATTTATTTACCTACGTCTGTAGCTTTTATTTGCCATTTATTCGACAGTTCAATGTATTTTCAAATGTATAAATTATTAGAAATACAATGATTTGGAATACTCAACTTTGAATAATATCTTTAGCACTTAACTTACGTAATTAAAGAATACGTAAGCTTAGACTTTACATTACAAAGCAAACTTGTGTAAATATTAACTGTAGGTATGCATAAACCGCATTGGAATCCCATCAAAAAGAGAACAACATTGAAACTTATAATACGTAGAGAAGATAGAGATTTCTATAAACATTTAAACGTATTTTTAAATAAATATTATTTTTACTCATTTCGCAAAGAGTCTGTTTGGCGCTATTATTTTAAAAGATCAGCATTAATACTCACACTTGGAAAATACGCAAATTAGGGGCAACGTAAATGGAGCATCACTATATACAAAAAATGCACTTTGAATGAGTCCGCCTACGTACATAATATTATATATGTCTAAGTTTGTGTTTCTCAAACCAATTAACATGCATCTAAAGTTGAATGGCATGTATTTAGCATTATTGACGTTATTTATGATATGTCAGAATAAGCATTCACGTGGATCGGATTGGCTTTGAAATTTAAAATGAGTGCAAAGTGTGTATTCGTTGGAGGGTGATGTCACAAATGCTGGCTGCGGCCGACAACTTATAGTAAGTTACTCGCAGAAAAAGTCAGCCGAATTGAGATTACTTCTTTGTATTGCTGGGGTGACTCGAAGAGATTGCTTAAGGAATACCAGTATAGAAGAGGTGCTTAATTATTTCGAGCAGCTATACTGGACTTGGTGATGGACTATAAACTCTGTGCTATCATGCAGGCGTCCTATGGGTTGGCTAAGGGTGAGTTTGATATCAAGTCCGAAATCACTTCTCTACACGTATGGGAATTGTATGTACTTGATGCGTTAGAGTCGGTAAGTGGTGGCGAAAGATCGAGAGTTGATAAGGCTTCAGTTAAGCATCGTAAACCCGCGACCATTGCAATGGAAAAGACCGGAAAACGAATTGGTTATTGGTAAGTATTCTATGACATCTTAGAGCCTGAGTTTATAGTAAGTAAGGATAGTGGTCGATGGATGCAATTTCCTGGAAACTGAAATAATTCAACTGAGATTGTGACGAGGCTATGAACTTTTAACTTTCAGGCAATGAGAAAGCAGACGAATTAGCAAAACAAGGTTCGACAGCTGTTTCAGAACAAGCTGATCCCTCTGTGGATATCCCGCCTTGCACACTCAAGCTTGAAGCAGAAAGGAAAGCCACAAGTGAGGTTAACGCAAGATGGGCCACTTTAAACACTTGTAATACCATAAGAATGCTATGGCCGTCCTTCAACGAATCCAAAACCAAGACGATAATGCGGAAGGATAGGAAATCCCTGTAGGTATCATAACAGGGCACAACACCTTGTGGTACCATATGAAGAAAATGGGCTTAACGGAAGAAGAACTTTGCAGAGGCTGTGGTGATGAGGAAGCTCTTGAGGATACAACCCACTTCCTATGTCACTACCCACGTCTCCAACACACCAGGTATAAATTCCTAGGGAGTCACTTCTTCAACGACCTAGACGAGCTTTTCAGCACATCAATAGACAAGATAATGAACTTCGTCAAATCAACAAGATGGTTTGTATGCAGCAGCACAGTAAATAATTTGAATACGGGGTTATAATGGGTAAGGGACAACCTCTTTCCCCCTATGGGAATCACAATGGGTCAGCATTGACCTGAGTGTGGCACGGAGAAATCCTCACCAGCCTACAAACCTAACCTAACCTATCCACCTATCAATCAAGTACGTACAAAGTACGAATTCAAAATATGGCGATGCGGAAAGTTGCTCTGAAAAATACAAAAACTCACACCAGCGAATGGTTGCGAAAAGCCATTGGCGAAGGGTCCTCTATGTGTGTTTGTGCCCTCAAGCGCCAACTACTAATTTGTACACCCTCCACATTAAGGTATATTCCCTTTCCCATTACATTTCGAACGGCAAGAATGATTCACCGGAGACCACATAAAGTATTATGCACTCGTATATATACTTATTCGCAGTAGCGCAGTGGTTAATGTGCTGGACTACTGTGCGAGGGATCCCAGGTTCGATCAAATTACATCTTAAGGTTATTTCTACTGCGCCACCTCTCGCGAACATCTGCCAAACATCCGAGAGTATGACTGTCCTGAAAAGGTTTCTCAATTCAACTGTTCGGACTCGGCATAAAATTGTAGGTCCCTTCCATTCGTCCCAAAATAGAAACTCACACAAAACGAATGGTTGCGAGAAGCTAGGCCTAGGCCCTAGGGTGTCTACAAGCCTGTTGCGACACCTATTTTATTCTTATATATACTTTTTCTGAATTAGGATCAAATTCTGAATCGATTTAGCCACGTCCGTTTATCTGTCTGTCTGTCTGTTAAACACACGAAGCGTCCAAACGAATCGAACTAGGCGAATTAAATTTTGTGAGAGGCCCTCTTTTTTACCTTCGCGTCGCGGTCGTCAGGTTTTTTGGGGGAAAATTGTAGTTCTGGTCCCTCCCATACAAATACAAGACCAATATTATAAGATACAGTTGTGTATTAACTCCAATGCCTAATACTTTGCATGACTTGTATGCAGTCGAGGGTATCAAAGCGTCAGCCAGGCCGATGATTACACTTTTACTCGTTTTATATATTGAAAGCAAACATTTTTTTTTTCAATCAACCTTTTTTAATAGACTCGTTTCATGTGTAACCAATAAGTGCGACTCTAACGTAGAATTACTCATTTAATATTCATAGAATATTACTCACCCACCTATTTTGTTGCTTATCATATTTCCGAGCGAAGTTAATGAATTTATTATATAAGTAGCTACCTATTGACATGTAGAAACACACTTACAGTCGTGTCTGGATATAGTGAACACCCGATTTAGTGAACACCTCGATATAGTGAACAGATAAAATTTTACATGAAGTACTCTAAATAGTGAACAATCGAAAACCTCTAAATAGTGAACAACATTTTTGCAGCCACTTCAAGCTAAAAACAACAAAAAAACACATAAGAGGATCACAAATAAGGCGGGCATTCCCCGTAAATGTTACGGGGATAACTCATTGATTGCTTTGTCGGGTGCTTTTGTGTGCAGAATAGCGTTTGTGTCGTGTGACAGAAATCTGATGATGACGACCAAGACTAAACATAAATCACAAATCCTGTAAAAAATTCTGAAGCTATTGAAAGTTTCAAGCTATCGCATGGACTAAGACCAACACAACTGATTATGCTGGGGCTGCCATACTAGCATTACGAAGTCTACGCCAAAAAGCGGTCAAAAAGTCAATTTTGCAATAAACATACATAGGTATATTTGTATGTGTTTTCCTTTGAGCAAATAAGATAATTTAAAAAAATATGTCAACCTTGTTATAGTGAGCAATCTGGATACAGCGAAGTCTTGCAAAAAATAGCCCACTATATCCAGACACGACTGTATATGAATTTGTTCCTTTCTATGTTAACTAACATTTCTTCGAGAATTAATATTCAAATGGAAAGCCTCGAATACTTATACAAATCAGACATATCGTCACCGCTATGATAAACTCCAAATTCTCGAAAGTCGCTTACGAACCTACTCATTATATTTAAACAATATTTTATGTATGTGACCATTAGTGGGTGTGCCATGCCATTTCACTGTTGTAAGAATTGAAAAAAAAAAAAAAATTATATAGAAAATCTCACAACGCAATTGATTATGATTAGTGCTTGTTAGCCTTGAGCATGTAATACAATGCAGCACAGTATAATTCGAATACACCCTTGAGTACTCAAATCAACAGTATGACGATGATCTCAGAATAACAGGTTGATAAGTATGTAGGTATGTGAATCAGATGAATTTTTAAAGTGGGCTTAAAATCGATTTTGTAATATATTACAATGGAGACTTCTATATTTAAATGAGCCTACGATACGTATGACACCTTTTCGTTCTTTCCATAAATATTATAAATATTACAAAATCCCTCTTCATCTATAAAATGCAGCTATACTGTGTTCACTTATAGCTTTTAGTGTTGTAATAAACACCGCCCAAAAGAGCCTTCAGCATAAATGCACGAGTACCTACCTAGATTAAGAATTAACGACGAGACCAACATCAACTCTAATTTATTATAACCCCCCAAATTGAATAGGGGATTCCCCTCAATCAGTTTTAAATGAATCCTGTTTCTCATCATTTGATCACAAAGTTAAAGGCTACGAGATAGATAGATAGATTTATAGCAAGTGACATTATGAAACATGTCATAGACCAATAACCCACAGTAATTTTTAAGTGAGAGAGGTCCCTAACCGGGAGAGACATCTCTAGCTCTACCTACTTGGATAAAAAGTTCAAGCAAAGCGCAGCAAGTTGAATTTAAAAATTAATGTTTGGAAGCAAACTGAGATGTTTTGGTTCAGTGCCTATGTCTATGTATCAAACATTAAAAGGTCGATATTAATTTTTTGAATTGAATGTTTTTATGTATATCTATAGGTATCTCGAAAACAATGAAAGTTGTTTTTGAGATGATAATTGTGGGTATTAGTATTATCTAACTAGCATTAACTTTCAATTCAATGACAGGTTTTGGGCCAATATTAAAATGACCAGCAGAAAGAAAATTTTAAGTAGGATATTGAATCGGTGAGTGACAGTCAAGTCACAAGCAATATACATTTAACCACTGCCCTATTTCAGAGGTCGGAATTAGAAAGTGTTTAAATTACTATAATATGTGTTTTGAATGTGGTTTAGTTTAGTTGTTAGCACTGGATTACTTTAACGAATGTTATGTGCTAAAAAAAATCCTAAAAGTGACTATTGAAACAAGTTCATATTTGTTTGCGTCAAAGAAAGAATATCCCTTACATTAAATGCCAGCCAGAAGCCAAATTAATCCTTAAACCAACCATAGACATTCAATATTATAGATTGGACTTAAATACGAACCGATCCGAAAACTGGAGGTCTTTCGATTTTTTAAAGCTAAAACTCGTGCCATGGAATTTCATGGCTGGGATAAAAATCTTGCCTACTTTGGCTTTGATTCCTGTCCAAGAATATCCTTTGGAATTTTTTTTGTATGTAAGAGGCGCCCGCGCCTTTGTCCAATTTTGACCAATTTACATAGTCTGCAAATTTGAGCATAATCTGTTCGGTGGTTTTCGAGATATACGATTTTGAATGTTTTTTGTATGGGAGGTGCAGGTGCTACGCCCCTTTTTACGCTTGTGTGGGCAAATATTCCAATTGTCCTTTCCGTAACTTTCTTATTTGGACTAGTAAAAATAAAACAGTAGCCAAAATGGACCTGTCGTTGTCAAGTGATGCGATAACCAACGAACAGCATTTCAAGCATTGGAGGAAAAGAGATTCCTGTGCACGTTGCTTTTAGAAATAGGTTGATGGGTAATAGATATCGTTATTATTGTGGGTATTGTGGTTGAATTACTAAAGGGGCAGAACAAAGCTGGCGATTTCGTGTGACTACTTTAGCTAACTTTAAGCTGGTTAATTTTGTATGCCCCTTAATACTTTTGAATTTGTAGATTGTTTGCCATAAAAAAATCAAAATGACTGTCCTCATACAAGAAGTAATGAAGACAATTTCTTATTTACTTGGACAAAAATAAACTATAAGTGAACTCATCTTTGAAAAAAAGACTCAATAATAAATTTAGTTTCCTGTCAAATTGGAATAAACTTTTTCATCATATTAGACAGCGAAATTATTAAGTTCACAAACTTGCCCAAGTCAAAGACGGCAATAGATAAGGGGATCATGACGTTAACTAGAACGACTAAAATCTAGAATGGTCAAAATCTCGAATATGAATTTGATAAATCTCGAATGCAAAAATCTAGAATGGGTCAAAGTCTAGAAAGTACAAAAATCTCGAAAAAAATCTAGAAAATAAAACTGTAGAATAAGTATATGTGAATTTCTACAATCTTTTACACATTTCTGTAACACAAAGTTTTCAATGCTCATCTTATGATGATCACGTGCGGGCTAATTGAACACATGCTCTTGTAAGACTGAAGAAATTATTACTGTTTAAGACAAAGAAGAGGGACGCTGTGCTAAAAATCATGTTTCTATTCTATCTATGTGACTTTTCTAAAACTGACTTTTTTTCTCTTGATTTGGTTAATTGTTGTACACTATATCTTCAGCTACTCCAGTTTAAGACCAACGGATTTTTTATTAGGATCGTGAAATTAAGACCGATATTTCTGTAAAAAAAATAAAAATAGTCTCGGTAAACATCGAGTAAATAGTGCGTCTAGGCAGATTTGGTGGTTCGTCTACTGATGAGCCCACCCACGACATCGGGGCGAAAGGCATTTGGAGTTGATTCCACTTAAATGTTTAATAATATTTTGGTAAAAATATTGATAAAAATCTTTACGAATTGGACACCTCGATATGTATTAAAATTTCTCTGAAAAGCTGGCCTAACATGTTAAGAAAGTTTTCAGGAAAATTAATAAACGGGTTGATTCTATCTTACCTGACCTTATACTTCTCATTTTAATCGACAATAAATTTACGCGACAAGAGTACAAAATATTATAGTACCTATCTACTTAAAGATTTTTGGCTTACGGTCTTATTTCTTATCTCTTATCTACATCAAAGATTGGAACTATTGTATTCCTCTGCTACGCAAAAAAATAATTCGATTCGCAAAACCTATAGGAAAAGGCGTCTACTTTGTATGTAAATATGTCATAGATAAAAAAATGTGCACGACTGGGTCGCACGTAACTTTCTCGTTTATTGCGAATCTCGCAGAAATTTACGTTTTAGCAAATTTTACGTTTAAAATCATACCCACTCAAGGTGTAATTAATACCGTAAATACATACTACATAAACATAAACCTACGTATTAACTAGAACACTTTATTACTTTCAAATTTCACCCCGAACTGACACTTGAAGGAGGCAAGTAGGCGATGAATTTCAAATTATATTGCTATGTACTGAAGTTTTGGACTTTACAAAAATATACCGTGTGTGAATACAGATCGGGATTTGGGTAGTCATTTTTGAGAAATATTCATAAAACGGCAATATTAGAGTTTTCTGAGAAAAACTAAGTACGTGATCATGTTAAGAATGCTTATGTTGTCTTAAATATGTATTTTGATCAAAATCGTTAGAGCGGTTTTTTGTAAAATTATGCTGACAAATGTTACAATTTGGATTCGATTGTTTAGCTGAAAACTGAGTACGACATATTCTTCAGGATATAAACATTACCTACCTAGCAGATATATTTTCATCCAAATTGAAAATGGCGTTTTTGAGATATGAGCAGTTTTTTAAAGTACTTTTATTAGGGATTTGGGTGGATATCAAAGGACGTAGTCTTTTTAGGGAAAAACTGAGTTTGCTATCAAGTTAAGAATGGCAATAGTACCTTAAAAATAATTTTTTTTGAAAATCGTTTTTACCGTTTTCGAGAAAAAGCCAATTTTCAAAACTGCCGTTGCTGGACTTTTTAGCGAAAAACTGGGTATGCAGTCATGTTAAGCATGCCTACACTAACTCAACTATCAATTTTGGTTCAAATCGTTAGAGCCGTTTTCGAAAAAATCTAAATTTAGGCATATTTCGTAAAATTTTTATATGGGAGGTACCGTTAATATTAGGGCTAGCTTAAAAAAAAAAAAACGTCCCGAGCGGGAAGCCTACAAACTCTAAATACGAAGTTTGAAGCAAATCCGTCCAAGCGTTTAGATTCCCCAGGGGTGGGACAGACAGACATACGGACGGACAGAATTGCGAGACCCTCTTTTTTGAGTTCCCCTATCATCGTAATATCAGAATTGATCAAAATCTCGAGTTCGAAATTTTGTACGAAAACAATATCTTTCTCTTAGATACTACGTATACTTACGAGAAAGTTAAAAAACTCAAAATGATTTACTGTCGATTGGCAAATGTATGTAGTAAGTTGCATTGGTGTAAAAAAAAAATTCAAATCAATTTAATTCGTGTACTAAAAATAACCAACTGTAGGTAATGCCAATCGAAAGCTAGAGCTCAACGAGTTTACGAATTCACGTTCCCAAACCGAACGATCGTAAATACCAAAATTTAAAATCTGTAATAAAAATATCGGACGTGCGCTTCTCTTGTTCTACAATCATTATCGACATCCTGTATAGTGGGTATACTTGTGTTAAAATTTTTAAATGGCATTTTTGCCTGAATTGACCAAATTGACATTTGCTTAATGTTCTCGCTGTCACAAATTATCCAATTACCAAAATGATTGTTAAATGATGTCATCGGATGATAAATACAGCCGCTTAATAGTCTACAGTTGTGTTAATTAAATTTATCTTTCGGGAAATTAAGGAAGCCAAACAGTAGTTTCATTAAAAAATGTAAACAATTGAGTCATTCTAGGTGTGATTCAAATGTCTCTAAGATTCCTTTACAACTTTTGGTCATGTGAACTTCAATTTACATGAGTAGCTACTTAAATTTATAATGCATGTCACCGTAACGACAAAAGACTCGTTAGTATGTGCTGACTAATTAATTTTTTTTACGACTGTTTTGCTTAGTCAATAGCCCTCTTTGCCGCAAAATGTGGTATTCTTTTTTTTATGTGAATAGATTTTTCTGAAAATAATAAAAATACTCGAGATACTCCACCTTTCACTGGAGCGAAAAATTTCGAATAGCAAACCACTTGAATCGACCGCCAAAACTTTAAATACAATTTTCCACTTCAGTGTCGAAAATAGAACGAAGAAAACAAAATTTGTGTTGGGACAACCCCATCCCATACCACATTACGTCAACCAAGCCAACCTAATAATAGATTTAAATACGCAATGCTAATTTTGATCATCTTGGCGTCCAAAACAGAAGCCAACGTTTGTATGCAGTACTCCCAATATTCCAAACTACGTCGTAGATTATGTACCTTTTCATCAAAATTTGTCACTGATATATGACGTCATAATGACGTATATTAATCGAGATATAACTCACCTTCATTGACGGTCTTCATGCAGCCGGTGGCGTTTTTGATTGGCAACACACTCTGTAAGAACCTTGGCACTGGTACCCTAGAGCAGTCGGCCTTGTGGATACCCTCAGAGTTGAAGTCTTCACCGCATTTGTTATCGAGCGCGGATTCGCATTGGTAACAACTGATGGCATAGGCTGCAAGCAAATAGATACACAGATATTATTGTTAAGTGTTATTTGTAAAAGATATAACCGCGCTAATCAACAAGTCTAACTCACCCGAAGAGGCCAAGGCAGCTAGGGTGGCGAGGATTAAAACACTTTGTTGCACGGAAACCATATTTACGGATAATAAAATATTTTTTTTTTTCGAATTTAGAACACGACGACGAAATTACACAAAAGTGACGAAACTCACGAACAAAAATGTATCTCAACAAGCGGTCAGTAGTGGAACGTCTTATACGTTACTTGGTTGGATCTCAACTGAACGTGTTGTTATGTTTTTGTTTTGTTTCTCCATAGGAGGGATGCCAGTTTCAATGGTATAGTACGTTTGGATGTTTTGTTGCGTGTATGTGAGTTGTAAGGGAAATTCTTAGTGTTGCTGTTGGGCGTAGTACTATATGTAGTATCTTTCATATGAAAGAGAGTGTAAAACTAGGTATTCCTAATTTTTAGGTATACACACAATACCTACGTGATATTACAGAGGGATCGTAAAGCCGAACTATAGCTTTGAGAAATTTTACAAAAAAAAGCGGGTGTGTGTGCCTTATAAGACACTTGGAAGAAATTAATTACTGGAGTGGGATATCAATCACTAGGTGTCATCTATTATTAAGCAAGCTGCCGCGGAATACCAGATCAGTTGTGGAACCACCCCCAATAGAAGAGTATAGACAATGCACAGCTAGCTGAAATGGCTGAAGATCTGTGGATGGGAAAAATTTTATTGAAAATTTCATTGTTTGATGAGATTATCTCTTAGCATGCAATGGAGGTTAATTGCATCTGTAATTGAATTCAAAATTGGGTAGCTATAACTGTGATATATGAACGTTAAAAAAAAAAAACGTTTTTGGGGCTATTTTTATCGAGTAAATGATCTCTGGACCAGCGGAATGTCTGTAGGTACATTCAAGAAGAAGTATTTGGCAACATTGCATACTTTTTTAGTCGTTAATAGATAGATATATTTATTTCATTAATAAAGTATAGCAAACTGTACATTATTCGTACAGAGATATGATTTACAAATGTATATCTTTCTACTGAAAAATTATTTATATATTATTTTTTAGTCGGAATATATATGTATTCTAGTTGTCGAAAGATTCGATGTCGAGCAGCTTATTTTCCAAACTGATCGGTCCATACATTAGTCACGTTTGGCGTATGTCCTCAACTCATTGTTCTCATGAACACACCAGCCCATGTCACAATTGATCTTTTGCGCACCAAATTCCTAAATGTCTCTCGGCTGGTTCGGAGCTGCGATTAGACCCCTTTGGACTTTTTTTATGGGGAACCGGGAAGGACCGATATTGTTATGCCAACATTCCGGAAACGATTCAAGCGCTTAAGGCCAATATCATCCAAACAATGCGTGAGCTACAGAACCAAACCATCGACAAGGTCCTGAAAAATTGGAGCAGTCTTTTTCTTCTGCTGCAAGCCTATGTTTATTATTTATGGTCTGCCAAATAGTAAATAATGAAATTATTAAAATCCACTACCTTCCTACCATTTAACAAATAACAGCAACTCTTGGGACAAAAATAATAAACTAACCTCCTAAATATTCATAGCACATTCGCTAAACATAGAACAACATAAATTCTTGATACTAAATATTATGGATAGAAATTGTGTACCACACACTATTTGGATGGATAGATAGTTTTGTGGTTGTATTGTGTATAGTTCATTGGGGTATAGTAATATGTTAATTAACAATTTGTTGAGAATTTTTTAATCACTATTCTTAGAAATGCCGGCGCTGAGAGTAGCCCTAGAATGCAAAGTACTCAGAACACGCATTCACGGGGCTTATAGTGCTACAGATGTGAGGATTAAGGTGAGGTGAGGAGGCTTTATCTATTCATTTTTTTTTTTGTGGGAAAAGAAGAAATATTTTTTTTTTTTATGTGATTGTCGTCTTCGAAGAGGTAACTTGTAACGTTTCTGATGGTTGTTTTGCTAAATAATTTCTTATCCAGCACTACACTGGGAGAAACGATTTGGTTATTCTGAAGTGAAACTTTTTATGACGGGTTGGGCAGTAATTATCGGAGATACGATGAAACGAAAAAGCGACAGGAAACTGGAGAAAGTGGTACGCGAGGCAACACGTGCTACATTAGACATGGGAGAATGAAACTAATTATCAAGCAACAGGAAACGTTACAGGATAACACAATGAGACATAGGAGAATAGTGATAACATTTTTTATGGCAGGTTGGGTAGTTATTCCAAACTCTTCCAAACTGAAAAAGCGACAGGAAACGGAAAAGGGTAGCACGCGTATCAAAGCAGTTTGGGCGGAATGGCACATGTTAGAGTTCAGTAAAATTTCTTGGCTTCTTGGGCTGTACATAATTCCGAACTACGATGAAACGAGAAAGCGACAGAAAACTGGAGAGGAATGAACAAACGACATACTCGTATAACAAAATGCGAGGCAGTGATACGAATGGTAGAGCACTAACTTGAACGAAATGAGTAATGGGCGGTTAATGGGACGTCGCAGGTGTACAACAAGGGCGGGATAACGACAGCCCATTTCCTGTAGTATAGATCAAGACTGGCTTCATATGAGTAGGGGTGCAGGGAAATAAGTCCCCGGGAACTAAGTCCACTGAGGGATTCTGTTCCCACCTATAGTATGAAATAAAACCACTTTCGTAAAGTGTTCTTAGTTCCCTTGTAAGGTCCCTCAGTGGACTTAGTTCCCAGGGACTTATTTCCCTGCTCTATGAGTAGGTATGGCGAGTTTTCATGCAATTTTACATGGACACTTCTAGCGAGTATCCCTATCAAGTGTTATATCGAGGTTATAAAAGTTATTGAGGTTGTGACTTGTGATACCTATTAACCTGACTAGGGCAATGAAAAGCGATACAAATGTGTGAGGGTCTGAGAAATATTTCGAGTTTCTTTTAATGAATCCAACAGGAGAATATATTTTGAGGTCATCATCAAACATTAAATAGTGGTAATATTGGAACTGTTAAAAAATATCATCGACAAATATTCAATAACCTTAAATTTTGAATCACTTACATTTTTAAAGTCTAGTTTAACCCTCAACGACCCATAGGTGGTACCTGGGTACTTTTTTGCCTTTAAAAAGATATATTTTTTTTGCACACCTCCGATTTTTTTGAGGTTCCATGACATCTGTAAAAAATCATTTTTACGCAATAAAAACTAAAATTTGTTGGAAAAAAGTAAAAAAAACAAGAATTTTTTTTCGAGTATTTTCTGGATTATGCTCAATATGAATGATGTATGCCGCTAAACAAGCAACATCAATTATATTGTGGAATAGCGCCAGCGGCCACCGATTAGTTTTACGTTTAGTCGTATAATTCCCGAGCATTTGATCCATCTGATCTACTACACCCTTAGTCGAATTATAATCCAACTAGTTGGTTGTACCCGCTTCGCTGGGTATGCAAAGTAATATTGATAAACAAATTATTTTGTTTAAAAAACTTCTTTGAAAACTACATTGCGTGCGAATTGTCTCTGGTCAATA
This sequence comes from Cheilosia soror, assembly GCA_949372485.1. Lineage (NCBI taxonomy): Eukaryota > Metazoa > Arthropoda > Insecta > Diptera > Syrphidae > Cheilosia > Cheilosia soror. Next base: position 137,429,439 of record OX443561.1, on the reverse strand, counting down.
AATAATCTTTCATGCTGTGGATTAGAATCAATATACATGTTCATTTGACTTGCAACTCTTGATCGTGATAAAGCCACATACAGTTGACCGTGTGAAAATACTTCGGTCTTCAAATGCATGCCTGCCAACGTGATCAAATGACTGGTCTTGAGCCTTGCTTATTTTATTACGTACGCTAGAATTTATCGGAAATTAAATCATTGTGATTGCATGTCGAAATAATTCTTGCTCTTATCACATTTCGTCCAGGCTCTTCCACAATCAATCGAGTTCCATTGAAGTCCTTTTTTAGGGTTAAAGTTTCTCAGCAAAATGATGATGACACCTTGCTTAAGCTACAGGGCATGAGGTGGCTTGCTGGATGGAGTTTGCTAATTGAGGAACTCAACAGGGAAATTTGGTGCATCATTTGGATCTTTAGTCTTCACTGACAACAGAATCGGCGCTAAAATAGATTTAGGATTTATTACCAATTAAATCGATTATATTCCTATTCATTTCTAATGTCTGCGCATTTGTCAGCGCGTCAATGACTCATTTTGGAAGTTCCTGCATTGACATTTACCGCAAATCGCCAAAAATTGTCTTAATCAAGTCTCCAGTTGATATAATTTCCGTGGGAATTTCAACAACGTCTTCTTCATACATTTCTGCTACCTGGGCAAAGATTTATGAGTATAAATAATATTTTACTTCTTTATCAATATACAAAGTTTTAAATTGCCAATTTCCTTTTGAAAGCACTTGCCGAGCATTAGTTTTTTTGAGTTTGAACCATGAAGAAAATTTAAATATATGAAAAGTAGGCGGTAATTTTAAATAATGAGAAAACTAAAATTTCGAAAATGTATTCAAATACCCACCGCCTACTTTTATTTAAAATAAGAAAAATATGAAAAGTATGGAGCGTTACAGAATCAGTAAGGGTAAATATATATATGATATGATTTGTGGTTTTTTAGATGCAATTGTCGTATCGATTGCGCCATCGTTATGCATGCTGGGTATAAAATGACGATATAATGACGGCTTTCTTCTTCTTTGGGACATACGAACATATCGTTGCTTTGGCTCTAAAGCCAAACAAAGTTGAATTGATTTCGCGGTCTTTCGATGGCTGCATCGCCATTGGGATGTCAATGTCAATCCATATCCATTGCTCTTTAGATAATTTAGCAGAGGCAATGACGTGAAGAAGTTATCTGTGTAGTACTTGTATGTAGTACTGGCACAAATTCAAAACAACTTTTTCACCAATATTTGTTTGTCGAGCGGAGTCGCGCTCCTGGCCTGCAAAGAAAAGTTAAAACAAATGCGATCAAAAAAATAAAACAAGAAAAACAATTATGAATTTTACGTTTACCTGTGTAAATTGATCCTTGAAGCGGATATCCCGTACGAGAGTCGGCTAACCAAAATATTTTTATTCCGTTTTATTCTTGTAGGGGAAGAGTTGTTCATCCACTGTGAGGTTGTCGTACGGCTTGAAGTGTGCGCGCAGATTGCCATTCAACATGTTTCATAAATCTCTGATGGGCGAGCCGCTTTATCCAAAGTTTCCTACCGCAATCACGATCGCATATTTTCGCTCATTTTCACTCTGTTATCGTGTATCACTGCCAAGATCAAGCAAGAGAGAAAAGTACACAGACGTTAGCATAGTTAGCTATCCTTGTTAGCGGTTGTCTAATTATATACATTTCCTATATAATAAAAAAATCTTGAAAGATTTCTATGTAAACCGCACCGAACTTTAGTGTTTAGATTTGTATGGGTCGTTGAGGGTTAAGCCCACTTTTTCCATCCACACCCACTTCCCACACCCACCTATGATACATTCTTCTGTCATCCTATCATCCCTTCCTCTTCACTTAAACTTGTTGCTGAAAACTTAACTTGCGATTCTTATCCATTTTATATATTGTAAACATTAAAATATTTTATAATAATGGAATCCAAATTGATTAAGCTTCCTTATTAGTAGCCCAAGTAGAAATGGTTGGTTAAAGTTCTAGCGCTGTTACCACAATTCAGAAAGTTTTCCATTATGGTCAAAGTGTGTTTCATTTATCAAAGGTGCAAACCGTGTCTCATATAGGAGGGAACCGTGATCAAGTGGGGAATTAGTTTGACTTACTTATATTACCATTCTGTGAAATACACATTATGGTATAATCGCCAATGATTTGTAACCGATTTTTGTAGTGTTTAATCGGTAGGGTGCCCATCTGTGGTCTTTATAAAAAGAGAACATTTTGTTCCCAAAGACATAAAAATAGAGAACATTCGTAAAAAAAATAAAGGACAAAAAAGATAACACAAAATCAAAAAAGTTAAAAATGCACTCACAAAAACTTCAAAAATATATTTTAATTAACATACAAAATACGAATTCATTATTTAAAAAAAAAAATTAAAACAAAACAAGTTATAAAAAGTAAAGGGTGGTTAAGTTTTAAGGGCCGATGTTGATTTTGAATAAAACACAAATTATTTAGGAAATTATTGTCATTTCTTTTTATGGTAATACTAGCGAACCCCCTGCACACTTCGTAGTGCAAAATATGAAAATATAAAAATAAATTTCAAATTCATTTAAATCAATGGTAAACAGTTTCTATTGTAATGCCCTGCTGTATTCACAACACTTGGTTTTTAGGATTCGTATTGCCTACATAATATTCTTCTCTATCAGGATAATGCGCATAGCGCATCAATGTTAAAAATTTGCGAAACTGTAGCTCCCATGACTGTCGAAGAATAACGCCTCCTCACCCCTTTATCTATTTTTTACCAATCTTCACAGGAACACAATCGATTCGGTGGTTTTCGAAATATTACATTTTGAATGTTGTTTTTTTATAGGCAGTGCCACGGCCCTAGGTCCAATTTTAACCAATCTTCACAGGAATACTTCGTGTAAAATATTTAAGATTTTACACGTAAATTTGAACTCAATCGATTCAGTGGTTTTCGAGATATAAGATTTTGAATGTTTTTTTTTGTATGGGAGGTGCCACGCCCCTTTGTCCAATGTTGACCAATCTTCACGGCAATACTCCTGGTCCGATATCTAAGATTGTATGTAAATTTGAATTCAATCGATTCAGTGGTTTTCGAGGAATAAGATTTTGAATGCATTTTGTGTATGGGAGCTGCCACGCCCCTATAACTCATGAACCAATACACCTACAAAGACCAGATGAACTTATAAACCATGGTATCAACGTCACCTTTCATGGGAAATTTCCAGAATCAAAATCGGTTCACGCATTACAGAGAACATTATCGACAAACACAATTGACCATGATTTTTATATATATAGATTGGTATGGTTCACCTCCATCCGATGGTCCAAATTTTCGATGACGCTGAGGCATAATTGAGGTTCTATGCCGTTAAACCGCACCAAACAGTCACTCTTTGTGGGTGCATTGGTTTCTCGACAATCACTCTTGGATTATCATTCGCCCAAATGCGGCAATTCTGATTATTAACGAATCCACTGAGGTGAAAATGTGCCTCATCATTGAAGATGATTTTCTTCGAAAATTGATCATCCACTGTTGCCATTTCTTGCCGCACCATTCTGACCATTGATGACGCTTGAAAGCTCGTAAATGCAAGTCTTTATGCATAATGTTCATCAACGACGAGCGTGAGAAGTACAAATTGTTGGGCACGACGACGAGTTGAGGTGGACGGTTCTTCAGCCACACTATCGCGAACAGCAGCAATATTTTCTGCAGTACGAACATGCACTGGTGTTTTCACATCTCCTACAGACCCGGTTTACTCAAATTTTTGCACGATTTTTCCGATTGTACGCACATTTGGACGATTAAATTTACCGAAAAAATCACAAGGTGCACAATATGCATTTTGATTTGAACGCCCATTTTCATAATAAGCCTGAATAACTTTAACGCGTTGCTCGATTGTGTATCTTTCCATGGTTCAAATTGAGTTAGTCTGAAATTGAGAAATGTCAAATGAAATGCAGAAAAAAACTTGACGTTTAGGTGTGATTCACATTCAACATCGGCCCTTAAAATTGAACCACCCTTTACTAATAATATAACATGTTCACACCGATATATTGTCATATTGTCAGATATGTTCCCAAAGCAAGAAGTAAGGCAACAGAAGGGCATTTTGGCCCGAAAAAGACTATAGTTCTTTCTCCTAGAACTTTGGAAAAAAAAAGTTTCAGGAAATGACAGATATGTCAAAATAAAGTACGGATAATTCGGTGGGAACATTTTTCGTAATTATAAATCATTTTGGCTAGTCGCGATGGTAACATGGTAACAGTTGAAATTTTTAATCTATTTCTCTCTTGTGTCCATTGGCCCCAATCAGAAAAAATATATTCTTTCGACATTGGTATTCTGCTCAGTGATTATTAGGCCTTCCGCACACGACTCGTATCGTCATCGTATCGTCATCGTCACATCATGAATTTGCCGTGCAGCTACGATAACGATAGGCGTATTAAACCGCACAACAAATCGTCTGCCTCTCGAACATCGCACCGCATACGCTACGATTCATCAAATTTATTTTTATTTGAGTTTTCTAAGTTTTGCATCTCGCAAAAACGTAAAAACTTTTGCTATCATTTATACGTACATATTTCCTTTTTTTTAGAATTAAGATAAACGATTGAATCTTCGACATCCTTTCAATTTAAATTATTATTAAGTCTCACCAAAGTAAAACTTAAAAACTCTTTGAGTTGAACGCTCCCCTTTTTGAAATACAGACGGTTTTTTTACTTTTACTTTTAAGAAAAGCATTTTCTTTCTGTTTTTTTAGTATCAGCAAATCTTTTGGAAAATTAAATAAAAATGATGTACCTAAATAAAAAAAGAGAACAAAAATAGATCCGTAACAAAAAAGATAGTGTAAAAAAGATCGGGCCGTAAAAAGAGAACATGTTCTCTTTTATAGAGATACGATGGACACCATATTAATCGGTCACAACTTGGAAAACATTTACAGTACAGAAACCACACATTACGGTCACAAAGTGTTCCATGTAACACACTAAGTGAGCTGTCAATTCTGTCTTTGTGTGTTTGAAAGTTCATTCACACAAATAAAATATATTAAAATCCGTACACATATACAAACAGATACAAATAAAATGTATCTATACACATGGAATGAATTGGCGTACTCAAACGCACATAATGGAAAATGGTAATGCAATATTAAATGGATATAACCTGCATTTCTTCGTATCCGTAGCCCAAATATTAAAACGGAAGACAGTTTTACCATAAATATGAATAACTTGCAGTGGTAGAAACTCACGCGCTCCAGAAATATGGAATATTTAGATATTCAATCTTATTTCCAAATAGTTATATTTTTTCCATTGACATCGCAAATGATCTCAATAGCTTTTAAAATGAGTTAAACGAATTATGAAATATATTTCAGGGTTAAATACACCTATAGTAATAAAGAATTTGCGAATCTAAATTGTGAAATAATTTTTTATTAAAAAATGGATGCCCAATTCTTAGGATCGAAAATGGCGTTTAGTATGGCATATTAGGGCATGTGCGTTTCATTTGGTAGGGGCAATGGGTGCATGTGTTCCCCAATAATATATTGATGAAGTTGTTTTTTGCTTTTATTAAGTTGCACTTAGTCAATATTTACTTAAATCAGTTAATTGATATAGAAAATTGATGAATATTAAAAAAAAAATACATTGAAATAATAATACCTCTGAAATGTATTTTACTGACATGTTTGGTTACCTACTTATAAAAGCGCGGCTTTATTAATACTTTATTGACATTATCAAAAATAAAAACAAAACTGATACTGTAGTTGTCGTAATTGCGTGTTAAATATTCTACTTTAGCTGAGATAGATTGAGATAGATAGAGATAGAGATTGCCAATAAAACAAGCCTATTATAAAAATAATTCCCCAAATTTCGGACTACTGTAGATAACTGTAGCCATGTATAGCAATAGTACAATAAGTTTCAGGTAGTAGATTTTTTACGCGATTTTTTATAGGTACTTAGGGGCACACTATTTTTACACATTTTTTTCCTCTTACTTTAAAAGCGCTGCATGATGCTACTACTATATATTCTGCAGATGCATTTAAAATATATTCGCAAAATTTGCAAATTAAATTGCTAAAACAATACCTATCTAATTGATATTTTATTGAAAACGATAATTCCATACCTATACCTAAAACGACATACCGTCTTTTTTATTCTGTACCCCCTTTACACTCTACGTCTAAATCTTATATGTGATGTATTGAGCATACAAATCCTTCTCAGTTCTTCCTTTGTGTTGATACAAAACCTGGTACAATATAATAATGGTGGAAATAACATTCAACTAATATGTGTAGATACTAATGCGTCAAATTTTTAAGTATTGATTTAATCAATATGTTTGGAGATTGTGTGCAAGTAAAAACCAAAATAGACTAATGTACTCTATGGTGACATTTCATGGTCACAATTTATATTCTTGTAGTTGTGTAGTGGTAACATTAAATAGCAACTCTGCTATTTTTGTGACTTTAGTTCTGTCGCTATTCAGTAGTTTAATAGACACAAAATTTACTGAAATGTTACGTTAAAGGACATTTGTCTCTTTAAGGCACGTACTGGTTACAAAAATTTCAAACTGTTTCCCTAATCATAGTAATGCCTTTATCTACTCAAAACAAAGTCAAATATACCATACGGTGACTATAATTTAAAATAAGTGGGCATCAAAGTCACAAATTTCTACTTGGGAGCCCGTAGTTCGCAGAGTCAAAGGCTTTGCTAAAATCCGTATATACCTACAGTGACAGCTTAACATTCACCTTTAACAGCATTCATTCTATACTGATGTAAAATGGACCATATTAGATATTGTCGAACGATCCGAAATAAAACCATGCTGAAACTCTGATATATACGCGTTAAAAGATTTATTTTATCTTAACGATGCACTCAAAAGGTTTGGTATAGCAGAATGTTCTCAAATACATATCTTTGTAGTTTTCCACGTCATTTTGAGAGCCAGATATAAGTATCGGGATAAAAAATGAGACCTTCCAATCACATAGAGAGTAATAAAGCCGATGCTTACGATAGATCTATATATATAAAAATTAAGCCCTAAAATGTTTGTCGTCGATTCACGCCTTAACGCATTTATCGATTTTAACCAAACTTTCACACATCTTTGGTATTGGTCCATATACGATTTCTGTGAAGTTTGGTCGAAATTGGACAAAGGGGCGTGGCACCGCCCATACAAAAAAAACATTCAAAATCGTGTACCTGAAAACCACCGAATCGAATGAGCTCAAACTTACAGATGATCTTAGTTATTGGTCCTAGAGTGGTCCTGTTAAGTTTGGTTAAAATTGGACAAAAAGTGGAGTGGCACCGTCCATACAAAAATAACATTCAAAGTTGTATAGGTACTTCGAAAACCACCAAATCGAATGAGCTCAAACTTACAGAAAATGTTAATTTTTGGCCCTGGAGTGCTCCTGTAAAGATTAGTCAAATTTGGTCAAAGGGGAGCGGCACTTCACATACAAAAAAAAATATTCAAAATCTTATACCACCTATACAAAAAACATCTTCTGTGGGGTGAAACTCGATGACGTTATATCTCGATAACCGCTGGGCCGATTTTCATTATTTTTTTTGTTTTGTTCGTATTGCTGTACCAAGTCGATTCATTCTCATTTCTCGCATTTTACGAAAGAACATTATTACCTAAGACCTAAGCAATACAATTCCTGTGCACGGTCAAAGCCGGGCGGGTACAGCTTCTTCGACAGTCTTGGAATTGGAAGCCAAAGTTCTTAAAATTTGTAGCATTGATGTAAATAAGGAAAGTCAATAAAATTGTCTAGGTCTAGGCAATACGATTTCTGAAAAAAAAAACGGAAAATGTTGTGTACCACAGAGCATTACAATAAAAAAAGTTTATCTTTTTAATTATTTTGAGCTACGAAGTGTACACGGGCTACACTAGTTAAATAATAAAAGTAAACGCCTTCAGATAGAGCTGCTACAATTTTTTAAAATTATTGCAGGAATACCATTAGCAACAGGTTTGGGATTTGATTTGAAAATACTGAATTTTGGCAACGCTATAAACTCTGATAATGACACCTCAGCAGAAATTAAACGAAGAGTTACACTTGCCAACCGCTGTTTCTTTGGGCTAAGAATGCAACTGACTAGTAAGGCCTTGTAAAAAAACACAAAGGAGACTCTATATATGATTCTCATCGTCATTACCCCGGTCCGGCTCTATGCCGCAGAAGCTGGGACGTACCTACGCAAGATGATCAATGAAGATCTTCTTGGTCGCAAAATTCTTCGAATGATTTTCGGTTCAGTTTGCGTTGACGGAATTTGGAGAAGGAGATTTAAAAGCGAACTCTACGAGCTGTACAGCGACATTGACCTGGTGAGAAAAGTACGTATCAGTATAAGATGCCTAGGACATGTAGAGCGAATGGACACCAACGCTCCAGCCCGTAAAGTCTTCGATTCCACACTAAGACAACGCAGTAAAGGAAGAGGAAGAAGAAGGAAGACCTCAACCAACTTGAAGTGCGCAACCGTAGGCTCTTAGCCAAAGATCGGGCTAATGCATGTTTTTGAGGCCCAAGTCCCGGACTGTATAGCTCCATATAAACATAGAGTATTTGATGCATTGTCATCAGAGTTCAAAATAAGTCATTTATTGTCATAAGTGAAGAGTCCCTGCCTGAGTCATGTATAATTAGGAGAATGATGAGTGAAGAATAAAAATGAAATTTTACTTACTAACTGTGACATTTTTGTGGTTTCGAGAGAAAACGCATAAGTACAGTAAGCCATCTGTGATTCATTTATATAGCTTTGGAATACAACATTATCTACCTATGAACTGCGACACTTTGCGGTTCTGTTATCTGGTCGACGCGCATTTAAAAAAGAGACTTGAGGTACTGTCACAACAAGCAATGAAAGTGCTCACAGCAATCATACCGAGAATTCGAAGTTTGAAATTTCCTTGCAAGTGCTTGCAGAGAGTACCTAACCTAGTCACACCATGCAAGAAATGTGATTGCTGCGAGCGACTTTTTTCGTACACGCAAGCAAACTTGCTGCAATCACCTTTCGGGTCGTCACAACATGCAAGCAAGCGATTGCTGCAATTGCTTTTTGCAATTATTTTGCGACTGTGAGTGAGTTCAGTTTCTTTTCACATTTCATCGAAAATTGACGCAAAATGGATCATATTGTATTTGAAGAAAAGGCTGAATATTTGGAAGCGAGGCAACTAATTATAGTATGGACATAGCAACACCTATATTGCAGCATGTGAGGCAACGAAATGCAGCTCATCGAAGAGCAATTTGGGCGCGACCGTTCTGGGAATCCGTACTACGATATTTAAAACAAATGATAAACACAAATCTCTATGTACATATAAATGTTATGTTGGTTTTTGTATGCTTCAAAAACTCGAAAAGTTTTGCACCGATTGAGCTCACATTTTCAGACAATCTTTGATATTGGCTCGAGATGTTCGTTAGATATGGGGTGTGGCACCTTGCACATCAAAGACATTAAAAATCTTATTTCTCGAGAAATACCAAATTGATTGAGCTCAAATTTACAAATAATCCTAGGTATTGGCCCCGGAGTATTCCTGTGAAGATTGGTCAAAATTAGACAAACATTCTAAATCTTATCTTGAAAACCGCTCAATCGATTGAGTTCAAATTTCATTCAAATGAAGCAATCGCTTGATTGCAAGGACTTTTCAGGTCTTCACACCGTTCAAGTTTTAATTGCAGCAATCATTTTAGTTGCTGCGAGCACTTTCATTGCTTGTTGTGACGCCACCTTTACTACACAAAACAGTCAGAAGTCTCAAAATGAAAATCTAAATTTTGTTGTTTTTTAAAACAACGGATTTCGACTTAACAATACTGTACGACAACAATTTAAGCTTTTTAAGCAAACTTGCTGTTTCTATATGTTGTTGCCCTCAATTAAGGAACGTGGGTGGTCACCCTTTGTGCGACATGCGAACTTGAGAACCGCCCTTTTGCTGTTTTCAACTTGTGTTCACATTAACCTTCCTTTGAGGGAATCCCAAGTAAAGCGTTCAAGTACATAATCCAGCAACAATGAATTCATATCTGTTGGACAATTTTGGTCAATTTTGTTCAGTGTATACATAGTCTTTTCGCTATAAAACGCATAAAAAGATTTGTTTTGCGATGAAAAGAAAAATTGTGGGCAGCTTTAGCAAAATCTTGAATTACGCATTATCCGCCAAGCGGCATCGACCAGCATCGACATCCAAATCAACAGTTTGTTATTAATGTCAAACAGGTAGTGAAGTCATTGTTAAAACAGACAACGCCACACAATTTTATTGGTATACAACGATTCCGATGGTGTAACAAACATACATAAGTCATAAAGCCTTTCGGTTGTGGTCGAAGTGGATGATTAACATTTTTGCCATTAAAGGTAATTACGTAGTTGCTTATTTTTGTAATCAACTCACTTTCTGATGTCATGGATTCGGTTTTTCTTTATTCGTGCAATCATATGCTCCATCGGTTGAGGGTCTTCTACATATCCATAACAAGTAGTCGAACAAAGTTTGATTATCTTTGGGGAAAAGACAAAAATGCTGGTGCCGGCCGTGGAGAGCTTTCTCCAAATTACATTCAATTAAAATTCAAAATTAATTGGACGCGTCTGACCGAGTGACAAACACTCATACTTTACAGAGTTCATTGGGGCAGGGGCGCATCTTGGGCATTCATTTGGAAACTGGTCTGCCGGATATTTTTGTGGTTAGTTAGTGGTATGGCGACGGTTCCTGTTTTTGCTTTTATGGCTTTGTCGCTCGCATGTGAAAGTGTATACCGATATATGCGGGGAAAGGTTACCAAAGGTTAAGAACAAGGTTGAAACAAAATACGTATATATGCATGTGATCTGATATGGCAGGGAGTTTGGGTATGGGAGTGAAAAAAAAGATGTCAGCCGGTGTACTGTGCTGGCTTCGGGAATTAGTGAAAATGTGATGTTTATCCGCACTGGCGGGCTGTGTTATTGTAATCGCAATGACATCACTCCGACGGAAATAAAAACATTATGATGTCATTACGAGGGTGGATAGTGGAATAATGTATTTTGTTGCATAGCGAGGACTTGAGTGGATGTTTTTCGTATGCCGGAAATATAGGATAACATTTTGGGGAGGATTAATGGCTCCGTCTAGCCTAGACTCATGTGCATTTCAATTGATTATTATGTACGAGTACCATTGTGTTTATTGACAACCTTTGAATTAATTGAATATATTGCGTCGTCATTAATCGGCTGAGCAGGGTGTCTTACTGCTTTTGAATTGGGGAGATATATGATAAGTGGATTGAGAAGGCATTTATGAAGGTACGTAAATGGAAAGCATTTTAACATATCACACATCTCACATTCGGTCCTTATTTATTTGAAAACTGTCGTTATAGGTACTCGTCCCATTTGTAAAACGTTTGAAACGGACAACAGCACCTGTTTTAGTTAGGGTATTTTTCAGTGATATACGCTTCTCTGATATATGCTTAAGTGATACCTATATGCTTCTCTGCACCAATGTCTGCATCTAGAAAAATGTATTTCCAAGTATTCCTTATAGGTTAGGTTATTTTAGGTTTACGGGCTGAGGTGTGAAAGAGGTTGATGTCCTGTACACATTTTGTCACTCTGTCTATAAATGCAGTAATTAATTATTTACTTACTTCCAAGCCGTCATGAGGCTTTGATTTTTCAATTGTCTATTGCTCTGCTGGGAAGCTCGATTAGGTTCTGGAAAAAGCGTTTACCTAATAAGTACTTGATGGTGTGTTGGAGACCTGGGCAGTGGGTTTGTGTTTGTGTCCTTAAGAGCTCCCTCATCATTCTTGTGGTACCGCAGGTGCTATAGAGATGTCCATTAAGCGTTCGGCTCTTTTGTAAAAAAAAAGTGACATACAAAATTTTCATTCGTCATTTATAAGTCACACTGACTAGGAGGACAACATTTCACGAGTACCCGAATGAAAGTGTCATTGGAAAGACTTGTCTACATGTTGGTCGTACCAATCCAGTGTAGCAGATGAGGCTCCCATAGAGGAATTGAAATTGACCTCGGCCAGTGTTCTATTTTTGGTGGCTAAGTTTCCTTTGGGAAGCTGGCCTGAAATCAGCAGCGTCGCGTCAACACATTTACCCTGGTGTCCAGGGTTGCCAGAATTTTGTTTGCTTTAAGCGCCCAAAACTTAAAGAAATGTAGCCCAATATCGTTGCACTTGGTGCTCCGCCATAAAAATATGAAAATTCCATCAGACTAGCTAATTTTGTGCTTCTGTAACTTTGTCATTTTGTTCGCAACAATGTAATTTGTGTATTGATTACACAGTACAAAAATGGGTAGAAATAAATCGTGTACTCCAGAACTTCCTAACTATCAAAATGGAAATGAATCAATGGCGCTGATAGCGAAAAGATTTGTTTTTTAACGAAGCTTGTTTTCGAGGAAATACAAGTTTCTAAGAAGACCGGAAGTTTTAAGAACCGCAAAAGAAATGAGATTGGACGCAAAACTACTCCAAAGAAAAATTTACCGGACAAGAAGAGCCAATCCATTTTTAATGTCCATTCAAATTGAGGAGATTGTTGCACCTAAACTCCGTCAAGAACTCAGGCAGGGCGCTGTGTCGTAGAACAAAATCTTCGTGGATGCATATTCCACAAAATACACACATTATGTCAACAAAAACCTAAGCAAGAGCCGGAAGTTCGAAAGACTCCACTTAAAAAAAACATTTGCAATTTTTGAAAAAAGTACTTTGGAGTGCCAAATCCAAGTTTAATTTACTGTGTGAGAGGTCACAGGTTCAATCCCCGGAAAAACACAAATTACGTCTTAAGGTTTTTTCCACTGCGGCACCTCTCGCGAACGTCTGACAAACATCCGAGACTCTTTGTCCTGAAACTGTCCTGAAAACCTTTTTAAATCAGCCATTCAGACTCGGTCTAAAAATTTAAAGTCCCTTGTATTCGACCCTAAAAAAAACTTAAAAAAAAACGGGTTGTGAGAAGCTTGGCCTATATGACCTGTTGCGCCAAATATGTCGGATTTTAGTGGAATATCTTCAGAAAAGATTGACTGCCCTTTTAAAAAAATAAAGGCTATTCCAGTAAATATTGGTAATTTTTATTATTTTTTTTTTGTAATCTGGAATTTTGAAGTCTTTGTTTTTCTGTGGCCAACTCGAAAATGAGTTGAAAATGTTTCTGATTTCTTTTTTTGTTTTGTTTTTAAATATCTATTAGTTTAAATATTTTATAAAATGCTAAAAGCCACAAAACGTTGCTTATTTCTTCAATTTAATGGGCCTCCGCACACGAGATTAATTCTGCCGGCATAAAACCGATTTTGTAGGCGAAGGGACTGAAGTGAGGGGAAACAAACGGAACAAGGCATAAAACTATGCCTTGTTTGAGCGGTTAAACAAGGCATAAAACTAATACATACACAACTTTCAAAATATTTCAATTGTGAAAATAATACTACACAATGAAAAGGGGTTCATATATATAATTTTTCTGCCGGCAGAAATCATCCCGTGTGCGTTCGAAGTATGGTATAAAAACGGTTTTCTGCCGGCAGAATTAATCTCGTGTGCGGAGGCAAAATAAGATTAATAAGAAAACAACTAAAAATAGTTATGGTGTTTTCTATAAATTCTGGAATTTCTCTCCAGAAAAGTGCTCCGCGACCAAAAAAGATTGGGAACCGCTATTCTACAGCATTGCTCACTGGAAGTGTTAGCAATTGGGTTGCATGCAAATAAACTTAACTCCTTCAAATTTGCTTCATTCGATCCATTTCTTACGTTAGATAACACGTAAGCCCAAAAATGTTCGCGATTTTGGCTCGTGTCAAATAAAAAGGCCTGCAAAATAAATTAGAGTGCGTGCAAGTTGAACGACTGTACGATGTTACTTGACTGCAAGAGTGCTGCCATGTCTTAAAAGTGAGGGTTTGTCCAAAATATTTATTTTTTTAGTTTTATGAAAGAGTAAAACAAACAAAATTAAATCAAAATTTGTAAAACGATACCTATGTAGCCAAAAATTGTGTTGGGCGCTCATGGAAGAAATTTCTATCGTTTTTTAAGCAAAAAGATAGCCCAAAATACGACAAAGCGCCCAATCTGAACCGCATCTCAAAGCCACGCTTGTCGTTGGGCCGCATTTCGGAGACACGCTCGTCGCTGGGCCGCATCTCTGTATTACTGAGCCACGCTTGTCGCTGGGCTGGGCCGCATCTCAAGCCACGCTTGTCATTGGGCCGCATTCTGTGTACTTAACGTTAGCCTCAACTTAGGAATCTAACCATTGTTATCACAGTTATAAGTGGGTTACTTAAATAAAGAGTAACTCTTAACCAGAGTTTGGTGTTTCATTGAGTAATTCCTGGATCCGGCGAGTAAAACCACGACCTCAGAAAAAAGCACATCACAAGGCAAACGCTATATGCAAGCTAGCAAGCTATATGCTTGTATGTGCAAAGCGGAATGCACATTCAAAGAGGGATCGGCTACTTAAGCATTCCTTATGTTGCCTGATTAAGTTCATCTGAATGTCATACTCTTACCCAGAGTATCATATCTTTTAGTCGACATGAGGTACACCTCAGCCAGTCTAATCATAATCAAACATCTAAAAAAACATCCTTCACTTAAATTTGACCTCATCCATTTTAGTAAACTGTTTATACTCCTAAAACTGTCAATGGCATCGGCGTATGGAAGTCGTTGCAAAGACTTCTAGAAAATGTTGCCTCTGTCGTTATCTCGAGTTGAGCACAATCTTTGCTTTTCAAGTATGATATTGAGGTAGTGACAGGAGAGCGCATAATCCTCTCTAAACCCTTTTTCGGCATCAGCACTTTCCGTACGTTTTTTTTATCGACCTTAATTGATCAACAAGGGTTCTCCTTCGTTATTTTGCAAATCATTTGGCGAGTGTTACTCTGTAACACTGTCTCTAACATCACCTTATGTATTTATTTTTATCATACCTTGACTAAGACATCGTCTTATTCATGTACAAAAGTGGTTTTCATCCCAATGATAATAGAATATGAATCTGTACGTTCTGTATCCATTATGATTTGTCAAATGGATTGGCATATTGCGTATCTATGAGTTAAATTGATTCTGTAAAAAATCCCGCAGGATTGATATGAATAGATATAAATAGATACTTACTGTAGTGTACTGTAACTGCCCGCTCACATATCTGCTGTCAGGTGAACTAAATTCATTATAAATACCTTATTCATCTAACCGAATAATCGACCATCCATATCTACCATCCATAAGAGTTTATTGCATACTTCTAGCATTCTAAGTCACGCAAACTGTCTAAAAGTATGTAACAGATTCCCCAACCTAAACCTAACTATATCTAGATAGAGGTAGGTAGGTACTCGCATTTAATAACAGTTCTGAAAATACCCCCGATGGGTAAAGGAATTAAATTAAAGTAATTTACGCACACATACCGTCGGAAGTTCTGGAAGTATGCCTCCGAGATACCTGCAGAATTGAAGGTGGCTGGGTTCACTTATAAAAAAGTCCCCCTCTGCAATTATCCATCAGGACGCATCGTCGCAACACAATATTGTTAATTATGCAGAAAGTCACAGGAAACCATTTAATTTAAGTGCATTTGGGATTAAATTTAAAATGCCATCCAAACCAATATAACATCGGCCTAATGAGTTAGTTTACGCCGATAAATGACAACAGAACCAATTATATTAAAAGTTATTTATACATAATTAGGTAATTATATTTAGTGGCAACATGCCTTTTTTTTGTAGTAGTACCTAACCAGCGAGCGTGATTAGAATTGCAAAACATTTTAGTGACACTTGGGACCGGACAAGGACTTGAATACTTCCGAAATTAATTAGGGGTTCGTTTTTATACAACTTTTGCCCACGTGATTTTTGCTGTGATTAAGGATTGAGTAAAGTATGGCTACGTGTGATATGGTATGTTAGAGTCAGGGTCAGTGTTTCGTATAGCACTCACGCTATGATGTGCGTTGAGATTAGATAGTAGGTATAACAATTGGAAATATAAGAGCTGCATTCTGGTGACGCATAATTCATATACCTACTCTATAGTCATAGATTTATCACCAGGGTAACACAAAGTTCATATATATTTTTTTCTTTTATCCTAATTTTGATGGTCCCAATTATTTAGTTTTTGACCGCGAAAATAAGTCAAGAAGTCAAGCAGAGTTCTTGACTTCTTTTCGCGCAGCTATCCTCAAATATTTTCTATAATGTTTCATCAGTCTTGATGAAACAAAATGCGATAAGCGCCACTAATCGAAGGTGGTCAAACTGCACCACGTGCTCCATTACGAAACAGATTTTGCCCATGCTGGATCTCAAGCGCTCCAACAATCTTGTAAAACTAAAAAGATCCAATATAAGCACACTAGTAGGTGTCATCACCGGACACTGCATTATAGGGAGACACGCTCTTAGGCTGGGCTTCCCTTCCTATGATTTCTGTAGAAGCGGCATGGACGCGGAGGAGTAAGAGACAATTCTTCACATCCTAGTCACGTGCCCAGCCCTCTCAGCTCGTAGAAGACTATATCTCGGGGAATACTTCTTCGACAATCTAGGCGAACTAGCTAATGCAAGCATAGGTTGCCTCCAACGCTTCATTCTCAGCTCCTCTTGCTTCAACGGGTAGTTGTGAGATCACTAGATCCTATGGTATCACAATGGGCCTTCTCTGGCCTACGTGAGGCTGCACTTATTGCGGCCTGCCACTATAACCTTCACCAGTCTTTGCGATCACATTTTACATAATATAATTTTTTTTATAATTCGGGCTGTATAGATGATGACAGAATAGTCTCTTAAAGCGTTTTTGCCACCCTTCATACCGATTTTTACTAAAACCTTAAAATTTTAGTGAAAGAGCAATTCTGAAGTCCTCTTGGTAGCACTTTTATAGAAATTCTTTAACTAACAAGGCTCTCCGGTTAGCCTCTGCTGCTTATGCGACTGCTTTCAGTTGGTTGAGGTCTTATCTCCTTGTGTGCGCCAGATAAGGCGAGATATTCCCTAGCTACGTTGATCCTGGAAAAGAATTGATTGTCGATGAGCATAAATTGCCTATTTTCTATGAAAAGCGCATGGGAACTCAGGTGGAAGCCGATGTTCTTGGAGAAGAATGGGTTGGATATATCCTTCGCATTACTAGAGGAAACGACAAACAAGGTTTCCCCATGTGGTGAACGTAAAAGGAAATCAGTCCGCGGATGCATTGCCGATGCCAATATATCGGGGTTGGCTTTGGTTATTGTCCGCAAGGGAGAGAAGGAAATTCCCGGATTGACTGATACCACTGTACCACGTCGTTTGGGACCAAAGAGGGCCAGCAAAATCCGTAAATTGTACAACTTGAGCAAGGAAGACGACGTACGTCGTTTCGTGGTTCGTCGTCCACTTCCAGCCAAGGACAAAAAGAAGGCTACCTCTAAGGCGCCCAAAATCCAACGTTTGGTTACACATGTCTATCTGCAGAGGAAACGCAGACGCTTAGCATTGAAGAAGAAGCGTCAAACTGCTTCCAAGTAAGCTGCAGCTGATTATGCTAAATTGTTGGTCCAGAGGAAGAAGGAGTCCAAGGTCAAGAGGGAGGAAGCCAAGAGCAGGCGATCGGCTTCAGTCAGGGAAGGGAAGAGTTCCATTTCAAGCGCGAAGTAAAGAAGTGACGGGCATTTTTACCACATGATTTGAAAGAACGAGAGGTGGATGTTGTGTATAGTTATTAGTCAATGTATTGTTTGCTTATAATTATGCAGGATTTTTTCATTGTGTTGCCAAACCGAAATTTTGGTACATATCTACCATACTGTAGCGTGAATTGAATAACACTACTTATTGATCGCAGCGCCATCTAATGGAAGGTGGATGAACTTGTACTGAACGAAACTTATCGAATGGTGAATGGTCTAAAACGAAACTAGTACATTCTCGATTGTTTCGGTTGGAGTATGGAATATTCGAGAAGCTTTAGTTGGGACGGGAGTATAAATAGGGTTGCGAAATGGGATGAGACTGCAGTTTGTTTTTAAACCGTGTGAAGTAAAGTGTCGAAAGAGTATCGGTAGTAATAATAATTAGTGGAAAGATTCTAATAAGTGGAAAAGTTGTTTTAAGTGATATTGGTCTTATAAATAAAAGTGATTTGTTGAAGTTAAGTAAACAGAATAGCGTTTTATCTTTTCGAATCCCAACCGAATGTAACAATACATTATATAAAATTCAACATTTTTTATTTAATTTAGATATAATATTAAAAGCCGACCCAATTTCGATTCAGAGTCATTTACCCTACTTAAAGTATACCAAATCTATAACAGAAGGACCAAGCTGTCTCAAAATTGATCCAGCCTGACCAATCCTACATGAAAACTTAACATTGCTCCTCTCATCAATCGTGAATAAGACCGCGAGATACTTTACTTAACTTCTCCACCTATAGCAATGGGATTCCACATTCGACTAACATAAAGAGTGTGTTGAGCATGCGTTCTGTTTCTGTTTATAATTTCGGATACGGACTATAAGGGCATGCCGTCGACAATTACACCAATATTCAAGAATGAAAAAAGGACACATTATTATGTTAATAGGCTACACGTTTTTTTGTCGAAATACGGTGCTACCAATTTCAAACCCGATTTTTATACCCTCCACTTAAATCCATTTTGCCATTACATTTGTAACGCCAAGAAGGAGTCACCGGAGACCCCATAAAGTATATTATATATTCTGAATCAAGATCAAATTCTGACTCGATTTGCCCATGTCCTGTCTGCCTGCTTCTGTTGATAGCGTTCAAGCGAACCGACATATAGGAGAATGCAATTTTGTAAGAGGTTGGTATTGAAAATGGGCTATGTCGGTCAAGTAGTTATTGTACCTCCCATACAAAACCATTATTAAACCCATGTGTTGCGTACGTACCTACTCCATACCTAACATTTCACAGGGCTTGGTTCGGGCTACTGATGGGGGTCACAGGTGGCGGATGGTAAATGGCCTGCAGATATGTAGGTTAGCTGCGAATAACCAATAAACAGTCCCCGATCAAGAGCGGCAGTGATGGAGGGTTTGGGGAAAAAACCACATGAACCCTGAGAAAAGCGTCCTATTCCTATCCCAAAGGAAACGTCTCATGCGACCATTCTCTCTCTAAGAGAAAAACTTACGAAAACGTTAGGGAAAGGAAACGCTATTGTATAGTAATCATGATACAACATGCACTAACATCAACATATTCACGGATAGTCAATCGGCTATAAAAGCCCTTAGCTCATATATTATTGACTCCATATCAGTGCTTCACTGCTTCAACACCCTCCAGACACTCAGTACCAGAAATAAAATCAGGTTATGTTGGGTTCCTGGCCATGAGGGTATTGTAGGAAATGAAAAACTAGCCAGAAAGGGCTCGATATCGCCCTTTTAGAGGACCAGAACCGGTTTGTTCAATCTCTAAATCAGCTATAAACGCGGCCATAAAAAGCTGGGAACGCAATAAATGTATTTCACATTGGGAGGACATCCCTGGACTTAGACAAGCCAAAAAAGCGATAGAACCTTTCAAGAAGGATGCCAAAAAGATCCTAAATCTACGCAGGCATGATATCAAAAATTTAGTAGGCTACCATACAGGCCACCATGGTTTACGATATCACCTAAAGAATATGCAAGTAGTCGCCTCACCGGAGTGCCGACTCTGTCTTGAGGAAGACGAAACAGCTGAGCATATCATGTGTGAATACCCGGCCCTCTGTGGTATCAGAAGGAAGTCATTTTTCAAGGAAATTATAAGTACCAATGTACTAAGGACGACCTCTGCTGAATGTATTATCAGCTACATTAAGAAAGTAGAAACGCTACTCTCCTAACCAATTTCTGACGCTTCTAGCACAAAAGACCTTACAGGTCGAAGTGCTCCCTCTGTATCGCCCATGGCGAGTCAGAATGTTAAAAAAAAAAAATAGTAATCATGAAAAATGTCGGATGCATTTTTTTTTCTCATAATTTGCATGTGAGTATAAATCCAAGTAGCAGGCTATGTGGAAGAGTTTCTACTGAACTATAAGCATTCGAGAAGGAGAACAAAAACTACATTATTTTTTCGCCTTCTTTCTGATACCATTTTGCTTCTCATAAAACAGGAAATAAAAACACAAATGTAAATAGTCGTTACACGTTCCAAATCATCTCTAAATTTTCAGGCAACTGACACTTTTTCCAATTCTTACACAAAGAAATTTGTTGACTGAAAACTTGTAGGATTCTCAGTGGAGGGATTTGAGCACTGTTTGTTAAAAAAGCGATAAAACAGTGCGAGACACGTAACGTTTCTGCTTCAAGGCACGATTTTGGATCCTATCCAGTAGGTGCAATGTGGTTTTCGGAGCACCAGACCATATATAAGAATTGTACTCAAATTTGGGGCGAATGAACGCCCTATATATTGTAGCCAGATCAGAAGGGGTAAAATATTTTTTGCACCGTTTGAGAAAACCTAGACATTTCGCAGCATTCTTAGCGACTTCGTGTATATGGTCATTCCAACGAAGGTTGTACCGAAAATGGAAAGTCTTTTGGTTTCGGTGATGCACATGCAAGTACCATTCATGGATCATGGATAATGGCTGCAGATTCGGGTTTCGCTTTATTTCGCAGTTAGCATGGTATTTTTAAAGCATTTTTAAATTCCACTCTATTGGCTGAACCCCATTTTAAAATGCTGTCAGCAGGGTCGGAATTTAATGAGCTTAACACACGTTGCCGTTACAGTTCTACGGCCGAAGAGTAGGGACGTTAGTCCTGGAAAGAATATGAGAAGCTAAGAGTGCTGTCATCAGCGAAGGAATGGATTGGATTGGAAGTTGCAGATATTTATAAAAATGAAAAAGAAAGTCGAAGACAGAACGGAACTACCATATTAACACCAGCATTAATATGGTCAGTTTCAGACTTGAAACCGTCCAAAACAACTTGAATTGAACTGCCAGAAAGTAGTTTCTAATAAATTTAATAAGAGACGCACAGATCCCATAAGCACGCATTTTCAACAAAAGAACTTGGTGCTTGAAACAAGTGGAGGAGTTTAGGTATCTCGGGGTCCTTTCCACGAGCGATGGAAGGAGCAATGCCGAGTTTTCATGTAAGATTGGTCAGGCTGGGTCAATTTTGAGTTGATCAAAGTTGACCTAGGATGAGATGGTTAGATCAAGTCCATAATATCTCCTCTACCCGTATGGGGATTGCCCTTAATGATATGGAGTCGATGGCGAAGGATCGAGAGTTATGGAGGGTCCACTTGAGCAACCTACACCCGCAACCCACTTAATGGACATTTGAAAATGAATGAATGAAAACTGAGCTTGGCGTCAAATTTTGTCAAATGACTCTGAAATATCAGGCGCAACAATCTTCGTTTCACCGAAGTGATTGATGGAGGGATTTGTTCCACTTTTCGGTGAGAAAGTCATCAAATCGCAAGTGGATCTGTTGGCACGGAAATCGTACTGCCGGTCATTGATGAGTTTCGGTGTTTCTAGATAAAGCTGACGATTTATTAGCGTTTCCATGACTTTAGAAAGAATGGACGTAAGTGCTATGGGTCGGTAATTGGAGGGAGAAGAAGATTCGCCTTTTTTAGGGACGGGCTGGACAAATGCTGTTTTCCACCTACTCGGAAAAATTGCAGAAGTATATGTAGGACAGATGAAAAAGCTTACGCAGTGGTTTTGCTAGATACAGTCTGGACCAGCGGATTTATTTATGTTCAGATCATTAAGTAGTCTTGCAACTGTAGGAGTGCGAAAATGGATGATTAACCCATGGTTAATTCGACGCTCTCGAGTACAGCTGGCTGCAAAATGTGCAGTAAGCAGATTAGCATTGTCCATAGAGCTGACAGCTGAAGTGCCATTGTAAATGAGGGTTGGGAGCAGCGCTGCCCCCTTGCTACAATTGTAGCGTTTGTACTACAGTTTGTTGGTCAAAAAAGTGAGTACGTACAATTATTAATTGCGTACTTTGTACTACAATTTCTCACACTTCAAAAATACATAATAATAAAAAAATTATTAAACTAAACACAGCAGACCCAACTCTGGAACTATTGGAAGTTTGAAAAAAATGTATCCAATGCAAATCAAATTTTAAAGTTCTTGACCACAGTAGAAAACCGATTATATCTTATGTTTCTTTCATTTATTAAAAAAAAAACTGAGTAATTTGAATACATTATTTCAAAGTGAAACCACTAAAATCCATTTAATTCATATACATATTATGTAACCTTAAAATACCTTTTATTAGAAATTTACAAATGTTTTTGCCGACACGATCTGATATCAATTGACTTGGACTACAAATGCGACAAGAAGTCATCTGACAAAATTTCATTCGCCTATGTCGATTCGTTTGGACGCTATAGTGTTTTCAACAGACAGACAGACGGACATAGCTAAATCGATTCAGAATGTGATCCTGATTCAGAATATATATACTTTATGGGGTCTCCGATGACTCCTTCTTGGCGTTACAAATGTAATGACAAAGTTAATATAACGGGTTTTTCAACAGGGACGTATACAAAAGTAGAGCGACAGGGACAGCAAACGAGACATTTCTCTTCAGTAAGGTTTGCCATTTCATGATGGAAAGATATACGAGCCAACATCGAGTCGAAATTATTAAAATTTACTACCGAAATTCGGAGTCAGTGGCCTCAACGTTAAGAGCGCTACGTCCAATTTATGGCCGTCATAATAGCAGATCAACAATTGAGCGTCTAGTGGAAAAATTTGAATCCACAGGCACAGTACAAAATGTTCCCGTGCCAGTGAGACAAAGAAGTGCCCGTAGTGTCGAGAATATTGCTGCCGCTGAGGCTTCAGTTGATGAAAGCCCAAATGTGTCCCTCACACGTCGTTCTCAAGCGTCGGGCATCTCTGTGACGTCGTTGTGACGAATTTTACGAAAAGATCTTGGCCTACATCC
The DNA here is from genome assembly GCA_949372485.1 of Cheilosia soror. Classification (NCBI taxonomy): domain Eukaryota; kingdom Metazoa; phylum Arthropoda; class Insecta; order Diptera; family Syrphidae; genus Cheilosia; species Cheilosia soror. The sequence goes on along the minus strand of OX443561.1, from coordinate 137,406,234 downwards.
TTACAAGATTAAATTGAACTAGAAATTGCAGCTGTGTCGGCCGATTTATGCTTGAAAACCGTCGAAAATCGGGTTCAGCGTCTGGACTTCTGCAAGCGTGCCCGTGGTGGCCATGCAGAAGAAATCGAGTGGAGGGTATAATGACACAAGAAATAGTTTGAATATGGATACGGTCGATGCAACACTGCAGTCCAAGGAATTAGTCAGGGATCAGGAAAATGAAAATCTTTAATCCGCCTTCTTCTTCGAGCTGTGTTATTATGTGTATTTAATTTTTCCCTAATTGTTTAGTTATGAATTCATATTTATTTAATTAAAAAAAATCATTATAAAGTAATTATACGTATTTTTATTTGTTTTTTTTTTTTTTTAATTGTACTACATTGTACTACATTTTAAAAGCCCCGTACTACATTTTCGACCTCTTGGGGGGGCAGCACTGGTTGGGAGGGATCGCTGACAAGGCCAAATTCTTAATATTTTTTGCAAACGACCAAAAGTTCTTACTATCCTTGGGACATTGTAGTATTTTTTGCCTCTTGGAGCAAATGACATTTGCACTGGTCAACGATGTGAAAGAAAATCCGCAAGATTTCTGGCAAATGTTCTTTAGAAGTGTTGGTATAGTTACGTTATTTTTGCGTCAAATTTCGAAATCTAAATAAATACTTCGAATTATATTCCTTTCTCGTTTTTATTTTTAAACCTATTAAAAGTGTTTCCAAAGCATACGTGTAGGTGAAGTTACTCTTTCTTTTAATATATGAACTTAATAAATTTAAGTGCACCCATTTTTTGTATCGGTTTTATTTTTTTTTCCATCTACAAATAAAAATAATTTAAGAAAAATAAAAAATCTATTATTACAGTGGATATGGAAACAAAATGTACCATTTAAATTCAACACTTTATCAAATATATACGCAGTTGCATACTTTCCAATTCTTTTGAGACAAAATTACCAAAATTTCTCATCGAGATTTGTGTCAAGTGCTACAACCTGACTGTACGAGCAAGTAACAATCAAACTTACATATTAACAAATTTACATAGAATGTATTTCAGTTTCCTTACTTATAAATAATTTAATAAATTTGAACATATTTGAAAATTTCAGAACTAGTCTACGCCACTGTATTTAATTAAACTTAAAATAAAATTCAGCAGAAAAATCATTCATACAATGAATACGACTACATGTTATTATTATTATATTTTTGGTATGTTTTATTATTAAAAATACAGAACTTGTAATGTGAAACTTTCGAACAATGTATCTTTTTGATTAACTTTTGTATAAAATAGGTACATACTTATAATTTGGATAGTAAACAAGATTTTTTTTTCTTCTTAAATAAAGCATAAACAAATGCATCCAGGTACATAATATGTAATCATATAGAACTAACTTATATAAGATAAATTTCTTATATACAAAAATACAATATATAAAGTAATAACCTATATTTTTTAGTATTTTTTATATTGTTGGGGAATACTTATTAACAAATGAGTATCTAAGAGGTGCAAATGTATACCAAAAAAAATCAAATAAAAATCAACTTGGAAAACAGCATTCAATATAAAATGTTGGCGTCGTCATAAGTGACACCTTGTTTATGTGTATATTTATTCTATCTACAGTATGTGTAGCAAATTCGAAATTTTAAATTTTTATTAAATTTTGACAATGTTGGAACTCAAATGAAGCGGACGTCTTTATTAATACTGAGTGTCTAAAGCGTCGAAAAAGTCAGCCAGTAGACTGCCTTCATCGAGAATCAATTTGTATCCGCAAATGTACTCGATCTTTTTTCGCAATTAAAATATAACCAAAAGCAAACATTTTTCGAGTACCTTAAATTGTTTTTTCTCGTTAACTAAATTTAGCACTTAATTATGAATTTTGTTGGCTTATTAACAGCATTGACAAGTCACAAGTAATTTTATTATCAAATTTAATGATGTGCCAACTTCGATAGGAGTAGAGGAATGGCAGTGAAAACAAACTGCTGAGCAAATAAATGTGGAGCCGAGTTGCATTTATCGGAAAAACAGTCCTGGCAGAAAGTTCGGGTAGTACCATCTTGTGGCTCGTTGCAGTAGACAGAATCCGATTTGTTGGTATAGTAGCAGAAGCGTTTTGTTATGGTAACGCCATTTTCTATAAAAACAAAAGCGATAGATTAAAATAAGATTTTTAGTGATATTCAAATTCTTACTCTCTTCTACAATCTTCCGACAGGCTGGTATCAAGTGCTCTGATGTTGCATTGCAGGCTTTCACCACGCTCACACTGTACTTTTCGAGCACGTCGGGAATTTGATCTTCCTGGAATGTCTCGCCACAGAATTTCTCACTTCCGACTGTCTCCGAACTACAGTGGTAGCACTCGAGTGGACGGGTCGCTGTTGAAAAAAAAGCAATAATTTAAAATTCTGTTGTTTACTCATTAAAATGACATTATTTGGTACAAACAAAGTATGGTACAAATTTCTCTATAAATCTATCAATAAATCATATTCAATTCGAGTATTCATGGCATCATTAAAAACTGTGCTGTAAAAAGACAATGGGACTCGGCGGAATTACAGCCTCAGTATTGAACCGATTCGGGCGTGGAAATAAATTCTAAAAATGCAGATTTGTCCAAAATATTTAACTGTCGCAAAAACAAGTTTATTGCATTTAATGAATATAAGCAAAGCATGCTCGAAAGTGTCATAGATCAGGGGCTTAAAATAATTGTTCAAAAATTAATCAAGTGATTTGCGTAATTTTGGTTGCTATTTGGCTGATATATTGAGAGGATATTGCCGCCACATTATTATACCACTACTGCTCTGACTCGATAAGCGAGCTCAAAACTAATTTTGAACACTATTCAAATGCCACACCCACAACTTTGCATTGGGTATTCCTTGAGTGAAAGGGCTCTACAACAGTCGAATGAAGATCAGTTTTGGTGGTTTTCCATTAGTAGTACAATTTTCAAGCAGTCAAGAAATTTGAAGAGACTATGTAATGTGATTTGACGCCGTTTGAGCTTTTTTGTGGGACTATGTGAAAAAACGTACCTACGCGGATTTTGACATTCTCTTGACATTCGTCATGGCTGAGAAATGCGCTTCATGCGCACGCTTTCGTCATTTGTACACGTGCTTGCATATAAACAAAAGAAGTTCTATCCACTTCTATCAATCGTCATGCAGCCTGAGCTGCAGCTGGTCATAACTCAAGCGTATTGCAAGAAGCATGAGACGATACTTTTTTTTATTATTTAAATGTTAATTTCGGCTGAATGAAATGACCTATGCGTATGCATATCTGTAGTTTGAATGAGGCTCGTATGGCCTTTCGTGGACAGTGCTTAAACTATTCATATTCACTCCTATTCCCGTTGGCGTTTGTCGTAAACGACTCGTATTTCACTTCGTTTTTTGGCCGGTGTTTGTAACTTTTTTGAGACAAATAATGGTCAAGACAAAGAAAAGGAAATAAAATGACAAATTTTTTTCAAAAATCGGAACATCGTTTTACAACGACACGAAACATGAGTCGTATACGACAAGCTCCAACGGGAATAGGGGTGATTATTCCACATGCCAAAACTCGGGTCAATTTTTGACATGCTTAATTGCTTACGTCACAAAACATAGCTTATTAGATCGTCATGTAAATTTCATTCGTGAGCGTGTCAACCATAATTGACTCCCGATCACACAATGCTAATCGTGCGGTCATGCGGGTGTCATTTTGTCTCAAAATCCTTGACAAGCTTGCTTTGTCAAGTTGTGTGGGTTCTAAATTACAAATGATGAATGATATGCGATTACAAGGTGACATATGATTACCACGATTGGCAACAATATGGGCTGCGTTGCGCGGATGTATTGAGTGTCATTTCTACTTTTTCTGTCGGCTGAAATAGTTCGCTGCGTTAAAAAATCAACTTGGAAAAATTTCTGAGTATTTTGTTCATTTAATCGTAATTTTTCTTGCAGTGCCTAATAATCTTTTGTTAGTTTTTCGTTTTGTTATCTCCATATATATATATATAAAACAAAGTGGAAAAAACTGTTTACCTCTGTGCTCTGTCGCCCATAATTTTCAACCAATTTAGTTGATTTTTTTTTTCAAAATCGGACAAAGGGGCGCGGCACCGCCCATACAAAAAAAAAAAACATTCAAAATCGTATATCTCGAAAACCACTAAATTGATTGAGCTCAAACTTACACGTAATCTTCCTTATTGGCCGTGGAGTGCTCCTGTGAAGATTGGTCAAAATCTAACAAAGGGGCGTGGCGCCCATACAAAAAAAAGAATTTCAAAATCGTATATCTCGAAAACCACAAAATCGATTGAGCTCAAACTTACAGGTAATATTACGTATCGGTCGTGGAGTGCTCCTGTGAAGATTGGTCAAAGTTGGACAAAGGGGCGTGGCATCTCCAATACATAAAACAAATTAAAAAATTGTCGCCCGTAATTTTCAACCAATTTAGTTGATTTCTTTTTAATGTCAGTAATTACGGTAAATCAATTGATAGGCCAAAAAAATAAATAAATAAAAAAGCAAAAAGGCCTGGCAAAGCTGGCGGGGGTTCAGCTAGCTCAGTATAAAATGTGGAATAGAGATTCAGAAATGGCATTTTTATCGGCTGTTATCCCAAATCCGGGACTCTTTTTGAGCAGCCGCAATCAAAAAGCAGACTCCAATTAACGGTCCCATGGGAAAACAGTTTTTCTGCTCTGTTTTTTAGCGGAAGTCATGGGTGGATTATTTTTGACATCATCATTGGCTATACCGTCATTGTCTCATATTTTACTACAGCTATTAACATTCAAAAATGCACAAATAAGTACATACAACAATTTTTTTTACGCACTTGCTAAGTAAATAGATATCTACTTGAATAAAACTACATATGTATCTTGTAATGCAATTTCAATATTTTTGTTGATGGTATTTCCGCGATGAATTTTAACTCAGTTATAAATAAAAAAGGATGTATGTACCTATCTTTCCAAATTTCCACCGACCACCGGAATACTAAATAAAAATCATTTTATTTTCTAATACGCTCTATTTTCAAAACAATGTGTGTATGCTTCGTGCAATGATTCGCTCGAAAAATAACAACAATAACAAGGAAAAAAATGTCAATCGAGGCATAGGTATGTGACATAGCAGAAAATCGTACACAAGTGTGGAACTTTGTCAATCCCCGACATCCTGTCAATGTAAGTCAGTCATTCAGTTCAATCCCAACAGCATTGACAAGGCGATCCCACAGTGACCCAAATCAGTCATTTGGTCGTGACATACAAGTCGTGTTAATCGTCTCACGCGACTTGCATGCAACCTCCAAATAACACCGTCGTGGGTAGTAGGCCTTAAATTACAAAGTTCAAACAAGAAAATAAAAAAAAAAAATTTAAATCGTTTTTTTTTTTTACATAAGTAATTTCCGAAGTAGGCGCAGTGGTTAGTTAGTTAGTTCGATCCCCGGAAAAACACAAATTACGTCTTAAGGTTTTTTCTACTGCGCCACCTCTCGCGAACGTCTGACAAACGTCCGAGAGTATGACTGTCCTGAAAAAGCTTCTCAATTCAGCCGTTCGGACTCGGCATAAAATTGTAGGTCCCTTCCATTCGTCCCAAAATAGAAACTCACACAAAACGAATGGTTGCGAGAAGCTATGCCTAGGGTGTCTACCGCCTGTTGCGCCACCTATTTAGGTACATATTTTTTTATTAATTATAATTCCCGAAGCTAAAATTGTATAACCCAAAATATCAATCTGATTGACGACGGTTTTCGTATCCTTTAACAATAATTTGTACCATAACTGCCCAAATCATAATATTTTTGCTTAAGTCGAAGGACACAGCACATTATGTGTGTATAAAGCAAATCTAACTAATCAATCAACAATAAGAATGCAAATACTTTTACTTTTAGTGGAGTATTATTATAGAGTAGGTACTCAAACAAAGCATTTTTTATTGTTCAGTTGAATATTACCTCATCAGTAAAACAATTCCTTTCAATCGACTTAGTAAAAAAATTGGACAAGTATATCGTTAAAATCAATACTGTCATCAACATGGTGGCGTATACTGCCCCAATACCAAATTTGTAGATAAGTTAACTACTTAAACAATATACATACACTTGTGCAAATAAACAAAAAAAATGTCGCAATTCAAACAACCATCCCCTGATATGTATAATTAAATTTGCTGATATACATACAATATTATGTTTGCTATTTAATGCCGAAAGCCAAGCTGCTAGTGCTGGTTACAAATTAATTGTAAATTTATTTACTTTTAATAAATAATAATAATAATAATAATATGTTTGCTATTTATTGTCCTCTACTGCAAACTAATTAGCTCAGAAGGATGCAAAAGACAAGCAAAAAATTGCTCCTGAAATTCCTTAATTGCGATGTGCGATGAAATTCAAGTATTCACCTCAACCCATTGATCATTAATCATACAAATAATAATGATGATGCCCAACCCGTCTCTAATTACGTCACATAAAAATGTCAACACTTGCCTTGGCTACCAAGAATTACTTTCGACACAAACATATTTACAATCCACATATTGTGTAGCTATGTGTAGATACTTACAAAAATGATTTTTTGAAAATTCTCAAGTACGCCCTAATAAAAACTTTACATACCTACAAAAACTCCAAAAACATTTTAAATAAACCCCCAGCCACCCCGTCACACAATGACCCCATTAGTCTTTACCATCCATAGTGACAAAGGGATGATGTTGTTGCCATGTAGAGCAGTTGAATGTTGTAATAAAAAAAAAGTAACTAGAATGCCGCCCGACAAATTGGCGCCAATTTTTCTATGAAAAGGGATGTAGAACGTGTGGGTTAGGGCGTCGCCATCACAGACGCCACTGTCGCCCCAGCACCATGAGATTTTCCAGACAATCACTGGAAGGATACGTAAATTGGGGGTTGCTGCTGTTGTAGTGATGCTGATTCCGTGCGTAGTTATTTTCATTTAACTATTCAAAGTACATTATATTCTCTTCAAAGCAAGAAATCGGTTTGTCCTCTTTTATCTCAGCGACTAGAAGACACTTTAACTATGGTGATATTGAATTAGGATAAGTCACAGCGCTACGCAGTATGATGATGATGTCAGATTTTGCTCTATATACCACGCTCACCCTAGGATATACATTATATATCGATAGAGGATTTGAAAACGAAAAAAAATGTACTACTATCACAGCCAGTGGAGTAATGGGGTTGATTGAGGTTACAAAATTCAGGTCAAGGCATCCTTTGACAAAAGATGCACTATAGGGGGGGGAAATTACAAACTTCTTCTCTGTACAATTTTATTTATTGAGAGTAATTGCTGGGATGGTAGATCCTACTTAATAAAAAGGATTCCAACTGTTATGCATCACATTTATTTGACAGCGATATAATTTCACTTATACATCATTGTAGTACCAACTAAATAATAAAATTAAATCAAAATTCGAGTTAAATCGTTTACACATAAACTCACATCAAGGTAAGTATAAAGTTTGCTCTATACTATGTTATTCTCCAAAATATAAATTTGTATATCCATATACCTATAAGATAGAAAAACATAAAAGTGGTTTTCATTGATCTTCTTTATTTGATGCTACGGAAATAAGGAAAGGAAACAACAAAAACTTTCCACTTGATGTTTTTATAGTTCTTCCAATTTTCGCGTGTGGATTTCTGGTGAACGCCCCACAATCGCATTTATGTTGCGAAGAATGTTGACGTCAGCTACTATCATAGGAGACTGTCGGACGCCTTTCCAATAATTTTGCGATGGCAACGGGAAGTAGTAAGTAAGTTAATTTTGAGAATAATATCTAAGAAAACATATAATATTCCTTTCTGGAAATAGAGTATGACACATTGACCAGTAACTGTGCTGAAAAAAGGACTTCAGCCATGTTAGCAGGACATCATATTTATTTAGTTTTCGTTACAATGATAGTATACGATACATATTTAGGAGTAGATCCTTCATGGGTCGGGGGCTTGTTAAATAAGTATATGTGCCTAAGAAAGACTTCGATCAAATTTTACATATTAAGTTATTGACTGAGGCGACGAAGGGATTGATTGAAAATTAAATTTGTGCCACTTCAATGTACGCAAAATTTGGACGCAACTTTAAAGTCACAGAATAATATATGCAAGTAGAATGAGCGACACATCTCTCGATAGTAATATTATGGCGTATTTGCCGATTATAATAAGTCATCTCCAAAAATAAAAGAGTTACTTCTATTGGTCAAGTGAATTTCCAAATTAGGCTATCGTATAGGTTTGCAAATTTTTCAAAACTTCTATTGGTCAAGTGAATTTCCAAACTAGGCTATCATATATGTAGGTTTGCAAATTTTTCAAAAGGCCCGATTGTCGGTGAGTACAGGTACCACTCCAGAATCCAATGTTTTACAGCCCAAACCGTATTGGTTAATGCACTTGATAATAAACCGTCTTGATGCGATAAAATCTGGTCACAGTTACGAGACTGGAATTTTAAGATAATTTTGAAAAATTTCGATCAACAAACTTCACAATATAATTCTAGCGCAGTCTCTAACCCTGACCACTTTCACCACTTTCACTTTCAAAATTTGCAATTTCTGTATAAACAGTTATAACGAGCCTCATGACAAAGCTGATTTATATACCCTCCAAAAGAATGTCATCAGAGACCCCATAGGTTAGGTTCGGTTAGATGGTTGGCAGGACAGGAGAAATAACCTGTACGTGCCACACTTAGATCAATGTAAATCCGGTTGTGACGCCCTAGGGGTTAAAGGCCCCATACTCTGGAAACCTATGAAAAACCTACGGATTGGTAAACCAACCAGTTTTATTTACAAATTTAAGTAGGTCGTTACTGAACCTGTCTGAAAGTTCATCTAAATCGTCGAAGAAGTAACTACCAAGGATTTTATTTCTTATGTGGCAAAGGAAGTATGGGGTGTCCTCCGCATCCTCTGCACATGTCGTCCCTACTGATTCCCTTTTTTTTTTGTTATGGTATTTCAGCGTATTGTGCCCGGTGATAATCGGGCCCTACAATCGAGGGCAATGATTTCTTGTTCAGTTGTACGATTTTTTCGGTTTTCTGTTTGTTGTAGAGTGGCCACATTTTCCTGGTTATGCCACAGGAGTCGAGCTTGCTCCATCTCCTCAAGGCGGGGTACTATCACCCCTATACTGGGTTCTTGTGGTAAACAAGATCCTGATTAAATTAGAATTTAGTGAAGTTAGAGCAGTTGCATATGCCGACTACTTAGCACTGCTCGCGATAGAAAAACTATCTTCACTATCAGTGAACAGCTAAACATAGCTCTATCCATGGTCAATAGATGGACAAAGAAATGTGGACTGGCAGTAAACCCACATAAAACGGAATTAGTTCACTTTACCAACAAAAGAACAATTCCGAAATTTAGCCAGCCAACAAATAGGGAGTTATCCTAGATCGAAAATTAAATTGGAACCTCAGCATTAAAGAAAGAACCAAAAAGGCGATGATATCATTCTATGCCTGTAATAGAATATTCGGAAGAACATGGGGTCCTAACCCTAAAATAGTCATATGGCTTATCACACGGCGGTTGTAAGACCGATACTAACATATAATAGTTTATTCTGGTGGCAAGCGCTGTCAAAGGTCAACAATTTTAAAAACATGACAAGGATTCAAAGAATGCCCTGCATCGGCACCCGGGGGCAATGAAAACCAGCCCCACGGTAGGGCTAGAAGCTTTACTCAATCTTAGACCCCTAGACCTCTTTGTACAGCAATCAGCTGCAAACAGCGCCCTTCGGTTAAGCCAGACCAAAAACTGGAAACGCAGCCGGACGGGTCATGCACAAATTCTGAACAAATACACGGGCAATAATGTATGCACGGACTACACTACTCCCCGGCTAGATTTTACAAGACCATTTACCACGTGTTTTCTCAGCAGGGACGAATGGTATGAAGATCAACCAACATCTATTGGATGTGGATCTACCATACCTACATATGAATAAAAGATGGAGATTGGCGTTGGCACGGGTTTCTACGTCTCGGACTACCCAGTTCATTCAGGCTTCCTGATTACAGCAGCGTATACCAAGCTGAGGTACTGGCAGTGACAACAGCTGCTAAACAGGTTGTAATGATGGCAATACCTCATCCGGATATTACCTTTTTCTGTCTATTGTACGACAGTACGAAAAATGTTTCTGCGATTTTTAAAAACTAACATTTCTGACTATTGGTCCGATATAGGGCACATGGTGCTATTTTATGGATTATTAGCTGAACCCCCGCCAGCTTCGCTAGGCCTTTTTTATTTTATTTTATTTATTTACGGGCGACAATGTTTTATTTTTTTTTGTATTGGAGGTACCTAGTTGCTAGGACTAGGGTGTCTTCACGCCTGTTGCGCCACCTATTTATTTTTTCTAATTACCGACATTAAGAAAAAAAATCAACTAACTTGGTTAAAAATTACGGATGACAGAGAGAAACATACAGTTTTTTCCACTTTGTTTTATATATATGCTAGCGAACCCCATGCACACTTCGTAGTGCAAAATATAAAAATATAAAAATCAATTTCAAATTCATTTAAATCAATGGTAAACAGTTTCTATTGTAATGCCCTGCTGAATTCACAACACTTGGTTTTTTAGGATTCGTATTGCCTACATAATATTCTTGTCTATAAGGATAATGCGCATCAATGTTAAAAATTTGCGAAACTGTAGCTCCCATAACTGTCGAAGAATAACGCCTCCTCAAACACAATCGATTCGGTGGTTTTCAAAATATTACTTTTTGAATGTTGTTTTTTTATAGGCAGTGCCACGCCCCTAGGTCCAATTTTAACCAATCTTCGCAGGAATACTCCTGGGCCAATATTTAAGATTGTACGTAAATTTTAACTCAATCGATTCGGTGGTTTTCGAAATATAAGATTTTTAATGTTTTTTTTTTGTATGGGCGGTGCCACGCCCCTAGGTCCAATTTTGACCAATCTCCACATGAATACTGTTGGGCTAATACCTAAGATTGTACGTAAATTTGAACTCAATCGATTTGGTTGTTTTCGAAATACATACATATAAGATTTTTAATGTTTTTTTTGTATGGGCGGGGCCACGCCCCTAGGTCCAATTTTGACCAATCTTCACAGGAATACTCCTGGGCTAATACCTAAGATTGTACGTACATTTTAACTCAATCGATTCGGTGGTTTTCGAAATATAAGATTTTTAATTTTGTTTTGTATGGGCGGTGCCACGCCCCTACGTCCAATTTTGACCAATCTCCACAGGAATACTATTGGGTCAATACCTAAGATTGTAGGTAAATTTGAACTCAATCGATTCAGTGGTTTTCGAGGAATAAGATTTTGAATGCATTTTTTGTATGGGAGGTGCCACGCCCCTTTGTCCAATGTTAACCAATCTTCACGGGAATACTCCTGGGCCAATACCTAAGATTGTATGTAAATTTGAACTCAATCGATTCAGTGGTTTTCGAGATATAAGATTTTGAATATTTTTTTTGTATGGGAGGTGCCACGCCCCTTTGTCCAATGTTGACCAATCTTCACAGGAATACTCCTGGGCCGATACCTAAGATTGTATGTAAATTTTAATTCAATCGATTCAGTGGTTTTCGAGGAATAAGATTTTGAATGCATTTTTTTTATGAGAGCTGCCACGCCCCTATAACTTATGAACCAATACACCTACAAAGACCGTATGAACTTATAAACCATGGTATCAACGTCACCTTTCATGGGAAATTTCCAGAATCAAAATCGGTTCACGCATTACAGAGAACATTATCGACAAACACAATTGACCATGATTTTTATATATATAGATAGAGAAAAGATAAGAGAAATAGAGATGGGAAATTGTTTGTCATTAATATCAATGTCCCATATTTGCTTTAAATATTTGCTTATCTGAGATCTTTCCGCAGAAATTTATGAAGAGAATGTAAATTTTATTCAGTTGAGTGACGAACGCCATACCATGGTCTGGTTCTGGGGAATTGTTCCTTAAGTTAAGCTTCCCCTCTTTGAACTATCATTTAGTTAACAACATTGGAATTTGGAGCCTGCGGTATTTAAGCATTTTATAATCAGCTTGCAAGTACAAAATTCAGTTGGGAGCTGAATTCAAATGAATTAGAACTTTGAACCAATACGATCGACGGAGACTTGCCGATTGGTGCCGACTTGTTGCGATTGTACGATTTTTATATAAAAGTATTTGATGACTTTGGTTAAGACTCAATATCATAATTTTCGCTTTTATGGCGAGGGCAACCATAAGATCATCGAACAGTGACACAACTCCAGGATGAGTGACAGCCGTCAAACTAACATCAACGGGCTTAATGCATATTCTTGAATGAATGAATATAATGTGCAGAGGTTTATATTTTCGGGGGTTTGAAAATGAGGATTTAAAAATCGGATACAAAAAATTGCATAAATCTGAGTGGTCTTTGATTCAGAGTAAAAATATGGTCGTAAAAGTTTACTTTTCTAATCTAACCTTTTCCAAATAAAATAATATCTACTCAAATTATTTTACAATTTGGACAAAAAGTTAACAAAGCAAACACCGCCAAGGTTATCCGCGATACATTCGAGATAATTTACATACATAGACCCAATTAGGAACTTTGTCGGTTATGGCCGCTACTCTTGGTACAATTTTGAGTTATATAGGGATTCTAGTATTCTCCTGATATCCCTTTCGGCAATTTCTGCAAGTTCCTCGAAAAATCAATAGAGTTTGTTTTTTTAATCGAGGGCACAGTCGAATGGTGTTTCCTATTACTCCTCAACCTCATCTATGCAACTGGTACAAATATTATTTACTTGGAGGCATGAACTCGCGTCATATCTTTTTTGTACGCATTGGCCTGTTAGTAACCCGACAAAAGTGCCGATAGTTGCTCTGCTGACATTAAGCAGACTCTTCTCCTGCGCAGAATTATACAACATGGCCTATCTATTTGGTTACAATTGTCAAGATCGCGACTACTTTCGGGCTTCGGTAGCCTGCTGCAGGTGATTGACGAGAAGATTTTATGTCTTGCCGTTTCTTCTGGCATATGTGGTTCACTTTAAGCAGCCAAAAGTTACATTTTCTTGGCTAATTCGTTTGATCTACAGTTGACGGGTATGCTTATCTATGGCCAGTAACTTATTACACCGTTAACACGCACAGTGGGCGCAGTAGTACAGTGGTTAGTGTGTTGGACTACTGTGCGAGCAATCCCAGGTTCGAACCACTCGCGAACGTCTGACAAATATCCGAAAGTGTGACTGTCCTGAAAAAGCTTCTCAATTCAGTCGTTCGGACTTGGCATAAAATTATAGGTCCCTTCCATTCATCCCAAAAAATAGAAACTCACACAAAACGAATGGTTGCGAGAAGCTATCTATTTATTTTTTATTTTTTTAACATGCACCTATTCAAGATCTCATTTAGATATTAACCTATTACTTTTGGTGATTCGAGTCTAGCGATCTCCAGCAGTTCCACGGAAAACACCGTCACGGTACTCAATCCAAAAATTCTATTAAAAAAACGTTTAAAAAATTAGTCTCAATTTATAGCACCAAATTTATTTTCAATTTTTCCATGCAATTATGTATTTAAAAAAAATTAAACACATTCCTAACTATGACCACTTAAGTCCCAGTTCTGAATTTAGATTTATCATTTCAAAAATAATTTAACCTTGATTACGGGGGAATTTCACGTTTTCTAAACACCAAATCCTCATGTTGATACAATGATTGAAAGTATCCCATTAAATCAAGAAATAAATCTTCTCAAACTCTACGCTGAACGACTACGCAAACAAAAATAAAAGAAAACGCAGAAACTACTGCCATCATTAATGAGAACAAAAGAAACAATTCAAAAGATTTTGTTATTTCGAAAAATATTTTCTCTTCATTTTAAACAACAAATTGAAGATCACTAAACAACCCAGGTAGCATCATTCTCATTTTCAATATTTATTTATTTTTTATTTTTAAAATACCACTCACGCACCGACGCACGACTGGCGCAACCAAATCATAATCCAAATGTATTTCATTCAAATTAGCTATATGTATATTTTCTTTAATTTATATATTTACAATAATTATCCGTTTGTTCTTTTGAAAAAAAAACTATTTCTATAAATTCGATGGCCACTTTTATTGTAGACATGATCTTGTGTTTGTTTTCTTGGCCAGACCACTGCCGCTGAGGTTGCACTTTATGATCGAATCTTGCCAGTCATAGACTACAGTAAACCATATGGTGCATCTGATTTTCATAATCTCAAAGTAGCTACTGAAATAATTTACCACAGTGCAGAATGCAAATATTTGCATAGAAAATAGATTTACAGTGCAATTTTTGAGGTATGAAAAAGATACAAAAATAGGTAAAATTTTTCATTCCATTCTAAAATAGTATGGCAATTTATTTTTAATTTTTAAATTAATGCTGCACCCTCTATATTGAAGCCTAAGTTGGTAGGGATTGTTCAACGCAATTTAACACCTTTGTTGGGTGTGTCTGGTAAAAGCTTGCACATGCAAACACTTAATACGGGTATATATTGGAATTTTCTTTCCCTGAAAATGTGCTCTAGTTTCTATTGTATCGGATGTGGCACGGTGAAAAATGATACCCTTAGGATGACTAGAGTACTAGACCATTATTTATATTATTAGACATTACTTTCTTTTCTTTATTGGAACAAAAAAAAAAGAAGACATACTTCGTATAGATATGGCACATTCTATGGTTAGATGTGTTTACCTATTGACGAGCTAAAAGTGTATTAATTTACTCGTCTATCTTCGAGACGCCAATATTTACCCATGTATCCATTAGGGCGTCTACATTGTTTTTTAAAGAGAATTAATTAAAGGAGGTGTACGGCCGGACTTTTATCGGACACCGACACAGCGGTCGGTAGCCAGCTGCGAATTGTTTATTTAAATATTTTTCAAAAATTGTGCAGATACACTGAAGATAAAAATTGATTCTTGTTATATAGGTACGAAGTTCTAGAATCTAGATAGTAAACTCAAATAAATTGCATACTTATAGTGCTTTAAAATTTGAGCGATTTTTTTTATTTTAGTAGAGAATAAATACTTATATACAAAACAAAAATTAAACGAAATTTATTTACTGTGTATTAAATCCCCTTCCATCAAGCATGCAGGGTATTTTAAATTTCTCAAAAAAAAAAAAAAAAATAGAATAAAATTTATATTATGTATTTTTAATAAACATTTGTAGATAGGATACACGTGTATATTTATTCGGGAAGAACCTAGCGTCGTGTCGGAAGGCAATGCTCCTCTTCATTGACTTGTCTGTTTTCTTATGACTTGAAAGAATGTATAGTGTTATGGGACGACAGTATAGCAGCCTTTTTGTAATGATAACTGTTAACAACAGTGGGCGCAGTAGCACAGTGGTTAGTGTGCTGGACTACGGTGCGTAGGATCCCAGGTTCGATCCCCAGAAAAACACAAATTACATGTTAAGGTTTTTTCTACTGCGCCACCTCTCGCGAACGTCTGACAAACATCCGAGAGTAAGACTGTCCTGAAAAAGCTTCTCAATTCAGCCGTTCGAACTCAGCATAAAATTGTAGGTCCCTTCCATTCGGTTAAAAAATAGAAACTCACACAAACGAATGGTTGCGAGAAGCTAGGCTTAGGGTGTCTACCGCTTGTTGCGCCACCAATTTATTATTATTTTTGTTTAAGGTTAACAGGGTTTGCTGGCAATTAAACAAAATAGGAATTGATATAATTTTACATATACCTACAGATAAATGAATATTCCCAGAATTAAAAATTCACCCAAAATTATTGACAAACTATTTATTTATTTACTAGCTGACCACGCCGTGCTTTGTCAATATCCAGGAATTGTATTGCCAAATATGTTTTTGTCTTGAAGGGCAATATGCACATCGATGTTCCAAAATTTCAATAGCTTTATTATATGGGAGGTGGCATGACTAGTTTTCCAATATTGGACACATTTCGGGAAGTGCTTTGGTCGGACTTTGTCCACTTTGTCCAATCCTGCAGACATTTTATTATATGGTTTAAACAATAAAATAATAAACGTCTCTTTACCAAATTTCAAGTCGAAAGCTGCCATAAATATCAAGATAAAGTGTAATTTTAAGATTTAGGTGTTCAGCGCCATCTATTGGAAAAATTAGTTGAAGCTCTTGCATCTGGAAGTATTGCCTAAAATCGTTTCAATTTAATTTTGTATTGATTTAGATTTAGGACTATTATGGCAAGTTAAATGAAGTAAGGCCATGAAAAAGCCTCCTTAAATGGGGTCATCGGCAATAACTCGGGCACCAAGTAACATTTCTAAAATCGGAGAAATTGATTTTCTTAATTTCTTTTATAGAGTACACAAACCGAGTTTGAAATCTCATTTTACCTCTTTAGGGGTGGCTGAATTTTGAAATATCCTTCCTTATTCCTTGTAAACGCTAGGCGCTGATGTGAGCGAATAGAAATTAATTTTTATGTCTGAGATGTATGTACTGAACAGTGTTCATATATCAGGAAGATTATTAAGATCAATAGAGTTGTATAACAAATTTCTTACATGAACGTGACCTTTCTTAGACCTTTTCCCGAAACTAGTTCACTTCGTATGAATTTGGCGGCTCTAAGAAAATTTGTTTTGCTCTGCCTTACGATGTCTGAGCCGGATCCAGCTTCCTATCTATAACACACTTATAGCCGGTTTTATAGTGCGCGTTTAATCTCAGGTTTAGTTAAACTCGCAAGCAAGTTTAAACCAAGTACGTAAACCGTGAGTGTATTACGCCTGACTAGGAGTCAAAGGCCGTTCAACTTAGCCGGGATATAGCTCATCAGTCATCAGCTATCGTTATGTTTTGTATACCACGCTGAATTTATATATATAAAAATCATGGTCAATTGTGTTTGTCGATAATGTTCTCTGTAATGCGTGAACCGATTTTGATTCTGGAAATTTCCCATGAAAGGTGACGTTGATACCATGGTTTATAAGTTTATACGGTTTTTGTAGGTGTATTGGTTCATGAGTTATAGGGGCGTGGCAGCTCCCATAGAAAAAATGCATTCAAAGTCTTATTCCTCGAAAACCAGCAAATCGATTGAACTTAAACTTATAGATAATCGTAGTTATTGGCCCTGGAGTGTTCCTGTGAAGATTGACCAAAATTGGACAAAGGGGCGTGGCACCGCCCATACAAAAAATACATTTAAAATCTTATATCTTCAAATTTACAGATAATCTTGGGTATTGGCCCTGGAGTATTTCTGTGAAGATTGATCGAAATCGCAGAAAAGGGGCGTGGCACCTCCCATACAAAGAGTACATTTAAAGTCGTATATCTTCAAAACTGCCCAATCGATTGAACTTAAACTTATAGATAATCTTAAATATTGGCCCTGGAGTGCTCTTCTAAAGATTTGTCAACATTGGACAAAGGGGCGTGGCCCTGCCCATACAGAGAAACATTCAAAATCGTATATTTCAAAAACCACCGAAACGATTAAGCTCAAATTGACAAATAATCTTAGGTATATTAAGGGTGTGTGGCGCTATTTTTCGACAGTCATGGGAGCCAAAGTTAGTTTGTAAAATTTGTAACATTGATAGCTATGCATTGTCCTGATAGATAGAAATACTTTCTAGGCAATACGATTCCTGGAAAAACCAAAAATATGTAGGCACGGAGCGTTACAATAAAACTGTTTATCACTGATTTAAATGAATTTGAAACTGATTTTTTTATTTTTCTATTTTGCACTACGAAGTGTGCAGGGGTTCGCTAGTATATATAATAAAATATTTGTTAAACCGTTGATTTAGGCTAGATTTGTATTTTTTTGTATAAATGAAGAACAAGAACTAAGTCGACAATGCACTTCTAAATTAATTTGCAGCTTCCAGCAGCTCTGCCTGTCGCTGTTTCGACTCTGGAGCGTCGTCATAAACCGGGATTAAGTTTAAACTAGTACTAGTACCTTTTCGTATTAAACGTCGGTTCAAACCTGATATCTGGCTAAACGGAGTTTAAACTTGCACTGTAAAACCGGCTATAAAACTACTTCACTTGTGAGTTTTATTAAAGCTGAAATATGCCCTGCAACATATATTTATGTGCGGTTTTTAAGTTTATTTAAATTTATAGGTTTTTTGTTTTAACATATATTGCCTGGGCTAAGAAAAATAAATAAGAATCCAGCTCATGACTGGTCTTATTCTCTGAGTAGGTACTCGTATTATCTATCATGGTAACCGAGTGGTAATATCCAGCATTTGAAAATATGTAACAATACACACAAATAAACAAACTATCTGATCAGTAATCCGTTTTTCTTTTACTACCAATAATAATTTGTAAATTGATTTTATCTTCTCAGTGTACACGTATTGGTAACATTTTTTTCATTTTTATTTTTTTTTATTTTTCCTACTGCAGAGTATAGCAAACTGTTTGCAAATATTGATTGCTTTGTTGTCTGAACTGATAACAATAAACGAGTGATGTACATGTATTATAGTCTCAGAAAGTTTCTTAAAAACCTAATAACAGTAATAAGAATAAATTATCTAAATAAAACAATTTAAAATTAATTTTCTGAAATAATTTTCAAGACCAACGCTGCATGAAAAATTTAAGAATAGTAAAGAAAAAATAAAGCAGAAATAAAAAAAAATACCAAGAGGGTTCTCGGAGGGATCGTTTTATCTATTTATTTAAATTACATCCGTAAAAATAATGTAAAGGGTCCGCCATCTAACGTTTTTTTTTTCAACTAGTGCTTATTTCGCGAATGGTAACATGGTTGTGTATACGCTTGAACAACGCTGGGAAATATTGCGACATTACTTTGAAAATCATGGTAATGTGGGCCTGCGATCGACTTAGAGAAGATGCCGATTTTGCCAAAAAAATCTTTTCTTTTCAGATGAAGCTCATTTTGATCTTGGCGGGTATGTAAACAAGCAAAATTGTCGCATTTGGGGCACAGAAAACCCGCACCTCCCGCACGCATACATTGAAAAGCCGATATACCCAAAACGAGTCACTGTTTGTTGCGGATTTTGGTCCAGAGGCATAATTGGGCCATTTTTCTTCGAAAATAAGCAAGGAGTGGCCGTTACAGTCAATGGCGATCGTTATCGGGCCATGTTGAACGAATTTTTGTTCACAAAAATTGAAGAGGAGGATATTGGCAACATTTGGTTTCAACAGGACGGCGCTACTCGATGTTTTGCGCCCTGTTTTTGAAGATCGCATTATCAGCCGCAGAGCTGATGTCGTTTGGCCACCGCGGAGCTGCGATTTGACACCGTTGGACTATTATTTGTGGGGTGCCGTAAAAGATAAGTGTTACGCCGACATGCCAGAGACAATTGACGCTTTAAAGGACAATATTCGTGAAGCCATTGGTGAAATACAGCTGCACACAATCGATAATGTGCTTAAAAATTGGACCGATCGTGTAGGCTACTGCATGGCTAGCCGAGGCAGCCATTTGAATGAAATTATTTTCCATTATTAACCGGAAGGATTGTACTTTCAAATAAAAAAAGAAATTTGTGCCACGGAACAACTTCCGACCTGGATTTGAGTTCCATTATTCCTCAAAAAAAAAAAAAAAAACACATTCATACTGATGCAATTACTATATCAAACCATAAACTCACTTACTTTTATTAATAGAGGCTTCTGTCACAAATACAGCAGGCTAACTGTGCATCCCAAGAGTCTCCACTGCATATTAGCATAGACATGCTTATATAGACTTGGCGTGCTCAAGTAGGATTTTTGTAAAAAGTGGAGAGTCGAGATTGAAAGGGAAGTCAATCTCACGAAGGCTTATTGAAAAAGTTATTAAAGATCTTATAGATCTTGAAAATACCTGCACCGATTTTTAGTAACCGATAAAAGCAAATTGTTTGCATGATTATTTACGTGGTATTCTTAATAGCCCAATTATCAGCTTAAGTGACTTCTTATCAACAACCACATGTTTGCTTCTCAATTTGTTGTGATAATTGTCCTTTTGCTGAGTTGTAAATTGAATTGATCAACTAACTTGTGTTCACTTGAAGATCTGTTCCAGATGCCCAAGCAAAGTGTAGACATCACACAGGTAAGTTGCTTTGAAACATAATGTTAATCCTTTTTGGTTTGTTCATTGTAGAAGCACGCTTGGAGTAAAAAAATCATAATTTTTACTATAGAAACATTTTTACTAAATAAAAACGGATATATCTATCTATAGGGTTTTTCTTTTCAGTGACCAGCTGACAGATGATTTCTACTCAATATATTTTGTCAATAGACTTACGTCGAACAACGCTTGAAAAGTTTGCAAATTCACTTTGTGGAAACAAATTGGCTTACAAGATGTGAAGATCCATCTCATTGATGGAAGATCCATCGTATTGATGAAATACGACCCCAGCTGATCGATAAAGTTGTGGAAAATTAGACTTTCAGAGTGCGCTTTATTCGAGCCAGCCAGTGACGTCCATCTGTCTGAATTGTTTAAGCACTAATGGCATACCTAATACAATTTTCAGTAAAGCCAATAAATAACATAAAAAAATATACACTGTACAGTGAGTGCGTCAAAGATTTAAGCCTCAGTGTCCAAAAATGTTAAGTTGGTTTTATTCAGTATTACATGAACCGTGCTCAATTCAATCGACCTTCAAAACTACTTACTCATATTGCTTTGAACACAGCCTAGCTTTTTTATGTTATGCATGTTTTGAAGTTTTTTTTTTTTTAGTAGGTATGTCCACATCACAAGGCTCTCACGCTATCAGTTAGTTAGGTTGAGTGACCCTAACCTTCGCACTGTCTAGAGAATGCATGTCAGTAGGATGTATCCAGTGCCAGTCCATCCCTTTTGTAATTCTTAAGTTTTAATGATGTGTGAGATGGAAGGATGTACAGCTGTGAACTCGTACATAGCTCCCCCTTTTCGTATACGTTTTACTTTTAAATTGTACTAAATTAATGCGAATGCAAATAGTTTCTCGCACTTACTTATTTTATATAACAAATTAAATTAAATAAAGTTTTAGTTAATCGTGACGTTTTTTTCACTATCGGACATGTCAGTAGGCACTCAAATGTGCGTTTTATGACTACATTAATTTGAAAAGTGGCTCCGTCACAAACGTACTCCTTACCCCTATGGATAGCTCGAGGACAACTTTATACATTGTGTGACATGAAACCACGAACTTTAAGGGTGCGTACCACGGCAACATAAGCAGTTAATTTAACGCCATGACAACATACTTATACCAAAAAAGTTAGGGGAAACATTTCACTTGGTAGCCTCTATCATTCAACAGAACTTTGTCATATGGAATGCATTTCATCCGGAGTTAATTTTTATTAGCAAAGTAACCCACATTGTGTGTAGTATAGAGTTTCATGTAAATGAAAGCAAGGTGTACATGGTGATTATTGATTGTAATACAAGCTCTGATTTGTATATAATCTTTTGTCCCTAAAATAAATGCATGAATAACAAGGGGGATATACATAGTTTCCAAGCAATAACAACCTCAATGGATCAATATTGATAGTAAGTATGTATATTGAGTGCGATGTATGAAGGTACTTTATTTGCTTAGTAAAGTACGACTAAGGACGCATCATCAATCAAAATCAGAAAACATTTTATCGATGACTATATAGAAGCCTTAAGATCTACAGTTCCAGCTGTATCTAATACCTTAAGGTTTTTCTATTTGTGGTATTCAACCCCGGAAGTAAACACAGATAAATCTTATTCTGGCAGAAAATGATTTGTATTTATAAAAATCAATGCAATCTCAAATGGAAATTAGTTTAATTACTTAATTGATATTTTAAATGGAATGACTTTTAAAAAATACAGTTTCAGTTTTTTAATCAAATATCACACAAATTTGACTTAAGATCAAAATGTTTGGGCGTCTTTGACGTACCTTTTCTCTTAAGGTCTACATCTTATAAAAAATAAAACTTATAAAAACTATAGGAAAGCTAGATATTTTTAAAAACATATTATGTCTAAAGAAGGAGATTGTTTAAAAATATATTTTTCCATTAATCATTAATTAAAAAAAAAAGTTTGCACAAAAATCAAGCTTTTCATAGCCATTCCTTCGCATGGGCTCAATTTTTGGAAAAGAAGGGAGCTAAAAATTAATGCCGCATCTGAATGGTTACATTTTGAAGCATATTTAGAAAAATTATACATAGATATGTATAGGTGTGCAGTCGTATTTTGGAGATCAATTTTAAAACGTGCAATTGAGCTTTAAAATGTGGGTGGCTTAGGTTAAAAAGAATCTAAGAAACGGAATAGAGGAGTAAAATAGCTTAAGCCAAAAAATATATAGTCATTTTGGAAATATGAAGAGAATAGGCTTAAAAAAACCTTTAAAAAAATCCCAAAGAACGAGAAATCTTAGCTAATCGAGCTAACAGTTTTACCTTACTATCAAAAACTTAACCCCAAACTAAGCATGATAAGAGTTGGCAAAGATTTTGGAAATTAGCTTTAGAAATACGAATACCAAAACTAACAAGCATGTCCACAAATTTCTGCTTCCTGATTTAGATCGCTTCTGGGAAAAATAGCATTTAAAATGCAACAAGGGGATACTTGGAGATACAGCCAACAATTGTCTACAGGAAAATGTTGGACGAAAGTAGCTTTCAATAAATCAATTGGCCTTACTAATAATAATTTTTAACCTTCAGCTTTCGTTTTTTGTAGACCACCACTAAAGTGGTAATTATAGGGGTATTTCCTTTATGAATTGCGTTGCAAAAATAAAGATGGGAATACTAATTGAGATGCCATACCAATAGGTTGAAATAGCAAAATATATACTGACGGAATAATAGGCTAGATTTGGACAGACGTCTAAAATGTTTCATCAATCTTTTGGAGTAAAACAAATATGTCTACTCTGGCTGCTTCTCTTCGCACTATTTATATAAATGATCTCCATGAGACGTTGGGAGGGGGCTTGAGTATCTACTCTGTAGAGCATTATTATTGTGCAGGTGATTTGGTAATCTTGGCGAAATATATTAACGCAACAGATGAAAAAAGCCTACTGTGAGCCGTAGAACTTGAAAGTTAACCAAGCTAAATCGGACATTATGGTCTTCAGTAATAGGGGACACTAAATTTGTCACAGAAACTAAATTTGTAAAGGAGATTACATTCAAATTCTATTAAATTAAACATATTTACGAGTAGCCGGGTATAATACTTATCCCGAAAATTACTTTCTAAAGGACGTAACAAAAAGAAACACTGCAACTAAGAATAGAATAAGCTCAACGTGGAAATGGTTTTTTGTGAAGAGCAATGTAATGCTAAGATTTGGAAACTATGTATTTCAAGCAGTAGTCCGAGCTATTTTAGCTACACAAGTCTAGGGCTTGGAAAATTTTAATAAAGGGGATATACAACTCTTCGATCGGTATGTACCCCTAAGGAGCGGCAGATTGACATTTTTACACGCTGGACTTACAATTACTTAAACAATTTTTGAATACAATGGAAATAGGTTCCCACATTAGTTTACCAGAATTTTACAGAAAAAAAAAATTGTTCTAGGTAAAGGAGACAAACCAACTCAAATACAAGTTTGGGTTACATTGAAATGTGGAAGACGTTTGAATGGATTTATAAGAACACCGATCTACTGAGAACTACGACAGTTAAAGACTTCTAGGCATTTGGAAAACCAACGGAGATCGATTAAAAGCAACGCGCGTTTCTATTAATACCTAGAGTCTACTAGACCATTGAAAGAAACATCCATATTTTATTGACGAACGACAACGATGAGCTCTTTTAAGTTGCATTTTTTTTTAAATACCTACAGTCGGTGACATCACATTCGTTGTTGCGTTTTATATCTGATTCTGGACATAAATTAATTGATTAATAACAAGTTGAGTTCTTTTAATATATTTTCCTCTGACAGATGCACAAGCAGTGACTTGAATGCACTCTGATTTATTTTAATTGGAACATCATATGAAAGCTTATACTTAACGCTGACATACAAGATCCGCACTCATCTCTTAATTATTTTAAATTTGCTTTGCTTAGTTATTTGTTATTAAGCATGATACAACTGCAATTTTAGCGGCGGCAAAGTTGTCATAAAAAAATGAGGTAACAGAATCTCCATGTCAGATACATTGTATTGATCACATCATGTTTTTTATTTTAAATTCTACCTCATGCAAGTATAAATCCAAATAATGATGACCTATTCAGTTCAATGTACCAGGTCTCCAAGAATATTACAAAAAAAAAAATTGTATAAAAATAAAACCACTTGTCCACGGGGACGGGGCAACTGACCTTACACATCGTATCTATACATCTGGTGAAAGTATATTGATTTTCGTGCCTACCATTGCTGACGTTAATGTGTACACGTACTTTTTAAAATCTTAGCACTGGCGTTATTTTTTTTTTTTTTGTACAAAAATGATAACCATATATGTATATCATTTCGAAACATGACACGCAAACAGCAAGGATATGGCTATACGCTCTTCCTTTGACTGAATTGACCAACAGTCAATACTGCTGTTGTATTTTTCATTCGATCTAAGGACGACTAAAAGGAAAAAAATGCACTAGAATCCTTTCTATGAATAGCTATTTTTTGAGCATCATCATTTAAACAAAAATAATCGAGTTTTCAGCTCAATATTAATAAATAAGAACTACTAACTATTAAACTTAATTTTTCTTCACGAAGTTAACATGCGTATAGAATTATCTATGTTGTAACATCATTCATACTATACCCCCGCTGGAAGTGAAAGGTGACTACTTTGCATAATCCCCTCGAATTCATATACTCAAAATATCATGCATTGAAGCTTTAACCTTCGAAATTCTCAGCCGAAACACACCCAACACATGTCCGCAATGTCCAAGGACAAGAAATAAATTTCCCACTTACATGCAATCTATGAAAATCAATACGCAATTCAGGCCACCTAAGGTTGAAGTTCTTACAACCTATCTAGCCAACTCCAAAAATTTTTTTCTAGCTGATAGGGAGAAACAACTCAGTCTTCTTATAATAGCACTTTTCAAATCACCCTCTGAAATAGTCTCCAAGTGGATATAACAAAAATGTATCTCAAAACTATTTGCAACTGAACGTCGAATGGCTTTTTTCACCTGCCGACAGTGATCGCACCGGACCAAGATTTCAAGAGCATTCAGAAACCAAAATACAAACATTCTATGGTTATTTTTATAAACAATTTAATGAATGAATTTGAATAGATCGTGCAGATTAGGAAACAACAGACACAAAGATTGACTGCCGAACAAATTTAATGTAACTGTAAACATGGCTAGATGATAATAGATGGACAATGGACATCCATCTGAATGTCACTTCGTCTAGTGCAAAAAGCAATTATACTCAGACCATGAGCCAAGGTTTCTATACTCGTAGCGATAATCACCTGTCACGTGTGAAACGCTTCAAAATGTATTTTTAAATAATCACCCTCGGGGGAGATCATTTTTGCGACGCCAACGTGCCAAAGTTGTCGGCAGTGGGTCATCTTCCCCCCTTGTCACAGAAATGACGGTTCTCGTTTTCAAACATAATTATGCATGACAAATTGTCGTTGTCCTTTAAAATAAATATTTTTCAAATTTAGTTTATACGAACCTTCATTGAGCGAAATGGTTGCGATTAGGCATAGTCCTGTCACGAAGAGCTTTGTTGATTTAGACATCGTTATAGCGCACAGTTTGAATGAAATAATTAACGCACTCAATTAAAAAGGCACAAACAAATTATGTTAAATCACTATTTCCGGTGAAGATTTGTATCTAAGAATCCGTGTATCGCACGAGAATGATGGAAGAGACTCAGCTAAACTAAACACTTGCCCAACTGAATACCAACTGACGGTTATTTTCTTGAAGAAACCACCACAACAGAAGCCACCGACTAGGGTAGTGAAGCCAATAGGTCAGCTTTACGCACAAGAAGTCGAGTATGGATGTGATGGAATTTTATTCCAGTTCCCTGATACATTTGATTGGAAGGGATGTTATTTACTTTAACAGTGTAAAGCTTTGGCTAACAGAAAAGTTGTCGAAAGTTCGAATAGGACTGCTGTTGGTTTGTGCATTGGGTATGTAGCAGCTTTAAACGGATTTCCGGCTGGACAAACTGATTTCGTTTTATAGTGGTCGTTATTTTAATGTGAATATTTGAAAAAATCAACGGTCATTTTAGTGACCTAATCTGTTCTTTTATTTGTTGAGATGACGCAAAAAGGAAAACGCATTTAGAAAAGTAATAAAAGACCAAATGTCTACCTGTTTACAACTGAAATTTTGAAATGCTTTATTGTGTCGGATGTTTGTGAGACGTTTATGAGAGGTGAAGCTGTTAAAAAAAACTTAACAAGCCTTATAAAAAATTGAATGTTTTATCAAGCACAATTGACTACCCGTATCGATTAGCGTGTCAAATGCATTGTCATCTATTCGGATCTCCATATGAACGGTAGGAGAAGAGACAGTATTAACTCTTGATGTATCTGCGACCTGGTTCTTCTTAGGACAATGCTTTGACAAATGGCCAAAATCATTGCAATTAAAACAACGTGGCCCTTTAGCCTTATGAGGACAGCTTTGCGAAGCATGTCCTTTAGCACCACATGTGACACATCGTTTTTGGAGTTGCGTGTCTTGCGATGAGGAATATGATTTAGGCCCGCGATCTTCGTTTTTACTTGTGGAACTTTGCGACGAAAAGTTTTGTTTTTGTACACGGTCGTCGTTTCTGAATTTTTGCATTTGGCGCTTCATTTCTTCATACACTTTTAATTTAAGCTTTCGAATGATTTTGCTTCGTATAAAATAGTTTTATTTGCTACGTTATCCTGAATGCCCGACACAATATATGAAAGCAACGATTCGTCGTCGACATTGCCTCTCTTCGCGATTAACTTCATTTGATAAATGTACTCAAGATACGATTCATTGCTATTTTTTCGGCGCGTCTCTAGCTGGCGATGAATCAATAGACCCGAAATAGTTGTACCGAACTCTTTTTCTAGTTTAGATTTTAGTTCCTTCCACGTATGGATATTTTTTTCAGCTTCGATAGCTAGTTTCGCGGCGCCTCTAAGTAATCTCCTCGCGTATAGATATCGTTGTATATCGTTCCAATCGCACACGGATGCGATGTCTTCGAATTCTTTTAACCAATCTGTAATTTCTTTTCCGCTTTCACCGTTAAATGTTTCTAGGGAGTCTTCGACATCCTTAAAAACAAAATTGTTTTGTGACATTTCGACTTTACTATCGGTTTTAATTTCAGAACTACGAATGTTATCGTTATTAGTCTCAAAAAATTCTTCCTCAACTTCGTCTACACCGTCGGTATTGTCTTTACTCTCCCCGAACTCATTCCAGTTAACAGCCTCCCCTGCCTCGATCTTATCGTTTTGGCTATTATCGCCCGCGCTCCCCTCGCTATCATACTATCAACACTTTCTTCGCAGTCTATATCTTCTAATGTCGTTTCTAAGTCTGTAATCAATGCCGATTGCAATCGGGAAATTAAATCTGTTTTAAGTCTATAACTGTATGAAAGGCCACGATCTTTTAATAAAGCCTGCAGAAAAGTACGCAGTAAAGGACCTAGTTGCAATCCAGCGCACTCAAGTTGTACCCGGACTCAAGGTGCACCCGCAGTTTCTTGGACCATATGAGGTTACCAAAATTAAGCGCAACGTTCAAAAAATTGGAAATCACGAAGGTCCTAACAAAACTTCATCATCAGCTGACCAAATGAAACGATGGCTACACGACGACGGAAACGATTTTGAATTAGACTCAGCTGAAGACGAAGTATCTCAGGATGGCCGAATGTGGGATTAGTATGCTGTAATCCCCCTAAGTCTGTCACAAACGAAAAGCCGCGTCAACTGTAAATAACCGCTTGACAAAAGCCATACTCGCATATGACCATATTTGGTCATAATCATCATCGTCAATTGGCAAAACGGCTCATGCTACAATCACGCCAGTCAACCGGCAGCCACGAAGAGCAACGCAACGAAACGAGACGAGACGCTTAATACCTGAATCCGAAACCCCTTTTCTTTTGTCTTAAAACTAGAACATTGAATTAAAACTTAAACATTAAATTAAAACTTAAAACATTAAATTAAAACCTAAATCTAAGCCTTATTAAATATTTATGAATTACAAAGTGAATAAATCTTCTTTATTTGATTCAAACAAAACGTGTGTTGCCTTTTACAGTCCCCTTTACCCTCCTCTACATTAATAATAATTTTTTTTTAATCTGCACTTAAAACATTTTGTAGGTTACAATAGACAATTTACTATGGTAAATTTCGTAATTATGGATTCGTAAAATCTAACCTGATCACTAAAGATGATTAGTTGGGAAGAGGGCTCACGCTTTAACAGCGGAGAACTCCCGACAGTTCTCAATGCAATGCAGTTCTTTGCAAATTCTGTAAAAAATTGTGAACGTGCCATTAGTTTTGTAAAACACAAGTGCAAAAGTTGAGCTGTCATTCAGAAAGCCTCGTCAAATTAAGACGCACATTAAATTTTCTGGGTATACCTATTTTTAAGATGATCTTTCAAAAAATATTTTTTAAGTATACAATACTAAGTTTAGAATTATTCGGTTCTTTTTGATGTTTAACAAATGTTCTTGTTAATTATTAAAAATAAACAATTAATAAAACATGTGCGGGGTATCTTTTACAATTTAAAATGGGGCACCTCTGACAGGCTGTGAGAAGTGTCCTTTTGTATGTCTTTGTACTTATGTATTTATTTTTAATAATTTAACAAGAAAATATGTTTCAAATTTAAAAAAAGTAATAATCTAATCTTTATATTGTATACTAAGAAGATCTTTTCTGAAAGTTAGTATTAAAAATACAATTTTTTTTTTAAATATACATATGTGATTATCCAGAAAGTAAAAGTAATAACCCAGTTTGTGCAGAATATGTCACGGTGTTTTGTCAACAGCAACATTTCGTCCTCGTTCGAAAATTTTCAAAAATGGTGGGTAAAAAACAAGGAAAAACCAGTAACAATTATCTTCGACTATGCCGAAGCTCAAATACCCGGTATTATATATTATTGTAAAAAATATTTTAGTAATCAAAAATTATATATTTGTATGGGAGGTATGGGTAGTTTTTATTCGACATCAAAAAGCTATATGAATCCAATATTTTTGTAGTTTTCATCCGATGTTGCTCATCTTCAAACTTAGCCTCAGTTTGGTGGATAAAAGCTACCGTACCAAATTTCAAGTCGATAGCTCTTAAATTACAGACGGACATCGCTAGATCGACTAAGAAAGTGATGTTGATCAATAATATATATAGTTTGTCATACCTACAGCTACAACGCCTCCTTATGTGCGTAACAAATGGAGTGTCAAAGTGAACCACAGTGTGGTACCGGGTAATAATGGAAAATCGAGGATTTTCACCGACACTCCAAATTTATGTTTTCATTTGTGTGTCGATACTTTTGTTTTATTTATTTTGTATGGTACCTAACTAATAAAATATATTTTAACTTTTACATAAAGTATGAATTTTCATTAATTTTAGGTACTATAGACGGTGTCCCAGACATTAATGTATCTTCGACAATTTCCCACTTTTTTTTTTCCTAAAATCGAAAACTAATAAAAATAAATTTTCAATAAATCTCAAAATACGTTGAAAAAATACATATTTTTAAAACTGCCTTCAAAAATAATTGGAAAACGTAAAATTTAGGAACTATGCAACTTTTTATGTTACGATGTCGGAAAGTGCCACGGCCTCCTCTACCCTAGTTTAGTTTAGTTTAAAGTGGCTCTCGATGAGAGAAACACGTAGGCCGTTATTCGGCCCATTGTGCATACCACTGTGATTTGGGGAGCTGTTTCTTTACTGGCTACTCATGTAAACCATTTGCTGCCGGTTATAAAGCCAAGAATGTTAGCGGCGCTGATATTACCTAGATCACTGAGATCATTGAGAAAATAGTTTCCTAAATAGGCCCTTCTTAGATTGGCCAGGGCAGGGCAGCTGCAAAGAAAGTGAGTGACGGATTCGTCCTTCTCCTCGTCCCTGCAGCTTCTGCAGAAGTCATTATATGGCAGACCAAGCCTTTGGGCGTGTCTGCCTAATACGCAGTGCCCGGAGATCACATTAACAACTTTCGAGATGCTAGATCTATTAAGTCGAAGAAGCTCCTTGGATCGCTTTGCATCCAGAGCTGGCCAGGTGAGCTTGGCAGTATCGCAGTATCCCAAATGTTTCCATCTGAAGCCTGCACTCATTACTGCGTCCGCATGAATTATTTGTTTAGCGTGGGAGAGTGGTGCATACACGTTGCGCAGGCTTATGCTCTCCACGCCAGATGAGCCTCGCCTTGCTAGTTCGTCTGCTGCACAGTTCCCTGGGATGTCACAGTGACCTGGAACCCAGCAGAGGGTGAGGTTGTACTGTCCAGCTATCTCGTTTAGAGATATGCGGCAATCTTCCACCGCCTTGGATCTTATTTCGATGGATATTAGGGATTTGATTGCAGCCTGGCTATCAATGTATATAACGATATCCCTTTGCGATACCGAATTAATCGACAGCCACGCTGTAGCTTGACAAATAGCTGTAATTTCGGCCTGAAAAACACTGCAGTGTATCGGAAGACTGAAGGAGAGGCACAGGTTCAATTCCTCTGAAAAGACTCCGGCGCCCACTCCCTCTGGTGTCTTAGAACCGTCTGTGAATATTGACAGTGATTTGTGTAGGACATTTTGGGAAACCCATTGGTTTCTGTCCGGTATTTCGTGGGTGAAACCTCTTTCGAAATTGATTTTCGTAGGCAGATAGTCGGTATTTGTGGGCAGGGGGATCGTCTGTAGAAGGATGCTGGCGTGTCCAATTGGTTGCCCTCTCCAGTGTTTCCCCTTCCTTAATCTGATCGCCACGTTGGTGGCATATTCTTTACTGACGATGTCTAGTGGAAGTAGGTTAAGCTTGGTTTGCAGAGCGGCGGTTGGAGATGTCCTCAGTGCTCCCGTAATGCACATACATACCAAGCGCTGAATCTTCTCTAAGACCTTTAGATTGGAACTTTTGTTCAAGGCCGGCCACCACACAACGATGCCGTATAGAATTATCGGTCTTATGACCGCAGTATAAAGCCAATGCATTATATTGGGTTGAAGGCCCGATCGAGCCTACAGCCCTTTTGCAGGAGTATAGAGCTACTAGGGATTTCCTAGCGCGTTCGGCAATATTTTCTCTCCATAAGAGCTTGCTGTCCAGCCTCAGCCCCAGATATTTAGCCTCCTCCTCTACCCTAACGGGCAATGTGTAAATTGTATTTTCGGCGGGTTCAACCTGAGACCTGAGATCACTATGGTCGCGATCGAATATTTAATAATTTTAAGGTGCCAGTACACGGCATGTAGCAAGCCACGTACGTATGTATCTCTGACGTCAACAGAGAGTGCGTGTACACGGCATGGACCCATTGGGACCATTCGCTGACGTAAACATGACGTCAGTGCTACATACGTATGTGGCTTGCTACATGCCGTGTACTAGCACCGTACATGCAAGTTGACCAACATGTGAGGATATCTTAAGATTTGTTGCTGCGTAGGGGCTCGCTATGGGGAAATTAACAATAGGCGTATTTTTTGAGAATCTATAGCTAGCTCACATTTACTTTTACATGCAAAACTTTTATAGGTACTCACTTTTGGTTTTACATGCAAAATTGTTATACTCACTTTTGGTTTTGTTATACTCACTTCCCAAAAAAATACGCCAAATATTAAACTTAAAAATTACTAAATACAAATCCGACTATGAAGATCGAAAGAAAATGACTCCCTGTGGAAGAAAATATGGATCGATTTGAAGAATAATTCTATTCCAACTTAGTAAGAGGCTGAAACTTCAAGTGGAACCTTCTTTAAAATGAAAGGCAGACTGATGTGCCATCATGTTCTATAGAGTAGGTGTCTGCATTAGTATAATCAAAATACGCCGTCACAGTGCAAAAGAATAATAACTCTATTTCATGCAGCTCCAAGGTTCTGTTATCAGGGATGCTGGGCCTCAACCAGCAAGCGTGTCCAGCCAGCAAGATCTTTGGCCAGCTGTCTCCACATTCGCACGGTAAGTTTTTTAAGGTCCCCTTCCACTTGCGTGCACCAAGTTCTCCAAAAAAAAAAAACCTCTAATGTTATCAGTGTTATACAATTAACAGCTCATAAGCTAGCATTACATAACTCAGGATTCACAAATTGTGTGATTCTATGACATGCTGACATAGTAACAATTGACATCAGACATCACTATGACGTCCTATAAAGTGGTCATTCTGTGTGATCGCCTGTCACTCGCCTTCGCTTCTGTCATTCAGCTTTAAATGCAAAAGCGTGTTTATGTTATTGCTAGAATGCAACGAAAGCACCGTCTACGATAGAACCCACGGACTTTTTCATTGACTTAAGAAATATCTCAAATATTCTATCCCATTTCAAAATTAAGTAAATCGAGTAAATAAATGCAGTTAACAAAACTAGAACTGCGTGAAAATTGGACTCTATCCAAAAGTTATAAAGGTCCATACGAACGCATTCCACGGTCAGCATGAACCCATTAGCTTTCTTGGACTATTTAACTAGTTCATTACATTCATTCTCTGCCTTGGTCTGGCATGAGCTCTGGATCTGGATTGCCTTAGTCCATTTTTATTATTTCCTCCTACATCACTGTATTCATTCGAAAGTAGGACCTACATTCCCATGAGAAATATTTATAGATTTCGAAGGAAATTTAATTAAGCATATTCAATGCCGAATGCGTGGTCAATAATTTTGTTCACCATGAAAGGAACGAGAGATGAATCAATTAAAAATGAAATTCTATACAGCAATTAAGAACACGATTGAAGGGATGTAACAACGAGGAGTTGAAGAATGCATTTCTTCGGCAGTTGCGCCGGAAATATGTTGATTGGCAAACATTGGAGAATCTTCTAAACCATCGAACCCATAAACTCGTGCGTGGGCATATTGCGACGGCCGCAATGACCCCTTTGGGTATATCCCACTTCATTCTCATTCAATGGGATGATGCTTAATTGCATACTATGTCATTGCCATGCAGGTCTGTGGAGTGTGGAGGCTGCAAGCCTCGGACATTATAAGTTCCAGATGTGTCTATTCATTGTGTATACAAATTATTATGCTGAGGGCAGGGTAAAGACAAATTTATTTTCACTTATTCAACATTCGTGTATGAATGGGGTAATTATAAGTAATTTAAAATTGTTGTCAAGCGAATTATAATAAATGCATCGAAGAAATGAATTGCATTTTAGTTCAGTGATAAAATGAGATTTATGTGAGAACTGTGAAAAGATCAACCATATTATGATGAAGAGGCAAATGATTGATAACAAATTGTAATTATTGTATTGCTTTTTGTTGTTTTTTTTTACCGTACTTTAATATACAGATAGATAGATTGTGATATTTACTATTGAGTTATTGTTGTGTTTATTTTAATTTTGTTTGTAGGTATGAGAACTGCACAAACATACGCAGGCTGAATCTCATAGGCATCATAATACATCTCTAATATAAAACAAAGTGGAAAAAACTGTTTCCCTCTGTCGCCCGTAATTTTCAACCGAAAGTCGATTCGTTTGGACGCTATCGTGCTTTCAACAGACAGACAGACATGCCTAAATCGATTCAGAATGTGATCCTGATTCAGAATATATATATACTTTATAGGGTCTCCGGTGAATCCTTCTTGGCGTTACACACGTAATGACAAAGTGAATATACCTTCCTGTGGAGGGTATAATAAAAAAAAATTAAAAAAGCAACAAAAGGGTTGGCGAAGCTGGCGGGGGTTCAGCTAGTATATGTATTAAACATTTTGTCCTGACTGATTGGTGACTGGCAGTGGCGTGTCCTGACTCGTGATTAATTTTAAATGGTAAGTCGAAGCCGAAAAAGAACCATAAAATCGAAAACTGCAGGAAGAAATCAATTAATAAGATATTTTTTCATCCTGATTCAATACTGCAAAATTTTCATATTTCGATTTGTTCAAAAATTAATTGCGTGATAGATTTATGTCTAGTCTTATAATATTGTCTTTTTTGCTGCATTTCTTGAAATAATTAGCTATTTAAATCAAAGGCCCCTTTTGTGAGTGTCGATAGTTAATCGTTGATCGACAGCTGTCGATTGATTGAGAACTGTGATTGTCGATTGCGATCGATATTTGTCGATTTGACAGTCGCTTGTAGTCAATTACAAATGTCTGATCGATACTTTCTCTTGGATGGAAGTGAAAAAATATTGTGCATACGAATAGGTAAAATCAATCGACGCGATCGACAATAATTGTCGTGACGATCGCTGATCGACAATCACAATACGAGCCAAAATCGAGCATTTGACGTTTTTATAAAGGTTCAGCAAAATCATCTACTTACTCTTTGAAAAATTTCTTCAAACTTATTTAGGTACGCAGACGTCTTGTCTTGGCTATGACTCAAAACACTTGATTTCTCACTTATATCCAATGACTCCTCTATCATGGATATACCTACTGCCATAATGACTCTTGACAGTTTCAGAGTTCTGACAGTTTGCCCATACTATGGACAGACTCCTGCAGTAAATAACCAGTAAGACAATTACCTTCGACTATGCCGAAGCTCAAATTCCCGGTACTGTATTATTGTAAAAATAAAAAAAAATATTTTAGTACTAAAAAAATATATATTTGTATGGGAGGTATGGGTAGTTTTTATTCGATCAAGCTCATTTTTTGTCAAAAAATTTAAAATATTATTAAAAAAATATGTGCAAAGTTTAAACTTGCTATCTTTATTGTAGCTATTTAAATTTAATTTTTAACATCAAAAAGCTATATAAATCCGATATTTTTGTATGGGAGGTAGTAGTAGTTTTCATCCGATCTTGCTCATCTTCGAACTTAGCCTCAGTTTGGTGGATAAAAGCTTACGTACCAAATTTTAAGTCGATAGCTCTTAAATTACGGCCGTAATCGTGCGGACGGACAGACGGACAGACGGACAGACGGACAGACGGACAGACGGACAGACGGACAGACAGACGGACATCGCTAGATCGACTAAGAAAGTGATGCTGATCAATAATATATATAGTTTGTCATACCTACAACGCCTCCTTATGTGCGTTACAAATGGAATGCCAAAGTGAATATACCCTCACCACAGTGTGGTACCGGGTATAAAAATATTTAAGTATTAAAAAAATTATATATTTGTATGGGAGGTATGGGTAGTTTTTATTCGACCAAGCTCATTTTTTGTCAAAAATTTTTAAATATTATTAAAACAATATGTGCAAAGTTTAAACTTGCTATCTTTATTGTAGCTATTTAAATTTAATTTTTTACATCAAAAAGCTATATAAATCCGATATTTTTGTATGGGAGGTAGTAGTAGTTTTCATCCGATCTTGCTCATCTTCGAACTTAGCCTCAGTTTGGTGGATAAAAGCATACGTACCAAATTTAAAGTCGATAGCTCTTAAATTACGGCCGTAATCGTGCGGACGGACAGACGGACAGACAGACGGACATCGCTAGATCGACTAAGAAAGTGATGCTGATCAATGTGCGTTACAAATGGAATGTCAAAGTGAATTACCCTCGCCACAGTGTGGTACCGGGTATAACAAGCTGTGCATGAGGCATTAACGAAAGTTCTCTTTATTTTAAAGATCCATGTATCCTTTCATGTATGGAATTATAACATCGTTCAAATGACGCGATCGACCGATCGGTGGCACGACCACGAATCGGAGTCTTCCCAATCGCACGATCTTGGTGCCAAATTCACGTTACCCCTGCGAGAAATAATCATATCCTCTAACCTCAAATCGGTATGCAGAATGTTAATCGTGGCATCTGTCTACTGTGTGGCACGTAGCCTTGTCCTGCTGGAACCACATGTCGTCTACCCCCTACCGTCCAATTTGTGTCATAAGAAAACATTTAGCTAGCATCACTCTGTAGTGCTCGGCGCTCGGTGTTGATGGTGATGGCTTCACCACCAAAAAATTACTTTTTTGTGGACGCATTGCTACATGTCTAAGATCGTGTGGGTTGGCGTAGTACAGTTTATATGGCAATTTTGCTTGTTAGCTTAGCCATTCATTCGAAAATGCGCCTCTCCGATAAATTTGATTTTTTAGCCAAAATGTGTGCTCAGTTACTTTGAGTTCCTGGATCAGTTGGACATTTTACTTGTACGGCCCAAGTTTTGATGCAAAATTCCCCAAGTTGAAGTCTGCCAAAGGCACCCTTCTTGTGCATGGCGAGGAATTGACTGCCTCGGGTTATAGTGTACACTTGCACGCACCTTGGCAATGTTTTCAGCTGATCAGGCATTCCTTTGTCATACGTGTGTTGGCTAATTATTTACCGAACCGGTTGTCTCGAATTTGGCCATCAAACGTTGG
The DNA here is from genome assembly GCA_949372485.1 of Cheilosia soror. Classification (NCBI taxonomy): domain Eukaryota; kingdom Metazoa; phylum Arthropoda; class Insecta; order Diptera; family Syrphidae; genus Cheilosia; species Cheilosia soror. Next base: position 137,369,442 of record OX443561.1, on the reverse strand, counting down.
AGAGTTGACTTTAAAGAGCCACCTCGTCTGTCGTTAAGTGGGTGTAAAGCGCGCAGTGTTGCAGTTTGCACTGACGAATAACCATTTTGATTATTAGTATTATTTCGACGTTGACCATTATTATTGACCATTAATGACTGAATAATAAACACCAGATTAGACAGACGCCACCGAAACAACATGGCCGCCATTCACCACAGGCTGTCAACATCGACCCGTTCCAATTGAAAATCCATTTGTACGAATGCTCCAGTTATAACCAGGAACTACCAACGAAAATAATGTGGAGTACCATAGGTAATGAAAATTTAGGACTTAATGTTAGGGAACTCAGCTGATGAAAAATGGAAATATATGACAAGGTTCAAAAAATACAGTACAAATGCCTTAAGCATTTCTTCAAAAGTGTCCTGTCAAGTCATTGATAGGAATAGATTTTACTTGCTCACAATGAGGACATTTTCCAAAAATGTTCTACTGTGCTTTGATAGTGAACTACAAAATATTTAAGGCGAGGGTTAAAAGTGCATGTCCACTGAATTTGGGTTTTCTTTCATTTGAAAAACTGGAAGTATCCTACTATGATGAAAGGGACTTCAGGTAAGGTAAATTCAATGTCACACATCTTGCTTCACTGATAATAGCATATGGATGAAATGCAATCGATATATCAGATGCGGCAGTTGCGAAAATATTGGCCGGCATTTTTTAGCTTTTACTTTATGGTACGAGGGGCAAGTAATCGGTGTATTCAAGGAACCTTTCTGTACGTATTCATGGTGAATCACAGTGTATTCAAACGTATTCATATGTATTTACGTGTATTCACGCGTATTCACAAGGTATTCAAGTGAATTCACGCGTATTCACATGTATTCACACGTATTCACAAGTATTCATCATGTAATCACGCATTGAATACAGTATTCCGTGTATTTTTGTGTATTCTGTAGTCTAGGTCAATGCAGAAATATTGATTACTTGCCCCTCGTTATGGTACCCTAGGGACCTTTATTCAATGTTGGCTGGTGTAGGTCGTTCTGGTAAATACTACTTCATTTACCAAATGAGGTAGGTATACTTACATTTTTACTTTCGATATAACTCGGTCAGGGCTTATGGTGTTATTTTCCAAAAGGACGCTGATAACCAAGTGTATAGTAAAACTGTCAAAATTATTGACTCGCAATACACGGTCGTATGCAAACTAAGATACAAAAAAAAACGACAGTCCTGTTTTATAAATCCGATTTAAGCCCACCTACCGTTCCATATCATGTAAGCCATTCCATGATCAACTTGTCATTCCACTCATCGTTATATCTGCGACTTATAAAAATAAAAACATCACTAAAGGTCATGTTTTCGACTAATTGCCTCAAAACCATCTCGTATACAAAATCCAACCCCACCTACCACAAGTAACTGCGACTGGTGCTATTTATCAAAAATCCATAAATGGGCCGTAATCGACGTCAGTGGACACAGGTTAAACTACCAATCAATGCGATGACATGTCAAATTTTGCCCGTAGATACTTCGACTCCAGTAAAGCCGCACGCAGCACTGGATTTCATCAAGCGTAGAAAAAATCGACAGTATGTGGTCAGGCCATACGACGACGCAGCCCAAGGAGCGAAAACTTGTTGCGACACTAAACAGTGTCGCGCCACACGTCAAGATTACCAAAATGACATAAAGCAATTAACAAGAAAAAGTCGCCTGCATTATGCGTTTCTTAAGGAAAATATGTTAATAAATTATTTAGTTAGGCTCAAATAAATATATTAGAACCCACATCTCAAGGCGAGGAGTGCGTGCATTTTTGGTAGGAACGCAATTTTGTTTTTGGAAGTAGTTTGGGCTACTAAAACGGTTTTTGTTCACCCAGAGTCCTCGGCATGGACCAGTTTGGTAATTTGTCATCTTAAGGCGACAAACGACAACGTAGTTAGCCACAGCCTAAGAGCGGATTTATTTTCTTTTCTTTTTTTTTCTCCTTTTCGTTTGGTTTTGGCATGCATGCCATTTGGACGCATGTTGCTAATCGTTGGGCTGGCTACTCTTTGAGTTTACGCCTGCTTAAGTTTGAATGTGATTTGTGGGATTAGGCTAAAATTTCGATTTCATGTATCTAACGCCATATACATATTTTTGTTATGCGTTTCTTTTAGATGGTGTTTATGTCAATTGAAATGGGAATAGATTTTTGAATTTTTTTTTTTTAACCCACACATCGAAATTGGGTTTTTTTTTTGTTTGTCTGGAAACATGAAGGCTTACAAAAGTTGGTGACAGTGCATGAGATGTTAAAAAGTTTTATTTGGCAGATGACAATTGAAGGTAGGCACTTGACAGCACTTTGGTTTCGGATTTGTATCTTAATTAAATTAGTATTGTGAAATTGGCTGTTATCGGTACCAAGATTATGTGACGTGGGTGGGATTTGAAATTTCGAAATCTATTTAATGTTTGGAAATTACAAGCTTAATCCATTTTTAAGGTCAGTAAGTTAAGGTCAGTTCATGTCCAGCTATCCAAATAATCGAAATAAGCCGAGAGTTACCCATAAGATCTCGTTTCCCTTGCGTCTTCAAGTTCCCTACGCGCCGCGCTGGCCGGAATAAATATGTTTCGTCGAAAATTACAAGGACCCGTCGATTTTCGTTGACGCCGCAAGACTACGATCGTAAGAGACCGCCAGAACCTTTGCCGACCGCGTTACCCTTAACCTTTCAGCAAACGAACCTCCAGAATTAAGTACGGAAGATCTGTGGAAACACTGTCAACGCCCCATCAGAACTGACACCGCGGAAGTGCTGGGTTTCACTAAGGGACCACAAAAAAATTCCTCATTCGATGTGGAGTGCCGAATAGCGACCAAGACTGTAGCCTATCAATCGATGCTGCAACTGCAATCTGCAAAACCAAAACCAGATCTACTAATATAGCTGCTCACGGGCAAAAAGAAGGGAGGTACATAGGCTTCTCAGAAGGCAAAAGAAAAAGCACGAGAAGCGATCAGTCGAATCTTATTGAGTGACGCTATTACATGGGCAATGTTCGAACGTTTTACCAGATCGGAAAACGTCTTCCCAAGTCCCGAACCGAAGTCTGCAGAGATGGACATATGAATACGGTTGTATAGCCGGTGCTGAGGTTTTGGATAGACAATTTCTGCAGACTGTTAAACGACGCACACGACCGATTTTTTGCTGTCAGGCAGAATCAACCTTTCAAATTGGGTGATCAATCTGTCCGTACCCGACCAAAACGAGGTGAGGATAGCGATATCCAAAACTTAAGTTCAACAGAGCTGTTTGAAGCAACGGGAGATGACTTGGTAAGGAGCATGGACCAACTCATCTGCAGAATTTGATTGGAAGAAAGTGTGATCGATGAATGGAACCCCAACATCGAGTGTCCCATCCACAAAAAGGGAGATACTAAAGGGTGATTTTTTTCAAGCTCTTTTGTTTTTCAGCCTGATTTTTTTTTAAGTTCAAGCGTGATTTGTGTCAAAGTAAAAAAATGCCCAGTTACCATTACTATTTTGCCATGGATAGATTTACGCCCGAACAATGTTTGCAAATTATTGAATTTGATTACCAAAAATCGACCTTAGTAAAAAAATGTGTCGCGAATCCATTGACATATTCCGAGGCAAATTTGTTGAGCAATTCATCACACCTTTTGGACCTCTGAATTGGCAGCCTCGATCGTGCGATTTGACGCCGCTGGACTGTTTTTTGTGGGGATATGTGAAGTTTCTCGTCTATTCGGATAAGCCAGCAACTATTGCCGCCTTGGAAGACAACTTAACTCGTGTTATTGGTCAGATATATACCAGTCGGTCTCGGTATGTTGGAAAAAGTATGCCAAAATTAGACAATCAGGATGGACCACTTGAAGCGTAGTCGCGGTCATCATTTACCCGAAATAATATTACAGAAATAAATGGCAAGAACTAATTTATCGACGTTACCACAAATTTCACTCAAATTTGAAAATTTCCTTTCTTTTAATTTTAAAAACCAAACGCTTAAGAAATCACCAAATGAATGATGGCTCAAAATAGTCGGGGGAGTATTGCCTAAAATGTACTTCAAGCTTTATACATACCCTCCACAGAAAGGTATATTCACTTTGGAATTACATTTGCAACGCAAAGAAGGAGTCACCGGAGACCCCATAAGTATAAAGTATATACAGAGTGGACCATCTAGTGTTTTATTTTTAAATCATAGGTTAATTTCACACTGACAGTTGTTTTCCGCTAGTAAGCTTGACAGAAAGTCAGTATCATACCTCCGCAGAATGAAATGACTCGCTTTACGCTTAAACAACGTTGGGAAATATTGAGAACTTACTTCCAAAGTTTTTTGAAAAAAAGTGTTGGCCGAAAAGAAACACCCCCCTCGCCCGCTGTACGCAAGTTAGCAGGTAAGTTAACAAATAAAATTGCCGCATCTCGGGCTCAAAAAACCCGCACCTTATTGTCGAGAAGTCAATGTATCCACAGAGAGTGACAGTTTGGTGCGGATTGTGGAGTGGTGGCATCATTGAACCATTTTTCTTCGAAGGCTGGGAAACACGTTCTGGTCAACGGTGGGCGTTACAGAGCCATGTCAACCAACTTTTTTTTACTTAAATTGAAGACATGAATTTGGACAACCTCTGGTTCATGCAGGATGGCGCGCCATGCCACACAGCCCATTCCCAAATCGTGTTATCTGCCGTCTTGGCGATGTTAATTGCGGAACTGCGATTTGACCACTTTGGACTTTTTTTTATGGGGAACCGTGAATAACTGATGTTATGCTAACAATCCGGAAACAATTCAAGCACTTAAGGCCAATATCATCCAAACAATCCGTGATTTAAAGCCCAAAACCATCAACAAGATCTTGGAAAATTGGAGTGGCAGAATGCGCTGTTGCGAAGCCAGTCGAGGTAGCCACTTGAACGATGTTGTATTCCATAATTAATAGGTATGTTTGCTCTTACCAATAAAGCCATAATAAATGGAAAAAAAAATAATTTTGTTCATTTTATTGCATTTTTAAAAAGAAACTTGTATTTGGCCCACTCTTTATATCCTGAATCACTATCAAATTCTGAATAGATTTCGCTATGTCCGTCTACCTGTTTGTTAAAAAACACTATAGCGTCCACACAAATCGACCTTTTTGTGAGAGCACTTCTTATGCTTGTATGCAGTGGAGGGTATCCAAGCATCGGTCAGGCTGATGATACCTCTTTTACTTATTTTATATTGATTTATGTTTATTATTATAATGGCAACTGCAATGAATGTAAAAAAAATCAATTGAAATGCCTTAAAAACCACATGTAGAACATGTGCTTGGCTTACTATTTAGTAGTTCCAGAGTTTACTCTATACAAGAAGCCTGTTGCTTCCAAAAAAGACAACATATTAAAGAAGATTGAGTGCTACATTAGATACATGCTACATTAGATAGCATTTTAGGTAGCAATACTAAATCCAAAGAAGAAGTTCTAGCGCTCCTTAACTGCGAAAGTGATATTGAACAACTTTTTTATTATTATAGATCAGCAATAATCTACCGAGATAGAATCATGAATGAAAACTTTTAAGTTGACAAGATCATAAACAAAGCAAATATTACTTTAGATTTTTTTACATTCAACTTTGAATTTTAGAAAGCACATTTGTTATTAAACGTTTAAAAATGTCAATCAGGCAGACGGCAATGCCATGCTTATCGATTTTTTGTAAAATTAACTTTGTAACATAAACAAGAAAAGAAATAATAAATCAATTATCTATCTATCTATCTATCATTAGATACTATGGTTCAAAAGCGTGTATTTCAATAGAAAGTTCATTTTTTACATACGATAGATATTAAAAGATAGATAGTTCTAAGTTGTGTCGGGCAAGAAATGTCATTACTTACCATTAGTCAAACGATAAAAAGAAAACATCAAAACTTATACGTCTTCATAGGCAAAGACCAACTTAAACTTTATTTTTTACTTTTAAAAATGTGATTTTGAACATTTATATAGTGTTACAAGAATTTTAAATTTTGAATTAAAAAAATCTTAAGTATCTACGGTGATCTGTGATTGCCAATATAGAGAATACTTATTTCTCGATAGCGAAAACCATTGTGTACTACAACACCTAGCTTACAAGGACACTTACTAGAAAACAAACAGAAAAACAGTTCTCGCTAATTATTATTTTTACAAAGTTTTTCTCGCACATTTATTTTTTATTTTTTATTTATACGCAACAAACTAATGCTAATAAAAAAAAAATACAAAATATAAAATTAATTTGTTTACATATTTCTTATTCGCTTACTCTCATTTTGATTATGAATTATTCACTGTTTTCATGTTTTTTTATTTAAAAAACTAATAATTTAATTAAAGCAATTGGTGCTAACACTAACGCCACAATTGGACCAATTCCACTGGATCCATTGCAGCCGTCAGTAGTGCATGTCTGACAAAACAACGTTCGTACGTATGATGAAGTTGTGTCACGTGCACACTTATCTGCTGGCTCATCGGGGTCCTCATAAAAGCACGAACGGGAAATCACTTTCTTGCCATAAACTGAAAAGAATCAAAGCCAAACGAGGTACAGGTTAAATAAAATATATTTTTTCGTAGATGTCTCAATTATCACATAGATAGATACAAGTGTAATTTAGTTTCAAATGGCTGCCATAACTCGACACACTCGACCAAGTTAAGTGGTCACCTCACCATGGTATAAATAGAAGGTGGCATGCAAGCAAATTACACCAAAAGAATTACCAATTTGATTTTTAATAAATTTTTTTTTTAATTAAATTGCATTTGCGGTCGTTTCAATTAATCGATTGCTATATAGTGTACAGCAGTGTACACGGTACGGGTCCGATTGAAAATGAGAAGAAAAAAACTTGAAAAATATTTCAAATGCTGTAGCTGTAGCACTATACGCGAGTCCAGCATCTCACTGGAGATTGTCGAGATTGGCATCTGCGGATAGTTACGCGTATTTCTTCGCCGCATTTGTCGATGTAGTTGGCGTCGTTGTTGGGAGCGTAACACACCGGCTCGCGACATAAATCAAAAGAAAACATTTGAAAGCGATTGGTGCTGCGGTTGCATTTTAAGATGGTGATAGATCTAAGGAGTGGGACAGAGGAGTTTTGGAACAACCCGCATCTTTTCGGATTGGGAAAACTATAAGATGTGGTGCAATGTATACAGATACAGCTATGAGATTATTGGAATTATCTGCTAATGCTGACCTGCGGGTAATGATGCGGGCAACGATTTTTGGTAGGAGATATCATTAGAAATGTCAGTTGAAGCCATATAATATATCGAATTAAGTTGTGGGAACTTCGACTGTGAGGTCAATGAGGTTAAATTAGTTTTGGAGTGGAAGTGATGTAGTGGGATGTGGATAATTGCATTTTAACAATTCATTAAGATCAGCGTACTAAATTGTAGTCGAGAAGAAGGACTGAAGGGACGGCCAAGAAATGTTTCATTTCTCCAATTATAGAGTCAGGATGTGTTGGCATTTTTTGGGCGCAGTTGTTAGTTTGAGAAGCATCCAAGAATATAATTGTGATGAGAAAGGAAGGTATGGCTAGAACTTGGATAAATGTTTAACCTACTTTTTTGTTATCTTTTTTCTATCCGTATAGAGGTTTATCCATGTTGAGAAGATATTGCGAAACATGGTGGATCGTTGCGTACTTTCGAAGAAGAATTCCCTTCAAGGATAAACAGGCAAGAAAGACAGACTGGTGAACAGGGGCTCGAATTTAACAATCTACACGGACGGTTGAAAAAAAAAACACTGCGGAGTAGGTGCGTGAAGACCAACAATTCCGTTTACCCGACCTGGACGAAGTGAAGATAGCGATATCTAAGCTTAAGCTGGGGCAGATGGCCTAACCGCCGAGCTATTTAAAGCGGCAGGCGATGACTTGGTTAGGAGCATGCACCAACTCATCTGTAAAATATGGTCGGAGGAAAGTATGCCCGATGAATGGAACCTCAGCATTGTTTGCCCGATCCTCAAGAAAGGAGACCCTCTGAACTGCGCCAACTACAGAGGTATTAGTCTTCCTAACATCGCCTACAAGATCTTATCTGCGGTGTTGTGTGAACGCCTGAAGCCTTTCGTCAACAACCTGATTGGTCCCTATCAGTGTGGCTTCAGGCCCAGGAAAGTCTACCATGGACCAAATATTCACACTGCGGCAGATCTTGGAGAAAACCCAGGAAGTTCAAATCGATACCCACCACCTTTTCATCGATTTTAAGGCCGCCTATGACAGCATTTATAGAGACGAGCTATACAGAGCAATGTCTAGTTTTGGCATCCCTGCCAAACTCGTAGGATGTTAATGGAGAATGCACGCTGCTCCATTAAGGTCGGTAAAGGTCGGTAAACTCACCGAGACCTTCGATGTCAAAAAACGATTTAGACAAGGCGATGCGCTGTCATGTGACTTCTTCAACATCGTTCTTGAAAGAATAGTGCAAAACTCAAACGCTAACACCAGAGGCACTATCTTTCAAAAGTCCGTCCATCTACTCGCGTACGCCGACGATATCGACATAATCGGGAGAACGCAGCGTGATGTCACTGTCGTGAGCATTGAGACGGAGGCGGCGAAGATGGGTTTGGCGGTCAATGAGGGCAAGACAAAGTATATGCTGTCATCAAGAAAGGACACCCAACACCGGCATCTTGGACAGAATGTCACTATAGACAGATATAACTTTGAGGTGGTAAAGGACTTTGTCTACCTAGGCTCCGCTATGAACTCAGACAATGACACCAGCGCTGAGATTAAACGAAGAATAACTCTTGCCAATCGCTGTTTCTTTGGGCTAAGAAAGCGATTGAGTAGCAATGCCCTCTCTTGAACAACTAAAGTGACCCTTTATAAGACCTTAATCATCCCAGTCCTTCTTTATGGTGCAGAGGCATGCACTCTATCAAAAGCGGATGAGCTTACTTTTGGTTGCTTCGAGAGGAAAATTCTTCGAGTAATTTTCGGCCCCGTCTGCATAGACGATGAATGGAGGAGGAAATACAACGACGAACTGTACGGGCTTTACAGCTACATTTACCTAGCCAGAAGAATGAAAGTCCAACGACTGCGGCGGCTGGGTCATGTAGAGCGAATGGACGTGAATGCTCCGGCCCGGAAGATTTTCGAATCCACACCCGAGAGACGGCGCAGTAGAGGAAGACCGCGACTCAGGTGGCGCACGCAAGTGGAAAGGGACCTTACCAACTTAGCGTGCGAAACTTCAGGATACGGATACGGCCAGTGTGTTCCAGGCAAAACTAGTTCTTATCCGAGAGACCTGCTGGCAAATCAAACAATACACGCAAACATATAGTTCTGGAGCAAAGAATAGACACATTTAAACTGCCATTAAGGATATTGCTTAAGTCAATATAACATCAAATTCAGTATTAGAACGTCGATACGAACTGGCCTCGCTTGATCAGTTCAAGGTTACCCTGAATTGGGTCCCAGGTCATAGCAACGTTTATGAAAACGTATAAACTGACGAGCTGGCCATTAGGCAATCTTCAGGCCTCCACTGCTCGTTTGCGGAACCTTTTCATATTTCGTTTGGAACATTTTTTTTTTTTTTTTGCAGAATTCCTATATCGAAAATCAGTTAGAAATCGCTGTCGAACTGTGTCATACCCAGAAGGATGTTGTTAAACTACAGCGGTCTCTGACAATCTTTTTCAGTTCATTCAGGTCGAATGAATATGAGTGTAGCGCTATGTGAAATGTGGTAGGAGAACACAGTTTGACGGACTTGCAAGTACTGCAAGAAGCTAGTTCTTTTACACGAGTGATGGAAGGGCAATGCTGAGTTTCCCTGTAGGATGGTTAGGCTGGGTACATTTTGAGACAGCCTGGGGCCTGTAACACGAACAACTGTGACACCTGAAAAGTTTCTACCACACAATTTCAAGAAGGCAACAGGCAAAAAAATGACCTTCCAATATCTTTGCAAAAAGATTTTGATGAAACTTGACGCTGCATGCTAAGGTAACGACCATGAATTAGTTGTAACTACTTAATTAGCATAGATGATTCGAAACACGATGATCATACCATTATTAAAGCTATTACATATTTAAAATGAGCGACATCAGGGCCTAGCCTGGCCATCTCTATTAAAATACACATGGAGTGATGTTGCAACAAATTGTGAATATACAGCAAGAAAGCTTACTTGCACCAGTTTATAGCGCACCGCTTCCTTATCCAATTCAAGGCTGTTGCCAAACCCAATTTATAACAGACTGTTGTGCGAATTTCATCCTAATATAGGCACAAGACACAGTTGCAAGTCAAAACCAATTCAACCAATTCTTGCATCAAAATCACATCCATATTCAAGTTTCTGAGTGAAAACCGTATCTGCAATATTATAGCTATTTTTCCAACTAATTAAGTTGTAGAGCCAACTATTTAGCTACTTAAGCGAACATAAAACCGAGACGACGACCGATGGATAGATAGTTTTTTCCGCCAAATTAATTATGAATTCGTTTAGATGGGACTGTCGCCCAAGTTGCGTCTCCTCAACAGCAACAGACGCACCACAGCACACATAATTACTATGCCTCGAAGATCTTGCATCACACACTATGTACTACCTATCTATCTGTATCTATGGCATCGGTTTGCCAATTTATAATAGTTGTGCGTTTCGCATTCGCTTTGTCAAAATCTTTTAGTTGGATAGGATTGTATACCAAACAAGCTTTGTACTTATATGGACTGATCATGTTATGGTTTCTGGCCGGTTTCAATTATGTGCAGTGCAGGATTTTATTATGAGTATACAAAGCCTCCATCTCTATCTGTATATCGTTTGTTTTTTTTTTCTTTTTTTTTCTATGTCTGTGCACCCTGCAAGTAATTGTGATAATTATGGAATTCATCTGTGATCGTGGTCATGCCGTTCTATACAAGGACGCTATATAGAAAGATGCATTAGTGGACTAATGCAATTAACGCAGAGCTCGGACAATTTTTAATTGTTGACAAATTATGCATTCCTTGCATGTTCAAAAATTCTGTTTGTGTATTTATTTATTAATTTTTTCTTAAGTGTCGAAATGCTTGTTGCATTTCTGCTGGCCTAATGGAAGCCCGCTAATAAGTTGTAACGATAAGCAATTTGCTACGTGTAATGGTGAAGAACAAAGCTGCCGAAACCGGCAACTAGACGTTGTTAATTGCGTGTGTATAATACCTTTGTGGACTATTGAATGGTGCTGGCTAAATGCAAAAATGATTTATAGTTTTAAGCTCTCTGTTTAGTGGTCGCATAGTTAGACCTTTATGCAAATAGCTTTGAGGCAAAATTTATTAAACGACTTTTCAGCTGTCATTTAATAATAAATGGTAGGTGGACGAGCTAAATTGTATACTGGTTTGTCCTTAAGCCGAAACAAAAGGCATGTTTTTTTAAAACCTCGCCAGCCAGCCGTTCATTTGGACAGTTGCCAGCACAATTGCCAGCAAGATGAAGCCAGCCGAATGAATTTAGGCCATACGCCTAGAAGCATACCATCATTTCGTAAAAAATTATGCATTTGGTAGAGATATTTTATAAATTCTGACAATTTTCTCTGGAATGTTGTATGCATGAGATAAGAACGCCATTTTGATCTAAGCAAATTGTACGAAAATTCTAAGCCACTTGTTGCTTTCGGCGCCACCTGTTTGTTCATTGTGAATTGAATTTAGCCAGCTGCCAGCCCAAGAGTTGTTGCCAGCAGTTACCAGCAGGTTGTTGTTTTAATTAGCATGTTAAATGTGCATCAACTGCCAACTACTGGCTGGCGAGGTTTCATAAAAACACAACATAAATCTTAACTTGCTGGGAAAGTTGAGATGGATGTCAAATTTACGAAATTGTGTCATCTGTGATGTTGAATTATTTTTCCGTGTATTCATATCGCACGTTTTTAACATTTTCCTTAACCTTTTTTGAAAATTGTTATTTTATTGCAACTGTCAAAATGTATCTGAATTATTTGTTCAAGATAAATATTTTTGTGCAATTGTTGTTTGTTAATGCGAAGTGGCATTAAAGTACTTTAACACGCACTAAAGTGGCAAACAACGTATGGTGCCACCGATTCATTAGTCCTTAAAATGTCGTTCTACTCGTTTGTTCAATTCTTGGTAGTCTCGCATGTTTTTAGATTCCTTGTAAGCAAAAACACACATCTGCAATGCCAAAAACCAAGTCGTCACTAGCCTCTACAATATGATATGCCTTTACAAATTCACGTCGTAACGGCACCCGCTTGGCACTCGAAAATTAAACTTGCTCGAGATAAGTGGAATCAGACTGGCACCACGCCACCTGCAAAATGGCACATTGCCCCAACTCCACTTTAATGCATGTGTCTACATTTGCTTACATAAGTTTCAGCGATTTCACCCGCAACTTGGTCACCACGCCACAACACACCACTCCGGCGCGGCCTTGCTTAAGGGGAGTGACAAGCATATTTAAAGATGCCTTATAAACGGTCAAGAAAATCTCAATAAGATCATGGGACACATCGACTCATAAATGTTTACATTCTAAGTCTAGGAACGGATGATTTCCACTTCCTTTCAGGTGCAGATAGACCACTAAAGGCTCTATAAAACATTTGGGAGTCATGCCGGACACAAAAAAATTGAATGGGAACAACTTTTCAAAGTTTGCTACACCTTTCTTTAGGCTTGTGTATACGAACGGTTCTAAGGTATACGAACATTATAAGAACGATACCTATAGTGAAGAGAAAATATTTGCGGAATCCGTCGTTATCGTTGCTCATTTATATGCGCAGGAAAAAGGTGTTTTTTAGAAGAGCAAAGCAGAAAAGTCAGAAAGTTCACAATTCCGCAAAGCGAGCCGGCTTTGTTACACTTTAAATTTGTACACATATTTAATGTATCTAGAAAGAGGGGCCTGTTTCGTTTGCATATTTTCGCCTTAGAAAATTTACCGTGAGCCCACGTATTCACAAATACTTGAAACTGCATTCAAATTCAACATGTATATGGAGCGCATGATGCCCCCATTGGATTTAAAGAATGTTTGCATTCAAATTCGGTTTTGTTTTGCATTTAAAAGCGAAATAAAGCCAAATCTCAATTTCGCTTTTATAATGGGATATAAAGCCTAGTTTTGAATTTCGGCCTTATTTCGCTCATAGTTATTTCACGGCACCATACTCGCCTTGTCTGGAATACCTATCAGTTCACCATCCAGCCTATCTTCGTTCGTACTTTGAAACACAGAGACTCTTTTATAAGCCGTACAACACGAATGTGGAATGCCCAGATCTTTCTACAAGTAGCATGTCAGTGCTACACTCACGACTAGCCTTAACGTAGCCAGGCACGTAGCCAGAGGTCAGCGACTTGTCTTCTGTACACCAACGGTGGTAGATTCGATGTGAGTGTAGGGTCTCCAATAAGTCGAACTGCTCGTCTCTGTATGCTGTCAAGTAGGTTAAGTGAATGTTTTGGGGCCGAGCTCCATATATGGGAGCAATATTCCAGGCCTGGATTGGATGGTCATCCATTTGGATCTGAAGAACTGTTGAGTGTTGAAGCATATTGTGAAAATATTGTGAACTGTGTCTTGTTTGCAACTGAAACTGAAATGACAGTAATGGGGCTTAATATAAATTCAAATCTATAAAAATAAGGAGACTATCCCGGTAGGTATACTGTATTCAAACGCTAGGTATGTAAACTATGCAAGCCATAGCTTTAACCCGGCTCTGCCATGTGAACTCCTGCTATTCGCGATTGCCTTAGTGTAGTTAGTGAAATAGCTAATTACCTCCGCAACCATTCAAATGCATATGTAACTTTCAAAAATGTCATTAAAAATACGCGCTAGAGAGCCGAAAAACTCTACCTCTACGCATTTGTGAAACAAAAATCATTGGAAGGCATGACAGTATTAATTCCTTTGTAGAGCTCTTCAAATGCATCTCAATAAGTATTGAAAAAATAACGAGCAGAACGTGGGTGATGTCTTCGAAAGTATCAACACTTTTTGCAGCGGTCCAAAAAGGTGATTTCCTAGTAAGCCTTATGGTATGCGAAAAACTATTCAGTTTAACGCTGCCCTTATCAGTTTTCCTACAGAACAAATCCTTAGATTTCGTTTCTGCAATCGACCGCACAAAAAAAGTTCTGAATTCTCTTAAGGACATCAGAGAAAATGCTGAAGATTTTTTCAGAGAGGCTTTTCAATCCATATCCTAATTTGCCGAGGACTTATTTGAAGAACTCCATTGAAACAAACAACGCGTTCCAATCCAGAAACCTCTCCTTCTGAAGCCTATTTTAGAGTGCCGATACTCATTTCTTGCATAGATTCGTTAATACAAAATCTTACGGACAGATTCATGGTTAACGAAGACGTTCTACCATCGTTTCAAGCTTTTCTCCCAGGTTTTGCTGCAGTTGAGCCTGAGGGAAAAGTTAGAAAAGTTAACACTTTACTTTGATAATGGCCGCGTTCCACTGCCCGCTAGATGACTAGCCGCATGCCAAACTCCATACCTATGAAAAAAAACTGACATTTCAGCATTTGCACTAGAGCTGTAGCACATTTTGTGAAATATCTTTTTCTGGGAAATTTTTGAATCTAGCGCAAAATAAACTGCTAGGTTGGAAAAAAATAACGAACTGTCAAAATAAAAGTGAAAGTGCAGAAGTCAATTTATTTCCAATTTGGTGTAAAATGGGAATTCAAACGTCTATGTAATTAATATACATTGTATTTGTTTATTTAAATTTAGTGCATTAATAAATATGCAACATGATGGCACAAAATACATTTTTGACATAAGGATGAAATAATACGAATTGAAATTGGTTTTAATGTCACTTTGCCGCTGCCGCTAGATCTGTAGTTCACTTGCTAGCTATGATATCTGTTCATTCGGATATTATTGTGAATCCCGATAAGATGATTGATCTCATACAAAAAAGAAATCAAGACGTCTTCTGCTTTGAAAAAATGTGACTAATAGGAATCAATGAATAGGAATATACATACATAGTTTTTTGTTTCGTAAGACTTGGAACAAGCTAAATTTTGAACGATTTGAATCTTAAGTTCTAAGATTCAAATCTAACTTTTTATTTATTTATTTTTATTTTTTAAAACAGAATGAAAGTTCGCAAAGATGAAAATTACCACGCCCATTGCTGGTTAAAAAAAAGTAACCTCCGCTCGAGGTGAGACGTCGTCGGATTTTACTGAAGAAAAATATCGGATTTTCAGGTACCTATAGGTACCACGTGAGATACCTTCCAGGCATATTCGCTTTTTAAAAAGTTTTAGTTGCAAAAGACTAGAATAAAATAAATGTAACCGACTTCTATGATTTTTGTACCGAAATATACCGGATCTGGTATATTTGGGCCTATGTGATGTCAGTTCTAGTTTATTGACAATAAGCGAGGGATGTTAGATAAAATCAGGACAAATCTAAAATAATGAAGCTCAGCGTATAATTAGTCGTGTGGGCGTGTAAGGAATTTGTATCGTTGCATTTATCGTCAATAGTGATTTAAGCCAAAAATAATAGTTATCTTACCAACTTTAAACCTAATCAATAAAATCTTCAATTGATAGGTATCCGTATGGCGATGTATCTTCTCTCAATCCATGCATAGTATTCTTTAAATGCTATTGCACTTACTCTGTCACATACTCAATCTGAATAGGTTCAAGGTTATTTTTATGCGAATCGGGGACCCCTTGAAATCAAATAAATTTGACATACAAACTACAATAAAAACCAATAGCAACAACAATAGTCAGCCAGCAAGCAGCAACAACGGCCAGCAGTCGTAACAGCATCAACAACAGACACAAATAACGTCCACAGAGCGAATTTATCGCTCGGCATATATTCCAAATCAGAAAGTTATACGGCCGCAACTGAAAACTCACAATCTGCGTCTACCACACTAGATACTGCGATAGTACGTGCAATCTCAAGTATATACTACGCACCATGCATCCGATCGGTTTGCGTTATGCGTTCGCCAATTGCGGCGACTTTGGCTAACGCAGTAGAGATATTCTGTCTCACAGATGGTATCGCTAGAGTAGGTAAGCCGTTTTAATAACCCCCCTGGGAGGGGCACACACGAAACATTACGCGTATCCACTGTAAATATTTTAACGAAAAGCCAATAAAAACAAACAAAAAACAAACAGTTTCTACAGTCTTTTTGGCTTTTTGAATGCGTCTCTTGGTTTCGGTTGTATAGGGGAGGGACGCGATGGTAGAATTTATTTCAAATTGTTTTCGCATTCATGTCTTTGAGCAGATTTATGTGAATTGAAAAATACTCGGGAATAGGTAACTAGGTGAAGAATGTGACGTTGGTTTTATTTGCTATTCGACTAGGCTAAGCGGTGTCTTAAAGACGTTGAGACTAAAGCTATTTGGTATATGACACACAAGGTCTATAGTCTGACGGTATGAAGGCGGTATGTAAAGCATATAAAAGACAAACGTCACGAATAAAATCACGTATTTCGACTCCGGGATGTATATTCATATCTTTTGGAGTCAAACCAAATCTTGTTAAGCGCATTCGATAAGACAGGTGCATACGACTATTTTTCTTCACTGATGTGCGGACCAACTTTACGCGGTTGAATCAAAAGGCAATTTCTACCGTGTCGACCATGTGATCCACTGACCACGTGAATTGCCTGACAAGGTGGGCTGCCTATCATATGAATGCGTGTAGGTATAATGATCTTGCTGGTCAATGTTTAGTCAATGTTTACATGTATGACCAGTATGATTACGGTGTGCCTAGAGGAGGTGTCAGGAGTCTTTTATCAAGTTGTCATAAGTGATCGTTTTTTTCCAGCTATCCTATTGTAGTATAGAAGAGCTATTTGTTCGTTACCCAACTCAGGAAAAAAAAAATATCTTTTAACTTCATACATTTGCGCCGAATGAAGGACCTAAAGAATATGATCGCGAATACAAGCTGCCGAAATGAGATTCCTCCGTAGTATTGCTGGTGTGACCCGCAGAGATCACATTAGAAATACCAGAATACGTGAGGAATTCAATGTCGAGCAGCTACTTCTCCGGACAGAGTGATCCATGCTTCGGTGGTTTGGTCATGTTAAACGCATGTCCCCAACCAGGATTCCACGACGTGCTATGGAATCCGTATCAACAGGCACGCGTCCTCTAGGTAGACCAAGGATGAGATGGTTAGATCAAGTCCATAATCTCTCCTATACCCATTTCAATGGGGATTGCCCTTGATGATTTGGAGTCGTTGGCAGAGAATCGAGAGCAATGAAGGGTCCACTTGAGCAACCTACACCCGCGACGCACTTAATGGACAAGCGGCCCACTGAATGAAAAAAAAAATGAATGTTTGCGCCTGAAGGTCTGAATGTATAATAATTCTGATATTCTCGAAAAAAATGTCATCGATGTAAACTCGGATCTCTATTAACAAAAAAAAAATCTATCCTCTTACCAAACAGGCGAACTCTTTTCTGTGATAAAAATAAATAAAATAAATAAATAGTTGGCGCAACAGGTCATAGGAACCCTACGCCTAGCTCCTCACAACCATTCGTTTGTGTGAGTTTTTATTTTTGGGACGAATGGTAGGGACCTACAATTTTATGTCGAGTCCGAAAGGCTAAATTGAGAAGCCCTTTCAGGACCGTTATACTCTCGGATGCTTGTCAGACTTTCACGAGAGGTGGCGCAGTGGAAAAAAATCGAATGATGTAATTTGCATTTTTCCGGGGATCGAACCTGGGATCCCTCGCACAGTAGTCCAGCACGCACACTAACCATATAGAACTCAAATAAATCTTTTAAGGCTGCTACTACCCTTCTCATAGAAGATTAGACGATGGACAGAACGTCTATTCAGCAAACACGGGTTCATCTTTATAGATGACTAGTACACCATGAACTTGGGCCTGCAAAGTCAGGTCAGGAAGCGGACGACCGTATTTTCGATGGAGTCCGCAAATACAGATCGTGGCGTTAAACTATTCGCCATCTCATATAATACTGGAGTTAGGTTGTTCATTTTCTGAAAGATCTGCTCCGTTTTTGGCCGTCGGCGTCGGTCGAAATCTTATTTTCGTTCGAAACTTTATTCTGTTGCCAATCGTCCTAAAATGGGTTTAGTACTTCGTATACGCAGTGCCTAAGTCAAATGCATCAAAACTTTCATCCGCTTTATCAGGGATATTGGAGAAGAATTCGTTGAGTATTGAGCTATTTTCTACCTAGCTGATGGTTTTGAGAAGCCCTGCATTAGTAAGCCGAAGCGCAATATTTGCTAATCCTCGATTGAAATTTGTTTTGTAAGTCAAGTGGTAAAAGATAGATGAACGCCTCAAGTGCAGCTGTGGGCATAGTGCGTTAAGCACCAGTGATAGCAGTGCAGGCCGTTCTTTGTACAGGGTTTTTCAATAAGAGCGCTACAAAAGTTTTTTTTTAAATAAAACAAAAACGGTTTTGGATATCAATGAAATTCTTTATTCCTGTAAAAGTACGTTTGATGCCATTATGTATGGAACTCTTTTGCATGGCCACCACGGGCACGCTTGCAGAAGTCCAGACGCTGAACCCAATTTTCGACGGTAGAGAGACGGTCACAGAGATGCCCAACGCTTGAGAACGACGTGTGAGAGACACATTTGGGCTTTCTTCAACTGAAGCCTCAGCGGCAGCAATATTCTCGACACTACGGGCACGTCTTTGTCTCACTGGTACGGGAACATTTTGTACTGTGCCTGTGGATTCAAATTTGTCCACTAGACGCTCAATTGTTGATCTGCTAGGACGAACGGACTCCGAATTTCATTAGTAAATTTTAATAATTTCGACTCGTTGTTGGCTCGTATATCTTTCCATCATGAAATGGCAAACCTTACTGAAGATAAATGTCAAAAGAGCGGCAAGAAATTCGGCGTCGTTTGCTGTCCCTGTCGCTCTACTTTTGTAGCGTCCCTGTTGAAAAACCCTGTACCTTAGTCGACATGTTCCGTATATAGTATACATGAAAATCGTAGCCTTCCACCGAACAGGAGTAGGCAAGTAGGGATCTGACTACCATCATGTATAGGTAGCCAATGCATCATTGTTGTTCGCAATCCCCACAAATGCAGAGAGCTTTATGAGCTATGCGGACTCTTTGCGAAACACTAACAGCGTTATTTATAAACTTTATACACTCTCTAAAATAACTCTAAACGCAAAAATCTAATATATATTTTTGCGTTTAGACCTATTATAGAGAGTGTATAAAGTTTATAAATAAGGCTGTAAGTTTTCAAGTCAGTTTCCTATCTAGAACCGTGCAAAGATATCTCGCGCTATCCGAGAGGGAAAGAAACTGGAGTTAGTTGACTCAGATTCGTGCTGACAGGGCGGGTTTCTTTGTTGGGACCCTATAGTTCACCTCGAACTGCATAGCGCCTGTCAAAAACAAATAAGTATGCTTGCTTCCTTGTCGTAAAGGTTATAGAGGTGATTATCTCTCATGTGGCCTCGCAGTCGAATGTGGACTTATTAATTTCCAGGACGTAACATCGTCGTATTAATTTATGCCACCATCTAAACTCGTAAAACTATCAAGTTCTGTGCCTGATCTACTAAATACATACTATCCCTGTCAAGTCACTTAAGCCACGTAAATTGCTGTCTAGTGCACATCTACCTAGATGAGGTAAAAATGATTCATCTTAATAATCGGTGAGGCGCGTTTTCTAATCTCCTCATCATCACCTACTCGCAGTAGTTCCTCCTTCCACTTGCACTTGACCTTCAGATTAAGCAATTGCTGTTCTCTCGCTATAATTACAAAAAAGTTCAACCAATTAATTCCGCTTCTATTGCAATTTACATTCCGTTCCCACATTGAAGTAAGTCGTCCCAGTATTAACAAGTTCGTTAATCTACAAAGCAAAGCGAATAATCACAAAAGAGGTGTGCCAATCCGTCAAAACCCTTTCGAAGTCCAATTCCAATTATTTGCATCTGGCAATTTGGTCCGTACTAATTTGCCCCGCTGATCGTGACCCGATCTTATTGCTTCACGCGCAATTGCGATCGTACAAGATCACAATTTGTTAATTAATTCCATTTGAGAGCTGCAAAAAAAAATGTTGTCAGATATGCAGAGTATCTTTGCTGAAAAGAACATACTGCAGCAAGCAGCACTGCGGGTGATTGCCACTCAGCGTCAGCGCACCAGTTGCTAAGTGCGCATTGTCTTCGCTTCAACGCCTCGTCCGGGAGCTATAAATCGTTGCAAATTAACACCATGACAACTGTCTACTGTCATGGTCCTATTTAAACCTAACCGCAGTGGCACTTTTGTTGCGAGGGAGTGCAACCATTGGCGTCGCGTAGATGCGTTTTGGATCGGAACGATTTTTATGTGCGACACTAGTTACAGCAATTTCCTCAATTGTGGCGTAAAGCTCATTATTACTCGTACGAGTATATTATTGGGGCTTTACTTTGACGTGTGCAGTGCATATAGACAAGACACCCGTGGTCTCGCAAAAAGCAGAACACACAAAACGCACTGATTCAAGAGCTGGTGAATGTAATTTTTCAAAAACATATTGGGGTTCCACAAACATTGAAATTCTATGAGAATCAGCACACGCTTTTGCTGTGAGAGAGGGAGGTGTTTGCGTTCATTGGTTAGTCATGCTGCGCCACACCTCGGCATAATGGGGTTGGAAAAACATTAGTGTCGATAGCGATACTAATTAACAATGGGATACCTATTTGAATGAGTAATTTTTTGTTTGCTTCATGGTGGTAGATGCAATAGATATAGGGTAGGAAGTTATGACTTGGCCAGTACTAAAAATGAGAATTATTCTAAAACCTAATCAAAATGAAAGTTGCAGCTTCGAAATAGTTCCGCGTACGCTGGAGGAATGTTTGGCATTCGGTCGGATGCAGGATCTCAAAAGTTCAGTAATAATACAAGGTGAAGTTTTTTTGTATAAGCTCTTTAAATATTTGTATGAATAAACTGAACCCATCGATAAGGCTTCTAACAAAATCGTATAGAAGTTCTTTACAGGTGACGGCAAGAAAAACTTGAAGCTTAATGAAAGCTGAAACTTCGCCTTTTTTAAATAACTATACATACCTACCGAAGTTTCTCGGAATCGGAAACTGACAGTCCTGCTCGTTTCCTGCTCGTATTTATGATCGATTATCTCTTAACCAGAAACTAAGTACAATGTTGTACTTGTACATATAAAGTTCTGTAGGTTCAGTTTTGAAATAAAAATCCGCTCCCTTTTTTTCTATCTTTGAATACATTCACACGTATGGTTATGGTTATAAGCAAAAATATAAATTCCAAATGGCGGGAGGTGAAACAATTGACCTGCCATCAAGCTGTCATAATGCCGTGTTGAATTTTTTCGGGTTGGCAGTTCAGCTGAAAGAAAAATATTTGTTTGTGCACCCAGTTGGGTATGTTGTGGAAAAGTTATAGAGTAAGAGCTAGCAACATTTTTTCTCAAGTCATTTTAGTAAGGCTGCAACTTGGTGAGCTTAGTTCGTGGTGACTACTGAACACGAAAATACATTTCTGGCAGCGCTGCGTTGGTTTATATTGGAATGCCATAACATTCACTTAACCTACTTGACAGCATACAGAGACAAGCAGTTCGACTTATTGGAGACCCTACACTCACATCGAATCTGCAACCGTTGGTGCACAGAAGACAAGTCGCTGACCTATGCTTGTTCTATAGGTACTTCCATGGTAGATGTTCCGAGGAACTCAAGTACATTATCCCTCGAAATGCAACTTTTGGGCGCCCCACAAGACAGGCTGCTAATGCTCATGACCATACAGTATATACACTTGACAACCGCGAGGACATCATCTTTTTTTTTTAAAACTCCTTCTGTTACAGGACAAGCAAACTTTGGAATTCGCTTCCTTCCTGGTGATATATTTCCAGAAGACTACAATTTGCAGCAATTTAAGTGCAGAGCTAACATACATCTGCAAGCATCTCGGGGCGCTGATAAAGCGTTATAGGTTTGCCTTTCCCGGGAGAAGTATTTAAAAAAAAAAAAAAACATTTCTAAATATTAAACTAAATCTAACTCAAATTAAATCTATCTTTTCCACACCACCAAGAGGTAAGATAGTAGTCGCGTTTTTTTTTTTGAAGGCAGACTGGTTATTTTGGGGTGTATGCGCCTTTGAGAAAAAATCCTTCATAAGCAGACTGGTTGTATGGCGGGTTTTTCGAAAATGACAAAAACAATTCCTTGGTAAGTCAGTGGCTTGGTTTTTATTTCAGTGGCAATTCTTGTGATTGAATGCCGTGAAAGTATCTACAGGCATCATTTGAAAAAAGAGCTTCCCATAAGGCCTGTACTGAAAATATAAAATGAACAGAGTATAGCTGTTAGTCTATTATTGCAATTTGTAAAAATGCCTCTGATAAATCATAGAAATGGAACATGTCTAGAAAAATAATCCCACATAACCACTGCGTCGAGTAAGGGCTGCACTGACAACAATTACGGATTAAAGTTAATGTATACATGGTCATGGACTTAAACGAGGATGAAATTGAAGTGCGACAAAACATTTCTGCATCCCCCAGCTAACTTCCCGATATCGTCATCTTATTTATGTATGCCAAATGATCAATCATTTTGACATAAAGGACCCAGATATGCTAGTTGAGCTACGAATAACATTATATTTTGATTTTTTAGAACGTAGCTAATATCTACGAACTGTCAACATTTTTGATAATTTTTTTCAATTGACGAATTTTGCGTCGGACTTGGGCATAGAAACTATATCCGTAAAAAATTCAACTTCTGCAGGAACTATATAAAATAACGACCATCACCGTGTGTTAGCTGACTTATTTTCTGCTACCTCTGATGCCCATTTTTATAAACCGATATTTCAACAGTGATATCTACGTGCCACATAGCTGATGCTATAATAGACATTCTGGAAGAGCTATTTTAAGGCAGGTTTAGGTTAGTGGTTATCTCACGTAGAGGTCATGTTAACTCTCAACAGATATCGTACGATGTGACCGTTTTTACACTTTCTCTTGTGAGATTTTTCTATGAAACGTCTATGGAAAAAAACCGAAAGCGACCGTTGCCCTCAAAGTCAATATTACATAACCCATGCCATCGCCTATCGCTCACGTTCAGCGGATGTTACCAGATTGTGTGAAATTTCCCTTTTTGAGGAAATATTTGCATTCGAAATCAGCTAAAAGGGAAAGGATACCTACTTTTTGTTTTCCAGAAAAAAGAACAACTTTAGGAAAACATTTTTTTAGCTAAGCTCTTCATTGAATAATCCCATTTATTTTATTCACCAGAATGCGTTCATGAACAACGGCTTGATGATCAAATTCGGGTAATCGACTTGATGCAGTGTATTTCAATACATTTACAGTTTTTGCACAATTTATTCCCAATTGAACTGCATGCATTATGCATATTTCCTTGCAAACAAATAAATTCAGTATACAGACAGACTTGTGGTCAGTCGACATTGTCATATTATATAAGTTCCACCACTGACCCTATATTCACCAATTTCATTTAGGAATGTTCGCTGTCAACACGTCTGATAGTTTACAAGTTTCCCCACGAAAATAAATAGGCAAGCACTTCGCATAAATATCCCTAAAGTCAAAGCATAACAACACTTTACTGTTTACTCCCGAATGGCTCATAACTATTATACGCAATCAAGCCCAACCCAAAAAAGCGGCAACATGATTTTCTTTGTGATTCATATCCCCCAAACGCGATCTGATTAGGATTCATTTAAGGTACCACCACCACCGCACAACCATTACATTCTGTCTGTTTAAATTTCAATTAACCGCACACGCACCGCACTGACGGGTGTGCCACCCAATGTTACACCAAGTTCCGCTGTAATTTAATAAATCAATATCGTTCTAGGGCCACCTTCGTTCACGACATACCTGTCATATGAGTTATTTGACAGCGCTTGGCTTTTTACAATTTTCGAACGCACTTACCTTCTTGTACGAGCTTCTTGCACACGGGCCGTGTATTCACCGACTTGACTCCAACAGAGTATGAACAGTTGACATAGCTCCAGTAGCGCAATTGTTCTGTAATGTATTCTGGATCGAAGGGATCATTGCAGAATTCGCCGTTCGAGACATCTGTCGAACACCGCCAACATTTAAGAATTGCATCGGCTGTAAAGATAAACAAATACTTCATCAGTCTGGTTAATTAACATTGCAGTCATTGAGAAATTTAAAACAGTTCACTACAAGTGAATGTCTATTAAATAAGTTACGTAAAAAGGCTCACTAAGTGAGTCTTATGTCAGTACTGGCACGTCTCTACATAGCTGAGTCAGAATACTGTAATAATTTAATCGAATTGAAAATTGCGCATCATCTTGCACTGATGATTTATAAAAAGTTGTTTGTATAAAAGAAAGTATTCAAATGACACTTGGCCCCAACTGTCAGTTTACTCCCCTGAGAATTATTATCAAAAAACGTTGTTTGGCGGAATGTTTTTGAAAATGTCACTTCTAAGCATAATGATTGGAAATGTCATTTGCTTAAAACAAACGCATGCACAATGCACATTAATCAATGTTCAGCTGGATGACTTTAATTTATGTATACTCGCTGACGATAAGATTTTGATTTATTTGACAAATGCGACGATGAGATGTAATTTTGTTGCTTATACGCCTTTGAATTCAACGGAATTAAATTTTTTTTTGACAATGAAAAAATTTTTGATTATTCAATATGGAAATTTGTGCGCAATGACATTATGACAGTTCAATGGAATAATTTTCTTTGTAAGTCGCCATTAAGACTGAAAAAAAGTTAGTTCGAATTTGTATGAAAAAATGAATATTCTTATAACGAATATCTATATGTTTTATCGAAAAATCCTATTGTCATCTGAATGTATTCTTCAACAACTTGTTCATGTAGGTATGAGTCCCTATTTTATGAATTTAATATTTTATTAAACTTAAGGAAGTAGAGCGTGCTTAAACTTCAGACATTTTAAAACTATAAATTACGGCGATTCTGACAAATAAAATTATACTAAGCGAGGGACCCAGGTTAAACCAACGAAAAACTACAGTAAGGCTTTCGCAAACGCCACCTCTCGCCAACAACTGACAAAGTGACAAGCATACGGGAGTAAAAAATATATTAAGCCCGTTTCTTAGCTCAGCGGCCCTACTCTCTATTTCGTTATGAAACTCAATCATATTCGAAATTCCTTTTCCTTCCGCTTTTGTATTCGTACTCTGTATATTTTCGATTTTCCGTATATCAATGCTTTTTACATTTGGAGATTTCATTCCTCTTTCGAAATAAAGTGTATCAAATAAAGGGTCCGCCAAATAACTTTTTTTTTTTTTGAAAATGCTATAAAAAAAAAACTGCTAAATATTTTCTCAAATTTCTTTTTTTATTTGAAAGTACAATCCTTCCGGTTAATAATGGAAAATAATTTCATTCAAATGGCTGCCTCGGCTGGCCATGCAGTAGCCTACACGATCGGTCCAATTTTTAAGCACATTATCGATTGTGTGCAGCTGTATTTCACCAATGGCTTCACGAATATTGTCCTTTAAAGCGTCAATTGTCTCTGGCATGTCGACGTAACACTTATCTTTTACGGCACCCCACAAATAATAGTCCAACGGTGTCAAATCGCAGCTCCGCGGTGGCCAAACAACATCAGCTCTGCGGCTGATAATGCGATCTTCAAAAACAGGGCGCAAAACATCGAGTAGCGCCGTCCTGTTGAAACCAAATGTTGCCAATATCCTCCTCTTCAATTTTTGTGAACAAAAATTCGTTCAACATGGCCCGATAACGATCGCCATTGACTGTAACGGCCACTCCTTGCTCATTTTCGAAGAAAAATGGCTCAATTATGCCTTATGCTTTCAACAGACAGAGATCTATGGCTCAAATATTGGCTTTGTATGGGAGGTAACAGAACTACTTGACCGACATGGACCATTTTTAATACAAACTTGAAGGCCATAAATATAAGACCTCTCATGAAATGTCAGTTGCCTAAGTCAATCCGTTCGGACGCTATAGTGATTTAAACAGACAGAGAGAGACGTGGGTCTAATAGTGGTTTTGTATGGGAGGTACCAGTACTACTTGACCGACATAGCCCATTTTCAATACCAACCTGGCGACGGTAAAAAGAAGTCGTCTCACAAAATTTCATTCACCTAGGTCAATTCCTTTGGACGCTATCGTGCTTTCAACAGACAGACAGACAGACAGACAGACAGACAGACAGACAGACGGACAGACAGACAGACAGACAGACAGACAGACAGACAGACAGACAGACAGACAGACAGACAGACAGACAGACAGACAGACAGACAGACAGACAGACAGACAGACAGACAGACAGACAGACAGACAGACAGACAGACAGACGGACATAGCTAAATCGATTTAGAATGTGATCCTGATTCAGAATATTATATACTTTATAGGGTCTCCGGTGAATCCTTCTTGGCGTTACAAACGTAATGGCAAAGTGAATATACCTTCCTGTGGAGGGTATAAAAAAACGTTAAATGGCGGACCCTTTAGAATTAAAAAGGAAAAGGGAAAACCTTAAAAACTAACCAGGTACATTGTAGTGAATAAATTGTAAATAACGAATTTAAGCTAAGCAGGTATTCTTATTGGTTTTGTTGGAGACGTGTATTTTAAGGCAATATTAGCTTGACTATCAATTTGTGCTGCAGCTGCATCTTGCATTGTGTCAGGCGCAGGCCAGTTCTGCTGCTTGTTATGCTCTTCTATAGGCTTTCTACTCTCCGCAGTTTAATTTGAAGAGAAGTTACAAAATTGCATATCCATTTGTCTTCATGTAGTCTGTAAAAGCTGCGGTTTGGGCATGCAAGTAGATAGCTATTCCTCCTTTATTCAATTAATCGTATACATGCAATGAAAACTGCTTGCTTTGTATCTTAATTTTGTTCTGGACATTCTGGGCAAAAGAGCGTAATCCAATCGACCGCTGCGACCGCTTAGGGTCTGCGGAAGGGGGTAGTAGATATTTTCAAGTACTCGCTTTGTTCAAATCTCAATGATTTGTAGGCATATTGAGCGATATGACGACCGACGCGACGCGACGGTTCGCAGGTTATTTGCATTTGGTAGTTAGTGGAAACTCACACAAAACGAATGATTGCGAGAAGCTAGGCCTTGGGTGTCCACCCGCCTGTTGCTCCACCTATTTTTTTTTTTAGGTAGTAGAACCAAATGTTGTAGCTTCTAGGAAGACTCCTTCTTCTAGGCACTCTTGCTTTGGTGCTATGAAAATGTCCAG
Organism: Cheilosia soror; assembly: GCA_949372485.1. NCBI lineage: Eukaryota > Metazoa > Arthropoda > Insecta > Diptera > Syrphidae > Cheilosia > Cheilosia soror. The sequence goes on along the minus strand of OX443561.1, from coordinate 137,341,913 downwards.
TCTTTTTTGGAGAGCCGCTTTCACAGCCTTATATTTAGTAAGCCGTTTGGGTCAGGCGCTTTTTTACTGCCTTTCTTCTTGTATGCATTAAGCAGCTCATCCGATATTATTATTATAATATCGGCTGTGCACTGTACTTGTTTGACTAGATCATCGTTAATATCATTATTTTTCATATTAACAATTCTTAAAGTCAATATAAAGACTTAAAAAATAGACAGGGCTTTGGCAACAGTACATTCTCGTTTTAAGGTAGTTGAATTAAAATGTATGTTTGTATTTTTTAGATAAATCGATTCGATACTAGGTATATAAAAAAATAATTGAAATGATATCTTTTCATTGTAAATTGAGCAAAATTATATCTTATCGTTTTTAACTTTCTCGTATACGTAGTATCTAAGAGAAAGATATTGTTTTCGTACAAAATTTCGAACTCGAGATTTTGATCAATTCTGATATTACGATGATAGGGGAACTCAAAAAAGTGGGTCTCGCAATTCTGTCCGTCCGTATGTCTGTCTGTCCCACCCTGGGGACGGATTTGCTTCAAACTGCGTATTTAGAGTTTGTAGGCTTCCCGCTCGGGACGTTTTTTTTTTTTTAAGCTAGCCCTAATATTAACGGTACCTCCCATATAAAAATTTTACGAAATATGACGAAATATGCCTAAATTTAGATTTTTTCGAAAACGGCTCTAACGATTTAAACCAAAATTGATAGTTGGGTGAATGTAGGCATGCTTAACATGACTGCATACCCAGTTTTTCGCTAAAAAGTCCAGCAGCGGCAGTTTTGAAAATTGGCTTTTTCTCGAAAATGGTAAAAACGATTTTAAACAAAATTTTTTTTTAAGGTAATACCACTGGCTCAGTTATGAGCTAAACAGTTGAAAAACAGTGTTTTTTGAACCATGAATGCGTCCTTCCCAATCGCTAAAACCGGTACTTTAAAAACTGCTCATATCTCAAAAACTCCATTTTCGATTTGGATGAAAATATATCTGCTAGGTAATGCTTATATCCTGAAGAATATGTCGTACTCAGTTTTCAGCTAAACAGTTTAGTAACAGTGCTTTTCGAATCCAAATTGTAACATTTGTCAGCATAATTTTACAAAAAACCGCTCTAACGATTTTGATAAAAATACATATTTAAGACAACATAAGCGTTCTTAACATGATCACGTACTTAGATTTTCTCAGAAAACTCTAATATTGCCGTTTTATGAATATTTCTCAAAAATGACTACCCAAATCCTGATCTGTATTCACACACGGTATATTTTTGTAAAGTTACGTTCGACCGAGTCGTGCACATTTTTTCTTATACATTTAAGTGGATCAAGACTCTTATGAATTTTAATTAATTTTTTTTTAAATATTGGTAGGGAAGGGGGCTAAAAAACTCAGAATATTCCGAAATAAGGAAATATGATTATTGCTGAGACCATTTCGAAGTTTGGTTTTACATTTTTAAGATTTTGTAATGTAATAAAATGTTTTAAAACAAATTTCGTTTAGTTTTTGTATAATGTACCTACCTACATATGAAATTTTAAGAACTTGTTTGTAACAAAGATTTAGAAATAAATTTTACCATCTGCTAGAAACAATCGCAGACAACCTTTTATGAAATAAAAGTGAAAGTAAATTCTAAATTTCTATAGTCTTATTTTGCAACCAACTGGACCCGTGCTCGCCTTGCTCTCTCGCAAAAAATTATATTTGGTTAATTTAAAATTACACTTTGAGTGTTTCACTGAAATTTATTCAGTAGTTTTCGCGCTTTTAGGAGAAAATGCTTTTAGGAGAAAATGCCTCCCTCTCCTGGATCTTACTATGTACTTATCTATTTGTAATACTGCGTTTCCTTTCCTTTGTTTCACTGTTTGGCTAAAAACGTCTCTAGCAGTCTCACAGTCTTAAGGAATATTTTAAAAAAAGTTTCATCGAAATCTGTCCAGTAGTTTTCCAGTTTTTAACGGCCAAACAAAATTCCTACAGTTTTATTATATGTATAGATAACAAAATATATTGGTACTTAGAATTAGTACTTATTAGATAAACTATTGTCGACAAATATTTGGTGTCGTCAATTTTGTATTAATAACGACACGTGTCGAGAATATACCAGATTCTAAGCCGGCCAAATGACACTGATCAGAAATTCGAGTACATATAGGTACAGGATTTTTTCAAGTACATACGTATATAAATATTAAACATTTTTCTTAACACATTAGAGAGATGCTCTTTACATTTTTCTACATTCGTTACATCACTTCGCTAAAAAACAGTAAGTTTCTTTATACCTATCATCAAACCATCAAGTTTAATTGTGACCTTGCAACATGCTTGATTAAATCAAATTACTTCGCAACCTTAGCTTAATCTTGGGAATTTTCTATGGTCTAGCTGTTATTTAAATACACACATCAAGGCTCCGCGATCTTGAATTGAGGCTTCATCAGTTTGCACAAGTTAATGTTTCATCCGACCGCAGCTCAACAGCCGCTCGTACTTTACATGCTCCGAGATAATTACCCAGATAAATATCTCAATTACCCGGCTCTGGTATTTGATTGTCATCAGCATCACACTATCACAGTCGGTCATGAGGAAAATGTATATTTCCCATATCGTCGCACGCCACTACCGGCTGGTCTCATTCAATTGAAATAGAGGAAATCGTATTGCAAGCTGCAATTATATAGCGCAACTAAGAGTAATGTGAGTATGAGCGCACTAAACCTACGAGACTCCGCCAAATCCAAACCGAAAACTAGTCCACAAAAATAACATTAGAATCGGATCCAAATTACGAAAGCCAATCAATGTTCAGTGAACATTAATTTAACGAAATAAAAATCAGATTGATATCTGTCAGGGATTCGGAAAGACAATTTGTAGTTGGGGGAATACTTTGGACGAGACGAACTGATCGGAGTCCAACAGCCATCGTTGAATGCGCGTTACTTGTGGAAAAGTGTAAATTGCTCTAATAACATTGTGTATCCAACTGGGAATCGATTTGGAGAGACGTATGCAGTCAAATTTGGTGGACCTGCACTTTCGAAATCGTTAGTTGTGGTCATGTTGTCGTTAAATGGATTTCTTGTTTGGGTAATCAAGTGGTAAGCGTTGGCAATACCAATTTTACCACCTGTTTTGATTGAGATGGGGTTCCAACAAAATCGATGTAATTTGTTACTCTGCAGAGACAAATCATCGGATTTGGTAACTGATTTTCAAAAAAAAAAATCTTTTCTAATGATTGAGTCAGTATAGTAGGTGAAAGGAAATGCGTGTAGGTATCTATGAAGGATTAAATGTCCCATTTGCGGTGGAAATGTCAATACTTGACTGTATCTTTTATTGCCATTGACATTGTCAGAATCAGATGGAAATAAATTAATTTATTTGTATGCAGGTCTCGGTAAGGTCACAAATAAAATTAGGATAACCCAGGTTACCGATTATTTGTTGATCACGTTAAAGTTGCGTGATCAAAATATGTACGTTGTTTGTGTGCATCGTATAACTAGATGACTAACACATAATTATGCATCAGCACGATAAGTTTGTTGTTCTATTGGTGATTATCAAGATTTTCACTATGCAATGCACCGAGTGAAACTATAAAATGCAGCACTCTGATTTTAGATGTATTATATGAGCAGATATTACGTTGCGATACATTCCTATTGTAGAATTTTTCGCAGATTTCCCGGTCTACCGACACCACCTAAGCAAACATTAGGACGACGTTTTGCCGCTCGCCTATAGAAAAGTAGGTATGGAACAAAAATAAATGCCGTTCTGCAAAGAATATCGCAGCTGTGACTGAAAATGTCACAGATGACCCCCGTAGTAAAGACCAGATGACGTGCTCATCTTTACAGAGAATTTTGGTAAAAAAATTATAACGAAGTTCCTTTACAAAGTACAGACAGTGCATCAGCTTTTAACTGTTTCTTTTAGCATTTGCGGGTCACCTAATCCCTCGTTTTGGCTATTTGCACTGGCCGACAAGATCGTCTAATACAGCTGTTTCCTAATCTTTTTTGGTCGCGGAGCACTTTTCTAATAGAAATTTTTCGCGGAGCATTTCATTGTACGTACGTACCTCTTTTTCGTAGTTATGGAAATCTAGTAAATATTTAAAAAAAAAGAATTCAAAACCATTTTAAAATGATTTTCGAGTTTGCCATAGAATAACAAAAACTTTAAAATTCCAGTTTCCAAACCGACCAATATTTAGTGGAATAGCCTCTATTTTTTAAAACGGGCGGTGGTCAATCTTTTCTAAAGACATTCCACTTAAATCCGCCATTTTATAAATAAATAAATACTAGGACTAGTTTCTCACAACCATTGGTTTTGTGAGTTTTTATTTTTGAGACGAATGGAAAAGACCTACAATTTTATGCCGAGTGCGAACGGCTGATTTGAGAAGCTTTTTCAGGACAGTTAGATTCTCGGTTGTATATAGTTTCACCTCTTTAATGTTTTCGAAAAGCGCTTCAGCATTTCATGATTTTTTGGCTTTTAACGATGCTTTTAATGCTCTTTCGATGTTGGTCCACATGTTTTCAATTGGGTTCAGGTCGGGACTTTGCACGGGTCAATTCAAAACATTTATTTTGTTATCTGTAAGCTATTGCTTCACTCTCAGCGGATTATGCTAAGGATCGTTTTTTGTGATGTTAGAAATCATATGTTACTGGCAAGTATGAGAAAAAGGGTTTTCTGTAATATGCTTTTAAAAGCGTGTTGATCAAGGGTCGATCCTTATACAACTAACTGACCAACACCGAACCAAGAGAATGCACCGTAAACCATTACTTTCTCTACTCCATGTCTTATGGTCTGAAGCGTGTACTTTTGCTGCAATTCATTGTTTGGTGGACGCCTTACATACACTTTTCCATCGGATCCAAATTATGTTAATCAAACTTGGATTTGACACTCCAAAGGACTTTTTTCCAAAATTGCAATGGTTTTTGCAAGTGGAGTCTTTTGAAATTCTGGCTGCATATTCCACAAGAAAACACATTATGTCAACAAAAACTTAAGGAAGTTAAGTTTTTGTTGACATAATGTGTTTTCTTGTAGAATATGCATCGACGACGGCTAACATCCCTGACCCTGAGTTCTTGATGCAACAATCTCTCAAATTTGTATCCACATCAAAAATGGATTGGCTCGACTTACCCTGTAAATCTCTCTTTGGAGTTGTTTTTAATCCAATATAATTTCTTTTGCGGTTCTCAAAACGTATACGGTCTTCTTAAAAACTAGTATTACCCCGTAAACAAGCTTCGTAAAACAACCAAATCTTTCCGCTATCAACGCCATTGATTGATTGATTCGTTTCCCTTTTAATACCTTTGAAGTTCTTCTAGAATCTAGAGTATATCTATACGATTTCTTTTTACTCATTTTTGTACTATATGTACTAAACAATACACAAATTCCATTGTTGCGAACAAAATGACAAAGTTTCAGAATGACAAAGAACAGAGTAAGGAAGGCATCGGTTGCTTTCTATGATTGTAGCAAAACCTTTGGAAAGAAGTGGGGACTTCAACCAAAGATGACCTTGTGGATGTACACAGCCGTAGTGCGTCCAACTCTCACGTATGGATCACTAGTATGGTGGTCTGCGTTGAGCAAAGTCTACAACCTCACGAAATTGAAAAGACTACAAAGAACAGCCAGTATAAGTACCACGGGGGCAATGAAGTCGGCCCCAACAGATGTCCTTACTGTGCTCTTGCATCTTCTACCCCTTGACCTACACACAAAATATACCGCATTATGCAGTGCTATAAGACTCAAGGAGTCGGGACGCTAGACTGCAAGGCCATATGGCCATAGCAACATCCTGGGGTCGCTACCAAACGGCATGGTCACGTCTCCAACCGACTACATGCCACCCAAATTAAACTTCACGAAAGGCTTCCACGTCGGTTTCCCAACAAGGGATTAGTGGAAGAGGGACGAAGTAGTGAAGGGCTTGGACACGGTCATATACACCGACGGATCTAAGATGAGCTGTAGTGCAGGGGCCGGTGTCTACTCGGAATCACCTCAAATATCGATTTCAATACGCTTACCGGATTTTGCCAGTGTTTTCCAGGCGGAATTACTAGCCATTCGAGAAGCTTGCACGTAACTAGGGCGTGACACAACGCTTAAACAAAGCATTGCTATCCTTATAGATAGGCAAGCCGCCATCAAAGCCATCGACTCGGCTACCATATCCTCCAAACTGGTGCAGGAGTGCCGGAACGAACTTGCCTGTTTGAGCGAGCGCTTCAGGGTCACATAACAGGCAATGAGCGTTCGGATGAACTGGTTAGGAAGGGCTCAGCACTACATGCCTCGCTCTCAACGAAGGTCCACAATCCGTTAGGAGCGGTAAAGGGACAAATACATTCGCATTTTCTGCAGAAAGCCAATTTCCGATGGTCGGGGTTGACAAACTGCGTCATATCAAGGAAGATATGGCCTACCTATAACCAAAACAGAACAAATAACCTGCTAAACAGAACCCGCCCCGATATCGACAGACTCACGGCAATAATCACGGGCATTGGCCAATTGGAGACCATGCGGCCAAGCTAGGTATCCCTTACAACCCGCATTGCCGCAGTTGCGGTAATACAAATGAAAAAGAAACTCTATCTCACTTCCTCTGCAAATGTCCAGCTCTAGCGAGAGCCAGACTGCGCGCACTGAACTAACCATTTTTTGACTACCATCTTTGATTGATTGATTTGATTTTATTAGCTATGTAATGTTATTTACAATATCTACAATTCAATAACTTAATTCTCGGGCAAAGGGATACAGGATCTTATCCGTTTTCTCAATTCCACAGGTTGGCTATAGGCACCGAACGGACCACATCCTAAACAACCACCAGAAAACAGGTAACACGAGTCGTGGTAACAAAACGGCACATTTTAGTGCTAATTGGGTTTCAAGGTGAACCGCCACTGCTACCTACCTACCTACCTTCAGAAGCACACAATTAGCTAGTCTTATTTAATTTTCAAATTGTTTCCCATCTTTCCGCGGAGCACTCGGATTTTCATGGCGGAGCACCAGAATATCCGTCAAGAATTCGAGGACCCATCGCAGGATTTTCTGGTAAGAGTGCTGGAAAATATCATAAATTAGGCCCGAATAATCATCAATTCCGGCGGCTGCCGTTAAGCCCATGTCTTTTTCTCGACTTTTTAATTCAGAAAAAAAAAAAAAAAAAAAACACCGGGTGACTACTTTTGCGTCGTATTTTGCAGTTTTCAATAAAAAATCAAGTAGCTAACGTTAATTTTCTTGTAATCAACAAAAAAGTATTAATATCATACACGTGTGCTTAGGCTTGCCACCCGTCCTCCTTTTGAGGAGGACAGTCCTCCTTTGTAAGGTGCTGTCCTCCGTCCTCCACAAAAAGAAAAATGTCCTCCACAAACATAATTACTCTAACAAAAAGTTTCACTTTTCAAAGAGTACGATTTTATTTTACAAATGTGGCAATAGATACATTAGAGTCAAGTCTTATATAAATTGCAGAACCTGCTGAAAAGCAAGAGGGTTTAATATTTGTCATCTCTTCAGGGAATTCAGATACTATTGACTTCTGCATCTGCATTGCACGTGAAAGAAGCTGCGGATTGAACGATCGCATACAAAAATGACACGACGAAATCATGAACGAAAAATTTTGCTCCAGCTGCCTACTTTCAGTTTTGCAGTAGGTACGCTGCTGCTGCGAAATGATGACAAAAAGTGGGTAATTGTAGTAGATTTGACTAAAAACGGCTGGGCCTATTTTGGCTCAAATCCGAAAGAAAATTTTGGGAAAACCCTCTGGAAAAGTCGGGAAATTGGAAAAATCGAAAATAGATTTTTTGTATGAAAGTTTCTGTGCAATTGTTTCGGAATGGCTTTTCGAAAGGAAAAATAGAAAATTCTTAGTGGAAAACTCGGAAATTTCCGGAAAAATGTAAAAAAAATTTTCTTTTTTTTCGACGAAATTTTGCCTTTTATCGCATGATTTGATGATTTTTGATGATGCAAAGGTGGAAAATTCGTTGTGAAGCTTGGAAAATTTCGGAAAATTGTGAAATTCATTGTGATTAGATTGCGCTGTGCTGCGATCAATGCCACAAGCCGACAGATGGCGTTATACGTAGACTTAGGCTGTTCGCGATTTGACAGGTGTCCTTGTCGCATTGTCATTTTCTATTGAGCAAATGTGCTTACTATCAGTGTTTTATTATCACTCTGGAGTTTATCCGAAGCCGTTAAATTGGGACGAGATGGAGTTCGCCGGGTCATCTAGTCCTTACATATAATAAAACTGTAGGCATTTTCTTTGTCAGCTAAAAACTCGAAAACTACTGGACAGATTTCGATGAAACTTTTTTTAAATGTTCCTTAAGACTGTGAGACTGCTATAGGCTATGTCGTTTATAGCCACGTTCTTAGGAACAGTTTTTAGCCAAAATGTATTTTTTGAAGTGAAAATATATACATACACATATACCTTGCTACGAATGGATGTTTATACTTTTGCGATCGTCAAACAAACACATTCGATAAGGGTTGATTTGTTTTCGCAGTGAGTGCTATGGTCAGTTGTATATTATGTAGGTATGTATATTAGGATTGTATGTCCGATTAAGGATGAGGATGGGGTGAGTCGTGCGTGCTGCAGAATGGCATGGGGTATATTAATAATCTTCATAAGAGAAGAGACGTATAATACAAAACAGGTTTCATTTCAGAATTTCATTCGATATGTGGTATGGTAATTGTGTTGGGTTGGGGTAGGTAGTTGTTTGGATTCTATAGGAAGAGGGAAGCAAAGGAAAGGAAAGGAAATGCAGTATATTAAACAAGTAGCAAGATCAATGAGAGGGAGGGCAATGCATAGGGTGCACATTATATATCCAATGCATTACATCCATTATCGCATATCGCCACGCAACGCAGTAGGAATTTTATTCTGATATGACGTAACAGGGTAGGGTTGTGGTAGTTGTTTGGATTCCATAGTTCTACTTTGGGGTTGTTGTCGCACATCGAAAGCAATTTTTCTTGAACAGATAGGTACTGTGTATGAGTGACTTACTTCTGTCCAGCCAGTTTGTGAAATCTATATATGTAGCAATTTTCGTTGTCAGCTAAAAACTCGAAAACTACTGAACAGATTTCGATTAAACTTTTTTTAAAATGTTCCTTAAGACTGTGAGACTGCTAAATGCAGTATTACAAATAAGTATCAAGATCTAGGAGAGCGAGGAAAAAGCGCGAAAATTACTGGACAGATTTCAATAAAACACTCAAAGTGTAATTTTAAATGAACCAAATATAATTTTGTGCGATTTTAGCACGGGTCCAGCTAGTATTAAATAAATGTGTAGTTAACTAATAAAAAAAGTTTCATCAAAATCGGATCCAAAAAACCGAAGATATATCTAAGGTAATCATAAAAATGCGTATTTTTTGGCGGTAGTCAAGCAACATAACATAAACATTGCATATAGGTACCCAACCTTGCACCTACTCGAAATCCTACAGTGACCACAAGCAGAGAGATTTCAGGGGGGGAGGGGGGGGGGGCAGTAAAAATGTTTAAATGTTTAAATACAAAATAAAAGCCCGTGCCCTTGAAAGTAAGAAAAATGTTAGTACAAAAATTCAGTGGTTAAAATGTAGCTTTTTTTAAATAGATACCTCATATTTTCTGTCTTTATGTTTCAAAAAAAAGTTTTATTTTTTAAGTCCTCCACGAGATTTGCTAAAAGGTGGCAAGCCTACGTGTGCTTTAAGGGCCAAGTAGGTAGTAGGGTAAGCAAGGCAAGCACGGGTCAGGTAAGTGTTCAACATATTCATTAATTTCGGGGAACATTATGGAGGAAATGATCACAAATATTCTGCTTGATATACAATTTAAAAATAAAACTTGAAAGAGATAAGGTATTTATTTTATTCCGAAATCAATATGTCGCCTATGTATCGCACAGAGCTGAAAAATGAATTACAATTTCCATTTAAAAGTAAACTCTATTTACAGCCATTACAATAAACTCATCCTACATTGTGACTTCTAGAAACGTATATACATTATGCATTATAAAATAAATTGCAAGGCCAAAAATCAAAACAATTAAATAGAAACACTACCAGCACTTAATATACGCTCCATTAAAACCCGCACAATCCCAAACAAATAACATTCAAAAACGCAATTAAATACTTTCAGGCCACCAGTGTATAGCAATTAAATTTTTAGTAATCTCATCACAGCCCGCATTAAAATCCAGTCCAGGACTCACTTGAACTTATTCAACATCAAAAACTACGTGACTGCGGGACATAAAGATCGAATGTCGGAGTACTAAAATTTCCTAATGACCTGCCAGTCAGCTCTAAGTGAAGCTCATAACTTCCTTATCCTTGATGGGCGAGGGTCTGCACTGGGCAAATACGCGCACATTTGCTTTCACCCCATTTGTTCCATTTCGAGCGTAACACTGATAGTGGATGATGACAGAAATGGCAAAACGTGTAGTAGTAAGCAGTCGTAATCGCAAGCGAGTATATTATCAATTTGGTCGTATAATGCAATTTTCCATTAGTAGTCGAGTTTCGGTTATAAAGGGACACCAACCTCGTTAAAATGCACTTTACGTATAGATATAACTTAACTGTGATTTGACGTTGTTTACGTTCCACAAACCTAGTTCGCATATAGGTACCTATTAATTTAGAAAATTACGATAAGAAGTTTTTGAGGGTGATGGAAGGGAAAATGTGGTTTGGATGAATTTTCCAGGAGTTTCGATTCCTTACAATTTGTGTGGATTATTATATAGCACACGTTTTAAATATGTAAGTCATTCTGCAGTCTTTTAGCTTTCTAGGTTAACGAACGGTTATATTTATAATGTAAAACGTTACATTATGCATGTTTAGTGTGCTGGATTACTGTAGGAGGAGTCCCAGCCCTAGGTTCGTTCCCCGGAAAAGCACAAATTACATCTTAAGAATTTTTTCATTTCGTCACCTCTAGCGATCGTCTGACAAACAAAAAACCGCATACATTTTGTAGGTCCCATTTGTCACAAAAATAAAAATTCACACAAATGAATGGTTGCTAGGCCTATAGGGTTAGGGTACCATATTCTTCCAATATTTCGATATTCAACCCTTTAAGGTGTAAAAGTGGGGCAAACGTTTGTAAGGGAACATTTTTATTTTTCACCCGATCGACTTTAAACTCGGTTTGAGTACTCTGTATAAGAAAAAAGTCTATTGCCTGGAGCAGGTCGGAAAATAGTCCCACGGTAGAGGAAGTCACTTTTGCGACCAAATCGCTAAATGCTGGCAAATCTACCGGAGTGAATGAAATCCGGCCAGAAATGCTAAAGGCCTTAGGTGAAGAGGGAGTCAAATGGATCTCTCGTGTCATTAAAGTGGCCTGGGAATGCGGCAAAACTCCCAGCGATTGGCAGATTGGGGTGATTGTGCCCCTTTTCAAGAAAGGGGATAAAAGGGATTGCTCCATTTACAGGGGTATATCACTTTTAAGTCTCCCCGGAAACGCGTTGCAGAGCTGTGGTCGAGGCATGATAAGGAGATGAGCAGTGCGGCTTTCGTCCCGGCAGAAGCACAACCGACCAGTTATTCACTCTCAGAATGGTACTTGAGAAGGCTTGGGAGTATGCTACACCTGTTTACGCTTGCTTCGTAGATTTGGAGAAAGCATATGACCGAGTCCCTCGAGGGAAACTCTGGAGTGTATTGCAGGAGTATGGAGTTGACGGTTCTCTCTTGAGAGCCATTCAATCTCTTTACACAAACTGTAAAAGCTGTGTTCGGGTAAACGGAGCGGCGTTAAATCAAAACCTTTCACCGTGGGCGTTGGACTTCGTCAGGGGTGCGTCTTGTCTCCTCTCCTTTTCATTACTTATATGGACTGGATGTTACAGCGCATAGTCTTGGCGAGGAACGTTTCGGATAAGTCATTTGCTCTTCGCTGATGACTTAGTCATCCTTGGATCCTCTCAGACTGAACTTCAGCGCGCACTCGATAGGTTTGTAGCCGTTTGTGTTGAAGCTGAGATGAAGGTAAACGTGAACAAATCTGAAGTGATGTTCGTCTTCAGAACGCCTGTTCAATGCACTCTTCATGTTAGTGGAGTCCCATTGAAACAGGTGGAGAAGTTTCTCGGGGTCTTATTCACGAGTGATGCAAGGAGCAATGCTGAGTTTTCCTTTAGGATTGGTGAGGCTGGGTAAATTTTGAGACAGCTTGGTCATTCTGTTATCAGGAGGACTGAACTTGGTGTCAAAGCTAAGTTGTCAGTTTTTAATTCGGTGTTTGTTCCAACTCTTACCTATGGTCATGAGGTTTGGGTAATGACCGAAAGAATAAGATCGCGGATACAAGCTGCCGAAATGAGATTTCTCCGTAGTATTGCTGGTGTGACCCGTAGAGATCGCATCAGAAATACCAGAATACGTGAGGAACTCAATGTCGAGCAGCTACTTCTCCGGACGGAGCGATCCATGCTTCGGTGGTTTGGTCATGTTAAACGCATGTCCCCGACCAGGATTCCACGACGTGCTATGGAATCTGTACCATCGGGTAGGCGTCCTCTAGATAGACCCAGGATGAGATGGTTAGATCAAGTCCATAATCTCTTCTATATCCGTATGGGGATTGCCCTTGAGATTTAGAGTCGATGGCGGAGGATCGAGAGCAATGAAGGGTCCCGCGACCCACTTAATGGACAAGCGGACCATTGAAAATTATGATGATGATGATGATCTTCGGATAATTTTTTATCGTGGTGGAAAACGAATCTTCAGCTGTCAACAGTTTATGCTGGTCAGGGAGCAAGATAATAATTTATCCTATCGGCTAATTTTTGATATTTTGTTTTGCTAGAGTTTTCCTGGAATATTCAAGAGGAAGTAAGACCCTGAATTTCAATAAATTAATACCGTAACATTCGATTAATCTCTGGTTTTAAAGATTGGAGTTTGGTGTACTTCTTCCCAACACTTCATAAGTGTCAAAAAGTTAGCCGAAGATAATTACTTAGCGCGGCCTAATAAAATGTAGAAATAGTAGTTTAAAAAGGTATTAAGCATAATTCGTTTCTTTCGACATTAAAAATTGACAAGCCTAGTTTCTCTTTCGGGATTTTTTCTTGAACAGTATTTAGTCAAGAATAATACCAACTTGACTATCTGACATTTATAGCTATATCACAGTTGGTTTTTGTTTCTGTCGAAGTTGATTTGGACACATCTGTCTATGGCATAGATTTCAGCCTGAAATATGCTGGTGCTTTTTTTGATTCAGAGTATAGGTATTTGGCTTTAGGTCCAAATATTCCTGCTTCAGTTCTCTCGTTGATGGATAGTATACTCATGGATCCAATGAGTTACCAAGGGTAGTAAAAAAAACTAAAATATTTCGACACTATAGACGATATTAGCAGTCTCTAAGAAAAGCCAAGAAAGGTTGATTTTTGAGTAGCGCATCGAATTGCTTCGATGTGATGGACATACATACATACATACATTTTCAATGGCCCGCTTATCCATTAAGTGGGTCGCGGGTGTAGGTTACCTAAGTGGACCCTCCATAGCTCTCGATCCTCCGCCATCGACTCCAAATCCTCAAGGGCAATCCCCATACGGGTAGAGGAGAGATTATGAATTTGATCTAACCATCTCATCCTGGGTCTACCTAGGGGACGCCTGCCCGATGGTACGGATTCCATAGCGCGTCGTGGGATCCTGGTCGGGGACATACGTTTAACATGACCAAACCACCGAAGCATGGACCGCTCCGTCCGGAGAAGTAGCTGCTCGACATTGAGTTCCTCACGTATTCTGGTATTTCTAATGCGATCTCTACGAGTCACACCAGCAATACCACGGAGAAATCTCATTTCGGCAGCTTGTATCCGCGATCTTATTCTTTCAGTCATTACCCAAACCTCATGACCATAGGTAAGAGTTGGAACAAACACCGAATTAAAGACTGACAACTTAGCTTTGACACCAAGTTCAGTCCTCCTGATAACAGAATGACCAAGCTGTCTCAAAATCGATCCAGCCTGACCAATCCTACAAGAAAACTCGGCATTGCTCCTTCCATCACTCGTGAATAAGACCCCGAGATACTTAAACTTCTCCACCTGTTTCAATGGGACTCCACTAACATGCAGAGTGCATTGAACAGGCGTTCTAGAGACGACCATCACTTCAGATTTGTTCACATTTACCTTCATCTCAGCTTCAACACAAACGGCTACAAACCGATCGAGTGCGCGCTGAAGTTCAGTCTGAGAGGACCCAAGGATGACCAAGTCATCAGCGAAGAGCAAATGACTTATCCTCAGATCTCCCAATTCGAAACGTTCTTCGCCAAGACTGCGCTGTAACATCCAGTCCATATAAGTAATGAAAAGGAGAGGCGACAAGACGCACCCCTGGCGAAGTCCAACGCCCACGGTGAAAGGTATTGATTTAACGCCGTTTACCCGAACACAGCTTTTACAGTTTGTGTAAAGAGATTGAATGGCTCTCAAAAGAGAACCATCAATTCCATACTGCTGTAATACACTCCAGAGTTTCCCTCGAGGGACTCGGTCGTATGCTTTCTCCAAATCTACGAAGCAAGCGTAAACAGGTGTAGCATACTCCCAAGCCTTCTCAAGTACCATTCTGAGAGTGAATAACTGGTCGGTTGTGCTTCTGCCGGGACGAAAGCCGCACTGCTCATCTCCTAATCGTGCCTCGACCACAGCTCTGCAACGCGTTTCCAGCACCTTGGCAAAGACTTTTCCGGGGAGACTTAAAAGTGATATACCCCTGTAATTGGAGCAATCCCTTTTATCCCCTTTCTTGAAAAGGGGCACAATCACCCCAATCTGCCAATCGCTGGGAGTTTCGCCGCATTCCCAGGCCACTTTAATGACACGAGAGAGCCATTTGACTCCCTCTTCACCTAAGGCCTTTAGCATTTCTGGCCGGATTTCATCCACTCCGGCAGATTTGCCAGCTTTTAGCGATTTGATCGCAAAAGTGACTTCCTCTACCGTGGGACTATTTTCCGCCCTGCTTAAGGCGATAGATGTGTCATCCTCAATGCCCTGGATTGGATTGAGCAATTCGGAAAAGTGCTCGCTCCATCTGCGCAAGATGTCCTTCTCATTAGAAAGAAGTGTACCATCTTTGGATTTGACTCCTTCGATAATGTTCCACTTCCTTCCTCTAAGACGGCGGATGGTCTGCCAGAACACCTTGCTTGCCTTCCAAGACTGTTCTTTGGCTGCTTTAACAGCCAATTTGCAAGTTCTTCGCGCCTCAATGTACCGGTTTCGAGAAGGAGAGTCCCCCAAGTGAATCCACACCTTGAAAGCCTTCTTCTTCTCTCTGATAGCTTCTTGAACTCCGGGGGTTTTAAACGATGGACATTCCTCATCGTATTTCTTCTTTGGTAATTTGTGGACATTCTTTCACAAGAAGGTGTAGATGGGTCAGTTTTAATAGCACCCTCATGCAGTACATGCCAATCTTTGTACTTTATTGATAGTCTTCCTCGTGGTGGCCTGATTCTTTTTGAATATGAAATCTCTCCATATGTGATCACTGCTCTCACTGTAAAGCTGAGGATGGTCGGCCTTCATCCCCAGCGCTCCTACAAATCAGAAATAGAGTTGTTTTCCTGGGTTGATAGCCCTTTAAACGTTTCCAGATTATTTATTTGATTTTAGGAACTTCCATCCCTATTGTCTTATTTCGGTTACAGCATTGCCTTACCCACATCGATCTTGTTGCTGTGTACTTACAGCTTTTGTAGTTAATTTAGGTTCCCATTCATATCTCTTTAAAAATTGACAAGACGAGATTTAACCGACTCTTTGGATGACCAAAACAGCAATTAATTCACTTGAATCCGGTTAAATGTCTTGAGAAATAATTTACATGTCAAGCTTTCAGTTTGTAATTAATTACCACGAGGTGGAGGAGGGAGGTACGTCAAAGTTCAAATGCTAATAGTACAAAATTGCATTCACGCCAACTCAAACATCCACTGATAAACAACACTTAATTCCTTTCAACTTTTAGTTAATGTTTTCTAAAAGCCGCTGTGGAATTCCAAGAAAATTGTGAGACTCTATAACTTCAGTGGCTCGTTATCACCCAAATATGGCGGCGAATCGGTATTTTATGGCAGCAATTCGATTATGATATAGCAATATCCATAACCATTATGATTGGTCATTATGAGAGACGGCGAACGCGTTTGCGGTCTGTCTTTTGGCACTGTCTCACCTGCTGCTGCCGCTGCAACTGCAAGCAATAGTTGCTGCCGGCTATTCGCGCACTTAAATGACCAGCGACGGCTACTTTATGTGACAAGTAGAAGTGGAACTTCACGATATAGGTAATAATATGCTCATGGAGATGGTCTTAATCAATTTGATATTATATGCATATTTATGATGTGCTACCACTTAGACGCTCGAGTAGTAACATTGAGTCTCATTGATGTCAAAAATGTTTACACAAAGTTATCGATGTTTAAGTTGTTTCATTCTTCGTGGGTATATAAGATGAGTACTGTCACAAGAAATAAAATTATTCTCTTCATAGAGAAATTTAAACTAAAAAGTTTTATTGGATGTAATCGTCTGTCTGGTATACAAATCGGATTAAATTTGAATATCGACCCAACGCAACGCCATGTCTTGTCTTGCTTTTCCCATTTCCATATGCGTATTCAAAAAAGAAACCCACAATGTGTTAAGCTAAAGCTTTTTGGAGGTTAGTCAACTCTTTATGGAATGCATGCACGTTGTTGATGTCGTAAAGGAAATGAACGGGAAACTAAGTTGTGTCTATCATAAAATGCTAGACACCAGACGAAGGCGATTACGTTTAAAATTTCGTATGGAGAATTTAGAAAACCAACAACAAAAAGTACAATTCATTTTTTATGACGTTTACCGATGCTGAAGCTTGTGGGTGGGGCTTTATACGATATGGCAATATTTCTGATGGGTTTAAATTTTTAAATTTAAGCTAGAACTGTATAGAGACCATTTTGGAATTTTAGATATATGTACCTACAAATACCTACGTACGAATGTTGAGAATTGTTTTTTGTTGTGCCAAACCAAAAATGGGGTGTTCTAAATTAATTGTGAATACAGTTTGATAATTCGCTGATTCTTCTTAGAAGGATATACATCATAATGTGAGACAACGAAATCTGATTCAAAAAAACTGTTTAAATCGTTAAGCGGCCCATAAATCTATGGGCCGCTTTATAGTGCATCAAAGGGTCTCGTGGTAGTTGTCGAGTGAGGAACAATTATGGTTTTCCGGCCTTCTGCGATAGTTGTTGATGAGGTATAGATAGATAGAAACGATTGATTGAAATACAGTTGGTTGCACCGAAAAGGATAAAAATAAATAGATTGGATGTCGCAACAGGTATCTACGTATAGATACAATAGGCCTAGATTCTCACAACCATTCATTTGTGTGGGTTTTTTATTTTTATACCCTCCACGTTTGTAACGCCAAGAAGGATTCACCGGAGACCCTATAAAGTCTATATTATTCTGAATCAGGATCACATTCTGAATCGATTTAGCCATGTCCGTCAGTCTGTCTGTCTGTCTGTCTGTCTGTCCGTCTGTCCGTCTCTCCGCCTGTTGAAATCACGATAGCGTCCAAACGAATCGACCTAGGCGACTGAAATTGCCTTACTTTTACGGTTGTCAGGTTGGTATTAAAAATGATCCATGTCGGTCAAGTAGTTCTGTTACCTCCCATACAAAGCCAATATTCGACCCATGTATATATCTGTCTGTTGAAAACACCTTAGCGTCCAAACGAATCGACTTATGTGAATGAAATTTTATGAAAGGACTTTTTTAACCGTCGTCAGGTTGGTATTGAAAATTGTCTATGTCGGTAAAGTAGTTCTGCTACCTCCCATACAAAACTAATATTATACACATACTAACTCGCGTGGCAAACATTTTGCAGGACTTTTATGCAGTGGAGGGTATCAAAGCATCGGCCAGGCCGATGATAACACTTTTACTTGTTATTTTTTGGAACGAATGGAGGGAACGGCTGAATTGAGAAACTTCTCCACAACATTTACGTTTGTTAAACGTTCGCTAGAGATAACGTTGGAAAAAACTCATAAGATGTAATTTGCGTTTTCCCGGGGATAGTACAGCACATTAACCACTGAGCAACTGCGCCCACCATCGAAAAGGATATGCAATAAAAATATGTAAATGAAATTTATATTTTCTCTCTACTCTATAATAGGAAATCCTGTTCGTTCGTTAGTGCCCCCATAACTCACGAAAGGATTATATATTTTAAATTAAATACAGATCATCCATTTTCATATAAATAATTTGTATATAATAATTCTTAAAGATAAATGTAATTTTATATCTATAACTACTGTCGGCGCAGTAGCGCAGTGGTTAGTGTGTTGGACTACTGTGCGAGGGATCCCAGGTTCGATCCCCGGAAAAACCCAAATTACATCTTAAAGTTTTTTCTACTGCGCCACCTCTCGCGAACGTCTGACAAACATCCGAGAGTATGCCTGTCATGAAAAAGCTTCTCAATTGAGCCGTTCGGACTCGGCATAAAATTGTAGGTCCCTTCCATTCGTCCCAAAAATAGAAACTCACACAAAACGAATGGTTGCGAGAAGCTAGGCCTTGGGTGTCACCCGCCTGTTGCGCCACATATTTATTTATTTTATTTAACTACTTCATTCGAATCGTCGATTGTTGCAATTGCAGTTAACAATCATCTAATTGATCTCAAACTACGTTGTTCCAAAATTACGATAACACCTTCTTTCTACTCGTAAGAGGTGTACGACTCAGCATACTATGCCCTTCTGTTTAATTTAATTTCAATCCTATTCCTAATAAATTACAGCCACTCTCACTGAAAGGAAAAATGTCTTCATAATTTCTAACGTTTTCTTTAAATTACACAATTACTACCAAATAGCCTATAATTATGCAGCGTTTTCTTTGAATTCACTGCGTACGTATCCCTAATATTTAATTACTTTTTCATTTCTTTTATTTTATTGTGTAGATAAAAATTGTAAATCAAAAATTCTGTATTTTGTTAGTTATAATCGTTTGTGACAAAAAAAAAAACAATACATGTGGGAAAACATGTACGAAAGTTCATTTGGTCTATATTAAAAAAACAAAATTGGTCCTGAAATAGCATCGCAATTAGTTCGACAAATAAAACGTGTCTATAAATACCTATAATGATGATGATGATAGCACTATAATACTCACTACTAGTTTAATCGCTAGTCCCAAATCACCAATTTGGATTTAGAAATAAGCACTCTACAATCGATCAGGTGCATATTATCACAGATATAATCGAAAAAGTCTTTGAAGAGAAAAAAGTACAATATTATACAATATTTCTTGATATAGCACAAGCTTTCGTTAAAGTCTGGCGCAAAGGTCTGAGTCTGACCCATAAATTACAAAAGCAACTGCCTTGTCATATTATATCAGACCTATTCTTCAGAATTAAACAAGAGGCAGAGTACTCGTTATTTAGAGAAATTAAAGCTGGTGTACCACAAGGCAGCGTGCTAGATCCAGTTTTATATAAATGTACCTTCTATTCACTAGTGACTTGCCTGAAAGTGGGGAAACCAACTGTCCTTGCTGTGGGAGCAACTGTCGAAGTAGCAACAAAAAAGCTTCAACGGGCAATAGACAATATCTCAGATTGGACAAAAAAATGGCAGATTAGATTAAATGACCTTAAGTCGGTCCATATTAATTTTACGTTTAAAAACGTACCATATATTCCAGTATACATAAACAACAATGTAGTGGAATACTCAAATTTCGGTTTGCATGCCTGCGATCTTATTCTTTATGACAATATTTGGAACAAACACCGAATTAAATACCGACAACTTATCTTTGAAACCAAATTTGATCATCGTGGCCTAGAACTCCATAGCATAACGACTGCAATTATTGGCACCCCTGAGGAAATTTCAACTTTGATCAACTATAACATTTTCATTTATATAGTGATTTGAATCTGTTTTATACCAAAGTATAAATTATTAAATTCCTCGTTGATTAAGTTTTATAAATAAGGCAATTATTGGCACCCTGACATAATTATTGACACCCCAAAAACTACAATTATTGACACTTTTTAAAACAGAAAAACATCATGTTTTAAAAATTATTGTATTTACTTTTGTTTTCAAAATGTTTTATTTAAAATTATAAACTAAAAGATAAATATAAATTAAAACGTAAAAAAATGTTTTTCAAAGGCAAATAAACAAGAAATGTTATTTTCTTAATTGGAAATTTATTGGATTTAAATAATTAAATAAATACGTAGTTTTTAATATTATTTAAATCATTGCAAAATTTTAAAAATTCAAGAAAGTAAACGAGATATGTATTTTTTAAAAAAGGAAACCTAAATTTACCGTTAAGCAATGTGCATTAATATCCTTTAAGATGTGAAAAGTGGAAGATAAGGGTAACTAAGTCTTTTTTTTACATGAAATTTGTGCAGAAAAACACTTAAATAATGCTTGCATGTGCATGATACAACTATTGGCACTCACAAAACTATAACTATTGGCAGTGCCAATAATTGTAGCTACATAGGATGTAATTATTGACACCCCCCTGACAATAATTGAACCCCAGTTTTTGTTGGACTCAATTATTGGCACCCGTTTTTTCAATAAAACAATAACTTTTTTAACAAAATTTACAAGTTTTTAGTGCATTCTTATGGCAAATAAAAAAAGTTTTCATGAAAAAGTATAAAAGGAAGTAGTGAAAAAAAACTCCCAAAATTACTTTCACTTATAAAAGAAAAATGGATAGGAATTTCTCCAAACTAAAAACAAGGAAATATGAGAAAAATAGCTATGCAAATTCAAAATAAAAAATAAATAGACTTATTCGAACAAAGGGTTATTGGGAAAATCACTGTTGAATGATGGGATGCCAATAGTTGGGTCAAAAATAGCGGGTGCCAATAATATTAGTCGTTATCGTTACGCTATATATGATACAGTCTGCATCAGTTGCTGTTACTAAACGGACATTGTTCTTTTTCAACATAAGAACTTTATGTACACAGAACAGCATTGGAACAAAAGAACGGTTAAATTTTACTAAGAAAATAATTAATCACTGATATAACTATCCGTTAATTCGTTTTCACGAAATCTAGCTAAAAAATCCAAAATCTAAAGGAATATGTAGGTACAAAATTTTCAAAAAACTAATCGGACTCACATCTTAACTTGTTTTATTAGTTTTTTCGATAAATGTTTCAAAGAATTTTTTTTTTGTCGAATATCCTGTTTCTATACATTTTTAAAATATGTTTTGGTGCATTTAAGATCTACCTCAAGCCTTTGGTTTTATTTTAGTTAAAATATTGAAAAATTGATATCTGCTTAGCAGACTGTTAATTCAATACCAACCAATCAAGATCGATTGCTGCGGGACTTGAATTCCATCAGTTTTATGATAAAGAAAAAAACTACTAGAAAATGCGGATAAATTTAAATCTAAACTGGCGCCACTAATCTGTCATTGAACAGTTTAATGATTTCGTTTTTAAAAAATCAGCAAATATTTGTAATCTCAGTCACTTTAGTGCCAATCCAAAAATATAGATAGCGTAACGACTACAATTATTGGCACCCCCGATTTTTTTACCCAGCTATTGGCACCTCATCATTCAACAGTGATTTTCTCAATAAATCTTTACTTTATTCGAATACCTAAGTCAATTTATTTTTTATTTCGAATTTGCGAATTTTTCTCATTTTCAATATTTCTAACGACAAATTTTTGGTGAACATCCTTGACTCTTAAGTTACTTTTAAGGTATTTATAATTAATCATCACCACCTGCGGCTGCGCCAAATGATCAGATCATCCTAAATTATATACGCAGACTTATGGGGTTGATTTTTTTTTATTATAATATATTTCATTTTATGAATAAAAATCATACTTAAATGAAGAACACTGGCAACGCCAAACAAAGGCTATTTATTTTTACTTAGCCGAATTGCCGCAACACGTGGGTCGTATTTAATTATAAAAATACAAATTTCAAATGATCTCATCAAAACAAAGTCTCACTTAATCATAAACAAAAAATAAATATTTCAAATTATGTATTATACGAAACGATTGCTCCTCGTTTAGCAATATACTATTAGTCCACAGTGAGAGCATTGTAGGACTGAAAAATAGGTTCCCTCTGCATTTATTTTAAACAAATCCATTTGAATAGAACAGCTCACTATAGTGAATTTGTATGCGCCATAAAGTAAAGGCGCATAAACTGTATACCTACTCACAACAATTTGCATCTCGAACGACACACTTTAGCCAATAAATCATAATTGGATGTAAAAAGTGGAAACAAAACAAAACGGAAACAAAGGCAAAACAAATTGAAATGATACGTATCAACGGCATAAGTTAATCCTGCGAGCAATTCAAATTATGCCATCACTTCTCACACATCTTTCTTAGGTGCAACACCGTGCCGAACATATCTGTCATTGTCGTACTAACATGCAGAAGCTATTCATCCATCAAAAGAGCTCTTATGAAGGGGTTAACACCCAGATGACCCAGTTTGGTTCGTCTAGAGGGGGTTAAGAACCCCTGTACACTACACATATCATATGTGTAGATCTAGGACATGTCATAATTGTAGCCGTAGACGGTTCCTTCAGAGAGGTGGCATAAAAGTGAATTAATCGAGAAAATTACAATGTATTCGACTAATGGGTCCAAGCAACAGCTCAAAGTCATGCCAAGAAAACTTGTTTCGATCGAAAATTACTGATTGCATGTAGGGATAGGGACCGCGCTGCGTTAACGTTAACTTACCTGTACTGAAAGCAAATACCAAGACCAGGAGGGCGCCGAAAATATATCCGTTCTTAGACATGGTTGATAGAGGTTGTTATCCTTAACTTTTGCAGCAGCACAGAAAACGGGTTAATCACTGTTAAATTCAAGGAATGGCAAGAAATGCACTTTTATTTGAAAACAAAGTAAATTCCCGCTCAATTAAGTTCCACTATCGTGAGTGCTGACACGAACTCTTGAAATTTGATTTCCCGCAAAGGCGCACAACGAACAAAAATATCTATAGTACCAGCGACTGGACTTGGAATAGAAGTGAATGTATAGTGGATTCAATGAATAGAGCGCGCACCGTATAGTCTCAACGTCTCGTAGTAAACTGATCGAAAGTATCTCGAAGTCGAAGCCATTCGTTCGACAACACGGCGAGTTGCGGCGAAACTGTGTAGCTGCAGAAGTTTGTGAATATGAACATGAACAAGTGGATTGATGACAGTAAGTGGGGTGGGCCGAGAGGGGGTGCGGGTGATATTTCATTGTTAGTTAGAAAATAGAAATCATCCCTTCTCCTATATATGAATTTCTTATAAATGAGAGAGTGGTTAGGGTTACTGCAAGCAAGTAAACATATAGCACAATGAACCTTCATGTTGTTTTCATGCCAAAGAATGTTGCGAAGGATTTAAGAGATGTTTGCAATTGCAACACTGTGCAGTGTACACGTACAATGGAAATGGACTAATAAGTAATCAAATAATTAAGCGGGTAATTCTCGTACATAAACTGCAGCTGCATTATGATTGTATAGAAAAACTTTACCGAATTGATATTTACAAAATGTGTGTTGCCTGGTGGATTAACTTTGACAATTAAGGAGCCGATAGCTTAAAATCCGCTTAAAAACAAGAGGTAGAAATCCCGGGGTTGAGTGATAAGTTGACGCATTGTTTTATTACAACAAACTGAATATAACCATAACATGCTGGCGTCTATCAGATAGCAAGTAATCTTGGATTTCTGTTCTGTTTTTGTAAAAACGAAGAAATTGTGTCGTCGGATTTTGTTTCCTGTCTGTAGATACAAAGGGATTCACTATAGATTAGAAGTAGACAGCGTTGGGAAGTGAAATTGATTTATATTCAGTTGAGTATCAGTGAAATAAATAAAAATATGATGCATTTTTTTTTAATACTTCTTTCGGGAAAGGCGAAACTATAACGCTTCAACAGCGCCCAGAGATGCTTGCAGGTGTATGTTAGTTCTGCGCTTAAATTGCTACAAATTGTAATCTTCTAGAAATATATACCCAGGAAGCGAATTCCAAAGTTTCCTGTAACAGAACGAGTTTTGCAAAGTTAATGTATGGTCAGGTCATGAGCATTAGCAGCATGTCTTGTGGGGCGGCCAAAAGATGCATTTCGAGGGATAATGTCTTTGAGTTCCTCGGAACATCTACCATGGAAGTACATACCTAAAGAACAAGCAAAGGTCAGCGAATTATCTTCTGTGCACCAACGGTTGTAGATTCGATGTGAGTATAGGGTCTCTAATAAGTCGAACTGCTCGTCTCTGAATGCTGTCAAGTAGGTTAAGTGAATGTTTTGGGACGGAGCTCTAACCTGTGCTTTGTAGAGAAGGAGAAGTTGCTTGGGGCTAAAGTACCTCTTTGCTCTAAATAGGTAGCTCAACTTAGCGGACGCCGATCTTGCGATATGGGATATGTGGTCCTGGCATGTGATTCCTGAACTGACTGTGACTCCTAGAAGGTGCATTGAGTCCTTGGGATGGATTGGATGGTCATCCATATGGATCTGAGGAACTGTTGATGCATTTTTCCTGGAAAATGTTGTGAGCTGTGTTTTGTTTGCATTAAATACAACCAAGTTGTCTTTTCCCCACTTCAAGATTTTGTCCAGATCATCATTTAGAGAACTAATTTGTTCACATCTCTGACTGTGTGATGTAGCCGCATTCACAGGCTCACTGTTCGAGATGGAGGATATAAGAGTGCTGTCATCAGCAACAACTTTGGATCGATCTTCCCAGAAGAAAATTTTGTATCCATCCGCAGAGTAGTTGTCGTTATCCATAAGACGCTAACTTGCTTAATAGGGCACTATGCGAAACTCGGTCAAATGCCTTTGATATGTCCAAGGCTACGGGTCTGGATTCGCCGCCGTGTTGTTCAACTAATATTCACACTTCGAAAGATCCTGGAGAATACTGAATAAATCAAGATCGTTAGCCAGCATTCGCATTAAATAATTTTAAAGCCTTATATGACACCATTTATACAGAGAGAACCTCTGGATTTAGACAGCTAGCTGTACTCAGCTGGCTATTGCCTAAATTATATTTTACTAAATTTGACTCCAATGAGGTCAAAGAGTTTGCAATTATTTTTTTTTGTACGGGAGGTGCCACCACGCCCCTTTGTCTATTTTTAACCAAACTTTAACATTAACAAAGATTTTCTAAAAATCTAAAAAATCAATCGGTTCGGTATAGTTTTCTTGTGTTTTACGATCATTCTTGCTGTATTCCCATACAAATGGAAATTTCGACCAATCTTGAAAGGAATACTACCGGGCCAATACCTAAGGGTGCCTGAAAATGTTAGCTCAATCGTTTCGGTTTTTTTTGTTCTTTTGTTAGTACATAACTAAAAAATATTTTCTTTTTAATTTTAGCTTTTTCGTTTTCGAAATTTTCAATTATTTGTGGCGTAAATTCTCATACAAAATGGGAATTTCGATTTAGAACAATTCATTCAAATTGGTGCAGTTGTTTTTACCAGACTCGCACTGCAATTGATTTTTATATTTATACTAGCAACGCCCGCGGCTCAATTAAATTCAAATTTATTTCTGTCCGTCTGTCCGTCTGTCTGTCTGTTAAAAGTACGATAGCATCCAAACGAATTGACCTAGGCGAATGCAATTTTGTGAAACGACTTCTTTTTACCGTCGCCTGGTTGGTATTGGGCTATGTCGGTCAAGTAGTTCTGGTACCTTCCATACAAAACCATTATTAGACCCACGTCTCTCTCTGTCTGTTGAAATCACGATAGAGTCCGAACGAATCGACTTAGGCAACTGAAATTTAATGAGAGGTCTTCTATTTATGGCCTTCAGGTTTTTATTAAAAATGGTCCATGTGGGTCAAGCAGTTCTATTACCTCCCATACAAAGCCAATATTAGACACATGCGTGTACCTGTACCAGTACATACAGTGGAGGGTATCAAAGCATCGGCCAGGCCAATGGTAACACTTTTACTTGTTTATATTTTGTCTTCTTTTTAAGCTTACAAAATATTTGATCGCTATGCCTTTTCATAAACTATACCTACATGTTATAAACAAATTACGCCTACAGCTCAAACGCGAACATTCGTTATATAGCTGATCATGTAAAAGACGTCTCTGTCGGAGGTCAACTCTGGCAATGGCCGAATAGTTCCGAAGATATCCCCAATACCCCTGTTTCCCCTTACCCCATCCACACCCTAACTAACCTATACTGATCCGGAGGCTGTAGCCGGTACAATCTTGAAAGAATTTTTAAAATCGGCCAAATAGTTCCGGAGTTAGTCCCTACCACCCCTTTACCCTTCCTCCGTCCCGAACTTAGTCCTTACGTAACCTGTACTGATCCGAAAGTCCTAAGTCAAGGGACATAAGATTTCACATAAATAAAAACTCGTCACAGGTATGATCTAATTATTCATACTACGCGATCATATCGTTACACTTTCCATAGCTGCAGATCTCAAATACATATATGTAGATATGTACCTATCACTTACGCACCACAAACCTCTTATATGCACGTAGACGTACATATATACATATTTAGTTTGTTTTATGCATATCCATTGTCTACATCAAATTCAACTACGCCATACAGGAGTATGTACGTACGATGTGCATTCTGAATGCCAGTCGTGCGAGTAATCATATTCTATTTTGGGAACGCAATATAAAACTACCCCTAAGCTAAGCACAAATGCAATCGAGAAAACATTTTTTTCGCTCTTGGCCAAATAAGATCTATATTCAATTTATTATATCTCACCCTCTGGATGGACCAGAGTGATGAATTTTAGCTCAAAATACTCGGTGAAGTATTGGCTAACAAATAAAAGCATTTCTTGAAATGGCATACGTAGATTTATGAGTATAATGGCAAGTTGAGCGTTTAAGGTAAAATAAAAAAGTAGGGTGCAAACGTTTTTCAACCCTTATAGGACGAATTTTGAAAAACGATGAATGAGGCATGTAATTATTTTAATTTATCTATCAACACACAAACTTTCAATTTCATACGGATAACGGTTCGTGAGACACCCCCTTATTCCCCGCGACCCCTTTGCTCCTGAGCTATTCTCACCCACCCTACGGACTAAGTTGGCCACACATCTATAAATCAGAAAAAGAATCATGAAAATCGGACGAATGGTTCTCGAGTTATGGAGAAACGAACAGACGGACGTTGCATTTTATAAGTAGTATGGATGGATAGATAGATAAAGTGAGCGCTAAAAGTAAGTGATTACCAGTGCGATTTTCATTATTGTCTTTGAAGTGTGAAACCACATTTTTTTTAAATATTTGTTAAGCATTTTTTGCTGTCGAAGTTAAATATGTTTTGTCACTGATATTTCGTTTTAAAAATTTTTACTAATTGTTGTTTTCTTAGACCAATTTCAAGATCCTAAAAAAACTCAAAAGAGTATCGAGTATGTTCACTCACTTTTGACGCTCGCTGGAGATGCACTGTTTTTTTTAAATTTGTAAAGAGTGTTCCTTTTTAGAGTTATAGAACTTTGAAATGAAATAAAAAAATATGATTTTTTTAAATTGACATAAAATTTACTTTATTCGAAAGAAAATCTTCTGGCATATAACTATAATAAATATGATTTCTGGCATATGACCGCCATGGCTGGCTCGGACGTAGTCTAATCTGAAAGTCCAATTTTCGATGACTTTTTCCAACATTTGTGGCCGTATATCGGCAATAACGCGGCGAATGTTGTCCTCCAAGTGGTCAATCGTTTCGGGCTTATCGGCGTAGACTAGCGACTTCAAATATCCTCACAGAATATAGTCAAGCGGCGTTAAATCGCATGATCTTGGAGGTCAATTCACGGGTCCGCAACGTGAAACTATGCGGTTACCAAACGTTTCCTTCAATAAATCATGTAGCACGAGCTGTGTGACATGTTACACCGTCTTGTTGAAACCACAGCTCCTGCAGATCATGGTTGTTCAATTGATGAACGAAAAAGTCAGTAATAATGGCTTTATAGCGGTCACTATTGACTGTAACGTTCTGGCCAGCATAGTTTTTAAAGAAATACTGACCAATTATTCCACCAACCCATAAAGCACACCAAACAGTCAGTTTTTGTGGATGTAACGGTGTCTCAACATAGATACACTTGAGAATTATCATCACCCCAAATACGCAGTTTTGTTTATTGACGTATCCATTCAGCCAAAAGTGAGACGATTATGTTGACCGCAAAATGGACGTAGTGCGCGATACGTTTTCGAACAGAACCATGATTTTCAAAATAAATTTGCACAATTTGGAAGCGTTGTTCAGGCGTCAGTCTATTCATGTTGAAATTCCAAACCAAACCAAAAATAAATCATTTAACAGCTGACAAAATGGCCGCCAGTTAAAATAGTTTTGCAACTTAAAGTTCTATGTCTCTAAAAAAAACACCCTTTATTAATGAGTGGACTCCGCCTGTTTTGCAGTATGTAATTTATCGAACTCAAACCATGGACTTATTTTGGGAACACAAGCTTAGTTAGTTAGCCAACCTTAGTTTTCATTTTCAATATTAAAAAAAGAGTATGTCTACTTAAGTAGGGGAACCCTACCTAATACCTCATTTTAAAATACCTTGTGGGCCTTGTGGACAAAATACTTTTTTCTGACCTTTGGACATCATTTTTTTGGTGAAAACACCTATGGGACAAAATACCTTTTTTCTAAATCCCTTTTGTTAGAATGCTTTCCTGTCGGGGAAATGTATTTTCAAATTTTCAGAACCACGAAAAAAACGGTTTAGTTTTGGTGGTAAAATTAAGCAAATAACATATAATATAAACTTTGCATATATCCAACCTTGCACCTACTCCAAATCCTACAGTGACACTAAGCAGGGGGTCTGCAGGGGGCCAGCATGCCCCCCATATGTTGTCAAATCCACATTTCCAAAAAGGTATTGTGCGAAAGGTATTTTGTCCAAAGGTATTTTGAACAAGGTATTTTGAAGTATTTTTAAGTAGAACATTGCAAAACGGTACTAAAAATGTGATAGCTTTTCTTACAAGATTCTGTCGGCTTTAGGCATTCGTTCAGTTTAAGCCAGGAATGTCTATACCATCGGAAAAATCTTAAAAACTCTGGCATATCTTAGAAATACACTGAAATTTCAAATCGAAACCACCTATATTTATCGACTTCAATGTCACATAAGATAGTGTGTGCAGAGATGTATAATTATACAAACCAAGTCAGAGATGTATAGTTATACAAACCAAGTCAAATTTCGGCTTCCCTAGTTGACTCGTTCGTCTGTGCAGGATGACGCTGAAAAAATCGCCCTGCTCTGTGGGAATACCTCGAAAAATTACATTGGCGCAGAGTTCAAGGTTGATATTTGGTTCAGATTGTATCAATGAAGTGTGGAAAAGAAGATTCAACGATAAACTTTATGGACTATATAGCAACATTGGTCTGGTCAAAAAGCTTAATATATACTAGCGCTTAGAGAACAAGATCATGAGTAGCATGTGATCAACAACACAACAGCCGAGTCTTTGAGTCTACCCATGAGGGCCAACGAAGCGAAGAGGAAGACCCCACTTTTGCACTATTGGAGAAAAACCTCGACCAACTTGATGTACGTAACTGGATGCTGTTATCTAGGGTCCCAGCAGGGTGGAGTGGAGGGGTTTACTAGGGGATCCATCTGCAGATTCGTTGGGATGTAGTAACTTATTAGTGCTTTTCTAAAGTCTCTAGGACCATATCCATTTCTGTGATATAACCACCTACATCCAGTGTTTGATAAAGTTCAAGTCTCATGAACAGTCTTTTAAATTTCGTGAACCGGTCCAAAGAACATTTCTTGCAGGGAAAGCAAAACTAAATTTAATATTTGGCTGTTAAGATATTTTCCCCACTTCCTTAGATATACTAGTTGAAAACTTTCAGTTCGAAGCTAGTTTTAAAAGCCAAATGGGATTACAAAACAAGTCGGCAATTACGATTTTTCTTTTTCCAAGTACTATACATAGGTACCTACATTATGTACATAAGAAAATGTTTTTATTTTGTATTCTCAAAGGGAGGTGGCTTACTTCAATTATGTGCTCAATCGGTCCTTGGACCCTGTTACAAAAAGGTTAAAAGCACTGTCTCCAACTGTAGAAAATATCTCAATATATCCTTTGAAATGAAATGGTTGTCTCTCATTGGTGTCACTACGAAATAGATAAGCGATATTAAAACACGATCTAAATTTCCTAAGGGAACAACCATTCTTATTTATAATAATTATCTACATTTGCCTGGAGTTTGCAGGCTGTGATAAAAAGCTAATTTATAGGGGTTATACATATTTTTAAATATGATCGTAGATTTATATAACATTTTTCAAGATTCGCATCCATTTTTAATCACAACTCTTTCCACTCCAACTGTAATACGCATTTATTCCAGAGGTCCTTGCCCAATTCATGTAATTAGCCCACGTTGACAGTTTATCTAGTAATTGCTTTTGTTTTGTGTCGAAAGTTATTTACTATAATAAACACTAAAATGCATACGCTATACATTAATCATTTACTGGGCAATACATTACCTAGCACTTTAGTTGTTCCTGGACTTTAAGTATAGCAGCAAGTAAAATGTATTGTTAGAAAACGCCACAAGGAAATGAACTTCCCCAATATCCTTGTCATTGTCCTATAAATGTTTGACCATTACTTTCGGTATTGCGAGTGTAAACACCAATCAATCAAACATGGCGGACCCCTAATTATGACAATACGACACACGGGTGTTGGGTATTCAAGGTCCTTGGGGAGGCAAAAACTACTTGTTATCGAAGACTTATTTGTGAGTTTCTTGGAGAAGGAGGATACAGTCAATGTCCGTTTATTATCTGTGATATTTAATGATTGTTGGACAATTGTTAGAATTAATTACCCGTATAGTGGATTCCAATGCTTTCAATTACAAAAATTGGATAAAGCAAAGTGTAGGTTCACCTAATGCGATGAGTAGGGCTAATTGTGATTGATTTTACTAGTACACTCCTGAAAAGCTATTGCCATATGCAAGCCCCGATCTGACCACATTCTTAACAATTTAACAACTAGTACGTAAATGCATCTATACTCGCGCACGTTTAAAGGATAATGACCCCTTCAAAAAAATAATAAAAAGCGAAACGCCATTCCTTACAATCAATCATTATGTCGCTTCGGTTGTAAATACAAAAAATCGACCGTCATACATACTCATTGTGTACATAGCTACATTCCTACTTTAATGGACAAACACAAACCCTATCAAAGACGGGCAAATAAATTAATATGCTCTACCAAGAAAATTTAACAAAAAAAAATCGAATTTTCCTGGCAACATGGAAAATTAACACGCAAAGGATAAATTTGCAGTTCATTACTGCAACTGCAGTTGCGAACAGTTACTTCTGGAACTTACGCTATAGATGACTGAGAAATCGTGTCTTTATTTTTTAATTTCTAAATAGTATCTAATTGTGTATTTTATTTTATTTCAATTTATTTATTTCAATCAAATGAGTACATCTACTGTAATCTAGCGAGAAGATTACTTAATACAAAAATATACTTAAAAATGACTACCAAAGAATGCTGTTCATAAAATGGATTCCATACTATACTGCAGTACTCGAGATGAGATCTAACAAGTACAAGTGCAAAAAATAAACATTTAAGAGTATGAGGATCTTGAAAGTCTTTCGATTTTCGTAATATGAAACGTAATATAACCTTTGGTAACTAAAAACTCAATGTGCTTACAAAAGCTAAGTTTTATACCAAAAATACCTCAAAGATCTTTTTTGGAGCAAATAATCGACAAATGGTATTATAGATTACGTACGTAAAGGGAATTGGAGAGCAGAGAGGTGGAGATAAAGAGAAAGGCCTTGATATTTAGAAACATTAAGATAAAGGTCCGTATTATTACACCATACTATAGAAAGTCGTTTAAGGTCCTCTTGTAGAAGAATACATTCTTGTACCGAACTAAACGTATACACGTCGGAAAATTTAGACACTGGTAATTCAAAAACAAGTCAAGAATGTCATTAATAAAAGGAGGAGCAGAAGGCCCAGATGACTACTTTGAGGTAGGCTAGTGTAGTTCGTGAACGAACTAGTTCAATGAACACTTAGTTCACTAGTTCGCGGTTATTATTTTTAATGGGCCTTACCAATAATCATTTTTAACCTTAAAATTATTGTATTAAATTATATTGTGACGAATTGGCAGCTTGACACAACTTTTTTTCAGTATTTGTCGATGTGGCTTTTGAATGTGGATCGCGTCGGCGATCTATTACCTCAGGGCTTTGGGTAATTTATTCTCTGCGCATCCTACAACCCCATTCACTTTTTGTACGATATTTTTTTTTTTTCGACTTTTCTAATTCCAATTGGAAATTTCGTTTGCCACTGCTGTTCGTATCAATATCTTCTGAATTATTGTCTATCGGTTAAAAGCAAACTTCGATTTCGCTCTAACCTGACAATTTCATAGACTTTTCTGACAATATTGTCGGACAAAATTGTGAGTTCAGACGGTTGTACGACATTTGGGACACAATCGTGTGTACTTAGCTTAATGAAAAGTATCAATGATTTATTCTTTATGACATAATCTGTGTTCCTACAAACTAAACAGACTATACGGATACAGGCACAGAAGACAATCATGTCATGAGAGAACAGCTCATCTCACTCACCTGTATCTTTTTTTATAATCTCAAAAAATTTTTTTTGTATTTTCTGTGAATTTGACTAATTTGAACTAAACTAAACTAAAATGAGCGAACTAGTTCAGTAGCGTGATTTGAACTAAACTGGTCGATCACTCAAATGAACTAAATTGCCCAACTCTACTTTGAGGTAGGTACTCCAGAGGTAACAATATAAATTGGTGACGAGAGCGTTTCGTTTGTGCGAACATACTGATGGATACGATCCGTTAAGTAGGAATCCACTTTAGGATATTGGAGTGAAATCCTAAGGTTTAGTTAGTTTCGAAAATAGTGTAGTCTGTATGTTTTTCCTTTGCATCAGACACCGCAGTACGCTTCATACAGTTTACCATACTCCTTTTGCCCGGTCCATTCCTCCACACTTGATGATGGTAATACATATTATGCTTTGTAGCAGTATATAAGACTAATTCTACCCAGTTACCAAATGTTTATTCCACGGGGACAGCAGGCCGGCTTTTCCTGTGTGAAGTAAAGGGTGTTTTTTTTAGAGGTATATATAACTAAGATGACAACACTATTTTAACTGGCGGCCATTTTGTCAGCTGTTAAGTGTTTTATTTTTGGTTTGGTTTGGAATTTCAACATGAATAGACTGACGCCTGAACAACGATTCCAAATTGTGCAAATTTATTTTGAAAATCATGGTTCTGTTCGAAATACGTATCGCGCACTACGTCCATTTTACGGTCAACATAATCGTCTCACTTTTGGCTGAATGGATACGTCAATAAACAAAACTGCGTATTTGGGGTGATGATAATTCTGAAGTGTATCTATGTTGAGACACCGTTACATACAAAAAACTGACTGTTTGGTGTGCTTTATGGGTTGGTGGAATAATTGGTCAGTATTTCTTTAAAAACTATGCTGGCCAGAACGTTACAGTCAATAGTGACCGCTATAAAGCCATGATTACTGACTTTTTCGTTCATCAATTGAACAACCATGATGTGCAGGAGCTGTGGTTTCAACAAGATGGCGCAACATTTGAAAATATACAAAAGTTGTACAACTCCCGCTGTCAAAGTTGGGCTACCATGTACAAATATTTTCCAGATTCGAATATTTATACCTAATTCTTAACAAATCAGTTAACTGTCGTTTTCTACTACCTGCAGAATCTTACAATCTTACTAAACATCAGACAACCAGTAAATATTCCCACATAGAAAATCGTCATTATCTTCAATCTTTGGAAGAAAAACTTAACTAATTGACAAACTCAGTATTCAAGCAACCCCATCAAGTTCCCAACACAACACGCCAATCATCAATACATAATTTATTGCATATACTCCTTTAACGGGTTGTGTTGGATTTGTTCTCTCCTATAACAATTGCATTGTCAGGACGTCGCGTCATATCGTCACATGTACATATTCGATTCCTAAATAATAAAAAAATACCAAAGCTGTGACTAATAAAATAAAATTGAAAGGTAAAGTGCCTTTTTTGGGAGATAACCTCGTAAGCTACCTTGAACCTTGAATATTTCCAAATCCCTAGATTGCCATATCGTTTAACTTCTCAACAGTAAAAGTGAAACCCCAAACTACGAGTACCTACTACAAACAGAAAAGTGTCTAAAATTGTTCTGCTGTTTACCCATCGCAATTAACTATATTTGACGAGACAAAATCGTTCACTGTATTCATTTGGAACTCATGTAAACAATTTCTCAGCCCCCGTCATATAATTTCGAACAAATTCGAATACGCGGTAATAACAAAAACAGTCAAGACCATTGTTAACCGAAACAATTACTATACATAGTTTCGTGTCTTATATTTTGCGCACATACCTTGTAAGCTAAAAGATGGAATTAAAAAAAAAAAGATAATAGGTAGGTAAGGTAAGGTATATACATAATTGTTCTGGTATTGAGGGTGCCAATTGAGGTGTAATTTGAGGTAATTTCGGAAACCTTGAATTGGCTTCGAAGCCTTTAAGGGAAAACTCCAAAAAATTAATTGCACAGCTTTGAGTTAAAAGTTGAACAATAAAAATTCATTGTTATAGGTATATCTTTCGTCGGTTAGGAAACAAAAAGGCCAATGCACCATTGACTGATTGTTAATAAACATGAGGTAGTAGACCTGAACTGACGAGCGACGAATGTAACAATAGGTAGGTGTGTAGTCAGGTAGTATAATGAAAAGTGTGATTGAAGTCTTTAAACTAAATCGTCATAATTCTTGTCCATATGTGGCAATCTACGAACTCATTAAGCTAGATACTACCGTCTGAAAGTAATGACTTACGTACATAATCTGAAATTACAACTTCCGGTAATCATAGGTTAATCGGTTTTGATTCATTATGACTTATGACATGAGCATTCATACTTTGAGACTACACTTTTGAGTATACAAAGATAGATACTAACAATATATTTATATGCAAGTAAGAACTGTACAATTTTCTTTATATTTCGATTTATCTATATTTTTGAATAAGGCTCTAAAAATCAGATATCCGATCATTGGACGCAGTCTTAGAACTCATAACTTTTTAAAAGTAAAAATTATGTTGTTGACTATTCTACGACTTTCCAGTTTTCAATGTGGACACGGAGGCATTTTTTAAAAATGTGTTTTCCAAATTGGAAAAAGAACCAAAATAAAATTTGGTTTGGTTTCAAAATAGTTCACAACTTTACAAAATTACACTGTCGGTAGGTACAAACATTATTTAGCAAATCTATATATATAAAAATCATGGTCAATATTGTGTTTGTCGATAATGTTCTCTGTAATGCGTGAACCGATTTTGATTCTGGAAATTTCCCATGAAAGGTGACGTTGATACCATGGTTTATAAGTTCATACGGTCTTTGTAGATGTATTGGTTCATGAGTTATAGGGGCGTGGCAGCTACCATACAAAAAATTCCTTCAAAATCTTATTCCTGGAAAACCACTGAATCGGTTGAATTCAAATTTACATACAATCTTAGGTAACGGCCCAGGAGTATTCCCGTGGAGATTGGTCAACATTAGACAAAGGGGCGTGGCACCTCCCATACAAAAAAAAAAACATTCAAAATTTTATATCTCCAAAAACCACTGAATCGATTGAGTTCAAATTTACGTACAATCTTAGGTATTGGCCCAGGAGTATTCCTGTGAAGATTGGTTAAAATTGGACCTAGGGGCGTGGCAGTGCCTATAAAAAAACAACATTCAAAATGTAATATTTCGAAAACCACCGAATTGATTGTGTTCCTGTGAAGATTGGTCAAAAATAGATAAAGGGGTGAGGAGGCGTTATTCTTCGACAGTCATGGGAGCTACAGCTTAGACAAGAATATTATGTAGGCAATACGAATCCTAAAAAAAACAAGTGTTGTGAATACAGCAGGGCATTAAAATAGAAACTGTTTACCATTGATTTAAATGAATTTGAAATTGATTTTTATATTTTCATATTTTGCACTACGAAGTGTGCAGGGGGTTCGCTAGTCTAATATAAAAATCCTGTATAACAGTGTTTGTGGTCGTATTCATCCGAAACGGCTTTATCGATTTTTATGATATTTTTTTATGTATATTTGGTAGGTATGAGAATAGTATATAAGGTTTATTTCCTCAAATTTGGACAAAAGGGCAACTCCCATACAAATTTTTTTTTTAAATCTTATACATATCTCGAAAACCGCCGATTCGATTGAGTTCAAATTTACCGTGCGTATTCTTGTGAAGATTCGTCAAAATTGGCGTGGCACCTCGTATATAAAAAATACGCGCCAGACAACAAAATACGAAAGCATTGCAATGAACGAAATGGTAATGTTCAAGCAACCAAGATCAAAAGTCAAAAAGAGTGACATTGCAATCTTTATACAGAGTCAAAAGTGAATAAACACTGACGCTCTTTTGAGTTTTCTTTAGGGTCTCGAAATAGGTCTAAAAAACCAACAATCTGTACAAATTTTGGTAGCGAAATAACGAAAACCACCCACTCGATTGGGCTCAAATTTACAGACAATCTTAGGCGTTGGCCCAGAAGTGCACCGCACCTATGAAGACTGGTCAAAGATCAAAATCTTATATCTCAAAAACCGCCGAACCGATTGAGCTCAAGTTTACACACAATCTTAAGTATTAACTCGGGAGCGTTCCCATGAAGATTGATCAAAATTGGACAAAGGGGCGCCGGCGCCGCCCATACAAAAAAAATATTCCTAATCTTATATCTCGAAAACCAAAAAAAAAATCTTCTATAGGGTAAAACTCGATAACCACTGGGCCGAATCTCATGATCATTTTTTTGTGTTCGAATCGCTGTGTTGGCGCAGAAAGAAAATTCCAGAAAATCGATTTATTCTCATTTTTCGCATTTTACGAAAGAATATTTTTATCTAAGACCTATAAAAGCAATACAATTCCCGAGCACAGGCAAAGCCGGGCGGGTAAAGCTATATTTTATAACAAACGTTGGTGCGTATGAGTAAGTCCGATGATGGCCGCTGAACTGAACCACAGAAGCCATCCGCCCACTGCTGCCATCTCTGACGCACAGTTCTGCACTGAAATTGCATGAAAAACCTACAAAAAAAAGCGCTAGATTTCGCAAACTTGCGCTAGATTTTTGTTTTGCTAAATATAGGTATTATGCCTAAAGGTTTTTACTTAAACGCGTAAAAGCCTGCAGAAATGTACCACTTCGTAAATCAACTGTCAGCTTTTGTATGGCGAATAGTTTACGCAGAACGTTGGCCTGAGCTGATCAAGTGATTTGTCAGGCGGGTTTTACAGAAAAAAAAATTATAATATCTGCTTCCGCACGATTCTTAATTTTTTAGCAGCCATTATTAGGCCAAGATTAGGTAGGTAAATCAAAACAAACTTTTGCTATTTTAATTGTCCAGGTCATAGAAAAATGTTTAGTGTTTCATTTTCAGTCTTTGATGTTAAAATCATGCTTCCCTTCGCTCTTTTGTTGAATGGACAAAACATTTTTGATGGTCGTGCTTCATTCACAAATTTCGTAGTTTTCAAAAATTAACCGTCAATACTATTACCTCTATGTTCCAATAGATGGCGAGCGATTGGTTCCAGAAATGAATGGCAATAATATTCATGTAGGTTTATACATTAACTAAACTTTTTTCAGTGCTGCCACGCACCGTGTTTGAAATGGACATTCTTCTGGCACTAGTGGTCATATTGGCCGTTTTTCATTATGAGTGCAATCTGATCCGGATTAGATCATGAAAATAAAACAAACTGGATCATTAAAATATTTTATATTTTAATTTAATTTTTTAGTCAGCTCTCACATTGAGGCAACAATCAATAAGCAACTGGCAATCGGAAACCCGCAATATTATCACTACCAGTTATTTCACTTTGAATGGAATAAGAGGTCTCAAATCAAAGCAAAGCACTATCGCTCGAACGAAAAATGTTGCTGATTGCGGCAATAATTATCACTAGCGTAGCGATACACAGCGCAGGTTAAAAAGCAACAAATATTGCTTCCTAGTAGCAACATTTGTGATTATTGACATATTGCGCATGCTACGTTCTATAAAGTTTTGGAAAATAATGTCTGACGATCCTGTTTTTCAAAATTCGTTGAAGTTGTGAATAAAAATCTCTGACAGCTAGATAGAAATTTCAGTCAATCTGTTGTTGTTAAAATTGCGTATTGCTTATTGACAGTTGCTTAGTTGGTTATTGTTTGTTGCTTCAATCTGAGAGCCGCCTTATGTGACCATTCATAACAGAGGTAACCCAAAAACCATCGCCAGGAAGCACGGCTATCCCTATCAGGCAACTGCCTCTAGTCGTGTACTAGAGACTAGAGGATAGTTGATTGAATTTCCACTTGTGCTCAGCACTTCATGGGAGTTGTTCCTCTATCGAAGAATTGAACAGTTTGAAAACTTCATCTAAAGGTAAAATCTGACATTTCGACATTATGTGCTTCCCATCCGAAATGCAACATATTTAAGGTTATTATCATTTCATGAATATCAAATGATTAATTATTAGCTTGAATTTACTCTTGATAGCTACACAATTTCGTAAAATGTGAACCATCTGCTGTTTTTTTTTTTTAATCATTTGTTATTTTGACACTGACAGCTCCTATGCAGAAACTAACTTTTATTATGTTTGCGGTATGAAATTAATGGATTTACGCTTGAACATCGTTAAGAAATATTGAAAAGTTACTTCCAAATTGTATGCGGTGTTGCAGAAAAAGTGCGAATTTTTTAACAGAAATTTCAGTCAATATAATGCACCAAGTGCAGCTAGTGGACGCAAATTTTGTGAAAAAATTCGTGATACCTACTAGTTTGTTGACTGATAAACCAATAATGTTTATTATTATGCAAACAATCCAAATACGACTCAGGCAAGAAAAGTATCGGTCGAGCTATTCGTGAAATAGGGTCTGACTGAAATCATCGAAAGTGTATTGAAAATTTGTGTTGACAAGTGCGGCCTACGTTCAAGCCAGCAAATGCAGTCATTTGAATTTCCTCTTTGCAACCTCAAGTTAAGCATTGAGCTAACCATCTGGGTTAGAAGCAAGGACTCTGCGGGCTGGGTCGTAAATATTTATGTGTTCCCTGCATCACCACCATGTTCTTAGTCTTACCTCTAACTTTAAGAGCAATATGAGAAGAAAATGGGAAAAGTACCCATAGAAATAGAAAGTAATAGATATACATTTGTGTGTGTGGGCCAGGGTGAGTTCAGATTTCTTATCCGATTTACTATGTGGGTGTGCTTATTCTACACGTGATGGTCTTTGGGATGAAATAAAAACTCAATAGATGGCAGATGGTTCGTAAGAAGTTAAAGCTCTAAGCTCTCGAAGGAAGTAGGTACAATGGTTCTGCACAGAATATTTTTTTAAAGTGTTTCCGGGGTGTATGCATGTATCTAACTTTCTAACGTCTAACACTCTAACCTATGTGTTAATGAATCTGAAAATTGTACAACTGTCTGAAACTGAATACATCACCAAAAGCCATATTTCAAAACTATGTAGGTATGCATGAGTAAAATTGCATTTCTGTTCTTCAACCACTAGCCAAATAATTATATCTAGATACAATCACTTCACTATAGAATAAATTATACCAGCATTGTTATGATTATCCGCTTATCAGATATTCTTCTAACTATAATCTCATATTTATTTGATTTTATAACTTTAGGCTCACAATTTTGTGTAGAAAATTTTTATTTTTTAAGCTCCGCACTGGTTTTACTACTCTGCACAGATCGAATTCAGTTCCGCTTCCGATTCATTTCATCTAATAGGCTGGTGCAAACATTGGCTCACCAGAAATTCCGCGTAGAACATTGTGTGAGGCCAAGGTGGCCATATCATCACGGGTCCTACCGGTTGCCGATCCCAAATGGGGAACAATTACTAAAAAAAGTGTGAAAATAAAAATTATTGAGACGTTTTGCTTAAAATAAATGATAACGTCTAGTAGTACCACAATTGGGGAGACTCATTAGTGGATTATTAGCAGGCAGCGGTTCCGGGGTCATAACATCTAGCCCAGCAGAGAAAATCTTATTCGTCTTCAAGGCATTGTATAGAGCATTTTGATCAACAATTTCTGCAAATGTAAGAGGTTATTAATAAAAGTTGCACTACCAATTTAGCCTGATCCAACTTACGCCCTCTGGCGATATTTATAAGTACAGCATTCGACTTCATTTTATTGAATGCACTCTCGTTGAATTTTCCCTTTGTCGCATCGGTTAATGGAGCCGCAATAAACAAAATATCGCTGTCTGTCAATAGCTTATCAAATGTCACATGGGTCGCATGGTATTCATCTGCAGCATCTACCTTACGACGTGTATTGTATATGATACTGCCGATTTCAAAGGAAGCTAGACGGTCAGCAATAGCCTGAGCAATTCCACCGAATCCAAAGAATCCCACTTTAGCTCCACGAATTTCCTGACCCAACAACCACCTAAGGCTGTCGTTGTTCCAAGTTGACCTGCAAATTCGGCCCATTAATATTTTCTGACCCAAAACAGTAGATTATGTTGTCAGTACTTACGTTTCAATATTCTTCCTGCCTTCGTGGAATCGTCTGGCAGCAGAAATCATCAATCCAATAGCAAGCTCAGCGACAGCTTGATTAAGAACATCAGGGGTGTGACCAAGAGGAATTCGTCTGCGTTTCAACTCAGGCACATCTACGTAATCAATTCCAGCTGACATGGTTGAGATAGCCTTTAGCTTTGAGCCAGCAGCATTTAAGACTTCTGCGTTAAGTGGTTCATGGCTTGCCCACAAGATGCCATCGACTCCTTTGCATTTGGCTAAAATATCCGACCGGACTGGTGGAATATTCTGACAGACGATGACTTTACATTTCTGGCTCAACAATTCAATAGCCTCTTGGCCTACCTCTGGGTGGGTGACAAGAATTGTCGGCTTGCCCATAATTTTTGCCAGTGTTGCCTCCATAATTTGTCTGTAAGTATATTAAGTTGGGTCTCAATTTTAGTAAATGGATTCGAACTTACTAAAAGCTTTTGATAGCATAGTAATCACTCATAGAGAGCTTTGGACTATGTAAAATTTTATATTAATTGAGAATAATATGTTTTATTCTAAGAAGCTGTCCCCAAAGAAAACGGTTTTAAGAGGGTGTCAAAGTATTAAAGCAAAGTGACTAATGACTAATCAAATCATATATAGAAAACACATAGATACGTCTAATCAGTGTAGCTTTAGTTTTACTGACAGATAACAAGGCGAATATTTTTCACAGAGTTGTTTATTATGATTTTATCATTCAACTACTCAGGCACTTCAAGTTATCTTTTAATTAAGTTTCTATGTTAGTCAAATCGCAAAAGGTTGTCAGCTAGTTAGGTATACCATATACCTAAAAGAATCTAAATGCGATAATGCAAGGCAATCCAAATCAGGCTCCGCACCCTATTCACACCTATAGCTGAAAACTGGGATTTTGCGAAAACACTCGAAAACTTCATCGAAAAAATATGTTTTCTCATACATATATTTCAGTTTTCAAAATCTGTCGTTTCCAATAAAAACACCACAAAACCCATTTTCAATAGTTGGGTTGTTAAAGCAGACACAAACACAACAAACCATTTGCAAAACTGCTGACAGGTTAGCTCTTACTCAGTGCTGCCGTTTCTATTATTCTTTTAAGCTCTTTTGTTTACAAATATTGAATCTTTTGTTATCTGTGCAAGTGAACAAGCAGCAAATATTCAGTTTTTATTGAATATTAGAACGGCAGCACTGCTTGTCACAACTACGGTTATTTTCAGATGTTTTGATTTTGATCTTTGCTTATGTTAATTATTAATTGTGTGTTTTCAACCAACTTTAACAATTATCAAGTAATTTAATTAATGTTGTTGTATTTTTTATAAATACGAACCAAATTTAGTTACTAAAATAAAAGTACCTATAGTCGACACAAACATTTTATAGTTACTTTCACAGCTAATTCAAACGTCAAACAAAAACTACTTAGTTGGTGTTCGATGCTAATTCATCGACCAGTTTTCTTAAATTTTTTGTAGAAAACTCAGTTTTCAGTGCGATTTGAATTATTATTATTATTATTATTTACAGTCACCCCTATTGCCGTTGGCGTTTGTCGTATACGACTTATGTTTCGTGTCGTTGCACAACAATGTTCAGATTTTTTTTTTAACTTTTGTTAACAATTTTATTTCCTTTTCTATGTGTTCAGCATCATTTCAATTCATTTGTCTCAAAAAAATGAAAAACAGCGACTAAAAAACGAAGCGAATTACGAGTCGTTTACGACAAACGCCAATGGCAAAAGGGGTGAGTATTAAGTGTTTTAAAGGCGATTTAAAAGGTGCATGCCTATTCTAGCTAAGAAGCACAGGGCACTCATTCCGTAAGTCAATATTCGAATGACGATTGACGATATCGTTTCGACGATAGCCTTGTATCACGTAACGTTGAAAATCGCTATCTACTCGAAGACACCGTTTCGACGATCCAACATTTGCTTCTTGTAGCTCAATAATCGACAGAGCACTATCGTCAAGATGATAGCGTTTGCACGATAGCTAATTAGGGATCGTTTTGCACTGATTTGTATATTTTGGGGATAATTTCAAGATTTTTACAGGAATTTTGAAGAGAGCAATTGAATTCAGAATTTTTTTACGATTTAAATCACATAATAACTCATCTGACATTATATGTAAATCGACAATTAAAAACAAAATTAATGAGCAAGGTTTTGTGGGTGACTGTAATTTAAATATTTTGTAAACACAAAGTAGGACACTGTAATTTGTCAAATGTCATTTATGACAATTACGATGACGTCTAGTGTTTATTTTTCCTACAGCCTGTGAGCTTCTGAAGTACCGAAAGTTCTCAAACTTTGTGCAAAATGAACGATAGACGACATGATGGTGGCAGAGTTTCGTGAAGCAAATAAAAGAAGATCTCGTGCAATACCATCGCTTGGATGATTATCGTCTTATATTTTACCGAATGAATACCCTGGATAAATGCTTAGTAAAGTAGCAGTGTAGGTTCACTTCCTGGTAGGGGATAAGCAATTATACCTTTCCAAAAGCAGTATATTATACAGTGAATTTCAAAAGCATCTAAGTGAAGCGAGCCCAATCCTGGTTTAATATATCTTTGAAGTTTGAAAATCTTTTTTTTTTAATCTATAAACCTGATATCTGGCTAAACGGAGTTTAAACTTGCTCTGTAAAACCGGCTATAAGTGTTATACGAGTATGCTGTCGAAATGAAATATTGCGTTAAATGTATTTTGTTATTAAACATTTTTACAGATTGTTGGTTTTTAGACCAGTTTACATAATTTCAATATTTTTTCATATGCCACTGATCAGCAAG
This sequence comes from Cheilosia soror, assembly GCA_949372485.1. NCBI lineage: Eukaryota > Metazoa > Arthropoda > Insecta > Diptera > Syrphidae > Cheilosia > Cheilosia soror. Next base: position 137,297,922 of record OX443561.1, on the reverse strand, counting down.
CTGTGTTTAGCTCCATTTAAAAAAAAAAATTTGTACACAGACAGAAAAAAATGTTAAACCACAAATGCTGATTTTAGTGTACGTCAGACAAGAAAATGACAGCTTTAACGTCAACACTATGTACTGTAGTATATTTTTAAATATCCCGATGAATATTTTATAATAAATAGACGAATTAGCTGTTTACCATTTTGGTTCAATATTTCATAAACAAGACACTCCTTTTACAAAATGACACAAAACAATGACCAACTACCACGGTATTTGTTTACATAGTTCAATGGAAAATTACATTGTAATTATAGTTTTAACAAAAAACGTAAAAAAAACTTTTCAAATACTATAAATACACTCACTTATTTCTTTCGTTTGATAAATAAATTAACAAAAAGAACCAATTTATTGCGTCTGAATCGTTTGGCTGTAGAAGCTGTACTGACTCCAATTCAATACCAGTTGTAAGCTTTATTTAGAAATTTTTATTGTTGCACAATGCACAGTAGTAATCAAACTTAACAGCTGGTAGACCAAACGAATAAACTGTATCAATAGGGCAGAATAAACTGTATTTATACTATAGGTACCTACATGATTCCAATCCCAGCCGGCGAATTGGGGTCTGCTTTATCTATAATTGGGGTAATGCAAGTGATACGTAATGTTTAGGTACTTGACAGCTACTGTCTAAGCAAAAAGCTGATAAGGCTTATTATCGAATTGGGTGAGTGTATTGCGGTTTTATTTAGGCACAATTGAAGGTTATGGTCAGTCAAATTTTTGGTTGTTATTTTAGTGAATCAAAATAGATATAAATATATTGATAGCTCAATACCTACCTATCTAATCTAATTTTATGGAAAACATTAGTAACCGTCCTATATGAGCTATTTAAAAGGAACCACAACATTTGAAGATAGCGTCCGAATGTGACTTGTTGAAAGTTAGAATAAGCCCCCACTGGGCAAAGTTAACTATAAACAACTTTTTAGTGCCTACGTTTTGTATGATGGATTGAAATTTTAAGCACCTTTTGTTTCGAAAACGTAGGCAACGTTCAAGGAACGGAATTCATGTGCCAAAGCCAAGTGACCGCAATTGTTGTTAAGACCAAGGTGGTGGTCAGAATATAGTCTTAAATAAACTTGAGCGTTTATCAAGACACAACCACCGACCATAAAAAGAGAGGAATCATTTCAATTTCAAGGTTCTACACCACTACACCCAAAAAGTGATTTCTGCTATAAACTGAAATGGACCAAAATTCGTGATTGATAGCTATGTAAAAAAATCCAATTTCTTCTAAAAAGCGTTTTAAAGCGCGCCGACTCACGCACGCGGCAACGCTACATTATAAATTCAGCATAAGACATCAACGAAAAGACCCATTAATAGCATTATGTATGTAGATATGTGTGGAATATAAGGCACCATTCAAATGGCCACCATCCTAGACGACCAACTTTCTATGACTCTGGCGCATAGATCAGGCTAAACTTGAGGGGTGGCATGGGTTATGTTGACTTTTAGGGCTCCGAAAGTTTCCAGCTTTTGGCATATAGTCTTGCGACTTAGTGAAGATTCACGAACAAAGTTTTGCGGGGTATCGTATTGCCAATCATCCAGTTTGGCCAAAAATAAATTTATTATATTGCCTGCGAAAGGCGGAGTTATTGTGCGGGGTGCGGAATTGACTGCCCCAGGTTCTCTTTTGCACACTTTTTCGGACAGCGGCAATGCTTTCGGCAGATCTTGCATTTCGGTGATATAGATACATAATTGCTAGTTGATTGTTCACTGAACAATTTGACTCAAATTTAGCCAACAGAAGTTGAATAGTCAACTAGGAAGAACGACCAAATCGATCATAAGAGATCACAAATTTTGATAATTAAATGTCATCATTTCGACGATGTAACTTCCTATTGTGAAGGAAACATTAGATAAAATTAACAACAGATAGAAAAACATGGCCGCCATAAACTGTAAAAATCTAACCATCCTTATTGGAGAACCCTTATGTAAGCCAGGGTCTTATACACACCTGCATATGTACTTCCCATTTTATACAAAATTGACAGCAGTGGAAATAAACTTTTGGGTGGACAATCAGGCGGGCTACATTTAAAGGAATAACTCCAATTTAGTACTCAAAATGTGTTGGTAAGTTAGACCCTTTTGAAAATGTTCGAATGAAAAGGTAAGGTAGATATAGCGCGGTTAAAATATCATGCAGCTGGCATGATAATAATAACTAACAGATATGTACTTCTGCTAATCTGCCAACTATTTTCACGAATGACTTCAGAGACGAAGAAAATGGAAGAAGAAGACATATTCACCCCTATTCCCGTTGGCGTTTCTCGTAAACGCCTAATATTTCATTTCGGTTTCAAGTCAGTGTTTGTAACTTTTTTAAGAAAAACTTTTTGAAAATACAGTGAACACATAGAAAATGAAGCAAAATCGTTAACAAAAGTTCGAAATCTTAATATCGTTTTTACAACGACACGACATATGAGTCGTATACGACAAACGCCAACGGGAATAAGGGTGATTATGCCACTGTTAAGAGTTCTTTATCTTGTTTGAGAGTCGAAGATACCTTTATCAAACATTAACAGATATCTTATATGTATTAGTCCCATATCCTACAATAGCAATCAAATCACAAGCTATCCTTATAAAGATATTCTAATACCAGTAAACCAAAGAATGCAGCGGACATAATGACAATAGGGGTCATTATACGAAACTCTGTACTTTCTGTAAAAAGCACACCTGTTTTTTTTAAATTATTAGTACTTATATTTTGTTGAATATCCCGAACTGCATAAAATAAAAATTGCTACAATACTATTCGTCTTTCTTTAGGTATGATGTTCTATGGCGTTATTTCGTTAAAACTTGAATCCACCAACACATCAGAAGATGTTGGTTTTTTTTTTAAAGGATGGCAACAACTTCTTTGTTCGCTCGGAAACGTTATGGCCTTTAATTTCAAAGGAGCTGCCGATTAACATTTTAATTTACTGTCCAATTTAATGAATGAAAGGGCTGAAGAAATGACATGGCATGACATGGGTCTGCAATGGATCATCATCGAGCAATACAGTCGATCAAGCCAAGCCACCACTCTGCAATCTAAGAGAACGAGTGGAAAATAAAATTCCCATGAAAATCAACAACATGTGGAAAGGACTAACTACCAGTAAAGTATCACGGAAGCTTTGGTCAAAATATGACAGTTGCCGGACCATCAAACTTCTACAGTTTGACAGGTCATCGCTTGGGGCTTGATAGCTTCCTAAGGAACCATAAAATGAAACTAAATCTCAAAGATGACGATGTATGTAGAGGCTGCGGAGACGAAGAGGTCCATAAGGTTACACTGCACTTCCTCTGTCACTGCCGGAGACTCTGTCACTTTAGGAACAGAGTACTTGGAAGTTATTACTTTCATGACCTATAGGAAGATGCTGATGTCTTACTTATTTAATTTTTTATATATGTAAATTCGAGATAAGTTCGAAATCGAAAACTTTAAAACATTTTGTTTCGCCTCCTTGCTCTAAAAATGTTACAGAGCCCTGCATTCTATAAATATTCTTGACACCATGCCGCTGCCGCCTAGCAGCTGATTCTGACTGTATTCATTGTAAAGAGCGAATAAAAAGCTTTCACACAAGTTACTGTTGTGCAGCTTTAATTCATTCACACATTTTTCACTTAATTTAGTTTAGACTTTTTTACGCTTACGAACACAGTGTCATCATAATCTCTAATGACCAGCCGGCTGTTCAAAGTACTTGTCACTCATCCAGAAGTACCAAAATCTGCATTAGATACATTGCGGCAAAAATGCGATACAATTGTGTGTAAAAATATACCTCCGGTTCGGTCGGAAATATTGGAAAAAGTCCAAGGCGTTGACGCCATTCTGTGGGCACACTATCAGCCGCTGAATGCTGAAATTCTTGATGCTGCCGGTGAAAACCTGAAAGCTGTCTCCACCATGTCATCTGGTATCGATTTTGTTGACATCGACGAGTTCAAGAAACGTCAAATGCCATTGGGGCACACGCCAAGGGCAGTAAACAATGCCGTTGCTGACATTGCCATTGGGTTGATGATATCCGCTGGCAGATTATTTCACGAGGGTAGGCGAATGATAGAAACGTAAGTTGTATAGAAGAGATAGAGAGGGACAGTACAATTGAAAGGAATAGAGAGGGAGAAGTTCAAATAAATAAGAGTGTCTTGTCTTGTATAGTTCGTTGACGTTTTTGAAAGCTGTTTTCTCTTAATATCTGTATGGTACTGCCAGGTTAGCTTATTTTGTTAATGAAAATTCTAGACAGTTCCTAACGGACAAAATCAGGTCCGCTTTTTGACCCACAATGTGGATCGTAATTATAATTAGAATACATACATAACTACTGTCAAATTTGTCTAATTATTATCTTGATTTATTATGGACTATGTATAAAAAAATTTTACATTTCCAGTTCGCAATGGGAAACAGATCGTATCGATTGGCTGATGGGTCAGGAGATATGCGGCTCGACCATAGGATTCTTTGGATTTGGAGGCATTGCTCAGGTTATTGCCAAGCGATTGATATCGTTTGATGTGAAGAAGATTATCTACACGACAAGAACTAGAAAAGCCAATGAAGGTGACTTTAATGCTAGTCATGTGAAATTCGAAGAACTGCTTGTTGACAGTGATTTCCTCATTGTGGCGAGTCCTTTGACACACGAGACCAAGTGCATTTTTAATGCAGATGCTTTTAGCAAAATGAAGTCGAATTGCGTCTTGGTCAATATTGGTAGAGGACGTGAGTTATATCTATATATCCTTTAACCAAATTGAGTAGATATTGTTGAACTTTCGACCCTTTCTCTTTTTTCAGAAATAATCGACCAAGTAGCGCTTTATAATGCGCTTAAGAAACGACAGATTTTCGCAGCTGGACTTGATGTTACAACACCAGAACCATTACCGAGTGATGATCCTCTATTGAGTCTTCCAAATTGCAGTGAGTTTTGAATTTTTCTTAAGGCCGCATTACAGGGTTACAGAAGGACTGTGACATTTTAAGAAGCATTCATGATTTCCAAAATCAAATGATCTTAGTTGTAGTTCGCTCAGCAGGTCTATACGCCTAACTTCTCACAACTAGGTAATCGTTTTCGTTTGTGTGAGTTTAAACAATTTCGCTATACCTAAAGGGTATTCCAATTTACAAAACTCATAGTGAAAAGCTCTAGCGCGAATGGTGAAATGCCAGTTTTTTTATATGGAGTTTGACATGTCCCTAGCGGTCAACAGAACACTGCCATTTATTTTAGAATTTTTGGTGCAGTTTGAAATAGTTGTTTCATTTTGTAGAAATTGTGGCTCAAAGAAGCTCGAATTTCCATTCTCTGAGGGTTGATCCAATTTGGTCAAACTTAATTTTCGTACGGAAAAGTTGAGTAGAGACATTAACAAAAAGGCTGCACTTCTCTCCATAAAAATGGCAGCAACATTTAGTTCAAAAATTTTCTTTGACTTGTCAGACTGGCTTCCAAATATTTTAAACACCAAGTTGGAACTCTTTTTTTTATCTGATTTATTTCTTTCATCTGTTAACATACTTTTTGGTTATACCTGCAATAAATAGAGAGCAATTTTTAGCACTAGCTACTAGGTAAGAGAAATAACAAAATTGGCCAAGCAAGTTGGTAGGGAATCTGTTTGCTGTTTAAATGTCGAAAAATAACAATTCAGATTACTTATGGGTAGATAAATATAATTAAGGAGTCATAAATGCATTCTACTACTAGCGCTATGTAATGCGGCTTTTAGAATTGTGTCAGTAATTTTATTATTCTTAAAAAAAATTTCAGTAATTGTCCCCCATGTGGGAACGTCAACATTCAAGACAACCGTGGACATGGGCAATATCGCTGTGCAAAATATATTGAACGCCCTAGATGGAAGGCCGATGGTAGCTTCAGCTTATTAAGCCGATATTTATACATGTTTATTAATCTTTTAAATTATTGTTCCTTTGTTATGTAACGTTTTTTTATACCTCATAAGTAGGATATACAAATGCTTGTTGCAGTATGTTTCATATATGAAAAATTGTGTCGTTTTTATTTAACACCCAGAAGTGGTATACGAGTAAGTATATTGAGCATGGCGTAAGCATGCCATTCATTTTTCAAGGACAAACAGGACAAATCAAAGAAAATTTTTCATTTGACAGGATTTATTTTTCCAGATACATACATGAAAAATTATCGTTGTCGTTTACGACTCTATATAAAAAAATGTGCACGACTGGGTCGCACGTAACTTTCTCGATTATTGCGAATCTCGCAGAATCTCAGAGTCATTTCAGCAAATTTTACGTTTAAAATCATACGCACTCAAGATGACGTACTCAGATAACTGAGCACTTGTTAATTAACAACGTAATACATACCACATAAACATACGTATTAACTTCAACATTTACTTTTAAATTTCACCCCGAACTGACACATGAATTTCGAATTACCTATATTGCCACTGAAGTTTTGGGCTTTGCAAAAATATACCGTGTGTGAATAAAGATCGGGATTGGGGTAGTCATTTTTTAGAAATATTCATAAAACGGCAATATTCGAGTTTTCTGAGAAAAACTAAGTACGTGATCATGTTTAGAACGCTTATGTATTTTGATCAAAATCGTTAGAGCGGTTTTTTGTAATATTATGCTGACAAATGTTACAATTTGGATTCGAAAAGCACTGTTATTAAACCATTTAGCTGAAAACTGAGTACGACGTGTTCTTCAGGATATAAACATTACCTAGCAGTTACATTTTTAACCAAATCGAATGGCGCCTGTTTAGCTCAAAACTGAGCAAATGGTATTACTATCGATTTAAGCATTACCTGACAGTAATATTTTTATCATAATCGAAAATGGCGTTTTAGAGATATGAGCAGTTTTTTAAAGTATGTACTATTATTAGAGATTTGGGTGCATAACAAAGGACGCAGTCTTTTTAGGGAAAAACTGAGCTTGCTATCAAGTTAAGAATCACAATAGTACCTTAAAAATAAGTTTTTTAAATAAGTTTTTTAAATCGTTTTCACCGTTGTCGAGAAAAAGCCAATTTTCAAAAACTGCCGCTGCTGGACCTTTTAACGAAAAACTGGGTATGCAAATTAATTTTGCTATTTTACCATTGAAATTTTTAAAAAACTTTATTTCATTCTCTAGTTGACCCCTTACCACTGGTGGGGGGAAGTCAATGAGAACTGTATTAATCCCTAAACAGAACTGAGCTTACAAATGATTTGCTCTGGTATTTATAGTGATATTTTTGATGAGTTGGCAAAACGTTCGATGCCTCAGAAGGAAGCAAAAGATAATTTTTAAATATCAATGATATTTGATACTGACCAATTATGCTGATTTGGCATTGCCTCAGAAGGAAGCGATTGTTTGTTATCATATCTGCAGTGCCTCAGAAGGAAGCAATGTTTGTTATTATAAAGTATCGTATTCATATGCTTATGGCAGTGAGAGATTTGTGTGTTGTATGGTTACGGATACTGTTGCTGACGCTAGTGTTTTTACATTTATTGGATGGAGTATTCGGGTATCTTAACTTGCAGGCATGTTGAGCATGTTTATATTAACACAACTATTAATTTTGGTTTAAATCGTTGGAGCCGTTTTCGAAAAAATTTAAATTTAGACATATTTCGTAAAATTTTATATGGGAGGTTCCGTTAAGATTAGGCCTAGCATAAAAAAAGCCCACAAACTCTAAATATGAAGTTTGAAGCAAATCCGTCCAGGCGTTTAGATTCCCCAGGGGTGGGACAGACAGACATACGAACGGACAGAATTGCGAGACCCATTTGTATTGATTGTATTTTTCGATGACGAAGACGATCGTCAGTAATGCGTGAGGCGTTTTGTGACGAGGTTTGTCGTGGAAATGATACATTTTTGTCGTCGATAATTGTGTACTTAATTTTTAATTAACTAAAAGACAATAAATTATAGTTATTTTTCAGAATGAAGATAACAAATAAAAGACAACGAAATGGAGAAAAATATTCCTTTTGCAAGATCATTCACGAGGGCCTAACAAAAATGATGTTAATCATTTATCTCTGAATTGTCATGGACCACCTTCGACTTCGATAGTCTAAAATAATACATTTTAAATCTGAAAATTATTTATTGTTATTAAAACAATGTTTGCAATGGATTTGATCTTGTTCGAATTTCTTTCCTTATCTTTATCTGTTTTTTTTTTTCTTGTTTTCTTTTTCGTCACTGCTTTCAAAAAACATCTCATCACTATTCATTTTAGATTTGTTTTATTAAATAACTAGCTTTTGACCGCGGCTTCGCTCGCGCAGTCCTCAGGATTTGGCACACAGATATTCCTTTACAGTCAGTTAGTTCCCCCTTTTATATTTAGATATCGCGCAGAAAACCTACCTAAGAAAGTACCTAAGGAGAAGTTATTATCTCTGAAAAATGTGTTTAATGCCCTATTGGAGAAAACAGTTCAAAGATTATATGATAAATATTTTTGTTAGTGAAGCGCTGGCATCTCAACACAGACCATACTTAGCAGATTGAGTCACAATCTATGGGACAAAACATATTTCTTTGCTGGCGAATACAGCGACATGATAAGCACCATCTTTAGAATAGGGGGAGCTTTTAACCCTTCATTATATTCCACACCTCCCACTCTTGCAACCAGAAAGATGCACCACTTTCTAGCAGCATGACCCCATTCATACAGAATTCCGCTTGAATATCTTTGGAGTACGTACGCTGGAGTTAGATGAAGTGATAAGCATATTCAAAGGCAAAAGATTTTGGGACGCATTACAAAGTTTAAAATTGATACGACGAACGGTTCGTGACTTAAGAAAAGGGCCACAAACTATATTTGAAGTCGATCGGATGAAAAATAAACTTTGACCCCCTCTTACCCCTTTAAGGGTAGAATTTCCAAAATCGAAGAAAACATTTTCTTTATTTTTCATAGAGAATATACAAACCGAGTTTGAAGTCAATCGGATGAAAAATAAAAATGTTCCCATACAAACTTCGACCCCCCCCCCTTTTACCCCTTTAGGGGTTGAATTTCCAAAATTAGAGAAAGAAGTTTTCTTTATTTCAATCGGATGAAATATAAAATTTCCCCATACAAATTTAGACCCCCCTTTTTACCCCTTTAAGAGTCGAATTTCCAAAATTGGAGAAAATTATTTTCTTTATTTCTCATAGAAAATACACAAACCGAGTTTGAAGTCGATCTTAAAAAAAAAATAAAAATTTTCCATACAAATTTTGACCCCCCTTTTACCCCTTTAAGGGTACAATTTTGCAAAATCTGAGAAATTAGTTTTCTTTATTTTTCATAGAGTGTACATAGACCAAGTTTGAAGGCAATCGGATGAAAAATAAAAATCTTCCAATCACCTCTGTGAAGCACCAGTCTCCCTCCCTAGTGAAGGCTGCGTCAAAGGAAATAGGCATGGGACAGACTGTTACGGTCGCCCTCCACCTTGACCCGAAGACTAAGCCGTAACCAGGAAAGAAAGTTATAAAAGTTTACCTCTCAGGTAGGATACCCACATCTCGCAAATTGCAACAGAATTCCTAAGGTAATGCCAGGCACAAAGAAACTGTTTAGGCCACTTCCTCCCCCCTCCCCCTCTCGTGGTATCACAATGGACCAAAATTCTGGTCTAAGTGTGTCCCCTTCGGGAGAGCCACCTTACCTAACCTAACCTAACCTTTACCCCTTTAGGGGTCGAATTTCAAAAAATCCTTCCCTAGTGGTTGTATACAGCATAAAAAAACCTATGTGCAAAATTTCAGCTTTGTGGAGCAAATGGTTTAAGCTGGGCGTTGATCATCTGTCAGTCGAATATGTACTTTTTTTATATATATAGAAGATTAACCAACTCACAAACAAAACACCAGACCAAATATAAATTCGTCGACTGAAATTTCAAACCACGTGTGTAACAAATTGTATTTAGAATATATGTGGAATGTAAGAGTTCAGAGAGTTGAGTCGTGCCAGTTACGCAATTAATACAAAATTAATTCCAAATGACTCGACACGACAAATGTCAGCAGTCGTTTGCGACAGACGACAACGACAATAGGAGTGAGTATGATTACAGATTATTTACTTTTTTTCGAAATCTAATTATATTAGAAAAATATAGTAGGTAACTTAAAAAAAAATACATAAGTACCTAGTTAGCGCAACAGGTTCGTATAGGCACCCTAGCTTCTCACAACTATTCATTTGTGTGAGTTTTTTTTGGGACGAATGGAAGGGACCTAAAACTTTATGCCAAGTCCGAACGGCTGAATTGAAAAGGTTTTACATGACATTATTTTTACTCTCCTATATTTGTCAGAAGTTCGCGAAATGTGATGTAGTGGAAAAAAAGTTCTTGGATCTAACCTGGTGCCCCGTGCACCACTGAGCCACTGCCCCCACATATAATAAGAGTATAACTATTACATTGTAAATAGATATGAATGAATGATTATTTTAAATAAATGGTTTTATTGTCTAATTCGTCTTTAGTTTATGCTCGTGCCTACCCCTAATAAGGTAAACATTTTGTCGAAACAACGAACACGCACAATTAAAAAATTAATAAAAAAAAAAATACCTCATCTGCAAGAGGTCATCGGCGAACAAGTTAGTTAGTAGCGACTACTATACGTTAATATTTTTTATGATTTTTTGAATGGGATGATCTCAGAAAAATTTTGTATGAAAAAGAGGAAAAAGTGGCTAAAATAGTCATTTTTAGCAATTTTAAAAAAAATCATAAAAAATATTAGCGAAGCGATTTTTGAAAAATCTTTTTTGCATCACTATTAGAATTGTTTAAAGAAACTTTTTGCATCTTTTGCACCTTTTGCACTTTTTTAGACCGAGGAAAAAAGTCAAAAAAATAGACTTTTAAAAAAGTTCCAAATTTTCAATGGGTACTTAATGGGTTAAGGAAAGTTTTGCATCATTCAAACGGAATTTAGATGACCTTTCCATTCATGCCAAAATTTACATGAAGTAAGTTCAAATTTATGAGTAGAATTAACTTTACTTTTGTCTAAACATATGCGTTATTCTTTCTAGTACTAGTACCTTTCTTTCTCATAAAAAATTGAGTTTTAGTTTGCGTGTCATGACGCCGTCGGGTGCCGTAATCAGTGAGCTCTGATTTGAATGGTTCCTAGTTCCTACTTCTAGTTGTCGACGCTCTAATGGGCGTAGCTTCTTGTTGCAGTAGGGGTATATTTTACGAATAAAGTTTAAAAATTAAGTAAAATGTATATATTATCGTTGTGTAGTTAATAGCCTCTATTTATTAAGCAGTACGAACAATTATTTATTTCCATGAATCAAAAGCCATATCTAATCAATTTCCTCCTCTTCTCGCTTTGTCGCTTGAAGGAACAACGTATCGAATTCTGGCTTGCCCAATGCTGCCAAATACTTTTTTCTCTGTTGCAGGACAATTTCCAAGTCGACGTCATTCTTTTTGGCAATTTCGAATGCCCTCTTCCAATAATGCATTCGAATGCATAGAGCAACAGCTTCGTGGAACTTTTTTCCGTGCACAAGAATTGTTTCAGCTTCAATCAGCCGTCCCAACATAAGGGAGTTCTCTGCCATTTGTTCGGGACTAGACGGCGGGAGCTCCTAAAATGATAAGCCCGCATTTACAAAGCTACCAATTACGTAACATTAATGATAACCTACTTTAATGTACTGCAGGTAGGACACCTTATCTACTTGTAAGGCTGCCGAGTAAGCCTCTTCACTAATTTGAAGTTGATTCTTCCTTGTCGCTATCGCGGCAAGTGTTGCCCAAAGGATTGTGCTCTGTGCTATGCGGCATATCTTCAATGCCTGTTGCCATTGACCGTCCATAAGGGTGCGATGGAGAATTTCACAATAAATGTTGACATTAACGGTGAGAAGGGCTCCGGAGGACCGAAATGAAATGATCGCATCTTCAAAGGACTCAATTGCAATGTTCTTGCCTAGATCGCTGAAAAGGGACACAGAGGCTTAAATACGGAAATGGCATACATTTCTGAGATCACTTACGCAGTGTCAAGTGTGACAGTTGTCAGCGCGATTATCGTGGGATCAGTAGCTCCCTCTCCCGGGCAGTACCAAACACTGAAGCACGCATCATGAAGTCCAACGAGGATGTTCGTTTCGCTCGCCCACATGACCGATATCACTTGTGTTCCGATTTTGAAAATCTCAGTATTCTCCGAGAGGTTTCGACTCGCGGTGATGTATAACTCCCGGTTTCCATCCAAAAGTACCATAAATTGGTCATCAGCGGTCCCAGCTTTGCAGGCAGCAATCTCAACAACTTGAGACTTTGAACGAATTGGATGCGGTTCATACTGCCTTGACGCTCCCGGGATCAGATCGAATGCGTACACGACTAAAAAAGAGTTTACCTTAAGTATACGGTTGGAGTTTGGGTAACATTCTGAACTAACTTGCATTGTCGGAGTTATCCCGTATGGCCAAGACATCAAGACCTAATGAAATGCATTTCGTAGTCAACATCGAAATCTGCGCCTGAGACCCAGGGTAGCGTGGGTTCAAATGCAAACGCCCTGTGTAGTTGTAGACCCATATGGAAGTTGAGTCCAAGACCATGAAGAATCTACAAAAGAAAGTGGATATAAGGACACTCGGCACGGAGTATTATAGATTGGAATTAACTTTTTACAAACTTCCAACGCTCGCACGTCAGTCCTTCCTTCGACAATAATCGGCGTGTTGATGTATTTCTCATTGTAGATTTGAATTTGAGAAGAAGTCGCTACTATCAAATGCCCATACCCCAGACCAAAATTTATTACTCGATCCGGGAAGTCGAGAACATCAGAGGTGGCGTTTAAAATGTCCTGTAGCAGTATTGACTTCCGACCAGTTGTTGTTGCTTTCAAGTTACGCGATATCAGCTGCTTCTCAACAATATGCCCAACAATCAATGCTCCAGTTGATGTGCCACAAGCGATTTGAGTGCCATCTGGTGACCATGATAAGCCATACACCGACCCCACTGCGGGTGAGTTAAATCGTGTACTACCGTGTGCCCACCCGGAACTACTGCATAGCTTCAGAGTATTGAAGGAGCCTACTACGAGAACATCCTTCTCCGGGTTGTAATCAATCGCCGTTATCGCATACTCTTCAGCGGAGCTAGTGTAGATGTTGGCGCCTTGCGAGTCCCAGATCTTGAAACGGAAATCCTCACCACCAGATGCGATAAGGTCGCTCTGCGCTGACCAACTTAGACAGAGAACCAGTCCGTCGTGAGCACGCCACTATAAGTGAAAAAGACTGTGTTTACACCTTATGTCATGCGATGGGAACACACATGCAATAATTTGCTCATTTACTTTGGTCTACTTACCCGTGTTATCTTGCTGTTGGCGGCCAATGGCTTAATCGATATAAACCCCGCTTGGCAAAACACAATTGACGATGAATTCGGTGACCAGCGAGCGTAGCGAATAGGCTCATCACTCTGCACCACAGTCGATCGTAGCATACCGGATCTTGACCAAATTTTTATAACACCATCTTCAGAGGCTGTTAAGAGGCCAGCCCCGTCAGGACTCCATCTACCCGAACTAATGGCAAGCGAGTGCGCCGAAATATTTCTTTCAACACGAGCACTTTTATTCAGAATTATGTAGCGTCCATCACTGCTGGATATTAGGAGTGTGTCACTGCCTTTTCCACCACCTCCGCGTCCCAGCAGCCAGTGCATGTCCGTAGGTATAAAATCGTCTGGCAATTTAGCCACTTCTAAAGTATCACGATTCATGGAGTTCCATTTATAGATTTGATGGTCGTCACTGTAAGGGATTTAAGATTTTCAATTAAAAATGCATTGACAAGGTGCGGAAGGATTACCTGACAGAGAATATCTCCTCATTGCTGCTCCAGTCGACGCAGGATAATGGAGATTTGTGCAGCACTTCCTTGCTGATGTGAGTTTTTAATTTCATTTTACGGAAATGGTCTTCGAATGTGTTGATAGGGAAATGTTTGCTGTTACATTTTGACGTTTTCGTTTTTGTTGTCGTTAGAAACGAGCGCACCAAAACAAACGCTTTTGATAGGGGTGAACATGAACATGGATTATTGTTCATGCGCTTCGGATTCGGATGTAGTATTAATGTATGTGACAGAAACAGGTGGATGATTTACTAGAAACTCGCACCCTGGGTGCACATTTCAGCACTCTTTAAAAGAAATCGGAAATTCACACCGGGTGCGAATATCCGACAATACTTCGGAAATTCGCACCCCCAACAAAAGCCATCAAGAATCGATTCTTGATGGCTTTTGTTAGATGATAGACTTTATGAAGGTGTCTATTTTCGACCTAGACTCTTCACTTGAAGTTTCAGATTTCAGTTGTTCACCAACGAAAAGTGTTCCATATTTGAGTGCAATGAGAATGCAACACTAATGGGGAACCTCTAAATCAAGAAGTTCAACTTAATGTTCCAGATCACAATAGAAACAATAGAATTTAAATTTTAAGAAGATCAACTCGGACCATCAAACCTGGCTTTTGTTGGGGATCCGAATTTCCGAGAAATTTGCGCCTGGTGCGAATTTCCGATATATTGTCGGTGTGAATTTTCGGTAAAACGCGGTGCTATATCGGGTAGGTCTTTGCTATCTATAACGGGTATAAGCATTGTCTATATAGCCAATTCGTCAGCTTCGCAATTCCATGATTGGAGATCAGGGTATTTGGCATTTGGTGGTCGATATGAGGATATCCTTCTGCGACACAGTATTAACCTTGGAAAGCGAGAACATTAGAATACACTACCCCTTGGGCAACCATGCGACTGTCTTCCAGGCGGAGATTTTCTTATGGCTATGCGCTATATTGTGACAAACAGGTGGAGGGCTAGCCAAAAGCTGACAAGCTGCATTAAAAGCGCTGCTCAACCCTCTTACCTCGTCCAAGTTAGTGCTCGAACTCAAGCTTTCTCTGAACTTGGTCGGTAGGCTAAATACGGTCAAACTTGTTTGGGTCCCAGGTCACACTGGTATCTAGGGAAAAGAGATCGCTGATGGGCTTGACAGGCTGGGTTCAGAAGAAGCTCTCTTAGCACCTGAACCTGCGTTGGGTCTGCCTGCATCCGTAGTTAGGTCATCCATTAATATTTGGGATTCTCGTGAACACGAGTGTCGGTGGCGTGACTGTGCTGGGTGTAGACAGACCAAACGACTGCGTCCGGACATCTGCAAAAGATCGAGGTCTTTCTTCTGTCTCTCAGAAGAATCGACTGCAGACTGCTTGTGGGCGTCCTTTCGGGCCACCAAGCTTTTGCCAAATACACCACCATCTGTCCTGCTTGTGGAGAGGACGAGTTGAGGGTGTCATTCCTCGGATTAGGGTAAGATAATCCAAAATGAAAGTGCCCTTAGGGTTGCGAAGCTCCACCAGTAGCTATATACAGATACCAGGGGGTAGGGGAGCCCCAGTGTTAAATCTGATACAACCCCGCCATTGAGGAAGTACAATCGTGGGAGCTGTGTTTGAAACCAAATGCGGGAACTAGATGTGTTCATTAGAGCACAGAGGTATTAGATAGACCTCGCTCTCATCAAGGAGATCTTGGTTATCTTACCAATAGCCACGGTAATTGTACCAGAGTTAGCCTCGTTGTGGCGTAAGTCCACGCCTTTCTTAGAACACTAAAGTGGGTATGCCGTATGCCCATTGTGAAATTAAGCCTAACGGCAGTGTGTCAGACCGGTAATCTCAGACCGGTCCAGGATGGGCACCTCCAATGGAAATTGATTTTCGAGGGCATGAATTCAGTAACTTGAATCGAATGGCTGACATCAAATTTTTTGACCTTATGATCTTCATGTGTTATCTTTTAGATTCCTATAGTTTATATTTTTGGACAAGGTGAAGCTTTAAATCGTAGGCTGTGGGTGTCTTCTTTAGTTGTATGTGCTGTGCAGTGGTGAAAAGTTGCACCTGTGATATACCAACGCACGCCAGTCTCCGTAGATGTACCTACTATTTAAAGTGATTTTTCAGTTGAG
This sequence comes from Cheilosia soror, assembly GCA_949372485.1. Lineage (NCBI taxonomy): Eukaryota > Metazoa > Arthropoda > Insecta > Diptera > Syrphidae > Cheilosia > Cheilosia soror. The sequence goes on along the minus strand of OX443561.1, from coordinate 137,281,747 downwards.
GTTTGATACACCTGATTAAAGAGCCTGATGTGCGCTTCTTTTTTAAGTTTTCCTAACTCAGTATTCCACCACGTTACGTCTCTGCTGATAGTCTAATCTAGTTTGCATCTTGCATCATCTTGATTCATAGGCAAATAATGCAATCGTTAAATTGTGGCGCTAGCTCCCATCAGTGTTTCTTAGAGGTTTATTCAAGGTGTTTAAAATATCTTCAGAGGTGAGGCGAATCTCTGGATGATTTTGATTGTTTTACATTGATGGATTTAAACAAAATTAAATAAAAAAAAAATGCTTGACCACTTTTGTAACTTAAAAATATTTGTAGAGCAAGAACAAAAAAATAACAACTTTTTAAATGCCCCTATGCATAAAAATGTGTAGAATACTTCAAAAAATGTACAATACTTAAATACACAGTGAACTTTTCATACTTATATTGCACAGTTTGTTTTTCAATTTCTACACATCAAAATGCTAATGTTGAGCGAATAATTTCTTTGATAACGAGCCATAAGAACGGAATAGAAAATTCAAAGTCGTAATTGTAAAAGCAATTTTTTTTATAAAAATAATTTTAGAAATACTCAGAATTTTACGCCTATATTCTAAAAAATCCGATATATCAATTTTTCATTTGAAATTTTTGAAGGTGTCTTCTTTTTGGTGGACATGGATCTGGTCACCCTAAGGCTGCTATAGCTATCAGTAAAATGCATCCGTACAAAAATTGTTTCACTTTTTTGGAGCACTTAAACTTAATCGTTGAACTCAATCTTGGCCTTAAATAGTTGCTTTTGATTTATAAAACTAATTCGTCAAAAAAATTAAGCAATTGATCTTTAAATTTTCTCAAAAATGAATTTCTTTATTTTTCCGTACGAAAAACTTTTTCTGTTCAACTTCTCAACCAGTTTCACGAAGTATTCCACTGAATTCCTATGATATGCTATGGCTAAATGTTTCAGTTTTGTTCTGTTTCGTGTTTTTACGGATGGACTTTTCTGATAGCTATAACTGCAGCCTAATATTGCTTCTAAATGTTTGTATGTAAATTATTTAAATTATCCTCAGGAGAACAAGTTTTCAGCTATCAAAAAAGTAATAAAAATTATTAAATTATTATTAGGCTAATTTTTTGTTGATGTTATTTTGACTTAAATGAAACGATGAATTTTAATCTTAATCGCTTAATTAATTTTTCAATCATATTTTAAGATTAGAGTTTGGTAAAGTTCTCTTTTCAACACTTTCATAAGTGCAAAATTTGAATTGATTTTTCTTTGAAGAAATTCATATTAAAACTTCGATGGGAAAGAAGGATGATTGTTGGGGAAAAAGGGGATTTCATTTATGGCGGTTTGGCGGTTTTGAAATTGTTGGTTTAAAAAAGGGAAATCATCCTCCTAAAAGAAGGATAGATAGGATGGTTAGTTTAGGTCAATTTGAGCTATTATAAAAAACGAAATCACTTCAATTTCTTACTTAAGGTTTTTTTTTTAAGAACAAGACTCATTTAATAAAACTTTTTTTATGACTTTTAAGTTTTTTTTTTTAAGTCAACGGTATTTAAGTATAAGTAGCGAAGAAATATGAGACCCAGCTTTAAAATAAAGGAACCTAATAAGGCGGACAATTCGATTTACGCTTATGTCGACATACACTACACTAACTTATTTCAACATACGATGTGCGAGTTCAAAAAATGCTGAAAGGTTACTCCAAAGATGTGAATAAATTATTATTTTTTGAGTTTATTAATTCTGTTATTTAAGTTTTAAGTTTTACTATAAAATCTCATTTGACAGGGATTATTAATTTGCTTTCTGTCTTGACCTTGAGTTGAACATGACGAAAAATGGGCACCGCGCCGTGATTAAATTTCTCACAAAACAAGGAAAAAGTCGCATACATTTTATTAAGATTCTGCACCTTCGTTGTTAACAAACCACAGAGATATACATTTTTGAAGAAAAGAGAGATATTTGGTCTTAAGATGAAATTTTACCTTTTGAAATATGTAGATACCTATTTGGCTTAATATATTTTACCTTGTGCAAAATGATAAACCTGCGACTTAGGTTATTTTACATTATGGCTGTAATTTTTCCATTTCTATATTGATATCAGGATGGCATAACATTTGTTTAGAAGGTAAGGCCAGCTCAAAAAGAGCTAAGCAGTTGAAACTACGAGCTAAATCCACGCTCGCTTCTATTGTAATTCGTTGTTCAAAACACGGATTCAGCTTATTGTGTATGTAGATCAAGTACTGTATGAAAATCAATGGGTTGGTCTTATGGTTTATCGGGGCATAAACGCAACCTTACAAACACAGTCACACACTCAGTCTGAACAACTTCAATGCCGCTCGATCAATCCCCATTCCCAACTCGCTATACGATGAGGTACACCTATTTCAATAGACCGATTGTAACAGGAGCACAACAATATCATTTGAATGGAGATTCCTATATTTTACGCATCTCCTTGAATCTACAACTATGTACTGTACGTATCTAGGGATATTAAGAACACTTTCGATTTATAGGTACTTGAAGGTCAATGGACACTCACTCCCTATCGAAACGAAACGTCTTAACAATAATTTCCAATAACCAATAAGCTGCTTCCCTGTCACATGAAGAAACCTAAAAATTGTATGCACTCCAAGAAGCTGTATATTCCAGCTTTTGGCCTTTCAAATCTAATGGATGGATGCCTTGGCCTGGCTATATTTTCCGCGTAGACGAAGGTAGTTACATCTTCACACCAAATCTAACGTATGGTCGCTTACTACTAGCATTGTTCGCCCGATAATTTCAATGTCATCATGCGAGAGTTTGTTGGCCATCTACAGAGAGACACAATCCCATCCTCCCAAGTCCTAATGCATGAGGTGGTGTTATGTACCCGGACCTGTACCTCAGTAGGTAGAAGTAGGTACTCAGATTCACAGCAGAAAATAAAGGAACCTACGCCTACCTACTAATACCATACTAGTCTTCATGACCTACATTGAGCCGCACCAATAATTGCCTTGCCATAGCTCTCTGAGTGAGCTGACGGTAGAGTGAGCGTGGCGTGGTATCAGGTATCCCCTCATCTCTCAGTAGTCTGTACAAATCACGGCGGGAATCCGTTTCCTGCCTCCAACACATTTCGGTTTCATGCTCGCCCGATAGAATGCGGACAAAAAATTGAGAACTTCATTTTGTGGAATGCTTTTTCAGCCACTGAAACTGAAGGCCTCAGAGCATCAGTGCACAAAGAGGAGAGATTAATTCCAAATTCAAATGGAATAGGCGTCGTCGTTAAAGGAGAACCTACGCTACAAGTAAGTATACCTATTTGGGACAGCCACAGCACTTTTCCATAAGAACAAAAAAGAGGCAAATTGACATGAGAGACGACTCATACATTCATACGCAACAATAAATCCAGTGAAAGAAAAAGTTGGGGCACCTCTCGTTTATCTGAGGAGAACAGATTGGGGCTTCTCGAAAGGCTCCCGCTAGTGTGTCATGCCCACCACCACTCGTTTCGAAGAGTCACATGGGAAATCCCCAACTGGTATTTCCACCAGGCAAGCAGAGCCGACCAGAAACCATCCAGACAGAGACTTTCATGTGAAGCAACAACAACATGGCCTGTAGTGTTATTCCACTGCTCGGCGCGCTGGCCATGTGCATGAATGTGTCTCTATTGGATTTGTGCCTCTCCCTTCCATTTCGAGAATGGAGAAGATGCCTGCTAGCCATGCCGATGAATGGGGAGAGTTCTCTCCGCTATTCTGATGATATTGTTATTGATGTGGTGTTGGTTTGGTTGCGATTGCGATTGCGACAGGGGCTGGCGTTGGGGCGCTGTTAAATGTCGATTCATGATTCTTCTCCATTCCACTCCCACTTCCACTTGCCATCGTGGCTGTATTATAGTGTAGTTAGGGGGAAGAAGCAGTGAGCTCACATTGCCGTGATCGCATTCGTTTCGGGCCGCTTCCTGTCACTTGGTTATGAGTGCTTGTTAAATTCACCGCACGTTCACCGGAGCTGGTTTTTTGCCCTTTCGCAGCGATGTCCGTGTGGCGTGTGTCATTGGAGCGAGCGACCAAAATATGTCATTATCTGTCGGTGTACGGCGGTCGTTTTCGTTCGTTGTCAGTCACAAAGGCGATTTCATTGCACATACGGTTAGTTACTTACGTAAGAGATTGACAGCTGTCCAAATTACGTCAGTCAAAATGACGCATCGTGTTTTGGGACCAGGAAAACATAATTTCCAGTAAGAAACTCTCACATATCCACCGAGAAAGTGTACTGGGCACCAATTAGTTGCCGCTCTTTCCCTCATGTGCTTGAGTACTACTCAGTAAGAGGCGCCAACCTATTTTATCAGCTCCATTCGTCTGCCAGCCACCACCAAACCAAACGAAAAAACACAGAAAGTAATGGAAAAAGAAAACAAAATGTACAAACACACTGTTTGGCTGGGGTGTACGGGCATCTCTTTCTTTCTCTACCAACAGACTGTGCGCCAAAGGGAGAGAAGGGCTCATCACGGCGCGCAATGTAGATAACAACACATCAAGGCCGGTCTATGAAAACACACATTTTCCAATTTCACCGAATGAAACAATAGCGGGGGTGTTTTGCCGCAAATGCGGATCCACAAGTGACATGAACTGCAAACACACCCTAATTCAACAGCTAATCCACCCCCCAGCATGAGTACGAACCCGTATCCGTGGCAAAGTATCTTTTTTCATCTCTCCACCTCTCAACGCAAACATAGGTAGGTATAAATCTCGCCTTTCATATTATAAATTAAATCCACACAGCTAACCTACACCTACCTACATTGTTCAGGTACCTACCAGGTGTATCTTTTATCTTGAAATTCCCTTTTCCACAGAGATACGACATACTTCCTGTTCCCTGACAGTTGCCTTGCTCGTATAAACGCCCAGCAGATCAATGAACTCGCACACACACCACCAACGAGCAGCCACCATCCATTTGAAATGGTGCGAGTGGGCGTGTAATCAACGATGCGCCCTAAAATAAAATACCGAAAAACACCACCATCGCCCATCTGGCCTGGCCTCGTCGCGTCGCATTCGCATTGCCGCCCCGGACTGCCTGCCACCATCCAATGTAATGCCGGTTAAACCCCACAAGAACGAATCTCCAATCTAAGACCACACCACGGGCGTGTGAGCTGAGTCGCTGAGTACCGACGAGCGATTGGAAAAATTGAGGCAGTCCCACTTGTCTAGTTGCGCCAACAGGCAATCAGAAACGGTAGTAGGTATATCGTGCTTCTGAAAATCTCTGAAACTATGGTAAAACACTCGTGTATACATATTTCGATTGGGAGCGAGCAACACATTCACAATCTACCATCAGCTGTGATGCTGGCGAGTGGCGATGATGACGTAGGAGGCTTATCGTGTTTGGATTTATATTTGTAGTAGGTAGGTATGTATTGTATGTCTATATGGGAATCAGTGTATAGAAAAACCAACCATTCGCTTCGCTGCTGGATAAATCGGATAAAGGTAAATTTTTGATATGAATCACTACATTGTGGTTTTTTTTTTTTTCAGGAAGGCGTCAGATGCTAGAAAAGCAACAACTGTAGTAGAGCGCATTTTAAATCACGCAGTGCTACGCATGTGATTGAAAGGGATAGCGGCTTCAGAACAGGGTCGGATCTAAACTGACAAACCGTGCGGTGCTTATGTTGGGTTGGGCGCCGTCCGGCGAAGGTGCAAATGTAAGTACGGTCGCTGTACAGGTACTATAGGTATACCTACGCGATCCCTACGTTATCCCCTTTTCCGAAATCATTTATTGGACAAAATCTCTAATTTTTTTTTCTTCTCTTTTTCCAGAATTTCCCGGGACGAAATCCCCTATGCCAAAATCTCCCACAAGCAAACTAAATTTTGCATATACCCAACCTTGTACCTACTCCAAATCCTACAGTGAGCCCAAGCAGGAGGATTGCAGGGGGGCAGCATGCCTCCCATACGTATCTCACTTTTTAATACAATTTTTATGTGTCGCGGCGACAGAATTAATAACACCAAATCTAAAAATGGGGGATTTTGTCACTGGAGATTTTCTTTTCTTTCTTTAGGGTCTTTTGGAGTAAGGGATTTCAGCACAGGGGATTTTGGAAAGGGGGTTTTGGAAAAGGGATTTTGGAAAAGGAGATTTCATCACCAACCCTATACCTACCCTTCATGACTTCACTGGTTACTTGAAATTAAAATGAACACAGTGGAAGCCTTTAAAAAGTCGCAAAAACATAAATAATAATTAAATAATAATAATAATATTTTTTTTTTCTTTTTTAGAATAGGTAGAGTTACCCCCAGTTTCACAGTGGAAGTTTAACCTGCTGAACCTGAACTTGAGTTTAAATTTAAAGTTTAACTCGTCCGGTTTCACAATCAAATCTGAACTTAAGTTCAATTGAACGCAGTTCGGCAGTTTAACAAAATTTAATGAAAAGAATTTGGCAGCTTGTATAGTACATTGTACGTAGCTTACGACTTGTCCTTACTTTCAAAAAAACCCGCAAAACAACGTCAAATATTTTTGTTTTTGACAATCGGCAGCTGAAATGTTACTGTGTCAAGTGATCTGAGATTTAAACGGTAGAATACTGTCGTTTAATTTAAACTATACAGAATGAACTCTGTCCAAACTAGTGGGACCGGGAGGTGAAAACTTTTTTTATAGTACATATATTATTGGCAAAAGGGAAGAAGATGATAAACAATTAAGCAATACCACTTCAAACGAAACATAATGCACCTATCCAGCAATAAGTAGACACTTCAATTTCATTATGGTCAAAATCAAGAAGCCAAGTTTTTACATTATTCAAAAAGGCGAACTTACTTTTTTTGTTCGTATATTAGCAGAGAGCCTATTAAGCAATTTTCGACAAACAATGGAGTAAGAGTTTCTGTTATTAGTAGTGCGAAGGGCTGGAATCAAAACATTAGCTTGTGAACTATTGCATTATGATATTCCAAAAGTGCCAGAAATTGGGCTCAGCACATAACACCTCTCATAAAGAAAACCTTAAAAACTTTGTAAGAAAATAAATTTGTAACTGGAAGGATGCTTGTAAGATGAAAACTATCAATAGAATGATAGAATGAGCTCGGAGAGAATATTTAAAAACTTTTCTAATAGCACATTTTTGCAGTACAACCAACTGCTAAACCTTATTCTAGTGGTCACTTTGGACTATCTATGCGCGTGGGTTGGTATAATGCAAAGTTTATGTTCTATGATTTTCTTTCACCGCAAAAGAAGACGGCCATTTTACATAGGTATACAAAAAATGTTCGCGAATACGATTGAACGTTTTATCTTACAGAAACCTCTGGGTGTAGAACTCCTCTAAGGTGATGGTTGATTTATATTTATATTTTTCATCAATGGGCTCAGTGGTTAGTGTGCTGGACTACTGTGTGAGCTGTGACGGGTCCCAGTTTCGATCCCCGGAAAAACACAAATTACATCTTAAGGTTTTTTCCACTGCTCTACCTCTTGCGAACGTCTGACAAACAGCCAAGAGTATAGCTGTCATGATAAAACTTCTCAATTCATGCGTTCAAATTCGGTATAATGGTATCTTCCATTCGTCCCAAAAATAGAAACTCACACAAATGATGGTTGTGTGAAGCTAAGCCTAGTGTACCTATGAACCTGTTGCACCAAAAATTGTTTTTTTTTTTATCAATGCGACAGTCAAATCACTCTTCTTCTATACAAATACAATGCAAATGCAAAATAACTCTCAAAACTTGGCATCACTTTTTTATCTTCTAAAGATAGCTTTGGCATTTGCACGACGAGTGATAAGCAGCGTTGCCATTTTGACTGCTTTCCAGTCAGATCTGACTGGATTGATATGCATTTAGCTGGAAGATTTTTTAAAATCCAGCCGGCTGGTTTTTTAGCTGGATACAAATTTTGTTTGACTGTTTTTAAATGTTTCGTGTAATATCACTTTTCTATCAATATAAATTTTTAAATTCAAAGTGGAAATAGAAAAAAATATAAAAAACGAACAAATATTGCTTAAATTTCACCATTTTTGTTGCTCTGAGCTTGGAAGCATATCCCACTCATACAATGAACCAATTTATGCGTTTGCATTTGCACAAGTACTTGCCTTTGCCAACTTACAAACAAATATTTGAAACTGAAAATTTAGCAGTTGTGTGAGGCTCAACTTTCCTATACCGGCCGAAGTAACAAAATAATTGGTAGGTACTAATATTACTTACAGAAGCAGCAATAAAATATTCGACATTATGTATGTTGATGCAAATGATGAGGAGACAATTGAAGCGCTCAGAGAGATTGCTATATAAAGTTCATTTATAAGTTAATACATTTTGTATACCCTCCACATGAAGGAATATTTCCTTTACCATTACGTTTGTAACTTCAAGTAAGAGTCACCGGATTTGACCAGGATCAAGTTCTGAATCTAAATAGATTCAGCCATGTCCGTCTGCCTGTCTGTCTTTCTGATGAAAACACAATATAGCGTCAAAAGGAAAGGAATCGACCTAGGCGAATGAAATTCTGTCAAAGGACTTCTTTCTACCGTTCAGGTTGGTATTGAAAATATAGGCTATATCGGTCAAGTAGTTCTGGTTCTGGTACCCCTCACCTCACACCAAACCAACATTAGACCAATGCCCAGCCCGCATGCCTCACATGGCTAACTTTTTGCATGACTTGTATATGTATGCAGTGGAGGGTATCAAAAGCAACGGCCAGACCATTGATAACACTTTTACTTGTATTTTTATTTTCATGACTGGATTTTTAGCTGGATTTTTGTTTGAATTTCTTTGACTGATTTTTTGACTGGATTTTAGGTTTTTGACTGATTTTTTTCCAGTCAAATTTGACTGGAAGGCGGATTTCAAAACGGCAACCCTAGTGATAAGGTTGTGCATTGTGGTCAACAAACAATTTTCTTCCACTAAAAATGTGAGTAAATACATTTCATTATATGTAAAGAACATTTGTTCTTCGACTTCGACTAGAATTCTACCTTTAAAGGGGTAAAAGGTGGGTCAATGTTTATTTTTCATCCGATCGACTTCAAACTTAGTTTGTGTAATCTATTAGAAGAAAAAGAAATATGTAATTAATTTTTCCGATTTTGAAAATTTTGCTTGGGGCACGAGTTATTCGCTATGACCGCTTTTAAGGGGGCCCTTTTCAAAACTCACGAACCGTTCGTCGTATCAATTTGCAACTTTGTAATGCGTCCCAACCTCTGTCGCCGTTGAATATGCTTAGCTTATCAAGCGGAATTCTTTAAGAATGAAGTCATACTGCTAGAAAGTGGCAGACATCCTCATGATCTTTTTGGTTGCATATGTTGCATAGTATGTCACAGGGTAAGAGTTCCCCATTATTTTAAATTAGAATAATTAGATAAATAATAATAAATAATTAGATTAAAAGATCATACCGGTGAATTTGCCCGCAAAGAAATATGTTTTGTCGCGTAGATAGTGATAGTGATGATGAATTTTGGGCCGCCTTGTATAACATAAAGAAGAAGATTACGCAGAATCAAATCAGTCTTTAAAATACATAATCTTGACTAATCATCTATAGTCAAGATGACTCGGACATGGGATGTAATTTTGGATTAACAGTATTTTGACCCATTACTTGGTCATTACTTACTTACATTATAGGTACAGGGCTAGTCAGCGCCAATTTGCCTTTAGTTACCATACCGCCATCTTCGAGAAGGCTTAATACAGCCAGTCGAAGAATTGATGAGTATGTGTGCATCTTTGCCCGTCTGGCAAAGCAAGCAACCTCAAGATGTTTGGGAAAGATATAGCACCCTGAGAACGATTATGATGGTCTAAAGGACCATTCACATGGGAGCGAACGAACGAATTGATGAAATTCGAATAAACCACTTTTTATGCATTTATAAACAAAAAATTCCACATTTTATTATTCCAAGATATCCTCCTCTTGGAATAAGGTTAAGTTTGAACGAATTTTTTATTCGCTACTTTGTGGAACGCGATTTAAATGATGTGGATTGTGAATAGACTGACAATTCGCGCCAGGGTGTTTTCGTTCGCGGCCAAAAATTTGGAATTCGAAATTTCGTTATTTAAACTGTTAATAAATTTGTTTTCTTAATAAATTTTGATGGAATAATTAATTATCCACATCTTGGAGTAGTAAAATGTGCAATTTTATGTTTATAAAAAGTGGTTTGTTCGCATTTCATCAATTCGTTCGTTCGCTCCCATGTGAATGGTCCTTAAGACATGCATGCGGCTTTCTGCACTCAAAGTGAGTATAGAAACTTTTTTTTAAATATATAGTTGTGATAGCTAGCAAAAATGGTTTTCCAATGATAGAGCGTACCATACTGATTACAAATATTTAGGCCCAACCAAAGACTCTTGGACTCGACCTTCTGCCTTGATATACTTTGAAAAAAAATTATTATTATCCCAATTATTTAAAAAATATATTTTTGGCATAGACCTACTTTAATTGAGTCTTAGTGGCTGAGTGCAAGACGTCATTCAAATTAAATTGTCTATCACTCTTTGAAATATGAAATAAAGTCTTATGCAAAAAGGTCCAAAACGTAATTTTGTACTTTTTTGGACTTTATAACACTTTTGAAATTGCAATATGATCCAAAACTGGTTTTGGACTTTATTTCATTTTTGAAAGTGCAATAAACTCATTGGACATTATTGCACTCAGCAATGTAAAAGAAAGATGAGCAAGGGGGTTGCAGGGGGGCAGCATGCCCCCCATACATATTTTACTGTTTATGCATTGTGGATTTTATTTCCACTTCGATTTGGACTTTATTGCACTTTTGAAAAAGAAATAAAGTCAAAAAATCGTTTTGGACTTTATTGCAATTTCAGAAGTGCAATAAAGTCCAAAATTACTCTTTGGACCTTTTTGCATAAGACTTTATTTCATGGCACCGTAGATACCTACATAATCTCGCTTGCATTTTATCCAAAATTTCCCCGAACTGTATTGCGGAGATTCCTTAGGTATGTCATCGTTGTGAAGAAATCCTCCAGCCAGCTTTTTTCCTGGCCTCTGTGACGCGCACATTGCGCCAAGAATTGCATTTCGACGGCCTTGGAGAAAACCGATATCTAAACGGGTTTACTTAGACGATTTCTAACGTTCTGGTCCCCTATGAAAATACGATGTCTGTGAGAAAAAGTCTTATCCCAAACTCTCATATTTGCTCTCGCTCTTTCTCTGTCTCTCTAAACCATTTCTCTTATGATGGGAAAACTGTTTTATTGGGAATATTCTCCACTCCAGATATCTGGTACTATACCACTTCATCAAACACATTTTTCATAAAAATCCGTTTTAACCATTATTTGCCAACCACCCGCCCTAATTCTCCTTTTGGAGTGTTTATTTGGTTGCCAATTGAATAAATACTATTTAATATGGGGGCAGGACTCTCCGCCTTAATTAAATGCTTCAGCAATTTTCCACATTTCCACAGTTGAAGGCGGTATAAGTAGTAGGTAGGTAGAAAGTGCGAGCGCACCCTTGCGGACCGGAAACTCACACATATCACGGGACAAGCCAGCCTTTTCAATTTTCACACAACTTTTCCTCATCTGCACAAACACTCCGCCTATTTCTAACAGGGAATCATGCGAAAGGACAGTTAAATCCTGTTTTTCCAGACAGAGATTTTCCTCCAAAACAAGCGGTGTGTATATGCATGGTGGAAATGGAAAATGAAAGGGGTTGGCAGTTTGACACATTTTGTTTTTGTTTTTTTCTTTACCGCCTCTACTACTGGTGAAAGTCAGTTAGCTGAAAATGATAGGAGGATAGAAATGTCCCCTTTTACGTGAATGGAGAATTTCCAATTGAATTTTCCGAAAACACTTTTCCAACGCCCTCAGTCGGGGACGCCAATAGATTTCCCTCAAAATGCACTAGGCTCGCATGTGTCGTAGCAGGGCGACGCTCCTAGTCCTAGACACACAAGAACAACTGTCTGCGGTGCTGCTAGCTATTGTGTATAGTGAATGCAACGTTATCTATCCCACCTCTCTCTATTAACCAACAGGGAATAGATACAATATTGAATGGGAAGTACTGCAGGTATAGGCAACGTTGCGGCGACGGCACGCTCTTTTCCTACCTACGAACAGTATAAAACAAACAACAAACAACAACCAACTATATAATATAGCCAATCATCAACCCTCCGTACTTAGATGGAGATATCCCCGGCGGAGTGGGTACACAATGTGATTACAGAGCAATCGAGCACATGAAGTCTTTACGCTATTATTAGATACGCACTTGCGCGGTCAATGGAGGCAATTTGAGACACATTTACTCCACGTGGGGGGAGCTCATTCATGAAGTCGAAACGGTCGTCCCATTAGGAGGAGGATGGTGTTCTCTTGCTGGTTCCATTTAGGGGAATCGAGTCGTCTTGCCTGCATTAGATAAGTTGAGGAGAAAACTGCTGGGAGCTGCATGTAGGTAATTGCAGTAGATAAAGGTGTTATATAGTTAATACTGACGAGATGATGCCAAAAGAATTGTTGTTTAAAATAGAAAAAATTAGTATATCTACCTAACACTTTTTAAAAGGAGCGAAAAATGTTTGCCCGTCTGATGTTTTTGCACTCCTTTTTTTATTTTGTGATAAGTTAAGTATGTATGTAATATGTATATCGGTCCATAGATAGCTGTCTCCAAGTTACACCAGCTAAGGTAGTTGGGGTCCAGTTGTAACTCAGTACCGTGTTTTTCCTATTTTACGGACCGGAGCAGTGTAGCTTATACTTTCAATTTCAATCTGTGACTGTATATGCGTCCATATAAATTGAACTGAAGACTTAAGCTATGCTATACACATGTTGACATCAGGTTTTGTTTTAGACAGAGTCTAAAGTTATATTGACGTCTGCATGCCATTAATTGACACCATTTATTTACATATACCTAGGTATAAAAGTAGCTTAAGTATTTAGGGATAATTTTTCACTCAAAATAACTGAGTGCTTTTTATGGTTATTTTTTTAACTTTTGTGAAATCGCATCGCAGCGCCACCTACCGGGTCCAAATGTGAATCTAGACCCATTCAAACACACACACAAAATTCCATTAAAATCGGTCCAGCCGTTTAGGAGGAGTTTGGTTACAAACACGTACAGAAGAATTATATAAAGATAGTTGTACCTTACACGTGCTTTGCGATGGTCCGTCTATGAGGCGCCGATGTTGAATGTCCTTCATATCTATATACATAGAAATATCTATTATAACGCTAGTATTTTTTTCGGACCAAAAACAGTATAGGTACATATTATGTACTCCCCCGTATGAATAAATACCGAATAGCGGCGAATTAGCTTTATCACATCTAATAACTCGTAATTCTTATTCATAAACATATCTTAGCTTTTACTGACATGCTTAACGAGCGGATAACTTAACTCACCAAATTCGGCATATAGAGATTGGTTAACTTTCCCACACCCAGAGATAACCTTGTCCAACTGCTATCCACATAATTTCAAATACACGTACCTATACCAACAAAAAGTTCGATTGGACGCGAGAAATTTAAAAGCTGAAAGAGAATTTCAGAGAGAATCTAAAAATCGCAAGCGGAAGCACATAACATGCTCTCAGCATGATAGTGTCAGCTGATGGAATATGACAGATTTACATCCATGTTTGGTACAGTTTGGACGCAGTGCTGCCGTGCGTTTAATGAAAAAGGGTGGATAGCTAATATGGATAATAAGATATATTTATGAATAATAAAAGTTATCAAACGAACAATTCCACTATCCGTCTACTAACTATCAGATGGGTTAAAGAGCGAATAGGGCTTTTTTATTAATACCGCTGTTACTAACAGCTTACTTCAAAATGAGAAGCTACATTTGAATTACATTATGCACAAGGCGCTAAATATGCTAAATACGTCCCTGATCTATTTTCGACAGCAAATTATTAATTTATTAGAACTTCACATTTAATGCCCAAGACACATGTGCAGAATTTACTGGGCGGCAAAATTAGAATATTCCTATGTGGTAATAATATGTGCAGGTACACATGAAAATTCTGCGCTGAACGCAGCAAATTGGAACATGTCGATAAGGCAATATAAATAAAAAAGACTTGGATGCATCGAATATTTATGTATAAATATTAAGCTTCATGAATCGCTATACTTGCGGAATAATTCGTCGGTGGTGTTGGAGCACTTTGAATTTCGGCGCAGATTTCCTGGTCGTCCGACACCTTAGGTAAACACACCGACACGTTTAGCCAGGATCCCTACGTTATCCCCCTTTTCCAAAATCCCTTATTTGACATAATCTCTCATTTTTTTCTTCTCTTTTTCCAAAATCTCCCGAGACGGAATCCCATATGCCTAAATCTCCCACAAGCAAACTAAACATTGCATATACCCAACCCTGCACCTACTCCAAATCCTACAGTCGCCAGAAGCAGGGGGGCAGCATGCCTCCTACACGCTTATCACTTTTTAGCACCATTTTTAGGTGCCCCGGCGACAGAATTAATAACACCATCTAAAAATTGGGGATTTTCTCTTAGGATCTTTTCAAGTATCTAAGGGACTTCAGCATAGGGGTTTTTCGAAAGCGGATTTTGGAAAAGGAGATTTTCATCACCAACTCGCCTAAAAGAGTATGGGACAACTAGAGATGCTGCCAGCCTGGCAGTTGTCTATCCGGCCCCGGAGCATCCGTTCTGCTGAGAATATCGCAGCTGTGACTGAAGATGTCTCAGTTGTCTCACAGCTCATGCAATTGGGCATGAGTCGGCGGTCTTTACAGAGAGTTTTGATGAAAGGCTCTAAGATGTTCCTTACAAAGTGTATGCAGCACATCAGGTGTTAGCTGTTGACCGCCGAGCGCGTCCTACGTTCCATCCGTCATAAATCTCGACCACGAAGGAGACAACTTACATGCATACATACATTTTCAATGGCCCGCTTATCCATTAAGTGGGTGAGAGTTGGAACAAACACCGAATTAAAGACTGACAACTTAGCTTTGACACCAAGTTCAGTCCTCCTAATAACAGAATGACCAAGCTGTCTCAAAATTGACCCAGCCTGACCAATCTTACAGGAAAACTCTACATTGCTCCTTCCATCACTCGTGAATAAGACCCCGAGATACTTAAACTTCTTCGAGACAACTTTTCATCGAGCTTTTCATCGAAAATAATATTGATCGACGATGCCCATTTCCATCTCTTCCATCTCAATCCTTAGACTCTTAAAGCCCTCAAAGAGAATATCCGTCAAGAAAGCGAGGACATATCGCGGGAAGTTCTGGCAAGCATCGATATCATTTTCGCGGCTTAATAGAAACAAATTAAGACATCAGACAAACATATGTAATCCAATAGCAGAATCAAAGTTTTTCATTTATAAAAAAAAATCGAAAGACAACTGTTGCGGCGTCTTGTACATACAGCAGTGTTTTAGTCGTTAGTGTTTATATATCTTAAGTCAGACCTGTGAAAGCTTCTTAGCTTATGATAATGATGAACCAGAGTGCAGCAAACGCTCAAAGTCGTTAACCCCAATAACGTATTTATACTTTTCTGAAACCATTCCTTATACCTGGTTTGCCTACACCTGCAGCCTACACAATTATACATGCTGCTTCCGTTGAAATAGATTCTGTAAAGCTTAAAGCTTTATATCAGTAGACGGCGCTACTTCCTAGATAAATAAAAAGAAGCAAATTTTTAAGACGAAAAAACAGCTGCAGCCTTGTCTAACGAAAACGAGCTGCAGAGAAACACATTTTTTTGTCCTTAGATTGTGTCAATGTAAATAAATTCAGAAAGTATTTTAACAGCTAT
The DNA here is from genome assembly GCA_949372485.1 of Cheilosia soror. Taxonomy (NCBI): domain Eukaryota; kingdom Metazoa; phylum Arthropoda; class Insecta; order Diptera; family Syrphidae; genus Cheilosia; species Cheilosia soror. The sequence goes on along the minus strand of OX443561.1, from coordinate 137,265,778 downwards.
GGAGTCCAATGAGGTCAAGTACGGATTTATTTAAGTAGGTAATATACCTGGAAGGGTTGTAGGTACCTAAAGCTTTTTCTTAATTTCGAAAAAGAGTTTTGGCTAAACATACGTAACAGCCTAGCTATTCTAAATCGTAACGAGTTCAGTTTCGATTTCAAATTAAATTGGAATTCCATTTCATTGAAGCCATCCATACCCAGCTAACTGCCCCTTTCATTGTTCTGGTAAATCAGCCCCTTTTGAATATCTGCTGGTTTGTTACGGTCCACTTTAGCGATTCGGAATACCGAGTTCCAGCCGACTCATGGAGATGGTCGTGGGGGGTAAGATGGTATTAATTGGGCGCCACGCGATTTACCCAGCGTTCCGAAATGCCTTCTTGAAAGAACCGCGACTATCACGAAGGTTCGCTTAATAGCTGTTATGGACTATTATATAAGTTACGTGCCCTTAAAAAAAACAACCACTCGATTATATCAACTTCAAAAATAAGAACAAGTGTAATAATTTCAATTTCGTACAAATCTGAGTAAATGTTTCATGGGTCTATTCGTATTGACTAGGGTTAATCATGATATATAAAAAAAATACACTACCCTGACCCTCCAAAAGCGCCGCAACGTTGCCACCCCTTTGTGTACATATAAAACGAGGTTTAAGACCAATTCATAACTAGATGCGTTGAATTACGCCCCCTTAACTCAGATCTACGAACAGAACCACAACACTAAATAAAAGAATATAAGGATAATTAAGATAAAAACTTATACTAGATAATTATGATAATAATTATGGTAATAATTGAAAGGATAAACCAAATAATTATAAAAAAAAAATATAAGTACTTAGAACAAAAGCAGATTCCACAAATCAAGTTAAAGGTAAAGAAAATAAGAATAAAGAAAAGATGTAAAAAAAAAAAAAAAAACGCGAATCAGCCTGGGATTCGATTCTCCAACATCGCACGTAACAAGCCAACACGTTCGCACAACTCCAACCAGCTACTTTACGATTTCTGCCCGAAATTGTCTGGATTCCAGCGGTTTTTGCGTCTCAAATGCAGATAAGAGCTTTACGTTTATATTATATAGGTACATACGAGTATACATAGAGATTCCACTTTATGTGCTTATAGCGTGATGTGGGGGGACACCCAAGGTCATTTCTCGAGGAAGGAAAACCTCAGACTTCCACACTGCCTGACGGACAGATGAAACAATTAATAATTAAACGGGAGTATCCGTCTATATGTTTCTTGAATATTCAATTCGGTGTTTCACTGACAGCACTAGACACCATATGCACTTGTAGTAATTATTCTACTTGATTATATGTACTACGATAATGTAGCAGAATATAGATTGTAGTATATAGTTTTTTTTGATTTTAAATGATTTTAAATTGATTTCGTTTCTATTGTGCAGCCGCACAAATCACTTAGGTATATACAGATGATATGTACAATATATCGACAAAATCACAGACTCTCACTTTATCGGAACTCGGACACTCGGTCACTGCTCTATATTAGCTTGCACACTCTACTCGAACTGATCTCCAAAGTAATCCCTGGGCACGACTCTAGCCTAATTTTTCTCTGTCATTTTGACCTCTAAGAAACGACGAAGATGAAAAGAGAAGAAATTAATAACTAAAGCTAAGCTTTACTGTGGTTTCGAACCTGTGTCCCTCGGATCAATCAGAATTATTTACTACTTATAGTAGGTACATCAGGAGAGAAGCGGAGGTGAAAACTTTTAGTGTCATCCTATCCATAACATTCCTCCCTTCCTTTCAGAAGTTTTCACCGATTAAGCTATAACTTCTGTGGGGTTATAGATTTTCAAGTCCTTCACGTTCCAAATCCCGGCGCTCTTCCCATCCTTTCCTTGCAGTTCATATGTCCACCCTGACACTTTCCGAAGGATTTTAAAAGGTCCTATATAGGTAGGTGCTAATTTAGCAGTAAAATACTTGGACGCATCCGACAACACAAAATTTCGACGCAAAACTAGATCATGGGGATAGAACTGAACATCCCGACGACGGAGGTTAAATTGTCTTGCGGAACTCTGAGCCGAAAGCTGCAGCCTTGAACGCACATCATTGATTACTTCCCCTAGAGACTTATGCCACGCATGTTCTCCCTCGCGCTCTACGAGGAATCCATCAGATGGGATCGATGAATTGGTTCCCTTTAGCGGCATATCACGACCAAACAAAACAAAATACGGATTTGTTCGTAAAACTTCGTGAGTGGATGTTCGAATTGCACACGCAACCTTTGGTAGAAGTACGTCCCAAGTCCTATGGTTATCTGCCACGTAGGCCCTAAGCTTAGTTTTCAGAGTTTGATTCACTCTTTCGGCGGGGTTGGCCTGCGGGTGGTAAAATGCCGTAAAGTTAAGAGTCACTCGATAGGTCGTAGCTAACGCGGAAAACTCGCGACTTCTAAACTGCACTCCGTTGTCACACACTATCCAACGGGGTACCCCAAAAAGAAGAAACACATTTTCTTCCATAATCGTGGCAACGGCTTTTGCAGTAGCGGAGCGTAGAGGAAAGAATAGGGGGAACTTCGAAAAGTAGTCAACTACTGTGAGAATATGGCAGTACCCCCTAGTCGAACGAGGAAGGTGTCCTACCAAATCTATACACAACATCTCCCATGGTTTGGTGACATTCCCTCTCGAAAGCATCAACCCGGCAGGTCGCTGAAGGTCCGGTTTGACGGTTTGACACACCATACACTTGCGGACATATCCCGCTACCTCCTTTCTCATTTTAGGCCAATAGTATCGAGCTGACAATTTGTCCAAAGTTTTTCGCACGCCCCCATGACCACCAAGAGTGTCATCATGATACTCCTTGAGCAAGTCAGCTCGCTTGCTTTTTGCGACTACGATTTTCCACTTTTCCCCCTCAGGCTTGAAATTTGATAGCCTAGTTGCCACATACTTGTAGAGCACTTCACCTTCTACTCGCCAATTTGGAAAGTTGTCGGGGCTTATTTTTACTGACCGCAGCATGCGGCTGTACCACTCGTCTTGTGTCGTTAACGTTTCAACCGCGTGTTCCGGTACCGCTCTCGACAAAGCATCTGGCACTAAATGCTCTTTCCCTTTTCGGTGAATAATGTTAAAATCGTATTGCTGCAACTTCACCGCCCACCTGGCCAGCCTACCCTGTGGGTCCTTCAAGTTGTTAAGCCACACCAGGGAGTGGTGGTCTGTCACCACCGTGAAAGTACTCCCTTCCAAATAAGGTCTAAGCTTTTCTACAGCCCATAGAACCGCTAAGCACTCCCGCTCGGTGGTAGAAAAGTTACGTTCCGTTTTGGATAACGTTCTGCTTAGATAGCAGATCACGCTTTCCCCGCCACCATCGTCTTCTTGTGTCATAACGGCCCCAATACCATACCCAGAGGCGTCGGTATGAACCACAAAGGGTTTGTCGAAGTTTGGGCAGGCTAGAATTGGTGCGCTCACTAACTTAGCCTTCAATGTGCGAAAAGCATTCTCGCAAGCATCACTCCAAACGAATTTTTTTTTCTTCCTCAAAAGCTCCGTAATGGGAGACGTTAAATTTGAAAAATTTGCCACGAACCGTCGATACCACGAGACCATCCCAATAAAGCGTCGTACACTAGTCACTGAAGTTGGACGTGGAAATTCCACCATACTTCGCACTTTATCTGGGTCTACCAAAAGCCCTTTTTGGTTCACAATATAGCCCAAATATTTAAGCTCTGGTTTGCAAAAGTCGCATTTGTCCTTGCTTAAAACCAAGCCCGCTGCTCTAAGGCGTCGCAGTACCTCCTTCAAAACTGATAAGTGCTCCTCAAAACTGTCTGTCACAATGATAACATCATCGAGATAGACGAATACGTGCGGCTCGAGATCTGCTCCGATAACCCTATCGATGAAACGCTGCCAGGTCGCAGGTGCATTATGTAACCACAAAAGGCATGCGGGTGAACTGAAAAAGCCCCTTTCCGGGTATAGTGAATGCCGTATATTGCTTAGATGCTTCAGCTAAAGGAATTTGCCAATAAGCAGATTTAATATCCAACGACGAGAGGAATTTGGCGTTCCTCAACTTATCGAGCGTCGCCGACACGTATGGAATTGGATACGCATCGCGTACTGTCACCCTATTCACTTTTCGGAAATCCACACAGAACCGAAAAGTCCCATCCTTTTTCTTAATCAAAAGAATTGGAGATGACCAAGGGCTGGAAGACGGTTCAATTACCCCCGCATCTAGCATCGCTTCCACTTCCCGGTTGATATTTGCTTGCACTACGGGAGACACAGGATAATATCTTTGTTTGATGGGTTCGGCATTAATATTAATAACATGTTCGACAAGATTTGTGCAACCCAATTTACCATCCTCATCAATAAAAGCTTCTTGAATTACCTTGTCTAATGCGGCCCTATCACAACTGGACATATGAAATTGATCCTCGATAGCACATATTTCATTAGCAAAATACCATACTTGGTTTTTCAAATCCGGTAATATCGAGAATATTTCCCAAAAATCTGCGCCCAAGATAAGGCGATGTGGTAGATTAGGGATCACTAAAAGCTCAATAACCCTAACCTGGTCTCGAACCCTAATAGGAATCTGAATAGCGCCCAACACCTTAACCCTAGCACCATTCGCCACCGTTACCGCCTCCTCCGTGGACAACTTCAATTCTAAATTGAAAACACTCAGTTGGTCCCAACCTGGACCACCGAGAACTGAAGTGGAAGCCCCAGAGTCTAACAGACCTACCATCTTCAACCCATAAATATCGACTTCTAAATATGGCCGCCTGTCATTATTCTTTCTAATCAATAAATAGTTCGCTGTCATTCTATCCACTCCGTAAGATTCATTACTCGCTTCGCCTTTCCCAATTGAATTCCCCAAAATGTCCCCTATCTTGGCGGGCTGTTCTAGTTCGCAACTCAACGGCCCGCTGCCTATTGAGTTGTGCCGCCGTTTCCCGCGGCCCTACACCGGGAACACTGACTGCGTGTCACACCTTCCGCATTGCAACCATAACATCGTAAAGGTTGCGGACAAGACGCGGCGATGTGTCCCTGTGCCCGACATCGAAAGCAAATTAGTGGCCTACGAATACCCTGCGAAGTGCTGGCAATAACTGATATATCCGTCGCTGCTACGTCGAGGTAAGAAAGATCTGGCTCCAGGAGCAGTACTTGGTTCCTAGATGGTGGAGGAACATAGCTTTCCACAAGGTACCTTGTTGCTTCTAATTTTCGGCCAACTTCAACTAGCTGATCTAAGGACGAGATTTCTTTCAGCGCCAGCTGTGTTTGATAAAATGGACTTAAGTTTTTCTGCACTACTTTTAGTTTGATCGCATCCGTACAGGATTCGTTAAGCCTAGAGAATAAGCCAATCATGACACTGACGTACATCCCAATGGTCTCTGAACGACCTTGTGTCCGACGTCGAATTTCCTCCCAAAGCCGATCGTCATATCCTGGAGGGAGAAATTCAGCTCGAAGCCTATCAACTAGCTCTGCCCAGGTCTTAATAGAAGGTTTATTTGCTCTAAACCAAATTGTGGCCTTCCCCTCAAATAAATCGTACGCTGAACTAAAGAGATCTGATTCGGAGCAGTTTCTCGCTTCCCGCAGTTCTTCAACTTTTTCTAAAAAGCATGTCACTGATTGATCTGGTTCTCCATTAAATTTTAGTCCCCACTTCATAACGGGTACGGTTTTACCCCCCTGAAACGAAAGTGGAGACGAAGTAGCCTGAGGTTGAATGTGCAAACTAGGCAAATCCAGTAGGGAAACGCCTGCTTCTTGGGGTTGGTTAACTGTCTCATCCCGTTTTTCGCTGACCTCCCAATTGACCGCATTGGCCTTAAGATCAACTTCAGCTAATAATTCGACCACCTTGATTCTACTTGCGAGAACGAAATCGATTTCCTCCTTCTCCTGAGCTATCATCCGACCCAGCCTCCTAACTACCCATTCTGATTCAGCACCTATCTTTTTGTATTCTCCACACCTATCATCCCCGACAAAATCACTAATTAATGCTTCTAAATCGATTAAGGTTGATGTAATCGCTAACTTGTCCTCATCGAAAGAAAAAGGATAGTCTGGTAACAAAAAACTACTGTCCCTTTTTAGAGCGGTTCTTAGCATCTTTCTCATATCGGAGACGTTCGAAGCACTAAGCCCTCTGATCTTCAGCTCATACTGTAATTCGTCAGAGCTTAATCTATTAACTTCCATATTTGGAGTCTGAGGTTTTCCTTACTTACACGAAACGACAAGAACACAAGTTAAATATGACCAATCGTTACTCACAATCAAAGTGGTTATAATAGCCGTAATCCAAACAAATTCGGTAGATGAACCGAAACAATTCTAAAAGTTTGGCTTTTTTTTTGTTTTTTTTTCTTATTACTGTGTGCCCCACGTTGGGCGCCAAAAATGTTACGGTCCACTTTAGCGATTCGGAATACCGAGTTCCAGCCGACTCATGGAGATGGTCGTGGGGGGTAAGATGGTATTAATTGGGCGCCACGCGATTTACCCAGCGTTCCGAAATGCCTTCTTGAAAGAACCGCGACTATCACGAAGGTTCGCTTAATAGCTGTTATGGACTATTATATAAGTTACGTGCCCTTAAAAAAAACAACCACTCGATTATATCAACTTCAAAAATAAGAACAAGTGTAATAATTTCAATTTCGTACAAATCTGAGTAAATGTTTCATGGGTCTATTCGTATTGACTAGGGTTAATCATGATATATAAAAAAAATACACTACCCTGACCCTCCAAAAGCGCCGCAACGTTGCCACCCCTTTGTGTACATATAAAACGAGGTTTAAGACCAATTCATAACTAGATGCGTTGAATTACGCCCCCTTAACTCAGATCTACGAACAGAACCACAACACTAAATAAAAGAATATAAGGATAATTAAGATAAAAACTTATACTAGATAATTATGATAATAATTATGGTAATAATTGAAAGGATAAACCAAATAATTATAAAAAAAAAATATAAGTACTTAGAACAAAAGCAGATTCCACAAATCAAGTTAAAGGTAAAGAAAATAAGAATAAAGAAAAGATGTAAAAAAAAAAAAAAAAAACGCGAATCAGCCTGGGATTCGATTCTCCAACATCGCACGTAACAAGCCAACACGTTCGCACAACTCCAACCAGCTACTTTACGATTTCTGCCCGAAATTGTCTGGATTCCAGCGGTTTTTGCGTCTCAAATGCAGATAAGAGCTTTACGTTTATATTATATAGGTACATACGAGTATACATAGAGATTCCACTTTATGTGCTTATAGCGTGATGTGGGGGGACACCCAAGGTCATTTCTCGAGGAAGGAAAACCTCAGACTTCCACACTGCCTGACGGACAGATGAAACAATTAATAATTAAACGGGAGTATCCGTCTATATGTTTCTTGAATATTCAATTCGGTGTTTCACTGACAGCACTAGACACCATATGCACTTGTAGTAATTATTCTACTTGATTATATGTACTACGATAATGTAGCAGAATATAGATTGTAGTATATAGTTTTTTTTGATTTTAAATGATTTTAAATTGATTTCGTTTCTATTGTGCAGCCGCACAAATCACTTAGGTATATACAGATGATATGTACAATATATCGACAAAATCACAGACTCTCACTTTATCGGAACTCGGACACTCGGTCACTGCTCTATATTAGCTTGCACACTCTACTCGAACTGATCTCCAAAGTAATCCCTGGGCACGACTCTAGCCTAATTTTTCTCTGTCATTTTGACCTCTAAGAAACGACGAAGATGAAAAGAGAAGAAATTAATAACTAAAGCTAAGCTTTACTGTGGTTTCGAACCTGTGTCCCTCGGATCAATCAGAATTATTTACTACTTATAGTAGGTACATCAGGAGAGAAGCGGAGGTGAAAACTTTTAGTGTCATCCTATCCATAACAGGTTGTTCCCCTCCACAACCAATTCCAGTAAGTAGATAATCATGAATCAATTGTACCGAGTATTCTTTAAAGGAAAATGCAAAAAAAACTCACTTCACAGAAGGGCGGACATAGGTATACTGTATACAAGGTAGGTAGGTAGAATGTGTATTTATAGCACAAACATAAGTACATATGTAATTCCTTTTTATCTGAACCACTTTCAAATTATTAGCAGTTCAATGGCAACACCCCTCCAACCTGCGTTTACAAAAAAATAAATACCTAAAACTCGTATCTCAATATTCCCACAGGCATGCAATATAAAATAAATTTCTTCTTCAGTAACAAGTTCCGGAATCCTTGCTAGATCTCCTGTTAGCCTAGTAGTGAACACCTAAGAAAATATCAAAAACTCTGTCGGAATTCCCACGGCCAAAATATTCCCACAGTCCTTTGCCGTTGGAAGTTGTTTTTGTTGTTGTTGGTTTCGAGTTTCTTTTTTTCTGTTATTTTTATTCCCCTGATTGCATGGATTCGTATTATTGACTTTTTTTTCTAAAGGCATTGAACTATGGTTTTTTCTCTGTTCCCGCAAAGGGACCGTGCGTGCATCGTCGTGTAGACCGACAAGGGTGTATTTGTATGAATTTCACATGCACAAACACATTCCTTCTGTTCGAATTGGAATTTGGAAAGGAATGCAGTGGTAGCTATCGGCGGCCGGCATCTCCAGATATCCATGCTCGCCCAACATGTCGCATTCAGAAAATTTCTCGGATTTTCTTTTTCTCCTGCAACCCGAGTGCGGATGTGTACACTGCGGGCCTTTTTTCCATCCATCCCCATGCATAGGCATACATGCGCGTCTTTCCTCCGTTTCCGTTTTGACTTTTTCTTTTTATTTTTAGAAAACGAGTGTATTTTAAAAAGTATATTCAATGAATAGGACTTGTTGTTAAAGGGAAGGACACGTTGCATCGTTGTGTTGTTTTGTTTAAGGTTCTCGCACTGAATGGCATACAGGAATTGTAGAAAGGACTTTTCGAGCTGACAGTTTTAGATTTCTGTAATTTTATATGAAAGGGACTTTGTTACTGCTTGTTGGACATTCGCTCATTTTTAAAGTGAAAATGAAGGCAAAAGGGTAGGTAATCCTTGTCTGGTGTATCCCATCTTTGGACCTGAGCAATTTAACTCCTAAATGAACATGACATTTCAAATCACAAAATAGCCTTACCATATGCCCAAAATTTGTGGCATTTATGTGTCGCCCGTAAAAATGTGCGTGTCATTTTGTCCGCATGGCAGATCCGAATGACAGGCGATAACAAAGGATGCGGCTAATGTCACCCTAATGACAAGCCCACGTCGCCGTTCATTCAGTCTCAAAGCGATGAGAGGCGATAACACGGTCATCTAAATCAGTCATTTGGATCTCACAAAAATCATGTCATCCGACGATGACCATTACGCTGTAAGTGGGTCAGCACTCATCATATAATGAGCACACACATTTTTTCATGTACTCCCAAATCCCACTGTTGGTTTTGGGTGTCTGTACCCTACTGTACAATGTACGTATAGTGGGTACTCGAACTCGACGAAAATGTTGTCGGTGAAGCATCCTTATCCTCCGGAATTTCTGCTCCTGTCATGGTAACTAATCTACCACGGTTCTGATTTGCTTTGTGGCGGGATTCTGATTCCGTTCGACCAAGACACATAATGGCAACCTACATAAATTTATGAATTCGCTGCCGACGTCATTCATAGGTACCTCTGTGAAACTAATCCAAAGTTAGACCCGCCCAATCCAATTAACTCACTCACCTTTGTCTCAACCAGACTAGATAGACATAGAGAAAACGAAGACTGTGATGGGGCACTGGCATATTGCTGGTGGAGTGGAGTACCTACGAGTGAGTAATATTATTTTGCGCCACAAACTACAAAGCGATTCCACTGCATCGTTGACATTCCAAGAAACGTGTGTTTTTTACTGTTCGCCTGGTCGCTTGGAGTGTCATGAGTTTTGCGCGAAATATCATCGTGCTCGATTCGTCGCTCTGTTCGTGGCCCGAAACGCGCACTTGCTTGCCTGAATGCCTGCCTGCCTGCCTGCCATCAAAATCTAAGGAGCGTTTGTTCTCGCTCTTTCACTTTGCCGCAACAAGGCCGTGCGACAAAATGACGCGAACTTGTTTGCGTCTATTACTGGGAACGGATGAATAAAGAAACGTAGCTATCGTCCAAACACCGCAATCCACAACCACAAGCTCTAAAAAAAAAGCAGCTCTTCCGCCAACAAACAACGAAAGACAGGCAAGTGTGCGGCAATTTATTTGTCGAGCATCGCGTTCTGACAAAGTGCCGTTGCCGCAGCGCTTGCTGCACGTTCACTCCCGGCCCTCGTATTTATTTGTGAACTTAATAATTGACCAACGGGCGGGCGCACCACAATTCTCCTTAACGAGCGCACAACTAGAGCAGGAAGAGCATCATCTAGACCGGAATCTTACCAGGCTAGCAGCAGAAGCAGACAGTTGCCATCGAACTGGTATAAAGGTTGAGTGTGTTGCTCTGCGCAAAAATGCTCCACCGGCACTTTACCATCGTCTGAAAGGAAAACACACGAACCCGTCGACTCTGAAGTGTTTGTTTGTTAAATGTTTTGTATTCCATTTACCAGGCCAACAGCAAAAGTCATCCGCAACACGTCATTGGCGCTCTTTCGTGTTTTCTTTCTTTCATGTGACAGAAACAGAACGTACTTAGAGGGAGCAATATTGAGATTTGAGTGCATATTCAACTGTCGCACAGCGCCAAGTGTAGGTACGTTTAAAGTTTTTTTTTTGCGCGCAAAAAAAGCCCCAAACTGTCAGACTGACATTAAATTGACTAGTGAAATTACGTCACAGTGGAGTAACATAATTTTTATGCTCATGCTTAGCGCTCGTAAATTACAATCGCGGTTTTATTTGTCAAAATTTAAAACTTATTTCAGCAGGCGATCAGAAATATGGTGAAGGTATGCACTGGCACTGTCAGATTATGGTTTTCTGGGGAGACTCGCTCCCCCCTTTCACCTCACCTAATCGTATCGGTACGGTATCAGTTCAACAAACGGAAATAAATAGAAACCAAATGTTGTGAAGAGGCGAAGTAGGAGACCATACCATTGGTATAGGGGAAGCCAAGCCAAAGCAGTGGGAATGAAATTTATATGTGGAAATGGGAGGCCGATTTTTCATTGCTGTATGCATGAGTTAGTAGGTAGATAATGTACTAACAACTCTTGTGGGAGATCAGCAAAGTTAGGTGACTACAATAGAACGTTCGCTCATACCTATAGGGTTCCCCTTTAATTGTGTTTCATATCTCCTCCTCAACAATGTTTAATTTTATAAAGTCATTGTTAATGACGGAGAACAAGAGTGCTCTTAGTTTGCTACAGTGAAAGCCACAAATAATGGAGCAGTATGAAAAATTCAACAACAAAATTGTTGCATATTTTAAGAAGCACTTGACTATAAATACAAAGTAAAAGTGGTATAATATGAGCTATTTGCGGTATCACAATAATAATGTCGAAATAATATCTGGAAAGCCACCGATTAATAAGCGACAGGCAGTACGGATTTTGGAGCCGTCGTTGCACTGGAGACATGTTAACACATTCGCTGCCAAGCCAATTTTGGAAATATTTCTGAAGGTGAAAACGGAATATTGTTTAACTAAAAAAATGAATATATTTTCGTACAGGCCATATCATTCAAATATGAATGACACAATGTTTCCACAATGGCCGTGTCATTCATATGTGAATGACGGGACATTAGCAAGAAAAGGCCGTGACATTCAATAACGCACGACAATATGAACAAACTGAATAGGGATTAATGAGCCTGGCCTCTGGCGATCATAACTGTGTACTTAGTTTAAGACATGATGGAAAAATATGCCAGATATAAACAAACGAACAACAAATCTTGCAAAAAAAAAACAGAACAAAAAATCAACTTTTTTTCACTTCCGATATTTTTCGAAAAATTCAAATGGGACATTTCATGTCATTCATTTTAGAATGTCATGGCATTATAGAGACATGTAACACAAATATAAATGACGTGGCCCGCACAGAAACATGAGTGTCATTCATATTTGAATGACGTGGCAGTGAATGTGTTAAGCTACCTAACGCACTAATGGACGCAACACGCAAGCTGTTCAATTGCACGGACTGAACACAGCGAATCCAGAGCCGTAGCCTTGGGCATATCAAAGGCATTTGCTTGAGTCTGGCATAGTGCCCTATTAGGCAAGTTAGCGTCTTTTGGATTGCGACAACAACTCTGCGGATGGATGCAAGATTTTCTTCTGGTAAGATCCATATAAGTTGTTGTTGTTGTTTGCTATAAATGCAGGAGTGCCCCAAGGATCTATTCTTTCTCCAACTCTATTTATTCTCCACATCAACGATTTGCTTGTATCGATAAATAATAATATCTATAGCTTTGCTGATGACAGCACTCTTATATCCTCCATTTAGTGGTTCTGCGAATGCGGCTACATCACACAGTCAGAGATGAACAAATTAGTCCCATAAATGATGATCTGGACAAAATCTTGAAGTGAGGAAAAGACAACTTGGTTCTATTTAATGCAAACAAGACTCAGCCCACAACATTCTCTAGAAAAATGCATCAACAGTTCCTCAGATCCAAATGGATGACCATCCAATCCATCCCAAGGACTCAATGCACCTTCTAGGAGTCACAGTCAATTCAGGAAACACATGGCAGGACCACATATCCCATATCGCAAGATCGGCGTCCGCTAAGTTGAGCTACCTATTTAGAGAAAAGAGGTTCTTTAGTCCCAAGCAAATTCTCCTTCTCTACAAAGCACAGGTTAGAGCTCTGCCCCAAACCATTCACTTAACCTACTTGACAGCAAAGACTTATTTGATTTATTGGAGACCCTACACTCACATCGAATTTACAACCGTTGGTGCACAGAAGACAAGTCGCTGACCTTTGCTTGTTCTATAGTTACTGCCATTGTAGATGTTCCGAGGAACTAAAACACATTATCCCTCGAAATGCAACTTTTGGGCGCCCCACAAAACAGGCTGCTAACGCTCATGACAATACAGTACACTTGACAACCGCGGGGACATCATCTTTCCAAAACTCCTTCTGTTACAGGACAAGCAAACTTTGGAACTCGCTTCCTGGGGATATTTTTCCAGAAGAATACAATTTGCAGCAATTTAAGTGCAGAACTAGCACATATCTGCAAGCATCTCGGGGCGCTGTTGAAGCGTTATAGGTTCGCCTTTCACGGGAGAAGTATTTAAAAAAAATTATAAGACTGTCAAATTCTATTCATTAAATTTAGTTAAATTTAGTTAGGGCGCAGTAGGGCAGTCGTTAGTGTGCTGGACTACTGTGCGAAGGATCCCAGGTTCGATATCCGGAAAAACACAAATTACATCTTTTTTTCTACTGCGCCACCTCTCGCGAACGTCTGATAAACTTTCGAGAGTATGACATGACTGTCCTGAAAAAGATTCTCAATTCAGCCGCTCGGACTCGGAATAAAATTGTAGGTCCCTTCCATTCGTCCCAAAAATAGAAACTCACACAAACGAATGGTTGCGAGAAGCTAGGCCTAGAGTGTCTTCCGCCTGTTGCGCCAACTACTTATTTATTTATTTTTAAATTTAGTTAAAATGCGTTCAATTGAACTGAAGTTCAGATTACATACATTGTGAAACCGGACTTAAACTCAAGTTCTGGTTCAGTTGAACTATAGTTTAAACTTTTACTGTGCAACTGGGGGTAAGCTTTAATTATTTCGGGCAGTTTATCACGCCTTTTGATCTTTAGGTAGTTACTAAAAATAATTTTGAGTGAACATTTTTGAAACTATAGCTTCCTGTATTTTTTTTTATTAAAAATAAACCCTTTAATAGAAAATCCTCATGACAAACAAATATGCATTGTCGTAAAGTAGATACATAGTTCTGAAGTGCCATATATTCCGTCTTGAGCAATCCACGACGAAGGTACATATGTGGATATTGTACTCCAACAAGTCCTAAAAAATCCGTAACTTATTTTTAGACTTGCTTTTCCGCCGACTTTGAATACCTACATGCCAATGCTATATCTGTGTAAATCTATACCTACATGTGGAGCATATCTACACAAACGCACAATCAAAATCATCTTCTCCCAGCATAAAGAGCAAGACATCGAATGCCGCACGAGAGTGTGGGCCCTTATGCCGTTCAACAGACTATCACTATTGAAGGGAATCCAAATGCACCATGGCTGTTCCGTGGCCGTGCACATATAAAGGGAACGTAACAACAGAAGCATTATGCTACAACATAAGTCTACCTACGGACCATTTCTGAGGTCCTGATCGGCGGTTTAATCGTATAAACCTTCCCTAGCGCCCGTAGGGAATTTTCTCACGTTAGTCCTTTGCAACCAAGTCGCCCTGGAACGGGAACAGCCAGCATACAACAACTAAAAATGCTTCCTCTGCCCCCTGGATAAATAACAAGAATCGTCTGATGAGGCAAGGCGCAAGGCCCTTCACATGAAGGGCTTCAGCTTCAGCAGACTACAAGAACAGCTGACGTTAAACAAAATCTCCCTCTCAAACATAATACATAACTTGTTCTTATTGTATCTCGTCTGCGGGGGAGGGACTGCGGGAATTGAAGGAGAAATTACCAAACAGTTAAAAACTAACAAAAAAAAAATCCAACAAAGAGATAAAGAAGAAAAAGTGTGCATGTGGCTCTGCCACCACCGCCACGCTAGGAAAAGAGAAAAGAAGCAACCACACGACAGAGCGGCATACCACGCAACAGCACGAAAGTATGACGACAAACGACTCAGTCGGATATACCTACAATTTTTTCTGTGATCCTAGCATCTTGTATACCGTAAAAATCTGTTGGCATCATTTCCCAAAAATCTCTCATCTCTCCCTGCGAAAGGGGACACGGATTTGGTTGGTTTCTCTTTTCTACTGTCTGTTTGTTGCAATGCAACAAGCAGAAGCAGCCAGCATGTTTTCTTTTGTTGCACAGGAATTCGGCTATCATGAAAAACACAAGCTGGTTGCATTGCATCTTGGATGGATGGTGTTGGTATAGGGTTTTTTCATAATAAAGAAGGAGAAGGAGACGGTTTGGTTTCACATTCACGTCCATGTCAGTATTTTAGTGATTCCTATTGCCTTGTGGGATGCTGAAAGCAGATATAACTGTAATCGCCTTTGTCAAAAATCCTTAGGGAAAACCTACGTACAGTCAAAATCGCTTACAACGACATCGGTTATAACGACGTATCGGTTATAACGACCAAATTCTTAGGTCCCGGCTGAGCTCCATTATAAACCCATTGAATAACAAATCGTTTACAACGACATCGCTTACAACGACATATCGCTTACAACGACCGATTTTTTCCTTGTTTTGAAATAAAATATTGGTTATAACGACTAAGATCGACGCAGCTGTTTGTGCGACTGCATTTTTTCTGAAACGGTAAACTATTTATGGGTCTGTACATGCGATGTATCTGTCTAGACATGTTACAGCTCAGCGTTTGTTGAGATATTATTATTCTTTATTTTTGCGCTTAGTATTGGTTTTGAGTTTGTTCAATAGTAGGTGGGGAAATTAATTAGTGCAAATTTTTCTGTGTGACGAGTGGTCGAAGAGTTTTGATTTTATTCGGTTTGCATAAAGTTATCTCGTATGTATGTACATATATCTGTCTGGTACAAATAAAAACTATAAAAATAAATAAAAAATTTAAAACAGATTAATTTATGTATGCACCTTGATATCGGTTACAGCGACCTATCGCTTATAAAGACCAAATCCGTCAGTCCCTTGAAGGTCGTTATAACCGATTTTGACTGTAGTTTAACTTTAGTCTAAGTACTCGCTTGTATATAGCAAAAAATTCCATGTAAATCTGCCAAATTATTTTTGAGAGCTAACATTTTTAAAATCCAATATTCAATGAAATTTTCCGATTCAAGTCCAATCGTCAGCGCAACTTCCACCAAAATCACTAACTTTCGTCAAATTCCATTAGAAAAGCTCAAGCTATGCCCACAACTGCAAAATCAACTCAAAGCCATTGGAATTCGACACATCGCTGGCGATCTACAAAAAGCATTACTGACAATCAAACGCAAGGAATTCATCAACGCAAGAGATCGGATTGACATTCCACATGGACTGTTCGGTTTGAGCTTGGAAAGCTTCAATGGCCGTCTAAGGGAAAACACAGTTTACATCGATGTTCTGCAATTAGTTTGCAAGGAAACCCTTGAAAAGGCCAAGTTTTGCATTGTTCTGGACGATTTGCACGATTTGGTATTGAGGCTATTCAATGGATTTGAAAATATGAAAACGGAGCCGATTTTGAGGGCAATCTCGTAAGACTGCTCAATTCGTAATACATGTAGGTAGTTCATTTTTAATGGTTTCCAATTTCAGAGACTCTGCGAGTCTTCTGAAAATCAGCGAGACTATTACAGCCGACTTTAAGAAGAACTCTGACACTTTGCGGAAACTGCGAGACAAACTGAACGCATTCAATGTACGCGAAAAGAACGCCATCGCTTACATGAACAGTCAGGTGTGTGAAGTGCAGAGTAAGTACGTCGAAGCAGAATTAGGTATGTGCATCCTTTTTGTCTATAAAGACTTACATCTGTATAGTACTTTCATACTGTAGTTGTCGATCCAATTGAATTTCGCTACAAACTGAGTTTTCACTATCGAACAACTGAGCAGCTTAAGGAGATGCTTTGCCAAGCCGAAAAAAAGCTCTTGAATACTTTAGACGATATAGAGTGGTATCGCCATAGGGAGGACATTGCCAATAATTGTGGCAGCAGTAGGCAGAGGATTGAAAATGATGTTTGTTCTCTAATAAAGTCTATGACAATTGAACATGATTATCAAGAATTCTTGCACAGGTATTAAAATCAAGTCTTGAGGAGATCACCAAGAAGTATGAACGTGAGTATGACTACTTGGACGGTCAAATAACTTACAAGAAAAATAGCATCCACCTTATGCAAGGTCAGTACACGGATTGCCTGGGGAGAATGCAATTTTTCGCCACTGAAATGGTAAAGTTAAGGAAATGGGAGGAAGCATGGAATACGAAGGTAAATTAATTTATTGGTCATACTTATAAACATTTTTGGTGTCATTTTCCACTCAAAATTGTAGCCTACAAAATATTTAAGCTAAAAGTTAAAAATTATTATTAGTGAGATCCGTTGACTTTTAGTGTTTTTCTAATTAAATTCAATTTAAGAATAATTCTCAAAAAGTCGTTGAAATCGTTGAAAAGAAGACAGAAAGGAAAAGGACGCGAAGGAATAAAAAGAAATGATAATCAAGACTGAGTATCCAAATTCATTGTAATGACTCGATTATGGTGTTTATATACTATGTAACAGAATAATAACGACTTTAGGAGAAATTGAAGTCTGCATGTTTTTATAAAAAGACCAGATGTATATTAACCTTTGTTAAAAATAGGTGCGCTTTTCTGAAACCTCGCCAGTAGTTGCTAGTATGTAGTTGCCAGTTGAGGCACATTTCACATGCAGTTACATCAAACATTTTATAACCAAATGGCGTGGAAGCCGCTTTTTCGACATCAAGATCAAGTGTGTAGTTTTATGTAGTATTAGGTATAGTACTACCAAAAATGGCAACACTGTAAAGCTACGATTACACGGCGGACCAAATGACAAGAATTTTGTGCCATTAGAATGACGGAAAAAAATGGCCGTGTGATCGCTCTTTAATGACGCCTAGGACATATGACTACACTTTTTGGCTGTTGCGTCATTTAAATGGCAGCGTCCAAAAAATGACATACTTACTTACTTAGATGGCACTACAGTCCGGGGTGGACCTGGACCTCAACCAACACGCTTCTCCAGTTATCACGATCTTTGGCTAACTGCCTCCAGTTGCGCAATCCAAGGCCCCTTCCACTTGTGCGCTTCACCTAAGGCGAGGTCGTCCTCTACTGCGTTGTGCCTCCGGGTTGGAATCGAAGACTCTTCGGGCCGGAGCGTTGCTGTCCATTCGCTCTACATGTCCTAGCCATCTTAGTCGACTGATACATATGTACTTTTCTGACAAGGTCGATGTCGCTGTAAAGCTCGTAGAGTTCGCTGTTAAATCTCCTCCTCCTGCAAAGCCCGTCAACGCAAACGCCATACAGCAGGACTGGGATAATGAGGGTCTTATATAGAGTCTCCTTGATGGTGTTTCTCGACAAGGCCTTACTAATCAATTGCCGTCTTAGGCCAAAGTAACAGCGGTTAGCAAGTGTAATTCTTCGCTTGATTTCTGATGTTATGTCATTTTCAGAATTTCCAAAAAAATTACAAAAAACGAAATTCATGCAATGCAATTTTTCTACGCAAATGACAAATGACGCAGTATTTCATCTGTGCTTGCTTTCATTTGGATTTTTGTATCGTGGCGAAAGGACGTGTAAATAATAATTAATAAACTTTTATTGTTGTGTTGTTCGGTATACCTATTGAGAGAAATGGAATACGAACCATCGCCGTCAAGTGCCGACAATTTGGACTATTCAGCTGTGAATATGAAAATAATACACAAGGTACAAGCCAGCTTTGCCATTTGACTGCTTTCCAGTCAGATCTGACTGGATTGATATGCATTTAGCTGGAAGATTTTTTAAAATCCAGCCGGCTGGTTTTTTAGCTGTATACGAATTTTGTTTGACTGTTTTTAAATGTTTCGTGTAATATCACTTTTCTATCAATATAAATTTTTAAATTCAAAGTGGAAATAGAAAAAAAATAAAAAAACGAACAAATATTGCTTAAATTTCACTATTTTTGTTGCTCTGAGCTTGGAAGCATATCCCACTCATATAATTAACCAATTTATGCGTTTGCATTTGCACAAGTACTTGCCTTTGCCAACTTACAAACAAATATTTGAAACTGAAAATTTAGCAGTTGTGTGAGGTTCAACTTTCCTATACCGGCCGAAGTAACAAAATAATTGGTTGGTACTAATATTACTTACAGAAGCAGCAATAAAATATTCGACATTATGTAGGTTGATGCAAATGATGAGGGGACAATTGAAGCGCTCAGAGATATTGCTATATAGGGTTCATTTATAAGTTAATACATTTTGTATACCCTCCACATAAAGGAATATTTCCTTTATCATTACGTTTGTAACTTCAAGTAAGAGTCACCGGATTTGACCAGGATCAAGTTCTGAATCTGAATCGATTCAGCCATGTCCATCTGCCTGTCTGTCTTTCTGATGAAAACACAATATAGCGTCAAAAGGAAAGAAATCGACCTAGGCGAATGAAATTCTGTCAGAAGACTTCTTTCTACCGTTCAGGTTGATATTGAAAATATAGGCTATATCGGTCAAGTAGTTCTGCTTCTGGTACCCCTCACCTCACACCAAACCAACATTAGGCCAATGCCCAGCCCATGCCTCACATGGCTAAATTTTTGCATGACTTGTATATGTATGCAGTGGAGGGTATCAAAAGCAACGGCCAGACCATTGATAACACTTTTACTTGTATTTTTATTTTCATGACTGGATTTTTAGCTAGATTTTTGTTTGAATTTCTTTGACTGATTTTTTGACTGGATTTTAGGTTTTTGACTGATTTTTTTCCAGTCAAATCTGACTGGAAGGCGGATTTCAAAACGGCAACCCTAGGTACAACAAAGTCGAAAAATTACCCAAAACGCAGAAAGCAGTAGTGAATCGGGATAGGAAAATTAGCCATTCGTGGAGCGACGAAGAGGAATCGCGTTTGTTGTCGCTGTGAAAAAGTAACGGGCGCTTTGGGATAGCTCAGTTCCAGAATACAAACTTCAATAATAAACATAAATAAATGGCTGCATTTCAATTTTCACTAGCAAATAGCACACAGCACACACCTTAATAAACTCACCGAGAAGAACTTTGTAAATAGCGTCGAGAACTTCCGGAATGATGCACATTATCGTTGGCTGCGTTACTCGGAAAAGAAATCGTAGCGATCGAAAACTCTCAACAGTGGTCAGATAGCGCAGCGTGATTACCTTACCATTAGTCGTGCTTCCGCTGAAACGCTCTATCGCATATTTGTGGTCTGTTCTTCGATGTGTGGCTTCACCAACCTCAACAAATAATCGAATTGATTGGCTGACATTCGAAGGACATTGCGATATACATAGTTCAGGTTCTCTTCGCGCAGTTCGCGTAGTAATCCAGGATCCAGCACAAAATCAACTCTTCTAGTGACGGCTCAACCACTTCTTTTGCCAAATACTCCGCTTTCGTCTCGTTGGCTCGTAATCAAGATCGTATTTACTCTGCAATTTCCACCATAATCGCAAAAGTTATTTTTAACATTTTTTTTTTATTATAAAAATTTTTTTCTTTTGCTTTTCACTGCTATTTAATTTAATAAAAAAAGTCGCACGTATGCGTCTTTGCCGAGATAAAAACACTAAATGACAGCAGCTATATTTTTCTCATTGGTCAATGGTCATTATACTGTCTGATCGCAAAACAGACAAATGACGCGAAATCGAAATAGCAGGAAAGGCGACATTTGTCATTTTGATAAGGAAAGTCATTACCATGTGATCGTAATTTTTTCGATCGTCATTTAATGGCATCTCAACGGAAAATTCTAAATGACTCGCAGTGTCCGTCGTTTGATTTTGGGACAAAATAGACGATGATAGTCATTTCGTGTGATCGCCATTTTTTCGAAAATGACAAATGATGAATCGTAGCTTGAATGTCACTCTAATGCGATATTTTTTCCTGACGTTACAGCGTCATTTAAATGAATCGAAAAAATGGCCGTGTAATCGTACTTTAAGCGTACTCGAGATAAGGTGATCAGAACACCGACTACACCACCCCAATAGTTAGTTAGCTGTCCTCTCTCGGTATGTATGTATATTACAATACGAGTAACGCTTCTTCCTTAACTCTCGGTTATCACAACGTGTTTTTCAGATATTTCCTTCTTCGGCTATACACAAATTTAGCAACCAAATAACTCTCCAGGTAGTTCGACAAGCTGCCGTGACATAAAGTCATCTGGCAAATAAGAGAAGCTAGGCATATACTGACCTGTTTCGCCATCTATTTATTTATTTTTATTTTTTTTTATTAAATTTCAAAACGGTACATTAACTTTTCCCAATTATTAAGAAGGAGTCATATACATAAGTAAAATATATACGGGGCGCATGTTGCCCTGCAACTTCACGGCAAACCCTCTTGCGGGGGTCATTGTTGGGGTACCTAAGTGATTCCACTGTTTATTCATTGTGGATAGAAAACGAAGTAATGCCAAATCTTTCTTATTTCATTGGGCCTTATTTCACGTTACTATTTTTTGACATAGGGTCACTTTTTCGGGCACCTGTTACGTTACATTGGGCTGCCCATGTCTACATGTAAGAATATCATTGACATATACACACTTCAAAACTGTTCGTCGAAATACTTTGGAGTCTTCGATCTGATGGAGTATGCATTCCGAATCAGTTCCTCTTCTGTGCACACAAGTGAAAGGGGAGCTAAATCAACTTGTAGTGAGCATAACTGGAGGTAGTTAGCCAAAGACCGAGCTAACTTGAGAGCGAGAGGTGTATATGTTAAGCGCCTCCCCGGACTTTAGTAAGTAAGGAAGTAAATCTTAAGAGACAGGTACGCGGTGTGTATAATGTAGTAGGTTTTAATCGTTAAAATTAGTCAAAAATATAATCGCCATAGGTATAGGGTTTACCATCAGCTCTCAGACCTTTTTCTTCGTTTTCTTCTTCGTGAACTGATGTTTCTCTTCGATTTTCTGGAAATGAAATCCACTGCAGTGAGTTTTACTGGAATTGCAACGCATCTTTACCTTTAACTTCCACGCCTGCTCCCATTCTCGGAGCTTTACCATTTCGGCTGCGAAAAATTGCATTTTCACCAAACTATCTTTACGAAGATTTCGCAGCGCTTCCATGGCATTGGTTTTGTAAGATATTTGCCCATCTAAGGTTTCATATTCACGATCATACTGCTCGGTCATTTCGTTAAGTCTTATTTTCAACATCTAAACAACAAGACTTTTATAGTGTTACATACTTAAATGTCAAAAGTCAATTTACGGGTCAATTTGACGACAGATTTTGTCTACAAAGAACTTTACGACAGAATCTGACTTCATATTGACGTCAGCATGTCAAAAGTTCACACAATTTACGACATGTGTAATAGTAAGTTTACATCGAGCTCCATTCTCTGTCGGATGCGAACACTCTCTGATACAGACTCGTCTCTACTGCGGTCTCTTTCTATTTTTTCCAAAGCCCCTTGAAGCTGCTTCTCCGCTTGGTGTAATCTATGCTCACATTGTTCCGCAGTTCGATAGTGATAGTTCAATTTGTACCGAATTTCAATTGGCTCAATAACTATGGAAAAGAAAGATTTCCTAAATTGTTACAAATATAAAAGGACTCCTCAAACCCAGCTCCGCTTCTAGGCAGTTGTGCTGCACTCCATAGACCTGACTGTTAGTATAAATTGTTGCGTTTCTTTCGTGAACATTAAATGTGTTCAACTTGTCGCGCAGTTTTTGTAAATCTTCCGAGTTCTTCTTAAAATCAACCCTTATACGCTTATCAATAGTCAAGAGTTTTTCAGAATCCCTGAAGAAATGTGTATTAAAATTGCATAAAATTACTAGAGTTTTAAATTTACTTAATGTCCTTCAAGATCACTCTCATATTGGTGCTTTGGTATCCATTGAACAGTTTTCGCAGAAGATCCAGCAAATCTTCGAGAATTATGCAAAATTTTGCCTTTTCAAGGGTTTCTCTGCAAACCAATTGCAGAACATCGATGTAGACCGTATTCTCGCTGCGTCGTGTGTAAAAGTCCTTCAAACTCAAGCCAAACAAGCCGTGAGGAATATCAACTCGATTTCTTGCGTTAATTAAATCGTTTCCTTTGATGGCCAACAACGATTTCAGTAGATCGGCAGCGATTCGTCGAATTGCAATTTCTTTAAGTTCGTTTTGCAGTTGGGGACATAGTTTGTAGTTCTTTAAGGACAATGGATTCGGATATATGGCTTGGAATACGTTTTTACTCGAACCCGGACTCGGTGATATGGGTGATAACATTTTTTTTTTGTTGTGTACTTCAAAAATATAAATAATAATATTAAGTTTCGGATGACAGACTTTTAAATATGTCGAATTCTATGTCTAAAGTAACTATACAAAGGTGAAACTGCGACTTCGAAACAATAAACAGAAAGAACCGTGACATATCTGTGACCTCCAACATCTCATCTTAATGAGATACAATTATTATACCAAGACTTCTGTTATGTTTAAACGTAGCGTTTCGTGGAGTTCTGTTAAATCTCAGAGCTGTGCTGATTCGGGGTGCTTTCTGGCATTCTTCTGCGTTTTAAAGCACTTACGCAGCTTTGTTGAAGTTTGGGGGATGATCTGTTTCGTTTCACAGGATTTAGTGGTGCCTTGTGGTGGGCACTGGAGGGCTATGATGGGGAAGCAAAATTTGGCAATAGTAAAAGTTTTACAGCGTTTTGTAACACTAATCATAATCAGCTATAGTACAAGGAAGCAGAATATTTCAGCAGAGACCTGAAGCAAAGCCCGTTTGGTGTCCACTGCCATCCAATAAACTTCCAACCAAAATGATAATATAATTTAACGGTCAGGCGATGTCTTATAAGTTGTGTTTTGAGGTCGGGCCGGAGCGCTAGTGTCCTTTCGCTCTATATTATCGACGTCTCTGTACAGCTCCTATATAGATCGTCGTTGAATATTTTCCTACAAATCCATTCAACGGAAACGGGACCGAAAATATTTCGACGAATCTATCTCTCGAACCTACAGCAGGATATCTTCATTCTTCATCCGCCCAGCTCCAAGCTTGGGTGCCATACTGCAGAACTTTTATTATCAAGGTGTTATACGTCTTCTTAGTTGTTTGGGATAGGTCTGTATCTGTAGGTGTACTCAATTGTCTTCACACAGTTTAAAGGGTCTGCTTTCTTGATGTTCCATTTATCAGAAATATTTTTTTCAGAAAATCTTAAAGAATTAGTGTACGCCAGTGATGAAAATCGACTTTTCTCAATTGTACTGAAAACTGAAACACAATTGTACTGAATAGTACTCAAATTTCTTAAATGTATAAAACCAAACGAAAACATAAAAAATGTAAATAATTTATTAAAAAAAAGGAGTACCTATAAGTGTTATCATCGGCCAGTTTTTATAACCTCCCCAGCATTTAAGTCTTGCCAAATGTTAAGCATTTATGTGAGTTCGTAAGTATACACAAGTACGTGGCTCTTATAAAGGTTTTGTGCGTGCAAGGAGGTACCTGAACAAAGAAGTCCTTTCACAAAATTTCATTCGCCTAGGTCGATTCGTTTGTTGGACTCTGTTGTGTTTTTAAAAGACAGATAGACCGACGGACGGATAGACGTACATGGCTAAATCGTTTCAGAATTGCATCCTGATTCAGTATATTTATGGCTTATGGGGTATAGGGTGACTTCTGCTTGGCGTTAGAAATGTAAGTGAATACTTACACCTTCCAGTAGAGGGTGTTATAAAGGCGCATTTAGTTGAATCTAAGTTCGAGGAAATTTAAATTTTAGCTGCTCTCCAATTTTTCTCTACAAACATTACCTACCTAAAATCCTAGCTAAATTTTGACATAGAGTGCGCTGTGAATATAAGTGTCACAGAAAACAGCTGTTCGTTGAAAATAACTTCCTTCAAAGATTCATCGACGCGAAAATGTGTTATATTTTCGTTGCACTTTCTTTTTTGCTATTCCTTGATATCAAATTTATCACTTTGAAAGGATTCCTCATCGAGGAATTCATTGAAAAAAAACCTTGTCCTTATTTACTTTTCCGCAACACAAAAGAACAGAAGAAAAAAAATGTGACATAGGTATACATGCAGTACAGTCTAAAATAAAAATTTAATTTTTTAGCTGAGGCAGAATACCGCTCGGCTAAATGGATTCGCTTAAATTTAGCTCAGATAAATTTTGTATGTGAGCTAAAATTTAGCACCAGCAGCGTACTAAGCTTAAGGTAATATAAGTCTTATAGACGTCGGATAGGAACTTTAGTCCATGTACAGATTAAGACTAATCTTTGTATAGATAGTCGTGTTCAAAATCACTGGTCCAACGGTCGATTGAGCAAACTGTAGACTTTGTACAGAAAATCTACCATTGGCCAAGTGATTTGAACACGACTGTACAACATTCAGATAACAATCTACTATACAAGTTCTTCATTTTCAAGTTTATTTTGTAAAGATCTGTTTTATTTATAGAGCTGTGGCAGCCTTAAACATAATAAGATGTTTAGGTTCTAATAGTGCAGACATTAAGCCTGTATTCGATTCTTTAGCTTTTTTTATAATAGCTATTTTGATAAGAAAACATTCTTTAAACGTTTGCGGAAGATACAGCTCTATATTCATGATCGATAATTTCAATACTTTTTTGTTCACCAGAAAAAAAAACCTTAAGACAAATTGGACGATTGAATTTGCTTGATCATCCAAATGGTAGTTTGTGAAAAATGTTGTAATGAGTTCAAAAAAATGTCTCCGAAATCAAATCGTTTTCCAACTCCTTCGAGGAATGCAGAAAATTTCAAAAGTTAATTTTTAACGAAGTACGATGAATCATGAATGCATTCAGAATTTTAAAACAAAGGAGTGCGTTCAGCTTATTTTTGTTTAATCCTTAGTATGTCTGATTTGAAAGATATAAAAATAAACTTTCAAAAATTAAAAATAGTACAAATAGTACTGAAAATTGAGAAGTGGTACTTGCGTACTCGGGAAAGTCAAATTGTACTGAATTCAGTACAATAGTAAGCCTTTTTGCAACTATGGTACGCTCTGCTCCGGCTGGCTAAATAGTCGTTACACCTTTAGTCTACCTATTTCATATAAAACGTTTATTTGCTCATACACCAACTGAATTCTACACCAGACCATACGTATTAAACTGCAAATAATGTTTGGGCTTTATTTCCATCTTGGGCATACTTATGTCCTTCTCGTGGGCGCCTGCCTGAAAATGGCTAATTCAGCTTGTTTGGTTAGTGTCAGCCAAGGGTTTCACTTACATATCAGTCGTACGCTGTGATTCGTTGCAACGTACGACTGATGTGAAAGCGTGAACCATTAGATGAGGTGGGAGTCAACCTTAAAGGTCGTTTGCTGATGCGACTCATAATGATTTGGGCTCTACTAAGTTTCTTATGGGCTTTCTTGTGAGTCTGTATGTGGCTTAGGTCCTGTTGTGCCGTATCGGCAGATGGCCCTAAATCGCGGCCGGACCAAGGTGTCATACGACCAGTGCCGCGGTTCAACCTGGCTGGGAGCCATAGCTCAGTCACTAACGGAGTATCCGGATACCTGGCGACCTCCGGATTAGCCAGCCTTGTCTGTACAGATGGACCTCATTTCTTCGCTACTCGTGGTTACAAAATTTTTAAATGGACACAAAAAATACAATACAGTGGAAACATTGTGACTATTCATGGTACATCCACTGTAAGCATTTACCAGCGCGCTAAGTAAAGATACACCTTCTAGCAGTGGTAGGATTGTGAGCAAACATGGCCCTTCCACTGCTACAAATACTAAAGAGATTAAAACTCAAGCGACTCCTAATGCGCCAGCACGCCGTCGCACTCCTTCTAACGGAACGTATAAAAAACGTCGCTACGCCATCCACATCCTAAAGGTCTTTGGAGAAACTTTGGAGACTAATATAGGACCTTAGTCTCTCCTTCCGCCTCCCAGATCACTGTAGCGTTTTTCAGGCGGAAATAATGGCAATAAAGGAAGTCTTATCCTGTCTAAAAGACAACGTGATATCCGCATCTTCTCGGATAGTCAGCCTGCAATTAAGTGCCAGCCTCTATTAACTCCACTACAGCTCTAGACTGTCGCACGTCTCTCAGAGAGATGGCGGAGCAGTTCAACATTCACCTCTGCTGGGTGCCGTGGCACAGAGACATTCCAGGTAACGAACTTGCCAAACTCGGAACTACACTACCTATCGTACCAAGCAGATGTCCTACTTTAGGTATTCCAATCGCTACGTGTAAACTTATAATAAAGCTAGATGCCATCCAAAGAACAAAACTTAGGTGGACATGTGGCACGACGTGTCTAGCGACAAAAGAGATCTGGCCAAAGTTGGATCTCAAACGTTCTAAGAATTTGATATCTCTTGACAGGAGGCATATAGGCCGCACAATAGGTGTCATTACGGGACATTGCCTTATAGGTAGGCATGCAACAAGGCTCGGCGTACTCTCAAACGATTTTTGTAGAAGTTGCTTGGACGAAGAGGAGGAGGAAACTATTTAGCACTTCCTCTGCACTTGTCCGGCACTCTCCCGAAAACGGAAACTCCATTTGGTAGCCTCCTACTACGATGATCTAAACGATCTAACAAACCTAGACATTCGTAGTCTCCTTTGCTTCAACAGAAGCTCAAACTGGTTCAACGAATAGGACGACATTTTTTAATAGATTCATGTGGTATCACAAGGGACCTAATTGGTCTAAGTGTGTCGGCCTTTTGCCGGCAGCCACTTCAACCTAACCTAACCTATTTCCATCTTGTTGTTTATTTTTGGGCGCTGTGCTTTTTTTGGGGCGTTATTTCCAAATCGATTTGGGCGCCTTGTTCCTTGGGCGTTATTGCCTAATGTCTAAGTACTCTGATTACAGAAACATAATGCTGCTTGAGTCATAAATTCATGAAACAACAATAATTCGGTTGTAATTGCCTACAATCGGTCGACAAGGAACGCCGAAGTCAATGGAATTCGATTGTCAGTTAATAACTCTCAGCAGACGACCCGACGAGACTTTGCGTGCTATTCAAACCTTAGCCCTTTGGCTATTGCTTAGAAACACCCTTCTGTTTATCGAGTAACTCCGGAGCAGTAAGAACAGTATATTTAATAAAGAAGGACGAAAGACTCCTTGAAAATGCAATCCTATTGCAAGGCTTTGAACGAACGAATTGTATATGTGGATCTATTGGCCGCGGTTGAACACGAAGTCATATTCCATTGAGTGACTGATAAGAAAAAATAAATTTGAATATCTAATTCGAAATTTAATCCTTTATTAGAAGCATAATTTGAATAAATTCAGTCGTCTGATATGGATGTATCCAAAAGGAGTTGTTTGTTTTTTTTTAATTGATTTAATAGTTTTGGCGGTTGTTGGGCGTTAAATACTACCCCCATCTAGTGTAGTTAGTGAGTGACAAAAATGAGTTATGCCTCAAAACATGAAACAGAAGGTAATTCAGCCGAAGACTGGAGAATCTTTGAGATACTGTGCCAAGACAATGAACGCTCTTTGGAGTCCAATCTGTATGATGTGAGTAAATCAATGGTCATTTCCTCTATCTTTAATAACATAACACAAATGTGGCCTCATTAAATTATTGTCATTTTAAACATAACAAAATATTAAAGGCATTTAAGACACATACCCAAGCTGCATAGTACAAATGTCCGCGAATTGCATTTCTCCAAGGTAACCCCAATTGTGAGGGGTTGAACTTCACTATTTCATTGCTAAGCGATTTTAGGTTTTTGCCGCCTTAGCCACAAATTGTATAACAAAGTTCGAATAGTTTTCTTTGAACTCTATGTGAATGACCTAAATAACAACAAAACACAACCTCATGAAAATCATGGGAACGGGGTGATGGGTAGAATCTGAAATTGCTGGGTTGGAGATGGTGCCGCGCATTCCACAGCAATAACAAGAAAAAAAAGTTCCGTTTTGTGTCTATAGTATCTGGTGGAAATAAACGTTTACCGTTTAGTTTGTTCCGGTATTTCAAAGGACGCGGTTTGTAGGTTTTCTTTGTTCTCTTGAGGTACTGCCTTTGGAGCCTGGAAGTTTTGAAATGTGGTTAAAGTGAAGTGGCATAGATAAGTGAAACCAGAAATTATAGTGTCAGTATGTCTGGGCGACATAGTCATCATAATCATCATCATCACCTTCACAGTGTTCATCATGACCATGCGGTTGGATTATCACCTCATCATCATCATCTTGTGAGAATTTATTGTTAAAGTATTAAAAAAATGTCATTCTCATAGAAAATGGCCACAAAAGTGTTGATATAAAAATATCATACGTATACGTACGTAAAAATTATTTCATCAGACGGGTTTTATATTTAAAAAAAAAAACCTTTTTTTTGTAAATTAAAACAGCGTTCCCAAAAAGAACTTGCTTTGGTGTGTGGGTTTTTGTTTGTGACAACCATTAAAGAATTTAATGACCATACTCCACATAGCTACTTAATTTTCAATTTTTAGAATTTATTTTCTAATTATAAAAAAATGTTGGCTTTAAACGTTTGTATTGAGGTTGTGTTTGGGAGAAGAAAAACTTTGTAATCATTTTCGGTTTTTATTTAGATACTAGCGTAGACCGTGCACTGCACACTTCGTAGTGCAAAATAGTTAAATAGATAAACTGTTTTTTTTTTTGTAAAGCTCTGTGGTAGGTACACAATATTTTTTGTTTTTCCAGAAATCGTATTGCCTAGCTAGACAATATTACTGACTTTCGGGACAATGCATTGTTTATATCAATGTTACAAGGAGGATTAAGCGTTATGGTTTGGGGTGCGTTTGGATTCCATGGAAAAATCCCTTTGATGTGGGTACCACCCAGAATGAATGGTATAAAATACAGGGAATTGCTGGAATATGCCCTAAACGAATTTGGAGAAATTCCGGCGGGTGAACATTTTATTTTTCAGTAAGATAATGCTCCCATTCACACGCCAAGAACAGTCCGCGAGTGGCTTGAAGTCAGCGGGACAAGGTGTTTATCGTGGCCATCGTGTCCCGTCCCGACCTTAACCCAATCGAAAACATGGGGGATCATGGCAAGAAAAATGTATTCGAATGTGAGGGAGTACAGTAAAAGCTTAAAGCTCAAATAACCCAGGCATGGAACAAGCTCAATGATGAAGTTCTGCACAACTTGATAAATTCTATGCCGAATAGAATTTTTGAAGTTATTGAGAACCGAGGCGGCTGTACGAAGTAGGTACTGAGTTCCAGTTTAATAGGCAAAACTACAAATTTCGACGTTTTAATGCTTTAAATGCTTACCTACTGCCTTTATACTTATTTCGCAGGAAAAATTAATGTTTTTGGAGCTCATTAACAATTAACCTAAAAAACAATCCATAGTGTTTTTTTTTTGTTTGATTATAAAATGTAATAAAATAAATATTTCTCCACTTTAGAATATACCTACTCTTAAAATTTCCTCATTTCGTACTATAATCAAATCAAACAATGGCGCCTGTGTCTTTATGCTTATTTCGGTCACTGCATAGCATATGGAAACAAAATAATAGGTATATTTGTATTACAAAAATGTCGATATCAATTGAAAATGAATTGAATCCGTTTTTGTCTGCGTTTATTAAAAAAGAGAACAAAAAGAGGACACAAGAAATAAAGAGGACAAAAAAGATCCAACCGAAAAAAGAAAGTGTAAAATAGATCGCAGACAAAAAGAGGATATGTTCTCTTTAAAAGAGATGTTCTGGAAACCGTAGCCTACGACAGAATTTATAGAGACGAGCTATACAGAGCAATGTCTAGTTTTGGCATCCCTGCCAAACTCGTAGGATGACAATGGAGAATGCACGCTGCTCCATTAAGGTCGGTAAAGAACTCACCGAGACCTTCGATGCCAAAAAAGGATTTAGACAAGGCGATGCCCTGTCATGTGATTTCTTTAACATCGTTCTTGAAAGAATAGTGCAAAACTCAAATGCTAACACCAGAGGCACTATCTTTCAAAAGTCCGTCCATCTACTCGCGTACGCCGACGACATCAACATAATCGGGAGAACGCAGCGTGATGTCACTCCATACTGTCGCGTTCGTGAGCATTGAGACGGAGGCGGCAAAGTATATGCTATGTCATCAAGAAAGGACACCCAACACTGACGTCTTGGACAGAATGTCACTAGAATAACACAGATATAACTTTGAGGTGGTAAAGGACTTTGCCTACCTAGGCTCCGTTATGAACTCAGACAATGACACCAGCGCTGAGATTAAACGAAGAATAACTCTTGCCAATCGCTGTTTCTTTGGGCTAAGAAAGCAATTGAGTAGCAAAGCCCTCTCTCGAACAACTAAAGTGACCCTTTATAAGACCTTAATCATCCCAGTCCTTCTTTATGGTGCAGAGGCATGGACTTTATCAAAAGCGGATGAGGTTACTCTTGGTTGCTTTGAGAGGAAAATTCTTCGAGTAATTTTCGGCCCCGTCTGCATAGACGGTG
Source organism: Cheilosia soror (assembly GCA_949372485.1). Taxonomy (NCBI): domain Eukaryota; kingdom Metazoa; phylum Arthropoda; class Insecta; order Diptera; family Syrphidae; genus Cheilosia; species Cheilosia soror. The sequence goes on along the minus strand of OX443561.1, from coordinate 137,234,279 downwards.
AATGGAGGAGGAAATACAACGACGAACTGTACGGGCTTTACAGCTACATTTACCTAGCCAGAAGAATGAAAGTCCAACGACTGCGGCGGCTGGGTCCTGTACCTGTAGAGCGAATGGACGTGAATGCTCCGGCCCGAAAGATTTTCGAATCCACACCCGAGAGACGGCGCAGTAGAGGAAGACCGCGACTCAGGTGGTGCACGCAAGTAGAAGGGGACCTTAACCAACTTAGCGTGCGAAACAGGAGGCAGCTGGCCAAAGATCGTGCTGCCTGGAGACGCTTTTGGTTAAGCCCCGGTTCACAGCGGACTGTAGCGCCACCTTAAGTAAGTAAGTAAGTATTATATTTTGTGAACATTTTTGACACCCTCTTCAGAAGTAGGTACATTATCTATTTGTACTTTAAGTTCTGTAAAATAATGTCACTGTACTTGAATCCAATAATGTTGAACGCTTTAGCCACAAATATATGGATACGTCAATTTCCTTGCACTTGTGATGGTATTTTGGCGAAAAAATGTCACATTTCCTAAGTGGCTACTTTATTTGTGATTTTCTATGTTGACATTATACAATTGATATGGTGCTGTATCTAGCTATTTCGGGTCCCATCCAAATTCAAGGAAATCCAAAACACGCCCAAATTCCATAATCGCAATATTTTGATACCTACCCGCAAGAAAGCTGTTGGTAGCAAGGTAACACATGCGTTTGTGCAGAAATATTATCGGCACTAAATGATGGCGTGAAATCGTTCAGATTCATTTATGTATTCTTGAATTTGCGTGTCATGGTACTATGTAGGTAAACATTGTCAGTTGTTGCGTTTAATTGTTAAGCACACGCAGCAAAATAAATTGACTACCTACCAACCCAGTCATCGGCATAATTATTATTTGACAAGAAAGAAATCGATATTGAGAAATGGAGGGTGTACCCCAGCGGCGATAATTTGAACCCTTCTAGATACACAAATTTGACAGATCAGCAAAAAAATATACGGACATACGGAAGAGGATATAAAATAATTACCTAATATTTTGAAAAAATAAATACATTTTTAAGGTAAAAACATAAATAAAGGGTCCGCCATCTAACTTTTTTTTTTCAACTAGTGCTTATTTCGCGAATGGTAATACTTAGTTCATGTCTGATTTGACAGATAATTAAATTAGTTTTATCCTTCCGCTGAACGAATATGGTTGTGTAATGTGTATACGCTTGAACAACGCTGGGAAATATTGCGACATTAGGTACTTTGAAAATCATGGTAATGTTGCAGAATGTGTGCGAAATTTGCGTACGGATTTTGGAAGAAGAGAAGCACCGTCAGCTCCGTATGTTCGTTATTTTGTGAAAAAAGTGAAAGAAACTGGCATCCTCATCGATAAACCAAAGCGTGAAAATCCAAAAACAGTGCTTACACCCGAGAAAAAACAGTTTTGTGCGGATTTTGGTCCAGAGGCATAATTGGTCCATTTTTCTTCGAAAATGAGCAAGGAGTGGCCGTTACAGTCAATGGCGATCGTTATCGGGCCATGTTGAACGAATTTTTGTTCACAAAAATTGAAGAGGAGGATATTGGCAACATTTGGTTTCAACAGGACGGCGCTACGTGCCACACAGCCGAAGCTACACTCGATGATTTGCGCCCTGTTTTTGAAGATCGCATTATCAGCCGCAGAGCTGATGTCTTTTGGCCACCGCAGAGCTGCGATTTGACACCGTTGGACTATTATTTGTGGGGTGCCGTAAAACATAAGTGTTACGCCGACATGCCAGAGACAATTGACGCTTTAAAGGACAATATTCGTGAAGCCATTGGTGAAATACAGCTGCACACAATCGATAATGTGCTTAAAAATTGGACCGATCGTGTAGGCTACTGCATGGCCAGCCGAGGCAGCCATTTGAATGAAATTATTTTCCATTATTAACCGGAAGGATTGTACTTTCAAATAAAAAAATAAATTTGAGAAAATATTCAGTAGTTTTTTTTTTATAGCATTTTCAAAAAAAAAAGTTATTTGGCGGACCCTTTATAAATTTCGAACGTAACATTACATAGTTTACAATAATGGAAAATAAAAAAAAAGTGTTGCATCGAGCGCCTCATTTTCATCCTTCAACAGTTTTGCACGAGCAATTACCGGGTGGGCCAAATACAAGTTTCTTTTTAAAATGAACAAATTTACATTTTTCCATGTACTATGGCTTTATTAGTTTAAGCAAACATTCCCATTAATTATGGGACACAAGGTCGTTCAAGTGGTTACCTCGGCTGGCTTCGCAATAGCGCGTTCTGTTACTGCAATTTTCCAAGACCTTGATGATGGTTTCGGGCTGTAGGCTGTAGCTAACGGATTGCTTGGATAATATTGGCCTTAAGTGCTTGAATCGTTTCCGTATTGTTGGCAGAACAACGGCCCTTCACGATTCCCCACAAAAACAAGTCTAAAGGGGTCAAATCGCAGCACCGAAGCGGCCAATTGCAATTGACGTCGCCAAGACGGATGATAACACGATTTGGGAATTTGGTGCGCAAAAGATCGATTGTGGCATGGGGTGTGTAGTATAGCGCTCCATCCTGCATGAGCATGAACCAGAGGTCGTACAAAGAGTTGAGGACCATGAGTGTTTTCCACTAGCATACCAGTCTCACGAACTTTTTCCACAAACTTGTGTAGGTACAGCAGGCGCGGTGGGTGCTTCGTTGTTCAAGCATAGGCGACTCATTTCGTTCCGCGGAGGTATGATACTGACTTTCTGAGCGCCTTGAACCTGCACCAGCCACATTAGCGCACCACGATGGAAAAGTATGCATAATTTTTTAAACATTTATTACATCAGTTAGCCCCAATTTTATTACACTTGCCGATACCGAGATATTGCGTGGTATGGTGTAGGTTTTATTTGAACCTACACCACTCTATAACTCTTGATGCAATTGAGATAGTTGAAACCTAAACCAGAATTTATTACAAATTTATTACAGGTACAGCAAATTGTAACTAAAATTACAGTTATTCACTTTTGTAAAACATATGTAGGCCAAATAAAGAATTTTTCTGTAATATAGAATAATTTATTACACCATACCACCTAAGGCAATATGACTTATTATAGTCAATATGCCTTCAGAAGGTTTCAATAGCCGAGCCTTCATCTGCACTTTTGCCAATTTCTAAATAAGAGGGCGGCAAATTTATCTTCCGCCCGGGCGGCTGACACCCACGCTACGCTACTGCTCAGAAAGTTAAGTTAAGTTAAGACGACTAGGCGTTTGCTTGTTACTAACATTTTATTTTTGATTACTTAGATCGATACAACTTGTGCAACAAGTGGGCCAGACCTCGTTGGAAATCACTTGGACCTAGCAACAACTTTGCGCAGTGAACTTGCTGCGCTCTCATGTAAACGTGATCGCTTAGCCACTGATGTAAGTGAACAATATTGTGGTGGGTTACAATTTGTCCTTGTTCATATAATGCTTCATATTCTTAGCTCAATGAGGCCAAAAGTGCACTGTGTGCCAAAGAGTCCGAATGCGAATCTTTGCGAGCACAAGCCGCTCGTCAGTCGGCCCTAATCGGGTCCCTTCAGAGTCGGCTTCAAACGGCAGAAAATCGTGAGCACAGCATTCAGGCCCGATGTGACAGCACAATCAATACAATTCAACGTGAAAAACGCTGCGTCGATGACAAAACTAAAGAATTGGTTTGCAAAATAAATGAACTTGAAGCTAACCTCGTCCAAGAAGAGAACCAAAAAGAGCACACTAAGGCTCACCTACAAGATCTTATGCGTAAGTTAAGCGCATGCTTCGCCATGGATATTTGTGACTCGAGCCACCTTTCGCCTGAGTGTATCGTTAATCGGGCTGAGGAGGTCATGGCCGAACTCCATCGAACTAAGGCAAAGATCGCCTCAACTTGTGACACCTTGAGTAGCTGTGAGACCGAATTGCTTAACCTGAAAACCATTTCCAATGCCGACAAGCATAGACTAAGTGCGCAGCTAGAGGCCAGTCACAATCACCACCACGAGTTGGAGGGTCGGTGTAGACAGTTCGAAAGAGATCTTCAGATTGCCAAAGATCGACTGACAGAATCTGAGATTAATGGTGAAAAATTGAGAGAGGAGCTTCGCGGTTTTGAATCACGCTGCCATCGCCTGCAGAACAATTTGGATCGATTGCAGACAGATCGTATGCAGTTTCTAAGAAACTTGGCGGCGTTGCTAAATCTTCCGGAACCATGCGAGACGTTAATTAAGGACAAGATTCGGGAAATCCTCAACGAAAATCAAACCATGCATGCGGTGAGTATTGCTTTTAAAATTTAAGAATTATTTTTAGTCAGGGGCCTGTCCTCTTCTTTAGCAACTCCATTCGCTGCGTGATCAACTGTCTTCCGAGTCATGCAAACTGAAGGAGATTCAGGAAACTTCACAGTGCAGGTTGCGTACGGAGGAGACCATGAAGTCCGAGCTTGAAGAGCGATTGGAAAGGACTCTAGCGGAATTGCATGATATTCGACAGGAGCACTTGGGGCTGTCAGAGTTTTTGGTACGGTTGGCAAGAGCCATCAGCTGGAGTGAGTGTACATCACCACCTGCTCCCGGAACTGATACAAATATAATGGCTGAGAGCCTTCTGGAACGAGCGGAACGTTTAGCTACCCATCACGAGCATCATGCTCATTCTCCTGTGAAGGTGAGTTGTTTTGAGCCAAGAAAGTGTGCGAGACTTGTAGTTCGGTCCTAAATTGCTTTTTATAGATTTGTTGCGACCATGGTAATCATCATCACTCCCACGTACATACCAAGGCTCGCAGAGAGAGGTCCTGTCATGAAATCCCCCTGAAGGAGGTTTGCACTAATATTCCTTGCAGACTTGACTTTAGTTATTTAAGCACTTAATACTTCATAGAGCTCTAGTATGTATCAACTTCAGAGACGTGTTCGTGTCCTTAGAGAGCAAGTACAAAGGCGTGATCTACATCTGGAACTGCTGAAACGAAAACTGGCGATTATAGAAGATGGAGCAAGGGGTAAGTGTGTGCTACAGGGCGAACGCGACGAGGCTGTATGTCGTGCCAAAAAGGCGAGCAAACAAATTGACAAACTAACCGCCCAACTGGTCGATGCGAAGACACAGGCTGCAGAGGTTAGAGCACAGCTTGCGGAGGCAGTAGAATACAAGGTACCATAGTTCTATATGAGCACTTATAAGACGTTCATCATGTCTGACCGGTTTTAGATAACAGCCCTCGAGAGGGCTCGAAAAATCGACGAGCTGACGGGACAAATTTGTGATCTAGAAGAAGAGAAAACAAGATTGGCCGCTCAACTGAGTGCCCTAAAGGAGAGAATGAAGTCCTGCGCCGAATCATCTCAAAATCGTCGCTGCCGCGATGAAGCTCTTATAAACGTAAGTCAGCACCAACATGTCTCAAAAACTCTGAACATAACGTTTTCCCATTCTAGTCCCTTCGCGATGACATCTCTCGCATGCAGGCACAACTTTCCGATGCCAATCATCGCCTTTCTCACCTTCAATCATTTCGTACATCCGTAGCGCGAACTCTGCATTTGCGTGACCTTCCCGAAACCGATCTTTTACATCGCCTTCAAACGCTGTGCAGTGCACACCAAGAGTTTACCTTACTGTCGCGAAGATTCGAGTCGGCTTCGCCAGTAGGTGATCATCCATGCCCTCGGTATGATGATGCAATTCCGCCCACAAATCACTGCCGTCCATTGAGGTCCAGTAGCCCCGGTCCATGTACAACCACCGCAGCCACACGTCATGAGAGATCAAATTCAACTTTGCATCATTCTCGGCATAAATCAAATTGCAGAAGTTTGAGCAGGGGACGGTTTGCCCTCGCCGATGCAGGAGAATTCGATGAGCACAGCACTCGCGGACGAGACCACTGCACAGATGATCATCGTTTCGATGATGCTTATGGGTTTAGTAAAAAATATTAAAAAAAAAAAGCAACATTTCTTTTGAAAATAAATTTATTAAATATTATACATACATTATGTAATTTTTTCTGATTTCAATTTAACAGCTTGGATCGTTATTTAAATAATTTAATTTTATTTCAATTTTTGAATTTCAGAGAACTCCAATATTTTTCTGTTTCCTCACACTGGCGCCACCTAGAACGGCTTAAGTTCAATTCTAGCTGGTGCAAAAACCATCGAAACCAAAAGTTTTAATCGAACTGGAAAAGCTTTTCCAATTTTGAATAAGAGATTCTTTCAACTGTTATCTGCACCATCTATCGGACACTAGTGATAGTTGAATTGAAAAAGAAAACTTTCCAATCAAACTTCTTACAGAGTTACCAAGCAATTACAAGTGGACGGGTCGGGTGCAACTGGGTCGGGTGCAACTCATCCGGTGGCAAGTCATCCGGAGACAAGTAACGCCGCCTACATCTTAACTTTGCAACGATAGCGAATATTCGCATCACTCACCCTTAGTGGAACGTGTCGTAGTCGAGCGTGTTTATTGTTGTGGGTTAGTGTTGCGATTACTAAAATGACAAATATACTGTTGGAGGGGGGCGGTTTAAGTTATTATAAATGGATGCCCTTGTTGAACTTGAAATGTTTTGTTGTTGTAGGAGGTAGGTACTATCGCAATTCGCAAGTAGGGGTAATCGTAGCTGTCGGTAGTATGGATAAGGGTGGGGTGGGAAATGCGTTAGTAGGAAAAATAGTATCATATAGCATGAATGATTTTAATAGATATATGTTGGCAGTGTAGCCAGCAATTTTCTAACGGAATATGCCAAATTAAAAAATAAAATGCTTAATTAGCTATATGCGCTATTTATTTATTTATTTTTGGGTAACACTATTTGTAAATGGTTGACAAAATCGTTTATATTGATATTAATTTATAAATACGTACAGGTACACACGTGGATGTGTTTAAATTATGGAAGTGAGTAGGTAGATGTGGAATTTATAATAGAGATTTTAATTAAACCAAAGGGGAGAAACCCCGTGGCTGGGAAACGTCAAATATAATGGCGAGAAGTTTGATATACATATAAGTGTTGTCACTAGATTGAAAGGAACAAATTGAATAAAAAATTAGATTTAAAAAAATAGGAAGGTAATTGATATGCAGACAGCATATAATATTTGGTTATATGTATGTATTTACTATTTCCAATTTAAATATGTATCAATATGTATGTACCTACTTTGGAAAATAATTCTTGGGTACGTAAATACATTTTTTTTTGTTTTCCAGATACATTTTCATTTTTCCAAGTTTTTGACTTTTTGGTCCCTCCTGTGAATGAAGTTTCCGTCCGGGTATTAAAAACATTTTACACGATTTATACTGGCTTTACATTACCAAGCCACGCAATTTTGCATGATAAAGTAGCAAATTATTCACCTGTTTGTGTTTTAGACGTTTTAAAATTTTTTCTACCACTGAGATGTATGAATTGACAAACATCACATACCTACTTAAATTTACGGAAAAACAAAATGCATGTATTTTTTTTAAGAAAGCGTTTCCTAACTTTTTCGTAAGTTTATCTCTGAGAAAGAATTTATCCCCACAGGCCACAAATGCCACTTTGACAGTCTTTTCCCAGGTTTTGTTGAAAATACATCGAGTATTAAGTTTTATTTGTATGAAGTTCCTTTTTAAACTTTTGGCTACTTTTTGGCGACTTTATTATTTTGGGCATCGGGAACGCTGCAGCGTTATATTTAGGGCTAGCATAAAAAAACGTCCCTAGCAAGAAGCCCACAAACTATAAATACGAAGTTTGAAGCAAATCCGTCCAGCGTTTCCCCAGGGGTGGGACAGACAGACATACGGACGAACAAAATTGCGAGACCCACTTTTTTGAGTTCCCCTATCATCGTAATATCAGAATTGATCAAAATCTCGAGTTCAAAATTTTCTACGAAAACAATATCTTTCTCTTACTACGTATACGAGAAAGTTAATAAACATGGAAAAATACAAATTCGGTATTTTATAGGCATATTTTTGGTAAAATGCTTCTATTTTTTTTAATGAATTTTGTTTTGTCAGTTGTCATTTTATGACAAAATCGATATAACTTTTCGATAACTTTAAAGACAATGATAGTTTGGTTGCAGAGTCTTTATCGAGGCTAAGGAATAAGCCCCGATAATTATCCGGGCTAACAAAATCTATATAGAATTAAATTCGTATGAAATTATTTTTCTAAGCGTATATAGAATAGCCACATTTCGTTTACATTTCTTTAACTAGAAGTTTCTATAACTCGAATTTATTTTCTTTCATTTTGAGAGTTGCCCTTATGGAAGTTCCACTTTCACTGTACCTATATAATTATACTTAGGGGTATGGGGATAATTCCATCAAATCAACATTTGACTTTTTGATATACATTTCTAGGGACTATACCTGTTACCATAGCGTTCTTTTTTTGCATGCGCAGGGAGCAAACGCTACCAATAGGTAATACTTATTAAAAAATACGTTTTTCCTTCAGGCTGATGTTTTTCAGGTTCATAAAAAGAGTCGTCGTTGAATTGCATATTTTTGTCTTTTAATGAAGAAGATTTTAATTTAAATACACACTATAAATAAACCAAAACGTAGAGCTTCGTTTTCCCATTTCAATTGTATATTTCCCCATATTTTGATTGAAATAATCACAAAATGGGAAAAAATCCGCACATCTGGCATCGCTGCAAAAGCATATAAACTCATTCCAACACAAACCCACACGATGTGGGTGTAGTGAAAAAAAAATGGATCAGGGTTACCTTTGCGACACCTTTTCGAGCACACCTTTCTGAAATTTAGCGACTCTTGGAGACTTTTTGTAATAAACATATAATTTCTTAAAAAAATTATTTCTACCCAGCCTGTTATCAATCATTCAAAATAATTATATCTATTTCTATAAATGTCATACTATCCTCTGACATGATTTGTATCTTTGAACCTATTTGAATTCAGCCCCAAATGTTCTTTCTTCAGACACATAGCGAACGTCTGCAAGTTTTTCTGCATGGATTATTATGTACCTACCTACTTTTTTCTCTTTCCAATGTCGTTTTTTTTTTAATATAAATTTGTATGAGACAATTTTTTACCTCGCAGACACTTTTTGAACACTTTAGAAAAATGTGCGGAGGTAACTCTGCGCTGGAATCCAACAATCTGATTTGTCAACAGTACTACAATATAAGGTTGCATCAAGCTGTTTCATGTATTGTTTCTTTTTGTGGAACGATAAAAAAATATGCGTTTGACAATGGTTTCCTTTTTGCTAAATTTATTTGGTTGTGGTACAGGGACTCATCTCAGCTTGGACTTATTTTGAAAAGTTGCATGTGATTAATATATAGATGGCGCTTTTGCGTTTGTCTTATGTCAGAAGATGACAGCGCACACGCAGCTGTTCTGTCACTGAAGAATTTGAATTCAATAACTTGTTTTCCCTGAAAACAAAGCCGCTGATAATTTGTATGCCAAATAAATAATTCTAAGTGAATTAACATCCAAATTGCATTTAAATTCGCCCATCAAATTCCTCCCAAAGGCTTTCAAATGCTTACTAAAAGCAAAAAACGAAACACAATTTACAAAATCACCAAAAATATCAGCTGTTGTGTCAAATTAATTCGAAAAATCAGTGTGGCCATAGCATAAAATTTGAATCCATTTTTACTACTATTTACAAAACACTTCATACGCGTTAAATTACATTTGTATTGTACCTATTAATTTCGAGGTTTGATAGCTATTCTAATAAATCCATATCAGATTATAAAATAATGAGAACATAGTTTATAGAAGTTTTTGGACTACTTGTGGGCTTACACTTTGCTCCGATAAATGATTGAATTATGTTGTTTAACGATTCGAAAGATTTTTTTTTCTAAACACACACCAAATATACCTAAGAAAATACAATATTTTTATTATATCGTGTACATTCAAGTCCTTTTTGTATTTTTCAGGCTCCAAATAATTTACTTGTTTTATCCCAGCTAATTGGAATCGGTTAATGAAATTGTCTAAATTATATGCTTCGAGTCCTAGGAAATGTCAGTGTGAATGGTTTTCCGAACACCCACTTTCCAATCTTTTCTTAATTTTCATCAAGATTAAAAAGGAATGAATAAGAATAACTATTTAAACATATTTTTTCTCTAAACATTCCTCAGTTTTTTTAAATTTGAAAATATTAGATAAGTTAACTAAAACTAGGCTCCCGAAAACATAACTCAGTTCTTAGGTGGGTATTAAATACAAGTCAATTAAATTTGTCAGCAATTAAGTGCTGACTGTGAAATAAATTCCGAGAATCAGCCTTAAAATAAACGTTGTACGAGACTTATAAGTCTTTACTTCAAAATTCGTTTTATTGACAATTTACATTTTCTCGGGAATACACTGTGTCGCTGGTTATGACAATACTCAACATTTTTTTAGAAAGAAATAATTTTATGTAAGTTAAAATTAAGGGAAAATTAGACAGCAGTAGTTTAATTTAGTTATGCTATGTTTCCACCGAACGCTAACCACGAGATTAAGTGCAAGAGATTTAAAATTAATCCTGAAGTGTTTCCACCAAAAAAATAAAGAGATTAATTTGACATTTCACCAGATGTTGGCATAAGCTGTCCAATCGAAGTGTAACAAATGATAAAAAATTAAACAATTTCTACTTTCGAAATTAAAAGTAAAAACAAAAAATGAGTGGCAGTAATCTAAAAATATTATTACCGTATCATTTTGTCCTCAAAACTAATATGTATGAACGTTTTAACGGTTGCATTGGCAGGAAGTCGCTATTATGGGCAGGTACAAAAAAGATTTTTTTCTTTTGCTCACCTATGACATAAATGTCAAATGTAGCTCTGTTTGTTTTTAATTTTAGACATTTCGACCTGTGGAGAGTGTGTTCAGAGACCGAACTCTACATGTAAACCTAGTCAGCTTAGGAGATTAATTTTGAATCTCCATTTTATGAGATTAATTTTTGTATGATAAATCTCGAGATTTATTCGAGGTTAACGAAAATTAATCCTAATCTCGGAGTTCATCTCCGGACGTAGCATTACGTATATGTGGGTATGTGAAATTTAATTTTTACTTAAGTATAAAACACATAATTAAGCATGTGAGAAAAAAAACCCAAAGTTAAGAGTAAATGTGTGGTATTACCGCTGAATTCTGTATAGCTTTCATCGTACAATGCATGGTGATCTGCAACAGTGGTAATGTATCATACGTTTATTGTTGAAATAATTCTCTTGATATCAGCGATTCAGTATATCTATGTACCTATCTCGAGATCGCTTCAAAAGTCTAGGATAAACAAAAATCAATTATTTAAAGAGCAGTGAGAATTGTATTTTAAATAATTACCGAAGGATTTTTGCTAATACTTCTCGTTTTCGCATAATCAACTTAATGTCCTCACTAATTTTACAGCCGCGCAAGGCGAAATCGAATACTCTTTAGATATCAGACAGAGGGAACGTGCGAATATTTCGTAATAGCCTGGAGAGGCGAAGGCTAGCATTAGATTCTCGTCACCGTCATTATAATATTTCATGATTTATGAGGCAGTTTTACAGTTTAAAAAACGTTTGCACAAAATATGCAACTGGTTTCACAAATAAAATGTTTTTATTTCAGCCGAACTGTCAACGGGAAAAAATTCAACACGGCATTATGACAGCTTGAAGAAAGTTCAATTACCTATTTCACCTGCCGCCATTTAGATTTTTTTTTTTTTTGGTTATTCACTCGTATTCACAGATAGAAAAAGAGGCGGAGGCGCTTTTTTCAAAACTGGCTCTATGGATCTCTTCTTTTTGCCTGAAGCTGGTGGTCTATTCTCTCTGGTTTGTGGTTGAGAAAAGTACCTACAAGATTTGCATGCGCTGGGAGCAAACGCTACCTACGACTACCTATTAAAAAATGTTTCTCCCACAGGCTAACATTTTCAGGGTCTTAATAAGAGTCGTCGCTGAAATGGATATTTTTTTTTAATGTGGAATAAAAAAATCGAAAAGAATAATTTCGTTTTTCCCATTTGATTAAAATAATCACAAAGTGGGAAAAACCGCACATCTGGCAACGCTGCAAAACCCCATAATCTCATTCGAACACAATGTGAGTGTGTGAATAGAATTAATCAGAAATCCAACAATCTGATTTGTCAACAGTACTACGATTTAATGTTGCATCAAACAGTTTTGTGTATTGTTTCTTTTTGTGGAACGATAAAAAAATATGCGTTTGACAATGGTTTCCTTTTTGCTAAATTTATTTGGTTGTGGTACAGGAACTCATCTCATCTTGGACTTATTTTGAAAAGTTGCATGTGATTAATATGTAGATGACGCTTTTGCGTTTGGCTTAAGTCAGAAGATGACAGCGCACACGCAACTGTTCTGTCACTAAAGAATTCGAATTCCGTAACTTGTTTTCCCTGAAAACAAGGCCGCTGACAATTTGTATGCCAAATAAATAATTCTAAGTTAATTAACACCAAAATTGCATTTAAATTCGCCCATCAAATTCCTCACAAAGGCTTTCAAATGCTTATTAAAAGCAAAAAACGAAACACAATTTACGAAATCACCAAAAATATCAGCTGTTGTGTCAAAATAATTCGAAAAATCAGTGTGGCCATAGCGTAAAATTTGAATCCATTTTCACTACTATTTACAAAACACTTCCTACGATTTAAAATATCTTTGTATTAATTTCGAGATTGATAGCTATTCTAAAAAAAATCCATTTCAGATTATAAAATAATATGAACATAGTTTTTAGAAGTTTTTGTATTAAGTAAATAAAGATTCAATTATATCTAGTGTTTAACGTTTTTTTTGCTGTGTGTCAAATTAGAATGATCTAAACGACAAAAATATAGTTTGGAGAAAACAATGTACCATCATACGTGAATTTAGCGAAACGCTTACAACTAAAATAAAAACAACGACTTTAAATAGTGCCAATATTTAAATTTTACTATTTATTTAATTTATTAAGCTGATAATATTAAACTACGTTTCTGTTGTATAATTTGTTTAATGAGTGGATTTTATTGGCAGATATGTGGCGCTTATCACAAACCTTGGTGTCATTAAAACACTGAACTCAGTTGCATGAAGAATATCGAAGTCCAATTGTACATAATATGGAGCATTTAAACATTAATACAAAATGTTTTTGCGATATGTTATTTCCTAATACTGATAGCTTCTGAAATAAAAGATTACCTACTTCAACTGATATTTCTTTTTTCATATACCTAAAACAAACGTGATATAAATTACTGCAATATACTGAGGTATATATTTTTATACTTTTCAATTCGACCTTAAGGACTAAAATTAGTACAAAGATAAACGGTCGCTACCATTTTTAAATACATATAAATATGTAGCTATATATACCTAATAAAATAAAAATTAATGCGTTAATTATGACTAACTTATTTTAAACAAAAATAAGTCGTATTTGTTTTCCTAATATAAGTTTTTTAGTATTCACTTTTTTTGCTTCCAGCTCCAGTTAACTTTTTTAGTCGTTTATGTAACATCCTCGTCAAAAATTTCCAAATGATTCCTGAACGAACATATCCAATATTAATAATTGTCTTCAAAAGAAACTAGCTGTCATTTTCAATAATTTATTTCTAAATGAGTAGATGAATTATCGTGGTGTGCAAATTGAAAAAAAAGTAGGTACTAAGGCTAAATGGGAGAACTTAGAAAACTTTTTTTATCTATTTAAAATGTTTGATGTCTTTATTATAAATAAAAGGAAAAATATATTTAAGTTTCCGTTTAGAAGTTATTGAACAATTATTAAATTTGGATGTGAACTGTTTTACTTTTTTTTAATTCTCTCTGATTTTCCATTCAATCTACCGAATTTTTGCAATTATGTATAAGCGGCAACACTTGTGCTTCAAACTCCTCGACATTACATTTGACGTTTCACAGCCTCGGGTTTTCCCCTTTTAATAAAAATCTTTATTATAATTTTTTCAATCTCCATATATGTATCATACCTATTCACTTTTGCATATGCATGTGTATGTGTTCATAAATGAACGATTTTGTACCCCATTTACCAATAGCGTCTCCCAAAAAAAAATAGCCACACCCTTTCAAACACTAAATGCCGCGTTGTCAGGGGCAACGATCCACTGCAACTCGAACAATAAAGGTGAGTGGTTTGAAGGTAAGCGTTTATGTGGTGAATTGAAACATAGGTGGCTTTTAGGTTCCTGTCTAGGGTCGGGTGAAATGCGACCGGGTGAGTTGCGATGACCCCCAAGTGGACTAGAAAGTGCGAAATCGAATGAGATAATAATGTTTTAATGCACATGGTGAATTATTTCACGACTTTTACTATATGCTTAAGTTTTTTTTTAGGGAAAAAAGGTTTTTTTTTATTGCTATCTTTAGTTTTTGAAAAATGCGCAGATCGCTTCAGTTGCAACATTTTTGTGATGAAAAAACAGATTCGGTTCAACAACTGGGCAAATAAACTGGAAAAGTGTAACGATTTGTCGTAGCTTTGAAGTTGGTATCTCAGATCGATTGACATTTGCTGCTAATGCGAACGTCGAAAATCAGTTACAAAACGTTAGGAATGTAGGTAGGTATCGGTGATATTAAAGTTAGCAGAATTCCATTAACTGACAGATACTACACACGAATCTCTGATAGCGCAAAATATCTGGCACATAGACTTATTATATATGGACTGCTAGTTAAATGTCAGTTCATACAAATTTTTCCCAGAAAATGACGCCAACATAAACTAGCGCTCCTGGTTCGGAGCGAAAATAAGTGAAACAAAATGACGAACCATCTTGGATTTCTCCATAGAATGCTAGAGACACCTATTGGGCGTGAGAGAATTTATAAAGTAAAACATTTAATATTCAAATTGTTGCGTCACTGTTTAAGGTAGATGGCATTGGAAAACGGGAGCCAATGCGACAACCATCTTTGAATTCTCCATAGAATGCTAGAGACACCTATTGGTCGTTAGAGAATTTGGCAAGTAAAACGGTTACTATTAAAATTGTTGCATCATTGTTAACAGATGCCACTTCAAAAAAGTGTAAATTTCCAAATTATTCCGCTCCGAACCAAGAGGGCTAGTGGTTATGTCGGAACCAACGCGAACACGTCTACTAGCAGTCCATAGTATGTCAATGATCTGGGACTTATATAGACAAAAAACTAAATTGGAAAATAAACACTAACGAAAGAATAAAAAAAAGTCATAACAGTTTTTTAATCTCGCAGCTGAATTTTGGAAAAAAACCTGGGGACCATCTCCCAAAATTAAAATCTGGATGGGTAGGTACGCGGCTATAGTAAGATCTATACTGACCTATCAGTCTGTCGTCTTGTATGGTGCCCGGCAACGAATAAGGCCACTTACGCCAGCCATGACACTTTACTCCAATTGGAGTAGATCTACTTCACTTTTCCACAAATTTCAGAACTCTACTCCCTACTTCACTTATTTCTAATTTCCCAGTATCTACTCCAATTTCAAATTTGTAATCCATTTCTTTATTTTGTTTAATAAAAAATATTTCATCTAAAATGTTTTAGTAATAGGTGTCATTACGTGACACTGTCTTATGGGCAAGCATGCAACAGGGCATGACCTATTCTCAAACGATTTTTGTTGAAGTTGTTTGGAGGAAGAGAAGGAAGAGGAGACCATTCATCACTTTCTCTGAACTTGTTCAGCTATCTCCCGAAAACGGAAACTCAATTTGGGAGCTTTCTATTACATTGATCTAAACGATCTAACAAACGTCAACATTCGTAATCTGCTATGCTTCATAAGAAGCTCAAACTAGTTCAATGAGCAGGACAAAACTTCTTCTAGATTCATGTAGTATCGCAAGACGGGACCTTATAATGGTCTAAATGTATCGGGCTTTTGTCAGCAGCCCTTTGAACCTAACCTAACCATGTATGAAATATTGGTTTTAGTTATAGGATAGAATAGTTCGGGGACTTAGTTCCGAGCCATGCACATCATTATATTCGCAAAATGCAAATATTTTGGCGATCTACCTTGGTAAAGGTATGTACAATGTACATTGATGCTTTTTGGAAATCTACTCCCGTTTTTCCCATCTACTCCACTTTTATAGGCAATTCTACTCCAGACATTTTTTTCAGAAGTGGCATCGCGCTAATACCATCTTTATATAATGGTCAGTCGCCATTAGTGCCATGAGAATTAGGCCATCCGCATACGACACGTATCGTCATCGTCACGTTAAGAATTCACCGTGCAAATAACGACGCGCGGCTATTGAACCGGACACGACACAATGTTCAATCGTCTAAATTTATGTACTTACCTGTCCAATTTATCTACCGAGCTCTTCCGGTCCAAACTCTTTTAGTAATTGGCGTATTTTTTGGGACGTGAGTATAACAAAACCAAAAGTGAGTATAAAAGTTTTGCATGTAAAAGTAAAAGTGAGCTAGCTATAGATTTGAATATTCGCATATTCGTATGTTGATGGGCTCAGCCTTGCAGTAATCTGAAAACAGAACGAAATGGGTCATTCAGATGTCCTACAGAAATACTTTGCCATGTACCTATCACCGACTACAATGCGCCATACTTGAGTTTACAAGACCTTTCGAGCAGGGAAGAATGGAGAGACGAACTCGTACCTAACACGCAATCCATAGCCATATTTACGGACGGATTTGAAATGAACACATCAGGGGTAGGTAGGATCAGGCGTCTCCTCTGAATCGCTGAATATATCAAAATCGGTACGACTCCCTGTCCGTAGCAGTATTCCTGGCCTTGCTCAGAACTCAAGGTTTTGGCACAAAGCACAGGATTTCAGCCTGCTAGGTTCCGGGACATAAAGACATTCCGTGCAATGAGAACGCGGGCGAATCACCAAGATAAGGCTCGACGTCGACAGCTCTTTCAGAATAAGCTGATGATTCCTCCGTGAATATCTCGCCTTGCACATTCAAGCTTGAAGCAGGGAGAAACTGCAAGAGAGACGAACGCTAGATGGACCGATCTCAAAGAAAAGAAAGACTGATACGGAAGGATAAAAGATCAATTTCTACC
The DNA here is from genome assembly GCA_949372485.1 of Cheilosia soror. Classification (NCBI taxonomy): domain Eukaryota; kingdom Metazoa; phylum Arthropoda; class Insecta; order Diptera; family Syrphidae; genus Cheilosia; species Cheilosia soror. The sequence continues at coordinate 137,217,118 of OX443561.1, read as the reverse complement.
TTCGTAGAAAATAGGAATCATAACGGGGCACACTATTCTGCGGTACCACATGAGAAAATTGCACTTGGCGAAAGGAGAACTTTGTAAAGACTGCGGTCACAAACCAGTAAGAAATAGACCGTCGACTCCTCCCACATAACGGATTTTGCCTACAAGCTGTTGGCACCATAGGATTTATTTATGTGTTGGGCCTGTATAAATCAAAGGGAAGAAATTACGGCACACGCATACTTAGTAAAATCCTATGGCAGTTGCACCTGGCAGTGGTTTATGGCAGTGGGGCTGTGTTCTGAAGGTTTCTTCTTTTTTTCCAGTTACACTTCGTTCACATCACAGTTTAGTTTAAGGAAATGTTAAATTGTTCAAACTGTTGATATCAATTAAAATTGGCGATGTAAAGGAATATTAACATGAGAATGAACAAACGAATTGGTAATAATATGCGAACAAACCACTTTTGATGCATTTATATAACAAAAAATTGCTCATTTTACTATTGCAAGATTACATAGAATAATAAATTCATGCATCAAAATATGGGAAAAACAAGTTTGAAAGAATTTAAACAACGAAATTTCGAACTAAAAATGTTTGCCTCGAAGGAAAACACACTTTGCGAATTTTCACCAGTTTATTCAAAATCCACGACATTAAAACCCGCTCCACAAACTATCAAATACAAAATTCGTTCGAACTTATATGTAAACTTAAAGCAAAAGATTGTTAAATAGTAGAAATTGATGTTTGAACTTGGCGAACTGTTGCGACAAATAAAAGTGTTCATGTGAATGGACTGTCAAAACATGTGATAATATTCTTTTCACTTATACCATGTTCCCACCAACGTGATTTAGCTAAATTCACTTAATTTAGCTAAAATGATGTTATTAATTTCGTGATCTATTACTATTATATATTTTCATGACTGCAAAAAAAAACAAAATTGGTCCGGAAAAGACTTGCTCCTGGAACTTTGGAATGAAAAGCTTCAGGAATTGACAGTCAAAACAAAGTGTTAAAATGAAACTCTGTTTGTGATTTATTTTTAACTTTGGTTTATTCACGAGGTTATCCTTTATTTGTTATTTTGATTTTGTTATTAGAACTGTTTTATTGCACATCTATCTCAGTGAAGTAAAGAAAAGTAGAAATTTTAGCACGCAATTACAACAACTACACACTGTTTGACATTAAGGGTATTCATGCAACGTCGTAAGTTTACCATTCGCGTAAAGAGAAAATTGCACATTTTAATATTCCTACTGTAGAATAATTAGTTATTCTATCAAATTGTATTAAGAAAACAAGTTTTAAAAGGGTTTACATAACGAAATTTCCAATTCCAAACTTTTTGCCGTGAACGAAAACATACTTTGTTTGGAATTGAAAATTTCGTTATTTAAACACTTTTAAAAATTGTTTTCTTAATACAATTTGATGGATTAATAATTTATCCTACACTTGGAATAGTAAAATGTGCAATTTCTATTTATAAAAACATCAAAAGTATTATAAATGCATGCAAAGTATTTTTTTCCTGATTTCGCGCCTTTATTTCAAGTGTGAAATGTCACATTGACCTCGTCGTAAGTTTACCGTCTCGGTTTTTTTTAACATCTTGTGTGATTTTCCATACAAAATTTGACAGTTCATTTACCACGTTCGTTACGACGTTGCATGAATACCCCTACTTTATAGATATGCAATAAAACAGGCCTATTTATGAATAAATGCCGAAAAAGTTAAAGTTTTTCAGAGACAAGAATAAAACACAACCAACTCGCTGAAAAGAAAAAAGACGCGAGCGTTTATTCGAAATGAGCTGTAAGACAGAGTAAGCAGTATAATAATTTATCGTGATGCCACAAGGTAATAATTGTAAGATAATGTTCTCGTGTTAAACTAAACCACAATTCCAAAAGTTATCCCTTAGTTGGTAGCAATTTTAACAAATTTGCTGGAACGTAAAATAAATCGCCAGCGATTTTTTTTCCATTCACCAATCCCTACCTCTTTTTTTATTCGCGGGTGATTTGTTGTTGCAATGAATTTCTTGTGAATTGAAAAAAGTATTAGTTTTCGAATGAGCGAACAAAATATTATCAACGATATAGATTACATTTTCGCTCAAAATTAAGTTTAAATCATTCCAACCAGCCGTCTGGCTACTTGCAATATGATTTTATCTAAAATGTAAACAGTACCTAAACTTAGTTCCCAACGTTTCTTAACACATCCCAATAAATGGCCGCTCTTATGTTTTATTTACATCCCCGCCATTAATTTTGACATTTACACGTATTCACAGACAGGGTAATTTTTTCCGGGGAGAATCGGGTAGGTGTACGGAAAGTCGGCGGTCTAGTTCTCTGTGGTTTGTGACTGCGGTGATGAGGAACTCAATTTCGGGTTTAATGGGTGAAGGGATAACCTCTTTCCCTGACGGTCAGTATTGACTCGGGTGTGGCACGGAGTCGATACTTCTCGCCAACCCACAAACATAATCTAATCTAAACTTTGCCAAATCCTTTGGACATGACTCACGTGAGCCTTTTCCATCTGAAATTGGCCTTTACTAAGAATTCTGAGGATATTTTTGCCTTGACATCTCCGAGCAATAGAGGAAGACCTCGCCTTAAGTGGCACTCACAAGTAGGTGGAAGGAAACCTATAGTGGAGAATAGGAAAGCTTAGGCACTAAAAATTGATAACGGTTTTTTTGTAAAAGGGTTAAATGCAAGCCTTTTTACTATGGAAGGGAGGGAGCGCTACCATTGTTTTTTAATATATTTTTTTTCATTTGCTCTGCCACTGATACTGAAAAGTAAGCAACGTCCTGTAGAGACAGGTTTTACCTACCTATATATAAGCCCTCTCTAGGTTACGGGAAACTATGTATAGGTACCTATAATCTATCCATAAAATACGAAGGCCTCCATCAAAGACATAAGTATACTCAGGTGTACATATTTCATTTCGCGTATAGGTACATGTTTCTTACCTATCATAATTTGATTGAATAAATCTCGAAAAGAAACAATAAATACTTTCCCATTCCCAGCTCCTATACAGTCAATCCATAATAAAGTCCTGGGAAAAGGACTCAACTCTGATTCCCTTGTTCGCTTAAAAAAAAAATCGCTCGACTCTCGTTAAGCTGTCAATCGCACTTTATCAATACCATACCATCCAACGGAAATCTTATTACATCGCTTGGTGTTGTTTTTCACTTGCCACGACATAACTGCGATACAGGTGCCGATGCCGCCCTTCCGAAATCCCAACGCACAGTTTTTTTTTTTTTTTTGTCTTTTCTTTCTCCCCCAACGCCAACCCACTTCACAAATAAACTCCCAGATTTATTATTTCTATAATCGATAACTTGTTAAGGCAGCTCTCCCAATCCCAATTCCAATCCCCCTGCCTGCTGTGAGTTTGGCATCGGCTGACATGTCACAGGCTCTGTGAATCCATGAATTCATTGTTTTCCGTGGTTAAATACAACAACGAAAAGCCTCTCCCCTCTGTACCATTCCGCAAACCTGTCCAGACATTCTTGTATACAATTTTTCCACTTCAACGAGCTTCGACAATAGCGCACCGCACACATTTTTGCGGCATTTACGAGTATAGGTTAGGTATAGGTAAGTGGGACTGCAGTACAACGTGACATAGCAGGATCCCGGCGGAAGGGGGCTTAGACCTGCACCCTAATCCCTTCTGACTGTTCACTGAATGCCGCCATGAATAAAGTTTAAATAAAGAGTTAGCTATTTGGGAAGTTTAGTCAACAGCGGTGTCCGTACCGATGAATTATTCATTTGAGAAGAAAGCCGGCCGAAAATACACGACCCTGTTCCACAAAATGTAACACCCCCTCCCCCACCCACCGCACACCACCACAATCCACTACCACATCACATTATCGCGGCTGTGTTGCCGGTCAACTCGTCTCTCCTGGATGCATAAATCACCGGGATACGACAAAGTGGTTATCGGGCTGGAACTTGTAAGTGAAGAAGAGCAACGAGCACAGTCGTCGTAACCTGATGCCGCTTCCGGTTTTCCCTCGAAGTAGTAGTTGACAGTTGCCTAGTCTGGTGTGGGTGGGCACTCCATTGTAATTATTGCTGGTTCTACAATGTCGCATCTCTGAAGATTACATGGCTCGACTCCATTTAACGGTATAGGTAACTCTTGCATAACACTATTGCACAGATCTCAATTGTACGAAAAGTTTGTGCCTTACATGGACTTGTGATGAGTTCGGAAGGGAAGTACATTTGAAAGTTTAACATGAAAAAAGAATTGCTTTACATGCGACAACAAGTATCCCGAGATGAAATCAAATCCATTGAAATTGGCACACACAAGGAACTGACAACGGGAAAAACTCTTGTGCAACATATACATACGGAGATACTCGAACAAACTTCCCAAATGGACTGGATGGACATGAGGGAGATAACAATTCGAGTTGAAAAATTACTTTCTGATTGGCAACATGAAAAATTGCTTTTAAATTGACGAATGTTGTATCTGAATGGGCGCTTTAGATCATATTAGCACAAGTTTTGATTAACATTTTGTAGAGTGTAGGAGGTGCATGCACGAAACCACATTAAAATTGTGTCTATAGGGTTGTGATTGTCAGTTTTACCTATATGTAGATTGGGGGCCACATTTTAGAATCAAAAATAACAAATGACCCTGGCATAAATATTGACTTTGTGAAAGACATTGCCCAGAGGACACTTACGAATAATTTGAGTAGGTACAATCTGAGGTAGGTATATATTGTTAAATTTTTGGAAAGAATTTGGAAAAGCCATACCTAAGTTTGTACACTTCATATACCAAAGACATTTGCTTACGTGTATATTTGTGAACTGATTTGAAGATTTATTATCAAAAAACTCTTTCCTTTTTGAGAAATAACACATTTTCGGTTTTACTTTACTTTACTTTGAGGCCATAGGGCTCAACCAAGATGCATCTCCAGCCAGCTAGATCCATGGCCAGCTAAACTCTATAGGTATACGCAGTGTACAGTGTAGTTTACTATACTGTACATATTCTTATACTAGCGGACCGCAGACATCCTATCCGAACGTTTACTCGCCAATAGAAACACACCGAACAGTATTAGCAATTATTTTGTTTTAATTCATTCATTCATTGGTCCGCTTGTCCATTAAGTGGGTCGCGGGTGTAGGTTGCTCAGGTGGACACTCCATAGCTCTCGATCCTCCGCCATCGACTCTAAATCATCAAGGGCAATCCCCATACGGGTAGAGGAGAGATTATGAGTTTGATCTAACCATCTGATCCTGGGTCTACCTAGGGGACGCCTGCCCGATGGTACGGATTCCATAGCACGTCGTGGAATCCTGGTCGGGGACATGCGTTTAACATGACCAAACCACCGAAGCATGGATCGCTCCGTCCGGAGAAGTAGCTGCTCGACATTGAGTTCCTCACGTATTCTGGTATTTCTGATGCGATCTCTGCGACTGCGGGTCACACCAGCAATATACGGAGAAATCTCATTTCGGCAGCTTGTATTCGCGATCTTATTCTTTCGGTCATTACCCAAACCTCATGACCATAGGTGAGAGTTGGAACAAACACCGAATTAAAGACTGACAACTTAGCTTTGACACCAAGTTCAGTCCTCCTGATAACAGAATGACCAAGCTGTCTCAAAATTTACCCAGCCTGACCAATCCTAAAGGAAAACTCAGCATTGCTCCTTCCATCACTCGTGAATAAGACCCCGAGAAACTTCTCCACCTGTTTCAATGGGACTCCACTAACATGAAGAGTGCATTGAACAGGCGTTCTGAAGACGAACATCACTTCAGATTTGTTCACGTTTACCTTCATCTCAGCTTCAACACAAACGGCTACAAACCGATCGAGTGCGCGCTGAAGTTCAGTCTGAGAGGACCCAAGGATGACCAAGTCATCAGCGAAGAGCAAATGACTTATCCTCAGATCTCCCAATTCGAAACGTTCCTCGCCAAGACTGCGCTGTAACATCCAGTCCATATAAGTAATGAAAAGGAGAGGAGACAAGACGCACCCCACTACGAAGTCCAACGCCCACGGTGAAAGGTATTGATTTAACGCCGTTTACCCGAACACAGCTTTTACAGTTTCTGTAAAGAGATTGAATGGCTCTCAAGAGAGAACCATCAATTCCATACTCCTGTAATACACTCCAGAGTTTCCCTCGAGGGACTCGGTCATATGCTTTCTCCATTCTGAGAGTGAATAACTGGTCGGTTGTGCTTCTGCCGGGACGAAAGCCGCACTGCTCATCTCCTAATCGTGCCTCGACCACAGCTCTGCAACGCGTTTCCAGCACCTTGGCAAAGACTTTTCCGGGAAGACTTAAAAGTGATATACCCCTGTAATTGGAGCAATCCATTTTATCCCCTTTCTTGAAAAGGGGCACAATCACCCCAATCTGCCAATCGCTGGATGTTTCGCCGCATTCCCAGGCCACTTTAATGACACGAGAGAGCCATTTGACTCCCTCTTCACCTAAGGCCTTTAGCATTTCTGGCCGGATTTCATCCACTCCGGCAGATTTGCCAGCTTTTAGCGATTTGATCGCAAAAGTGACTTCCTCTACCGTGGACTATTTTCCGCCCTGCTTAAGGCGATGGATGTGTCATCCTCAATGCCCTGGATTGGATTGAGCAATTCGGAAAAGTGCTCGCTCCATCTGCGCAAGATGTCCTCCTCATTAGAAAGAAGTGTACCATCTTTGGATTTGACTCCGTCGATAATGTTCCACTTCCTTCCTCTAAGACGGCGGATGGTCTGCCAGAACACCTTGCTTGCAGATCTGTGATCACGGTCCAATTTTTCGCCGAACTCCTTCCAAGACTGTTCTTTGGCTGCTTTAACAGCCAATTTGCAAGTTCTTCGCGCCTCAATGTACCGGTTTCGAGAAGGAGAGTCCCCCAAGTGAATCCACACCTTGAAAGCCTTCTTCTTCTCTCTGATAGCTTCTTGAACTCCGGGCGTTTTAAACCATGCAGTTCTTTTCTCACCACCAGCCGCCACACTGAGCCGCTTCACTCCGCAAACATGTCCTGCAGAGGCAATAACTGCTGTTGAAAACAACTGCCATTCTTCCTCTACATTCAATGGAACATTTGGAATTTGTTCAAACCTTTCAGGTACCTGCCGTGCAAATTCCTCCCGTATCTCATCGTTCTGTAGCCCCTCCCACCGTATGCGCGTAACCATTCTTGGTTTACGCTTTGGCAGGATAGGTATTTGATCGTTGAGATACAATTTGCACAACACCAGGTGGTGATCAGTTGACAGTTCAGCCCCTCTCAACACACGAACATCACAAACCATCCTTTTAATACACGATGGTACCACAAAGAAATCTATCAGCGATTTCTGCTGAAGACTTCGACGGTACCATGTGTATTTATGGATATCTTTGTGTGGAAAGAAAGTGTTCATAATGGACATTCCATTTGAACAACAAAAGTCCAACAACTTCTCTCCGTTCGCGTTCTGATCGGGGTCACCGTGTTTCCCAATCGCGCTGCCCCATGTCGAGAAATCCGCACCCACGTGAGCATTGAAATCACCCATCAGGATATAAGAATCCATATCTGCAACCTTTTCAAGGGCTGCATCAACTTCATCCAAGAAAGCTGCGTACCCCGACTCCAGATTCGGTGCATACACCTGCACCAGAGCTAGGGTTGATCTTTCAAGTTTTAGCTTTAAGATCGCAACTCTCCCTCCTAATGGAATCCACTCCAATACTCTGCCTGACAGCCTGGGACTTGTGAGTATCCCCACTTCCGCCTGAGCAGACATTGAAGGTGCTACTCCCGACACGAAGAGTTTCCACCCATCCGCAAGGTCCACAGTTCCAGAACCCCTTTGCTTTGTTGAGGAAACACGAACTATATCTAGTCGAAGAGATGTTTTGTTTTAATTATGACAAATATTGGTGGTGGTGGGGGTGAAACTTAGCGGTTATAATGTTCTGTGGTGCAAGAAATCAAACAAAATCCTGGAATCAGATCGAAGCGCCACCTACCGGGTCCAATAGTTAATCTAAACCATGCAGGGACCCACTCAAACACACAGGAAATTTAATTTCATTAGCCATTTAGGAGAAGTCTTTTAACCCGCACGCAGCGCTACCTACAACAATGATCTTGAAATTAGGTAAAAGCATGTTATTTGGCGAAAAAACAACATAAGGTACTTAGGTATAGCATGAATCATACATTCATACAATGCAACAGTTTTTTCTTCATTCATTCATCATCATTCATATGCCTCTCCAAAAGAGTTTTGGGAAAATTGTCAAAATGTACGAGATTTGTGTCAAAATATTTCGACAATTTTTTTAGTAAAAATTCCACAACTGTGTTTGAAGGTTTTTGGCCTTTTTGCTTTTGAAGTACATAATCTATGAAAAGTGACATACCTATTGTCATATGTAAAGACGAGATCTGGTTGAAGACTGACTGTTTATTTAAGAATGTTGTATAGTATAACCAGTGTTCCCAGGTTGAGGAGAAAATCACCTTTTTTGCCGATTTAGACGAAAGGGAAAAGAAAGGGAAAAGGGATAAAAACGGGGAAACAAATTCAAAAAGGGAAACCATTTTTAAATCCTACCAAAAACAGTTTGTAATAAAATCTTCTAGAATAAATAAATGTTAACAACCTACAAAAAAAAACAATGCTCAAGAAATGTTCCACTTAATTTTTTGTTTGGTTTCTGAATGCATTCATTCTTTTGACATTTAATAAAGCTATTACCATGGCCATGCACTCCTTACCATGATCGTTGTGTACAGAGAGACAGGTAGGTCGATTTTAAGTGAGTAGAAAAGAGAAGGGATTTTCAGTGTAATATAATATGCTTATTTTCTCAACTAACCTAAAAATCTACCCGTCTCTCCCGACACGACTTTCATGGGAAGGCATGTGTGTCCATGCACTAAATTCAAAATATTACGCGAATTTCGAATACGAATCAACGGCGGCACCACTCAATGTTTACCTATAGGTGAAAATAATTCTCATTTTATTTTGGATTTTGAAAAGAAGGAAGAACCAACAAAAAAAAATACAAATATCTCAAGCAATTGGAAGCATTAACCGAGTTCAAAAGCTGGTTATGCTAAGAATTTCTCTTCGGGGAAAAAAAGGGATTTTTTTGTTTTTTAAAGGGGAAAATATATCATTTTGGTGTTAAAAAAAAGGGGATTTATTTTCTTAAAACCTGGGAACTCTGTGTATAAAGATATGATTAGTGTACACCTACACGTACTACACATACATAGATTGTATAGTTACAATTCACTACCTTTCACTATTTCAGTACCACCATGTGTGATGTGACTTTTTTGTTTGTCAATTATTGGGTTGTGGTGGGCTTTAAGTATTTTAGGGCCAAGGCCCACCACAATCCAATAAACAAAAGTCAGATAAATGCTAAGAATTTGTTAATTCATCTAACGACGGAAGTTATTCGAAATCGAACTTTTTTTCGATGAAATTTAAGTAGCTACATATGCAAATAGTTATTGCACGTATTTGCCAAATTGGACAACAAAATTTCAATCATCTGTCAATATTGTCAAGAGACTGACATAGCTTGTTAAATTCTTGGTACAAGACATTTGTTAAGTTAGAACTAGGAGCTAGGAATGGCTTTGTGGAAAAAGGCCGCAGGCTCTGATGGTTTACCTGCGGAGCTCTTTTAATACAGTGGCGGTGTTTTAGTAGGGAGCATGCACCGAATCATCAACCGAGTATTGATGGAAGAAGACATTCCCGATCACTGGAGTATCAGCTGCATATGCCCCATCTACAAAAAAGGCGATCCTATGTCTTGCAAGAACTATCGAGGCATCCCTGCTTAATGCCGCATACAAGATCCTATCCAACGTACTGTGTGAACGTCTTAAACCGTTGTGCAACACAGTAATCGGCATGCAGATGGAGTATAGACCAAATTTTCACACCGAGGCAAATCCTGGAAATAACGAACGAATTTCAAATCGAAACTCACCAACTATTCACCGACTTCAAACCCGCGTATGATAGATTACATCGTCAGAAATCTATGCACTAGATTTTGGCATGGAGACGCGCTACCATGCGACTTTTTCAATCTTGTACAAGTACGAAAATACGAAAGTACTTGTACTTGTACTTTTCAACAGGTCAGCTGCCGGAGTATGCGGGCGATATTGGTATCAACGGTCGTTCCCAGCGTGCCGTTCACGGCGATTGAAGAACAAAGCTGTTGGCCTTGAAGTAAATGAGGACAAGATTATAAGTACATGCTATCAACAAACAAACAAGCATCTGTCCATCGCCTAGGACAAAACGTCCCTATATTGATAGCAACAATTTCGAGGTGGTTAAGGAAGGAGCTCACCTACCTCGGAGTAAACATGAACTCCACGAACGACACCATAATGGAGATCCGGCGAAGAAATATCTTGAAAACAGTTGCTGCTTCGGTTCGGCAAAAAAACTGCGTTCAAAACTTCTAACTCGATGGTTAAAATGTGTGGTCTACAAAACCCTTATTCTGCCAGTTCTACTTTATGGCGCCCAGTATATTGCTGCGGTGGCAGAGAATCGATGTCATTGATGTTAAGCGAATGCTTTGCTTGCGAATGCACTGAACTGACACCGAAAAAAACCGACTAACGCGGGATAGTGATAGTGAATGAAGTTATATGAACCTTTAAGCTCCGCTCGACTACTTTCGATGAATACTGTATTCCTGGAAATTAAAATTTAAATATTGTTTGAATAACTGCCTATGCCTGCGAGTTTTTTTTTTAATTGGGTGGGTTTAGGTATTTGAAGGTACCACAACTGAAACAATCAATTCTATTCTGATATTCAATTATGTATGTAATTCCCAAAAATTATAGATACATTCTTTCCAATTAACGCAAATTATCACTCCCCCTCCAAACCGCATTTAATTGACGTACGGATTGATGGCGGCTGGTGGTTATATAATTCAATTTTCAATCTAACAAAAAATAAAATGTTTTTTCACTCCCCTCTAAGGCGTTTATAATCCACTGTCCGGCTTAACCCCAGCAATAAAGATGTGATATGACAAACTGGTGTAATTTATATCTACTTAAGACCCTCTCGAAGTGGACGAAGGGTGGCTATTTAAAGACGGACACTCAAGTTTATTGGAAGGGAGTGTGCCAAGTACCAACAATTGAAAAGGAATCTATGACGCTATAAAGTTCGGTTCATTGCTTTTTGATTGTTGTGCTTGGTTTCTTTGTCTATTGTTTACAATTGAAACTGAACTCGCTGTTGATATCGTGATGTATGGCGTCGGGGCTATGAGCTATCAGAGGGCAACAGATTGCGTTTTGATTTCGAACTGAAGTGCTTTCCAAGAATGAAATGGCAAACTATGGTTGAAGAATCGAATTTGTATTGCTGCAGCAAACTATGTGGATGATTGAAATGTGATACGAAATCTTCAAAGGATTGACGTTCACGAGAGAAGTGTTCTTCGAACAAATCTATTTATTAACTTACTTTTTCCTATAAGTGGGTAGAAGCACGTGTAGTTACCTATCCCAAACCCAACTCAGTATTCCGGTCTAACTTTTGATTTTTCAGTTCCACTTTTTTCCCTTGGCTTGACTTGATTACAAAATTGACTATGCCTGTCCTTCCGCATCTCCAAACTACACAAATCCCACCGATTACCAAGTCCCCAATGCGTTTCATTACCAAATCTATCAGAGCATCTATTTCGAACGTTTCCCGTAGTGACAACCATTCAACGACACCCGATTCATCATCAGGCGAAACGAAACACCATTCGTCCTGGGCTTTGTGCAACATATAGCTTTTCCCTCAAATCCATGTGAATGGGCTTGGACATGTCATAGTGTCACAACAGATCTGCCGAACGCATTGCATCTCCGTTGGACCAGTTTATGTATATGCGACCCGTGCTTGGTCGTCGAGAACCCAAAAAGAAGAGGAAAACAAGTCAAAACTTCATGTTGGCCGTGTAGCAATGTGGCCAGAACAACATTATGTTGCTGGCCATGTGCCCAGTGCGATTTTCCACCACTCTTCCCCCAACACAAATCATTATTTCTGTCAGTCAGAACTGTGGAAGACCCGGGACGAACTGGAGGAAATAAATTCCGAGATACTGGCTAAAAAGTGCCGCCTTCAGTTCAACAACCTCCACGCGCGTATAGCTAGCGAGCCCAATATGCCGAAGAGCAATCCGGTCTGTCGACAACGTGTCGATGGACACAGCCGACGCGGTGAGGTGTGGACTGGCCCTTTTTCGTTGGTCATGGTTTCATGGTTCTCTGGTTCCATGTTCTATGTTCCCAGTCGCAGTATGTCTTTTGTTATGCATATGTGCAGAGTGCATATCGATGGGCAACAGGTTTCGGTTTCTCAGTGGCAGCGATGCACTTGTTGGATTTGCGTCTACCCAACAACCATAATGGCAGATGGATGAACATTGGCACAGAGGCCATGGTTTCTGGAAAGTCCATAGCTACCGTGCAGTTCCATGCGGTCTCATGGGTACCTACACGAACGATCGCATGTTGCCACGATGAGTGTTGGGGCGCGATGTGGTTCTTATAGGATTCTTCACGCAAATGGGCAAAGTGCAATGAATTTAGCTGTTGTGTTTTTTTTTTGTCTATAAGTTCCCAACTCGTTTTGTACTCCCAGCACCTTTTGAGAGATAAAACTTGTCCTGCGACTTTCTCAAAGTTGGCAAGGCAAGAACAAGATGATATAAGATTGTCGATGGAACTTTGATTCTCTGAGCATAAATTTAAGTGCTAAAGCATTTTCATAAATGTCTGCGAGAAATTATTGTGTAATCTTCTTGAGTGGAATATAGAGATTTCGTATTATAAAGAATGTTGGGTTCAAAGGGGCGCATTCCAATATTATTGAGACAGGTTTTTGGGAGACTTTTTATATGTTTAAAATCAGAGCTGGAAAAACGTAGATTTAATAATGGAAAATCATGTTTTTAAGGAAAAGATAAGTAGGTATACTTGTGTGAATTGATTCTTAAAGGGGTTTGGGTTGCTGAATATTTGCCGTATCTTCCAAGAAATCCGCTTTTCGCAGATTCCAACTTGTCAAATTTTGCATCGGGACTTGGGCTTACACCCGTACAAGATGAGACTAATCCAGGAGCTCAAAGTTAATGACCATAGACAAAGCCGTCTGTTCGCTAATTTGACTTCGGAGCGTTTGGTAGAGGACCTCAATTTTGGACGAAAAATCATCTTTAGCGACGATTCGCATTTTTAGATGAATGCGGCAAAATTGCCATAAATATGTAACGACGGTATTTCAACGTCGAGCCGTCCCTATTAAATAAAAAAACACTTTAGTGAATCTTCAGAAAGATCAGATTTTATTCACATATCTGTGCTAGAGCGAGATTTACGAAGTCTACAAACACTTCGGTTGGAATTATGTATATCGCTATTTCGAAGTACACCATTCAATTCATTCATCTTTTCCGGAAGTGAACCTTGCACCTGTCAATTAACGAATCGCCTACGACTTGCTTCAATTGACCGATGATGAATAGGCCAAACCAATTACTGAATACAATAGAGAGGATGACAACTACAAAGCATTTTAAATACATTAAGATTGTAAATTACACAATTTTCTAGTCACTCGAATTGTCATCTCTCTTCTAACGCTAGTCGTAATCTTTAAATATTTTCAACCGAGGAAGAGAAAGAGACTTATTGTCAGAAAGGATTTGTTGGCTGCAAGGTAGCATGACGAGCGTTAGGTAATAACGCCCAAATCAACTTGGAAATAATGCCCTAAATTTTTTTGTTGCAAAATTTTTCGTCATTTTGGGTGTTATTTCCTTTTTAGTGTTTGTTTTTTTGACAAGCAGTAAAGCCCAGTAAGTGGAAATGCATAAACAGCGGAATAAGTATGGGGGGCATGATGCATGCCTGCAACCTCCTGCTTGTGTTTTCTGTTGGATTCTGGAGTAGGTGGGAGTTTGTACTGCAAAAAAGTCTTCAATATAACCAATTTTGCACATACTCCAAATCTGACAGTAACACCTTACACCAAGCACCCTTGGTGCATAACTGCAAATTATTTTTGGGCTTTATTTCCATCTTGTTGTTTATGTTTGGCCGCTATGCATTTTTTTGGGTGTTATTTCCAAATCGATTTGGGGTCATTTTCTTTCGCTGCTTGAATCCATTTGAATTTGAACAAAATAATAGAGATAATGGCTGGCAATAGGTTTTTTTCCTGTCAAGTGTAATCTTATACCCTACTAGCTGAACCCCCGCTAGCTTCGCTAGGACTTTTTTTACTTTTTTATTTTTTTTTTATTTATTTTTTTTTTATTTTATTTGTTTAAGGGCGACAATGTTTCAATTTTTTTATTGGAGGTGCCGCGCCTCTTTGTTCAATTTTGACCAATCTTCACAGGAGTACTCCACGGCGAATACGCAAGATTACCTGTAAGTTTGAGCTCAATCAATTTGGTGGTTTTCGAGATATACGACTTTGAATGTTTTTTATGAGCGGTGCTTTGTCCGATTTTGACGTTTCAATTAGCTGCGAAACTAGCTATGAAATGTTTGTGGCGACTAGACTTTTATTTTAGTTACTTAACTTCGCTCGTATTGACATAATATAAAAACAAATTTATTTAAGCTACTTGATAATCGTTAACTTATGGTTAAATGCATAAAATAATTAACATACGCAACATTCAAAATCAAAACATCTGAAAATACCATTTAGTTGTGACAGGTAGTTTGCTCTTTATGGTGCAAGCAAAGATAACAAAAAAAACTCTCACTCAGTCTCTCACATCCTGTCTGCAGCTTTGCTGAGCTCGCTGAATGTTGCAAAAGGTGAGTCTGCTTCAACAACTCAACGATTGTACTCGTTTTCGTGGCGTTATCATGGAAAACGACCTCAAACAACTCGTTTTGAAAATTGCAATATGTATGGGAAAACTTCCGTTTTCGATGAAGTTTTCGACTGTTTTCGCGAAAACCCAGTTTTAGGCTTGGTGTGAATATAGTATTAGATTCGTTTTTCGTGCTGTGGTAATAATAATAATGTATTAGGTAGTGATTTAGAATGCAAGACGGCAAAAGCTGTCGCAATGAAACAATGTTTTTTTCTTATAACGTTATAAACTTCTTTTATTTAACTGCGAGATAAGATGTGTCTTAGTTGGTGGTCAAAGAAAAAAGAGGCAGATAACAGCATGAACTTAAGTTTCGTCGCAATCAAGGCAACGGATTTTTAAGAGTACATAATAGAAAAAGTTTGAGTACATGGAATTCAACATATTATACAGAAAAGATAGGGTATTATCCTTTTGGTAACACATTTCAACAGGTAGGTAGATTGATTTAATTTATTTCACATGAGTGTCGAGAATCAGTATTTTTTTCTACCAATGACAATTTTGCACACATTTTGTAAAATTGTTTCAATAAGCAATAGATATACGTCTACTTACTTACCAAATTTCAAGGCTAAGGGCCAGTTTCAAGATTAGATGATGAAGTCTCGGATAGACTATCCGGAACTTTATCTGTCAGCTAAACTTCACTATCAAAGAATTCGGATAGTGATATCTGACATATAGACAGTCTCGGATAGAGTATCATCTGGTTCAAGTGGCTGTTAAAGATTTTATGCGGAAAATAAATAAAATGTTTATTTGAAGTGACTGGAAAAAATATATTTTCAGAGCACTCTTTCGTTGACGAGCGTGGACAGCAGTCACACGAGTCCCAATGGATTTGTTTGAATTTTTAGAAGACGAATTTGAAGAATATTTCGATCATATTACACGGCACCATAGGAACAGAGTATTTCGCCACAGGCCAAATTATTTTGAAACGTTCGACGATGAACATTTAAGAATTCGATTCTTGCTTACCAAAACGGTCGAAAACGCGACTATGTGAAAGGAAAATTTATTCACTTTTCTCCTATAAGCCTTCCTACCGCGAAGGGGTGGTCTGGTCACCTTGCCGTTGCGTCCTTTTCTGGACGTTATTGGTGTGGAGCCTAAAGTTGTAATGATTCAACAGGCTATGCTGTCGGCGGCTTTAAAGCCAGGTTTTTCTGATGAACAACGAACTAAGAACTGCCCAAAAACTCTTGATTAGAGTGCTCGATACGCCTGTCACGATACGGTGTCACACCCCCACGCTTTTTAAGAGTATCGGCAAATCAACTAGCAATTTTCAAAAATTAGTTCTGGAAAAAATGTTAAAATAAAAGAAGTGAGTTTAGGTTTTCATTAGGCTGTTCAAGAGTCGGCAAATCAACTAGCAATTTTCAAAAATTAGGTCTTAGGTTTGGATTTTCGTTAGGTATAGGTTTAAACTTGTAAAGGTATACCTACAAGTCGGCATTTTCAACGGTTCCACAGGAATATGAATATGCCGAGGCCGACTGAAATCCTTAAAATGTTGCGAGTAGATACGATTTTTTTTGGATTTGACGGTCGGCATCGGGGAATTTGCCGACTGAAATCCTTAAAACTTAGCAAGTTTGTATTCGATTTTAAAAAGAACGGACGGCATTTCTAATTTGAGGTTACATACGAAGGAATACCGATAATTTGCTAGTTTGTGGAACTCGGCTTATTGATGTGGATATCGAACTTTGCGCCAAGGGTGTTTTCGTTGGCTGCAAAAAGTTTGAAAAACGAAATTTCGTTGTTTAAACTGTTTATAAACTTGTTTTTTTAATACAGAAGAAGACCCAAGAATCGATTCACCTTAAATTTACAGGTGATCTTACGTCAAAAATGCACAAAGGAGCGTGGGACCTCCCATACAAAAAATATCTTCTATGGGGTGAAATTCGATGACGTTAGATATAACTCAATAACCGCTGAGTCGATTTTCATGATTTCTATATAGTCGGCAAGTTCCTGAAATAAGTCGGCATTTCAATGAAAGTCAGCCCCCAAGGATCGAACCCTCGCTACGCCCCCGAGAACCCGGATACCTGCTCCAGCTCCTCTGTTCAATTTTTATTTTTTTTATATTTGCTGCTTCAATTTTTTCTTCCGTTAATTTATCAATTGTCTTTTTTCTCTTGGCTTTCCTAAAACAACAAAAAATATTAGAAAACACGAAACAAGCAAAGACAAAACAAATGACATGTGTATGGTGTATCGAAACAAACTTAGTGACTGATGAATGTTTACGCAAGTTAGTCTATCAGAGACTTTGAGCAACTTTGAATATGAAACAGGACAAAATATCAGCAGCTTTTATCTGGGTGGATAGCATTATATGTGTCGGCTAACTATCCGAAACTTTATCCGGAACCTTTGAAACTGTCCCTAAAGCTCTAATAAATGTAAAGATATACATTTTTAAATTGGTAACTATGTATGGGAGGTGTTACGCCCCTTTGTCATTTTTTTACATACAAACCTGAACATTTTTTAAACTGATATTTAGAAGAGATAAATGATTGTGTATGTAATCATAAGCTAATAAGAAAAATAGAAATAATGCTGTCATTCCTTCAAAGCAGAGCTAACTTTTTCGTACCTAAAAATAAATCCAATTACGTACCTATTCATTCATTCATTCATTTTCAATATCCCGCTTATGGTCGCGGGTGTAGCTTGCTCAAGTGGACCCTCCATAGCTCTCGATCGATCCTCCGCCATCGACTTCAAGTCATCAAGGGCAATCCCCATACGGGTAGAGGAGAGATTATGAATTTGATCTAACCATCTCATCCTGGATCTACCTATGGGACGCACGTCGTGGGGTCATGGTCGGGGATATACTTTTAATATGACCAAACCACCGAAGCATGAACCGCTTCGTCCAGAGAAGTAGCTGCTAGACATTGAGTTCCTCACATATTCTAGTATTTTTAATGCGATCACACCAGCACGGGTCACACCAGCAATACAACGGAGAAATCTCATTTCGGCAGCTTGTATTCGCGATCTTATTCTTTCGGTCATTACCCAAACCTCATGACCATAGGTAAGAGTTGGAACAAACTAGGTAGGTACCTATATGTTTTTTTTTTTATATATATACATATTTTTATCGCATAATATTTTACATTAGATTAGTTACCGCACATTTTACAATACAGAGTTTATGTTTTGTTTTTCCATTCATTCTCGAAATAAGTCGTAGGCATACTTAACCTACATCTAAATTCTAAACTCATGCAAAGTCACGAACCATTCGTTTAGCTTAGCGTATTCTGCTTGTATCCCCAAAGCAACTAGGTATAAAAGCCACATTTTTACACGTTTTAACCCCACTTCGAAAAAGTGGAAAATGAAAACGATACCATTAACATAGCTCATTTTTCTTCACTCATTCTGCCACAAAACTAATTACCCTATCTAGCCACACCTCATAATGAAATTATTCGTCTGTCCAGTGTCCTGTCATTGCCCTTTAAATGCACAAGTCAGCAATTAAGTGAACATAATTTGGTTTATCATACAAATCAACAATTTGCCTTTTATATAGGTACCTACTAATAATTGCAATAATTGGTTGGGGATAATCCCTCTTAAAAAAAATTCGACCTAACCGCGGATTATAATTCAGTGCATTAATTAACACGTTTCACCCCAATCCCTATGAATTGCATTTAATCCGCTCATGCAATTAAAAATCCCTCTGGATTATTCCTACACCGATTTTTGTTAACACAAACCTCTCCCAAATGAGAAATAAGTGTAAAATAACTAAATGCCGCTACCGCCACACCTCGCTCGGGGTATACAGACCAAGCCCGCAACGCAACTCCCTCCGTGTATAGCAATTGCAACTGCAAGCTAAATCTGCATGTAGCGTGCATGAAAGCCCTTCATCGCAGCACGGAGTTTATTTATAAATTCGATCTGAAATTAATATTCTTGCCGAATAAAAATAACACTCGCGCAGTGGATTAGCTCAGTTTTATTCGGTTCAAGGGTGGTCCCCCATTACGGACTGTAGAGCTACACCACGGACATGGACAATGTTTTGATTAGATGTGCAACATTGTGTTGCATCAGACCGAAACTACAGAGCTGGAGCTGTATTACTTCATCGCGCAGATGTTCCTTTGTAGTTTGCTGTGCTCTGCAAAAACGCTGCCATAGTGCCATAGGGCTTCAATGTGCCTTATCGGTATTTTCACAACTTTGGAACTGAAATTGTCACAAAGACGCGGTAAGAAATCACCATAGAGTAGGACGGCAGATACAGTATTACAGACTGTATGCATATCCAAGTTCTGGTGCTTCCGTCTTAGCAATGTCTGGTCGCCTCCTGGGTGGTAATTGTTTACTTTGTGGTGTTGGTTCATTCGCGTTGATGATGTAAGATTTTTATGGTTATTCCCAGCTTGTGCTCCGGGTTGGGTGCGCAATGAATACTAAATTCGGAAGGGCAATGCAATTGGTGAGAGTGGCAACTGCATAAGCTGTGTGTATAGACTAATTGGGCAATTGAAACAAAAGCAATTCACCATAGTTAATGGGGTAGTAAAAAGAATGCACAGCAGTCCCAAATTGAATGTGTATCGAGGAATGGTTTGGTTGTATAAGTTTTATGATGGCTTCATTAATGAGGAACATTATATAGTTGGCAATGTCGTCAAAGTGCTGTATACATTGTAAGTTACATAAGGTTCTCGGATATTTATTGAATGCCGCCCCTATGTCTAGATCTGCTCTGTAAACGGGATAAGCTATTTGAATTTTAAACCCATTTTAACTGCCAATTTAAGCGACATCGGCTTGCCCTACATTTCCATCGATTAGAAGCAAATCAACAACACATTTTAGATAGGTATAGTGGTACATATGGAGGACTTTAATGCATTGATAACTGATCTTACAAAGTGGTATTTTATATGGTTGCACCGTTACACAATGTTGTAGGCGTTGTTTATGAATGTATAATGTATCCCATTGGAACGTGAAGTATAAATTCAATGGGTTAATATTATTGACCTGTTGTAGTGGCTTAAAGCTTAGCTACGTATACATTTTCTTATTAATTTACCTATAAAGCTAAATAAAATCCTACGCATTCTACGGCACAGGGTTACCTCCGAAAATGTTTGTGAAGTGTCCAAAAAGGTGTCCGCGAGGTAAAAAAGTGTCCCGTACAAATTTATATTCAAACAAAACGACGTTAGAAAGAAAATTGTGTCTTATTATCTGATTCTAGTTTGGGGTATATTTTTTGAGATGTTGGCCATTTTTGCCAGCCCTTATTAAAATGAACCAACAAATTAAGTCTTTCATAGTAAACGTATTCTAAGTTCACAACATTAATTTGTAATTGCCCATCTAGTATAAATTTGCATTTCCATTGACATACGAAAAAATCATAAACGAGATGTGGGCATTAAAATACAAAGATATTTTTTTTTTATTTTAAGCTTCTGACTTGCCGGAGCATTAGGATGCACGTCGACCTAAAAGATCTATTGTGCTTGGCGTCAGATATATGTTTACGTTAGTAGCGCTTCTACTTTCCTAATGTAGCTGATCAGTGATCATACATTCAGCAGAGGACCTCCTTAGTTCTTCGGTACTTATTACTTCCCTGAAAAATGCTTTCCTTCTTATACCGTAAAGGGCCGGGCATTCACATATTATGTGTTCGGCTGTTTCGTCTTCTTCTAGACATAGTCTGCACTCCGGTGAGTCGACTAAATGCATTTTCTTTAGGTGATATCGCAGACCGTGGTGACCCGTTAGGTAGCCTACTAGGTTTTTGATGTCATGCATTCATGCCTGCGAAGATTTAGTATCTTTCTGGCATCTGCTTTGAAGGGCTGAATAGCTCTTTTGGCCTGTCTTAGGCCTGGGATGTTCTCCCAATACGAAGTACATAAAAATACTAAATCATGTCAAAGATAAGAGATAGGTAATTTGTTGAACAAATACAAAAGTTCATAAATCCCAAAAAAGTGTCCAAAGTCGGTTATTTTTAAAAAGAGGTGTCCTGGTGTCCGAGTGTTCGAAAAGGTGTCTAATTGACACTAAGGTGTCTCAAAGGTAACCCTGCTACGGCATACCGGCGACTCATATGTAAAGGGTAGGCACCTATAACCTAAACAAGACCTTTAAAAATGATGATGACACATTTAGAGCTTCATTCGATTTAGGTAAAGACGCTATTCTTTTACATCTCGGTCTATCCATTTATGTGCGTTATATAGTGTAGCCATGTAAGCTCCAACTGTTCCATATCAGCTTATTTCTCATACTCCGACAACAAGTTAAAGAAAAGACTGAGAGAACTCTGATAATACGAAAAATCCAAATGGGCGGACTTGGCAGCTTCTAGGCAGCGATATGCTGCCTTGATAATGACTTGGATTGCTCCACTGTATAAAATATTTATTCCCAATAGCATACAGTTCTATTTAAGCTTTGCATCTATCTGGGAAAACCGAAAAAGTTTAAATGAGCCAAAAATAACGCATAAAGCATGTTAAATTAAAAATTATTTAAGTCGGCTCTTACATTGAGGCAATATTTAAAAAGCAACTGGTGATAGGAAACACGCAATATTATCGCTCACAATTATTTAACTTTGAATTAAATTCGAGGTCTCACATCAAAGCAACTAAATATCGCTCGAACGAAAAATTTTGCTGGCACCACGAGACTTTTAAAGCGACCGACGTATTACCGCAGCCAGCGTTCACCCGCGTGTCCTATTCCTATAGCTTTTTAATGACATCCAAGACGTATTACATTTACAGCCCATCAGATCAACAAGGTTTCCTTTATATCGCAAGTATTCGTTCGTGCTATTAGATCGCTCCACACATCTGCGTAGATACCTACTATTGAAAGCCAAATAAAGAGATCGAGTTGAAAAACTCTAGGGTTTCGAGTGAGTTGGTGGCGGAGCGGACCTAGATAGCAGAATAAATAAAGCTTAAGGTGCCTGTCCATTTGAGAGTAAAAATGCTGTGAGCAGCTCTCATTTCAAGCAGCTCTCGGGAGCAAACTCGCAAGTGAACATAGTCTTGACCTTGAGAGTAGTTCACGGAGAGTTAACTTTTTACTCTCGAGATTCGAGCCTTTTGAAAGTCACTCGCAAGTGGACACATGTTCTTGTCACTATCGGAGATTAGCTCGCAAAATTCCAACATGGTTCGTATTTTGGGAGCAGCTGTCGAAAGTTGACATGGCAAAACAATGGGTATCGGAGAAAATAAATCAACTCATACAACACAAGCAATACCAGGGCTTCCCTTAATTTGGTATCCTTTTTAAAACTATTTGGCCCAACAGATTGAATTAATATTGAAATATTATTACTTGTTGTCAAACGGTTAAAATCCCTGAACTCCTGATGAGCTTGAAGCTCTCTTGCAAGAGCAGACCCTTCACCGAGTTGCCGATGATCTACCCATGGTTTAATCCAGCATTTCTTTTTTGCTTCATTCTTTTCGTTAAGTACAGTCCTAATAATTATTAACGCAGCGGTAACCTTTTGCTTGTAAGAATACACTTTAACTGGTAACTAGCAGACGAAATATATCAAGTGGACACGGTTATGAGAGTACTCTCAGGGAATCTACTCTCAAAATGTTATCAAAGACCTCGCGAAATTAAAATCCCGAAATTATTACTCTCAAATGGACAGCCACCCGATTCCCGAGAGTAACTCTCGAGAGTTTACTAGCGAAAGTACTCTCAAATGGACAGGCACCTTTACATTTTAGTATCTTGCCTCCAATTTTGGAAGTCCAGGAAAATACGTCATTACGCACTACATAAGTTGATATACCTAAAATCCATGCTAGCCTGCGTAACGTGGAGGTACATATATTGCGCAAGGATCACGAGAAAGTTTCGAATCGAAACAAACGATTTGTTGGCCTGGGCATGTACCAAATAACAACTTTGTGAAGCAATTCTTCAATTTCTCAAGGGTGCACTGCACAGCGGGTTGGAAGAACGACCTCAGAATAACCTCATGCTCGGGGTTATTTTTAATAGAAAAAAAAATCGCCCACACTGTAGATACGGCTCTACCAGCATTGGTGTGTTAAAACCACAATGACATGTAAAGCGCCCCATAGATCTTTTGGAGGCTAATAGCTAAATAGGTACCTACAGTTTGTTGGAATGCAATGCAAAGGTCTTAACATTCTTTTCTTTTGCATATACTATACCCACGTTCGTACAGTTTAAATAAAGTTCAACAAATAATTCAACTCAATCCCCACTCAGATGTATACATTCCATTGCCCTGTTGCGTGTTGACTTGGTTATAATAATTCCCTACTAGTGTTAACTATAGTCATGTAATAGCATTGCGTTTGGAAAGTCTTGTCTCGCATCAGCAGCTAAACAGTAGCAGCCGCCACAGAGGAGAATCTTCCATGCCATCCATTAGGATCATTATAATTATGCATCTTCTGCTGTGCCTCTGCCTGTTAGTGTATCTCACTGCATCGCTACATGCAGATGGAATCTCTAATTGATGCACTCAATGTAGCTGAATAAATTGCAAATGACTCAGTCGGTATGACGTCTGGTCACTAAGAAGCCATGCAGTGCAATTTCGTGTCCATGACCACATGATCACCATCTCACAACAATCAACAAAATGCAACGCAAACTGTTGATGCTTTGAATGTCAATGAATGCGCATGACTCCGTGCCTATGCATGTGAGTTGGTTGGTAGACTGTGAGAGACTTTCGAAAACAATGCGGCTGCGAAATGACGAGATATACGAGCCTTGATCTGATCTTTTCTAAGTGACTCGTGAGTTGTGTTGTTTGGATATGTGAATGACTTTTGATGACCTTTTGAGTACACAAGTGCTTTGCGAAGTTTTTTTGAAAGTCGGTGTGATGAATTGAGTCTGCGTAATGGGGATCCGGGAGCATGTCCGTGTCAAATATGGCGAAAGTTTGCTTTTGTTTTGTGATAGCGATTTCATCAATCTGTGATCGGACTTTAAGAAGACGCAGATCTCCTATTTGACTCGACTCAGAAATATTCATCAAGTTGCTTTAACATCTCAATATTATTCTTGCTAACTGACAGCAATTACACACTAACATTTGCACTCTGTCATTGACAACTTGCAACCTTGAATAGCAAGGAGCGTAGCTAAATTGTAAAGCAAACATGTGACAGACTGTCAACAACACTATCTATTTCCATAAGTAATGAGCACCGCAAGATGTTTTTCGTGTTGCTGCTTTGCACTAAAAGTCTCTAATTAGATATGTAGAACGTGTATTGGTGCGCGTGATATACAAGTTTAGTCGTAAAACTGAAACACATTAAACCCAATTGTTTACACAGCCTGGTAAAGGCCTTGTCGTCTACATTATTATTTCGTCAACAAGAGTGTTAACAATCGATGTTAATCAGCGCTTTTGATTGTTTAAACAATTTTGACATTTAATGCACTCAGTTCATAACATACAAATAATTTGCAACATTTTAGCAACGGTTTGGCTGACTTTAAAAGTTATCTTCTTACTCGCTAGTTAGAACTCTTAAAGGATGTTTGCGTGTGTCATCCAATTCGCCGTGATTAGGATAGAAATGAGGAATGGTTAAAAAGTACACAGAAGTGAACTTATATGAAAAGAAGATGATTGGAGAATGAAACAGGAGCACGAGCCGTATCTCATTTTCGTTTGATATGTGGTGCACGATTTTCTACTTTACTGTCTCAGATGATAAACAAGGAGACCTACAAAAGGGTATAGAGTGTTACACTGGCTGACAAAAGTTTAGCCCTCTTGCTCTCTAGTTCTCTTTGCGTTATATGAAGAGGGTGTGATGTGATGTGTATTTCCAAATGTCTTCAAAAAGTATCTATTGAAATGCTGTGATCGGTTTTCGACATACTGTGACCATGAACACAGATGGTTATCTATACATATAGTAAAACTGTAGGAATTTTCTTTGTCAGTTAAAAACTCGAAAACTACTGGACAGATTTAGATGAAACTTTTTTTTAATGTTCCTTAAGACTGTGAGACTGCTATAGGTTATTTAGCCACGTCCTTAGGAACAGTTTTTAGCCAAAATGTATTTTTTGAAGTGAAAATGTATTATGTACAGTAAAGGCGAGCGGCGCAAGGCGAACACGGGTCAGCTAGTACAGGGTTTTTCAACAGGGACGCTACAAAAGTATAGCGACAGGGACAGCAAACGACGCCGAATTTCTTGCCGCTCTTTTGACATTTCTCTTCAGTAAAGGTTTGCCATTTCATGACGGAAAGATATACGAGCCAACAACGAGTCGAAATTATTAAAATTTACTATCGAAATTCGGAGTCAGTGGCCTCAACGTTAAGAGCGCTACGTCCAATTTATGGTCGTCATAATCGTCCTAGCAGATCAACAATTGAGCGTCTAGTGGAAAAATTTGAATCCACGGGCACACTACAAAATGTTCCCGTGCCAGTGAGAAAAAGAAGTGCCCGTAGTGTCGAGAATATTGCTGCTGTTGAGGCTTCAGTTGAAGAAAGCCCAAATGTGTCTCTCACACGTCGTTCTCAAGCGTTGGCCATCTCTGTGACCGTCTCTCTACCGTCGAAAATTGGGTTCAGCGTCTGGACTTCTGCAAGCGTGCCCGTGGTGGCCATGCAAAAGAAATCGAGTTCCATACATAATGGCATCGAACGTACTTTCACAAGAATAAAGAATTTCATTGATATCCAAAACCATTTTTGTTTTATTTAAAAAAAACTTTTGTAGCGCTCTTATTGAAAAACCCTTTATATAATATGGTCGGACATCTGGTTTTCTTTATGACAAAAATGGACATTTTAAATTCCAAATCCTAGGGCAGATTCGAATACCGGTCCATTATACCTACTTAAACTACCAAGCAAATTCGGTGAAGCTGTGTATCAGTCAGCTTCTTTTCTCTGGTGACACAAGCAAACGCACTAACCACTTCAACATGGCCACCGCCCTAAATCTGCTTAATTTGAGATTGTGCCATCTAGGATCATTTTGTCCATTATTTTTTGTTAAATTTTAGGGGTAAACGCTGAACGGCTAAGTTGAGTATCTTTTTCGTGATAGTTATAGCTAGTCTCGAATCTTTGGCAGACATTCGGAGGAAGTGGAGCAGTACGAAAAATTGTTGTCTGTACTATTAAAATGTAATCCTTACAACATTAATTACAGACACTGTAGCTTTTGTCACCACTGTATCCGTCTATTACTTTGCATCCACAGATGTTACACAATTTCGCATATTCCTTTCGATGTATATCCTTTTTCAATGCTCGCACTATAAGACTCGTTTTGTATGCCCTACTTATATCATTCCGGTCATGTCATCATCCATGACGACGAATTCCATTGTATCTCTGTTATGTTGGCGATGAATGTGCGAAGAAGTAAAGAAACTTGCTTCGAGTCAAAAAGAACAAAAAAAAAAAATAAAAATGAAATGATTTTGACTTTGAGGCGAGGACGTTTCTTTTCAAATCCTCCAGGTTCACGTTTATTTTTTCTATTTGCAAAAAAAAAAAAAACACTAAACGAGATTAAAGTGCTTGCTTACTGTAGATAAAACTTTAACCATCCATTAAGTAAGCTCAGTAATCTACTAAGAGGGTTTCATTAACCTTCACAAACAAAGTATCGCCACGGCACCGGGCCGATCCTTTTAAAAAAGGATACGTAGATGCACCTGTGGTTATAGAGAGATGTGCAAACAAAGATATTTAAAAAGGGATTATGAGTGGTGACTGGTAGGTAGGTAGTAACCGCGCTTTTATTGCCACACTATTACTGCAGCTGGTTAAGAGCTTAAAAGCACATTAAATGTACCTACATATATCTATTAGCATCGGTTATATGGAGCTAGGTATGCCGAGTATGCATGCCCCCATATCGGCGGGCGTAGCGTAATTTGTTGTAGTAGACCAGTTAACATCGTGTAATTTTTTAAAGATGTACTTTTATGTACTGTACGTACCTATATATGTCTATGTTGGTTTTTGAAAACAACGCCTTAAAGTTGTTTTGGACAGTTCATTTGGCATATGAAGTATAGGGTGACACTAAATGAACGAATCTATCAATACTACCATTATTTGTTCAATGCACCAACAAATAGATCTCTTTTAACACATCACTATCGGTGCTAATAATTTTGGAACATCTGACAAACATCCGAGAGTTTAACTGTTCTGAAAAAGATTCTCCATTCAGCCGTTCGGACTCGGCATAAAATTGTAGGTCCCTTTCCATTCGTCCTAAAAATAAAAACTCATGCAAATGAATGGTTGTGAATTTATTTATTTATTTAATGGCAATATCGTGTTAAAATATAAAAGTTTACATAGAATAGCAATTTTTCAATTGAAGTCCAACAGAGCCGCAAAGGAAAGTATGCCTGAGTAGTTGAATCTCTGCAATGCTGACGATTAAAAAAGAAAGGAGATTCTCTTAACTGCGCCAGCTGTAAAGGCACCAGTCCCATTAACATTGGACATAAGATATTGTCAGTCATTTTGATTGATAAATTTAGGTCTGGCAAGTCAAAAATCGATAAAATATCCCCCACGATACTAACGTAAGAACTCCAGATCGATACGCATCATCCGCTTATCGATTATAAGTCTGCATATATAAACACAAAAAGCAAGATATATGGAGCCTTATCTAGTCTCCGTATTCCTGCCAAACTCCTCGTAAAGTTCTGCAGAATGATGAATGCTTCCGACTCCATTAAGGGACCTTTCGAGTCAAGAAATTATTTGGACAAGGTGATGCTGTGTCATGTAACTTCTTCAGCATCATAGTTAAGAAAATTTAGCGAAACTTGAACGCCAACTGTCAAAAAGTAAGTACTTGCATATATGCAGATAGCATTAAAAAATAACTCAGAATGTTATGCCACAGTGCAGTCGAAAGTGAATACCAATATCGACTAGCAACTGCCGAAATGAATTTTCTTACTCTATCCACTTAACTCCAACATCAACATTGAAAATTTAACATTTTCGTGTCACCCGTTATGAATAATTCAATGAGCTATACAATGTACCTGGGTGCAAAAGAGTTGTTAGCATAACAAATGCTACATTGCTCTTAGCTATGAGATTTTAATTGTTCTACAGCTTATCACCGTCTGGTATTTATTCAAATTGTAATTGCAACAAACGACAATAAAGCTTTTCTAATTTATGTAACAAATTAATCATGATAATAATAATAATCGCGCAAAAGGTAGTCATTGCTAAGGGATTAAGTGTGCTTAAGTAAGGATGAAAATAATTTATCCCTTCAGTAAATGAGGGTAGATACACTCCTAATGGCGGATACTTTGGGAATACAATTTGCGCTTGGAAAATCTGTGAAGTAACCTGTCCCTAAATCAGCGGTTACCTAATTTGTTGAGAGTTTCCGACTTTGGGGATACTTTTATTAGATTTTGACAAGGTCAGTACTTTCGCAAAATATATCAGGACTGCGATATGGTAATGTCAGAGCCATGTAACATAAGTCTTTCACTATTTTTCAGTAACGCAACAGGTCCAACGCCAAGTTTCTCACAAGTCACAACCATTCGTTGGTGAGTTTTATTTTTTATACTCTTTGAATTTTGTCAGAAAAGTCACAAGAATTGGAATAAAAAACTTTAAGGTTTAATTTCATATTTCATATGAAAGAGTTGTACCTGAGACACCTTGCTCTGTAGTCAAGCACACTGTACACTGACTACCGAGCTACTGCGCTCATACTTTTTAGTTATACTAGTTCTGCGTACTTTTATACAAAACGTTTTGACCATTATGCCGATTTTTTTTCTCTCATATTTGGTTGTTAACTAAATTCTGTTTTGCCATACATTTTTTTCAGACATGTCTAAGCAGCTTTCGACTATTGGAAAATAGTCACTGACGTACTGCCCAATTTCTTTATTTATACGTTAAAGAAAATGCACGTCACGCTTTCTAGAATTTCTATCAAGCTAGCTATATACATTTTCTTCAACCTTACTGGTCTAGTGAGTGTTCTTCATGCTACTTAAAAGTATGAGCAAATTAGGAGTTTCAGAACTCTGAATTGTTTGAGATATTTCGCAAAGGTACTTATATGAAGTCATAACAGCTAAAGAACTTGCCAAAGAAATTAAAGAAGGCATAAATATAAAAAAAAATATAACGCCTGCAAAAAATAATTGACGAAAAATCTCTAGTCCCAAATCACCAATTTGGATTTAGAAATAAACACTCTACAATCGATCAGGTACATAGAATCACAGATAAAATCGAAAAAGCATTCGAAGAGAAAAAAGTGTGCTCTACAATATTTCTTGATATAGCACAAGCTTTCGATAAAGTCTGGCACAAAGGTTTGTCTACAAAGTACAAAGGCAACTGCCAAAACAATATTCGACAATTCTGGAGTCATATATATGAGATCGATTCTTCAGAATTAAACAAGAGACAGAGTACTCAACATTAAGAGAATTTAAAGCTGGTGTACCACAAGGCAGCGTGCTAGGTCCAGTTTTATACCTTCTACTAGCGATTTGCCTGAAAGTGGGGAAACCACTATAGCTACTTTTGCAGATGACACAGCTGTCCTTGCTGTGGGATCAACTGTCGAAGTATCAACAAAAAAGCTTCAAAGGGCAATAGACAATATTTCTGATTGGACAAAAAAATGGCAGATTAGATTAAATGACCTTAAGTCAGTCCATATTAATTTTACGTATAAAAACGTACCATATATTCCAGTATACATAAACAACAATGTAGTGGTATACTCAAATACAGCCAAATATCTAGGCATGACTCTAGACGCTAAACTGCGTTGGGAAGCGCATGTAAAGAAAAAAAGAGACGAGTTGAACATGCGATACAGTAAAATGTATTGGCTTATTGGGAGATATTCATCTCTGTCAAATTATAATAAGTTATTGCTATACAAGCAAGTCCTAAAACCAGTATGGACCTACGGGATCCAGTTGTGGGCATGTACATGCCAAACAAATTTGCTAAAAATTCAGGTTTTCCAAAATA
The DNA here is from genome assembly GCA_949372485.1 of Cheilosia soror. Classification (NCBI taxonomy): domain Eukaryota; kingdom Metazoa; phylum Arthropoda; class Insecta; order Diptera; family Syrphidae; genus Cheilosia; species Cheilosia soror. The sequence goes on along the minus strand of OX443561.1, from coordinate 137,187,005 downwards.
AAGTACTAAGGAACATAGTCAATGCACCTTGGTACATACGCAACGCTGATCTACATAGAGATCTTAACATTGAAATGGTTGAGGAAGAAGTTAAAAAAGTTGCCCGAAGGCATAGAAGTAGACTTCTTAACCATGTTAACATAGAAATAAGAGAACTTTTAAATACTGACAATGTAATCAGGAGATTAAGGCGGGTAAAACCTCTTGATCTTAGCTAAGACCAAGAAAGTAGGTAATACTTTCAACTAAAAAAGTATAGAAATTCGGCAAAAGTCGGATTAATCCTCTAAATTTTTTTAAAATTAATCAAAAATAAATTGCCGATTAGTCGAACGACTATGTGCAATCAATTCGGGATGACGAAAGTCAGTCCCCTTGGGAGTTTTTTTTAGATCTGGTTAAAGTCTCTCACTATTGCAGAAGCATCCCTCGCGTAATAGCTCTGCAATGTCTTTCGATGATTTTTCCTTCCAGCGAATTCCCATTACAAAATAAAAAAAAAAATATGAAGTCATCTACAGTCTGTAGAAGTAGCATTAAAGCATATCAATTATTGTAACCAGAAAATAAGATGTGTTCACCTCAGGGATAGCGTATTATGATATTTATATCATACCATTATATCGTAGAGGTAAGTACCAAAGTCAAATACCAGGCACTTCGATCAGTACTAGTCTTAGGTCACTATCACCAGTATTCCGCCACCCACTCTAAATCATCAGGCTCAATAGCCATAAGTATATATAGAGAGAAGAGATTTTGGAAGATAAGGCTATTTCATCCTAGGGCTACCCCAGGGCGTCATTAACTGATGGTATTTTGTCTTATTTAGGCAGTTCGATTGGTCGTTATCAGTTACTTATATTGGGCATCATTAGGAGCGTAGTCACGTAACTTTTCAAAGTATTATCTGTTGAAACTGCGCAGTAGCGCAGTGGTTAGTGTGCTGGACTACTGTGCGAGGGATCCCAGGTTCGATGCCCGGGAAAACACAAATTACATCTTAAGGTTTTTTCTATTGCGCCACCTCTCGCGAACGTCTGACAAACATCCGAGAGTCTGACTGTCCTGAGAAAGCTTCTCAATTCAGCCGTTCGGAGTCGGCATAAAATTGTAGGTCCCTTCCATTCGTCCCAAAAATAGACTCACACTAACGAAGGGTTAGCACACGCCCGTTGCACCATCTATTTATTTATTTTTAATACCTCAAAATATAGTAACTCAGTGCTAGAGTTTGAGATTGACAAATGTGATAAAATATGCTAATAATCGATAATAGATAGATATATATATAATTTATTTCGTTTAGAATTTACAATCTTTCTACTGGAAAATGTTTACAAATAATTTTAAATAATCGATAAGAAATCATTCAAAATATGGCTTATACAAGGTGGCGCAAAAGTAATCCTCCTATCAGAAAATGCTATAAATTGTGCGATTGGCCCCTAATGTCAGTTCTGTTTTGACATTTGTGTAGTAAACACATGCGAAATACACGTTAATAAACAATGTTACGCTACACTGCTTTTTGAAGTCGCGGATTTATGTCAACAAGCCTCAGACTCTTGCAGCTCTTAAAGACAATACTTACTTACTTACTTAGATGGCGCTACAGTCCGGGGTGGACCTGGGCCTCAACCAACACGCCTCTCCAGTTAGCACCATCTTTGGCTAACTGCCTCCAGTTGCGCACTCCAAGTTGGTTGAGGTCCCCTTCCACTTGTGCGCGCCACCTAAGGCGAGGTCTTCCTCTACTGCGTTGTCCCTCCGGGTTGGAATCGAAGACTCTTCGGGCCGGAGCGTTGGTGTTCATTCGCTCTACATGTCCTAGCCATCTTAGTCGACTGATACGTACTTTTCTGACAAGGTCGATGTCGCTGTACAGCTCGTAGAGTTCGCTGTTAAATCTCCTCCTCCAAAGCCCGTCAACGCAAACGGGACCGAAAATCACTCGAAGAATTTTGCGTTCGAAGCGACCAAGGAGATCTTCATCCGCTTTTGACAACGTCCATGATTCTGCGCCATAAAACAGGACTGGGATGATGAGGGTCTTATATAGAGTCTCCTTAGTGTTTCTCGACAGGGCCTTACTAATCAATTGCCTTCTTAGGCCAAAGTAACAGCGGTTGGCAAGTGTAATTCTTCGCTTGATTTCTGATGTGATGTCATTTTCAGAATTAATAGCGGAGCCGAGATAGACAAAGTCCCGAACACGTTCTTTTTACATTTTGGTAAAACTTCCGAACATTGTTCCTGGAGTAACACCTCTCTATTTCCTCGATCGCGCGCTTCTCATGCTCTTTCTTTTTCCTCCGGAGAAGCCGGTATTCTCAGAGTATATCCATTAATGAGTAGGGACACTCTCTCCACATATGCATTTCCTACTACCACAAAGCAAAATGCAGAAAAAATCGTACAATAAGTGGAAGCAGGTCGAAAGAATACTTTTTACCTGCATACAACGACTGCTTGAGAAAAAAAGGGTACACAACACATTTTGCCTGTACCACTACATGGGGCTTGCTGCGTACGACAAACGATTGTGGGTTTTTTCATAAAGCATTTTTAAAGGCGAGCTGAAGTGATGTCAGTATATTAGTATTTTCTCTCAACCATTCAGGTTGATCATTGGTTATTGATTAAATGGTCTTTGTTATGGACATGAAAAAGAAATGTTTCATTCTCTATCACGAAATTCAACCCTTTTGCCTTGCTACGACTTCGTTAATTACCATATTTTACGATTTTAAGTTTTATTGCCAGCACTTTTTAGGTAATATAATTCACAGCAGATGGTCATACTAATTACTTAGGTTGGTTGTAGAGGGGATTGTTTACATTTTTTTCGCACGTATTTTTAAAGGCGACCTGGAGTTGGATTGTTATCAGTCGTTCATTACCATCAATTGACGAAGTAAAGGGTGTTCAGTGTCAGTGCGTGTGGCAAACAATTAAAAATAGTTAAAATTAAAAGCTGAAGTGCAAGTTTGCATAGTTTAAGAACTTTAAATAAAATAATGGGAAAACATTATGTTAAATGTTTGGCGTGTGGGCGAGAGCAGAAAGAAAATTTTGTAGTTAAATATTTCAAAATACCGGATAATAGTGAGAGGTAAGCAATATAAGTTATAGATCGGGGAAGAATGAATATAAATCTGTGTTGTATTTCTTAATTTTAATTAAGCGGAACAAATTGCTTTTTTGCATGAAATGAATTTATTTTTTGAAAATATGACTTTTCATGAAAATTCTAGAAATGTAACTAAAAAAATGCGTTTTATAAAAGGATGGCAACAGAATATAAATGCCTTAATTGGCATTTTTACAGAAATAAAAGAAGACGGTATTAAGTTTCTTTTAACAAGAAATCTTAATCGAGATTGCTTGGAAAACACTTTTGCTGTTTTACGTAACCGAGGGGGAAATAACAAGTTGCTGACTCCATTTCAATTCATCTGTTCATTTAAAAGATCTTTTCCGGCAAAGTATATGGAAGATATTACACGTGGAAACTGTGAGCCAACTGCTAACCTGGAACTTCCAGACATTGAAGTGCAGATGGAACCACAAAAACAAAATAAGGACAATTTGGTTTACGCTTTCAAAACTGAACCTGACTATAAAACTGTGGACTTTGGTATTGATAATGCATTCTACTATTTCGCAGGTTATATTTTAAAAAAATACCGCCTAAACCACAAGTGTGAGTTAAAATTGAGTCCGCAACTTAACGTTTCCTCCCTTTTTACAGATTTTAAAGAATATGAAGATGCGAAATTGACACGGCCCAATCAAGAATTTTTAGACTCGTTAGAGAATCTTGAACAAAAATTTATTTCTTGTTTTCCAAATATGTACTACCTAAATAATTTTGAGGGGAATATTTTTAACTTTTGAAAAATGAATTTCATTACAACTGTTGCAAAAATCAAAATAAGGAATTTCTTATCAAATTTTACGTCCGAGTACGGGTTTACTTTATTCTAAAACAGTTCAATAAAAATAAAAAAAATGTACCAACAAACAAAAATATGTAAGTGTAGCACACATGTGAATATATATTAGATATAAAATGTTCAATAAGAAATATTACAAATTGATTTTGCTTTTTTTTTACGTCACACCCTGTACCACATTTTGAAATAGTTCGACTACTCTTCCATCCCTCTTTTACTAGAGCACTTTTAGTGCCGTCTATTTCTCGTGTATGTGTACTGCAAATTGTAAACTGATAAGAAACACGTGGAGAGTGTCCCTACTCATTAATGGATATACTCTGGGTATTCTTCCCTCCGTTTTTGCGCGTAGAGCTCACGAGCTGCTCTCGTCCTTCTCTGCAGCGCCGCTTTGTAGGCCAGTTGCTTTGCTGCATGTGCTTGCCGGCACTCTTCGTCAAACCAGGGGTTTCGCGGTGGTGGTCAGGTGAAACCTAGCACATCAGTTGCGGCTTTTCTGATGGCTTCTTGGCATCGATGCCACTGGTCTTCAGCACTTGATGCTGGCTGCACAGGACTTCTCGAGAGGTTGAGGGAGACGCGATCGGCAAAAGTTCTGGCGGTTTGTTGCGTTTGTAGCCGTTCAACGTTGAATCTTCTATGTTGGCCGCTCGGAAAGTTCGGACATCTAGAATACTGGAGGAGTGCCTTGCGTCGATCGCAACATGGTCAATTTGATTGACCGTTTGATGGTCTGGTGACCGCCATGTTCCTTTGTGAATGTTGAGGTGTGGAAACCGTGTGCTTGCTATAGTAACATTACGTCCCGCAGCAAAGTCAATTAGCCTAAGTCCGTTTCCAGACGTGGTGTCGTGTAGGCTGTGCTTTCCGATTGTGCTACCAAAGAGGTCCTCCTTTCCTATTTTGGCGTTAAAATCACCTAAGACAATTTTAAGGTCGTATTTAGGACATTGCTCATATGTTTTGTCGAGGAGCTCATAGAAACATTCTTTGGTAGCGTCGTCTTTATCTTCTGTGGGGGCGTGAGCGCATATCAGGCTGATGTTGGCGAATTTAGCCTTGATGCGGATAGTTGTAAGGCGCTCACTTACGTGTCGAAAGCTCAAGACTTCTTGCCTAAGTCTGCCGCTTACAACGAATCCGCATCCAAATAGACGCTGCTTCTGCTCTCTGTAGCAATCACCGTAGTAGATGTCACAGGTTTTCATCCTTCTTTTGCCTGGCCCATCCCACCGCACCTCCTGAATGGCGGTGATATCTGCCTTGTAGCAGTCTAGAGCCTCCGCTAATTGTTCGGCTGCACGCGGTCTGTTCAGGGTTCGAACATTCCACGTGCAGACCCGAACGTCATTGTCCTTTTTTCGTTTTGCAGGGTCGTCAACAGTGAATCCATCCGTATCCGAGGCTCTTGGTTGCTTCGTAACCATTAATTTTTCCGTGGTTGGGTAGTTAGCCCCACGCACAACCCCCAACCTGGAGGACCAGGCCCTAGGTTAGGTTAGGTTAGTCCTCCGTTGTCAGTAACCCACTTCGGGGATATGAGTGCTGCCGTTGGCCCATAAAGGGTTCATCCGCCACCATCTCTATTTCAGCACCCTGACTAGTGCTGAAAATCCTTACAGACCTTTGCTCCAAATATGTCAGAGAAGCTCACGCAAGGTATCTGCCATCTCGACTGTTGATAACACCGTTGATTCAATCTTGTGTATTCATCCGCTGTATGTCCTCTTTCTGAGGGGCTCATATAAGACCTCTGAGACTCGTTCAGTCAGTCATTCCGACAGAGCATTATAGTGTTGCTATTTTCTTCGTGTTCAACACTCGCGCTTATAAGTTTAGCAAGCCAAGCCCGGTTGTGCGAGACCAGTACCCGGTGGTTACCACGCGGAGGTAAAATAAGCACAATTGATGTGTATGAAAAAGTTACAACAGCTGGGCACCGCCAAGTTGATGCCAATCAGCGCCTACCCGATTCATACACACCCAACCACCAAGGTTTGTCTCTTAAAGACAATATCCGTCAAAAATGTGAGGACCTATCGCCGGAAGTTTTGACCAAAGTGATGGAAAATGCCATAAAAAGGGCTCAAATGACAATCAACTGTGGCGGCGGCCATTTACATGACATCATATTCTCGACTTGATGTAAAAAAAATTAAAAGACCAAATAAAAATAATCCACAAGAAGAATAAAAGTTTTTCATTTTTTTTTTTAAATTACAGCCAAAAAACATCGGAAGGTTATTTTTGCACCACCTTGTATACATTCTCAAAGGAAATATCGTCATAATTTACTTGTGTTCACTTCGAGTCGAGGAGCGAAATAAAAATTATAAATAAAACAACCCGCTCTCTCTCCAAAATGACATAAAATTAAATGGAAAATAGTTAATTAGAACTAACCAACATTTAATGCCATCGCAATTATAGGCTTAAAAACAAAAATTAAAATTCCAAATCACGCACCAAATAATCCTCTAATTTGTGATAAGGCCATAATTTGGTTTTACTCCGCAGAAACAATTTTTCCCAGTTAATTAAACGTGGTAAAAAAAATAATTTCTATATAAAAATAAATTGAATTCATTCTGAAAATGACACAAGCCGACATTTTTGTTAAATAATCACGCCCTCTATAGTGAATAGCAAGTCTAGCTGTTAATTTCTGCTCAACATTATTATATCAGGTAACGTCCAGAAAATAATTATTATTATTAATTAAATTTGTCACGTTTATTGGGAAATCAGAATCAGCCTGTTTCAATTTACTAAATAACCCCACATCCTACCTGTCCCTTGTCCCTTACATACCTACTGCGTTCTTGTCAGAACAATTATAATACAATTAGCATTAATTTTGTCGATGAATTCGATTTTAGAACACAGATCTCGGATGTGGGGGGTTGGAATGGAACCACTGCTCTAAAGGTAGGCACGTCTGCAACACGTCGTACTCGTACTGATTGAATTGATGTGATTTATATTTGCATTTAATTGGAATTACGGAAATTGAATAATCAAGGTAATTACGGAAAATCAACTGCAATGCAACTACGAAGTGCTCGTATGGATATAATGAATGGAACAATACGTCTTTGAGTTGAATGGGGGATTGTATTACTCTATAAACTGTCATAATTGGGTAAATATAGCTGCTGTTTGTAATTACTGTTCGTTTATGAATTCGAATTGTGGAAGACAGGCGTAATTTGTAACCAAAATGCACATGCAAGTGAATGAAAGTTCCTTGTTATCTTACTGATCCGTAAAACAAACAAAATGGATTCTCCGGCTAATGACCATGTGATTGGCAACATCCTTACATATAATAAAACTGTAGGCATTTTCTTTGTCAGCTAAAAACTCGAAAACTACTGGACAGATTTCGATGAAACTTTTTTTAAATGTTCCTTAAGACTGTGAGACTGCTATAGGCTATGTCGTTTATAGCCACGTCCTTAGGAACAGTTTTTAGCCAAAATGTATTTTTTGAAGTGAAAATATATACATACACATATACCTTGCTACGAATGGATGTTTGTACTTTTGCGATCGTCAAACAAAAACAAAACAAGACTAGCATACGTATACTACACATTCGATAAGGGTTGATTTGTTTTCGCAGTGAGTGCTATGGTCAGTTGTATATTATGTAGGTATGTATATTATGATTGTATGTCCGATTAAGGATGGGGATGGGGTGAGTCGTGCGTGCTGCAGAATGGCATGGGGTATATTAATAATCTTCATAAGAGAAGAGACGTATAATACAAAACAGGTTTCATTTCAGAATTTCATTCGATATGTGGTATGGTAACTTTGTTGGGTTGGGGTAGGTAGTTGTTTGGATTCTTTAGGAAGAGGGAAGCAAAGGAAAGGAAAGGAAATGCAGTATATTAAACAAGTAGCAAGATCAATGAGAGGGAGGGCGATGCAGAGGGTGCACATTATATATCCAATGCATTACATCCATTATCGCATATCGCCACGCAACGCAGTAGGAATTTTATTCTGATATGACGTAACAGGGTAGGGTTGGGGTAGTTGTTTGGATTCCATAGTTCTACTTTGGGGTTGTTGTCGCACATCGAAAGCAATTTTTCTTGAACAGATAGGTACCTACTGTGTATGAGTGACTTACTTCTGTCCAGCCAGTTTGTGAAATCTATATCTATACATATAATAAAACTGTAGGAATTTTCTTTTGCCGTTAAAAACTCGAAACCTACTGGACAGATTTCGATGAAACTTTTTTTTAAATGTTCCTTAGGACTGTGAGACTGCTATAGGCTATGTCGTTTACAGCCATGTCCTTAGGAACAGTTTTTAGCCAAAATGTATTTTTTGAAGTGAAAATATATACATTCGAGGATTGATTTGTTTTCGCAGTAAGTGCTATGGTCAGTTGTATATGTAGGTACATATGTATATTATGATCGTATGCCCGATGCCGGATGGGGATGGGGTGCGTGCTACAGTATGGCATGGGGTATATTAATAATCTTCATAAGAAGAGAGACCAAATATAATTTTGTGCGAGCGGGCAAGGCGAGCACGGGTCCAGCTAGTATACAATATAATCATAGCATAAAGACAAAGAGGTACTTTAGTCCGAAGAAAGCCCTCCTTTACATTTACATTGGCCTGGGATACAGTTTTGCCATGCGAATAGGAGAATAATGGCACATCCGTCTTGAATTGAGAAACTTTTTTAATACTTTTGTACCTTCGAAAGTATATGTTATATCTTTTCAAGAGCAGGAATAGTTAAAAAATAACTTTCCTTCTTATAAATAACAGTGTCCAGGTACTAGCAAGGTATTAATATCAGCATCGCATAAATAAGGTGGCCTATATGTATAGAATAGTAAATAGGAGCTTCGTCCTGTCCAATCAGGAAATGCAGTCCGCACTTAAGGGTCATTTTGAGACCAATACACACAACTCACCGTCACCAGATCTATAAATGAAATGCTTGGAATAAAAATAAACAAGTAAAAGTATTATCATCGGCCAGGCTGAAACTTTGATACCCTCCACGGTATACAAGTTATGCAAAACGTTAGGGGAGGTACCGGAACTACTTGACCGATATAGGGCATTGTCAATACCTGATGACGGTAAAGAAGAAGTGCTCTCGTATCGTAACAAACAGACAGACGGATATAGCTAAATCGATTCAGAATTTGATCCTGATTCAGAATATAATTTATGGGGTCTCTGGTGACTCTTGGCGACACAAATGTAATGACGAACTGAATTGAATGCACCCTCCTCTGCGGAGGATATAAAGAAGGTAACCTGACTAGTTGAGAAAGTTAATAATGTTATTGAATTTCATGCCTGCAATGTCTAAGACTCCATCAAGAAACAGCTTGAATAGGGTCTCATGTGTGATTGTAAGTAAAAGAAAACGAAAGAATTCGACAAGAGCTATTTTATTGTGGATACCAAACCAAGGGGTTGTTCTTGCTGGTACTTCGAAACTAGTTTCGGTGAAAAGGGGAGACGTTTTTTCCTCTCTTGAACTTTGTCTGCCCTTGTGGTAACCGCTTGAAACAATATGCTTTATTTGCCTATACAAAAACTCACAAAACAGATAAACATATAACACAGTATTTCTGTTTCGGACCTAACATTCATTCAAATCAAAACGCTCCTAGTCCTACATGCCCTTTAAAATTAAAACGGAACTGCCTTTATAGGGTTTTCAGCCGTTAGCGAACAAATACACGACGGCGAAACCTCGCTAACACAATTTTCTTTTCCTCACCCCACCGACGAGCTAAACACGAGCTTAAATCTAGCATGCCGACTAAACCGTCGTCGGCCGAACACCCTTCCACCGAAAGTCAACAGCAGTAGATTACTGTGTCTACAAAGGTGGAAGGTCATTTTATACGGTTACACCCTGGTGAGAAGAGTCCTGTTCTTTGGTAGTATTAGCGTACTCGCGTTCATCCACCTTTTATTCCCATTCCTAACACAGGTTTTGAGTTGATTTCCTTGTTAGAGCCTCCTTGATCTAGCCACTTAAACACTTCTCCAGCAGACTGACTGCGTGTCTAAGCTTCTCTCATTCATTAGCTGTACAAGTTCTTGTTTCTTTAACAGATATGGCCAACCGAAATTGCGGGTAAGATCAAAATCTTCGTTGCGGTCATAGGTGGAAACGACAATGATATGATCCATCGCTGGCCGTTGGTCTGGTCTGGTTCCTCTTGTTGATGTCAGGATACCTTATGAAGGTTACGGGTCAAGTTCCTCTTGGTGAAGTCGGCATGCCCCTGGTGAGGGGTCTACGGGTTTACTCGGCGGGATTCTCCTTTGCAACACTGGTTTAGTGCTTGGGGTACCTATATTGAGGTCCCTGCTCGGGCGCCATTTGTGGTGTGCTTTTTACTTAGGCCGAGGTTTTGCTCGCCGGATCCAGGATTTATTCAAAGTTTGTATGGAAACATTTTGGCGATTGGTGATCAACGCCCAGCCCAAAGGGTCAGAGCTAAGAAGCTAGCATTTTCTAAAAAAAAGTTCCCTTTAATGGCCAAAGTGAGCACTTAAAAGCGATTTGAAGAAATTCGAACTTCAAAAGGGCAGAAAGGAGAGGGGGGGTCAAATTTTGTATGGGAGAGTTCTTATTTTTCATTCGATCGATTTGTTTATGCACTTTACATAAGAAATAAAAAAAAAAACGGATTTCCCGATTTTGGAAATTTTACTTGGGCACGAGTTATTACCTACGGAAAAGGAGGATTCAGTTCGCATAAGGACTTTTTTTTTATACAGAAGCGAAGCCGCGGATAAATGCTGATTAATTAGTAGATTAAAAATGGACGTTATTAAGATCACCTTGAATGTCTACGGTAGCTAACGTACATTATTTGAAATAATATGTTGACCTCTCAGTTGCGCCCACAACTTGCTTTTTCTTAATGTGGGTGTGTTAAGATTTGTATAAGGGGGACCTGCAAGATCCAACTACTGAAAACTACTTGAAGAACTCAAAGATATGTTCATGTGCACCTACGAAATTCTTCTATAAATTTCGCTAAGGACGCATTGCTGTCCAAAGAAATTCTGGAACAATTATATGAAGGACTATAGGGGGCGAAGCCATGAATGGAAAAGGTGCCTCATTTCGCATATATATCTATAAAATTTCAAAACTTTGTCAACTCATCTTCAAATTATACTGAATTTCAAATATAATCTTCGTTTCTTTGCGATTCATGCTACCAATAAAAATAATTTGTGCAATCGTTTTTGTGATAAATACCTTAATAATTAACTATTTATATAAACAACTATAATAAAAAGCTGTAAAAAAAACCTCGTACATGACTGACCAATGACCATACTTCTGTTATAAATACTCACGCGAAATTTCGGTTCCACACTTAAACATTTGTCAAAAAAAAAAAAAACAAAATATTTTTGTTCTTAAAGATTATTATTAATTTATTATTCATTGCCCTTGCTTATACAATGGAATATATTATCATTATAGGTCGATACATATATGTATTTATTAAACAATAATTGAATCAGATCTAATATTATATTTTTTTTTTTGTTATTAACAATCATAACAGTGAATATAGTTTTATTATATTTATATAATTTATTGCAATTTTATGAAATATTTTCTATAAAAAATTATTTAACATAATAAACACACCCACATCTACATAATATGTGATAAAGAGTTTAGGTATTTATTTATTTCTCTGTTTCATTTGAATCATAATTAAATTTTCTATTTTATGATCTCTAAATAAGATTTTCATTTTTAAAATTGTATTCTAATTACATAGTACATCGTTTCGATAGCTTACATCTAAACATTTATTTAATTTTAATAAAAAAAAAAATAAAAACTACAAAAATGTGCATAAACTTAAACATAAACAAAGTGATGTCAATTAAATATTTCTTTTTATCATTTCTTGTGATATAAAAATAAATGGTTATTTTAAAAATATTTATAAATATGTATATGCATTTATCTAATTTTAAATAAAATATGTAATAGTAGGTATATATAGAAGTTGTTTAATTGACTCGATGGAAAACGTTAAAAGGTAACAATGAAAATTTGTAATTTTTTTTTGGGTCGATGGCATTTATGTGGTTTGTTTGATTTTAATGGAATTATTTAAACATTTACTAGGGATACGGATAACACACTTTTTTGAGTTTTATAATTTCAAACGGAATAATAAAAAAGATAATGCATTTTAATGATTGCACGTAGATTTTAATTTTTATTAGAAGATTTGCTGTAAAAATTACTTTTTTGGGTAAAAGTCCTAAAATACCAGTTCAATTACTTTTATACCCTCAGTTACACAAAAAATACATTAAAGCCAGTCAGGCGAAAGAGAAAATTCTTCCTAAAATCTTGATTAATGTCATGCTAATCCCTCAGAGTTTTTTCAGCAATAAAAATCGAACGAACCTTCTGATTTTATGACTTTTTGTTGAGATGGATTACTCTGTAGGGAAATTTAATTGATACGATACTTTATTTGGGTTTGTTGTACCTAATAAAGAGATTTTTACGTTCCATAGCAATGGAATATTAGGTAAAAACGATTTCAGGTATATATTGTGTTAACCGGTGGCATCCCATCTGTCCGATGTCGGCAGCTGAAATTTAAGTGGGTTGGTCACACTGCAAACAGGGCAAGTGTCATCAGAGCTGCTGAAGGCTAATGAAACCATCATCATTACACATTGACATTACAAAAAAGAGTTTGCTCCATTTTGGCCACACACCTGATTTTCATTAACTCTATGAAAAGGCTTTCAATTGTGTGAATAGGAAGTGCGTAGGTATTCATTTTAACGATGACGAAGGGTTGACTAGGTAGTCCCAGGTGGACCATTAATCAGTCAACCCAATGAATCTTGATAAATCTTGGCATAGGATGGTCAAATATGAGTTGCTTTATAGTAGTAGTTGTAGAAGAAAAAAAAATTAAACGTAAGAGAGGATTTTAGGACCGAATTACGCACTTTGTTTGTTGCGATACCAATTAGCTTCGAAGTGATATCTGTAAAACAGTTCAGCAAATGTCTTTGATTGGCTTTCATAAACAAACCCGTCCAACCAGTATATGCTGTGGAAGTGTGGTTTAAAAAAAGTTGAGGAACTTGAAAAGGCTCAAATGAACAGTTGTCGTCTCTACAAATGGAAGCGTGAAGAAAAGTAAAAAGTGTATTTCACTGATTTGTTCTTACACAATTGCTAGAGGGTTCGCCAACCAAGGCCCCTTATAATATAACTTCGAAATCGTTACTTGAAAGACAGTTTGGGACTTGTCCTTAAAACTTTTTAAATAAAACCTAGATCCAGTAGTTTGCATAAAATTATTATCGTTCATCTCGCATTTGCCCTATTTTTGTCCCCAAAGTCTATAGCTTTGTTAGATAGATGAAGCATGTAATGTAAAGATGGTACTCTTTGAAGGCTTTGCCGGGATTGCGTACATTTCGGATAAAACCTCGTTTTGGTTAACCATTTCTGCGATAGAACTATTTTTGTCAGTTTTGCGCATTTAATTTTTTTGGTCAAACTTCACGAAATGTGAACCAATTTTGAAACAAACAAGAACTGTTCTATATAATGAATAATGCTACAAGTTTCGTTAGCAATTTTGTTATATTCGTTTGTGTGAAATGAATTTTTTTTAAAGTAAAATGCATAATCTATAAAACGGTTAAAAAAATACTTTCAGTTGAAACGCCGTATATATAATGACCCAAATATATTACGACCATTCTGATAATATACGTGCACTAATATCCAAACCCGTTTACTTTAACTTGAATAGCCCAAAATGGAAACAGAGGCGTAAAAACGACTAATCCCAATTTTTGTTAAAATTAAAAATAAAAACTTAACATTAAAAGTGCGTAAAATAATAAAAATTATGTATAAACATTGAAATATTATATCACAGTCAAATATGTACATATTCTACATACATATACGATTTTTGATTTTCTCCTCTCAAACATTGTGTGTTGTTTATAACAAATTCTTCTTTAAAATTAAATTTGTTTTTAATTTTATAGAAAAAAAAAACCTATTTACATGGAACTTAAATCCAGAGCACACAAGAGCCCATTAACGATGCTTTAACATCGACGGAGCAAACGCTTGCATACTGTAGTACCTTTCTGTATCCTCCTTTGTGACACTTGTTACATGATGGAATTGACAAGGATGTGAAATCTGTGATTTTGGTGGCAACGGTGCTGGCTTCTGTCGCTTTTGCTTTTGCTTGGACTTCTTACGACCGGGCACACTCAATGCAATATTCTCTGGATCGCTGACCAATCGTTCCACCTGTGACCACAACTCCAGAGCTGCATCCTTCGAATCGAAACTAAATCCAATCAACTGCTGGTGATTGCTGGACAAACACATTGTGTGAAACGATGGACCAGCTACACGATAATTTGACAAATTATCGATTTTATCACTCCATAGAGCAAATGAGGATCCCCTCTCGGCTAGGACCAAAGTCACTCTTGGCAGAGTGCGTGATCTGGCCACACCCTTGTCGTGCAGCAAAACTGGGATTCCGGTGAAGACCAAACGCCAGTCATCCTTGCCACTACCTTCGTATAGATTGGCCAACGATGAGCTGACATAAATCTCGGTACCGAGGCCACCAAAGAAACTCTCGACTTGGCCACGTTCATTGTCGGTCAGTATGGTGCTGCTGGTCTCAATGCTGATGGTATCATCTGCATCGGAATTGATGAAGAGTCCATTTGTGGCGTTGGCCGACGATGACCAGTCCTGATTGATTTCACATGTTTCCGATGCGGTGCCTTCGGACGACTCACTGGGTGGGGCGGAATCACCGACAGAGCCCAAACGACGACGTGGTGGCATGTGTGACATCTGAAATGAGTACAAAAGGAAAATCATGTAGCGCAAATGAATGTCTATGGTTGGGTAGGGTATATATGTATGTGTGTGTGTGTGGTTTTTGAGCGGGTGAAGAGATTGAAAAGTTTTTCTTTCGATTGCAATCCATTTTTCAATTTTAAGTGACAGGGATAAAGTTTCCTCAATCCCTGATGTATCCTTGTAAAATCAATACAATCTCCAGGAAGGGTGGTTGCGTCTATAAAGAAAGCCACATTCATGTGAGAGCACTGTGTGCATGCTTGTAGAACTTTTATCTTCGCTGTTCTTCTATTACCTACAACATCAAGTTCTAGTGACCTACTCGTATACATTGGCTTTTCAATAATAGTGTGGTTAGAAAGTAGGGATGCAGATAAAATATTCAAAATATGGCTAATTTTCCATTCTTATTAGGGTTTAAAAAATTGGTTACATTTGAGTAAAGTTTTAGAATATTTTGTTCAATTCGATAAAAACGTGCAAAATTATCATGAATTCATTGATGTTCAAACACTTTGATTGAAATTAGCTATACCTCTTTCGATCTACATAATCTTGGTTACTATACAATACACTTTAACCGAAAGTGTACAGCAACAAGTAGTTGTATATTGTAATAAACTTTATAATTTTTAGAGTACTGCGTCATAGCTACACCTTCGTCTGTCAGCCATACTGTAACACTTTTGGTCAAACTATCTCTCGGGCGGAAATGTTTCAAAGTTTTTGTGTGAAAGGATATAGCTTCCTGGCTTGTTTGTTCCTGTGTACTAAACGAAATTAAGGTGATTTTTGTGGTAAGGCTGTGGTGTAGAGCCAGTGGGAATAACGTATAAAAGTCAAAAATTCCTGTACTTTAAAATATATTGCTCCCCTTTGAATATGTTTTATATTCGTATGTGGGTAGAAAATCAATCTAACGAAAATTTAAACCCGATGGAACCGTCATGGTTTTTGTTTGCCCACCTGATATCTTTAGGTCATTAAATGTTGACACGATTCGAGTCAGTTGTCAGCTAGCCGTCTAAATAATGACTCACTGAATCGATGATGAGTTTCAGTTAAAAAAATAAAAATAAAAAATAGATTGTAAACAACTTCGTTGATGATAATCACATTTCAGTAGTAATGGCTCGGTGAGAGTGTAATTTGCATTCCTGTCTTAATTGTCTGTGCCGTCTATTCATATGGAGAATGTTATATAGTCATGACCGAAGAAGTTGCCATTGCCAATATGTCACCGCGTCAACAACTATGTACAACCTACTGCGAGAACGAACGCAACCGCTTACGTGTGTCGTGTGTGCGATTTCAATGTCACGAACGAGAATGTCTGTTTTTTTTTCTACTCTGTAATAAGAACGTGATTCTAATTGATTGGGACAATCAATGGAGCCGCAGCAGATTGCTTGTAGTGATGGGGTAGCGGGTACACGCTGACGAAGTAATAAATTCTCGGAAATTACAAGCGCATGGGGTGATGGCAGTGGGTGGATTAGTCAGTCAGGTTTTATTTGTTGTTTGTGACTTCGGTATTATGAGCAATGGCGGAAGTTGCATTAGGAAGGAACTTTTTGTTTATCGACAAGGCAGTCGGGTGGGGAAGTCTATGTAGGTTTTATCTAATCGACTGGTTTCAGAGTACGGCGAATTGAAGGTTGGTGATTTGTAAAGGCGAACAATTTATTCCTGGCATTGAGGAAATTAGAAGTCTTTATAAACATAAAAATAAAGATGGAAAGAGAATTTTATATCAAGATTTATATTAAACTAGCGAACCCCCTGCACACTTCGTAGTGCAAAATATGAAAATATAAAAATCAATTTCAAATTCATTTAAATCAATGGTAAACAGTTTCTATTGTAATGCCCTGCTGTATTCACAACACTTGGTTTTTTAGGATTCGTATTGCCTACATAATATTCTTGTCTATCAGGATAATGCGCATCAATATTAAAAATTTGCGAAACTGTAGCTCCCTTGACTGTCGAAGAATAACGCCTCCTCACCCCTTTATCTATTTTTGACCAATCTTCACAGGAATACTCCTGGTCCAATATTTAAGATTTTACGTAAATTTTAACTCAATCGATTCGGTGGTTTTCGAAATATAAGATTTTTAATGTTTTTTTTTGTATGGGCGGTACCACGCCCCTATGTCCAATTTTAACCAATCTTCACAGGAATACTCCTGGGCCAATATTTAAGATTGTACGTAAATTTGAACTCAATCAATTTGGTGGTTTTCGAAATATAAGATTTTTAATGTTTTTTTGTATGGGCGGTGCCACGCCCCTAGGTCCAATTTTGACCAATCTCCACAGGAATACTGTTGGACCAATACCTAAGATTGTACGTAAATTTGAACTCAATCAATTCAGTGGTTTTCGAGATATAAGATTTTGAATGCATTTTTTGTATGGGAGCTGCCACGCCCCTATAACTCATGAACCAATACACCTACAAAGACCGTATGAACTTATAAACCATGGTATCAACGTCACCTTTTATGGGAAATTTCCAGAATCAAAATCGGTTCACGCATTACAGAGAACATTATCGACAAACACAATTGACATTGATTTTTATATATATAGATAGATAATATTGGTACACAGTATACCTAAACCTAACACACGAAATAAAAATACACGGATTTATAAAAAAAAATAAATAAATTTGTTTTCAAGTATCATTCTGAATGTGAGTGGTTCTGCAGTTTTCACAGTAAGACTCTATGTCCCCTACTATCATAGGAATTGGTTGTTGTTTGCTTATTTTGTCACACGATATTTATTTGTGTCATCTTCATAATGATAGGTACAAAAGGGACGCGAAAAGTATTACAAGTGTCTGCTGATTACTTTGTCTACAATTGATTACACTTGTAGAAATAACCTTGTTCTACAAGTATCTATAGGCACTTGTCATGCTGAGTTATAGATATCAGCTATTGTCTGACTAATAGGCGTATAGCTGCAATATCTGCGTTAAGTGGTACTTTAATTCGTGTCTATACGTGGAGGTAGTACCTATGCCAAGACGGTAGTCGCAAATGGCGAACATTCCAACATTACCTCTAAGTATATGCATAAATCATAAGTGTTTTTTTATATTATCCCATTAATATCAAAATGACTCATCCAGTAAGAAACTAATCTACAGACTTTAAGATTTTGGTGACTGTTTTTAGGAATACAAGAAAGAATGACACCCATCATTCATTAACCCTCGATCATTTCGTTGCATATATACACTTATTCTCCTGCTCTTTTCCAAGTAGGGATGAATGGAACACAAAAGAGTCCACATAGAGGAAATCGATATCCATCTACACAGATGGACCTGATGATCCTCTGATGATAATCGCAGAAGCGCCCGAAAGGTGTCATTATTGCCAATACCACGAAGCGATATTACCGTTTTTTTTGACAGTCAGGCGGCTATACAAACAGTCTTTGCTACTGAAATAAAATCTAAGCGAAGAGCTTAAGGCTTTTTTTTTCCAGCACACCACGAATCTAGGTATACTGCGTCCCTGGACACAGTATGACAAAGACTAAACTGCTGAGTAAGGGGTCTGTGATAGATCAAGATATAGCACTACAGTCGATCAAGATTCCACTCTGTAATCTCAGAGAACGAGTGGAGAACAAGATTCGTATGAAAACCAACAACAGGTGGAAAGAACTAACGACCTGTGAAGTATTACGGAAATTTTAGCCAGAATATGACAAAGGTCGGATCATCAAACTTCTTCAGTTTGACAGCTCATCGCTGTCCAAGCTGTTAGAGCCTCTAACCGGTCATAACTTTCTAAGAAACCATACAATGAAACTAAATCTCAATGACAACGATATACATTATGTAGAGGCTGCGGAGATGAAGAGGTCCATGAGGATTCTCTGTCACTGCCCGAGTCTCTGTCACTTGAGGAACATAACTTGGAAGTCATTACTTCCATGACTTCGAAGAACTTTCTGATGTCTCACTTTCGATCTTTACAGGTTTTTGAGGACATCAGGATGACTGGACGGCCGGGCGTCGCGTAACATACGAAGGAGGGACATGAAGCTAACCATTTCTAACACCAATAATTAACCCCCATAAAAGGGGTACAGTATGGATCACAATGCTCTACCAAACCCTAAACCTAGCCTAACCTACTCTTATTCTTCTAAAGGCGCTTTAAAAGCTTCGTTGAAAGCAGCTAACTCATTTGACCTATGGGCCAATTTGACTACATAAATGTTCCGCCCACCAAGTGGTTGAGAAAAGAGTTTTTTTACTGATGATCTGCCACAGATCACTATAGGTATTCCCGTATATTTAACATTATATAAAGCTCAGTTAGTCAAGAACAAGTCAAGTATTTCAACGAATATCTAGTTATTTACAACATCCACGAATACATCGAAAAACAACTGATCAAGAAATCAAAGAACAATCATCAAGGTAATATTTACAAATTCCAATCGTCCATGCTTCAAGTACTATGGATATCACTTACAGAAACGTCCATTAACAAACAACAAAACAGAAGATAGACCAAAAAGCACTTGAATTAACTTTCCAAGCGGCAAGAGTTATTTCGTAATTGAAACCAATCAGATGCATCAATTAATCTCTTCGTTGCTGGATGCTGGTGCAATCGAATCAGTTTCCCTCTCTCCAATTTATATAGATATTCGTACCAGTACCAGAGTTCAAGATGCTCTTCTATAGTTTACGTAATTGTATCTGATTACTCAGGCGGCAAGGAAAGCCAGAACATAACACTACAAACCACTCAGCTGGCTGCATCGACTATATTCGTATATATACAACACAAGTCATGTAACAAGTTCAAATCGACTTGCTGCACGCATACACTATGCACACTATAGAACAGCGCAATCCATTCAAGCCAAGGTCAGTGAAATGGAACAATGTAAACGAGTATCTATATAATCCGAGTATCTATCGCATCTCAAGTGTACACGAGATGCTTAACCGGAGCCCGCATACCATATGCTGACTGACGGTCAAGACGGTCGTCATTTATTTACCGACAACGTTACTCTCGTTACTTGTTGTCGTTAACCAAGTGTAACGAATTGAAAGTGAATGACTGGAGCTGGAGATGGTTCTATGAGAGTGGTACCGATGCCGAAGCAATTGCAGTTCGAAACAAAATTCGAAAGTTTTACCATCTGCAATGCTTGATCGAATTTAATTAGCAGTAAGGCACTCCAACTGCGTACATTACATCTGCAGAACAATCGATGGCAAAAATTATAATCATGAGCACGAAACTTACTTTTGCGACAAGTCGCTGCAACGTGCATCCGTTCAAGCGATTTCTATTATCTCGATGTCCGGAAAACTTTTAAAAATATCCTCAAACTGTGAACGTGTTGGTAGGTCACTGTGGCGTATGCGGATTAATTGCCTGGATGCCATAGTTGTCGCCTTGAACTTCTTTCCGCCGAACACAGAAATCTATGGAGTGATTTATAAATGTGTCTACACTGGTTGGGGTTTTTTTTAATTCTTTTGTTCATCGTTCCATGAAAAGTTTGTTCGATAGCAAGTGAATGTGGAGCTGGGCGGATATTGTGTGGTGGGTCGGGTCGATTTGTGCATAAATTAGGACACTTATTACAATTTTTCTTTTTTGCGCTCTATTGTTTGGCTGGGGACCGATTCGGGTCACTGTTTACTTTGGTTTGGAATATGCAAAGTGGATTGGTTCCGTTTTTTTTTTATGGAACGTGTTTGGTATATCGATTTAGAAGCAACCAAGCTGGAAAAATTTGCAACTGAGAAAGTTCAAGGAGTGTTTTCAACTAGGAAATGGTGGCTGCCATCCTCCTGGGAATGAGGAATACGTGGTCAATTTTTAAAACGGTTTTAGTTGGACGTCAAACTTTGCTCGTTGCTCCAGAGTGCGGTTTCTAAAAACGACATTCCAGGACCTGATATCAGATATTCTGGAGGAACATATTTTCAAGGTGGGTAATGTATTTTTTTTCTGCGATATGAAGGAGATTGTAGGTAAAAAAATTGCCAATTTAAAAAATACCAATTCGCAAAAGAGAAATCCAATTTCGAGTACGATTTAAACAGGCTTTAAAAAAAAGCTAAAACAGAAATTTCTACTTGCAGGTAAATGTGTTTAAGATAAGCCAGGAAGCAAATTTCAAGCCTAAGAAGTTTGGAATACAATGAACTACAAAGCACGGTTTTGTCAAATGAGGACACGCTCTTCGGGGCTTCTTGGTTACAATAAACACATCTTCTGTTGCATACCAATCTCCTGACGAGTATAAGAAGGCATTCAACACTTTTATTTAAATGCCGACTTATTTCAGGAACTTGCCGACTGTATAGAAATCATGAAAATTGGCCCAGCGGTTACCGAGTTATATCTAACGCCATCGAATTTTACCGCATAGAAGATATTTTTTGTATGGCAGGCACCATACGACCCTTTGTCCAATTTTTACCAATCTTAACAGGAATACCCCTGGGCTAATATCTAAAGGACCATTCACATAAGAGCGACCAACTACCTACGAACGAACGACTATTCGCAAGTTTTGACAGTCCGTTCACATGAACACTTTTATAGGTCGCGGCAGTTTGCGAATTTCAGCCATCAGTTTCTACCCGCAATGTCTACTTTGAGGTTAAGTTCGAACGAATGTTCTAAGGTCAACATTTGAGCTCAATCAAGTCGGTGGTCTTCCAGACATAAGACTTTGAATTAAAATTTTTAATTTTAAAAGTAATCAAAAGTTGAATTGAGTTGAGATTGTTTACTCTTTTTCATAATGTTTTTTGTTAAAGGCTACAGGGTTTGCAGTGCAAGGATTTCAGTCGGCAAATTCACCGATGAAGACTGTCCTTTTTAAAGTTGAATCGAAACTAGCTAAATTTTAAGGAGTAGAGGTAGAGTCAGGTAGAACCTTTGAAAATGCTGACTTTTGCATAGATTTACAAGTTTAAAAACCTATACCTAATGAAAATTCAAACCTAACCTCATGTCCCCCTCCCCCTCCCCCTCCCCTCTCGCTACGCCCCTGGATGTAGTTCAGGCTTTACTCAGAACTCATGCGAACTAACAAAAAAATAAGTTATTGTTTACGGATATCCAGAACTATCAGGGTACCTACCTACTTTTTGCCATAAGTAGCAATTTGGGGAAAAATGAGGGCCCAAAGGGTGTTAGTAATACAGTAGATACTTTTGACACCGCGTACCTAAGATGAAATTTGTTGTCAAATGGTAGCTAATGAACAAAAATAAAAAAAGTAGTTTATTGTTATCGTAAGGTCTCATGTTGTGGACGCAATGGCTCAGCGGATGGTGTGCGGGACTATTGAGCGAGGGGTTTCAGGTTCGATTTCCGGAAAACACAAATTACATCATAAGGCTTCTTCCGCTGCACTAACTCTCGCGAAAATCTGACAAAAATCCGAGAGTAGAATTGTCCTGGAAAAGCTTCTCAACAATAGTTGTGAGAAGCTAGATCTAGGGTGTTTTTACAAACCTGTTTCCCCTACTATTAATTTATTTAACATCTCATTTAATTAGAAACAACACAAAACGAGATATTTGTTCGCAGTATTCCAATTACAGACAGATAAAATTTATCGATTTGCCCTTCGCAACTCTTGCATTCACATTTACTTAACCCTTAGCTTCTCTTCAACTTATGCACCCTATGCCAATCGCATTGCGTTTATTCATTCGAAATCAAATTTTGAAATCAAATTCAAATATTTCACTTGCCAAAATTGGCCCCATTCCTATTCAGAGTTTGTGAGGATAATCCTAGGATGCACAGCGCACATAAAACTGAAGTGACACCCCAGGCTTAGTGAGAAAGAGGAAAATTCGCACTCAAATCAAACGCGTTGGGTGGTGTGAGGCGAGAAGAAGGCTTGTCTGTCATAACATATATTATAATGTGAAGTGTCCCCCGAAGGTTAAATGGAGGTTAAACCGAAAGCATTTTAAACGAACAGATCCATAGCAGCGAAGTGAGAGAGAGGAAGAGCGACCGAGACTGAATGAGGAAGCGATAAAGGAAAAGGAATCGAGCAGATTTATGCATGAGAGATAATTAATGGGGAACGATACTTTGACAAAGTACCTTTGAGTGTATACTAGCGTAATGTAGCTAGGGAAATAGATACAGGATATGTACCAAGCAAAGCAGACAGATATACCTCGAGATTGAGCTTGCTGTTGTGTGCATCAGCATGTGCGTTTGATATTATATAATATTGGGGGGTTATACTAAGTATGCTCGTATCGTCGAGGATGACTGAAGGATGAATGCCATTTATACATTTTCAGATAAGAGCCATGGATATAAGATAATAGAGGGGCTGTTCAGTGTACGTGAAATATGACTTAATTTGAAAGCCGATATAGGTTTACTTGTGTAATTAAACGGATGGCATAGCAAAATTTACTGATAATATACACAATTTTCGGTGGCAAAGATTAAGCCATGGCGCAGATTAAAGTTTCATAGGAGTTTGGGTCACGTTCCGTATGAATACCCAGGTCAGATGTATACAGCAGATAGGCCCACAGACGGCAATTTTCAAAAGTATTCATTTATGTTAATGGCAGACATAAACTTGGAGTATATTGTTATTCAAAAGGGGTGTAAAATAGACGTAATGCCATTAAATAGTTGGGGAGGAAGCAAATTTCTGGGAAATGGTTTGGAAGTCGGGTGATAATTTGGTTCTCCATTTACTTAATGAGTTCTGTCTGAACTAACTGCTTCGAAGGAATTTGATGCATGCTTTTAAATCGCTGGTAAAAAATAAATAAATAAAATAGGTTGGGGGTTATGTCTGATATGTGCATAATTATTTTATGATTTACAATGGCCTCTGGCGCGTCGTAAAGGGTCCGCCATCTAACGTTTTTTTTTCAACTAGTGCTTATTTCGCGAATGGTAATACTTAGTTCATGTCTGATTTGACAGATAATTAAATTAGTTTTATCCTTCCGCTGAACGAATATACGTATATACGCTTGAACAACGCTGGGAAATATTGCGACATTACTTTGAAAATCATGGTAATGTTGCAGAATGTGTGCAAAAATTGCGTACGGATTTTAGAAGAAGAGAAGCACCGTCAACTCCGTATGTTCGTTATCTTGTGAAAAAAGTGAAAGAAACTGGCATCCTCATCGATAAACCAAAGCGTGAAAAGCCAAAAATAGTGCGTACACCCGAGAAAATTGCTGCTGTTGCAGAAAGTGTGCGTGAAGCGCCATCAACATCAATTCACCGTCGTTCTCAACAATTGAACATTTCGGAGACATCATTGAGACGAATTTTGCATAAAGACCTTGGTATGACGCCATACAAAGTCCAATTGGTTCAGGAGTTGAAGCCAACTGACCATCCAATGCGTTTTCGCTTCGCTAAGTGGGCCTGCAATCGACTTAGCGAAGATGCCAATTTTGCCAAAAAAATCATCTTTTCAGATGAAGCTCATTTTGATCTTGGCGGGTATGTAAACAAGCAAAATTGTCGCATTTGGGGCACAGAAAACTCGCACGCATACATTGAAAAGCCGATATACCCAAAACGACTCACTGTTTGGTGCGGATTTTAGTCCAGAGGCATAATTGCGCCATTTTTCTTCGAAAATGAGCAAGGAGTGGCCGTTACAGTCAATGGCGATCGTTATCGGGCCATGTTGAATGAATTTTTGTTCACAAAAATTGAAGAGGAGGATATTGGCAACATTTGGTTTCAACAGGACGGCGCTACGTGCCACACAGCCGAAGCTACACTCGATGATTTGCGCCCTGTTTTTGAAGATCGCATTATCAGCCGCAGAGCTGATGTCGTTTGGCCACCGCGGAGCTGCGATTTGACACCGTTGGACTATTATTTGTGGGGTGCCGTAAAAGACAAGTGTTACGCCGACATGCCAGAGATAATTGACGCTTTAAAGGACAATATTCGTGAAGCCATTGGTGAAATACAGCTGCACACAATCGATAATGTGCTTAAAAATTGGACCGATCGTGTAGGCTACTGCATGGCCAGCCGAGGCAGCCATTTGAATGAAATGATTTTCCATTATTAACCGGAAGGGTTGTTCTTTCAAATAAAAAAAGAAATTTGAGAAAATATTCAGTAGTTCTTTTTTAATAGCATTTTCAAAAAAAAAAGTTATTTGGCGGACCCTTTAGTACGTCGCTATTCGTGCAACTTCTTCCAGTTTCTCAAAGTCATTACCGATTATTATCAGTCAGTTTAAAAGCATTCAAAATATGTAATAAGTTTGGATTCTATTTAATGTAAGCTGCAGGAAATTACATATAGTGATCGTTCGATCCTAGAAGAGACATAGCATATGTCTAGATTTTCAGTAGTAAGGTAGTAATAACCAATCTCTGTAAATTGTGCAATACTAGTTGTTTAAGAATGTATATTTTTGCTGAAAATAAAGATATCTATCTATCTATCTATCTACTACAGAATTAAAGGGTGAAGAAGCTAGCCCGAGTCCCTAAACGTAAACTACGTACAGCTAGTTAAAGGCTAAAAATTATCTAGCAAGGACATTTAACAGAAAGCGTAAGCTTGAGTTGCATATTATGCGTGCTTCCGGTTGTAGATCCGGTATATAGAGATAGAGACCACCAACCAAATTAAATTGTAAAATTGTTATCTTCAAATGATTCTTCTCCGGGCTTTTTTCCACTGCGCCACTCGCACTCGGCACAGAATTGTAGGTACCTTTAGGTTAGGTTATAGACTTAAAGTGGCTGCCAGCTATAAAACGTCAACACACTTAGACTAACATAGGTCCATTGTGATACATACCACGAAGAACGAATCATTGGAAAATGTTTGTCTCTCCCTACTCGTTGAACCATTTTGAGCTTCGTATGAAACGTAAGAGCCTTTTTATGGATGGGTTTGTTAGGTCACCAAAGTCGTTGCAATGGAAGGCTCCTACAAGTGAAGTTTCCTTCTACGGGAGAGATAGTTTCCTCCTCTTTTTCATACATACAGCTTCTGCAAAATTCGTTTGCGAAATCGCATAGCCTTACGGCCTGCTTTTCTATTAGACAATGCCCCAGTAATGACACCTATTGCAGTGGCGATATGCAGTCTACTGCGAGATATTAAATTCTTAGAGCGTTTTAAATCCAGCTTAGACCAAATTTGTTTTGTCGCTAGATTTGTAGTGGCACTTGTCCACTTAAGATTTTCACTCTCGATATCACCCATCTTTTATTTTCGTTTGCATGTAGCAATATATACCCAAGGTGACTTTATTCAGCTTAATGGGTAGAGTTGTTCCTATTCTGGAGAGTGTTTCGGCCTAACAATTCCCTAGAATGCCTTTTTGCCCCGGCACCCAAGATAGAGGAATGTTAAACTCCGTAAGACGATCGGCAGTCGAGGGCTACTAAGGAAGTCATAGAAATCGATTTCAATGATTTAAAAGCTGCTTAGCTATCTGAAAATATTTAGATATCTTTAACGGGTAGGTATCACGTTTTTCGTGACCCAAGATAAGACATCCATTATCGCCATAATTTCCGCCTGGAACATGCTACAATAGTCTGGTTGACGGAAGGAGAGCTTGAGATTAAGACTTGGGGAGTAAACAAACTAAATCAAGTCCACGATAGGAGCTTGAGCTAATGGATCTCTATGACATGACAACAAATGTAAGGAGCTCAATTCTGTTTAGCCTGAGAACCGGTAACAAAAAGTCAAAAGTTTCCAATTGGACCTAAAACTACTATCAAAAGACAAGCACTGCTAAAACTACCTAAGAAGATTAGGTACCAGCCAATTATATGAAAGGCTAAAAACCCATCTTTAAAATTGCTAGAAAATAAATAACTTCGATTTTTTAAATAAAATCCATTGATTTAAGAATACAATTCTTGAAGTCTCTGTATACAAAAGATCAAGAAGTAGTAGGTAATAGTAATTAAATAAAAGAATATTTCTTATCTCAGTCAAGAATAGTTTTCTACTTCTTTTTTAGTTTTTTTCTCATTCATTCATGAGCGAACAAATTCTAAGCACTATATTTAAGAAAAATAATTCCTAAGACGACGAACAAATGCAGCAGCAAATAAGATAAAAAAAAATATGTGCCGTGTTTAGTACTATGTCAGTGACATGTTAAGGCCTTTCTGATGAATGAATGTAGCAGCAAATCATTCTTATCCATTCAATGGCCATAAGCTTATTGTGATTTTGTATTCCACAAGGTTTACCTTACTTGCGACTGGAAACTGACAAAACAATAGCATTGCGACTGACATGAACCGCTTATATTGCATATTCGCTCAAATGCAAATGTGACGCCGCATGCGAATATTGATTTCATTTAAACACCCGGTGGCCATCGGCAAATCTCAAAATATCCACCACCAAGGCAAATCATTTCATTTCCCGATGGTCGCTGTCAGCATGGCGCTTGGCGCCAAACACTGAATGCACCCACCATTTACACTTTTCGAGCGGAAATTAACTGCACACGTACTCTACTCGTATTCACATTAAACCAATTTAAAATTCAAACGATGGAAAATGGGATACGAAAAGTATGTATTTCCTTGTCGCATTGTAACGCGATACCTTGACTTCAATTATAAGCCTTATGCCCTATGCAGCTCGCTAAGCCTCACACATGACTTGCGGTGTCTCCACTTATCCAATGGAACAGAGTGTGAAAACTCACTGTCCCATATGACTCGTGTGCGGCTGTCAAAGATTTTGCAGCTCATTTTATCTGTTACGAAACAGAAACTTTCTTTCGGTTGATATATCCTTTCACTGTGCACCAGCTTACAGCATGCTCGTTGTAATGGTGATAGCAGACCACACGAAATTACCTCATAACAAGATGTATCTCGTACAAATATTCGGGTTGCGGTGGGTGGTTGCGCTCTTGTCTCAGCCACATAATTCACCCAATTTACCCTGAGAAAACAATGCTTTGATTTGATTATGGCCACGAACAAAACAAACTACCGACGGCAGGGACCCAAGGCATAGTGCCGAAAGTAATCTAAAATAATGCGCTGCCGAAGCAAGGCGGGTTGGTAGGAAAGGATATAATGGAAATTCCGAAAATTCCATGAATACTCATGGTTCCTTAAGCACAACCAAGTTTGTCCAGACACAAAAGAACGATACATTTGAAATGACCCTTGGGGTGGGTGCCGTGCCGAGCTATACGAAATTGCCTGGGAGAGGGAACTTTATTTATATTTTCTCAATTTTTTTTTTCGCCTCTCAGTTATAGGGTTATGAGCGAGGTACCCTGACCCTCTGATGTTTGATCATATCTTGGCAATTTTCTGGACAGAGTATCAGTAATAAAGCCGTGCACAAGCCGTGACAACCCAGAGAGTATGGTTATATGGCGATGGTCGTTGTAAATTTTTGATGAAAAGGCTGATGATGTTTTCGATTGAGAATAACGGGATGGATGCTGGATGGTGTCCGTTGGATGGAGATTTACTTTTTGATTGATATTATTTTTTATATTGTAAAATGAAAATGTGAAAATAGGTCAAACGCTAGATATGCGATGATTGTATTTCTGATGGAAAATTTGAGAATGTTCAAGGATTCGTGTGATTTGGAATGGCAAGTAAAAAGATATTTGCTGTTCACACTCTGTTATGTAAGTCAAATTATATAATACTAGCAACGCCCGCGGCTCCGCCCGCTGGTTTCTTTTCTATTAAATTAAATTCAAATTTATTTCAGCTATCATATAAATACACGTTTGTTATACCCTCCACATTCTGAATCAGGATCACATTCTGAATCGATTTAGTCTGTCTGTCTGTTGAAAGCACGATAGCGTCCAAACAAATTGACATAGGCGAAAGAAATTTTGTGAAACGACTTCTTTTTACCGTTGCCAGTATGGAAAATGGGCTATGTCGGTCAAGTAGTTCTGGTACCTTACATACAAAACCACTATTAGACCCACGTCCCTATCTGTCTATTGAAATCACGATAGCGTCCGAACGAATCGACTTAGGCAACTGAAATTTTATGGGAGGTCTTATATTTATGGCCTTCAGGTTTTTATTGAAAGTGGTCCATGTCGGTCAAGTAGTTCTATTACCTCCCATACAAAGCAAATTTTAGACTCATGCGTGTACCTGTACCAGTACATACAGCGGAGGGGAATGGGCCATAATTCTGGATTTCAAAATACTGTATCGACAAAATTCTGTATTTTTTTTTTTTGAAAATACTGTATGAACAAAATTCTGTATTTCAGAATTCTGTATTTCAAAATGCTGTATATCCAAAATGCTGTGTATCCAAAATGCTGTATATCCAAAATGCTGTATATTCAAAATACTGTATGTGCAAAATTCTGTTTTCCGAATAGCTGCTTATACCCAATTCCATTTTTTGAAAAAGTGTTTGCATAAGAAAAAGCAAGCTGTAATATAACTTTTTAAATTTATTGGAAAAAAAACAAAAATTGGAAATCATTTAGGAACATAATTTAACAAAAACATAACAGTAAACTTAATACTTCAAAGAAATTTAATAAACAATAAACATAAAAATAACAAATTAGCATAACAGAATTATTCAAAACAAAAGCAAACTTTTTGCTATTCGCCTTAAATAAGCAACGTTGCTTAAATCGGGCCTCTTTCGCATAATACGTCGAATTCTCTTGTTTTTAAGTATTGTTTTTTTGTTTTTTTTTAATGTGCTCCCCATTCCTAACCCTTTCCACCTGTGCTTTAGTAAAAATTAGCTCCTTTTTCAGGTCGCTGATAAGTTTATACAGGCCCGGCTTTTTCCTCCCAACCAAGACTTTTAATCGGCGATGCCATGCCTCAACGCTGTTTTGGGTCCTCGGAAACACTTCTGTTCTTGTTTTTGAACTTTCAAAAACAGACCAAAACATCGGTTTATGTCTTCCCAGTATAGTTTTTCTCAAACCAGGATGCCAATTTCAAAATATCATCATCTTCAAATGTACTACGCAAAGAAGCGTAGTATTGATTGACCTCCTCGGCAGGAACAAAACCCATACTCTTGATCATACGGACCTGAAGATAAGGTTATATTGCAGTAGCAAAATTCTTCAGGTATTCTTCGCACTTTGTTTTTATAAATCTATGTAGATATGCAAGGAGACAGTAAAATATAAAAATAAAAGAAGTGGTATGTTAGAATTCTGTATTTAAAAAAAATGGTTTTGATAATGTAAAAAAGTGCGCACTTTTTTACATTATCAAAACCATTTTTTTTAAATACAGAATTTTGATATACAGAATTTTGAAATACAGAGTTCTGTTCATACAGAATTTTGTTCATACAGAATTTTGAAATACAGAGTTTTGTTCATACAGAATTTTGTTCATACAGAATTTTGAAATACAGTATTTTGAAATACAGTATTTTGAAAACAGAATTTTGACCATACAGTATTTCAACCCCAACCCACAGCGGAGGGTATCAAAGCATCGGCCAGGCCGATGGTAACACTTTTACTTGTTTATATTTTGTCTTCTTTTTAAGCTTACAAAATATTTGATCGCTATGCCTTTTCATAAACTATACCTACATGTTATTAATTTAATGGGCGCAAGTAGCGATAAACAAATTACGCCTACAGCTCACACGCGAACATTCAATATAGCTGTCCATGTGAAAGACGTGGCTGTCGGTGGTCAACTCTGGCAATGGACGAGTAGTTCTAAAGATAACCCCTATACCCCTGTTTCCCCTTCCCCTATCCACACTCTAACTAACCTATACTTATCCGGAGGATGTAGCCGGTACAATCGGCCAAATAGTTCAAGATTTAGTCCGTACCACCCCTCTACCCCTCCCCCGTCTCCAGCTAATTATTCATACTACGCGATCATATCGTTACACTTTCCATAGCTGCAGATCTCAAATTCATATATGTAGATATGTATCTATCACTTACGCACCACAAACCTCTTATATGTACGTAAACGTACATATATACATATTTAGTTTGTTTAATGCATATCCATTGCCTACATAAAATTCAACTACGCCATACATGAGTATGTACGTACAATGTGCATTCTGAATGCCAGTCGAGCGAGTAATCATATTCTATTTTGGGAACGCAATATAAAACTACCCCTAAGCACAACTGCAATCAAGAAATCATTTTTTTCGCACTTGACAAAATAAGATCTATTTTCAATTTATTATATCTCACCCTCTGGATGGACCAGAAAGATGAATTTTAGATCAAAATACTCGGTGAAGTATTGGCTAACAAATAAAAGCATTCCTTGAAATGACATACGTAGATTTATGAGTATAATGGCAAGCTGAGCGTAGTAAGGTCGAAATAGAAGTAGGGTGCAAACGTTTTTAAACTCTTATGGGACGAATTTTGAAAAACGATGAATGAGGCATGTAATTCTTTTGATTTATCTATCAACACACAAACTTTCAATTTCATACGGATAACGGTTCGTGAGACCCCCCTTATTCCCCGCGACCGCTTTACTCCTGAGCAATTATCACCCACCCTACGGACTAAGTTGGCCACACATCTATAAATCAGAAAAAGAATCATGAAAATCGGACGAATGGTTCTCGAGTTATGGAGAAACGAACAGACGGACGTTGCATTTTATAAGTAGTATGGATGGATATGGATGGATGTACTTATAGTTAGTTGGTTAGTTTAGAATGCAATATGCGTTTTTCTTTTTTAGTTTAGAAAAGAGCCTGAACTGTTAAAAAAAAGTTCGTGTTTCTTTTTTCTTTTTCTTTTTTCTGTTAGTCAAAGAAGACGACCGAAATTCCACAGTCAGGCAGATGATGAAAGCTATGATTAAATATAGTAATAAACTCAAGTCAAACAAGGGTGCTGGACCAGCTCCAATCTACAGTACCTTACCTCACCTTAAGTGGCGCGCACATGAGAAAAGGGAACCTCAACCAGCTTGGGGTGTGCAACTGAGGGCAGTTAGCCAAAGACCGATCTAACTACAGAGGTGTACACTGGTTGAGATCCAGGTGCACGGTGCACCCTGGACTGCTAGAGCCACCTTAGTAAGTAAGTGTAATGTATAATTAATGCATATTCGAGGTATTGCCTAACAAAATAATTATAAAAGCAAAACAATAATTTTAGGTCAAGCTCTTGTATACACGACAAAAAATTTGTTTTATGATTCATTTCCAACCTTAATGACTCTTAGCGAAAATTAGCACATCGACCTAGTTTTTACAAATAATCGGCTAGATCAATGTTCTTCTTAAGCTAGCTTCCAATAACCTTAACAATCTGGCAACAGCTTGGCACTAATTTTCGAAATTGGCATCCATGGACCGATAACAAAATCATATTCTCTATGACGACATTAATTTAGCTGGAATGCGAAAATGAATTTTTATTTTCCTTTTGCAGAGAAAGCAACATTCCCATTTCTATCAATTGACATATTTGCAATATGTTTGGCCTGTCAATTCAGAAGTATCTATTCAATCGACCATAATGACACATAATGACACAATTTGAGAATATTTGTATTATGTAGGAGACGCATGCAAATATCACAATAAAATGCTGACAGATACTTCGAACAAAAAAAAAACATTCCCCAAGTTCAACGACGTTCTGCATTTAACTCTTGAAATTCTAATTTCTAAATGTGTATTCAAAGAATCCTATATGCAGAGAGACAGCACACTCATCATGAGTATACCTACCTCTACCACTACTTTGATTTCGAATCATTGTCAAGGTTCCTCTCGGAGATGAGTGCACACACAACTACTGCTCTTTGCATAAATAATTTCTGGGTCATACACCGACGAGTCCAGGGAATGTGAAATTGCTCTCAAAGCACAATATGAGCTTTACAAAGATGCATTAGATTTGCATAAAATGTTACATGTATCTTGCAAATTGCAATTTCTATATTGATTTTCACAAAGTGAAACTCAAAGGACATCGCAGACCTTTTACCAGGGCAAATTGGGCAAAATGTTCATATTCGAAGAAGTTCCTGGTTTGCTGTTAAACTAAAAGGATACAATTGCATGCATCATAAATCACTTTCATCCTCTCGAACATGGATGGGAAGATTTATACCATCTTCCGGACCCTTAGATACCTTTGGTAATCTTACACCGAAACTTTAGTTTTCTGTTGTTCTCTTCCATAAATCTTTGGGCAAGTGAAGCGGATACACATGTTTCTATATGAGTTGGGAATCTCTGATAGTTCTTCTATAGGACTACTGTTGTAAACGAGCACTCATGCTGAAGAGTTTAATGAGCAGAAAACAAAAGGAGCTGGCAATTACACACGAATCCCGTCAGGTCGATGGTGCATGACATGTGAAATTATACCACACACCGGATATTGAGCATGAAAGGACATTGCTGTGGCATAAAACTATTTCTGGATACAAAAAAAAAAACACACAAGTGAAAATTAATGCAATCTTTGCCAAACAAAAAAAGTTTCCCACTGCTAGCAACAAGTTGCCAGAAGAGGTTTTTTTTTTCTTACTTTTATCGCATTTACTCTAAAAACACAAGTTGTTTGATTTTTCCCAGGCAATTAAGTGATTAATGACTTCCTCGTTAGAATATATTGTACAGTACTTGTCGTAGGTGCCTATTAGTGCAGAGACACGGGTATGGGAAGGTAATGTGATCCCAACGAGCTACAAGGCGAAAGTGCTATGGGAGAAGAAAAGTGCGAAGCATTTCGAGAAGACATCTTTTTCTTCAAGTCGTAGAGTTCAGCCGGAGTATGGTATCTGTATGAGGAGAGGACTGGAATAATTTTCAATGCGAATGAAGTGTATAATGACACGGAAACTATGTGTTTGTGTGTAGATGACATGCATGTGCACTTACGGTTATTCTCACGGAAATCTTGCAAAGACAACATGCGATTACTTTGAACTCTAATTTATTGAGGAAACCATATTGCAATGTAAATTCAATGCGATCCCCATGGAAGGATGTATCCATAGGCCCAATTAAATAAAAACTGTCAACAAACGATAACAATCCTTCAAAATTAATTACAGACTGCGTCTCTGTCAGGCAATCGCCGTGTAAAGACGTGTGTGTAGTAGCGTAGTTGGTTTATATACTTTTTTCGTTTGTTTACATTCGAAGTGTCAAATTTTCCCGCCCACGCGGCTTAGCTTAAACTTTCAATTTCTTTTTCATTGGCATATTTTCTTTTATTTTCACTCTTTTTGCTTAAAAATAAAAGATGAAAGGGGGCTCGGACCCCCCTAATCGTAACCGATTTAGGGATCTTTCCCCGGACGCTCCCTTAAATCGGAACATCAAATCAAAACGCAAATGCATTGATGACAACTTCCCATCACTCCCAACAACCTCTTCAAATGATGACAATATTCCCCGGTATGTAGTAGTATCAGGATTAGAAAAACTAGGTGACAGTCTTAAACCACTATCTGCATATAACCCTTTTCAAATAAATCGCGGATTGGAGTATATTTCCAAAGAAATTTTGGAGGTAAAAGCAATGCGATCCGGCGACCTTCTCGTTAAAGTTTCTAATCTTTTTACGGCTGAAAAATTCATCAAGGCCAAATTCGTCGATTCTATTCCAGTAAAAATAGTTTCGCACGTTGGACTCAACTCAATTCAAGGTAGAATCTTTTCCAGACACATAATTGACATCCCAGAAGATGAGCTACTTAATGAATTAAAAAAATATAAAATAATCGATATAAAAAAAATCCAAAAAAAAGTTAACACCGAACTAGTGCCGACAGGTGCCGCAATCGTTACCTTTGACCTCATCAGACGTCCTAATGAAATAAAAATAGGTTGGGTAAATTGCAAGGTAGATGAATATATCCCAAATCCGATGAGATGCGTCTCTTGCCAAAAATTGGGCCACACCAAAAACAGGTGCAATAGTGCACCAACTTGCAAAAATTGCTGCTTACCCCCTCCACACGAGCAATGCCCACGAATTCATTGTATCAACTGCAAAGACGATACTCACACATCTTCCGACCCTGCATGTCCAACTTTTCTGCGACATAAATCAGTTAACAAAATCAAAGTCAACCGTCGGTGTACAATCCGCGAAGCTTGGAAAATATACAATGATAATCCGGTGATGCATCAATTACCCGCTCCAACTAAATACCCCGGAACCAAACCCTCCATGGCTGAAATTATTAAAAACAGAATTCTCACTCAAAGTAACACCCCAGCCGAACCTAACCACAAACAATCAAACACACCACCCCCCACTCTCACAACTCTTATCCCGCTAACAACTATATCTGATCCCGCAACAATAATCCCACACGAATCAAATAAAATAAATTTCCAACAACAACAAAACGACATTAATCAAAACGCATATACTCTAAACTTAACGCATCCAACAATCAACTCTCCATCGCAATCCAATCTCTCCACTGATCTCCCAGAATCAAAACAGCTCCCATCTTCTCCCCTCAGGTCCTTTACAAACAAAACCAAAATAGATTCTCTTCAGCAAAACTTTAACCAAATCTTACCATCCCCCCTAACCAGCACCTCTTCAAAAACTCTAACAGTCTCTCTTACACCAATATCAGACGATGACGACATATAATTTTAACAGTACACACGTCCAAAACACTGACTCTGCTGTTCGAAGGTTGAATCATTCGCGCTCGTCAGAGAGCCTGAGTGATTCAACCTCCGAGCAGCGGAGTCAAAGAAATAATTCACACATCAACAACCCAACTAACTCTATTTTATCGCAAAAGTACATTACATTTAAAGCTCTCCAGTGGAATATAAAAGGTTATATTAACAACTATGATGAGCTTAATATTTTGATAAAAGAACTTTCACCTTGTGTTATATCTCTTCAAGAGACACACTGTGCGTTTGGTTCTACTCCCATTGAACCCAATCCATATAAAGGCTATTTTCATAACTTCCCTCACAATAGAACGGCAAAGCAAGGCATTGGTCTCTTAATAAAAAAGAATATCCCCCACAAGTTGCTTAATATTAATTCTAGTATTTTAACGATAGCAGTCCAAATAAATTTACCTCTCAAATTTACAGTACTTTCTCTTTACATCCTACCCGATCAACAATTTTCACAATATGACCTTGAAAATATTCTTAATCAAGTCTACACCCCCGTTTTACTCGTTGGCGACATTAACTCCTGGAGCGTTCTTTGGGGATCCCCATCTACGAATTCCAGGGGAGCTATTTTAGAGGATTTTCTGCTTAACTCCAACCTCATGGTGTTAAATGACGGATCAGCTACTCATTTCTCCACACACAGTACCTTTACACACATCGACATCACCTGTTGCTCACCAGAACTTCATCCACGAATTTCTTGGAGAATTCTTGAGGATCTTCATAACAGCGACCATTTTCCAATTATTACAAACGTTGCAATAAGTCCCGCGAAGCCAAACGCACAACTAGTCCCCAAATTTAAAACTGATTCGGCTAACTGGGAAAAGTTTAACATTTCTGTTACCGATTTTCTGTTAAAACATTCACCGTCATCCAATATAAACAAAGAAGCCGCAGTGATCCTAAAAGCCATACGATCCGCCTCTAATATTTCTATACCCCAAACCGCTCCATCTCGCACCAAACATTATGTTCCGTGGTGGAATCCCACATTAAAGACACTAAATTCCGATAAAGTGAGAGCTTGGAGACTTTTTAAGAAACACCCTACCAATACCAATCTAATAGCCTATAAAAAATCCAATGCTTTATTCCGGAGAGAAATGAAAGTTAGCAAAGCTAAAAGCTTAGAAGAATTCACTTCCTCAATTAATCCAAACTCCACTCCTTCTAAAATTTGGCATAAAATCCGCTGTCTTACTGGAAATTCTATTCCACGTTCCATTAAATGCATTGAGACTCCAACTGGCCCTTCTTCGTGCCCAATAGAGATTAGCAATTTTTTTGCCCACACTTGGTCAAATCAGTCAAAAGATGAACACTTTTCGAACAGATTCAATACAATGAAAAACAATTGCCTTCATGATACTCCCCCCACAGCTACTCTAACTCCGTCAGCAAGACACATTGAAGTTGCGATAACGAATCTGGAACTAGACAGTTGTCTCTCCAAATTAAAAGGAAAAACGCCAAGCAGGGACCGCATATCTTACCCTATGCTAAAAAACCTACCACCTTCAACCAAACTTAGGCTTTGTCGCTTATACAATAATATTCTCGATACTGGCATAATTCCACAAAATTGGAAGTCAGCTACTATTATCCCCCTGCCCAAGCCTAACAAGCCAATTAATACAGTTTGTGGCTACCGACCAATTTCACTAATTTCCTGTTTGTCTAAAGTTCTAGAAAAAATAGTTGCAAGGCGCATTCTCTGGTTTATCGATTCCAACAAACTCATTAGTGAAAATCAAGTAGCCTTCAAACCCAATCGCGGTTGTTCCGATGCCTTATTACACATCGATTATTATATCTCGAATGCCCTATCATCTCGAAATCACGTTACTTTGTTATCACTTGATTTCGAAAAAGCATTCGACAAAATAGGTATTCATCTAATTATTAACAAATTGAAAGCATGGGGTATAGGACCTAAAATGTTCGGTTATATAAAATCTTTTCTTTCGAACAGAACGTTTTCGGTTAAAGTTAACAACCATTTCTCCGAAACCCTTCCACTTTACAATGGTATCCCTCAAGGATCCCCTTTGTCGGTGGTTCTTTTCATTATAGCTTTTGACGAAATAAGTTCAATTGTTGCAAAATACAAACATCTAGATCATTGCAGCTACGCAGATGATTTTTTCATCATGTGTAAGCTCAATGATGTAGTAAGAGCCAAAGCTATCCTATCTGAATTGCTTACAGATATATTAAACTGGACCTCCACCTCTGGGGCCAAACTTTCATTAGATAAATGTAAGACTCTGCATGTTTGTCGTAAAGTAGCTTGCCCACAATTAATTTTAAGTTTAAATAATGTTATCGTGCAAAATGTAAACAATTTAAAAATCTTAGGGGTGATATTTAATAATAGATACAACTGGAAACCGCATTGTATAGACCTTAAGAAGAGCCTAGCTGGGAGAGCCAATATTGTTAACTATCTATCTTGTAAAAAATTGAACGTACACATAAATTCTCTATGTAACATTACCAGAGCTTTAGTTTTAAGTAAAATTGACTATGGACTGTACATATATGGAAAATGTCCTAAAACAACACTCAACATCCTAAAATCGACATATCATCAAGCAGCCAGAAGGAGTATCAACGCATATCGAACGTCTAGAATACAAAATATAATGGCAGAAGCAGGACTTCCTACTTTAGAAGAAAGACAAGCAGAGTGTTTTACCAAACTTCTTGCGAAATTTTCCTACTCATACAATTCCATTATTGACAAGGATATTACCGCTGTTATCAGATCAAAAACAACCAAGCGTCTCCAATCAACCATATCACGAACAATATGCAGCGCAAGAGAACTTGATCTTCCCATCAAACGAATGAAACACTACTCTACATCTTACCCTCCATGGTGCATACAACAATCCTCGGTTCTACTGACTCTGTCTGAACATAAAAAAGCCAATACAGGCAGCGATATTTACAAGGCACATTTTTTGGAAATAATTAGTGAACTTAAATCTAAAGGATGGAAACCTTTCTTCACAGACGGGTCTAAATCAACACTTACTACATCCTTTGCCGTCACCTCAGAATGCGGATCTCTATTAAGAGCTGGAACTTTGCCAGAAAGCACATCAATTTTCACTGCAGAGGCATTCGCTTTACTCGAAGCAGTAAAAACAATGACAAAACTCCGTGGAAAAGCCATAATATGCACTGACAGCCTATCAACGCTGAAAGCCACCTTGAACTCCAACCACAACACTGAACTTATAAGCCAAATTAGGGATATCCTCACAAAATACCCCAATAAAATTAAGCTTATGTGGGTTCCAAGCCACATGGGGATTCAAGGAAACGAACTTGCTGATATGGCCGCAAAATCTTGCAATAATGCTCCCGTTCTCACTTTCGATGTATTTTCAAAACATGATCTACAAAAACAGATCACCCAAAAGATTAAGATGCAGAGACTTTTAAATTGGCGAAGTTACCAAAATCACTATGCTAAAATCAACACTAATCGAACCATCCCCATCTACCCGACATCCACTTCAAAAGCAATGAATTCCGCCTTCGTCCGTCTTCGCTTAGGCCACACTATTGAAACACATCAACACATCCTAAAGAGGAACAGTCCACCAATATGCGCAATCTGCAATAACATAATCGACATATCACATATTCTCGGACAAATTACCTGCCAAATGTCCAGCTCATTTAATTCCCTCTTGCCTGAAAACCAATCAGTCTATACTCTACTTAACACAATCAACCATGAAAACATAACACAAGTTTACAACTTCCTCCAGAATCAAAATTTAGTCTTATAAAATGTATCTATAGAATGTTAACACTTACCATATTCCATATAAATTTTATCGCTCAAATCCTTTTTCTTTTTCTCTCATATAGAGCTGAAAGCCTCTGTAGCTAGTGCTCATATTACTATTTCTGTATTAGCTTAAGAATTTATTGTTAATGCTAATAAAATAATAATAATAATAATAATTACAGACTGATAATTTATGCAAATCAGATGCAATACTGACGGCATTCCTACAAAACAAATTTGAATAGCGCCCTTATTAAAATCCAAATGAATGCTAAATGTGCTCTGCTAGTGACGGCTAATTAGCATATAATCATAAATCTCTTTGAATTTCGATCCAAAACGCATCCATTTGATAATTGCAATCAAAAATTGCCATTCGGAAAGGTGTCAACAGCAGCTTCGGCAACGGTGCAGCACTGGAGTCCACGTACACAAAATATCTTGCGTCTACTCGGTTTTCACCGATAAAGGTAAATTTTGTGCATAATTCTGGAAATGCCAGTTGGCGGGCCGGGCATACCTACACTCTCCACTTTGATTTCCAATTGAAAAGCCACCGCAGGCGTTAGGAACGATCGCAATTGCCATAGCTTGAATATGCCTTCGCTTACACTACAAATTATTTACAAACTGGGAGGTTGTCCATTGATGGAGAATGCCAATGCCAACTCTACCAAAACATTGAAAAAAAAACCAAACAAACGTATTTTCCATTTAATATCCCGACAACCAGAAGTTTCCAGTTTATCCGCATCCACAAGTCAATCCATCTTTCCGATGATGAGAGAAAACGAGGCGAATTTTCATTAGAACTTGGATCACCATCGGATGTGTTTTGCATACACACATGTATCTATAGCCCAACCCGTTTTTGATTCAAGGGAATTTCTAATTAAACCAAACGTTGTTGGGGCTTCGTACAGCCAAATGAAGATGAAAAAGATACACGCGGAAGGGAAGCATCATGACTATGGAGCTGGTTAGCAAAATATTAATCCGGTTAAGCGATGCTTTTTTTTGTGTGAATTTGAATTGGTTTTTCTTCTCGTGAAATTAGAAACATTTACAAGGATAATTACGATGCTGGAGGGCGAAGATATTTGTGCCTTTTAAAGCGAATCTTTGATGCGGAGTACATTGTAGTGCTCTATGAATAGAACGTCTGCGAAGGAACAACTGTGTATACGCTTCTTTGATGTAAATTGGCGAAAAATTGTATTCTTTCTGGAGTCTAAGAAGGGAAATGGACCATATTTAAGGGATTATCGTGAGAAAAGGAAAAACTTATTGTGAATTTCAATGTTAGTGCAGAACTGCAGACTGGGAAATTGGAGTTTGTTGGGGGGATTTATAGACTCGAAGTTAACACATGTTTGCCAATGCTGAGGCAATTAATCATACAGCATATTTTTGAAACAGATTTTTAATTATGCACAGATGCAAACTTATAGTTCCCTTGGGATATCTATAGTATCTACTAGTGTGTATTGCCTTTAGTTGAAAGAATGAAGACATTGAAAGTATTAAAAAGTAGTCAAGAGTAAATTTAACTCAGTTCAGTATCTATATTTCAAAAATTATCTATATTTCAATTATTATGCCTTTTAGGCATAATTCCGATGCTAGGCATTTTAAATAATTTTGAGAAAAAAGGCATAATTTTTTGTGAAGTTTTTTTATAATCAATTCGTAAAAATAAATTTTGAATTTAGTAAATGTGGTATTTTCATTTACCACTGTGCGTCATGCTTATTTTCCAATTCTCTGCTTACTAAACCCAAGCAAGAAATGTGATATGGTATGCAAATGCATAAGTGCGGCCGCACATTGGATACTAATTTGTATCGCACGTAAACCTATGAATACTGGTCGTACAAATTGAGTGCCATCACCGAATACGATTTTCTCTTTTAAGTAGGCAGTGTGTGTCCCTGTAGCTTGGATTTTGTGCCCTCTAAATAATATGTATCTTGAAGATAATTTTCTTCTAACTCTGACACTGCGGCGGCGTTGTCACTATTGTGGAACCGAATATTTAAAAAAAAAAAATTAATTCAGTGAATTTCATTATATTATAGAAGACTTACTATATAAATGACCCCATACTGTCCGTACCTTGTGTTCCATACTCCCTTTTGTGACCGTAAACAAGTGAAAATA
This sequence comes from Cheilosia soror, assembly GCA_949372485.1. Classification (NCBI taxonomy): domain Eukaryota; kingdom Metazoa; phylum Arthropoda; class Insecta; order Diptera; family Syrphidae; genus Cheilosia; species Cheilosia soror. The sequence goes on along the minus strand of OX443561.1, from coordinate 137,145,443 downwards.
TTTTCAATGTTTCATTTCAATGAATTCCAACAAGCTCGAATTGTTTCGGACGTCGGAACTACACGTACGTATACGTATGACTAACTCGCATCCCATAGTACCTATTACGAGTCAAATTCGTACGAAAACGCCTCCAATTTGCGGCCGACCTTAAAGTTTGTTTTCGTTGCTGGTAAAAAATAATTTGTAAAAAATAGTTTGTAATAGTTTATTTTAATGATGAGTTCGAGCTCAACTGATCGCGATGAGTTTGGTGCAGATCCATCGAATAAACATTGTCTTACGTGAAGTTAGTTTTTGATTTTCATATTTTTTTCATGTTTTTTTCTTAACTATGAGCCTTCTAATAAAAGTTTAACACATAAATTGAAACTTACTTTGTTATTATCTTTTTTACCAAAAAGGCATAATTTTTTTGAAGGCATAAAAACTTCGATCCAGGTTGGCAACACTGTACCCGGGTACCCTCGAATTGACACGAGGATTAATATACTAAAGTCTAAGGCCTGAGAAATCAAATAGAGTTTTTTATAGTTGTCCTTTTCCAATGGCATGTGGCTGACCGCTAAAGCATAATCACCCTTATTCCCGTTGGCGTTTGTCGTTCACGACTCATTTGTCGTGTCGTTATAAAAACGATATTCAGATTTTTTTCGAACTTTTGTTAACGATTTTGCTTCTTTTTCTATGTGTTCACTGTATTTTCAAATCGCTTGATCAAAAAAGTTACAAACATTGATTTAGGGCCCTATTACAGTTAGCGAGTCGAATAATTCGCCCAAGTCGACTTGCTTGGCGAACAAATCGCCTATTAGTATTATGGTTAGCGAATTTGAATGCTCGCCTCGAAACCAGTTCAGGCACAACGAAAAACTCGAATGACAAACGTCAAAGTTCACAAAATATGGAAAAAATTTCATCAAAAATTCCGATACATTGGTGGAAATGTGAGGAAAACAATGTTTAGATGTGTTGAAATGTTTTATTTTGCAACGACAATAATAGCCAGGGATATAATGGCTTTACGTACACACTACGGAAAACCAAGAAGATATTTTTAAAGCTCCACGGTTGGCCGAACGGTTGAAAAAACATTTAAAAAGCTATCAGAAATCTACTTTTTCACTTTTGCACAATTATATTTCGGATAAAACATTGCATTTGTGTTAAATTCTATTAACCCGCACATAAATGATTCTTGCCCTTCCAACAAAAAGGAAAAGCATTCGTTTCCAATCGACGCAAAAATGTTACTACCGATTTTCGTTTAAAATAAAATGATAAAAATATGAAAAACAATGCTTTTATATTTTCTAATATTTTACACCACCCTTTTTCATTATTTCCTCTTATTTTCACTAATTCTAGAACTCAAAAACAGACAATTTATCACAATCAACTAAAGTCGTCTTACTAGTCACACAACATTTTTGTTCGCCAGATTTTGATGTTTGAGGCGAACGACTTTAACTAAATTCGCTAACCGCAATACGGTGAGTTTACATTCGCCAACTTTTTGACAATTCAGGCGAATATTATTTTTCACATTCGCAAATCACAATATCAAACAGTCACATTCGCCTGTTATTTTATTCGACTCGCGAACGATAATAGGGCCCTTAAAACCGAAATGAAATATTAGGCGTTTACAACAAACGCCACCGGGAATAGGGGTGAATATTATAATATTATTTTCATTTCGGTTTTAAGTCAGTGTTTGTAACTTTTTTTAAGAACAACTTTTTGAAATTACAGTGAACACTTAGAAATTAAAGTAAAATTGTTAACAAAAGTTATAAAAAAAATCTGAATATCGTTTTTACAACCTCACGACACATGAATCGTATACGACAAACGCCAACGTAAATAAGGGTGATTATTTCCATACAAACTTTTCGAATACATTCTTAAAAAAAAAAAACATTTTTTCCACACCTGAATTTCCCTGCAAATCGTTTTTAGAGAATAAATCTGAACTACAATTATTTCTTATGAGGACTATCGAAGCATGTAAAAACTTGGAGTATATTTTCTTCCAAATAAGTTCGAGTTTTGTGTTTGCATCTAATTAATAGGTGAACCCACGTATGACAGGCAAAAAATATGACGGTTGTCAAATAGACATTAAACAAAAAAAATCGTATTGTAGGACCACAAAAATACTGCTTTAATAAAATGCAAATCAATGAAACTGATATTAGAGGCAAATTATTTAGTATCGCAACAAAATTTATAGAATTTTCACGCACAATTTTGGATATATTTTGCAGTATCCGAACTTATATTTGACTACAGTTTTTGTTGCTGCATACATCAGATTCGTAAACGTCATTTTAGCGAATATCAATTGATTATATGCATTTTAACAGAGTGGCAACATACGTAGCACAGCAATTTTTGTAGCCTGTGGTCCAAGGGGAGGGTCCAAATAGACAATCATGTGCTATCTGTAACTCCTTCAACAGGCAAAAAAGGTCTAAAGTGATATATCTAATGCAAGGCGCGCACTGAAGTGATGAGAAAGTGGCAGGTGGCATAGGAGTTCTAAAAATTTGGTGTGGCGATGAAATTGCGGCGGTTGTTTGAAAGTAAATCAACGCGCACTTGACTATAGCAAACAACGCATAGTGCCACCGATTCATCAGTTCTTAAAATGTCGTCCTACATTCAATTCTTGGTCGTCTCGTCTTGAATATTTCCAGTTTTTATGACACTCTGCTTTAATGAGCGCGTCTACATTTGTTTGCATAAGCTTAGTGAATTCACATGTCACTTGGTACCACGCCACTGCCACACCACCTTACTGCACGCCTTGCTTTAAGATGTTCAGTAAAACAAACCTAAAATTGCTTACACGAAATTAATCAAATCCACCATACAAAAACTTGAAGAAGGTAGAACACAATGATCATTATTCTATGCGAATGTCTAACTCTTCTTAGAATTAGGAGGAGTGCATTTTTTAAGGAACATCTACTGGTAGTATTCATATTACAAACTTTACTACATATAAGAAAAGGGAATCTACTAGCCGAAATCTTTTCTGACACACAATTCTACACCACCTACATTTTTGTTCCAACGACCGACCGACGACAAACGACTTTTACCGAGTATAGGCAAGTGAGACGTTGGAAAAAAGTGCACTTGGAGTTTCATACCCAAAATCTACCATTTCTTAGTTATTCTCCTCAAAATAAATGCAGACTGATTATTAATTTAGATTTAATGAAAACACTCATTTTCAATGTAGCCCCAGCCCATTGCAACAGTACTGAAGCTATGACCACAGATGTCAGGAAAAGCATCAATTCTTAACATACTGATGACGTTTCTACTCATCAGGTCGTCATGTACGTGGCATTCGTTGGCGTTTCCACACCGATTGACTCCCTATCTCACAGAATCAATCGTGGGATTGATCATGACATGATCGATTTATAATTCTGTGACTGAGCGGAACGACAGGGGCGAATGACCGCCGTATGACAGGCAGTTACACACTACACAGCGATACACAACGTCACGACAGTACCTACTATAAGTTGGGCGCATGTTTCCTTAGCCCTATCGCTCAATGGGTGTTTCCCATTCCCAAACAACAAAAGAAAAAAAAATCCGTGTCAATCGCGACATGAATGACACTGAACGAAATCGCGCAGTGTCATGTGTGGGACGTTGTCAACTAATTACACAGCAGTTACGTAACTTCGAATACTTAAAATGTTATCTGAAGTTTGCTAGCAAAATAACTGGTGCTACTTTTTTGTATCAATACGGGGCTACATTGTATTTGTAATTTTTTGCCTCATAGAATTTAAATTAATCAAATCGCATGAATAAATACAAAAATGTAAGAAAAGGGATTAAGTCTACACTGTTTTCTTAACAACTTTTACTTTCACTTACAACTTTTCATGATGCATTTGTTAATTATGTATCTTCATACTCAATCCAGTGAAAGTAAACACTCTTACTTGTTATACACAATAAAATCCTATAGTCGGCCCACTTGTGTTCGAAAGTCGAATTGATTTCGAGCACACACCTAACTCCATTGATTAATCCATTTTCCATAAATAAAGCCATTTAAAATAGTTGCGCTATGTAGGTTTATGAGCATGAATAGGCAAGCACCCATTCTAAAAGCTTACCTACTCAACTATAGTATATTGTTTCTCTACCAGACTACACCATTAAATCAGTGAAATATTTCACCATGCTAAACGCACTCTCGACCTCATTATTTGCATAGCACAACACACCTATCAAAAATCTCTATACTCTGGCCATACCAGTCCAAGCAATTATGATTTCCATTTTACTTCATTGAAGTGTCCTTTTGCTTGGATGATGATATATCATTTGCATGCGAATCACGCTAATAGCATCGCACCGCACCACCCTCAACTCAACCATAGTGAAGTCTGTATCTCTGTAGCTGTACCTCTTGTTCACGCATCAGTTGGTAAAATTGAACAAAATTCCATACAACTGTCTATTGAAAGGACGCGATAGGTGGGTAAAAGAGTGGCGAAAAGAGACCCATTTTACGAAATTCCGCTAATTAACTGAAGTGACTGCTGTAATGTACAAGTCCAGTCCAAACCCATTGCTGAGTTAAACAACGCCGACGACTATGGTTGCGCCCGACGACGATGATGCTGATGATGACAATTCGCTTGGCACTCAACGAATTTGTATCGTGCCAAGCGAATTTCCCTATACAACTATAGTGGTAAATGGTCTGCAAGGGACATTAATTAAAGTGGCAATTTACAATTAACAGAACATTTTAATATAGCGACAGTAGTTTTGCTCGGGGTGTGGCTGTCGGCCGGCGTGCACTCAAAGGGAGTGTCTTCAAGTTTTAAAGTTTAAATTGGCGCATTACAAAATTGTTGATTTATTCAAATGTTGGCAATTTTTGTGGGAAACTAATTTTAAATTAATTTGAGAATTGGATTGGACATCAAATGAAACCATATCTCCCTTGGGATCAGATCCTACCCTTATGTAATAAGTGCTTCTCATATTGGCTTTGGAATGTACCTTAATAAGATACACAGAACGACGTCATTAAGCGAAAAAATCTATCTTCTTGTGCAGCATGGACTCGATGTCATATATAACGAGTTCACTAGAAAGAGAAGCAAACATATCTGCAATTCACAGGAGACAATAAAAACACTGTTTACGTTCGACATTATTTGCTTAATTTGAAATTCACGCGCTTCTCCGGCAATGCTTTATCAATTATCTCCATTTGTCATCCCTCGAAGGACATTGTCACCTCGTAAAATGTGTTCTACATGCCGGCCGCCTTATATATCCGCAAAAGGGAAAGGTCGTATATGACTAGAATTAATTTCGTCAATTTGAGGCCAACGTAAAGCCCAAAATTATAGCCGCAATAAACGAAACAATATCACATCCATCAGAGCAGCGTGTCAAATTGAGTGTTTCCTTAGCGTTATCGTTTTGGACGTATACTCCATTCGTTCGTAAGCTCTATTCGGCCAAATTGTATGCAAAAGTGAGGGTCGGTCCTCCTAAACGCTTTTGCGTGATTTAAATTATTCAGACAAAAAACCGCTTTAGATGCGACTGATGGTATGGTGACGGTTTTTATAGGTGTTCATGTGCGATAATGAGTTGACTGCTGGTGTGCGGAATTTTAAATTCGTGTTCGTCTTCAGTGACATTGAAAGTTCTACTGGCTTCAATGATTGTAATTACGGTCCGCCGGCTGGGGCTCTAGCTCCATTGGGGAAACTATATTGTTGTACGGCGCACCTAACACAGATGAGATGCGACTTTCGATATAATTTTCAATAGAGGAAAATGAGTATCTTTTGTGGTTAACCTCTGACATCTGAATGAATCGATGGTGGTGAGTTGTTCATGAGCTGTCTGCTGTCATGTCAAAACTACGTTGTTGGTGCTGCTGCTGATGATGATGAGCTCTCGGATGTGAACGCAAATGGCGTAATCGTTATTTAAATATATATACGAGTAGATACAGTGAATGAGGAAAACGATGAGTGTTTGCTTGTTAGGGCTTAAGTATACGACCGACGCGAAGCGTAGAAAAGGTTCACACACTAGCCTGCGCTTAATGGGGTATTGTGATTTGTGAAGAGTTGATGAATCATGCGGTTGTACGGTCATTTAAGTACACACAAGCAGTTAGCGTCATCATTTTTTCATCATTTTACGAATTGATAAAGACATGTTTACCGCAGGTGATTTGAAGTCTTACCTATGAATCCAATCTTGGCATGGGAAGTTTTGAACTGACTTTCAGTACTGACATGAAAATCGCTGATAGTATGGGTACAATGAACCGTCAATTTAGGTATGTAGCATAAACTGGGTTTGTCACAAGGTATTGAACTCCAGCGGCAATTTTCATCAATGTGAATCTGACTCGGCAACCTGGACAACATTTCCCCCCACAACAGCGATACGTTCATTCGCTAAGCAGCTTGTCTGGATATATAAACGTTAATAGACCATTTAAAATCGCTGAATAATTACCGGTTCCTAGTCACAAACTTATATATATTCTACAAAAAACGTTAAGGAATAGCTGCTCTGTCTAATAATTTTTTTCTTATTCATTGAGTAAGGGGTTCAGAAAGAATCTTGACAGTAGTTGACATCGCTAGGTCTGCCCAAGAGATAGCGTTAAATAATCCTTTCGTCATTACTAAGAAGTTTACATAGTATGTAGTTCGTCAGTGGGATTTTCTTGTAAGATGTATCATGAACTGACATTTCTTAGAGGAGCTACTAAAAGACTCTTGTCGGTATGTCTAAAATTCGTGTCTTTGGCGCTAAAGACTCGAGAAAAAAAACCTGTAGTGGAATGAACCACTATAACCACCAACTATAAAAGAATTAATGTACCTACTTGTAGGCTGGTAACGTTAACGTTGTTCCAAAAATACAATGCCTTTACTTGTGGGTATATAGTATAGTACTCATTTAGAGAGCTGCATTTTATTTCGCCAAAATTAGATATACGCCTTAATCAAAACCAACAAGTGGGGGCCGTTTGCGATTAAGAAAATCATAACCTACAATATAAAACAAAAATATGATTCGCCAAGCAGAGTTATACAATACACGCGTAGCCTGATTTATTTATTTGATTCCTTTTTAACGATAGTAAAAATTTGACTTTTCTAAGCTTATTATAAGGCTCCACATTTTACAAAACCCCTGCAGGCGGTTAATCATACGCCGAAGGGTCTCAGAATTCCCGGCATCATAGTATCTATTGATGTTCCACCACCTAGTATATAGAAGAAGTTGGCTTAGGTACAAAAAAGCTTAAGAACAACAAGGCCGCAGGCTCTGATGGACTACCAGCGGAGCTCTTTAAATACGGTGGTGATGTTTTGGTAGGGAGCATGCACCGAATCATCAACCAAGTATGGGTGGAAGAAAACATGCCCGATAACTGGACTATCAGCTCAATTTGCCCCATCTACAAAAAAGGCGATCATATGTCTTGAAAGAACTATCGAGGCATATCCCTGCTAAATGTCGCATACAAAATCCTATCCAACGTACCAGTGTGGCTTCCGGCCTGGCAGATCGACTATAGACCAAATGTTCACACTAAGGCAAATACTGAAAAAGGCCAACGAATTTCAAGTCGAAACTCACCACCTATTCATCGACTTCAAAGCCGCGTATGATAGCATACATCGTCAGGATGGCGATGGCCGAATTTGAATCCCGGCAAAACTGATTCAGCTTCGTCCCGTGATACTGGAAAACACGCGCTGTAACGTGCAGCTTGGAAGCAGCTCTTCCGAACTATTTCAAACATACACCGGATTTCGGCAAGGTGACGCTCTATCATGCGACTTCTTCAATCTAGTACTGGATCAGATAGTGCGGTGTCAATACGGAAGGCACTATCTTCAACAGGTCCGTCCAGCTGCTTGGCTATGAGGACGATATTGACATCATCGGTCGCTCCCAGCGTGCCGTGATAGAAGCGTTCACGGCGATTGAAGAACAGGCGAAATCCGTTGGGCTTGAAGTAAATGAGGACAAGACTAAGTACATGCTATCAACAAATAGACAAGCATCTGTCCACCGCCTAGGACAAAACTTCACTATTGATAGCAACAATTTCGAGGTAGTTAAGGAGTTCACCTACCTCGGAGTAAACGTAAACTCCACGAATGACACCCTAGTGGAGATCCGGCGAAGAATTACCCTAGGAAACCGTTGCTACTTCGGTTTGGCAAAACAATTGGGTTCAAAACTCCTAACTCGAAGGATGAAATGTGTGCTCTACAAAACCCTTATCCTGCCAGTTCTACTTTATGGCGCCGAGTGCTGGACGATAAGCAAGAAGGGAGAGCTGATACTGGGCTCCTTCGAAAGAAAAATACTTCGGCGGATTTTTGGTCCTGTGTGCGAGGATGAGAAGATACAATCGCGAACTCTCTGAGCTGTACCAAGATGTGGACGTAGTCCAAAAAGCCAAAACATGTCGACTACATTGGGTCGGCCACATCGAGCGAATGGACAATAATGCTCCAGCTAAGAGGATCTTCGAATCCCAGCCCCCAGGTTCGAGAAGACAACGAAGACCGAACCTCCGTTTCAAAGACCAAGCCATCGCGGATGCCAGAGCGCTTGGTTTGGACAATTGGAAGCAGCGTGCCCGGGATCGTAGATGATGGAAGGCTGCTCTCAGGCAGAGACTCTTCACGGGTCGGGAGCCCGATAAGTAAGTTAGTAAGTATCTATTGATGATCCGTCATTGTCTAACACCTGATGTGTTCGCTTTAAACCAGTTCGACGGATTTTCTTCCTTTCATACAGTTGCCAGAGTCTTTTCATAAATGTTCTGTACCAAACTTCGGCAAACAGTTTTTCATTGATTAAGGAAAGAATTAAAATTTCATCATGCGAAGGTTGTTTAAGAACGCTTCCATATTTTGCTTATTCGGAGTAAAAACTACTCTTCCATTTTCAAAAACCACCAATTTATATAGTCAACGTTATCAAAGTAAGCAATAAATCCATATAGTCTGTGCCATTGACCTTTTCATTCCAACATGACAAATAGCCAACCGGAGATGGAGCCATTGCCATTATGTTAGATATTAACAAAAATAATAAATTTTTATGTGTTATTAATTCAGTTTGTGGGCGGCCTGACTAAATTTTCTTTCTAATTTATTATATCTGCTATAACTTTATAGAACTTAGACTGCATTCTTGGTTATTAAATCAGATACCTATACTTTGATCTCTTTGTATTAAACATATGTTAAACCTGTGCATAATATGGATACGTGAAATTACGTTTAACCTCAATTTAATAAGAACCTATAAACAGATGCAAGAACAAGCTAATCTTCAGAGACTCTGACTAAATTACAGAGCCTCATCGTGCCTTTGTTTATTAATGAAGCCGGACAGTTCTTCAGATTAGATAATGGTGGCCAATCTACTGATGATCTTACAGCCTACCCGTTTAATATCGTTACTTTAAGTTTATTTGCACGTTTTTAAATAATACATAGTATTTATTTATATTAGGTATATCAATCACTGACAATGGTCGAGCATGTCACATTTAAATGCACAGAAGCCGCATTTAAAATTTGTAAGCCGGCCGGGCACCCACTAACTCATGGCGCATGTTTATAATTCTGTTATTTATTGTAATTTTTTTCGAATTCGAAATTCCAATCACAATTAACTTAAATATTAGTATTATCAGATTAACCAAATTTATACAAAATTAATTTATACAAGAATTTCAAATATTTTTTTCAATAAAATATCTTACCATATTAATCTGAATGTGCTAAACAAAATATGTACCGTAATCAATTCAGTGATATAAATTGCACGCGAATATCTGCAAGGAAATAAGAACGGTGTTAAATTGTTTAATTAATTTAATTAAAATGTTTAACAATACATGAATAATAAATGAGGTAATCAACTAATTAAAAAGATGAATTTCAATTGCCTCGAGGAGAGGATAAAAATTAAAAACAATTTTTCATTTATATGGCATTAAAAATACAAGGAAAACGCAACTGTTCCGATAATAACGTATTCAATTTGTGTCATCGGTTGGCTATTAAATGAGAAAACACTTTTTTTTTAATTAATTTAAACACGGGTTGTGGGAGGCAAAAGCAAACAATGTCAATTATAGACATGCAGTGGGTTAAACGTTAATCAGAAAAAAATAGGTTTTACGCTTGCTATCTTATCGGTGAATCTGTGCGATAATAGTTGACATTAAAAAAGAAATTTCGCAATAACCAACGTGAGGTAAGTTCAATTGCTAAGTAAATGTGGGTTAACATTATATACCTACAGTTGTAAGTAAATTAAAATCTCCAAAATTGTGACATAATCTTATACTTTTAATTGGAGGAAAAGATACGATTGCAACTGCAGGTATATTGCGTCATATTCTATATTCAAACTTACTATACCTTGAAAGAAGCTCACACGGTTAGTTAGCCGTAGATCCTTTAAATTGTAGCTGAACTATAAGCTAGACGCGTGGGAATGTGCTGTGAATTTGTTTTCCACGATTTATAGAATAAATTCACTAATTGACCTTCGGTAATTTAATTAGCGAGATTTGTTTACTTTTGCACGAGTTATAACAATAGAATTTAACGCACCTTTGAGCACTGATGATGTCAATCACATAATCACATACCTATCAGCTATTAGCTAGATTGGAGAGCGAAATATTTTCGCGAAAGTGACAGTTTCACAAGCCATACCCTTCCCATTAATGGGGGTTGTGAAACATATATGCATTTGTCCACACCCAAGCGGTGACGGTATTTTGCAAGTCTACAACGCTGATGATGTAGTACTGATATTTTTATGAAACAAGCTACGAACTACGTGTAGTTACTAGTTAGTATGTCAAACTGCACACTCGCCGGAGTATGGACAAGGTCTAGTGCTAAAAAAGGCAAATTTGTAATAATTGCTGCTAACAACCGCAGTATATAGGAATACATACACAAGTGTCAAGATTTTACCTTATTATTGTCTAATTGGCAGCGAAATTGAATCGTGGTACGGTAGTATCGCATTATGACACATTTTAGTGGTGCGGTTGTTAAGTTGGTGACCTAAACTGACGATAGAAGGAAACGTATAGCAGAGAAACATTAAATATGGAGGTAAGGTGATGTTCGGAAACACATTAAATTGTACATCAAATTTTGAATACACTTTTTCATCCCATTAATAAAGGCAAGGTATATGCTGTCAACAAGAAAGGACATCCAACACCCACACAACGACTCGGACAAGATGTTACCATAGGCAGATATAACTTTGAAGTGGTTAGGGGACTTTGTCTACCTAGGCTCCACTATGAACTCAGACACTGACACCAGCGCTGAGATTAAACGAAGAATAAGTCTTGCCAATCGCTTTCTCTTTAGGCTAAGAAAATAACTGAATAGCAAAGTCTTTATACGACTCTAATAATCCCAGTCCTTCTATCGCAGAGGCATGGACTCTATCCAAAGCAGATGAGGTTAAAGCGTTGGTTGTTTTGAGAGGAAAATTCTTTGATTATATTTCTATCTGCATAGACGGTAAATGAAGGACGAGATACAACGACATTGACCTATTCAGAAGAGTGAAGGTCCAACGGCTGGGGTGGCTGACCCATGGAGAGATCGCCGGGAAGATCTTCGAATACACACCCGAGGGACGGCGCAGTAGAGGAAAACCGCGAATCAGGTGGCGCACGCAAGTGGAAGGAGACCTTAAGCAAGTAAAAGTGTTATCATCGGCCTGGTCGATGCTTTGATACCCTCCGCTGTATCGCTGTATGTACTGTATTGGTACACGCGTGTATCTAATATTGGTTTTATATGGGAGGTACCAGAATATAGACAATTTTTAATACCAACTTAACAACTCTAAAAATAAGTCTTCTCACAAAATTTCATTCACCTAAGTCTATTCGTTTGGACGCTATCGTGCTTTCAACAGACAGAGAGATATATGCGTCAAATATTGGCTTTGTATGGGAGGTAACAGAACTACTTGACCGACATGGACCATTTTTAATACAAACCTGAAGACCATAAATATAAGACTTCTCATAAAATGTCAGTTGCCTAGGTAGATTCGTTCGGGCGCTATCGTGATTTCAACAGACAGAGAGAGACGTGGGTCTAATAGTGGTTTTGTATGGGAGGTACCAGAACTACTTGACCGACATAGCCCATTTTCAATACCAACGTGACGACGATAAAAAGAAGTCCTCTCACAAAACTTCATTCACCTATGTCGATTCGTTTGGACGCTATCGTGTTTTAAACAGACAGACGGACATGGCTAAATCGATTCAGAATGTGATCCTGATTCAGAATATATAATATATACTTTATAGGGTCTCCGGTGAATTCTTCTTGGCGTTACAAACGTAATGACAAAGTGAATATACCTTCCTGTGGAGGGTATAAAAACTTGGTGTGCGAAACTGAAGGCAGCTGGCTAAAGACCGTGCTGGCTGTATAGACGCTTGTTGGTTGACACCGAGGTTACTTTGTTATGTTAATCCTCGACTTCAGATATGAATATTGTTTAGTAATCTCTAATCAGAAACCAAATGTCCACGAGCAAATTTAGACCTCCATATGTCGAAAGTTTGATTGTAGCATTCTATCCTGAACATGAATATGTACAGTCTACTTTAAAAGCCTAAATTAGAAACCCGGTTGTTATAAAAAACAGATATCGGCATGACTTTTGAAGGATCCATTCTAGATGATCAGAAAGTGGATTAAAATGTTGAGCCATGACAAAAGACTATTTCTCTGTTTAATTGCTATAATCTTCGGAAACTATGAACAAATTATGATCGACAGCCTATGGGTTTTTTGACAGAAAATGTAGGTATATAAAATACAAAAATTAATATTTCTTACAATAAACAAACAAGCAACAAGTCCATAAAGTAATTCGCAATCCAAGATAAAACGAGTCCGAGGATGTTAGTATTATTCTCTTAAAATCGTAATGGGCCTGGCGACGATATTTGCACAGATTTTTTTTTTCAGTTTGTTGCCAGATACCTTGTACCACGATTTGCACTTTGAAGCATGAATGTTGATCTTCAGTACCCATCGAATACTATATGAGTTTTCCATTTTAGTGGCTACAATATGAAACCATTGGATCTTCTTACATCTATTGTAAACAGTGCTGTTTAAGTTTTTTTTGAAATGGTGCTAGATACTTTTTACGTTTCACAGGTAGGTATACATCAGTACGGATTAAACATTGGATTCGAAGATCGTTAACTTAGCGGGTATGAAAATTTGACTGGAGATCCAAAATGAAGACTCTGCGGACTTTACACTTTCTACTACATACAGATTCGATCCGCTATCGGATGATACAAAATTGGATAGTTAATAGTTAAACTGATCGACCTCATCTATAACAGCATGGTTAATGTTTCTTTTCCGGGCGATAATATCTTAGCTATTCCGTATAACTCTTCTGCATATATAGCTCCTGTAGTGACCTATGCTTAGAACATGATCACCAGGCCCGGCCCCAGCCAAACTAGCGCCCTGTGCAAGATTTACAGAAAGCGCCCTTTTTTCTTATATGCACACATGCATACATAAGTCTTTTTCACATCACTCAGGAAGTAGGCTTACAATTCGTTTTTTTATTGAGGTATCTAATGTTGGCTTTGTATGGGAGTGGGAGGTAACCAAACTACTTTACCGATATTGAGCATTTTCAATACCAACCTGACGACCGTAAAAATAAGTCATCTCACAAAATTTCATTCGCCTACGTCGATTTGTTTGGACGCCATCGTGTTTTCAACAGAAAGAGAGACAGACGGACATGGCAGTATTTATTCGGAATTTGATCCTGATCAAATCCGGTGACTCCTTCCTGACGTTACAAATGTAATGAAAGTGAGTATACAAAATGTATTAACTCATAAATGAACTTTAAAAAAATTAGATTCAAGCAATATTTGGTCTTCTTTTTATTTTTTTTCTATTGCCACTTTTAATTTAAAAATGTATACTTATAGAAAAGAAATTACACGAAACATTTAAAAACAGTCAAACAAAATTCGTATCTAGCTAAAAAAAAAGCTGCCTGGATTTTAAAATGTTCCAGCTAAACGCATATTAATCCAGTCAGATCTGACTGGAAAGCAGTCAAAATGGCAACGCTGCTGAGAGTCTGAAGTGGAAGAGAAGAGAATACTAAATTTTCATAATTAAGAGAAATTTGTTACTCTTTTTCGTAGATGAGAAATCCCATCCATATGTGCAGAATCAAAAACCTGCACGTTCTACACAAACAATTGCCTAGAATGAATTTTTTTGTTTGAAATATTTTCCTATGAAAATTTTGCGAGTGACTGTGCAAGAAATAAAACCTGCACATACGGGGTGGAACTTTTTTTGTTTTGAGATTTTTGAACTAGGTTTTTTTGTAAAATGTAAGTGGATGTGCAAGAAATATATTTACACGAACTGGGTGGAATATTTTGAGATAAGGTAGGTAAGAAATGAACTTGTATAGGTTTAGTGGGATTTTTTATTTTGCGATATTTTGAGTTAGATTCTCACTGAAGTTGCAACATTGCAAGTAATGTGAGTAAATGTGCAAGAAATAATTGAGCACAGGTGTGGTGGATGTTGTTATTTTGAAATTTTTTTAACAATCTTTTTGTTTAAAATGCAAATGACAGTTTTAGTTCGCGCAAGATAAAATTAATTTTTCTTAGGCTTACTGTTACTGTCCGCGTAGCTGCGCTTCATTTCTTAGTCGCACATGCGACTTTGCCGCTCCGTGGACAGAGCTTCGTTGGTTTATATGCAATCTGCAAGCAAGCGTACAACAAGCTGCAAATGACGAAAATCGTGCGTATGAAGCGCAGCTACGTGGACAGTAGGCTTAAGAAAAATTAATTTTATCTTGCAATGCGCCCCCAGAACTTGGCGCCCTGTGCATTTGCACATCTTGCACATATGGTTGGTCCGGCCCTGATGATCACACAAGTCCATTATGTGCCAAAGAGTAACATCTGGTTGTCTCTTTATAAAAGAGTTTGATCCGCATTTCTGCAGTCAGTCTCAGTCGATTCTGAGATGTGGAGCTGATGGCTGAGCAAATCTAGTTACTGCCGATCACTGGTCATCACAGCTCCCCTTCTATTTTCTTTTTCTGGTGTTGCATCTTACACAGGGCTGTAATGTTTTATTAATTAATCGGTACCAAAACGGATAATAGACACTAACCCATTGAACGTCGATTTCGCTCAAAGACCTAACGATCGACTTTGTCTCAGATGTCTAAGGCAGGGGTCTCCATATCAACATTTTATGTCTTACGTTTACAGGTGTTACTACAACTACCTTAAATAGCATTGACAGAAAATGGGAAACTGCGGCAGTGTCGCGACGGGATCCTCATACCACATAAGTATAGGTAATCTATAGCTGTTTATCCAACAAAAATAGCCCATCTAGTTTCTATTAAGATTAAAATATTTATTTCAAAATTATCATGAAATCTAGGCTTATCTACTTTTCTATTGTTTGTAAAAATAAAAATATTTACAACATAAAGACCAACCAAATAAGCTCCAACCAATTTTCTTTATTTATTTATGAATCGTGTCCTTATAGCCTATTAAAAAAAAAAAAGGAAAATCCTAATTCTGACTGTGCGAATCCTATTCAAATAAAACCTTTTCAAGTTCTCCTCGGGCACAATACACTCGGTTTTTTTTATTCCAAATTGTTTGCAATTATCATAAACTACGGCAAAACGTTGAAGGAGAAAAATACGAAAACTAACCGAGACCGAGTAAATAAAAACTTTGTTTAAGGCTTTTATAAACAGAGCCGTAGGTATTCAAATATTCTGTTCGTCTTTGGTCTTTAGAAACCCACGAAAAAGTGTAGTGGTTTCTTAGAATTGAATTGTACTACCCCATACTGGAATTTTTGTTCTCCCTTTACATCAATTTTCTTGAGAGATAAAAAAAAATTCCCTTTTTCAAAGTTAAAATTAAATCCAATAAATCAAAACCTAGAGGCATTTAGCTTCAGCCCTCTAACTCCAGTACCCATCATCCGAAGCCAAGCCACAAATGGAATTTCAATTCATTAACTTTAAACCTCTTCGCTGTTCCCATCACGTAGCAGAGGAGCGAACAGGAGTTAATTGAACCTGACATCGTCGTGGAGCCGTGCAGTGAGTTTTAAGATTCCTTCGAGGCAAAGAGACAGACCCAATGGCGGATTATACGTATAAAATGTTTGAATATTATTCAGGTTCAAGGTTAACAATGCGAATGATGTCATATCGCAGTCATGTGAGTCAAATGATAAATCCCGCCGCATTCGGCACTGATGCAATGCACATAATGTGTGTTGGCTTGAACCATCATTCGGACAAAGGCAGAACTTTGGAGTTCAAATAAAAAATAAAAATGTAAAATAAATAAAATAATTGGTTTGTTTTGCTTAATTAGGCACACAAACTCGCTTTGTTGTTGTAGTTTAGCGTTTGGCAGTTAAATTAATTTTTTTTTTGATTGCTAAACTGTTTTGTTATAGCACATCAAATCATACTGTGTTGACAAGTTCTTCAAACTACGTGATAGAAAACTCAAGATGATATCATGGAGAGAAATAATGAACGGATCAACATCACATCGATTTGAAAGATAAATGGTTTTGGGTAAACGTTTTTTGGGAGATAAATGATTGTGTCATGCAAAGTTTTAAATTTTATATGAGTATCTCTTTGTTGGTCCAATTGATGTGCGCTGTTTATTTTTGTTTGCTTTGATATTGATATTTGCTTTGCGTTTGAAGGAAAGGACTATCTTTCGCTATTTATGGGTTTTTGATTTGTCAATGCGATACTCACCATCTATTTATCGATTTTAAAGCCGCATATGACAGCATTTATAGAGACGAGCTATACAGAGCCATGTCTAGTTTTTGCATCCCTGCGAAACTTGTCAGATTGTGCAGAATGACGATGGAGAACGCTCGCTGCTCCGTAAAGGTCGCAGCAATTTAGACAAGGTGATGCCCTGTCATGTGACTTTTTCAACATCATTCTTGAGAAAATTGTGCGAAACTCTCAAGCCAACACCAGGGGCACAATTTTCCAAAAGTCCGTACAACTACTTGCATACGCTGACAACATCGACATCATTGGCAGAACACAGCGAGCTGTCACTGGTGCGTTTGCAAGTATCAGTACAGAGGCGGCAAAAATGGGTTTAGTGGTGAATGAGGGCAAAACAAAATATATGCTGTCAACAAGAAGGGACACACAACATCGACGAATCGGACAGAACGTCACGATAGACAGAACGTCACGATAGACGGCTATAACTTTGAGGTAGTTCGAGACTTTGCCTACCTCGGCTCCGCTATTAATTCTGAAAATGGCATCACATCAGAAATCAAGCGAAGAATTACACTTGCCAACCGCTGTTACTTTGGCCAAAGAAGGCAATTGAGTAATAAGGCCTTGTCGAGAAACACCAAGGAGACTCTATATAAGACCCTCATCATCCCAGTCCTGTTTTATGGCGCAGAATCATGGACGTTGTCAAAAGCGGATGAAGATCTCCTTGGTCGCTTCGAACGCAAAATTCTTCGAGTGATTTTCGGTCCCGTTTGCGTTGACGGGCTTTGGAGGAGGAGATTTAACAGCGAACTCTACGAGCTGTGCAGCGACCTCGACCTGGTCAGAAAAGTACGTATCAGTCGACTAAGATGGCTAGGACATATAGAGCGAATGGACACCAACGCTCCGGTCCGAAGAGTCTTCGATTCCAACCCGGAGGGACAACGCAGTAGAGGAAGACCTCACCTTAGGTGGCGCGCACAAGTGGAAGGGGACCTCAACCAACTTGGAGTGCGCAACTGGAGGCAGTTAGCCAAAGATCATGCTAACTGGAGAGGCGTGTTGGTTGAGGCCCGGTCCACCCCGGACTGTAGGGCCATCTAAGTAAGTAAGTAAGGTTTGTCAATGTAGTGAAGGAAAAACCCAACCTTGGGGAGTATTTATCTATATAAATTTTTGTTGCTGACGTTATTAGAGCTACATGAAGGGCATAAAAAAGTAGTGCGGTGCTTAAGAAATATTAGTTTTGTACTTAGCACTCCAAAAAATGTCTTAAAAAACGCTTTAACAAGTTCTCCGAATAACCTTTTAAAAAATCGCCTTAAAAGATACCCCAATAAACGTTTCAACTGTCATAATGTCTGCTTAGCTTCTAACATAATATATTTTGGGTGTTGAGCGTTGTCTACTATCTACCTACATAGCAATGGAGTTCATTTTAAAACTCCATAGAGCGGGTAGGTATACGCGCTAGTCGTACGTAAACCGATTTTGTCGAGTTGCCCATTTGTTGGCTTCTTTTTTGAAAGTTTATTAAAAACACATCGTTCAATATTTTTTACCGATTATTGCAATATTACTTTTACTTCATTGAAATGACTGCCTTGGCTAGATTGGCAATATGCCATCCTGCCAACCCAATTCTTCAATACATTTTCGATGGTTTTGGCCGCTTAACCAATATTGTTCTTGGGTGACTGAATCGTCTTTAGAAGAAACAATGGAGAATGATTTTTAAAATTCCATAATCGAGTATACATTAAGCAAAGGAATATTGGACGCACATCCTAAAATTAAGCTGCAAAGAACATTGTAATACGCTACAAAATAGCTAACCAAGCCTACTATGCGACATAGTACCTAACGAAGTAGAAACGACATTCCAGCAGGGTGAGTGGTTGATGTCAATAGGTACGTATACAGAGGTGAGGTATAGAACGTAGTTAAATAACACCTAACCATTCCTATCTGCATCGCAGTTATGTAAATTCTGTCTCGAGAGCATTTGGTGTTGTTCCCAAGCTTCCTGATGAATTCCCAAATTTTTAAAATAATATTCTTTGCCGATTTGGGCCATCCGCACCAACACGGAGAGCCATAAGATAGGTAGTCGCACAATTGCATTTAAAGAAAGAATCGCACAGGACTTTTCCGCTACGCGTGATCGTCGACTATCGTCAGGCAGTGTCAGTACGCTTGGGGTTTGTTAACATTTTTCAATGCTTATACGTATTTTAATTAATAAAAAATGTCCGACGAATTTATAAAATTTGTTCAATTAATAAGAAACTACTATTACATTACTGAAATAGCTTCGCCGTTGTAGCTCAGCAGATGAATTGTTCGCCTAAATAGCAGTATCGTTATCGCAGCTGCATGGCCAATTCATGACGTGACGATGACGCTGCGATGAAGTTACGGTGTGTGGCGGGCCTTAGTCGTTTCAGGATCACAGTATTCACATTTCTAAAAATATTGTATGACTAGTTGGTTGTACCCGCTTCGCTGGGTATGCAAAGTAATATTTGATAAACAAATTGACTTGCAACTCTTGATCGTGATAAAGCCACATACAGTTGGAAAATACTCCGGTCTTCAAATGTATGCCAACGTGATCAAATGACTGATCTTGAGCCTTGTTTACTGTTATAGCGTACGCTAGAATTTATCGGAAATGGAACAATTGTGATTGCATGTCAAAATAATTCTTGCTCTTATCAAATTTCGTTCAGGCTCTTCCACAATCAATCGACTTCCATTGCAGTCCTTTTTTAGGGTTCAAGTTTCTCAGCAACATGATGATGACACGTTGCTTAAGCACATGAGGTGGCTTGCTGCATGGAGTTTGCTGATTGAGAAATTCAACAGGGAAATTTGGTGCATCATTTGGATCTTAAGTCTTCACTGACAACAGAATCGGCGCTAAAATAGATTTAGGAGTTATTACCAATTAAATCGATTATCTTCCTATTCATCTCTAATGTCTGCGCATTTGTCAGACTCATTTTGAAAGTTCCTGCATTGACATTTGCAGCAAATCTCTAAAAATTGCCTTAATCAAGTCTCCGGTTGATATATAATTTCCGTGGGAATTTCAACAACGTCTTCTTCATACATTTCTGCTACCCGGGCAATAATGAGAAAACCCAAATTTTAAAAGCCTTTAGGATTTTGTCAACAGAGATTCCTTCACGATCAGTTCGTTTTCTCTTTTGTATTTAATTATCGCGAAATAAATCTTCCTATTAAAGTACCTGAGCAGCAGTTAGTAGGTCAGTGATGAAGTCGATCGGGTGAAAAATAAAAATGTACCCGTACAAAATTTGACCCCCCATTAAGGTTTGAATCTTGAAAATTTTAGAGGAAACCTCTGTGCAAAATGTCAGGTTTCTAGAGCAAATAGTTGGTTTTATTTGCCAATTATTGCCTTTTGAAAACACTTGCCGAGCATTAGTATCGTTGAGTTTGAACCATGAAGAAAATTTCAAGTAGGCTCCATTTCATTTGAATAATGAGAAAATTCAAATTTTGAAAATTTATTCAAATACCCACCGCCTACTTTTATTTAAAATGAGAAAAATAAGAAAAGTATGGAGCGTTACAGAATCAGTAAGGGTAAATATATATATGATTACATATATCTATCAATAGGTACCAATATGTCCTCTATCTTTTGAGCGCAGAAAGAATTGAAAACTAATGCTCGGGGTCCTTTTCGTTGCTCTTTAAGCACCCATGTGCCAGGAACCTAAAGCTAAAAATAAATTAGGAATGCCTTAGTCTAAGCACATTCGTTTTCCGTCTCGCGACTAACTTTCAATGTAAAAGCGATTGCGGCTTTCTGCATGCCGTGGACTACTGCTTTAAGTCACTGCGAAAAATACGTCTATTTATTGTTATCGAACTTCCACTAACAAACTATGTACCTACTACTGAAAACCGATGTAAAAATATTTTAATATGTACGCCAGTGATCAAATACTATTTGAAGTACTACCTTATATTATTACATCCTGAAGATGTTTTAAATTGATTTCTCTACAAATGCTATCGGTATTCAAAAAACTGTTAGCATATTTTCCTACTTAAATATGAAAACTCAAAGACACCCGGTGAGAGGTCGGAAAGATGCACCGATTAGGTACGTACGTAAGCACGTATCTTTTTGTATTTACCAGCAGCAATTTACTCTAATAGGGCGAGTATCTGCGGGTGCGGACCATTTACTTAAAGAAAATACAAAAAAGAGGAAACAAATCGAACAAGAAGCAGGCATGTTACAACCGCACCTTAAACCGCCAATAAAACAGGTAATATCAACAAATTGACAAAAGATTGCCAACAATAAAAAGTACATATTTCCTTCTTTTTTGTTTGCTTCTTACTCTCAGCCCCATTTCAGATATAGTATTTCAAGAAACACCTTTAACCCTATAGGGGGTTCCAGAAAGTGCGTTGAATGCAAAAGATACCTAGGAGCATCTAGGTTGATCTAAAGAGAAGTTGTTACTAAGAAACACTAAGTAGAGAATGTCTCTGTTGCATATTGTTTGTGGTCAGCAAGTGAAACGAAGTTACCCGAGAGGGATGGGTCATTGTACCAACAATCAGTTTCATTCATAAAAGGCCATTGTATCTGTCGTCGTGTACTAGGATATTAAGCTGGCATGTGATACCACTCGATGGTGGTACCGACAATGTGATGCGAATGTGAAATGATAATGGAATTTGATATTTCAACACTGGGTAGGTCCGGAGGCGGAGTGAGAACAAAAGACACGAAGATGGGCGATGTAATTGTGTTTTCCTTCAATTTGCAGTTGAGCAAATATTAGTCGAATAGTGTAGTTAGGTTATCGACATATTCGTACAGTATAGGGTTTGAGTATATGTAATAATAGTTTTTGCATTGGAGATTTCGATTCACAACGGTCAACAGTCCAGAGCCAAGATGTCCCGGTGATTGGCATAAAAATGTGTCTACTGAAAGTTTCAGATATCAGTCATTCAATGGCTTATATTGAGCCATTAGGGATAAACTGTCAAATTATTCGCATTCAAGATGGTAACTGGTAAACCTTAGGCTATACGCACGCAAGCGATATTGTAGTGTCTTGAATAAATGACATCTTTCTGGTTCTGTAGTCTCGTATAAAGTGAGTTTTATTTTATTAAATCTGACATTTTATACAGTGTGAGCATACACTAAAATTCTGACAATTTATACAGTATTTCAAGATACTACAGATATTCGTCTCACGCCTTTTCGTACAATTAACTTGTAACTTTCACATTAGGCCTGTCTTATGGCACATCTATCTCAGTGAAGATTCTATTTTATTTTACTTCACTGAGATAGATGTGCAATAAACAGGCACTATTTTTTGCACCCTAAATGTTGTTGTTGTGTTTTTTTTTTAAAGTTGCACTTAAGTTAAAGTCGCTCTTACAAAACTCCCATCATTTTTGTCGCGGTATTTTTGTTAGTAACTCATAAATCACTGTCTTATTCCTTGTTAACTTCTATAAATCCCTATGAGACTGTCCGTATCGAAAGGTTAACCTGTGTATGAGTGTACTCTCTAAAAAGCATGGTAAGCAGTGATGCCAACTGAGGCATAATTATGCCTTTTAGGCATAATTCCCATGCTTGAGGCATTGAGGAATAATTTTGAGAAAAGAGGCATAATTTTTTGTGAAGTTTTTTTTATAATCAAGTCACTTTACTAATTTTAATTTACCGCTGTGCGTCATCTGCTTATGTATTTTCCAATTCTCTACTAGACTTATGGTGGATTTACAATACCACGCCACGCAACTTTGCATGACTTCAGAGAGAGAGATCAGTTTTTCCACAGTCAAGGCTAATAATATGTAAGAGTGAGCCAACGAGCCTATTTTGTATGGAGATTTGTGGTCTCACTCTAACAGATAATTAGCCTTGACTGTAGCAAACGGATCTCTCTCTCTGAAGTCATGCAAAATTGCGTGGCGTGGTAATGTAAATCCAGCATTACTTACTAAACCCAAACAAGAAGTGTGAGATAGTAGGCAAACATTAGGGCGGCCGTACATTAGATACGTATTTGTATCGTACCTAAACATATACAAATTGAGTACGAACACTGAATACGTTTTTTTCCTTTAAATATATTCAGTGTCCCAGTTACTTCGCTGCCTGATAAATAAACTGTATTTTGAAGATAATTTTCTTCTAACTCGAAGACTGCGATCTGACTACCGTAGAACGGAATAGGTGCGCGAAATATATTTAAAAAGAGATAAATTCAGTAAATTTTATCATATAATGGAAAACTTGCTATACCTATTATGACCCCATATTATCCCTACCCCGTGTTCCATACCCCCTTTTTGTGTCCGTAAACCAAGTTAATAAATTTGTCTACGTCCATTTTTAATGTTTCATTTCAACGCACGAAAGTGTTTCAGAATTCCAACAAGTTCTGATTGTTTTCGGACGTCGGAACTACACGTAAGTATACGTACGACTAACTCGCATCCAATGTGCGGTGCGGGTATTTACTTAGAAAGTCGGGATCGTTCGTCCGTTTTCGTACCTGATTGCACGAGTCAAATTCGAACGAAAACGCCTCCAATGTGTGGCCGACCTTAAATTTTCTTTAGTAAAAAATAAATTTTAAAAAACTGTTTATAATAGTTTCTTTAAAATTGAGTTCAAGTTCAACTGATCGCGATGAGTTTGGTGCATCTGCGAAAGAAGTAAGTTTTTGTTTTTATAATTTTAGTTAGAAATACTACACATATTTATGTTTTAATTATTTTTTTTTAACTATGTGCCTACTAATAAAAGTTTAACACAGAAATTGAAACTTTCTTCGTTGTTTATCTTTTTTACCAAAAAGGCATAATTTTTTTGAAAAAGGCATAATTTTTTTCGGAATGAGGCATAAAAACTTCGATCCGGGTTGGCAACACTGATGGTAAGCTACATACAAAAAATTAACTCGAAATCACTGTCATTCAAAGAGAGTCCCGAAACAAATTGCATGTTGGAAGTAATTGATGTCTTACCGTGTGTCGCTGATAAGCCATTCAGCTGTCTCTCACGTAGGCTTTTCGTTTGTATATTTTATGATTCTAATCGTATTGAAAGCTTTTAGTCAAAATTAAAAGTCAAGAGCAGACCCAACGAAAAGGTACATTATTCAAGGACTATGTTTAAAGTGGCTATTAAAAGATACAGGCCTACATCGACCAGAGCACAATATTCTCATTCAACATACGATCGTATATATCTGAGAGTTTGTATGTTTTTTTCTGCATTTCTTAATTAAAGCGGATTGCAGAACATCCTTTTATCAATGGTTCAAAGACGGCAGCAACAGGAACAGAGTCGGAAAGACAGGAAATCGACTATTAAATTTCTTCACCCCCCACTCAGAGAGTGTATCTGTAAAGATACTTTAGCTGTGTCATATTTTTGTACACGCCAGATATGATGAAACGACGCGACAGAAGAAAGATGCACGCGAATCGCAAAGTAAAATTCTCCTAGATGCAATCTCTTTCTTCTTTTTTTTTGCGTTTTTAATTTCATGCTGGTTAATGATATTCCTTTGACTCTTTGTGTGCGTGCAGAATCTGTATAAAGGGCAACGCTCGAATTTTGGAATTATTTTTCCTTAGCTTTGCGCGGTATTATGTTGCATTTGAGATGCATCTAGCTGGAGCGAAACCTCAAACGAAATGTGTCATGAGACATGAGGTGACACAAATGGTTATTATGATGATGCTACATAATATGTATATGTTTGTGAGGAAGCGCTGTGATGATAAAGTGCTTTTCAAGGAAATGTGTTCATAATGGTTCTGCATTAGAACAAGAATTTTATAGGAACTCGATTTCAGTTTAAGTGACACCTTTTGAATTTTTTTTTTGTATTTAATACGAAGTTGATGAAGTTTTTAGGTTTAAAATAAAATACCTCCATAAATATTGGCCGGAACAAGCTCATTTAGGAGAGTAGGCCTGTGTTCTAAAAAAGTACCTCTATTTTGGCTTAAATGCCTGTATAGGCGATGGTTTTTTATGAATTTTATGGCATTGAAGGTAAAATTCTCATTCTTTCGGATGAATCAATTTATTTTTTAGTTGTTAGCCGAAGACGCATGTAGCTCTAGCTAATTTAAGTTAAACAGGAATTTATTTTACTCTTTACTAAATAATTGGTAATAATCTTATTTAGTCAAAACATTAGTCATACTTTTAGGATTAGGATTACACATAATCCAAAACTCATAGTCTCAGCAAAACGTTCTATAAAGGAATTGTAGATATACTCAATTCGAATGTCGCTCTCAGGAATGTTTGACAGACGTTCGTAAGATGTGGGACAATGAAAACAATTTTTAGGTTGCATTTGTATTTTTCGGGGCTTGCACTGAGAGCCCCCCACTTGCAGCATTGGGCTGCTGCGCATGTCAGTTTAGCCAGTTTTGCCTTCTGAAAAAGAGCGTGGAAGGCTGAATACCATTACAAAGAGTTGCATAGCGCTAGCAAAATTGTTTAGCATTTGTCTAGAATCTAGATAGTGTCAAGTTAGGTCACATTTTTCTTTTTGCAATTAGCTGGTGTTCGGCTTAGAACAAGAGAAAGCTGTTTGCAAACTGTCGACACATTTTTGTTTTATTGGACGACAAACTGCAACAGAATGATAATGTGCCAAGTTCCGAAAATCACTTCTTCCGGATTGATTTTTAAGCAAATACAAGCCGACCATGAGGACGGTTTTTGTTTCCTGTTCACTTTATGTATTGACAAGCAAATGATTAGTCTACCAAAGTCGGACATTTTGCTGGTTCAGAAACTGCTGGGCTCTAAAATTATAGACTGTAAAGGTCTAGCAACATAATTAAGCAATTTAAAATTTCATCAAACAAAACACAAGTCTATAGAAATAGTCTCTGTTGCTAGCAACTACACAAATATGGCAACCCTATTTCGAGATCTTAAATAAATTATTTTCCTTATTGCCGCCACAGTTATTAATTTATTAATAATTAAATTAGTAAAGAGTGTATAATTTTTTATTTAAAGATTTTTTTTTAATATTCAGCAATATTCAAAAACGTCAGCAAATTTAGACTTAATTATTTCTTTGTCTAAATTGTAGATACATATCCACATATTTTTTTGTGAAAGTGCGAATATGCGTTCTATTTATAGAAAACTATCTCAGTTGTTTTTACTAAAGAGAAAGGTGTTAATTTTAAATTATCGAATTTTTAGTTTGAGTGGCCATTACTCCAAAAATATCGTTTCGACCATGGTGCTAAGTAACTGAACCCTTAAAAAAAAAAATAGGTGGCGCAACAGGCGGGTGACACCCAAGGCCTAGCTTCTCGCAACCATTCGTTTTGTGTGAGTTTCTATTTTTGGGACGAATGGAAGGGACCTACAATTTTATGCCGAGTCCGAACGGCTAAATTGAGAAGCTTTTTCATGACAGTCATACTCTCGGATGTTTGTCAGACGTTCGCGAGAGGTGGCGCAGTAGAAAAAACTTTAAGATGTTATTTGTGTTTTTCCATTGACCCTGAACCCTTGTTAATTAAAAATCTCGAGTTCGAAATTTTGTACGAAAACAGACAATCTTATGTATTGGCCCAGGAGTGATCATTGGTCAAAATTGGACAAAGGAACTTGGCCCCTCTTATACAAAAAAACTCTTTTGTTTGTGTTGCTGTTTTTCAGGTTTACACAGAAAGAAAATTCCATAAAATCGATTTGTTCTCATTTTTGGCATTTTACGAAAGAACATTATTATCTAAGATCTAAGCAGCACAACTCCTGTGCACGGGCAAAGCCGGGCGGGTACAGCTTTATTATATAAAATCGTTGGGGCGTATGTAAGTCCGATAATGGCCGCTGGACCACTGAAGCTTTCCGCTTAAGTGTAATATTGTTTTCGACCCACTTACATCATTTATAGACGGGTTATAATTGACCTGACGGGTCAGCATTGACCTCATTATGGCAAGGAGTACTCCTCTCTAAAGCCTATAAACCTAACCTAACATATCCTAACATAACTACTGTCGTCATGCAGTAACTAACCTATTTCATATCAAAAAGTTATTTATCTTGAAGAATTGTACAAGTTTGACAGATATAATCAAATTTTTAAGGGATGCTGTAAACATTTCAAACATTTTAGGTTATAATCTATTTAAGTATTTCTTATAGTACTTCATGTACTTCCTGATTGTGAATTTATGTATCAAAATCTGACAAATCAAGCCAATCCTAGTTTCCCAGTAGCCCCACCAGTGACCTAATTAGAGAAAACTCTTAGAAAATACTATCGCCAAGCCTGCACCCAACATACCTAAGTCCAATCCATAAATAGACATCTGCAGCAACCTAGCTCATATAATCGATTGATATAATTGCCTGTTGCCATCCTATACGAATTAACTATGCGCACATTCCAGTAAACTAGTTCACAATATGCACTTCATATAAAAAAAAAAGTCCAACCGTCAAACAATTTTTTCTTTCTATCTACAAATTTATTTCTTCTCCTACCTATGTATACGTCTAGCAATTTACACAAAAACTAATAATTTCCTTGCAATATGTAAAAATCCTGTCACTTAAGCCAACATCATGATAGTCCAGTTTAATTATTGAATCGCTGGGACACTAAGTGTATCCAGGGTATATGATTAGGTGGATACCGCGAGCTCTGACTGGTCTGCAATGAAGTATCTTAAATTGTTTCGCTCAGACCCAATGGGTTGTTGCGCGCAACGACTGATGGCAATTGGCAGGCAACCGCAACCTGTTGCCTGAGAGTGTATTTTGGAAAAGGCCGTGTGTAGGCAAGGCTACATCATGATTAAGTGCTACACTACCATCACATCATTCGCGTGTTATTAACTGCGCTACACTGCGCGAAGAAAGAATCTCTCGTGTGCCGCGCACATTCCGAACAATCTGTGAAAAAAACCGGCATCCACCGCAGGCAACATCAAAAATACAGCAGCTCCATCAGCAAGGTGTAGTCAGGAGACACTGACCGGTTTTCGGGGATATGTGATATCTACCTACTCGTGTAGACACTAAGCAAGCAAAACGAATTTTATTCAATCTAACGCTGCGATTAAGATGAATTGCCAGAAAAATGTACAGATACTTTTTTTATGCTTTGCTATGGTCAGCCAGCATAAAACCGTTGGCAATAAACAGTAACCACGAACAATGACATATAGAACTACAAACGATCAAAAGCATAACCGCTAAGATGTGGAACAGCAAATCACAAAAATCTCCGCGAAGCAATTTGTGTCATATGAATGCGGGGACTTTAAATTCAAAACAATTTGCGGCAGACAGTTTGTTGTCCACTGTTTAATATGAGCTTGGCTTTGCCGTTGGTTTTCGCATCAACAATGGGTTTTTAAAACCTCAAAGGTATTTTTATGACATCATGTTGCAAGCGGGACTTAAGCTCAATTAAATAATTACTCAATGGAAAGTGTGTAAATTTATTCATAGTCATTTTACAAATACGGCACTTGAGGTCAATGTTATGTTAGAAGATGTAAAAAATTAATCGCACAATAGCATTTATATTTATTAAATTCATTAAATACGAAAATATTTGCTGATGCACCTGGTGGATGTTAGTTAGAAGAGGCAGGCGTCATAAACTCTCGATCTTCCGCCACCGACTCAAAATTATCATCGGCAATCTCCCGTTGGGCGCCAGTTTAAACAAAAAAATGTAACTCTAGTACAATATTTGTCTTTCTACAGTATAAGGAGGGAAGGAAGTGAAATCTCTGAAGGCAAATTTTACCTTTAATGTATTTACTTGTAGTTTGCAGATACGATTTAAGTCTGTAGTCCGAAATGCGCCGACCGACTCGAACGACAGTTTTCTCATGTTCGAACGCTCACAATGGGACAGTGCGGATTTGACTGAATCATTTTTCGAGACCGTATATATATTACATTCGTCATAACCAGGAATTGATCCGATAATTTAACAATGTGATAAAAAATGCTTATTTTCCAGGACATTCCGAATTCTGTTTTAGAGAATTTGAAAACCAATTTCCAAAAATCGGAAACAACTCTTGGCGTATTTTTTGGGAAGAGAGTATAACAAAATCAAAAGTGAGTATAACAAAACCCAAAGTGAATATAAAAGTTTTGCATGTAAAAGTAAAAGTGAGCTAGATATAGATTCTCAAAAAAAATATGCCTTCTGTAAAACATAAGCCACCGTTTGGATAAGATTTCTTTCTAGGAGGATTGAGCCTGAGACACTAACCACTGAGGCATGTCACAGAGGAAGAGGATATTACTCATCTTTTCTGTGAATATCAAGCTATTGCTCGGAATAGGAGGAAGCACCTTGAAGGTACTCTTTCAACAATTTCGAGGAGGTTGGTCTATCAAACGCAATTGTATACATTTTTAGGTTCAGTAAATCCTGTGATATCACAATGGGTCTAGTCTGGCCTAAGTGTGACTGCATTCGCTGTAGCCTTCCACCCGAGCGTAACCTAACCTATGTTCTGTGAGGAAATTAATGTCGTTTTCCATTGCGCAAAAAGAAGCGTACGGAAGCGTCCGAAGTCAAGAAAATCACTTCCGAAACCGTTCCATTGGCCCAAAAAATACCTTCTCTTCTGTTGATTCTGAGGAGAGAATTTCGCTTCTCGATTTCGAGTCAGAAACCACTCAAGAAGCACTCACACAAGTGCAATTTATGTACATATTTTATTCAAACCAGCTGGCATCAGCCATACAATAATTTTTGACGTTTCATCAATACGTGAGTGTAGTCGGCCAGAAGCAGGTTTCTTTGTTCCATTGGACTTTAAAATGAGTGAATCCTCGAGTGAAACCAATGACAAACGACAAAATTGTTTCACTGAATTGGTTTAGGTTTTAACTGTGAAATATCCCCAGCGATAGCGACAGGTCCAATATAGTGCCTAGTCTACTGTGATGAACTCACACCTTATACAACCTTATCAAACTTAACCTAACCACTGAGCCACTGCGCCCACATGATATTCCTGTGGGTCTGATAAACAAGTCACCGAGTTCTGATGGTGGCTACATAAACGAAGAGAAGAGTTTCGGTTGGCTACAAAACCTTTACAATTTGAAGCTAAGTTGGGTACCTATATTGACTAAGGGAGACGCTGAGCTCACCAAAAAGGTGCATCCTGTACTTGAACGAAGTTGATGCCCTCGATCGGAAGCTTTCGTAGGACAATTGTTCTATATGATATTTTATATGCGCTAACAACAGGTATGGATTGTAGTGCCAAAAAAAGTTTGATGTAACTTACATTTTTCTGGGGCTCAACCGTGAATTCCTCGTTCAATAGTACACCCACAAACCTTTTAGCCCATATACCTATATGTATGTAAATAAAAGTCGTTGTATGAAGTATAGAGACTGCAGCGAAAATGGCATACTTCTCATGAGATAATGTCAACATAATAATTATCTGTTGCTAGTTTTCTTAAGAAACAATAGTTCTCTAGAAAGCTGAATAATATACTGAAAAACATACCATGACCCTGTCTAAAGACCACTTCACGACATCACTTTCAGTACTTAGTACCTACCACTATCAACCAAGAAATGTATAAAAAAAACAGGCTAATCTCGTGATCATCTTTTGTGAAACTCATTGCATTGCTAACGTCACGCCGCCGTGCCGGCCGGCCGCCACCACCTGCATCTACAGCAGATTAGAGCACCAAAAGCACATGCAGCAAAAGATTTTCTTCTCATCATCAACTTTGTCGTTATGTCGTTCGTGTGTTTGAAGAAGAAAGTTGAACAAATGTTGACTTCGTGTTTGTCTTCATAATACTAAGGCAACAAATCACTTTCGTGAGCGCTTATGGCTAGACATATATTTCAGATGCTGCACTATGCACATACAAACACAGATATTTACCATCTCTCTAATGGAAAGTGTAAAAGTCGTATTAATCTTTGGTATGGAATGTATTTTTTTTATGTTGTCGATACATTATTTGCAAAGAGATCCATCACGCGGCACAGCCCATTGGAAACGAAAATGAAAACCATCAGGCAAAGAAATCAAAAAGCAAGTTTGCCTATCGATTTGAATAAATGTAAACAGGATGCTTGGAGATCGGCGTGCTCATCAGATTCGTATTTAAGATATTTACGATCGCTTTCCATCGAACTATAGCTCTGACTCTGAGTTATGAGAGAAGACAATAAAAATAAACATGACAATGAAATTACGAAACAACATATGCAAAGAAATTAATTTCCGGTCCTCGAAAGCATGAGAAGCATCACCGAGTGGAGGAGTTTCAACCACGACCATAATTAGAGATGTTGTTTTTTTTTTTTTTAAATAAATCTCGTGATACAATTTTGGAGAACACTTTTATGCTTTTTTGGTGTGTGCTGTGATTTAGTGTGATGTTTAGATTATGCTTCCGAGAAATCTCAGTGTTAAATGTCAACTTGATTCTGGTGATTCGAAGCAATTTATAAACACATTTTAGTTAGAATGTTTGTAATTGGAGAGGGTGCCGATTTATGTCGCACATGTCAAGGGGATCGTAAAAAATTGGCCAAAACTGTGTGCGTTCTAAGGCTATTATTACACATGTCAAAAATCGTGTACATTTTTGACATGCTGATGTCAGATTTTTTCCTCAAGTTGTGCGTAGACAAAATCTGACATAATTTTGACGTCAGCATGTTAAAGAGTAAGACATGTGTAATACGATAATAATGTAACCTTGATTTAGTGTTGTCGACAAACTGGTCACTCGTCTATTCTAGATAAAACAGAATGCATCCCTAAAGATACTGATTACACCCTCCCCCAGTTTCAATTCAGTAAGAATTTTGAAACCTGCCTACCCTCCAGAACTGACTGGTAGAGTGATGCAGTGTCTTATAGGAGATCTGTCTGCCTGTACACAGATGGGTCAAAGACGGAAAGAGGTACGATCTCATTCTGTCTTCCCAATCACTGTAGCGTGTTCCAGGCGAGGAAATCATGACGATCAAGAAGCCCCTGTCGTGGCTACGGTATAATATAATATCTGCAAAGGATATCGTTATTTTTACCGATAGTCAAGCCGCGATTAAATCCCTGGACTCGGTCATCTTTAAGTCTAAAACCGCCCTCAGGTGCCCTTATCTCTTAACGAATTGGCAGAACAATTCAAAATTCACCTTATATGTGTGCCAGGCCACATAGGTACATTCCAGGGAATTGCAAGGCCGGCGAACTCGCTAGGCATGGCACAACTTTGTCGATTCTACCGGTAAAGGAGAATCTCTATATGCCTCTCGATACGTGTAAACTTTTAATTAAATAAAATGCGATAAGCGCCACTAATCAAAAGTGGTCAAACTGCACCACGTGCTCCATCACGAAACAGATCTGGCCCATGCTGGATCTTAAGCGCTCCAACAATCTTGTAAAACAAAAAAGATCCAACATAAGCATTAGTAGGTGTCATCACGGGACACTGCATTATTGGGAGACATGCTCTCAGGCTGGACCTCCCTTCCAATGATTTCTGTACCTCCTATATGCACTTGCCCTGCCCTTTCAGCTCGTAGGAAACTATATCTCGGAGAATACTTCTTCGACAATCTCGGCGAACTCGCTAATGCAAGCATTAGCTGTCTCCAACGCTTCATTCTCAGATCATCTTGGTTCAACGGGTAGTGTTAGATCATTAGATCCTGTGGTATCACTATGGGCCTCCTCTGGCCTACGTGAGGCTGCACTTGTTGCGGTCTGCCACTCTAACCTGACCTAACCTAGTTTAGTGCTGAACAATTATTTCTTTAGCCAAGTTTATTGTGACTTCATCCATGAAATTCTTAGCTGGTTTGAAAGCTGGTAATACAGTGTAGTCTTTTATATAGCTGTCTAATACTTAAAGAGCGGTAGTAGCTTTGGAATGATGCAGATTGACCTGAGTAGGTATACATAAATGTCATCGTTTGGAAATAAACCAAAAATTAATCCTTTCAAAGTGAAGGGAAGAATACATGTCAAAAGACAATTTTCATGATATCGACAGTCGATAGAGCTTTTGTTTATGCCCACAACAAGAGATGAACCTTCCTCATCATTTCTATTCTTACTTTTTTTTGGGAATAGGCTACCCAAGGTAGGGATTCTGCGGGCGGTGGCGTGTCAACACTTTCACAGTTTTCCCGGAATCCATCAGTAAAAGGCACGCATCTTCTTTGAACGCGTAAAGACAACAAAGGAAGTAGCCCCTATGGGTCAGTGTTTCAGTTCACAATTCTCCAATAGAATCTTCTTCAAGAAGAACAGTTTTTTTTCACACGAATTAAAAAATAAATCAAATCCATCATAGTCTCAATTCATGAGTAGTTTTCAATAAAATGTTTAGTGTGAATTAATTGCTAATATTCTTGAATACCTAACTGTCTTCCCCATAGGTTGATTTCAGCTGTTACTAATATGAGACCCAGATATAGAAATCACACTTTTATAAAATGACCTACTAGAAGAAGAACATAAAATATAAAATGATTCAATTCGTGTCACGATCTCTCTGTCTCTCACGCGAAAATATATGAGTTTTATTCAGCCCTAAGGGGGATATAAATTACAGAAAATGAAAACAAGAATAACAGACTCTCCGCGAAATGTAATTAATTACAACAACTGAGGTTTCTTTTAATCGAATTTTTCTGAAAACACATTTTTTCACTAGTTACTTAACTTTTTGTTTTTTTAAATCTGTTTTGCATTTAAATTGCAAAAACCTTTTTTCTTTTCTTATGTAATTCTGTCATTTCCGTAAAAAAAAAAAAAAACAATAAAACGTACAACTCATCACATCACTCATGCAATTTTATGTGAGCAAACGACAATTTTCTTAGTAAACAAATATAAGTTTAATTTTTTGTTTACTTGTGGTTTGTCCCAAGTGCACATATGAACAATAATTTAACGAGAGAGAGAGAGATACGAGTGGATAAATAAAATTAGCTGGCGTCATCATTGAGTAACAAATCCAGGTGTTCCAACTTCCAAGTCATATTGTGCTTATGGATGCAGAGTGTACAAAATGCGTTGTGACTTACTATATTGGGGGACGATGCGATGACATCCATAAATCTCTTCTGCTCCAAGTCATTGGGCCAAAAATAAATCTTTTTACTTCTTGCCATATTGATATTGAATGTTGTGTATTGCATCATTCGGCAGCAAAAAAAAATCGAACGAAGGTACACAGGAGCTTAGGAACGATTTTCAAAGATTCAGCATGTCACTCCAATCATTTTAATGGGATTTTTGAACACGTTCCAATGGATGACTTATTCAATTACTCACGTAGAATTTTTCCAGTAGGTAAAATGTTACGATTGAAAATGTTTTCAACGAAATTACTTATTTGACTTTTTTTGTTGTCGTATAGGGAACACGTTTCCGTAAATTCAAGGTTAAGACGTTCGATGATTGACATTGCTGTAATTACGTTTTAGGCATTATCTATCGAATGGAAAAGAATGCACTCTTAAGTGAAATTTATGGCATTTTGATTGTTTTGTTTTTGGAATTTTGTGACTTTATGAAGAGAAAAATAAAAATATGGTGACAATTATTTGAAGCGTGATGATACGCAGTGGCCTTAATTTTCACACATCGTAAATTGCATGAATGACAATGAGATTGTTGGGATTTAAAGTAATATTGAAATTGCTTATTTTATTGCAAGCATTATTGAACGGTTCAATGTGGAACAATAGTGGATACGTCATTATACTACTTTCTTATATTGTAAGATCCACAATCGATGGCTACATTATACATTTTGAATCACATTGAACCAATTATGCTTAATCAAATTCAATTAATAAAAAGGCTTTTATATATCCTTGTTTGTTTTTTTTTAAGGGGATTCCAAATCCTGGAGCACTCAGACGAATATCGGTCCAAGCAGAAACCCCTTTTTTGGTGTAGTGGTGGAGAAACTCTGATATTATATGTTTATGGTCGGTGGCAGAGTATTGCTGTCCCCCGCCGGGGCTCGAACCAACGCCGCTCGGGTCACAAGCATTGACTCTAACCACTACACCGTGGCCACCGCTCTTTTTATATACCATACCACATTATGTTGAGTCAGGTAGGTAGGCAGAGGTAATTTATTTTTTAAAAAGAAGCTCGTATACGACCGTATGGCGTTGGGCGTGATTGTTCAATACACTCCCATGCACATGAATAGGGACACGATTTTTGAATCATTTAATGTTGTGTTTCTCGTTTTCATTCCTAAATATCGGTATTTACTTTATGCTATTATTTAGTACATAGTAATAGGCAACTTTTAGGAGCGAAACCAAATTCTCACAATTTTACAGTTAGATGTTATGTTGTTTTTTTTTTGACCATGCAAAAAAAAATGAACTTTTTTTGAAGCACTTGAATAGGGACAGAGGCAATTGCTTTGCTGTGGATCAATTTTTTGAAGCTGAATGTATTTTTATTTCGCGTATATTTTAATCGTTTTCAGTCAAATAGTGTGAGAAAAAGTT
Source organism: Cheilosia soror (assembly GCA_949372485.1). Classification (NCBI taxonomy): domain Eukaryota; kingdom Metazoa; phylum Arthropoda; class Insecta; order Diptera; family Syrphidae; genus Cheilosia; species Cheilosia soror. The sequence continues at coordinate 137,109,885 of OX443561.1, read as the reverse complement.
GTAACTGTAGAAGAGAAAGACAAAATAATTGACCAGAAGGAGTGTAGTCTCACCTATAGTGTTATTGCAAAAAATTGGAATAAGCAAGTCAGTGGTTTGGAATTTTCTTAAGGGAGTGCAACTATGGAAACAACATGAAGGGATTGGGTTACCAGACGTCAGGATTTAGCCTGACGCGTCAGGCTTTTAAGGTCTCTGTCAGGCTCAGGCCAGGCCTCATGCTTTGTCAGGCCTTTTAATTTTTTGTTGATTTACTATAATTTTAACGAAAAAAATTTTAAATTGTTGCTGAATGCATCAAAATATGGATGCAACTAGATCAATTGGAATGGTTTCATTTATATTCGTTCAGTAAAAGAGACAATACTATTAACGAAATGACCGCAGTCACATATGCGGCAATTCAATCCCCAATTTATTATATACACAACCTACTACTACTATTTGATCTGAGGCGTTGTTGGTAACCTTACGTAAGTCACAAAACAATCGGTATTTCTCAAATGCTTTAACCTTTTTTTGTGGATGAACATTTTAAAGGACATGGATTCTTTTGATTCTGTATTTGAAAGATTAGCATTTGTAAAAGAATACAACATAACACTAAATGATTCCTACTTGTTTTACCAATGTACCAAATTTGAAAAAAATTTCCAGTCAACATCTTGTTGTTGTAGTATTTTTTTTTTAATCATTGGATATGCAATAATTAAGCTTAATATTTTGAAAATTGCAAAACCAATCCTACGGAAATAAAAAAATTGTAAGGCCGCGCTAAATAAATTATCTTCGGCTAATTTTCTGACACTTATAAAGAGTTCACAAATTCAAATCTTAAAACAGAGATTTATCAAATGTCACGTTATTAATAATTTATTGAAACTCAGTGTTTTATTTCCTTTTGAATATTTATTCTAGCAAAAATCAAGCAAAAGAAAATGTCAAAAATTTGCATATAGGATATTTTTTTGTCTTACTCCCGGAGCAGGATAAACTGTAGTTGACAACCAAAAATTCGTTTTCCAGTTAACACATGGCCTTAAGATCAAATAACTTATAATTTATTTATTTATTTATGAGTAGGTATAAGTAAGAGCTTGTGATTAAATTTTAACGGTACTGCGATGTCATATTTCAGTATTGTCAGGCAGCGCAAATGCTTCCGGATTTTTTCTCGTATACAGTCTTTATACATATTTTGAAGAAACTTGACGTTTTAAATCAAATATATGCAACTGTAAAATATAAAAAATGCCTTAGTTAACAAAATTCAGTGTCAGGATTTTTGCTCCATAATCAGGCTTTTCTCTCCTACTTGTCCGGCTTTTTGATTTTTTGTGATGGTAACCCTATGAAGGGAGGACCAAAACAGCTACTACATCTACTGAAAATAGACGGATTGTTGGAGAAGCATAAAATTCTTACTGTTCCGCCTCGCAGATCGGATCAAATTTGGGAATCATTGCTATAGTTAACACGGTAAGATGAGTATATTTCCGAGAGCTGAATATCTAAAAAGATTAAAATTAAAAAAAAAACCGTCTCGTCTTTTTGCTCGGAATTGCATGACATGTGCTATACTGGCATCAAATATTTTTTTCGAACAAAAACCGATTTAATTTAGATGGCCCTGATGGTTAGATTACTAATTGCATGACATATGCGATCTCTTATTATAAGCAATGTTAATTGCAGTTTCTGTCATCAAGAATGAATGCGAATAACTACAAAGGCGTACTGGAAAATGCTTTTCCTTACTACGATAATGTATTTGGACCCGTGCAATTTACTTTCCAGCAGGATAACACTCCCATTCATACCGCACGCGTGGTAAAAGAGTGTATCTGTACCTACCCAAAACGTGCCTATACTGAGGTGCCCACCTTATTCCCCTGATCTTAATCTAATTGAAAATTGTTGGGGATTCAGTGCCTGGTTTTTGTATGGATTATTTTGTAGGCCAATATGCTTAGTACATATCTAGAACTTAAATAAAACTAATAAAACACAAGGAATATTTGTCGGATGAGCTCTCATAGTGGGCGCAGCGGTTTACATTGATCATGAACCTTATAAATTTAGAAAATTATCTCAGGAGGAAGCATTTAAATGAAAGAAAACCATTAATTTTACAAGAACATCTAGAATCTAAAATGAACACATTTTTTTAATTAAAAAGCAATATTTGAAATCAGGGTGTTCATTTATTAATTAATTTTCAATGATCCGCTTATCCATTAAACGGGTCGGGGGTTTAGGTTGTTTTAGTGAACCCTCCATAGCTCTATCTTCGCCATTGACATAAATCTTCCAGGCCAATCTCCATACGCGTAGAGGAGAGATTATGAACTTGATAATCGACCCATCTCATCCTGGGTCTACTTAGAGGACACCTGCCTGATGGTACGGATTTCATAGCACGTCGTGGGATCCCGGTTGGGGACATGGGTTTAACATAGCTGCTCGACATTGAGTTCCTCACGTATTCTGGTGTTTCTAGAGATCGGTATTCTATATATCGCATTAGAAACACCAGAAACACCAAACACCAAAAAATCAGAATGTTGTCAGAAGAAATGCATAAAACTTGAAGCGATCATAGAATTTAAAATTTGTTCTTGTAGCTACTTTTTCAACATTTGCCATTGCAGGCAGCAGGTAGAATGTCGCGGTAGGTCTAAAATCATTTTTAGAAGCATGTTTTGGGTTATTCGCAAACATCGAAAACGACTGGAATACGAGGTCCATAAAATATTATCAGCTTGTTTTCAAGGCTCAATTGAGATATACCTACGACTAATGAACCGATAAAGCATCTTCATTGTTATGTTGACATTATTTTTAGTTTGTAGACATGTAGACCATGTAGACTGTGCATTATCTTTCCATTCTGTTTGTATACCACAAATTTGCTTTCTGTTGGTTGATTAGAAGCAGTTTTTTTGTTACATAATAAAGTTTTTAAAACATTTTATTTTCCAAATTTTAAAATATTATTTTAGTGCATTTGCTAATTGGACGCGATTGCATTTGCTGAAAGAATACAAGTATCGTCTGCAACTATGTATAGAAGTCTCGCAATTTCTGAAAAGTCAGCTTCAACTATATAATGAAACAGTAAATGATTGGTCACCGAACCTCGAGGTCGCGGTACGCCAGCAACAACAATTTGAAAACCAGTTATTAAGAGACATCTTAAAAGATTAAAAGAGCCTCCATACAAAAAGGACTTAATGATTTTAATCCTATAAATCGGGAAACTAAAATTGACAAGTTTGTTGGAGAAGACACTAAAGGACTTCTAGACAAAATAGCAACCAATGATAAAAATTAAAAATACGTATATATAATAGGTTTATGTTAACTTACGATTTTTAGGTCAGAGATGAGTTAAAAAACCTGAAAATTGAAAAAAAAATATTGGTTAGACTTTCATAATTATTTGAGTTTATGAGGTATAAATATCGTATTTACTATGGCAATTTTGAATATTATTTACTTCAAATAATAAATAGAATAACATATGTCAATATATGAAAATTTATTAAATAACATTATAAACCCTGCAGTTAAGTTAATTGTTTTCCATAAATTTACCACAATTCTTAAGTTTAACTACGAACATAATATATTATTACCTATGAATATTTTACGAAAAATATATGGCTTTTCAAAAAATTTGAAATCACTATAAACATCAAGAAATGAATACGTAAACGAATTAGTTATTAAATATATATGTAAATATTTAATGCTGAGCTCATCGAAAGCGCCCACTACCACATCGGGAGGAATTGAGTTAAGGGCACTTAGATATTCATTTATTGGAAGAAAGAGTCGAAAAGAGTCTTAATTTTTTCACATTACCCCGTCTTTAATAACAATATTCCCGCTAATACGAATCAGGGAATAAAAGTCTCTCAAAATTACCCATAGATAAAGACAATGCAGTCACATTAACTATTCCAAATTCCCATTACTTTATTCCAAATGATCCTGTTCACTTTGAATAATTAACCATGACCATGCGTTTGCTGTAAAACTTATCAGCACCATATATTTCAATTATAGCCCTCTATTTACGTCATAATGGTATATCACATTCACATGGTCCTTGGTATAAGTTAGCCAAGCGAATTTTCTTTGAAATTATCAAATGAAAGCCCATCAAACTGTAGACCTTTTTCGCTTTTAATTTATCCTCAATTATCGGCCATTAAGAGGCCAGCGCACATATAGAAAAGAGCCACAAATTTATTGCCAAAAACACGAGCATTACATATAGTATAAATAAGGTACCACTCCCTTTGCGTTTAACAGCTTAGCAAATATTTTATTTTATTTATTTATTTTTTATCATTATTCTCTGATGGCAATGCGAGTCAAAGCGGCGCGCAATCCTCACCGGGAAGTCACATTTTTTCCCATTTTCCAATTCTACCAGAATCACCAAGAAATCCATTTGTCGCCCGATTTTATGGGAACATAACATTTTCGCCGTCGTCGTTGTCGATTACAATCGGCCGCAGGCAGGAAGAATGAGCGCGCCTCCTTAAAGCGAAAGATGGGTATACGTATACTACGTATAGCAGTATAATGTCTTGGAGAATCTGTCTTAGAATTATTACGCCTTATTGCCTTAGCAGAGTATGGAATGCGATTCATTGCGTAAAGGTTTTCGTTGTAATTTTTCTTTTTATGTTATCGATTTGCAATTTAATTCTGGCAATCATTTTATATCGTACACTGTAGATGGGCATGGGATGTGCTGTGCAGACGAGATTTTATGTGTTTTTTTTTTAACTTAAACGGCTAGTAGTATTATAATGGGATTTAAGAGATTATAGAGTTGGATGGGTGTTTAAAAAGTAATAATGCTTGTCTGAGAATTGAACTCCATCTATAGAGCATGCATACCAAAAAGTCAATGCTATACTGATGTAGGTATGTATAAAGTATAGAGGTTTGATTAGGTACCTACCAAAAAAGTTCTGACAAAAGGCGTTTTGAACTCTTCTGTATGCCGTTTCTTCCATGCTACATATAGACATGCCCGTGAGTGTGTATATTAAACCCCGTCATTACCCATTTCCTCTTCTCCTTCCTCTCCTCTTCCACTGGGGCTGGGTTAGTGGTGTTAACCGTACTGTGCCGACGACCGGCCAGGCTGGGGGCCCCATAAAACTAGCTCGGTCTCTTACGGTGTACTCCGGATACAGGGCGACATCCGGTTTCATCTAGCCTTGTCTGCGCATGCGGAACTCTGTGCGGGTGGACAGATTATTTCCATAGCTACTCGTGGGAACAAAATAGATACTTTAAAATTAAAAACAAACCCAAGTGATGGAGATAAAGGACATCCTTATCCCTGTCTGAACTGATTTTTATAAGATTTCGAATGTTTTTTTTTTTTTTGTATAGGCAGTGCCACGCCCCTTTGTCTAATTTTGACCAATCTTTATAGGTGCACTCCTGGGCTAATACCTAAAATTGTCTATAAATTTGAGCTCAATCGAGTCGGTGGTTGTAAAGTTTTAAATAGCCGAACACAAATTACGATCCATTTTTATATAAACCTAAAGATTTTGATGAAAGACTCTAAGATGTTCTCTTACAAAGTCCAGACAGTGCATCAGCTGTTAGCTATTGACCACCAAGTGCATGTAACCTATACGCTCAAGCCATCCTGAATCTCGACTACTATAGTGAGACTTTTCATCGAAAATCACCATGAGCGATACGAAGCCCATTTCCATCTCTGGTTATATTTTTGAAGTCACAAGTCTATGTCAATCACCTTCCGACTCTTAAAGCCCTCAAAGAGAATACCCGTCAAGAATGCGAGGATCTATCGCCGGAAGTTATGGCTCTGGAAAAAGAGTAATTTAAAAATTCCATAAATCGGGCTCGAATGGTCATCAATTCTGGCGGCAGCACTTAACCGATGTCATTTTCTCGATATAATTAAAAATAAATCTAAGATATCAAATAAACATAATCCCAAAAGCGGAACTTAACTTTTTTATTCATAAAAAAAATTACAGTAAAAGAACATCTGTTGTCAATTTTTGCACCGTCTTGTATATAAACATAAACAGTATAGAACCTTATCTACTAAGGGTTTCAAAATGATAAATTTATCAAACACATATATAAAGCATTCCTCTCAAAAGTTGAAATGATAAATTTGAAGAGACACACTCTTATATATATATATATGTATATATATATCTCAAAGTCTACCAACCTCTCCTAGTCTTTCGTAAACAAATCACGTTCCTCTAAATCTAAACAATTTATAAAGTTCCAATCCAACGTATTACATCATAACTAAAACAGTGCATCTACATCTCCACGCACTCAAATGTACATATATAGGTACTTGTTGCATAATAAAATTGGAGAATAACAGCGAAAGCCCACCCATGAGGAAATCCAGCTTTATTTACAAATCAAACAAATAAAACGAAAACAAAAAGAAAATTTCCAAAAACCGGAACCGAATTCCAATTAAAGAACAAAAGCAACCGCTGTCACGTTACCCAACTCAGATCACGTTGTAGGCGCATTAATCGTTCGATTTAAAGCCAAGCAACACCCCAATTTAGGCACCGCTATAGAGGTACTTCTTGAAGCTCAATAATAAAAAATGAGCGTTAAACTTCTTGTCTGCAGAGTGTTAAGTCTTAACCATAGCGGTTCGTTTTTTTTTTTTTGTTTACTCCACAAAAAGTGTTTACAGGTAGAACCATAAAAAGTCTCATCGAACATAAACACTTGAAGCGCCTCAAGAACTTAATTGCTGTCATAATCTAATTTATCATGTTTTCATCTTCACCGGACTCCATAACAGGAAAAAAGAACACACACACCTACTCGGCAAATAGTTTTCTAGTTGTAGTATGATGACCTCACCAAGGGGTCAGGTGAACCATTAGTAATGATGACAGTGAAACGGAACGAAATTGGGATACCTTTACTTTCACTCCATTAAATATAGCAGCTTGCAAGTTGTCCAAGTGCACAGTAGTTTTGCAGTATAAGCTATTTATGTAGGTCTGCAATGGTCACCTGTCGGTAGGCGAAAAATACTCGTGTAAAATGGGAGTCACCAAAAAAGAAATATCTTTTTATATCCAATTCCAGACATTGATGAAACGATTTCACCGTTCACCTATACCGGTTCAGCATTTTATAGATATTTTTTTTTTTGTTTCATTTTGGTGAACAAAAATCTGATAAACATCTCATCATCGACGCGTCTTGGCTTGGTTGTTGTCTCAGACATTTTTTGGGAGGAAAAGTTTTCTTTTTGTACTAATTTTTTTTTCTCTTTAGCCCGCGGTGATCTCGGACCGGTTGATCGATCCAGGTGCATGGAAATATTTTTTTTTTTTGCGAAAATATTTTGTCAAACGATGAGAAGACAGCGAGGGTATCAAGCTAGGGCAACATTATTTTGACACATTTATTCGTAGCGGAAGCTTTTGTTTAACAGTTAGGGTGAATGGATCTTTTAGATTATTTTCCACTTCTCTTTTGGAGAAATTTTAATTTAGCATCGGTATAGGCAATTGATTGGCATGAGTGGTGATTGACAGAAGAGAAAATGTGAATTTTTGACTGTTGGCATTATAATTTTATGCGCAGGAAAAAATATCATTGTTGTTAAGTTAGGGACGTAGGATGATCAATTTTAAAAGGCAGTGTCGACTCAGTCAAAAACGTACTATGATACAAAATTCGCTGTTCGAAGAAAATTGATAGATCAAGGGGCACGGTAAAACCCCAGCCAAGTTCTCTAGTAAAGGCACTATAACCCATTTTACATGAACAAACTCAGGCTGTTTTCGACCACCCAGTAACTTCGGAACCAATTGAGCCAGAAACTTCAAACTTGTAACATTTACCAAGCTCATTAAATAGGTCCACCTCACCAAATTTAATCTCTACAGCTTTAGTGGTTCTCAACATACAAGACTTCAAAAATCGCAAAAACCGTAACTGACTCACTCACTTAAGGCTTCGCCAAACAGAACGCGTTATAACGCCGCGGTTAGATTATTTTACGCGGCGTTAAGCTTATTTTGACGCGCCGATCTCAACGCCGCGTTAGACGACGTCAAACAGATAGCTATCATCAAATTCTCTCAACATGTCAAGCAACTCTGATGACGAATTATAGATTTTATTTGCCGTGCTACTAAATTTTCGAAAAAGTAAAAAGAATGTGGGTGCGCGGACAACGACATAAATAAAAAGAGAGAAGAAGTCCGAGAATACCATTCTCATTTAATTCCATTTCAATTGTCTCCCATATCACCCTTTAAAACAATGTTTCTATACATTTCATCAACCATATCGTAAAGACATGGCTAATATCTTTCAAATTCTATTAATATTTCCATTTGACACTACAAAAATTACTCTCACCGCTCCGCGTCAAAGAAATAATCAGCGATTTTTCACAAGAGAGCGTTTCGCCGCTGCGTTTGGCCGCCGCGGTGAGCTAAACGCGGCTCTGACAACACGCTTTGTGTGACAGGGGATATGTATTGCAGTATATTACAATGCGGCAGTGGAACGCGACGGTGAAACGCGGCGTTAAAACGCGCTCTGTTTGACGGAGCCTTTAGATGATCATCAAAATTATGAAGCACTTCCGGACATCCTAGAATCGTGAAATTTGGCAGAATGCTAGATCCTGTGGGAAAAGTCCAAAACTTGAGAGCCTCCTAATTTGTTTTTTTAACATTTAACCTTCTTAAACTAAGAACTTGGCGTACATTTAGATGTCATTACTTTTCGTGGCTGACTATAGTTACGCACCTAATTTTTGCTGTTCTATGAGAGAACTTGGCTCTTTTTTTACATTTGTGTTTTTGGTGTGATATGTATTACCGCCAGATTCAGACGAATTTCTTTCAACATTTTTGGCATTGTTTAAAGACCCTCCACCTATAAATCTCTTCAGCCAAACAAGGATCAGGTGGAAACTGAGTCTGATCAGATTCTACAAAAAATGTACGGAAACTAATGAATCTAAAAACTTATAGAAAACTGCACAAAGCAGATAGCTGTAAAGATTACATACAGGCGATTGGAAAAACAAAGCACTTGGAAGTTACTTCATCCGAGAGGCGTACATTGAAATAACCCTGCTTCAAAACGTCCCGTCAGTCATGTTGAACGTTATTAGCATTTATAGGCGAATATCTTCTCTAAAGAAATCTTCAACTAACCTAAAAATCAACCTGTCTCCTCCTTTGATGGGAATGCATGTGTAGCCCTTGTTTACGTTTGTCAAATATTTATACGTGACGTTGAAAACAAAAGTGCCAAGTGAACAAGCAAAATCCTATTTTTTTCGAAAGGAGGCTGCTAAGCACGTCAGAACATTTGCCACAAGACGGGTAGTGCTGCAAAAATTCCTTTTTCAGAAAAACCGATCTTAAAATTCTTATGCTCAAGCCCTTACCAAATGGTTCACCATTTATAGCATAAGGCTCTGCAGATACCCAAATTTAAATTACATTCTTCACCAACAGGGTGTACGTAACTTAGGTACCTTAGACATTTTCTCATTTCTAACAATTTGCAATTTTAACCATTTGTTTCTAAATTTTAATTAAAAGTCTAAATAAAACCACAATCATTTAGAGCACTAGATTGCCCTCTGTTTTTGCAGAAGGAAACTCATTTCAAGTTCCTCTTTAAATATTTTCACCCACTTAATCCATTTTTTTGATGCCTATTACGACTATTTTCTTTTAGAAAATTGTTAGAAGCAAAAAATTTGCTAATTACTATTCCCACTCCAACATGGGTATCTCTATCTAATATTGCCAACAAGTCAACCTTTCACCACATTACTGTTCTAGTGTTGTAGATACTCTGCTCCTCTGTTTCACTATTATGTATATATTGTTCTTATTTCTGTTGTTATTGAGAATTTTATTCATCCCCATGACACATTTATGCTCCACAGAAACCACAGCATCATCCAATCTCGCCTATTCAACGAACCATCAATGTCTTTTCAACGAAGAGTGGCAGTATCTCAAAATGTATCTTGTACATGGCGTATCTCTTGTTCGTTGGATGAGGACAGACAGCGTTGATAATAATGAACAATACTTCCTGTTGTGTTGTGGTATGGGACAAAAAGCTGATTTTTTTTAATTAATTTAGCCTCAGGTGATGGTGATGAAGGGAACACGTGAGCTCCTTCTATCTAACTAATTTTAATAAATATGTGCACATAAATTAAGAAGGTTCTTCTGGGTTTCATGACGCGTTGAGAAAATGTATGGCATCAGTAATTCCCTATACGCTCTTATTATTGTTCGATGTAAGATGAACTCAAACCCAACTTATTCTATAGCTAAAGCTAAAAACGTGATGGAAGAAGACCTTCGATGAGATTTGAAGGTTGCACTGGGTATGCTATGATTTTCGCTATCATGCAACTTCACAACTTGCCAAGAAAAGGAGGGTTATGTTATGATTTATGAATACGAAAAAAAAAATCTCGCAAATGATGCCCTCTTAAGCGTTCGTTGCATCTTCCATAAGTACCTAAGTAGGAAGAGACACTTTAGCTGGCTTTGGTGCCTCTCTAGTAGATCTCTAGAGAGCGATCAATTGTTACGACGAGTAGCTTGAGGCAATCTATTCAAGTGGCAAATCGCTATCACACCGAAAACGGAATGAGTAATGTGCTCAATTCGAGACGAATTAATCCATTGAATTGTGTGTGCGAATAATCAAGTAAGCGCACTTGAGAGGGTACCTACATACTGTACATAGTTATGACGTGGGTGGGGGCTCTCAAGTGCCACAACGATGAGATGAGAGTTTATACGAAGATTCAACAGAGCTGTGTAGATGTTTGTGGATGGAGCGAGGTATTGAAAGATAAAGAAGATTGTTCACAAATATCTATCTATGAAATATGTACTCCCTGCGTGGGTGTGCACTTTGGAAAAGCCACCGATAGCTATAGCATTTCCTTATTATTCTTAAAACCAGTAGATTTAGATTGTGCTGAAACAATACTAAGAATTGAGATCCGGGATGAACCTTAACGCCGCACTTTAGGACATAATACTAATACTGGCAATTAATTGCCTTTATAGGCTTTAATGAAGAGGGCGAATTTATAGCTTCTCGTGTAGTGTGTGCCTTGAGAGTTATTTTTTATGAATATGGAAACGCGCCTGCATTTTGGCTTATTTTTTAAGACGAACGGCTAAATTAAGAACCTTTTCCAGGATTATTATACTTTCGGATGCTTGTCAGATATTGGCGAGAAATGGCGCGGTTAAAAGAAAACAACGTAGAAAGTCAACCAGTTTCAGTGGCAATGGTAGTCTTTTTTCTGTCATATCAGAGTCGTGGCGTTTGATTCATTTATTGTTCATCCAATTGGAACGGTTATTTGAGCAGACCTGATTAAGATCGCTTTTCTAAGGTCATCTACTTGAAGGTTGACCAAGCAGTATTAATTTTTCAGAGTGATCAAATAGTTATTTCATGCGTCCCAAATAAACAAATTGTTGTTAGAAGCTATTCGGTGGTTGGGTGTGTATGAATCGGGTAGGCGCTGATTGGCATCAACTTGGCGGTGCCCAGCTGTTGTAACTTTTTCATACACATCAATTGTGCTTATTTTACCTCCGCGTGGTAACCACCGGGTACTGGTCTCGCTCAACCGGGCTTGGCTTGCTAAACTTATAAGCGCGAGTGTTGAACACGAAGAAAATAGCAACACTATAATGCTCTGTCGGAATGACTGACTGAACGAGTCTCAGAGGTCTTATACATGAGCCCCTCAGAAAGAGGACATACAGCGGATGAATACACAAGATTGAATCAACGGTGTTGTCAACAGTCGAGATGGCAGATACCTTGCGTGAGCTTCTCTGACATATTTGGAGCAAAGGTCTGTAAGGATTTTCAGCACTAGTCAGGGTGCTGAAATAGAGATGGTGGCGGATGAACCCTTTATGGGCCAACGGCAGCACTCATATCCCCGAAGTGGGTTACTGACAACGGAGTATCCGACCCGCTGTCCTAGGGTTATCTTAGGGCCTGGTCCTCCAGGTTGGGGGTTGTGCGTGGGGCTAACTACCCAACCACGGAAAAATTAATGGTTACGAAGCAACCAAGAGCCTCGGATACGGATGGATTCACTGTTGACGACCCTGCAAAACGAAAAAAGGACAATGACGTTCGGGTCTGCACGTGGAATGTTCGAACCCTGAACAGACCGCGTGCAGCCGAACAATTAGCGGAGGCCCTAGACTGCTACAAGGCAGATATCACCGCCATTCAGGAGGTGCGGTGGGATGGGCCAGGCAAAAGAAGGATGAAAACCTGTGACATCTACTACGGTGATTGCTACAGAGAGCAGAAGCAGCGTCTATTTGGATGCGGATTCGTTGTAAGCGGCAGACTTAGGCAAGAAGTCTTGAGCTTTCGACACGTAAGTGAGCGCCTTACAACTATCCGCATCAAGGCTAAATTCGCCAACATCAGCCTGATATGCGCTCACGCCCCCACAGAAGATAAAGACGACGCTACCAAAGAATGTTTCTATGAGCTCCTCGACAAAACATATGAGCAATGTCCTAAATACGACGTTAAAATTGTCTTAGGTGATTTTAACGCCAAAATAGGAAAGGAGGACCTCTTTGGTAGCACAATCGAAAAGCACAACCTACACGACACCACGTCTGGAAACGGACTTAGGCTAATTGACTTTGCTGCGGGACGGAATGCTACTATAGCAAGCACACGGTTTCCACACCTCAACATTCACAAAGGAACATGGCGGTCACCAGACCATCAAACGGTCAATCAAATTGACCATGTTGCGATCGACGCAAGGCACTCCTCCAGTATTCTAGATGTCCGAACTTTCCGAGCGGCCAACATAGACTCGGATCACTACCTTGTTGTAGCCAAGGTACGTATGCGGATATCCCAGACACCACAACAACGAGGAAATACTGTGAGAAGATTCAACGTTGAACGGCTACAAACGCAACAAACCGCCAGAACTTTTGCCGATCGCGTCTCCCTCAACCTCTCCAGAAGTCCTGTGCAGCCAGCATCAAGTGCTGAAGACCAGTGGCATCGATGCCAAGAAGCCGTCAGAAAAGCCGCAACTGATGTGCTAGGTTTCACCCGACCACCACCGCGAAACCCCTGGTTTGACGAAGAGTGCCGGCAAGCACATGCAGCAAAGCAACTGGCCTACAAAGCGGCGCTGCAGAGAAGGGCGAGAGCAGCTCGTGAGCTCTACGAGCAAAAACGGAGGGAAGAACACCGGCTTCTCCGGAGGAAAAAGAAAGAGCATGAGAAGCGCGCGATCGAGGAAATAGAGAGGTGTTACTCCAGGAACAATGTTCGGAAGTTTTACCAAAAGGTAAAAAGAACGTGTCACGGGAACAAGGCCCGAACAGAGACCTGTAGAGACGAACAAGGAAACCTTGTAGTAGAGTCACAGTCGGTGCTGAGGACATGGAAAAACCATTTCTGCAGACTGCTAAACGGCGAAGACGACACAAATTCCGCTGTCAGGCAGAATGAACCATTCAACCTGGGCGATGAAAGCCAAGACTTCCGTCCACCTGACCAAAATGAGGTAAGGATAGCAATATCCAAGCTAAAGTCCAACAAAGCTGCAGGACCGGACGGTTTATCGGCCGAGCTTTTTAAGGCAGCGGGGGATGACTTGGTAGAGAGCATACACCAACTCGTTTCTAAAATTTGGTCAGAGGAAAGTATGCCTGAAGAATGGAGCCTCAGCATTGTTTGCCCGATCCATAAGAAAGGAGACCCTCTACACTGCGCCAACTATAGAGGCATCAGTCTCCTTAACATCGCTTACAAAATTCTGTCTTCCGTACTGTGTGAACGCCTGAAACCATTTGTCAACGAACTGATTGGACCCTATCAGTGCGGTTTTAGGCCCGGTAAGTCCACAACCGACCAAATATTCACACTACGGCAGATCCTGGAGAAAACCCAAGAAGTCCAAATCGATACTCATCACCTATTTATCGATTTTAAAGCCGCATATGACAGCATTTATAGAGACGAGCTATACAGAGCCATGTCTAGTTTTGGCATCCCTGCCAAACTTGTCAGATTGTGCAGAATGACGATGGAGAACGCTCGCTGCTCCGTAAAGGTCGGAAACAGTCTCACCGAGACCTTTGATGTCAAAAAAGGATTTAGACAAGGTGATGCGCTGTCATGTGACTTTTTCAACATCATTCTTGAGAAAATTGTGCGAAACTCGCAAGCCAACACCAGGGGCACAATTTTCCAAAAGTCTGTGCAACTACTTGCATACGCTGACGACATCGACATCATTGGCAGGACACAGCGAGCTGTCACTGGTGCGTTTGCAAGTATCAGTACAGAGGCGGCAAAAATGGGTTTGGTGGTGAATGAGGGCAAAACAAAATATATGCTGTCAACTAGAAGGGACACACAACATCGACGAATCGGACAGAACGTCACGATAGACAGCTATAACTTTGAGGTAGTTCGGGACTTTGTCTATCTCGGCTCCGCTATTAATTCTGAAAATGACATCACATCAGAAATCAAGCGAAGAATTACACTTGCCAACCGCTGTTACTTTGGCCTAAGAAGGCAATTGATTAGTAAGGCCCTGTCGAGAAACACTAAGGAGACTCTATATAAGACCCTCATCATCCCAGTCCTGCTTTATGGCGCAGAATCATGGACGTTGTCAAAAGCGGATGAAGATCTCCTTGGTCGCTTCGAACGCAAAATTCTTCGAGTGATTTTCGGTCCCGTTTGCGTTGACGGGCTTTGGAGGAGGAGATTTAACAGCGAACTCTACGAGCTGTACAGCGACATCGACCTTGTCAGAAAAGTACGTATCAGTCGACTAAGATGGCTAGGACATGTAGAGCGAATGAACACCAACGCTCCGGCCCGAAGAGTCTTCGATTCCAACCCGGAGGGACAACGCAGTAGAGGAAGACCTCGCCTTAGGTGGCGCGCACAAGTGGAAGGGGACCTCAACCAACTTGGAGTGCGCAACTGGAGGCAGTTAGCCAAAGATCGTGCTAACTGGAGAGGCGTGTTGGTTGAGGCCCAGGTCCACCCCGGACTGTAGCGCCATCTAAGTAAGTAAGTAAGTGTTAGAAGCTATTCTTTGACCCCTATATAAAACTATTGCATCAACTTTTTAGATATAGTGTATGTACTTAAATTAGTTCTCATAATATGTTTTATGTATTCTCAGGGTAAGTTTTGCGATAATAAAGATCCATCGATGAAGGTGTATTCGACTGTAACTAAGTTTTCTCTTGAAGATTATGCTCTGTATCTTATATAACAAATTTTTAATCTGCGAAACTGGAAGATATCGGTACGTGCTGGGGTAGATCAAAGGGCACGGTAGTGCCCCAGCCAAGTTCTCTAGTGAAGGCACTAACCCTTTTTGCAGGAACAAACTCGGGCTGTTTTCGACCCCCCTCTAACTTCGGAACCAATTGAGCCAGAAACTCCAAACTTATAACATTTACCAAGCTCATTAAAAAGGTCCACCTCACCAAATGTTGTCTCTATAGCATTAATGGTTCTCAACATACAGGACTTCAAAAATCGCAAAAACCGTAACTGACTCATTCACTCACTTAGATGATCATCAAATTATGAAGCACTTCCGGCCATCCTAGAATCGTGAAATTTAGCAGAATGCTAGATCCTGTGGTGCATACACTGGGAAAGGTCCAAAACTTGAGATTTTCCATTCACGAGGCGTGGTATCCGCCCACTTTTGAAAATGGGTGATTATTTATTTGGGTCACTTCCCATTGCCGTAGAACGTTGAAATTTGGTAGAGCGATCGGACTTGCAGTGTACGAAAGGAGAAATATTATCAAAAATTAAAAATTGTCCATTTAAGAGGCGTGGAATCTTCCCACTTAAAGTATAAATTGAAATTAATCTAACATCTGAATATCGTTTATAACTACATTATTTTGTAATACATATTGGAATTTGAAAACTTGAACCTTCTTAAAATAAGAACTTGGCGTACATTTAGATCTCATTACTTTTCGTGGCTAACTAGTTCCGAATCCAATTTTTGCTGTTCTATATAAGAGAACTTGGCTCTTTTTTTACATTTATGTTTTTGATGTGATAATTTAATTATATACGGAACAAATTGAACGCGGTTATGGTTCGCACTATGCCATTCAACTGTATCTACAACGAATTACGATGTCAGATGTCGACTTCTTTAAATGTGCTGACATAATTTATGGATCTTCTTCCTCATACAACCGGTTACAGTTTTTTGTCAAACTTCAGATCTTCAATGGTGGCTTTAAAATCCGTATAATCTGACTGCGATGTAGATTAGATTTTAGACCTTATAGGCTAAGTGCTTGAAACGCGTGAATTATCACGTATCCATATTTCACTTATCATTCTCATTCCATGTTATGACTAGTTTCAATTTAAACAAAAAAAAAACAACAACAAAAAACCTATTTCCACCTAATTTACCATGACTGTTATGTTGACTTAGCGATTGCAAAGTTATACCTATTTAAACTGCAGCGTTACCTACATAGATTGCCTTCGTATCTCAACATTCCCTCGTAATCTGTATCAGGTATTCGTATTTGTATTCGTTGTATACAAAAAAAACCAACCTATATTAAATAATCGATAAGATATCAATAGAAACAATGCTCTTGTCGAAGAACATTTATCTATTCATTTTTAAAACACGTCGATGGCGTTCGGCGATTATCCACTCGCACCTATTATATGGAATAGAAGACACAAAATGTGTATTTTATAGTTGGATAGCCAATACGGGCCAGTTAAATTTAAAATTCAATTTTCCAATCATCTGCGCTGTATCATATGTAGATATCTGCAATTCAATTTGCCGCCAAAAAAAAGTTTTTTCTCTCTACTTTACCAGAAAAAAATACCACTTCCGTGGAAGAAGCATTTCACTGAAATACCTATACCATCCGTCCGGTTGTACATATATTACTTATCGAAGAATGCAGGAAAATGGAAAGTTGATGCTTCTGCTGCTGCTACATTCAGGGGAAAATCTAAGCTAACTTAAGAGGCTGAAGATACAGCCAAGAGTCGCTGAAGAAGAAGAAGAAGCAGCAGCAACGATTACGTAACCTAAGATAGCCTACTAAACACCACAGAGTTTATCTATATGTTAAAGAACCGGTGATGGGGCGAAAGTATTTCGATGAGCAAACGATGCATATATTCAAAGTAGTATCCCCAGCGCATATATATAGTGATTAGGTGTAAAATTCTTCAGAGGATATACGGATTGCTTTGTTTTGGGTAGATTATCCCTGTGTGTCATCACTAGCTTCACTTGGGAATCTTAATTTTCTCACGTTTTCACTTTGTGTAGGTATGTAGAGAACTACATGGGCATTGGAGGAGGTCAGGTGCGGGCAGAACATACACGTCCTCTATTTTGCACAAACTTTGAAAGGTGGAAGCTTGTTAGGTGATAGGTGTGCTATGTTTTATTTGACCCAGTTTGTAGCTTCAGTATTATGGTGAAATTTCTGCCAAGCATTGGATAGCATGATTGAGTAGAAAGTAAAGTCAATAACTTCGAATGCACGTTTCCAGAACTCCGAATCCGCACATCTATACCGCACACATCGGAAAAAGGAAGTGAGCTGTCAGTGGTGCGACGAATTTTGCGTTCGCGTGAAATGAAAAGGAAATCAAATTGACGGTTGAATCAAGACAGATAAGAATATGAGTTGGGGACAGCGTTACCGTTGATAAATTTAGAAAAGTCGCAAGACAAAGGGCCACGGAGAAAAAAAAGGGCCATTTAAAGTAATAACTTCAAAACAAAAGTAAACATCACAAACAAAAAAGATATTGTACTGGTAATATTCTATTTATAAAAGTATAACAATTCTGTCGAATAAAACTTACCATAAAGAAAACATTAAACGTAAAATCAATTCCATAACATAACAAATCAATTCATT
Organism: Cheilosia soror; assembly: GCA_949372485.1. Taxonomy (NCBI): domain Eukaryota; kingdom Metazoa; phylum Arthropoda; class Insecta; order Diptera; family Syrphidae; genus Cheilosia; species Cheilosia soror. Next base: position 137,091,826 of record OX443561.1, on the reverse strand, counting down.
AAGCGGTGCAGGTTCTAATCCAAAATCTTCTGAATCATTCTCCGACCGCTCTGATCCCGATTCTGAAATTGGAGGCGCCGCATTGTTCGTTGAAGGAATCAACGAATGAAGTAGCTCACTATCAAAGGTTACGGTAGTGCCCCTTCCAAGTTCTCTAGTAAATGCACTTACCCTTCTTATACAGGAACAAACTCAGGCTGTTTTCGACCTCCCTCTGACTTCGGAACCAATTAACCAAAAAACTTCAAACTTGAAATATTTACCAAGCTCATTAAAAAGATCCACCTCACCAAATTTTATCTCTATAGCATTAGTGGTTTTCAACATACAGGACGTCAAAAATCGCAAAAACAGTAACTGACTGACTTACTCACTCACTTAGATGATGATCATCAAAATTATGAAGCACTTCCAGTCATCCTAGTATCATGAAATTTGGCAGAATGCTAGATCCTGTGGTGCATACACTGGGAAAAGTCCAAAAGTTGAGATTTTCCCTTCATTCCATTTTTTTTACATTAACCTCTTAAACTAAAAACTTGGCGGACATTTAGATCTCAATACTTTTCGTGGCTTTCGTAGTTACACATTTTTTTTTTATATAACAGAGCTTGGCTGTTTTTTGTTTGTTTTTGGTGTGATGTGTATCAATTGAGCCACTTCAGAGCAATGAATTTTCTTAAAAGTTTGAAAATTTAATATTTTTGTTGTTCCAAATTGTGAAAAAGGGCCAAAATCATTAAATTTTAGAAAAGTGGTATCATTGTGCCATGGTGGTAAAAAAAGTGCCAAATTGCAACTTTAGTCGCAAAACGGTCACGCTGGTTGGGGAAATATCAAGAACGATGGCTGACACATTTCGCATGACGATTCTATGACTAAATTTATTGGTAAATTGCTGCAACGGCTATAGTTTTTGACAATTTTTAATGAGTACCTACCTACAGCAAAAATTGTTTTGATATGCTGACGTCAGATTTTCTCCTCAAGTTGTTAATATGTGTGATCGATGGTCGATGGAAATCTTGAAAGACACCTTCCTTTTTATTTCTGAGTCGAAACTCATCGCGGAAAGACCAGTAATAAAAATATCTCCGCACAACTAAGTATGAGCAGATGGTGATGGATGAATTATAATAATTCATATCATTCTCAGTCACAATATAATTACTGGCGACGTGAATTTAGATGCAGGAAAAAGGGGTTAAGGGTACATGCGACCAATGTGCCTGCAGTTGTGCTGCGAATAATGCTTTGATTACAAAATAATTCTGGGTTGCACCAGTGCATAAAGTGACCAATTTGTGCATTTTTGAATGTTAATTGTTCGTGCCTATAATAATATTGTTTTGCTTATTTTTCGTTTTGTTATGTATAGGTAGTAAAATGAGCGAGAACGAAGGTAGCTATAGCGATAGCCGATTATAATGATGGTTTGGAATCCCCGATCGTGAACTTCCCCCCGATCGTGAACTCCGTTGGATCGCCAAATGTAGTCCGCTTTGTTCAGAAAGGACTACAAAAATCTGATTCCCAAAATTGACAGCTGCAAACATGTGGCTGCTGAACTGAATTTGAATGCGGTTAACGACGCTGGGTTCCGTTTTCTTGAAAACAAGTTTTTATGCTTATTTCCATTATGAACACTGAGCACACATTTTGTTTCTAGCTTAAAATGGCCTAAAACATATGTCAACAACTGTCTGGCAGGCGCCTGGAGCTAAAGTTTAATTATATTTACTCAGGGGTATTTAGTAGTAGATATAATATGTTTGTAGGGAACGATATACGTACCTACGTGTCACGTCCGAATATGTACAGTGACCGTCAAACACCAATGATCTTTTTAGTTTTCTTTAGGTCTTGACATAGGTTTGTAAAAAAAAGACCAACCATCTCCGAAAAAGTTTGACAGCTAAATACCAATAACAAAATGTATTTCATTTTGACAATATAAAATACTTTAAATAGGTACATTTAAAAAAAATATATATATATATATATTTTTCAAGTTGCAAACACAAATGAAAACCGCATTGGTGAGTGAACTTTTGACGCTCACTGTATATTTTTCCAAACTGATAGCACTGATAGTAGGCAATAGGCGAATACCTCGCAATTATATACATAAACCCAAAATCATTCGGGAACAAAACCAATTCGCCCGGAAATGAAATTGAGTGTGTTTGGGGAATATCACTCGGCTGTTAGACCAAACAGTGGGGACCATGGATGCTGTCTACGATGCTATGATCTGGTGGGGAAAAGATTCGGGATGATGAGCGATGGTATGTGGGAACAGGGGAGTGCATGCAAAGTGTCAAAATAATTTTCGCGCCTAGCTCTATATGAAAAAAGAAGTGGAGAGTTTAAAATACGGCACTGATCATTGAAAGGGACAGTTACTGGAAAACAAGAGAAGACTAGACTGCCGATATTACTTTGGCTGATGGATTTTTGGGAGATTCGTGCTTGGACTTCGCCAGTGTACGGAAGTTGGTTGCTCGTTCGTTTTGAGAGCTGTCGTTTTACTTTTTTTTGTGGCACGGAATATTCGCAGATGGCGAATAACGCAATTTTTACTTTTATTTTTATAACTCGAGCGGTCTTAAGATATTATATCCGCCCAGTATACGAACAATAAAGAACGTACTACTTAATTAAAAAGCTACTTTGCGTCAGAAAGTTATACGTTGCCAATTAATTTTGCACGACGCTGGGTTAATCTGCATCGGATTCTAACCCCTGTGATCGGCTGCGAGCGGCGTGTTGCGCAGGTTCAAAGCACCGCCTTGATCCTGGAGTTTTCTTTTTTTTTGTGTGGGCGAAAATACAATACGGCGTGCTAAGATAAGGTGTCATTACATCTCATATCGTTCTACGACCTCATATTACCGAGAGGTGACGGAGTCATATGATCTGAGGGTGTCTCATTCGCATACCTAATCCATAATTGTATCATCCAATTGCCTGCTGCTGCTTACCGCCACCAAAAGCAAACGTGGGTATTGCCCGAGTCAGTGTGTTCCGTACCAACGCTGAAACCGATTCCGATAACTCTCAGCTTCGTCGATTGTAACCCAGCGTGCCTCGCCATCAACAACCACGTGTGTCGCTAACGACCTCAAGCGTATATCGCCAACGACAAAGCGTTCTATCGCCAACGACAAAGCGTTCTATCGCCAACGTCCTCAAGTGTACCATCGTCCATCGCCATCAACCCGAGCGTGCCATCACCAAAGATCTCCAGCAAAGTCTGCACGGCAGAAGAAACATCCCACCTGTAAAACACCTGTAGCCCCGATCTCAAGACACGGACTTCGGCTATATCGCCCCAGCCCTCCATTCCTCCGCCTTATTCGTTCAATCTCAACTCCGTATTCATTCATTCACTCAGCTAAGTATCTTATCATTTAGTTCAAATAATCTTAATTTGTAAAGTTCGCTATATGTGCCTTATGTATATCGCTTTTTATCTTTGTTAAGCGAAAGAACAAAAAGATCATTGAAAGCATATAGCTTCAAAATTTAAACACCGAACAAAAATATCATCACTCATCGCATGCCTAGAAACACAAAAAAAAAAATATATATCGCAAAAGAAAACCACATCTACCTCGGGCTGGAGAAATTGTGCACAAGGTCACCACACCCCTGGACATCGCTGCGATCAAAAGCAAAAAAAAACATACCTTCATTTTCGGTAAGTGAATGCATGCATGACATACATATAATATATATTGCGAACTGTTTTTTTTTTATTTTGTTTTTATTTAGAGATAACTTAGCTATTCACTATAAACTTGTAATTGCCCATAAATGATTGAACAGGTTCATTATATTCACCTTCAGTGAATTTGATTTATTCCAAAAGTTTAAATTTTTAGTAGTCTCTTAAATGAACTAGTGCATGTTTTCGATATCATGCGTATTTTTTATTTTGTTTCATATTATTTTGCTTGTACCCGAATCGAATTATAAGTGAATGTAAGCTGAAGAGAGTGCTCGCTAGGAGTATTTTGTTTCGTTCTCTCTTAAAAGTGAAATCTATTGGCTATCGAAGTTCGGTGGATTTATATTTTTATTAGATTTGAGTCTTAATATTATCATTATTATTTGCTAGGAAAATGATCACAACAACAAAAGTAAACGAAAGGCGAGTGGAAAGGAAAGAGACGCTGTGAAGAGAAAAGAAATACATAGCATAACAATTAAAACTAGGCCTAATATAGTATAGAGATTAATTATGAAATAAAATTATGAATTTTAAGTAAATTATTTTTATTTGGTGGATGGGACTGCTACATTAAGCGGTTAAAATGTATTAGAGTAGGGAGAAGGGGTTTCAAATAAGGGGCTATCACTAGATTTGAGTGCGTGGTAGCTAAGGTTGCCTTCATGGGATTTTAGACCCAGTTAGGCTCGGGGTGGGCAAACTCAGAGAGCTTATAACATCTTTTGCTCTCCTCCTACTTGTGAAATTCTGACGTGAGGTAGGGATGAAAATTTTGGAAAAATCGCGCCTCTCTTTAAACATTTATTTTAGAGACCTCCATCAACTCTAAGGCATGGAATACGTGACATCGTTCGCAGGTACCATAACAAGAACCAACCCCAATCCGACGAGCTAGGACAGGTAGGAGCTAGCATGCCTTCGTTTTGGAACCTCGGACACCCTTCCCTCGTAGCTGCCCGGATTGACTTATTGAATCCTGTAGTCGTAGGTCATAAGGGTAGCATTTGCGTGGGAAGGTTCTTTTTTTTTGGGATCTCGGTCGTTATAACGGCTTATAGGCAAATTAGATTTCCAAGGAATTCCGTTACAGGTGGCGCCCAACGTGGGGCCCGATTTTGTCAAGTTTTTGTCCTGTTTTTATATCGTTATATAATTGCGTTTTATGGTTATCCCGATTTTTTTTGCTGAGCTGTCTCTTACCGTGTTTTTGTTAGATAGTCAGGTATCGGTACTCAGATCCTCTCGGAGCTTGTCCTGTATATGGATGCTAGTATCCGTTGCGGCTGGTGCATAGTTAACGAGATCTTGAGTATCAGTACACCTATGAATTGAACATTTCGAATTCAACATCCGGTAAATGTATTTATCTACATTGAAACGTTAGTGCGAGTTGTACTGATTCAATTTTATGATTGGAGTAAGAGATAGGGGCTGATGGTGTGCATGTCCGGTAATTGAGGTGCCGAACCCTCAGTTACGTCCGCTGCAGTGCTTCCCGATTCCCCGATTTTCTATTATCCTTGTACAGCTAACGAAACCGAACAAGCGATGGATTGACTACGATATTGTCCTGAGCTAGGCCTTAAACCTGGCCTTATCAGTTGCGCTTTGTCAGAAATTCTTTCCATAGAGAAAAACTCAATCAGCAGAGAATCCTTTTAACGCATTCGTCAAACTGTTAGATTTCACAGTGGGATATACAAAAAAAAAAAAAATAATAATTTTTTGTGGTATTATTATCAACACATTCCCGCTAAAATAGTCGGTCTCATCCACCAAACAAGTTATGAAATACTTAGTTAACAAATTCAACACTTTTGCATTTTTGGTATCTAAATACTTAGGTATCTAAATAATTTTTCTAAGGATATTACCTTTTTATTTCTTTAGTTTAGTTCTCATAAAGTCATTAACTTCCATGAAATATACGAACAATATTTAAATTTTGTTTTCTCATTTAGTTATCCGAGTTAATTTACCCTTAGTTAATCAGATAAGTTTATTAAATTCTTTTTGTAGGAGAATCTTTACATAAGGCAATTTAGTTTTAAACATTCTTTCACTCCCCCTCACTTGAATTATTTTTGTCCCTGTGCCGGTTGATTATTTTCGGAGTAAATTGATAAATCTTTTGAATCAAATAAAGGAAGCTATGTCCCAAAAGTCTAAGAAATCAAGACCGCCGAAGGGCCTTTTCAGCGCAAATCAGAGAAGATATTTACTGCGTAGCCTTGGAAACGCCTCACTTTTTGGGGACAGTTCCAACCTAACCATGCCAGAACTTCATACTGGTAACCCCAATCCAGAGTCACAGTTGACTGAAGGAGCAGCCTATGTTGCAACAAACGACCATTTAGACCGGCCGCCCGTCGCCGAAAACCGTACGAACGCTTCACCAAGGGGAAATACTTCCGATTGTCCGCCAACTCAGACCCAAACCCCTAATCCGCATGCGGCTGGAGAGTCTAGCGACGAAGAACGTTTTACGGATTATATCCGAGATGTCGTTACTGCGACGGTAGGGCTGAATAGAGCTGAAGATTTCCGGGTCTTACGAGAGGAAATGGAAAGAGACCGAACTTGCCTGCGTAATGAAGTTGCCTCCATCGTTCGGGAAACTCTAGCAGCTACAACTCCCGAAGTTCGGCCCAATCCAGTGCATAACAGACCTATGCAAAATTCCCTTCCCGGCTATTCTCCTCCGCCACAGGCACCGCCTCTTCCGTACCGCTCGCAAAATATTCCCTTAGGTCCCCCACCTGCACTAGGGCGCAGTGACAATGCGGACGATTTCCTCAGCCGTCTAGACAACCTGCATCTTGATGACGCCTCCACAGGTCCGCGTGTGCAGCGATCCTCACGTTCCATATCCCGAGCACACGATTTTCATAAGTGGGGTATCACGTTTGATAACCGTAATATGGCTGTGGATGACTTCTTGTTTCGACTGGATCGTCTGAAATTGTGCCACGAGGCCAGCTGGGAGGACATTTCCATGAACTTCCATCAGTTTATCAGTGGTCAAGTTGAGAGCTGGTATTGGGTCTATCTAAAAGCCAACCCTACAGTAAGCTGGATCACCCTCCGCTTGGCTCTGATAGAGCAATTTCGAAGCCTTGAGAGTGATTCCGAGTTATCTCGAAAGTTGTACGATCGACATCAGCTTCCGTCGGAATCTTTCGACGATTTTTATACTGCAATTCAGCAGTTAAATAGTCGACTTCGAGTGCCCAAGCCAGATAGAGAGATCATTGAGCTTATCAAACAGAATGTTCGAACTCGTATTGGAGAATTACTTTTAACGTTCCAGACCAGTAGTTTACCAGAAATGGTCTATGTATGTAGGAACACGGAAAAATATCTCTCCGACCATGATCACAGGAAACGCAATAATGTGCTCGTTCCTCCCTTACGTAGACACATCTCCGAAGTCTCCGAAGTAGAGGTAGAAAGTCAAGAAAGAGCCGCCGACCACTTTTCCAACGTAGAGTCCATACAGCATAGCAGAGATACTCGCAGATTTATCTGCTGGAACTGCAAAGCAATTGGCCATTCATTTTTTGACTGTCCGGATCCTCAGAGGCATTTATTTTGCTACAAATGTGGCCGGGAAGAAACAACCACTCCCCAGTGCCCGCAGTGTCAGGGAAACGGGAGGAGGGGCAATTTGGCTCCCATGAGAAATTGCTCACGAGAGATGGACCCGGGGAGCCAATCTTAGATATAACCACTTCAACTTACCCTAACATCTATCCTGCAAAGACTCAATCTACATCACAATCTGTTAACCACAAATTTGAAATCCTTAAACGTGACCACAATTGCTCCAAATCATTTTCATTCCAAGAACCCATCAACAAGATTGGCTCTGCAGCAAAGCCAACCTTGCACGAACGCTTACAAAACTACCACGCTATTCGAAATAGAATTTTTGGCTATCCTAACCGCCCGCAATCTCCAAAAATATTGACTCTGCGTCAAAAGTTTAAAACGAAAAAACGTATGTACAAAGCCATAGAAGCCACAATTCTTGGTACCTCCTCCGAAGATCCTCGGCCATATGCTACGGTTTCCATCTGTGGAGAGCGTCTGTTAGGTCTCCTGGACAGTGGTGCCAGTATTAGTTGTTTGGGGGAAGGGGCCCTTGATTGGCTAAAAAGGCACAATATCGATTATTCAACATTTTCATCTGGGGTCAAGACAGCAGACGGGAAGAGTCAGCCGATTATAGGAAAGTTTATAGCCGACGTTTCATACAAAAATATCACCAAACAAATTGTCTTTTTCGTCGTACCATCTCTGCGCCAGCCCTTATATTTGGGCATAGATTTTTGGAAAGAGTTCAATATAGCACCTCAGCTTATCTCTGAACTTTCTCGAGACCCATTCATTCGGGAACATGATCCAAACGCGCACGATTTATCCGAGGAGGAGTCCAGAAAGCTACAAGAAGCCGTTAGCCTGTTTCCTTCCTTTGCCACTATTGGCCTTGGAAAAACAAGGCTGGAGGAACACATCATCGACACGGGGGAAGCCGAGCCCATTAAACAGCGTCATTATCCTCTCTCTCCCGCGGTGCAGAAACTGATATATGAGGAACTTGATCGCATGCTTAAAATGGGAGTAATTGAAGAAAGCTCCAGCGCATGGAGCTCTCCGGTAGTCCTGATACGTAAACCTGGTAAAAACAGATTATGTTTGGACTATCGGAAGGTTAATCAAGTAACTAAAAAAGATGCGTATCCGCTTCCTCATATAGAGGGATTGCTAGGGCGTCTGTCAGATACACACTTTATTTCTAGTGTGGATCTGAAGAATGCCTTTTGGCAGATCCCGCTGGAGAGAGGGTCTAGGGAGAAGACTGCGTTTACGGTGCCCGGCAGACCTTTGTATCAGTTCAACGTAATGCCCTTTGGCCTATGCAATGCGCCGCAGCGCATGTGCAGGTTGATGGACAAAGTGGTACCACATGAACTTAGAGAAAATATCTTTGTCTATCTGGACGACTTACTTATTATTTCGCGCACGTTTGAGGAGCATGTAGAAATGCTTAAGGTAGTAGCGAGGAAGTTGAGGGATGCAGGACTTTCAATTAATGTGCAAAAATCTAAATTCTGCTTTAAAGAGCTTCGATATCTGGGCTTCATTGTGGGAGAAGGGTGTTTAAGGACTGATCCGACAAAAATATCCGCTATAAATGACTTCCCGGTTCCCACCACAGCGCGTCAAGTAAGGAGATTCCTAGGGCTCGCAGGATGGTATAGAAGGTTTGCCAAGGACTTCTCGTCATTGGCTACTCCCCTGACAGATACCTTGAGGAAGGGTAAGAAATTCGCATTTGATGAAAGTGCTGTAGAAGCGTTTAACCGCATTAAAACCACATTAACCTCAGCACCGATTCTTATCAATCCGGATTTTTCAAAAGAATTTTTGATACTTTGTGATGCGTCTGCAACGGGAATCGGGTGCGTGTTGGCGCAGGCCGACGTTAACGGGGTCGAACGCCCTATATACTATTATTCCCATAAGCTGAACGCAGCCCAAAGAAATTATAGTGTGACTGAGCGCGAATGCCTTGCTGCTGTCATGGGAGTCAAGAAGTTTAGAGCTTATGTGGAGGGACAGCCTTTCAAAGTCATCACCGACCATGCGAGCTTAAGGTGGCTGATGAATCAGAAAGATTTGAGTGGCAGGTTAGCTCGTTGGAGCCTCAAGCTTCAAGGGTTTAATTTTTCTATAGAACATCGTAAAGGTTCTCAGAACGTTGTCCCGGATGCCCTGTCCCGGGTTTACGAGGTAGACTCTCTGGATGTGGGTGATTCGATGAAAACTAGCATTTCGGACGTACTGCACGTAAACCTTCAAGACCCCAGTTTTAAATCGCCAGAATACCAGAAGATCATTGACAACATCAACCAACACCGAGACCAACTACCTGACCTTCAAGTTTCTAACGAGTTCGTTTACAAGAAGGTTAAGCCCAGCACCGGAAATCCGCTGGAAGATGATCTATCCTGGAAACTTTGGGTTCCCAGAGAGCTGACCAAACACCTAATTTCTCTGGCACATGAGCCACCTCGAGCTTCGCACGGTGGTATCGCCAAAACCCTGTACCGTTTACGTCAACAATTTTTCTGGCCTCAAATGGCAGCGCAAGTCAAAGACTTCCTTGGCAAATGCGAAACCTGCAAATCAGCAAAGGCTCCAAACACTGTCCTGCGTCCGCCTATGGGAAGGGCGTTTGAAGTGGAACGACCCTTTCAGTTTCTCTACCTAGATTTTCTTGGTCCATACCCCCGTTCCAAAAGAGGCAATACGCACATAATAATCGCCTTAGACCAACTCACAAAATTCGTCATAATAGAACCCATTAAGGCCGCTACTACCGCTCTTACCGTTAAATTTCTGCAACACAACATTTATAATATTTTTGGTGTTCCGGAGTCCATTTTAACAGACAATGGAAAGCAATTCACTAGCCGAGAGTTTGCCAAACATATGACCTCATATGGCTGTAAGCATGTGAAAACCGCCTATTATTCTCCACAAGCAAATGCTAGTGAGCGAGTGAATCGTTCGATTTTAGCCGCAATCAGATCCTATATCGACGCTGATCAAAGAGACTGGGACTTACATCTCCATACTATAGCTTGCGCGCTTCGTACCTCGGTTCATTCGGCCATCGGTATGTCACCGTATGAGGCCTTGTTCGGACAAAAAATGGTTGAGCATGGATCAGACTACAAGCTCTTAAAAGCCCTGGGTGGACTGAATAACTCCGAGATTACCATCCTGTCCAAACCCTCCAAAATGAATATACTCCATACCTACCTTAAAGAGTCATTAGCTACCGCGCACAAGGAATATGAAAAAGTATACAATACCCGTAGCAAAACATTAAAATACTCAGTAGGAGACGTCGTATTTCGTAGGAATTTTATTTTAAGTGATTCCTCCAAAAGAATCAATTCAAAACTGTGCCCAAAGTTTATTAAAATGGTAGTACGTAAGGTGATAGGAAATAATTTGTATGAACTCGAAGACTTGCAGGGAAAATCCGTAGGAGTATATCATTGTAAAGATATAAGGAGATGAACCACTTCAGTTAGCATTCGCCAGGCTAGCTCAGTGGGTGCATGAGACACCAAAGATTTATAGTTGGCTTTGCTCAGAAGCAGTCGTTCCTTTTCTTCTTCCTTTCATTCGCTGGCGTTCACGAAAAGAATAAGTTTTGTAGGGAACGATATACGTACCTACGTGTCACGTCCGAATATGTACAGTGACCGTCAAACACCAATGATCTTTTTAGTTTTCTTTAGGTCTTGACATAAAAATAAAAAATAAATAAATAGGTGGCGCAACAGGCGGGTGACACCCAAGGCCTAGCTTCTCGCAACCATTCGTTTTGTGTGAGTTTCTATTTTTGGGACGAATGGAAGGGACCTACAATTTTATGCCGATTCCGAACGGCTGAATTGAGAAACTTTTTCATGACAGTCATACTCTCGGATGTTTGTCAGACGTTCGCGAGAGGTGGCGCAGTAGAAAAAAACTTTAAGATGTAATTTTGGGTTTTTCCGGCGATCGAACCTGGGATCCCTCGCACAGTAGTCCAGCACACTAACCACTGCGCTACTGCGCCCAGGTCTTGACATAGGTTTGTAAAAAAAGACCAACCATCTCCGAAAAAGTTTGACAGCTAAATACCAATAACAAAATGTATTTCATTTTGACAATATAAAATACTTTAAATAGGTACATTTAAAAAAAATATATATATATATATATTTTTCAAGTTGCAAACACAAATGAAAACCGCATTGGTGAGTGAACTTTTGACGCTCACTGTATATTTTTCCAAACTGATAGCACTGATAGTAGGCAATAGGCGAATACCTCGCAATTATATACATAAACCCAAAATCATTCGGGAACAAAACCAATTCGCCCGGAAATGAAATTGAGTGTGTTTGGGGAATATCACTCGGCTGTTAGACCAAACAGTGGGGACCATGGATGCTGTCTACGATGCTATGATCTGGTGGGGAAAAGATTCGGGATGATGAGCGATGGTATGTGGGAACAGGGGAGTGCATGCAAAGTGTCAAAATAATTTTCGCGCCTAGCTCTATATGAAAAAAGAAGTGGAGAGTTTAAAATACGGCACTGATCATTGAAAGGGACAGTTACTGGAAAACAAGAGAAGACTAGACTGCCGATATTACTTTGGCTGATGGATTTTTGGGAGATTCGTGCTTGGACTTCGCCAGTGTACGGAAGTTGGTTGCTCGTTCGTTTTGAGAGCTGTCGTTTTACTTTTTTTTGTGGCACGGAATATTCGCAGATGGCGAATAACGCAATTTTTACTTTTATTTTTATAACTCGAGCGGTCTTAAGATATTATATCCGCCCAGTATACGAACAATAAAGAACGTACTACTTAATTAAAAAGCTACTTTGCGTCAGAAAGTTATACGTTGCCAATTAATTTTGCACGACGCTGGGTTAATCTGCATCGGATTCTAACCCCTGTGATCGGCTGCGAGCGGCGTGTTGCGCAGGTTCAAAGCACCGCCTTGATCCTGGAGTTTTCTTTTTTTTTGTGTGGGCGAAAATACAATACGGCGTGCTAAGATAAGGTGTCATTACATCTCATATCGTTCTACGACCTCATATTACCGAGAGGTGACGGAGTCATATGATCTGAGGGTGTCTCATTCGCATACCTAATCCATCATTGTATCATCCAATTGCCTGCTGCTGCTTACCGCCACCAAAAGCAAACGTGGGTATTGCCCGAGTCAGTGTGTTCCGTACCAACGCTGAAACCGATTCCGATAACTCTCAGCTTCGTCGATTGTAACCCAGCGTGCCTCGCCATCAACAACCACGTGTGTCGCTAACGACCTCAAGCGTATATCGCCAACGACAAAGCGTTCTATCGCCAACGACAAAGCGTTCTATCGCCAACGTCCTCAAGTGTACCATCGTCCATCGCCATCAACCCGAGCGTGCCATCACCAAAGATCTCCAGCAAAGTCTGCACGGCAGAAGAAACATCCCACCTGTAAAACACCTGTAGCCCCGATCTCAAGACACGGACTTCGGCTATATCGCCCCAGCCCTCCATTCCTCCGCCTTATTCGTTCAATCTCAACTCCGTATTCATTCATTCACTCAGCTAAGTATCTTATCATTTAGTTCAAATAATCTTAATTTGTAAAGTTCGCTATATGTGCCTTATGTATATCGCTTTTTATCTTTGTTAAGCGAAAGAACAAAAAGATCATTGAAAGCATATAGCTTCAAAATTTAAACACCGAACAAAAATATCATCACTCATCGCATGCCTAGAAACACAAAAAAAAAAATATATATCGCAAAAGAAAACCACATCTACCTCGGGCTGGAGAAATTGTGCACAAGGTCACCACACCCCTGGACATCGCTGCGATCAAAAGCAAAAAAAAACATACCTTCATTTTCGGTAAGTGAATGCATGCATGACATACATATAATATATATTGCGAACTGTTTTTTTTTTATTTTGTTTTTATTTAGAGATAACTTAGCTATTCACTATAAACTTGTAATTGCCCATAAATGATTGAACAGGTTCATTATATTCACCTTCAGTGAATTTGATTTATTCCAAAAGTTTAAATTTTTAGTAGTCTCTTAAATGAACTAGTGCATGTTTTCGATATCATGCGTATTTTTTATTTTGTTTCATATTATTTTGCTTGTACCCGAATCGAATTATAAGTGAATGTAAGCTGAAGAGAGTGCTCGCTAGGAGTATTTTGTTTCGTTCTCTCTTAAAAGTGAAATCTATTGGCTATCGAAGTTCGGTGGATTTATATTTTTATTAGATTTGAGTCTTAATATTATCATTATTATTTGCTAGGAAAATGATCACAACAACAAAAGTAAACGAAAGGCGAGTGGAAAGGAAAGAGACGCTGTGAAGAGAAAAGAAATACATAGCATAACAATTAAAACTAGGCCTAATATAGTATAGAGATTAATTATGAAATAAAATTATGAATTTTAAGTAAATTATTTTTATTTGGTGGATGGGACTGCTACATTAAGCGGTTAAAATGTATTAGAGTAGGGAGAAGGGGTTTCAAATAAGGGGCTATCACTAGATTTGAGTGCGTGGTAGCTAAGGTTGCCTTCATGGGATTTTAGACCCAGTTAGGCTCGGGGTGGGCAAACTCAGAGAGCTTATAACATCTTTTGCTCTCCTCCTACTTGTGAAATTCTGACGTGAGGTAGGGATGAAAATTTTGGAAAAATCGCGCCTCTCTTTAAACATTTATTTTAGAGACCTCCATCAACTCTAAGGCATGGAATACGTGACATCGTTCGCAGGTACCATAACAAGAACCAACCCCAATCCGACGAGCTAGGACAGGTAGGAGCTAGCATGCCTTCGTTTTGGAACCTCGGACACCCTTCCCTCGTAGCTGCCCGGATTGACTTATTGAATCCTGTAGTCGTAGGTCATAAGGGTAGCATTTGCGTGGGAAGGTTCTTTTTTTTTGGGATCTCGGTCGTTATAACGGCTTATAGGCAAATTAGATTTCCAAGGAATTCCGTTACATGTTCAGTCATTAAAAATATGTACATGCACTTTCTGTGAAAATTGAAAATTTTAAAAGTAAAAAAAAAAAAATAGAACATAAAAATTCCGCAGAAAAATTATTTTACAGTAAATTTAAGTAATTTTAAAAAAATAAAAAAATAAATAAATTTGGTGTTCATAATCGAGACCTGAGACCAAAACCTTCCTCCCCACGACGCATCAACCACTTTTTTGTCCGCACATCACGGCGCTTTTGTGGTGGCCGATAAAATTGCCATTTCAGAAGCTCTTTTTAACATTTTAAACTAATCAAAAAATTGCACAAATACTCAAAAACTAGTTTTCTTTATTTTTCGAACTATTGCAGATTCCAGCCGACAGAAAAATGGCACTTACTTCATCCGTGTCACCCATATCTATCATTGTCAATCGTATCAATCGTATCAATCGTGTCACTGTGTCATCCTGTGTAATCGCCTTTCAATCGCCGGTCGGTCACTCGCCAAGTCATTCACCTCTCACAGCAAAAAAAAGAGACCATGTTATCGATTTTGGAACACGCATGAACACACGATTGACATTGTGCGATCGGGTGTCAATTGGGGTTGACATGTATACTGGCAGCTTTAGCATACAAAACGGAGGCCATATCTTTTAAAAATCTTGGAAACAGCTGTTTTTACCCACTTTTGGTGCCAAATGAATACAATTGAACGCAAATCGGTGTAAAAGAGTGCAAATTCTAAAACTATGTTTTTGCATTCATTTTTCCAAACCTCAAAATAAATTCATTGAATTCAATCACACAACTAAATTCATTTTGAATACTTTTTAAATTCATCATTCTTTCACAAACCAGTTATCTACTGATGTCCCATTCCAATCTACAGGTCATTTCAATATGATGATGATGACGAGATTACCAATTTAGATGCAACGAACAAGGTGTCACTTTTAAGGTAGATTCTCCATGCAATGATTTTATAATGACCTGCTTCCCTTTATCCGATTAAATTAATCTACGCTATGCGCCAAAATAAAATGAAAGCAAAACAATTCCAGTTGCACGGTTAACGTTCTAATAATACCTGTTGTGACCGTCTGTCTATAACCCACATTCAAAGTAGTTCAAAGGTTTTCACTATCGACACTCTAACCCCCCGCTGATCCAAATTACTCAAGGAATTAGACCCGCTTTACAGTAAAAGCTGGTTATAAATAATCCCCAATGTGAACCCCCTATACCAAAGACCTTCCACCGATTTATCCCCTACCTAAACCAATTAACAACTTCTGGTCTGGCATTCAATGTAAAAATATTCTCAATACTCCACAATGACATCATACACATGCATGCATACGCATATTGCAATGCATCCGCTGTTAACTTATATTAATGCAAATGAACTCGAACTTCCTTCTCGCTGTGCTCCCGCAAAAGGCGACAATGGCTAAAACAACTAAATTAATGTTAATGAATGTCAACTTAATTGTTTTACTTAATTAGCTCGCTTGATATTCCATTTCTGAAAAATTCGGTCAATACCCTTTTTATAGCTACAGCAGTTAACCCCGATGTATCACGTGTTAAATCCCTCGCACCAATACAGGTATACTGCAGCACAGCATCCGAATGGCATTTTCACTGACAACAAGGTTCTGAATGAAAATGTCAAGTTCAACCTCATCTTACTGAAGTGACGGTTTGTTTTTGCTGTTTAAACTGAAACAATTGAAACACTTTGTCGTTCAAGTTAAAGTCAACAAAAAAAATGTGTAACACTCCCTAAACGTAAATTACAAAGCTAAAAGAAGTTTAAATATGAATGATCAACATTCAGTGTTTTATCTATGTAAAGATTTTTCTTTTTTTCTGTTCTGTTTTTTTGTAGTTTTTTTTTTTCTTCCGTTTTCTATCATCGTGCTCGACTTCATCATCTTTGTCATCATCATCAACCCATAGAACAAACTTTTAATGATGATAATAAATTATTGTTCTTTGGTTTTTATCAACGGATTTAGGAAGATGTCGTTTGGGTGTAGGCTATATTTGCTCGTATATAACAATAGAGACGATGTTATCGGTAGAAGCTATCGTGTGTTGGGCGCGGTTGTAGTGTAAAAAAGTGTAATCTCAACTTTAGCCTCACGGACCCTTTTTTGCTGGCGTTCCAGCAGTTGAACACATTTGAGGCGATAACGTTGTATAGCCTGCGTTTTGTGTAATCTTATCAATTCAGCCTTCCACTTGATTGTGTTCATTCATTGTGTTTGTGGGTCTGTGTATGTGTATTTATTTGGCCATTTTATGATATTTATTTGACACAAAAGTTGTTAACAGCGAGAGATATGTATCAAGGAATTCAAGTTGTATTTATTGACAAACTAATACTGGGATTACAGTCTTCGCCTATCTGAGTAGGTACATGGAAATATATAGAAGAAATTTTTCTATCTTTACCTGAAACAATATTTAATCCGGAGCCATTTTTTACTCCAAATTAGTTACTCAATTGATAAGTTCTGTCCTAAATGCAAAAGATACGTTCAAAAAATCGATACCAGGATGTGGATGTAGTCCAAAAGGCCATAAGCTAAAATTGGATCGGTTATGTTATGCCAACGGAATCTTTGAATTCCTGAGGCCAGGTTTAAGACACAATGAAGGCCGAACCTCAGTTTTAAAGACCAACGATAAATGGGTGCTACAAGAACACAACAAGTCTTACAAGAGTGGTGATAAGATCAACTTGCTCAAGTCTCAAGTCCGAAGCCGGGAAAAATACGAAATAGATTTATAGGTTCTTCCAATGCACCACTTCTCAAACATCCGGATAGAATTGTAGGTTCCTTGCCCTTCCATTCGGCACAAAAATAAAAGCTCATATAAACTAGTGGTTATGAGAACCTAAACCTAGGGTGCCTATATCATAAGGATCTATTGCGCCTCACCAAGCTTACTTTTTTTGACTACTATGTAAATGAGAGTGAGTCGGGTAATAGCACGACAGCATAAGGTAAGCCAGGTTTTTACATTTGTGAAAAATCCAGTAAAAAATAGGTGACAGCTTTGTCTAAAATTAATTAATCTCATAAATTCACAAAAAATTGTCAAAACGAAAAAGCCCGCGGTGGTAGAGATAGCCTGTTGTTGGAATTTATTAAGATTCCTAAATCGAAATCTTTTTAAAACACTGTCGTACTACCTACCTACTGCAAAAGGGGCCGCATGAGAAACAATTTTTTTCAAAAAAGCTATAGTAGTAAGATATCATTCATAAAGTGTTTATTTTATTAAAAAATAATTGAAAGAAAGAACTGTCAAAAATTAGCATACTGTGACAAGTATAAAATATGGTATTGTTCTTATGTGATCATCTCCGATTCCATAGATGTAGAAACCACGCCAAAACACACCACGATCAAACCATCAGCAGCAGCCAATCATCATCAGTTGCATCATTCTATTTCAAATATGGATAACATAACAAGTTATCAAAAACATATATAAAAAGCCGAACAAACTCTTCAGGAGACACTGATTGTCTGGAACTTATATGTCAGATAAACTTAAAATGTTGGTTTCAAAGGTTTGGGATAGTGATATATGACAGAAAAAGTCTCGGATAGTCTTCTGTTAAATTTAGATTCTTCATCTGGAATATAAACAAAATATTTATATGAAGTGGCATATTACACGGCCCCATAGGAACAGAGTACATAATTTCAAATTATTTTGAGAAACCCACGACGATGAAGATTCAATAAATAATGTTCCAAAGTTAAAAAAAAAAAATTAACAAAAATTTTTAGTAACAAGTATTTAACTCCGAATTGCAAAACAGTTATCAAATGTGTATAAAGTTTTTTTTTACAAAAAAGGGTAAATAAGTGTTAGAATTTCAAAGCGAATACTGATATTAGTAAAAATATCATGGATCAATGTAAAAAGTCGAAAGATTTTCAGTAACTGTGTCAGCATATATACAAGTTATAATCGCTGACTGTATTACTATAGGTCTTGTTTTATTTATTTATATTGTTCATTCAAGATTAACACTCGCAAATCACTTAAATGTTATTTTTTTTTCTTAAAGTTTATCGCTATTAAATAAACAAAGTACGAGTATGCGAATAAGTGCTATTGCACGATAAATTCTTATTAATATTCTTTGTGATACCGATACGAGTAAATGTGGAATTTTGGGTTTTTCTTTTTTACTTGTTTAGTCCTTTTTTACTGATATAAATTTGAACGATAAACGAATTAAATTTCTGATGTCATGTACTACTTTGGAATTTTATTAGTCACATTAAATTTCTTTGGTTAGGCTACGTTAGGCTGCTTAATTACCTACTGTTCGGTGGAGATTAGGCAAAGTTTTTGTTAATCAAATTTTGATGTGAAATCAACAGTTATGGAATATTTTAATTAATTACGACTTTAAGAATTTATGACCTTACATTATTTTAAATTCTTGCCCCATTGCGGTCGAAAATGAAATGTACAAACAAATATAATCAAATTAAATCCATTTTGAGTACCGGTTTAGTAAATTGCCTACATTTTGCATATTTAAGAAAAACCAATTAGTGATACCAATAAGTTCATAACCTACAAATATCCAATCAACGGTATATAGATTTTTTTTTTATTACAGAATGCTTTAAGTTCGCACAAGTTTAAATTAATATATTCAATATACAATGTACCTATATACAAGACACAGGTTAGAATAAACAATATGTATTTACAGTTTTGATTTATTAGTTATTCTAGCCTTAAGTCCTTAAGTTTCTTACCTTAAATCACAAAAAAATGTATTATTTAATATTTGAAATGATTTAGGTGAAAAGGATCATACAAACTCTATAACTATCATCAGCCAGTGACTTAAGGAATGTTCGAGAAAAAATCCGGAAAGAGAAACTAGGCTTGACAATTTTTAATGCTGAAAGAAACGCATTATGCTTAACATTTTTTTAAACTACTATTATATCTATCTACACTTTATTAGGCCGCGCTAAATAGTTATCTTGGGCTAATTTTTTGACACTTATGAAGAGTTTGAAAGAAGTTCACCAAACTGCAATTTTAATAAAAACAGAGATTTATTGAATGTTACGATATTAATTTATTCAAATTCGATGTCTTATTTCCTCTTGAATATTCTAGCAAAACTTAAGCAAAAGAAAATGTAAAAAATTAGCCTATAATAGGATAGTTTATTATCTTGCTCCAGGACCAGGATAAATGCTCTATAGCTGGAGATTCGTTTTCCACCACGATAGAAAATTATCCGAAGATAATATTATTTCAGTTAACACGCGCCCTAAGATCAAATAATTTATAAGTTATTTACTTATTTGTAATGAGTAATAATGAGCATGCAATAAAAATTTAACGGGCGATGTCATATTTCAGTATTGTCAGACCGCAAAAATGTTTCCGGATTTTTAAGTAGAAACCTTTAGACGCAAAAATTCAAAATCTTTAAATCATTCCATTTTGGGTGTCAGTTTACAGGTAAAATGTAAGTGAAAGAAATTGTTTTTCTATTTTGGGCCACTTAAAAAAAATTAATAAATAGGTGGCGCAACAGGCGGTAGACACCCTTGGCCCAGCTTCTCGCAACCATTCGTTTTGTGTGAGTTTCTATTTTTGGGACGAATGGAAGGGACCTACACCTACAATTTTATGCCGAGTCCGAACGGCTGAATTGCGAAGCTTTTTCAGGACAGCCATACTCTCGGATGTTTGTCAGACGTTCGCGAGAGGTGGCGCAGTAGAAAAAATCTTAAGATGTAATTTGTGTTTTTCTGGGGATCGAACACTAACCACTGCGCTACTGCGCCCACATTTTGAGCAACTTAAACTTGGTTTTTCAGCAAATTCATCAGAACCAAAGTCCATTCGAGTTAAAGTTTTCAATGCGAGAAACTTTGACGTTTGAGATATTTGGCAGCAATTTAGGTTATGTAAGGTTGAATAGGGTGTGAGTTCATCACAGTGGGCTAGGTAGGCACCTAAGCCAATTCGCCAAGGAATTAATTTCCCTACAAAACCTAAAAAATTTTAAAATTTTGTTTGTGAAACCAACCTCCTCTAAATTGTCGAAGAAGTGTCTTCCCAGGTGTTTCCTCTATACCTACCGAGCAATAGCTTGACATTCACAACTAAACTGCTTCCTTAGAAGACAGTGGCCGGAGAGTATCACTTCACCATTGCCATTCGTAGCTTTGATCGGCTGAGCTTTAATAATTCTAAAGATTTTTTCCGATCTAGCTTAGGCCACAGAGCCTTTGAGACCCTCTCTACTATATCCGACCATCTTTGGTCTGCCCGATTTTTAATTTTCTCAAGAATAATTCTCTTGATCACGGCTATTGGTGGTCTTTCTGCCCTCGATAGTTTCAATTTGTGGAAGCTCTGCTCCGTTTTTGGCCAGAAAGTCAGTCCTTTCGTTACCCTCAATATTACAGTGTTCACTGTCCGGGTACCCAACAAAATCTGACTTGGTTCTGTGCGCATAGTGCTCTGAGTATTGTGCGGCAGCTCCTGACTAGTTCAGATTTGATGGTGAAGGACTCTAGCGCCTTAAGCGCAGTCTGACTATATCAATGTACATAATATTCTTCTTGGATATTGATCCCATATCAAGTAGATCCGCAGTTGAAATAAATTTTGTAATAATTTGTAGCTCCGTTCTGTTAAAAATGTTATGTACGGAAATGGTTTTTGACATATTTTGAACAAAATGTTGAAATGTTTTGTCGTACTTATCGTACGCACATTTCCACATCTATAGTTGATTCTGTTATATCACACAGTGAATAAGTGGAACAAAATCAATCAATGAATTCGCGAATAACTTGCCCCGGCAGCGGATTTGGTGTGTGCATTTGTAACTTTCGATGCTAGTATCCAGTTGTTAATGCTCAATTAACTATAAGTTTTTTCCGTCTTAATCTATATGAATAACATAAGCAAATTGAATTTGTTTCCATATAGGTCTACCCACATGGACCTTCATTTGAAGAATTTGTAAAAAAAAAAAACAACAATTATTAAGAAAACAACATACCTAACGCTAACAGGTAGCTACGAAAACGTCAATCATCAGTAAGCCAGTAAATAAACTCAGTGACAATAAATTGATCTTAATTCATGATCACGCTATGGCTATACAAACAATACTCAAAAATTCCATGAATAACAACGCACGGCATGTAGCCGTCCTTCCCCCACTACCATGTGCTAATATATTGAGTTAACATTTCCTTAACAACAATAAAAAAAATGCGGTCTACATCAATTACACATAACCTCCCAAAAAAAACAGTCATAAAACTGGACCTTTTTGGTTCAATCTTCTGTCTTCTGTCATTCTGTGCTCCAAAATGTGAGAAAAAAAAGTCGTAAAACATTTTTTAGGTCTTTCTTTCTGTTGATCTGATACCAATAAACAATAAAGAACACAATGAAAGACAACAATCATCTAAAAGTAATAAAAACCTCTCAAAAAAAAGATGCGTTACGTGTGGAAATTTGTAACGGGGATATGTCATTGTCCTTTGACAAATTTGAAGTATTCACCTCTAGTTACAATACTCGAATGCAGATGACGAAAATTGAGTGGCATTAAGCGTAGGTGTCCCATGAAAACAACGAGCTCTACACGTAGATAGCATGTCATAAAAGTAAGCTCCCGGGGCAAAGAAAATACAACTTTACATACAATAGGATTCAGGAGTGTCCATGTCCGTCGCCCTCCATATCCCCCATCTGTGACACGTGACTTTGTGTACACAAAGGAAAATGATAAACA
Organism: Cheilosia soror; assembly: GCA_949372485.1. NCBI lineage: Eukaryota > Metazoa > Arthropoda > Insecta > Diptera > Syrphidae > Cheilosia > Cheilosia soror. The sequence goes on along the minus strand of OX443561.1, from coordinate 137,069,670 downwards.
AGCAAATGATTATACGAAAGTGGTGTGGTAATTTTAAGCGAAGCGCCATTCTCCCCCAAGCTGGCAAAGTAGTGCCACCCCTTTTTGACCTATATCAGCCAGGAATCTCTTGTATTCGCATAGCTCTGACTATCGTTAGGGTGGCATCCTTAATTAGGGAAATTATCTAACAAAAAAACAGCAAAAAAACAAGGAGCGTTCTTCCTTCATTCTGGCTACTATGGATTTACCCCTTTTTTTTGTCGGTTCCATATCCGGTGAATCCTTGCAAATGCAAATTAATGGATGAAAATCCATTTCAGCTGGAAGGAGATAAAAGCATACAAAACAAAAAATAGACGTTTTCATCCTTCCCTGGATGGTAAAGCATGGGGAAGAATATTATTTTTAGCTGAATACAATGAATTTTATATACAGTCCGAGTCCTGGCGATGGACAGTGCCAAAAGGACCAAACCGATTGTTATTACTTCATCTATCCACCCATGGGTATATGGGGCTTAATCTCGCCCGCTCTATGAAATCCGAACAGTTGTGGGTGTCGAATGGATAGTCAGACCGTTCATAAGAATAGGAAGGACACTTTTATTTTATTTTTTTGTAGTTTTCCCTGACTCTATTGAGATCTTTCATATGAATCTAACGTTTTAAAAGTGGCTTTGACTGTGACTTACGTTTATTTTTTATCTCCCAGCTTCTGACAGTGGCTTCCTGTTTTTAAACGAGTAAATCCTTTTTTTCTGCCTGAATGCAGGAGTTCTTTTAGTTGAAATATCCGTTTTAATATTTTTTTTTGTGGTGTAGTAGGTACCTATTTGGATTTGTGTTTTTTTTTTCTCTATATTTATTTGTATGTATTAAACTTTTCGTAAAAACATGCAAACTAAGCACTTTTATATATTTATTTTTGTCAGACACAAAAAACACATAAAATCACTAATCACTTTTTAAATTTTTAAGGGTACTTTGCATTTTGTTCCGCACAAACTAAAGTCGCATTTAATCCCGTCCGAGATTTCGAATATAACCGCCAAAAAGAACTATGTATTCGTTTTGTTATCGTTATCAATGTATTTAAATTGGTAATCGAAAGAACGTTCACAACACGTCCAACACGCTCAACGACATTAACCGCAGTGAATTAAATTGAAAAGTGTAAACATGCTGCTCTCAAAATGTGAAATGTTAACTCAAATAGCATTTTTGTTTACTTCTGGATTTTTGTTATTTTCGTTATACTTCACTCAGTCTGCATAAAATTCACTCACCTTTTGAGTCAAAAGTATGAGAGCAGATTAAAATTTATTCTTGCAGATTCTCTTTAAAAGGTGGCATTGCCTCATTCGTGAAAAGATATTTTATTTTTATGAACATTGCTTTCTGTTTCTGCTGTGTGTTCAATTGCACAGGGTGCGACGTTCTTGCTTTAAGAACTTTACAATGCAATTTTATACATTTATGGCCAATGAATGGATTATTATGTCGGTCCCCCGCAAAGGCCAGCTCTTTTAAGCTCTTTTATCTTATTAATTTGGCAGACTTCTGTCTTTATTTCAGCAACTAGCTATATTTGGAATGTTTTCCGTAAATATCAATGTATTGGTTGTTTATGTTCTGTACACTGTAGAGGTACCTACACCTAAACCTTACTTAGGCGATCATGGGCAGTGATGTCATTTTGAGGGATTTATCCCTTTTTGAGGGATTTCCTGTGAATTTTAATATGTCCGAGGGATAAAGGGACATTTTAGCCATTAAAGGGATTTTCTTTTCATAATAACAAATTTCATATAATAACGATTTTCAAACGCAAGTGAACCGAACCCTTAGGTTAAGGCTACGGATAGAGTGAACGCGAGAAGCGGGGCGCAAGCTAATGGCCGCGTTCCACTTAGAGCTCTAGCACATTTTGTGAAATATCCTTTTCTGGGAAATTTTTCAATCTAGCGCAAAATGAACTGCTAGGTTGGAAAAAAATAACGAACTGTCAAAATAAAAGTGAAAGTGCAGAAGTCAAATATTTCCAATTTTGTGTAAAATGGGAATTCAAACTTCTATGTAATTAATATACATTGTATTTGTTTGTTTAAATTATAGTGCATTAATAAATATGCGGCATGACGGCACAAAATACATTTTTGACTCTAATGAAGATGAAATAATACGAATTGAAATTGGTTTTAATGTCACTTTGCCGCTGCCGCTAGATCTCTAGCGCTAGCGTTCCTCCATCAGATATTATGTGCTAGATGACTAGCGGTCAAAGGAACGCGGCCAATGCTAAAGATTCTAAGCTATAAGCAAAGCGAATGGTGTCCACAATGAACGCTAACATTACCGCTTCGGAAGTCCATCACAATAAACAAAATCCTTAAATTATGGATGGAAATGGATTCGTCAGAGGACTTTGCATTAAATAATTTATTTGTCAGCCATTTGTCACTGCAAAAGGACAGTCCGTTCTAAAAATTAAGTAATAAATATGACGAATTTTATCATCCTTAAAAAAACTTACGAAGACATCCAAAAACAACAAAAATTACTAAATAAATTATGGACGCAGTATATTAGTTTTGACCTGTCAAGCCTTAGCTTTAGCTTTCGCTTAGCTTTCGTATACTAACAACATACGAATACGTTTTTTTTTTATACCCGCCACAGGAAGGTATATACACTTTGTCATTACGTTTGTAACGCCAAGAAGGATTCACCGGAGACCCTATAAAGTATATATATTCTGAATCAGGATCACATTCTGAATCGATTTAGCCATTTTCGTCTGTCTGTCTGTCCGTCTGTCTGTTGAAAACACGATAGCGCCCTAAAGAATATACATAGGCGAATGAAATTTTGTGAGAGGACGTCTTTTTATCGTCGTCAGGTTGGTATTGAAAATGGGCTATGTCGTTCAAGTAGTTCTGGTACCTCCCATACAAAGCCAATATTTGACGCATATATCTCTCTGTCTGTTGAAAGCACGATAGCGTCCAAACGAATCGACTTAGGTGAATGAAATTTTGTGAGAAGACTTGTTAAGTTGGTATTAAAAATTGTCTATGTCGGTCAAGTAGTTCTGGTACCTCCCATACAAAACCAATATTAGACATACGCGTGTACCCATACAGTACATACAGTGGAGGGTATCAAAGCATCGGCCAGGCCGATGGTAACACTTTTACTTGTTTTTTTGTTAGCAGGGGGAGGGGGTATTCTAGTATTCTAATAAAAATAAACCCGAGGTTAATTAAAAGTTATTAGCCTGTAAAGGCACCAAGTGACAAATAACAGAAACATGAACAGAAACTGAAACAGAACAGAAAGTTTCTTCGTTCTGTTGTAAATTCTGGTTCTGTTTACATTGCTCGCTCAGCTACACAAAACTAAAACAGATACAGAAAAAGACGGCCTCCCGTCTATTCCCTGCAAATAAAAAAAAAAACTCCCTGCCACGATAAAGTGCATTTCTGTCGCTGGCAGCAACAGACACAATCTATAAAAGACTTGTTTACGTTCTGTCGTCAAACAGCCATTTTTCTGTTGCTAAATTCTGTTGCTGAAAAAAATATGTTCTGTTCCTAATTCTGTTTCTGTTGCAAATGTATGGGATTCTGTTTCTGTTCTTTGTCACTTGGTGCCTTTAACCAGCAAATAAGTAAAATGCAATTCCTTTATTATTTCATCACTAAACAACTTTGCGCTTCGTTTGAGTAAAGTTTTACGAAGCAAATATGTAGGTATATTCCGATTATTTTCTTAATGACGTGTTTTCAGCCTTGGATTTACCCTTAGGCCAACTAGGCCCAGGCCTAGGGCATCACGGCAGATGGGGCACCACGAAAACTGCAAAGCAAACGCAACAATTGAAATTGAGTTTACATGACGATCCTTCCAATTCTTCCTATTCTTCATCACTTAAACCTTCTGTGAACTATGAGGTGTAGCCAGACCTTTCTGACTTTTGATGGGAGTTTTCTTTAAAACATAATGCCAGTAGCTTCTTGAAAGTTTAGGACAGGGTCAACGAAAATATTTTCAGTATAGTTTTTTTTATTGTACCTACTCGTTTGATAGACAGAAGCGTTTTTCAGATTATGATTATACCCCTTCCGTCAACTGTAAGGTCTGGCCAGACCTTTCCGACTTTTGAACCGAGTTTTCTCTAAGAAACAATGCCCACAGCTTCTTGAAATTCCATGATAGAGTCAACACGTATTGTTCCGTGGTTTGGTAATTCGTATGTAAACCGTAAACCCTTAGATATAGAGTAGAGTTTGTCAATTCATGCACCTTCCGCACAAATCATTGAAATTATGCATGTTTTATGATTTTATTTGATGTACGCATTTTTTTCTCATTCTTTTGTGACAGCCATGTCGTTGGTAACACTGCAGATAGGAAAGCGAATGAAGAATCCGTGGGTTATAAAAATCGAGGGTTTTAAAAAGGAAATAAGTTTCTTTATATTTTCTGCTTTGTCACTTTCATTTTTATGCAAAATGTGTGCCTGTGCACTTGTGCAGGTCTGGCCAGACCTTGTGGTTGACGGGATGGTATAAAAAGCAATAATTGACAGAGAGGTTAAAACAAAACTTCATCAAATTCTTCTAAATATTTAAATACAGATTAATGTCTTAGGCATTCATGATAATACCTATACATTTTAACATAGTTTGCAGTTTTCGTTTGGTTTGGTTTTTTTATAAATAGACATGAACTATGCGACTATGCGTCTATGTGTATAACTCTAGCCGCAATGTTCTAGATCTACCACAATTTCTGAATATATTTTTTTAAATCTATCACTGGTACCCCAAAAATACTACAATTCGCATTCCGTTCGCTTCGAATTCCCCGGAAGAAGATTGTGTTCGCCGGCGAGTTCATTTGAGAATCCCAAGCGACACCTCACCAATATCGTGTTAAATGCTTGGCTTAGGTGCGAATGTCAATCTAGGAATCGTCAGGGAATAATAAAAGAAGAAAATGCGAACATCTATAGAAAGTTCATGTGAATTGGAAAACGGTTTGCAAATTTACGGGTATCCATTGGTGGTAAAGAAGAATATGTGAGATATTCGTCACTTGTTTATACACTGCTGAACTCTTTTTGTTATCTTGGGTCAAGGTGCCTACACCAAAGTAAAGCCTTTTCATAAATTCTTAGCAAATTATATTCACATTGAACTGTAGAACTATTTTTGTTACATTATACCCATGAATCATTTCCCAAAGTATTGAGACTTAACTTCGAAACACCTTGTAAGTATATTCAAAATGGGCAATGCAGACAAACTTATTTTTTAAATCCTAAATAAAAACACTTGCACAACAAACTTGTCAAGCGTTACATTTGACGTGTCCCAGCTACTGGTTTTGGTTTAAAGTCGACGGCCATATTTAGTGGAACGTATCGAATACTAATAAAATCATTTTTAGTGTCCAGGCATTCACAATGGTGAATATTTTCATAGATAATTATTGTGGCCGTCAAAATATTTAAGTTGATGATTAAAACTGATTAGTTGTAAGGTCCATTGTTAATAGACAATATTTACCAGATAATAAATAAAAGAAAATATAAAATAGGGCACCATTTGTTGTAAAGGTCTAGGGCCCAAAAAATGTAAATCCGGTGCTGCGTGTTTTTATTGTGTACCTAAACAAAACAAGTTAAAAAATGGTACGGACGTAATTGTTTTACTAAAATTAAATTTGAACTTATAATTAACAACCATTCTACGCACGGAAAAATAAAACAATTATTTCTTGTTATTTGGCTTTTTAAAAAGTGCTCAAAAATAAAAAAAAAAGGATTTAGTTTTCAAAAAAATAATTTTTATGCTCAATCGAAAAGTATTATAAAATATAAATATAATTAGCTATAAACCGCAAAATATAGAATCTATGTAAAGCGCAAAATAAGCCGCATATTTTATGGTCAGTTTCATATATTACACCCTCCACAGGAAGGTATATTAAATTTGTCATTACATTAATTAGTTAAACTCATTTCCTTTTAAGCAAATCCCCCTCTAACCTCAGTTAGATGTAATGTTTTACTTAGATAACTTGCTGCAATCGTAATTAATATATCTAAACTGTTCATATTGGAAACAATTTTAAAACGATATGTAATTTCATTCACAAACGCCAAGTTTAGTTTATTACGCAATAGTAGTTAGATTTCTTTCAATTCACACACATCTATCATAAAAAAAATTACCGTCAGAGTTGCCGAAGAGATTGGTTGCATGTACTGTACATTTAAACATAAATTAAGTGAAATATTTCGAGATCAACAACCTTTCATTTTTAATGTTAATAGATCATGCCAAATCCAACAAAAATTATTACTCTCCGACAGGTAACACGAAGTTCCGGTTAAGCGTTTTAACCCCCCAACCAAAACACACAAAATACGATTACCAAAGATTAACATTTTAATTAATTGCAATTCGCTGTAGCATTTACACTTAATTATCAAAGAGTTTCTTTATTCCCATCCACATCCCCCTATTCACTTTCATTTCGTTTAACGCTAACACAAACCATGAGCCAAACCACATTTACAGCATTGTATCTGGTAATACTTTGGTTCTCTTGAGATAAATTTATAATCAAACAAAATCATAAAATCTGACTCATATTTTTCTCTTGAGTAGTATCTGATTTTTACTCAGTTCAATTATTTCCATTTTTCTATTTAGAAAATAGACATATGAGTATCTTTTCTTTTTCTTAGCTTTTCACTCCAAGTGAATTTGAATCTGAAATCAAGTTCTTGATACCTATATAAAATGTTAGCATTTTCCATTAATCACAGGAAAACTTTGCTAATTGGCAAATGGCAAACCGTGTGTATTTTCCTTTACCCAAGCACCAGCAATTTTACACAAGTTCATTGCATCTGTCAGGTGCGGACCTATTAGCAAACGGATTAATTGCACATAGGAACATAGCGAAAAAAAATAAGCCACCAAAGTCAGTGCAGTGCACTGGTGCATCTAGCTTCCTGGTTATAATCCTGCCTATCAACGTTAAGATTAACGATCAGGATACGTCTTAGGTTTCATTGCAATTACAACTGCATACAGAGACAGCATACCTATTACTTATAATATTTTCATCTACAACTACTACAGCTCCGTTAAAATTCTATTTGCATTGGGTAGCGATAAAATCACTCCTAGTAGAGGCAGATACTTATCAGGATCAGGAGTTCTTCGGAAGGCTAAGTATGGAACTGGTATTTCTCGCATATTCTTGAAGTTGGAGATTTGCTTTCGCTCCAAAAAAAAAGAATAAAGAAATGTCTATACCAGAGAGAGGTGGACATGGTTATAGGCAACGTTAAGTGCTTATCTAATAATATTGTGTGTCGTATCTGCAGTTATTATCGTATTCTTATGGTCGTAATAGTACCTTTGGTCGTAGTTAAATTATGTCCAATAAATGTGGGAGTCGGTGTTATCTCTTCAGAAAATTTATTAATTTTTTTCTACATTATGCGTAGAGTGAGTAATATGTATGAAAAGCCAGATTCCATTGAACAGTATCTACTATATAATCCAGTTGAAGTACATTATACATACTTGGAAGGTCAAGCTACTTAAATTGATAAGATCCACATTAATTTGGGAATTTTAAGAAAACAATAATATTGACAAAGCTCTTCCTTTTCGAAATTTCAGTTAATTAAAACATAAAACTATACCTAATGAGGATTTGTTGCGCTAATAGCTTCGTAATTAGATATTTCTATCGGTATTCGATAAGATTGAATGAGCAACTTTTTCCAATTTTGTTTTTGGACTTAGGTCATCAGTTTGTAATTAGAATGCTTTGAAGATTTTCTAAACATTATTGAGCCTATGGAAATGTAAACTAAATAGCTAAATAGATACACAGGTATGGTTATGGCTTTGTCAATTTATACTAGGTATACCTTACCTACCTAATTGCATACCAATTGACATGTTAGTGGGTGGAGTGGAGGCATTGTCCATGAAGGGACTGGCACAGTTTTTTTGCATGTAGCTCACCCTTATAAACTCCGTTTGCAGTAAATCATCTTGAATTAATGAATTCCTTGAACAATAATTAAACACCCAATAGGTATAAAGGACCATTCACATGGGAGCGAACGAACGAATTGATGAAAAGCGAATAAACCAATTTTTATGCATTTATAAACAGAAAATTCCACTTTGTGGAACGCGATTTAAATTATGTGGATTGTGAATAGACTGACAATTCGCGCCAGGGTGTTTCCGTTCGCGGCAAAAAATTTGGATTTCGAAATTTCGTTATTTAAACTTTTTATAAACTTGTTTTCTTAATAAATTTTGATGGAATAATTAATTATCCTCATCTTGGAGTAGTAAAATGTGCAATTTTCTGTTTATAAATGCATACAAAGTGGTTTGTTCGCATTTCATCAATTCGTTCGTTCGCTCCCATGTGAATGGTCCTTAAAGTTTAATTCATAAGCCTATTTGAAATATCTTATTATTTTCTGAGGTAAGTAATCCTGGTTTAGTTTAGGTACTTGAATCGTTTTTATGTAATGCCAATTTTCAAGTAAAATTCGAAAAAACATATAGGACCTAGCATTTGCGGAATGAATGCGAATTTGTTTGGAAGTCAAATAACAGAATTCCTTCGAGACCGCTACATTAAATTTAGTCGCAAGAAAAAATGTCCCCAAATGAAAAATGAAAAAAAAAAAATTAACATGGAATACAACAACAAAAAAACTCGTAACATTAATGGAATTGGAGTAATATTTCATATTTTGGAGCAGTTTTCATTTTGCATTCTGGGGAGAAATTTTATTATGAAAAATGCCCCAAACTAATATGAAACTACATAACTGATTACATTCCTCTCCCTAGCTGCTCGTGAGATCAACATTTAAAACAAACTTAAAAAAAAGTTTGAACGCGACCAACGAGATGTCCTACTTACACAATGCACATCGTCGCAGTGGCAGTGCCTTCTCTAAAGATTTAAAGTTCTACCACACTACTCTCTCAAATAATTGCAGTGTCTTTCAGGAAGAAGTCACTGCTATTCAATCCGCTAACTAGCTAGCTGGCCGTAAATATTGCAAGATGTAATATGATGACACTTATGCCCAGTTGTACAGTCAGAGCTTAAACTAAAGTTTAACTAAACCTGACTGAGAGTTTAAACTTTTGGTTTAACTCGTTCAGTTTCACAGTACAAAATAATCTGCTAGTTAACTAAACGCAGTTGTGGAAGCGCAGAACAATTTCCCTTAAGGGGATATTTTTCTACCAGCGCACTTTTGACCAAGTAAATGGTTATTGCTTTTCTCTACTTTATCTATTTTACCATTTGTAAATAAAAGAAAATGTGTGCAATATTATTACATTGTGTATTTTGGTATTAACGAAGTGTATTTCTTGCAACTCGCTGGGTTTTTACCACGTCCAATCACCCGTCGGTCGCCAGTAAAATATTGAAAGGATTTTATGAGCCTCTAATTAGGGTCATTGTCTGGTAATAGGTAGGCGCAAAGTTTTTTGCTGGTGTTTCTACGAAAATCTGAGCTATCTTGTTCTGGTTTTACGTTTTTTTAAACAAAAATGTAGGTAATCTAGATCTGTATACAAAAATGGTATGAACTCCGAAACCTTTGAACTGAACAGGCATTGTCCCGAGAAGTGTGTTCAAAATCGGACAAACAAATTGCATTGTAAAAAGAGTGGGTAGTGTCTTGTTTCAGCCAAAACAAAATGTGAAAGATTTGAGTATGTAGGTATAGATATATTTTTTTCGCGAAGAATCTAAAGAAATCACTAGTAGCATTACAAAAAAATAATCGTCATTTCCACACACGAAAATAAATAATTTGTATTGCAAAAAACCTCAATACAATTTACGCTTGTCTACATTATGTTTGGGCTAAGATCTACCTGATGTTCACTTGAAAAAAGGCGTTTTCATTAAAAAGTACATTATATTGGATGAAAATCTATTGAAATTTTCTGATGATATTTTTTAACAGTGGGTTTACCGCAGTAATGCTGGAACTAATCATAGCTCTACTTTTCACTCATATAAAATCAAGAAGTGCAGCACCCAAACAATTTCTCATTTCTGTTCTCTCTCTCTATCTCTCTGTATGAAATAGCAGCTGTCAAAATAAACCTCAAAATGCGAAACGAAAGTTTAAACGGCAGAATGCAGGCGTTTAACTTAAACCGAGAGTTGAACTCCACTTTGGGTTTAAACGAACACAGTAAAACCGAAAATTTGTTGAACGAAGGTTTAAACCAAAACGAGAGTTTAAACTCTGACTGTACAACTGGGCATTAAAGTAATAAAATCTAAGGCAGTGATATGCTGTCTTGTATCTTTTAACGAGATAGACAACCTTTATACCTATATATTGGCTAGACAAGATTCATCTAATATTAATATTTACATATTAGGTATTACATAACATACCCAAAATGATAGCCCCAATGTCTTTTCTTAAATAACTTACGCTTCGTATGGTAAACTTTAGGTATATCAAGTTTGATCACAAAGCCACATCGCAAATCTAGGACTCAAACCATTTCGCCACACTAATCAATACTACTGCTATGTATGCGATAGGTGTGCAGTGCATACCGCATACGGCATATACCCAAAGGGTGTGGCATGAGGATGGGGATCCTCTATAATGATTTCTCAAACGGCTGCAAAAATGAGAAGGATGGGACAACCTGCACTCGCTGGAAGGCAACAACTATGCGATTACCTTTTAAGTGGTAAAAATTCTTCTTAATTATGTATGCATGGAGAACATTTACAGCTTCATTTATAAAAAAAAGGAATTGTGCATAGGAGCGGACAGTGTTAGTCTCCTGCCCTGCCAAGTGGTAATGCATTGGACCTACCTAACCTACTTTGGTCTAAAGGTGCTAGTACAAGATATGTAGCACGCCTCATATATATGTGGCTCTGACGTAATTTTGACGTCAGCGTATGGCGCCAATGGCTACATACCGTGTACTAGCCCTCTTTGTGCCACTCACTTTTGCACCTGCACGGTTCGTATGGATTTTTGAATGTAATTTCAGCATTTCAGTTTGTGTGCGTGTGTTTTGTACCTACGAGCAGCATGGTATTTAATTTTTGTGGGTATAAAAGTAGCGAACGCGAAGGGATAACTTAAATACAATTCTCCTTTTTTTTCGAACATAAAATCGGAAACTATCACAGTCTTAACAAAAAAAAAATTAGGATATAGTCCTGCCTCTACCCGTTAGTATGTGTCTTATTTTTGGGTTTTCGTTTAACTTTCTAACTTGTAAATGAAAATGCCACTTAGAATACCCTGCGCTACCTTTTTGGTACGAGCTATTTCATTTCCGAAAATCAAATAGGTAGATATACCTAATGTACTTTATGTCAAAATAAATTCTCATACCTTGCAGTTTATACAGATGAAATTTTATCAAGGTCAGGGTTCAAGGTTTTTTTTACTTATACAAACTTTCCTCACAATTAACGTCACATTAAGAGCACACTCACGATGATGAACACATCAAATTAAATGGTAATAAAGGATAACTCTCAACGATGCAAAACTCCAGAACATGTCCCGAAAAATACTGTGAGATAATAACAAGAATAATGACACCTTTGACAGGCAATACAATTTTGCTTTCTCTTTTCGTTCACAACAAACAAAGCAAATCCGTTACCAAGGTGTCCTGGATTAGCACAACAAACACCTGCCAGGCAGTAATTTTTATTTTTCCACATTTCATCCACAAACAAGAAACATCAAAAGAGGATACCTAAATCATTGAGGAAAAAAGTGAAAACGTCCAATTCGTGAACGAAATAATGAATTATTACGACGAGGAAATCAAGATAGACAGTTCGGAACCGATAAAATTGGAAAAAGTCCAGAGTGCGTCCAGAGGATCTCGTACTTCCGCCGCAAGTTCAGCTGCTGCGCGTCGAACAATACGTGCCAACAGGCCGGTGTGTATTGCGAAATTTGTTAAGTAATCCCTCTGCAAAGAGTCATATTACCTTTTGTGTGTGGATATTTTTTTTAGGAAGGATTACCACGCTCCTCTTCAACCATTACCAATGAGGACGATGAACATCTGGATGAAGCGGCAAAAGGTATTGATGACAGTGATGCCAGTGAATCTGAATCCGAGGATAGCAAGGAGTTTCGCGAACGTCAACAACTCGGCACTCGTCTAATCAACCCATCGAGCTGGGAGAGTCTTTCGGTTCCACAGGAGATTAAAGATATTTTTCCCTACATTGTGAAGTACACTCCACAACTGATTGAGACTGAATATCACCTGCAGGCATTTGTTCCAGAGTATGTACCAGCTGTGGGCGATGTTGACGCATTTCTAAAAGTATCATGTCCGGATATCTTGGATGTACGTCGCAAACAGGATATACAGGACCATCTTCAAAAGATGGGATTGCATTTCTTGGACGAACCAAGTGGCCAGCAGAGTGAGCCAAGTTTGTTGAGCATCAAACTGGGGTCGGTGCTGACTGGCAGTGCCAAGTCGCACTCTGCTTCTCAGGTTCCTGTGGCGAAATCGGTAAAAGACGTTGATAAGTGGATCACTGAGGTAGAACACATCCATATGGGACAATCAGGGTATGATGTTCAACCAGAAAAGGATATCGAAACCATGATGATCGATTGGCCACGAAATTATGCAACAGTAGAGCGGGACTTAAACAAGGCCTATCAGGATGAGAATCTTTCGCTAGTGGAATATATACGAATACTCTGTGAAAAGTTGGACATCGATTGCGGACCTCCTGGAGAACTCACACAGACCCAATGTATTCAAAAAGTGTACACCCTTTTTAGCTTGTATTTAGCCGCAAATCACTCATACGATTAAATATTGTATACACAGTCTGAATTAATAAAGAACCAGAACCTAGAATTAGTTGAAGATGTTAGCTTTAAGTTATTTCTATGGTTTCAGCAATTTTGTGTCCTTGGGCACAATTCAAAACTCCATGGCATGAAATTGCAACACCAAAAATGAAGCGTTGAAACTGAGTGGTAACATTTAATTCCCCTAGGGTGTGGACAAAAATTGCTCTACAAACGGTTCCATGCTGTCTCACAATCGAATTAGATATTTTTTCGGGTTTCTTTTGTCTATTTTGGTATCCATGCGCTGCACAATGAAATTCGGCATTCACATTCCATTGTGTTGTAGCAATTTGTGGGTGCTACCTTGCTGGGGGCGATTGGGATATGCCTGTTCTTTTTTTAGAGGAGAAATTAAGTCATATAGTCGTATCTCGTATGGTAGGAATAATCGGAATGGCTTAGAGGAAGCTATTTAGGTCCAGTTAAAATGCCGTCGGCTTTATGGTGGCAATATGATATTTTTGTAGATATTTAACAATAATTTTTCATATTCAGATCATGGATTCTGAACTAAAAAAAAAAATCTTACCCTGTTCCTTTCGTATGCATCATCGCAATTCTCGTACATACAAAGGTATACGTCTTTCGCATTTGCCACCCAAATAAAATTTCTTAGCTTTGTTTGGAGCTTTTAAGAAATTGCAAATTGGCTGTTAAAGCAGCCAAAGAACAATCTTGGAAGGAGTTCGGCAAGAAATTAGACCGTGACCACAGATCTGCAAGCAAGGTGTTTTGGCAGACCATCGGCCGTGTTAGAGGAAGGAAGTGGAACATTATTGAAGGAGTCAAATCCAAAGATGGTACACTTCTTTCTAATGAGGAGGACATCTTGCGCAGATGGAGCGAGCACTTTTCTGAATTGCTTAATCCAATCCAGGGCATTGAGGATGACAGATCCTTCGGTAGAGGAAGTCACTTTTGCGATCAAATCCCTAAAATCTGGCAAATTCGCCGTAGTGGATGAAATCCGGCCAGAAATGCTAAAGGCCTTAGGTGAAGAGGGAGTCAAATGGCTCTCTCGAGTCATTAAAGTGGCCTGGGAATGCGGCGAAACTCCCAGCGATTGGCAGACGGGTGATTGTGCTCCTTTTCAAGAAAGGGGATAAAAAAGATTGCTCCAATTACAGGGGTATATCACTTTTAAGTCTCCCCGGAAAAGTCTTTGCCAAGTTGCTGGAAACGCGTTGCAGAGCTGTGGTCGAGTCACGATTAGGAGATGAGCAGTGCGGCTTTCGTCCCAGCAGAAGCACAACCGACCAGTTATTCACTCTCCAGAATGGTACTTGAAAAGGCTTGGGAGTATGCTACACCTGCTTACACATGCTTCATAGATTTGGAGAAAGCATAAATGACCGAGTCCCTCTGTTCGGGTAAAGGGCGTTAAATCAATACCTTTCACCGTGGGCGTTGGACTTCGCCAGGGGTGCGTCTTGTCCCCTCTCCTTTTCATTACTTATATGGACTGGATGTTACAGCGCAGTCTTGGCGAAGAACGTTTCGAATTGGGAGATCTGAGGATAAGTCATTTGCTCTTCGCTGATGGCTTGGTCATCCTTGGGTCCTCACAGACTGAACTTCAGCGCGCACTCGATCGGTTTGTAGCCATTTGTGTTGAAGCTGAGATAAAAGTAAATGTGAACAAATCTGAAGTGATGGTCGTCTCTAGAACGCCTGTTCAATGCACTCTGCATGTTAGTGGAGTCCCATTGAAACAGGTGGAGAAGTTTAAGTATCTCGGGGTCTTATTCACGAGTGATGGAAGGAGCAATGCCGAGTTTTCCTGTAGGATTGGTCAGGCTGGATCGATTTTGAGACAGCTTGGTCATTCTGTTATCAGGAGGACTGAACTTGGTTTCAAAGCTAAGTTGTCAGTCTTTAATTCGGTGTTTGTTCCAACTCTTACCTATGGTCATGAGGTTTGGGTAATGACCGAAAGAATAAGATCGCGAATACAATCTGCCGAAATGATATTTCTCCGTTGTATTGCTGGTGTGCCCCGTAGAGATCGCATTAGAAATACCAGAATACGTGAGGAACTTAATGTCGAGCAGCTACTTCTCCGGATGGAGCAATCCATGCTTCGGTGGTTTGGTCACGTTAAACGCATGTCGCCGACCAGGATTCCACGATGTGCTATGGAATCCGTACCATCAGGCAGGCGTCCTCTATAGGTAGACCAAGGATGAGATAATTAGATCAAGTCCATAATCTCTCCTATACCCGTATGGAGATTGCACTTGATGATTTAGAGTCGATGGCGGAGAATCGAGAGGTATGGAGGGTCCACTTGAGCAACCTACATCCGCGAACCCACTTAATGGACAAGCAGACTTTGTTTGGTAGGTACAGCCTAGCGAGGACACTTTTTAAATGGTCATTCGCTTTTAACACCTCACCTCACAGTATTGCACACTTTACAATTTGCTCATGTTGCCGCCATTCCCAATATTCCATATTCAAGCAAAAATAAAAATTCATGACATCCCTTTGGTACCTAGAAGAATAGCAAAGTACCATGGTGCCTTGATGTTCTCATGTTTAAAAAAAATGCATTTGGAATCATAATGGGAATAATGGAAACACTGACCATCAGCCGAATGGGAAAGGGCAATCATATACACTCGTACATACACATTTTGTATCTATATAATTACAGTGAAAGACAAAGGGGTTCCATCCAAGTTAAAACAAAAAACGGTTTCCATGGCTATGGCTAACACGGTCACTATTGGTCACTATACAATTTGCTGCAAGCAAAAAACCTTAAAAATTGCTACTGCACAAAATTACACACCATGACCAAAGGGAGCCCAGCAGTAGTACCTACTCATGCCTCATGGTGTCTGAATTCTGATGATGGTACTGATGGTAGTATCTGAACAAAATGCAATTCTCAGTCCCTGATGCCCTGCCTCCCTAGTCCCTGGGTCTACTCAATTTTGTCCAGCGATGTGGATGTAGTCCAATATTTGATTCGATAGCTATAGCATGATAGATCTTTGTGCTTGTTTGCATAGACATATTGGTATATATTAGATACATTATATGCTGTTGCTCTTGTTACTGCCGATTAGATGTTGGTGCCGTGAAACCTGCTAGCGGTATAGGGGAAAAATTACTTTCAGGTTCAATTGTCGTGTTGACAGTGCACTCCTCGGTGTAATTGCTATGTCTATTGTCACGGTAATTTTATTACTTGTATTGAGGTTTGTCGTTTATTCTGATGCTCGGTCCGCTTCTTTCAAAAGGCATTTTAGTTTTAACAGATAGAGCCAGTCATACACTGGGTATCTGTAGCATTGATTTATGAGAGTTTACAGGTAGAAAACCATTAGTGCATAGATATCTATTGTAGTTTTTATGGGCAACAAAATGTTTTTCCTAATTGAGGTTGTAAATGAAACAGGGTGTGTTCCTAACAAAAAATAGTGTACATATTTGTAAACTGATGCTAAGGGTGAATGACCTTCGATTTATTTGCGATGAGTGCTATATAAAACACACCAAATGTATACCCATTGTAGCTGAAGGGATGGTCAACTAGTTCAAATGACCTTCTGATGGTACACAGTTGTTGGTTAGTTCATTGGGGTGGGTATCTATTAATGTTCAATGGATGAACTCAATGACGATGATTTCAAATTTAAAGTTATATGACGCCCATAGATAAGATTTATATCAGCGGATAACCTGTATCCTCTCCTTCAAACTTTAAACGATGTCTTTGAACTACTTTAAGAAAGTCCGACGACTCAAGAATTCCGTGAATTCTCCCGGACACTTGGAGGGCTGCAGACCGAAAAAACTAAACTTACCCGATCGGAAGAAGTGTCAATTTGATAGGTTGTATTCGCGATCTTATTCTTTCCGGTAAGAAAGGTATATGTAGATTTTTATATCCTGAGTCATTGACTTTGTTTGATTATTCCTCACCTTCGCCAAGATTCAAGAGTAAGTGCTTTGACTGGAGCGTGTTTATAAAATATAGCATTTCTATAAAGCTATTATCTTATTGACGGAATTGCTAGTTTTATTCTCACCCTTCTTACCATAAGCATCTAATATGCTAATACTCAAGATCACTTACCATAACTTAGAAGAGCTTTAGAGAAAAAAAAACGCATTCAAAGGATGGATTTTATCAATTCAATCGGCACTACCTACCTACCTTTAAGAATTGCTTTGCAGCTATGCATAGAAATATCTATTTAAAAATTTTGTGTTTTTTTTATTTCAACACCGTTCTACTGACTGCCCAAAGCCATGCACATGCGACAATCTTTATGAATCCATTAGAATAACTTATATTATAAATAAGCTAACGACCTTTACGGAATTAGATACAGCCTAATTTACAAAAATGTCCGTCAACTTGTTGACCGTTGGTTCAATGATTCCTCATGGTCATAAGCATAGAGAAAAAAAAAATCCACCTGTTTTTATACCTACAAACCAATGCTTCTCATTCACAATCACAGGTGTTATTCAAACAAATTTACTTTTAATATATTTTTTTTATAGAGGAACGTGCTTCATGTTTTGAATGAACGCGATTGATTTATTCCGTTCTAGGAACCCACTGGATGACACATCAAAGAAGTAGCATAGGCACATTTCCCATCGCCACGTCATAATGTATGTAGTTAAATTGACTGGACTGTTAGCATACATATGTTCAAATGCAATGTGTCGCTGTCCTCAAACAGGAATTTAAAAGAAACGTTCATCTCATTTGAATTCAACCACAAAAACAGACACGTCAGATAAAGTCGGCAAATCCGAGAGTTACGTAGATGCGTGCAGAATATATAAACAAAACTATTATTAAAATATTCGTATAAATGTGCACCAACGGTTTGGTGGGCGGTCGAGTGTCGAGATCGAGAGTGCAATGCGCTCTATCGCTTTGATTCATATAGGCATACACGTACCTATAATAGTATCTATTTGAATGCAAATATTATTGTTATTTCTGAATTGTTTTTTTTTGTTGGGGCTGAAAAATCAGGCAGATGATATAGGTACTTGTACTCTGTGAATCGTAAATAACGGCTAGTATAGTGGAAATAATAATAATCAGTGCTGAGGTGGAAATAACCTTATTATTTCTGTATATATTGGCTTAGTCTGGTTTTGACAGTGATATTTTAAAAGCGGCGATAAAAATGTGAAATTAGATCGATTGAAAAATAGTATAACGAATTGAGCAACTCCTGTATATGGAAGGTCGATTGGCTGGCTCTTTGTCCATTACGTGTCAACCTATTTATATGTATAGCTTCGACATAGAACTTGTACTGAATGGACTGCACTTATGTTATTGGAGCAATGCGTAACCAGATCATTTATGCTGAGGTATTCGAGCTAAACATTCTATTCCTACATTACATACACTATAATTGTATAGGTACGATATAGGAGTTTACGGGCCGAAAAATCGATATTTAATAAAATGTTTGGCCAAGTGCGAGTTTAATGCTATTGCACCAAAGAAAATGTATTGTCGAACTAAGCTAAGCGAGGAGTCCCAACTCCCTAGTTCAAATCACGCAACGGTCGCACTAGTGCGCACTGTGTTGAACTACTACCTACACATGTCAAAAATTGTGTGAATTTTTAACATGCTAACATGTTATTTTTAACATGTGCGTTCGATATATCACTGAGTTCGCCGTCGCACTGACAATAAAAACTTGTGTTCGAGGTGAGCACTGAAGCGCACTAGTTGAGCGCTGAGCTGACCCTGGGTATTTAGTCAGGACATGAGTTAAGGTGGGTTTCCACTTGTCGGTTGATTGCCAAAGTTTGACAGCCCTCGCGTTTATGTCATTGAACGACACCAACGTCAGTTCATTTCCACTTATGCCAATTATTGGCAAAAAATCGTTTGTCAGAAGTTGATTGACCAACTTATGAACTCGATGCCAATTAAATTTTCTCTGTCAATTCTAGACAAAGTGACATTTTGTTTGACAATTCAGCTATTTCCACTTGTCCAGTGGTTTCTTTGTCAGTTATTGGCAAACGCTGTTAGTCAATTCATTGACAAGCAATTTTTCGCTATTTCCACTTGCCAGTTGTGTAATTGACATAAAAATACGTCAATTGTCAATTTCAAATCGACAAGTGGAAATGGAAACCCAGCATTAAGTGCTGTCAATCCTATCCTATCTGTCATTCTAATTTTTGTGAACAATTCTAAAAATCTATGTATAATGTAACCAAAAATGTATTTTCCAACATTTAAATAGGTATAATAAATAAATAAATAAATAGGTGGCGCAACAGGCGGGTGGACACCCTAGGCCTTGTTTCTCGCAACCATTCGTATTGTGTGAGTTTTGGGACGAATGGAAGGGACCTACAATTTTATGCCGAGTCCGAACGGCTGAATTGAGAAGCTTTTTCATGACAGTCATACTCTCGCGGATATTTGTCAGACGTTCGCGAGAGGTGGCGCAGTAGAAAAAACTTTAAGATTAATTTGTGTTTTTCCGGGGATCTAACCTGGGATCCCTCGCACAGTAGTCCAGCACACTAACCCCTGCGCTACTGCGCCTAAAACATTAAAATCATTTATTATCAGGTCATTGTCAGTGTTAAATCATGTGGTTTCCTTGAGTTTTTGGCAACTACGAAAATACACTTTTCAATGCGAACTGAGTGGGCACTTATGACGTTTTCGATTGGTAATCCAGAACCGCCCGGAAGCAATCCGAACGCTTCTGAAAGCGTTTCATTGGCACTCAACTGACAGTTCTTCTCCTGAAAAGAAGAGAATTTTGCTTCTGGATTTGAATTCAGAATCGCGGAGAGTTCTTCCGGACGGTTCTGGACGACCAACCGAAAACGACATTACAAAATTTTCGAACAAAACTTTGTGCTGATCTCAGTTTCAGTTGTATTGGACTACCTACTAAGCGGGAGGTCAATATGGTTCAATGAGTAATGACACCCAATTACAAGTAGGTATCTACCTACCTACCTAACCTTGTTTATATGTAAAAATTTATAAAAACAAATTTTGTAAAAATGAGAATTTGACTTCCGCAAAAATGACAATTTTTCCATCAATGCGTCAAAATAATTATGTGTAACTTCAAAACACCAAGTAGGGTAGTTACCTCAACACGCATAAAAGAGGTGTGTAGGAGCATTTATTTTGGTATTTAGAAATAAATTTTGGGTTAGAAAATAAGCCTAGAGGTAAACGTTTTACATTTGTCCTTTGGAGAGCTGGGCAACCGAGGTACTAAATACCTAGGTACCTATAATTTGGCCAAAATGATGTGCCAAAATCAGCGCATGGTCATGTGCATGGCATATGGTCATTAAGGTCATCACTTCATTTGAGACGCTGTGTTACCCTATCTTTAAATCATAAACTGTTATGGATACGTACATTGTATTTAATCACTTGGCATAAATTTTGTTGGTGCTCTCTTTTACTTTCAGCAACGGCTTGGCATTCACAGAGAAGATGGGTACTATCCTCTGCGACAAGTATAGAGGTGTACCTAAGTAGATCATCACACAATACCTGATGTAAGTGTACCTAACCTATGCGTTATAGTTAAGTTAGCTTTGTGAGCTGTCGGAGAGTTCTCCGTGTGTCACACTCAGGTCAATTCAAATTGCTTTACTGTGCTACTACATACAAACCATCCTAATGATTTGACGAAGTTCATTATCTTGTCTATTGATGTGTTGGGAAGCTCGTCTAGGTCGTTGAAGAGTTGACTTCCTAGGAATTAATACCTGGTGTGTTAGAGACCTGGGCTGAGTGGGCAGCGACATAGGACGTATGGGTTGTGTCCTCAAAAGCTCATTCTTTTTCCGTTAAGCCCATTTTCTTCAGGTGGGACCGCAGAGAGAGAAAACTTTTTAATTATTCATTTCCCTTTAACATTTTTTATCATCTACATTGGGTTTAATACCAAATAATAGCTATTGTTCTCGTTGCAGGGGTTAAAAATAAAAGGCCAAGTCATCGGTAGCGATTATTCAATTTCGAAATCCACTGAACTCACGCAAAGGTCAAGCTGTGCATTCGACATTCGTACATCAATAATGTATTGTCATCAGTCTACTTTTTAGTTTTCCTACGATTTTTCGACTTTTATCAACGTGCATCATTAAGATACAAAGCCCGCATAGGAGTATGTTCAGTTATAGCTACATACTCGTACATGGTGTATCTATATCTAATTTCTTACACGTGTACCTAGAAATCTGTAAAGTTTGATATATCCCTTTACGTGTACGTAACTGACGACCTGACGTCAACATGACGTTATTATCTACCTACTGCGAACCATATAAATGCGTTCGCAGTTGAACTTTAATTAGATAAAAGCCGTTAATTTGCAATACAAAGATTTTTCAAAGATATCCATGTAAATGCACAAATGTACAATTATGATGAATTGAATTTGCAAGGCATTCTATTTTATTTGAGATACTGTGAGATGATTTGATGTGGGTGCTGAGCTGACGACCTGACGGAAACAATTTTAGCTCTGGACTTTGTTCAAATTTATTGAGAAAATTGCTATTTATAAAAGAGTATGAAAATGCAATTCACATCATATTGTAATTGTAGAGCCACTGTCAGAGAATGTATCAAATTGCCAACATGCATTTCGAAGTACCTATTGCATAATACCAACTTAATCTCCAACCGTTACCTCAATATCATTCATTCATAAATGATGTCCAAATGAATGGACTTAAGGTTTTTTTTTGCTGTCAAATTAATGTTTTAAATAGACTTCAGTCCATAGGCTGAAGGCTCTGTGCGCAATTATGACCGAATCCTGAATACTCGGTAAGAATGGCTACCAAAGAAAAGTATAGAAAAGTAAAAAATGTTGTAGAAAGTTTTATCTACTTTACTTTTTATGAAGCTCCCAGACCAGGTGGACAACGGCTCAACCCCTCAACCTTCTGAAAGCGTTCGATTGGCACTCAACTGACAGTTCTTCTACTGAAAAGAAGAGAAATTTGCTTCTGGATTTGAATTCAGAATCACGGAGAGTTCTTCCGGACGGTTCTGGAATTTGGACGACCAACCGAAAACGAAATATAAGTGCTGAACACCAAACAAAAAAAAATAAAAGACTCTGCTTGACAATTTATTTAAGAACTTTCTTGTAGAACGTTTATGGATTGCACTGCTGGTAAACTGTTTCCAGCGCCATTTTAATTTTTCAGCGGAATGGGAGAGGTACTAGAGGAGAACGTTGGACCAGAGCAAAGCTGAGACATAGGTTCCTACAGCAAAAATGTATCAGTTTAAACCATTTTATATTTTACTAGCTGTACTCGCCCGGCTTTGCCCGTGCACAGGAATTGTATTGCTTTAGGTATTAGGTAATACCTAATGTTCTTTCGTAAAATGCGAGAAATGAGAATAAATCGATTTACTGGAATTTTCTTTCTGCCTAAACCTGAAATACAGCAATACGAACAAAGCATGAAAAGAATAATGAAAATCGGCCCAGCGGCTATCGAGATAAAACGTCATCGAGTTTCATCGGGAAGATGTTTTTTGTATCAGGTATACGATTTTGAATTTTTTTGTATGGTCGGTGCCACGCCCCTTTGTCCGATTTTGACCAAACTTCACAGGACAAATTCAGGGTCAATAATTAAGATTATCTTTAGGTTTAAGATCAATCGATTTGGTGGTTTTCGAGATGTACGATTTTGAATGTTTTTTTTTTGTATAGGCGGTACCACGCCCCTTTTTTAAAAAACTTTCATATTTATTCACCTTTTAAACCTTCTCTGGACTTCCACAAATAATTGAAGACCAAAATAGCCCAAACCAAATCGGTCCAAACGTTCTCGAGTTTTAGCGAGCAATTAATTTTTATATAAATAGATTATCACAAATCCCCCTCGGAACTGTTTTTTTGAGCATTCGTCTACTTTAGCCTACAGACAGTAGTACGGATGGCAGTGAAATTTTTTCACTTCCAAGAGAAATCATCGACCAGACATTCGTAATCGACTACAAGCGACTGTCAAATCGACAAATATCAATCGCAATCGATAATCACAGTTGTCGCTCGACGATCAACTATCGACACTCGCAATAGGGGCCTGAGACTAGAGCGTTGGAGACTAGTAAAGGCACAAACCAGTAAGAATAGATCGCCGACTTCCCGTACACCTACCCGATTCCCCCCGGAAAGAATTTCCCTATCTGTGAATACGTGTAAATGTCAAATGGGCCAATTTCAATGGGCCTTACCAAAAATCATTTTTAACCTTAAAATTATTATGTTAAATAATATTTTGAGGATCACAATAGGTAATTTGATATGGAAATTTCGGTGACTTCGTAAGTTTAGCTTGGACACTAAAAATGATTATTAGTACCGCGCAATGATTTTCATACAAACGGAATAAACTTAAGCTAAGTACACACGATTGTCAGATCTGTCAATCCTCTGACAATGAGCTTACTCTAGCCAACTATCTCACAATAAAAAATTGTACGTTCACACGGTTGTAAGATTTTGTGTTTGTCCCAAATGACTTTTCTGATAACGTTGTCAGGTTGGAAATTGTGCTCGTCTGTTCGTTGTCAGACATTGTCAGACAAATTAAACTTTTTGTTCCTTAATTTTTGCAGTACCTACGGATAATGGAACAAAATATTGCACTTGCGACTATTTTAACTCTACGTGTTGAAAGACTCGACATGAACTCAACACAATTCGATGGAATTCTAGCTTTGGTGACTCCACACATCAAGACACCAATAAGCGTGCGAGCATCCAGGAAATCGATACGGTTTCATTGGCAGATTGACCCAATTTGTTTTTTGTATTTGTCGAGGTGGCTTTTGAATGTGGATCTCGTCGGCGACCTCTTACCTCAGGGCTTCTTTGGGTAGTTTGTACTCTGCGCATCCAACAACCCCATTCACTCTGTACTTTCTTTGTGTACAATATTTTTTCTTCGACTTTTCTAATTCCAATTGGAATTTAAATTTCATTTCATTTCTTCATATATTGTCTGACAATGAAGAAATTGTAAGCAATTGTCAGCTTCCATAAACAACGACATCTGACAATTTCTAATCAGTCAGACAATGTCCTAATTGTCTGCAATGATAAAAATTGTGTGTTCAGACTTGTACTTCAGACTTGATGGTCAGCAACCTGACAATTTCATAGTCAGATGTAGGGCTGACAATTGGCTTACAATGACTTTTCTGACAATATTGTGAGTTCAGACGGTTGTACGACATTTGGGACACAATCGTGTGTACTTAGCTTAAAGGAAACAATCCATGATTTCTTCTTTATGACATGTGTGTTCCAAACACAGAAGACAATTATGTCATAAGAGAAAAGCTCAGCTCACTCACTTATATCTTTTTTTTTATTTTCAAACATTTTTTTTTTTTTTTTTTGTATTTTCTGTGAATTTGAATAATTTGAACTAAACTGAACTAAAATGAGCGAACTAGTTCAATAGCGTGATTTGAACTAAATTGATCGATCGCTCAAATGAACTAAATTGCCCAACTCTAGTTGACAGCCGATGCGATGACATATGATATGAGAGATATTTTCTCTCATTATCTTATATTTCCACCAATGAAAATGCTTCATCTCACGCTTTGCCAACTGTCAACGGATGCGACGGACAGAAAAGTAGAAAGTAAACCTACTTTATCCGTCGCATTCGGCACGTACGTTGCTCCTGGCCCTGGGTCACCTTCCATAAGCTGCTGTGTATTCTATCAACCTGTCACTGTCATGTCAGTCGAAAACGTTGCCGCAACGCAACGGATGCGACGGATTCTATATGGGTCGGGGCCTTAAGGCCCCGACCCATAGAATCCGTCGCAACCGTTGCGTCGACGGATTGGCGTATTCGACGGAACGAACAGTCCCATAGAATTCGTCGCATACGTTGACAGCCGATGATATATGAGAGACAGTTTCTCTCATTATCTTATATATCCACCAATGAAAATGCTTACTCTCACGCTCTGCCAACTGTCAACGGTTCGACGGACAGAAAAGTAGAAAGTAAACCTACTTTATCCGTCGCATCCGGCACGTTCGTTGCTTATGGGTCACGTTCCATAAGCTACTGTGTATTCTATCAACCTGTCAGTCGAAAACATTGCCGCAACGGATGTGACGGATTCTATGGGTCGGGGCCTTAAATTTTGTAAAGTGGAAATATCTAGTGACTGCTTTAAATTAAACAAGTTACGCCAGACTGCAGGCTGTCGACTGCAAACGGACCCATTTAATTGTTATATAGGTAATTCAGGCATCGCATAAGTCCGAAAGCAGTATGACAGAACTTCTCTCTCTCTCTCTCTTGGCCCTTCGATCTTCTGCCACCAAAGAAATTCATCAAGAGCATACCCCGGACTGCCCCTGGACAATCATCTTCGGCCTTTCAAGAGACCTCCCTTTATGTATGTTGGCCCGAATTCTATAAAACTTTTCGAAACTTTATTCATTTTCAAATATCCAGTCTATCCATTATAATGACCGCGGCTGTAGTGCGTTTCTCGGAAGATTGCGTACGCTAAACAGAACAGAAACGATACACCCTGCTTCTCGCGAGAACCTATGTTAAAAACAAAAAAACAAATCCAAGTCCACAGATTATATAAATATTTATTAGTGTCGTGATATTTATTCTCAAATAACTTTCTGCGTTTGGAGTTTTCCTTTCTTAGTTTGGAATTAAATGTTTATTGTAAAAAAAAACAGTTGCTGAACTTGAATTCAAATCTACGTTTGTTCGGCTTTTTACTTAGTGTCCTTAGATTCCTTAGCGTCTTGCAATGATTTCGTAATAAATAATTTAGCTAAAGACTGCGAACAGAACTGAGAAATATGCTGCGAATAAGTGTTGATTTGACCTGATGTAATAGCGGCGTTCAAACGAATTGGAACTGGCAGAGGACGGAATTGCTTGAGCACATCCTCCTCTGGCAGGGGATATTCACCCTTGGCAATACGAGCTGCATTTTCGGCAGCCTGCTTGGCCAAAGCACGATGTTTCTCCTGAAATGAAAGAATCATTGATTTATTGTCTATACGGTCATTACTGGCTTATAGTTACCGTTTCCTGCTTGAAGACCATTTGCTGGTACTTATTGTACTTCATCGTCTCCTGGTACAGCTCATCTACACGATCGATTAGGCAGCGCATGTGGTTTTCCAACACAGAAGCGGTACCCAAGTCCAAAAAGTTGTGTCCCTGATCTTCGGGGACCAATTCGCCCAACTCACTCATCATTATATTCGTCAGGGGCGAGTTCTTAATGACGATTGGAATTTCAACGAAGAGACTTTCGTAGCCGACCTTGAGTTGGCGCAAAGCATCTGGAGTGAAATCGTTCTCCTTGTACATGGCAATAGCTTGTGGTGTCAGACGATAGGCCTTCAAAGTAAGGAATCCTCTAGCCGACTTCTGAGTGTCATAGATGACGACAACAGACTCCTCGATGCTGGTTTGGTAATGGTATTGTGATTCCAACAACGGCAATGACAAAAAGTTACCAACGTCAGAGCTTTGGTACCAACCAACGTGGAAATGATCGACATTGACGCGACGCAGACGACGCATCATGGTCAACTGATACAGTTCCTCGTCCATGGTTTCATCACTGCTCTTTGGGAATGGGAAGCAGTTCGTTATCTCCAAACGCTTATCCACCACCAAGCCGAGGAGAGCGCCCTGGGCCAAATCCATGTTACTGGACTCCTCTTGGCAATGTTTCACCATTTTCATAACAGCCTAAAATAGTGAATAAAAGAAATGCTTGAAATATGTAAGCAGTAGACAATGTGGGAATGAATATGTTACAACGAATCCCAAAATAAGGAATGTTCTACTTTGGCAAACGTTTTCAAGTAGATATCGTATAGAAATAGAATATAGAGCATCATCAATCGCTCCAGATTGTGCTAAAGCTAAACGACAAGGGCGGTTTGTTTGGATATATCTATTGTAGGTAAGTAAGTGAAATGTGGTTAGAAACTTATTTTGTTTTCACTGGCACTTATACCTAGCATTTTTGGAATATTTCCTTTGAGAAATTCATTATTTCCTGCATATCGATATAGTTTTGTCCACATTTAAAGAATTTATTTGTTACAAATATTTTGCAAAATTCCATTTAACCACACAACGAGACAAATGAGCTGTCAAATCTTAGACGTCAACTAGGCATGCAGATGCAAATCGCAAACGTGACGCGGATTTCGATTGATTTATTCGCGATTCTACAAACTTATGAAAAACTTTTTGCACATTTCATTCAATCGCTTTTTAATAATTAAATTAACTTACCAAACCATCACATTGTACGTGAGTTATGGTGTTTTCAGTTTCTTGTTCACGACGAGAATTTCCACCGCGGCTAGCCATTTTTAACCGTGTCAGACGAAAAGAAAAATCACAGTGAAGTTTGTTGCAGTTGTATTTTTCTATCAGCAAAACTGAACGAACGTTAAAAAAAGTAGTGCCAATTCATTTAACATAATCATAAAGGGGTAGTTTCAGAACTAGGTAGCTGTTTTTAACATTTTAAAAGTTACTGCAATAACATCCGCGTTTGAAGAAAATCGGATATTGTGTCTACAATTCTCTTAATGGCTGTTAATTAAAAACAACGACAAGTAAGTAAAAATATATAGGCAAACTTGACTGTCGACAAAAAACTTGCATTGTACCAAAAGGTTTACTTAAAATTTTCACAAACACTATACTTTCAATGTAATTTGACCATTTCTTACTTATTTTATATAGGTACCCTGACATTTTCTTTTGATATTGAAGCAAAAACATAATAGGTAGGTATGTAATCCATAATTAATTAAAAAAAAAAACATATTTTCATAAGCCATTTTCATATGGCGATTACATTGAGTCTGTCAGCTGTCAGAGTCATGTAGTAACATTAATGTTATGTAAAAAACCACTCGATGTAATACAAAGCAGTTTACCGGGTCCCAATAATTCCGCAATTCAATCCACACTTTTTTGTTTCTATCCTTCTACTATAATTTAACTATTGCGCATGTCCTGCAATGTCAGAAAACAGTTGTCAATATATTCCCTTTTCCAACAGTAAGATGTATACAAATTTTCAATAAAATAAAATTAAATTACCAATGCCAATATGTCGAAATTTATTGCCGATATTCACGAACGATTATACTTTTATGTGACCACTGGTGATTTAGATAACGTTATTAAACTTCTATTGGAGGGAGCTAGTGCAACGAAAATTACTTCCTGCGGTCGAACGGCAATAGGTCAAGCGGCATTAAAGGGACATAGCGAAGTATTGGAGGTACTTTTACAGTCTTGCGAAGAGGGAGAAAATGTTTTTGGTAAGTTCAATAGCCCCATTAGAATGACAAATTCGATAAACATCCCACACCAGGTACTGGATCAGTTGCAAGATGTTCAGAAATGGAAATCGACTATACCCCCGATGGCATGGACAATCTAGAGTGGGATGATGAAATCGATAATGACATCTGCACTACATCAGAATCAGATGAATGCTCATCTTTGTATCTATACTATGCCAAAACGTTTGAACAGACCGGCGAAATCCTTGTAAATAGTAATTATGCATCAAAGCGAGAGGATCCACATAATGCGGATGCTTTGAGTCGTGCACCGATACACTATGCCGCCGCGTATGGTCGTATTGAATGTCTCAGTATTCTGTTGCAGAACAAATCGCCGATAGATGTCACCACCGATAAGGGTATCACACCGTTACATTTAGCCGTTAACAATGAGGAGATTGTTCGATTACTGCTTGGTCATCGTGCAAATCCGAATCGGAAAACATTTACCACCGGAGAGACTGCTCTACACATCGCTGTTCGTCAGGGTAACCTGGCAGTGGTAAGCCGTTTTTTTAAGCCTGCTGTGAATGTTGCCATTTCCTGAATGTTGTTGTTTCCGTAATATTCTTAATTTGAAACAGTGGGGAGCAAAATTTATTACTGAAAAGTACAAAAACGTTTTGAATTTGAATTTAGAAATTTTCAGTTTTATGAAAGTAGATACAAACTTTTTGGCCAAAATGTCATTTGCTATAGAGGTTGATATTACGTTCTAGTTGCATACGGGAATAGATTTAATATATTGAAACAGGGGTGGCATATAAAAGTTAATCAGGTATTTTCAGTGTAATTTTTGGTTAAAATTCTTAAAAACTGACATTTGGCGTATTTTTTTGGGAAGTGAGTATGTATAACAAAACCAAAAGTGAGTATACAAGTTTTGCATGTAAAAGTACAAGTGAGCTAGCTATAGATTCTCAAAAAAATACGCCTATTGTTACTTGAAACAAACATACTACGCTACACTCGACACACAATTTAGAAAATGGTGACATTCCTTAAAATGAAATTTACACTCTACTTCCTAATTTTTAGGTGGAACTACTTCTTCAATCTGGAGCGTATATTAATGAACCAAACAATCGGGAGTACACTCCCCTGATGTCGGCCATCGAACACGATGCCGATGATATTGCATTTAGCCTTATAGGCAAAGGGGCCAAACTCAATCTGGAAGATTGTAATGGACACACGGCGCTATACCTGGCCGTCGCAAGAAACAAAGTCAGCCTTGCTGGGTATCTACTAGAACGTGGTGCCCGCCTACTTATATCCCACTACCTCCTACATAAGTGCGTAAAACACGATTACCTTGAAATGGCCCGTCTTCTCTTGGCCCATGGAGAGAGTTTGAATGTGAGAGACCTGTCCGGGTGCACTGCAATATTTTTAGCGATATTTAGTTGCAATGCTGAGATGTTGGAGTGTCTACTGGAGAATGCTAGTGGTAACCAACATATCGATAGAAGTTCAAATGAACTGTACTATGCGGTCCAGTATGCGGAATCGGTTCAACGATTTAGACAGGTGGCTAGAGTTTTACTGGCGTACGGGGTGCCTCTAAATGCACATAACTTTTGCTGTCATACTCCACTCTCAAGGGCTATAACACTAAAGAAGCTCGACATTGCTGAATTTCTGATAAAAGAAGGTGCCGACGTTCGTATTATTTGCATAGACCATGGCGCAGACACGTTGAGGATGGCATTAAGGACTTCATACCTGAATTTGCTGATATTGTTAGGTAAGGGAATGTAACCACTGTAATTCTTTGTTGTTTTTTTTTATGAATTTTTGTCAGTCATTTGTAATGTAACGGCCGTGGTACAGTCGATGCATTTTTTGCGAAAGAGATGTGCTGTGTTTTCTGTGCACAGTCAAGTCTTATATCCTTAGTAAGCCAATTTGTTTCGAAGCGCTATATGCAAGGTCCGATTAAAGACCGTAATAGTTCAGGTCTCATGTTCAGATTCATGAATTGCATTTTCATTATCTTGGATAGCATCTAAAGTGCCGCTATTGGACTGTTATATTGTGACAAGCGTTATGTACTTTCCGTTTGAGTGCGAGCAGTCTGGTTGCATTGCGTTATTCATATTTCGTTAGCTTATTACAATACAATTCTTTAAGAATGCGGTTATTTGCTTGTGGTCGAAATCTTACGTCTATCGTCGATGATTCCACACTGCAATACTTTTGCAAAACACGTTCCGATTGGTGATCATTAAATGACTTGTTATTCGCTCCTGTGGCTTGCTCGCATTTATTCTTGAACCAGTGCTCGCTCAAAGCTGCTTTCGGTGAATGTTTATGCATTTTAACTGACATTTATCAGCTAGTAGTTCAGCGAATTCTTACTCGTATGCAATTTAGTGGTTGGTTTAGTAGAGAGTATATCCAGATGCAACCATTAGTTAGATCCCTAAATAATTTATTAATGGCAAGCCGTTTTAATACCTCAATCTTGTAACTTTAGGGACTTCAGAAAGTAGATACTATTTTTTTTGCCGCATAATGTACAACTTTCTAACTTTATTTTATTAAAACCAATATAATTTATTTACCTTTCTCTTACAGTCCACGCTGGTCTCGATATATCTCAATTTCAGCCGATTAGTCGACACAAGCCGCATTGGAGTGCTATTCGTAAAGATATCGAAACATGGATAGCCTATCAATGGCGCAATCCTATGTCTCTACAGAGTTTATGCCGAATTCAAATTCGAAAGCGTTTGATAGTCAATTTAGATAAAAAATTAGCGGATACAAACAATAACTACAACGAATCAAGACTACGAATGTTAATCAAACAGACGGGCATTCCAGTTCTATTGCAAAAATATCTCAGCGAATTTGATGATCTGCCGAGAATTTAGCAGACACCTAATGTATGTTAATGTTTTATGACTAGAGTTCAAAGTTGGGCAATAAAAATCGTTTCGTATACCCATTTATTAGATAAAGAAATGAAATCAGATGTTTGTTTATTTCTTTTTCTTGTGTTTTATTCTTGCCCTAACACGCTTAACAAAGTTCTATGTATATTTATATATATAAAGAATGTTTATCGTATGTTGTTTTCTCTTATCTTGTGAAAAGGTAAAATGCGATACAGTTTTGGTAATACTATTTGTTCAAGAGATTTTTTTTTTTTTTCATTTTCTTCGAAACAATATTTGAATAATAATAAACAAGAAGCAAGTGCAACAAAATCCATTTACGGTTTAAGCAGCATTTTAAAGTCATCGTTGGCGTTTTGCGGTATTACATCGAATGGCGTTCGATCTTTTTTATCCTTAGCTAGTTTTAGATCAGCATCTAGATCGATGAGATATTTGGAAACGCTTGCATGGTTATGGATTGCAGCACGGTGGAGGGCAGTTTCTCCATCTTCATCTTGCAGGTGGATGTTGGCTTTGGCTTTAACGAGAAGCTCGACTATTTTCATATGACCTAAAGAAAATGCCAGATTGTGATAATGGCAGAAAAAGAATTGTAGAGAAAGAAATGCTTACCCATCATGGCTGCCCGATGAAGCGGTGTGGCACCGCCCTTAGTAACTGCGTTAACATCAGCACCGC
This sequence comes from Cheilosia soror, assembly GCA_949372485.1. NCBI lineage: Eukaryota > Metazoa > Arthropoda > Insecta > Diptera > Syrphidae > Cheilosia > Cheilosia soror. The sequence goes on along the minus strand of OX443561.1, from coordinate 137,037,719 downwards.
CAATGTTTATAAGCATATTACAAATTCCTTCATTGCCATTCCGAGCAGCATAATGTAGAGCTGTATAGCCAAAGTTATCGCGGTCCATTGTTTTGCCATTCGCAATGAAGCTGCGCACTCGATCGGTCTCATTGTAGATTGCTAATGGAAGAAGTTAAGTGGGGAATTTAGTCAAGTGTCTTGTTATACGTTAAAAGCTCATCAAATTTATAGGAAATCAAACGAATTCTATTTCATGGAGACAAATATGAGACAAGGGGCATTAATCGATCTGTAAATTGAGACATACAAATAAATAAGCAGCTGCCTTTGCATACAACCAATGTGCAAATATGCTAAGCAATAAGAATGATAATTAACACCATCAAGCTAATTAGACCGAAGGCAATAAAATAACAAACAATTGCTAGTTATAAAGTGGGTGAACAAAATGAAACAAATTGGGATTTATGATTATTCCATCACTTAAATAATAATTGAATAGATTTCGACAGCGCTTGGTCGAAATGTTCCCCATTACATTCATATAACGCCAACTATTTTTGTTATTTATGTGGGCGTATTGGTGTTGAACAATGGCGCGAGAGGTATTGTTTCGCGCCCGACACTGAGATGGTGCTTTATAAATATTGAGTTTTCGAAGCAATGCCATAAGTACATATTTTTAGTTGTAGGTAGCAAGAACCCAACATTTTTAGTGTGACCAGGCTTTAAACTATTTAGAATTGGTGTATTGTTCGTAATATTATCAGGATTGAAATTAAAGTATGTATTTGATTTGGATGGACGCTACTAAAACGTTCTTACAATAAAATCGTGCAATTTCGATGAAAAATATAGACATTTTGGACAACTATCGCAGACGAGTTTTTAGAACAGATTGGGATGATTTGGTAGAGGGCATGCACCAACACATTTCCAAAATTTGGTCAGATAAATGCATGATGAATGCAATCTCACCATTGTTTGCCTGATCCACAAGAAAGGAGACCTCTTCAGCAGAGGTGTCAGTCTCCTTAATATCGCATGCTAGATTGTCATCTGTCATATTGTGTGATTAGTAGGTAACCTAATTACCAGGAAAGTCCAGATCGTAAAAAAAAAAAACCAAAAAGCCCAAATCAATATTCATCATCTTTTCATCGATTTTAAGCCACCTATGGCAGCATCTATAGAGACGATATTTGCACACCCGATGTTATTGACCAATTTTTAAGAACACAGCGAGCTGTCAATGATACGTTTGCTAGCATAGAAACAGAAGCGACAGAAGTTTGGACTCTATGTAAAGTTTGGACTCCTCGTCCGCTTCGAAAGAAAGATGCTTTGTAAAATGTATGGCCCTGTTTGCGTTGACTAGATTTGCAGGAGATTTAACGACGAACTATTCGAACTGTACAGCGTCAGTTCTCTAAGATGGCTAGGACGTGTAGAGCGGATGGATACAAATGTTCGGGCCCGTAAAGTATTTAAGTCGAACCAGGAGGAACAACGCAGTAGTGGAAGACCTACTGCACAAGTAAAACGACTTGAAGTGCGCTACTGGACGCAATTAGCTAAGCACCTGGCTTGCTGGAGAGGCTCACGAGAGAAGAAACGCAGAAGGATTTGAGGATCCAGCGTAATATTTTGAACAGCGCAATAGTCCAAAAATGGCATTGTTTGTGAAGTGTCATAAAGTTTTCTCTCATCAGTCTGCCTGCAAAATGCTATTAAGAAATTCGATTAGATTAACTCCTCATCTGCAAAATCCAGCTACTTGAGAGAGCAGGACTTAAATAGGCAAATGTGCATTGAGCATTCTCGGACATTTTTTTTTGTGCTCAAGGGGTTTTTGTTCCCTTAAAATGCTAATGCACAGCACGAGTGGAAGGGTTTTTAGGAAGGACAGAGAAGAGATACTGGTGCACATTGGTTTTAAACAATTGTGGGTTGTAATGAGAGGGGAAAACCGTCTGTGGCAATGCATTCCACATGCGTGTTGTTCGGCTCACAAAAGAATCTATATTTTACAGTACGCCCGAAGGTAGGCCTAAAAGTGAACTGATGCGCATTCGATGTGTGACGGGTGTTGCGAGAGAATTGTTGAAGGGGCGGAATGCAGTTAGCTATTTCATAAGAGCATTGGTGGTAAAAATATCGATAAAATAAAGAAAGGCAAGAAGGTCAATAGACTCCGCTATATTTCTATCACCTATAAGTTTTATCGCGCGCTTCTGAATTCTATCTAGTGGGTGCAATGAAGTTTTTGGTGCACCTGACCAGATATGTGCGTTGTACTTAAGCTTAGGCCGAATAAAGGCCTTGTATATTGAAGCTAAGTCGGAGGGTGTAAAGTACTTCTTACATCGATTTAAGAAACCTAGACATTTCGCAGCGTTTTTGACGACTTCATATAATGTGGTCATTCCATCGGAGTTTGTCGTTGACACACATACCCAATATGGAAAGTTGTTCGGTTTCGTCGATGCAAGTCCCATTCATGGATAATGGGTGAGGGTTCAGGTTTCGCTTTAATGATTGAAGGCAGCATTGTGTTTTGGAAGCATTAAATTCCACTCTATTGGTTGTACCCAATTTCATAATGCTGTCAAGATCAGAATTTAATGTGTTTAGCATACGTTGTCGTTCCAGTTCAACGGCCGAACAGCAGGGACGTGAGTCAGGGAACGAATAGGAAAAATGAGGATGCTATCATCAGCGAAAGAGTGTATTGGATTAGAATTGGATTGGATTTTTTTTTATTGTCATGCTGTAGCGGTAGACCTACTTAGCTACTAAGTAAATATAAATAGATACACAATCCATAGGCACGTAGCATATACATGTCCATGTAATATGTAAAGTGCGAAACAAGATTACTAATGTCACAAGTATTTAAATTGGTTTAAAGATTAAAACATCTTACGAAAAATAATTAAAAACAAAAAATTGCACAGCTTAAAAAATGTCTCATCAAACAAACTTGGAAGGAATGCAATTTAAATAAATCAGTTAAATGGCAACTAACCTGCATTCCATATGCCTCGTTCAAAGTCCAACTCCGACAATGTCTGCTGCACCGTAGACGCATGCTGATGGCATCCACAATCCGCTGCGTGTTGCATTATCACTTCACTGGTTTTGTCTTTCACAAACTTGTTGTTGTCCACACAAAATAAAAATAATAAACGATCTGCTAGTGTATCAAGAGTTTCTGTTTTTATCGTATTCACTGTTCGTTTATTTTTTTATTCTTTATAACTACTAATAATTATTTTAAAAGGTAACGATTATTTGATAAATATTGCACACAGAATCTCAATGGGGGAGTGCAACCTAGACCTCACGTTGCATGGTCCAAACAATTTCAGCTTCACCCGTGCTGCAAACCACCTTGTAGCCCAATTGACTCAACGTATTGATCAGTTGCATTGGTGGGGCGTTTATCATAACTCCGTTCACTATTTGCGTTGTGCCGTTTTCGAAACGTTTCGAAAGCGCCAACACTTCAGCATCATTCAAACCAAACACAGCGCTGCTACGATCGTGAAGTGATCCTTTAATGCTGACGTACGTATAAATTTCCTCTTGACTGACAACAGGCACCGGTATAGTTACAACATTAGGACTGCAAGTAACTGTTGCTGCTGCCGCCGGTGCTGGAGCGCCACTGACTGCTACCGCTTGAGGTGCTGGAGCACCAGCAGTTGCTGCAATCGATGATGGAGCTACTACACCCGTTGCAGGCGTTGTGGATGTTGCTACGGCTGCTGTTGGTGCTGATGAAGGTTTCACAGTTTGTCGTGTTAGACATTCCATAATAGATGAATTGAATTTGAAGAATACTTGTAGTACGCTTTTACCTTGCTTTTGAGGAGAAAAAAAAAACGAATACAAAACTCGAACTAAAACCTTAGAATCTAGGTAAATAATAAAGTCCTAGATTACGAGTAGATTAGAGTATATATAGTCTTTTGGGTCTTTTAGTTGTCTTCTGATTTTGGATTGGCGCCGGTTTCTATTCGGGGGAATCAACCTTGTGATAGTTCCCAAAGACGGCGGCTTCTCGATCGATATTAGAGAGATTCTCACGTACGACAGATGTGTCTGATGTCTCTATTGGCTCTGGTTCGTGAAACTCTTTACGCATAGTCCACATGTACTCATTGTAGTCTTGTTTTACAGATGTTGACGAAGATGCTACAACGCGAAAGCCAAGTATCTGGAAAAAAATGAATTATTAGACGAACATACCAACAAAGTGCGCTTTCAAAACCCACCTCAAGAGCAGACAATACACGACACGGATGAACCAGATAAACTATTGTTGACTCATCACTGTAACCTCCGCAAGAAAATTGATTCAGCTGTTCGATGTCATCCGCTATACAACGACAAAGTAAATATGATATTGTGATTCAAGATTAGATAATCCAAAATGGTATTTAGCAAAACGGAAAATGAAGAAAAAAGAACTCGTTTCAACTGCTCTGTGCTGCCCAACAACGACGACTACAACGACGGCTATGAAACGCAATTGAACTTTGCGCACAGAGAAAACAAAAGCTGTAACTACCCCCACCCAGCAAGTTCTGCTTTTTTACGATGACGCTATATAGCTACTTGTGATATCTGAGTGCAGTAATTTGTTTGTGATAAAAATCACTAAAAGTATTTAAACTCTGCGCTGGTGGTGGTATTACGTATGGGCTTTTATTCGGTCAATAAATCGATTAAAATATTCAAATGTCTGCTTGATTTGTTGTAACTGCTTCTTGGCCATGACACATCGTGGTACACGGGCCATCGAAACTTTCGTTTTCATATATGTACTGGCCAACGATTATAACCATTTTATTGATTTATCATTACACTGCCGGGACAGGCGAGGTAGTAATCCACAAAGCTAATGGAAAAGACAATAAACATAAAAATGTGATTACACACACTTTGGCACTTGTTTTGTCGCCATTGTCCTTCTTTCTCATTCTATGGCCAGTAAGGAATCAGTCGTAAAGTGTAAGCTGTGCGACACCGTAAATTTCTGTGGAAGTATCTAGCATTCATTTCGTTTGGTGCCTGTTGATCGTATAGAATTTGAAACGCGTGCGGTAATTAATTTTTCATAAGGCATTTCTGACACATTCCTTTGTGTAGGGGACAAGAATTGTTTTGTTTCACTGTAGCTAATAGGTGTAGGATGGAGAAGAGCAACTTTAAAGTGAACAAGGTTTTGTAGATGAATAGTAAAGAAGGGAGTTCTAGGGATTGATTATTATAGACTTTTAATAATTGACAAAGTTTGATCCAAGGAAATATAGTAACCGACAGATACGCAAAAGAAAAACTCCAAATTCTATAAAAACGTTGAACGTGCAAATTCATTAGTTTTACTGACAGTGAGCAACGTGTAGTTAATTAATAAATTAAAAAATAGCGCTCAAATAAATGGTTTTCCTAAATTCACACCAGATTTGAACTTCCGCCATTTGCTGCGCAGTGGTTAGTGTGCTGTCTGAAGAGCCAGCTAAAAAAATGGACAACACTTTTCTTCTACATTAGTCAAGAAACCAGCCGGGTATACATGGCGTATACTTGCTTTTTTTCCACTACACGGAAACACTTTAATTATGTAAGAAGTAACAAGAATCTGCTTTGAGAATTTCGTGAAAAGTGATACATACCACGATATTGTTAAAACATTTTTCTGTAATTTAATTTCTATAATTAACGACTAATTGGATAATAGCCCACAAGGAGCCATGTAAGAACAATATTAAAGAAACGGCTGCTTTAAATAGAATACCATTTGAAATCTACAAAAATGTTTAACTGAGGTTAGCGATGATGAAATGGTGTTGGATTAAGTATTTGAATCTGCTTAGGGGAGGTAATTTTAAGTGGCGGAGAAGAAAGATCACAATTCTTTTATATAGTCTCGAGATATGAACAAGAACTGTGCGCTATGCCTGTGCAGTGCATATGCCCTGATCGCATATGCATGATAACCGGCTCCTTCCACGGACTCAGGAAAATATTCTTAACGCATGTACCTTCGTAAAAGATTGTAGGAAGAGTTGTGGGGACTATGCGCGAAAGTAACACCAACATTTCTATGCGGAAGGTATTCAGATCAAAGCTAAGATATGAGCACAAAGAGTCATATAAGCGAATAAAGCCTACGCCGAACTGTGATTTGTTGATGAGATGAGTTTGCCTCGATTATATAAAAAATTAAATATTTAACGAAGGTTATTAAAAATCATCAAATCAAAGATTCTGAAGATTAGTTTTAAGGTCGACATAGGTTGCCTTTACGGACCTGTTGCGCCAACTATTTATTTTATTTTATTTTAAACAGTGCGTCTGGTGGTCGTCTACTGAAGAGCCCACCTACCACGGGACCACCGAAATTTCACTTCTGCCATCGATGTTTGCACCCTCGGGATATTTGGTGGCTCTAGTTGTGAAGAATCTAGAGTGGAATTCTCTGAAAACATGCTAGCGAAAAGATCTGCCTTTTCTTTAAGTGTTGTTGCTAGCATGCCGTCTTCTTTTACTAGAGGAAAGGAAGAGCAACTGCAGTTATTACTGATTGCCTTTGCCATGGACCAGAATGAGCCGTTAGGACATCCAAATACTAGTGACTATTTCGTTGTAAGTTCTCTTCGCCTATTCAATAATTGAGTTACATCTATTTCGAAGAATTATAAATTCAGATCTTTTTTGCTCCGAAGGGTTTGACCGCCATTCAGGGAAAGGCTTGTTTTCCGCTGCGGTAACTCGCTTGCATTGTTAAACCAGGGTTTATTCAAGCTAGTTTTTTGATGCAATGTGGAATATAAAGTTCCGTACCGAGTAAAATCATTTCGGTTACGGCTTTTGCGCACATATTGACATCGATATCTCTAAAGCACATATCAGCCCATGGCAACGAACCGAAGAAATCACGCAGCTCGTCCCAGTTAGATTTACTATAATTCCAAATCAGACGATGGCGATCCTGGTTCGCTCCTATTGGTGTCGGTAAAGAGAGGATAGCAGATATTAGAGCATGATCCGAATTCCCTAAGGGAGCAGATATTTTTATTTTATAATTATCTGGTTCGGTTGTGAGAAACAGATCAAAAGTGTTCCCGTAATTCGATGGATTGTCAGGAATTCGTGTTGGTTCATCAACGAGCTGAGTGAGATTGTAGCTAATGGCGAAGTCTTCAGCTTGTTTCCCTGCATCGTCCGTTCTGTTAGAATATCGTAGCCAGTCCATGTTATGGGCATTGAAGTCCCCAAGTATAAAAACTTCAGCCGTTGGATGATGAATTTGTATCCAGTCTACCTTTTCGGATAAATGATGAAATAATTTAGATGGTTCGTTATTGTTTGGCGAGCGGTACAGGCAGCTAAAGAATTTGGTACAACTTTGTAGGACGACCTTTAGCCATATTAAGTCAAGATCCGCAGGTTCCATCTCTTCTTTTCTTTCACACGCCAGATCGGGCAAATACACTTATATCGAAAACGAGGAAGTAGTTCGTATCGTGGACACCGAAGATATGTGTAGTCAGTGTTTGAGTTTATTTGAGTCTCGGTTAAGACTAGGACGTCTGGCTTTTTTTTCTTGCAGATGCTGGTGCACGCAGCTGACGTTGACATTGTTGAATGCTAGACCTCGAAAGTTGCAAAAATCTGTTGCTAGCTTTCTTCTGTTAGTGTCCGTGTTTTGTCTCTTTTGTCCTCGAGTTCGTTGTTGTCTGTCGTCTTGCAGGTCCTGTGGGTGATTATTATTTATTATGGGAGACAAGACCGGTCCATCTGCCAAACTCCGAAACGTAGTCAAGACTACTTCACGGAGCCTATAGTATGATGTGGTGGTATCTCACCGGCGACAGGTAGATGGGTCCCTGTCTACTGGGAACTTAACAATTAACTGAAGGTCCGTTTACTTCCAAGGATTGTAGGTATTAAATTATATTATTTTTTAGTAACAGCAACCTTCGATTTGTTAATCAATTCTCCAGATATCTTGGCTTATACAACCTGCCCGCCTTAAAACAATGACTCCAGGCCAGATATCCAGATGTAGCTGCCCAAGTAGTTCGCCAAATAAATCCTTTCCATAAAGTTTACCACAGCAATACGTTGCTATGTCATAAATTATTGTGAAAAGTTCCCAAGAAATTCTCGTACAATAAACATGCAAATAAATATCACAAATGGATTGAAAACAAAAATGCCGCTTGGCATAACCAAATTTGGAGAGATTATAAATTCTTCATAAATCATACAAAAAGCAGCATACATAGACATACTGCTGATTCAGCAATTATCAAACTCAATACATCATGTGCGCTCTAAACTTGACACACATCCGCCATACGAGTACTTTAGAGACCGTAAAAGGTTTTATCTACAATATTTGCTCGTTTCGCCAAGAAGTTCCCCCTAACTCAAATAAAACATCATCAAGTAAACACCTGAGTGTAGCTATATGAACGACGACACCTAATGGAGAAACTCCAATCAAATTCAAAAAGCACTCTCGTTTGTAAAAACAAAATAAAAAGAAAAGCAATCAGCGTTACCAGATTTAGCAGTTTCCTGCGATTTTAGCAGGATTTGATCATAAATTTCACATGCAGCAGATTTTTTAGCATTTTTGCAAATATCAGCAGTTTTTAGCAGTTTTTAAAAATATTCATAAAACATTTTGAAAAAAACACTTTTAGCCAACATTTAGCATCATTTCATACATTGGCTACCTCTTGATTGATAAAACAATTTCAAGACATGAATGAAGCTTTTTAAACTGCAGCACTGTGTTGTGGAATAACAGAAATCAGCTCAAATCATATTCGGTGTATCCGTTTTCGAAGAAGAATAATTTAAATGCGATAACGCATTGATTATTATTACAGGAGTAATAATAATAATAATAATAATAATGGAATTGATGGTTCTCTCTTGAGAGCCATTCAATCTCTTTACACAAACTGTAAAAGCTGTGTTCGGGTAAACGGCGTTAAATCAATACCTTTCACCGTGGGCGTTAGACTTCGTCAGGGGTGCGTCTTGTCTCCTCTCCTTTTCATTACTTATATGGACTGGATGTTACAGCGCAGTCTTGGCGAGGAACGTTTCGAATTGGGAGATCTGAGGATAAGTCATTTGCTCTTCGCTGATGACTTGGTCATCCTTGGGTCCTCTCAGACTGAACTTCAGCGCGCACTCGATCGGTTTGTAGCCGTTTGTGTTGAAGCTGAGATGAAAGTAAATGTGAACAAATCTGAAGTGATGGTCGTCTCTAGAACTAGAACGCCTGTTCAATGCACTCTGCATGTTAGTGGAGTCCCATTGAAACAGGTGGAGAAGTTTAAGTATCTCGGGGTCTTATTCACGAGTGATGGAAGGAGCAATGCCGAGTTTTCCTGTAGGATTGGTCAGGCTGGATCGATTTTGAGACAGCTTGGTCATTCTGTTATCATCAGGAGGACTGAACTTGGTGTCAAAGCTAAGTTGTCAGTCTTTAATTCGGTATTTGTTCCAATTCTTACCTATGGTCATGAGGTTTGGGTAATGACTGAAAGAATAAGATCGCGAAAACAAGCTGCCGAAATGAGATTTCTCCGTTGTATTGCTGGTGTGACCCGTAGAGATCGCATTAGAAATACTAGAATACGTGAGGAACTCAATATCGAGCAGCTACTTCTCCGGACGGAGCGATCCATGCTTCGGTGGTTTGGGCATGTTAAACGCATGTCCCCGACCAGGATTCCACGACGTGCTATGGAATCCGTACCATCGGGCAGGCGTCCCCTAGGTAGACCCAGGATGAGATGGTTAGATCAAATTTATAATCTCTCCTCTACCCGTATGGGGATTGCCCTTGATGATTTAGAGTCGATGGCGGAGGATCGAGAGCTATGGAGGGTCCACTTGAGCAACCTACACCCGCGACCCACTTAATGGACAAGCGGACCATTGAAAATGAATGAATGAATGAATGAATAACGCATTGATATGATACGACATGATAGAGTACGGGTTTTAAAAGGTAAATTTGGTAAGAACTAAAAACCGTAATAGATTTAGTATAATGAAAATGTTGTTGTTAATTTTGCAAGTACCTACTGCAGGCGTTTCTGTAAGTGGAAGCTGTTAGAACTTTATTCCAACAATTTTTCATGGAAAAATCTATCGCAGTTTTTTCAGCATTTTTTAGGATTTTGTTTAGCAGTTTTTGCAGTTTTCCGCTCCCGCTTTAGCATTTTTGGAAAAAATAATCTGGTAACGCTGAAAGCAATCTAGATATTATAGAGAGCAAACTAAAAACAATGAAAATGTAGGCAAGTCATATATTATTCAATTTAATTTACCTTTCAATCCAGAGACAAGAACACGCCAGGGGTACTTATGACTGTACGAAGCTAAGTTACCCCGAATTATGATGTATGGCATTTGAGATTATTTCGTAATGCCGCTACAAATCTTTCTTTCTCCCACACACTTAACAATCTTCTTCACTAGAAACCGAAAATATTCGTTTATTGGTTACAGATGTTATAACGATGCAAGTATACAGAGTGAAGTGTCAGTGTCACGTTTTATTTATTTTCTAAGATGCAGCTTAACAAAACAAGAAATCATATTTGAAACCGTGAACGGAAAATAAAGAGCTAAACAACAGTACAGTGATGAGATAAACAATTCTGCGCTCAACTCAACGCTAGTGAAAATAAGAAACTGAAATAAAATGATTTCTCCATCTCTCATACACATCATGCTTTGTGCTCTTTTTTTTCACATTTCGACGATAGCAGGTGGGTTGTGGTGGGTTCGCATGTGGCGAGGGAATTGTATGTAATCGGAGCTGATGGGGACGACTACAGGCGACACTACAAATATATTAACAGAATAATAGTAAGAAAAAAAAAACAAAATAAGCAGCAAACTTTGCGTGTTTCGGAATATGGGAGAGTGTACGACGGATTACAAATCAAAAAACCAATACAGTAGGTCACGAAGGTACAGGAACAGAGTACACATTAAAATTATAATAACGAATGGTGAACAGGGATTTTTTTAGGTGTGGCAGACCAGCTTGATGTGAGCTCATCAAGTAGAAATAGCAGTCTACGTAATTGCCAGTGGACAAGGAATGCGTAGGCATGTATATACATAATATGCTTATTTTGGGGGAAAGTTGGTAACTTAAGTACATGACACACACATAATCTCTTAAGTTGTACGCTTAGCTCCTGCCGATAATATCAGTAAGACAATGTTATTCGTCCTCCATAGATACTTGTTGACTTAATACATTATACCCTAACAACAGTAACATAAAGCAGTTCACAAAACAGATACTCTGAAGCGAGTCTCGTGGCATTATTGCCTCATTTTTTTAATAAATGAAAATTACAACAATGTCAACAGCTTTAGTTTCAATGGGCACAGACGTCAAATGGCGTTTATTTTCGAACAAAAAAAAAAAACAGCAGATGGCCTACGCTTCAGATAGGATAAGGCATTTTTCATATCAGTGTTGCTCGCTTATATAGGAAGTGGCCCCTGAATTCTATCTCTCACAGTCTACATGCGAATTTATAGATAACGACAAATTAAATCAGTCTCTAGATTATGATATTATATTTTCGCCTTAATACGATTTTCGCGTTTATTCAATTTGTCATTTTATCATTTTTCCTCATAACATCCACTCAAATGGCCAAATCATAAGCATTACTCTGCTGCAGCTGTATTTACACTGATGCCGTCCTTTATAGTCGGGATAGTTGTATGAAAGGTACACGTACAATTGACCTCAAACGACCGAATTCTATTAAATCAAGTACCTACTCAGTAATAGTAAATGTATACGTGAAGTATAAAAACTCTTTAAAAATAGTCATTATAGTCATTCTATATACAACACTTGACTGGCAATCGAAATAATATCACGTTCACAATTCAGTTTAAGTACATACTACTTGAGATAATAACACAATTTAAATAGTAACCTGACCGCACTTACAGAAGCATGAACTTTCTCACCGCTTAAACAAACATCACTTTGTGATAAAAAGATCGAGCATCATGTTTGGAAACATACAAGGTACTTACACCCTTATAGCATGATGCACCATGTAAATGGACCCCTTTAAGTCAATCCGCTATACACTTCCACAGCCTTAGTTTTAATGGGCATATTAAAAATCAAAATAATGAGACGAAAAATAATAGTTGTTACCAATGGCAATACATAATTATAATGTACTTTTAAACTGCCATAAAAGCAGCTTCACTTCAACTGCTTCTTTAAGTAATTTCCGCCAATTATGGCAAGCGAAGTACATTTATGTGAGGCCCGTGTCCAAATAATGATGACTCCCCATATCTAACCCACTATCAGCTGTCTGCTTTAGCTAGGGTTGATGTTTGAGTGTAACCGAATACATCGGTTGGCATTGGTAAACAGATCAAAAATCAATAAAAGAAAATTGTAATAACCGAAAACAAACAATTAAATTAACGACACCGGTGAGGTGGTAAGCCGCAAAGAATCTAGGTGCGGGTGCTAGGCAGACTTACTGCGACATACCTAGTACAATAATAACAAAACATTAAAAACATGGAGTGAGGAAGAACACAAATAATAAAAAGGTCAATCAAGGTGGTTCTACTTACTAACTGGGGGGTCTGCGTGCTTACTACAAAACAAAAGAGTAAAATGACATCATTCCTTGGCGAATGCAATAATTAATAATTAAAAGAAAAAACCGTGCCAATGTAATAAAAAATGTAATGCGACCCAAATTTTGCAATAACGAAAGCAGCACAAAACTGGGAACGATAATAATTTAACTGATAATTTAACAAAGTGGCTGCGCCACTGCCACCTTAAGTGCGAACTTACCAAGTATGATGAAATGCTAATATGAAAACCACTTTTTTAAATAGAAACAATATACACTTCTTTAGATAACACCCGAAAATATTTGACCGAAGTATCTAGTATTTTCTGCGATATATTTCGTTTTCAAATGCGATATCATAAAATGAAAACTAGAGGTATCCAATTCAGATCAGACCGAATTTTGCAACTTGCGAACTTGAGCAAAAATATAGAAATTCAAGTGGTACAGTTCGAATAGAAAGATATTTTTGACAGTCAATAAATTCATTGGGGTGCGATAGCATTGAGGACAACATTTATAGGAACCCTCTAGACCCTGTTTACATTGGCCATTGTGTTTTGCGGAGATGCTGTTAAGCACAAACCACATAGAACTAGACCTCCAAGTTCCGCACCTACCCGACTTTCACCGAAATGAATTCTCCTGTCTATATACGTGTGAAATGTCAAAATCAGTGGCGGCAATGATTATTCCATAATACACCATGGGCCTAGGATTATTAAAGTATGCGTGGCGATCCTTTAATTTTGTACACCAATCCATGAAAAATCCTGGGCAGGTAGCTTGTAGGCAAAGTCCGTTATGTGGGAGGAGTCGACGGTCCATTGTGGTTTGTGCTGTTAAGGACCATATGGGAGCGTCCAACCACCTACGAGCGAAAGAATATTCGCAAGTTTTGAGACAGTCCGTTCACATGAACACTTTTCCTTGTCGCGGCAGTTCGCGAATTTCAGCCATCAGTTTCTACCCGCGAATTATCAAAGTCGCCACATCATTTAATTCGCGTTCCACAAACTAGCGAATAAAACATTCGTTCGAACTTTAAACTCAAAAATTGCAGGTGGAAACTGATGGCTGAAAACCGCGAACTGCCGCGACCTAGAAAAGTTTTCATGTGAATTTGTGCATTATTTCTGAACAGAAAATTTGTACTATTCCAAGATTAGGATAATTAATTAATCCATCAAGGTGTATTAAGAAAACATGTTTAAAAAGAGATTAAATAAAGAAATTTCGAATCCCAAACTTTTTTCCAAGAAAAACAAAATGCAAATATATCAATATATCAACAAAGTTGCGCTGAGGCCATTGCAGTTCCAACTGACATTTGGCGTATTTTTTTTCCCGTGTGAGTATAATGCCTGAACTACATCAAAACAAAAGTGAAAAAAAGTGTGAAAACATCGAAACTCATAGAAAACAACACATATTTACGTGACATCTCTGAGTAAAATCTGAACTAATAAAGCTCTGAGCTTTTTTTTGTCTATTTCATCGAAAACACATGACTATTAACAAAACATCTATGAGTAAAATCTGATCTAATAAATCTAAGAGCTTTTACTTGTGAAACTCGTAGGAATAATGTGACTTGAACGTGATCTGGCGGGAAGTCCGTAACGATTTTTTTGACTGTATTGGTTATAAGAACTTTGTGAAAATTGAAAGCTGGAACATGTTCAAGCTTTCGGCACACACAAAATTTTAAATTGAGAGAAAATATACAGAGATTACTATATGATGAATTAGGACGAATGATTTTATTTACTTTTTTGTACTTTTTTCCACTTTTGTTTCGATGTAGCTCAGGCATAACAATACCAAAAGTGAATATACAAGTTTTACATGTAAAATTAAAAGTGAGCTAGCTATAGATTCTCAAAAAATACGCCTATTATAAATTGAAAGTTAAGGGCCGTTTTATTTAATATTTATTATTTTATACATTGAAAAATAGTTGTTGTGTTGTTGACTAATTCTTTTTATAACCTTGAAGAAACGAAATTCCAGAATATCATTGGTTAAATGCCGTTAACAGGCTAAATCAGCTGGTTGTCGATTTCTCGGGTTAACTAACCAAACCATGGATTGTCTGGTTAAAATTTGACAAATTGACCCTTAGCCAAACCTTATGGATAACAGCCTGCTTTATCTCCTCCACAAGGAGTAGGCACAATTTGGTGCCCCAAACTATTTGAAAGAAATTTAAACTTGATTTTTCTTTTTTTGGATACACAAAATTCTCAAACGATTTGACAAGAAATGGCGCGACTTATATTGCGATTAGGCATTGACATAATATACATGGACTGCTAGCAGCCTATTTTTCGTTGAAGCAAACATAAGCACTACCTAGCTCTTTTGGTTCACGGCGGATAATAACGAAAACACTCAAATGTCATCGAGCAATTCGTGCGATTTGTTTGAGTGCTGAGTGTGCCGTCTGTTATAGAACGTTCGAAATTATTTGAATAAGTCGTTGTTTTGTGCCGTTGCAATGTTTCTACACTGTTTGCTTCATTTTCCTCGCAGGTTTGTATGAAACTGACATTTCACTAGCAGTCCATGTATGGTATGTCAATGGCGATTAGGTTTCCCCCGAAATTCGCTAGACGCGTTCATACCGCGAATGTTATCAATTGTGCATGTGAATGAACGCAACCACATTCACCAATGTAACGCCACCTTATTTCCTATAATTCTACAATTCCACTAAACATGTCACAATTAATTCTGACATTCCACTATAAACAAATTGACAACCAAAATTGTTTATTTAGCATTTTCAGAAAAAAAAAATATATTCCTGCGGCTAATCACCCCAAAAATAGATGATTTTGTGTAGCTTGTTGCCCATATCCGTATGGTCTGACTGCAAATTCAGCATAACGAAAAATACTTAGCGTTTCTTTTTCTCAGAAGCTTATGTAAATTTTACGATTGAACTCTGTGCTCTGCATAAATTATTTTCGTATACAATTATTCATCCATATTATTACTTAATTTATGCGACTCCAGGTGCCTCGCTCGAGTCCGTGTTTCAGTTGACGTGGTTATTTCCGTGCAAACAGAGGTTTCCGCCCCTTAATAGTGAATAATCTCTGCAAACCCAAAGGACGGCAATAATATGGGAAAATTGCAATTGCTTCTCCTGGTTTTAGCTATTACGCTATCGAACATTAGCTTTAACTTTGCGGCTACAACGCATAAGCATGAGAAGCATACGAGTAAGGAACGCCTAAAGGATGGTGTATATAGCCCCAGAGATGCCCATCACAACGAAAATGGGGAACACCATGTTGAGTTTGATCATGAGGCAATCATTGGTAAGTGGAACATTTGACCTTTCGCCAAATTCTAGTTTTATCGAATCTTTTACATAGGCAACGTTAAGGAAGCACAGGAATACGATACTCTGTCGCCAGATGAATCAAAAAAACGATTGACTATTCTAATAAAATTGATGGACAGGAATGCGGATCAGTTCGTTGATAGGCATGAGCTCAAAGCATGGATTTTAAGGTCTTTTAAGTGAGTTTGTGTTGTTGATTGATGCTTTAACCAGAGTAACATATGGACGCACTAAGTGCTTGGCTATGACAGATGTTTTTTAAATTGTAAAACGTGTGTGTGCAACATTTTTTTGCTAAAAATATGGCATGGCCGCATGGGCAATAGGCATCGAAAAATGTTTGTATTCGAATAATCTTTCATTTGCTTTAAATGTACGATGTGTGTTGTAGCTCTTATTCTATTTTCGCTTTGGACACAGTAAAGAAGATCCTATAAAAGGAGAGTTTTACTAAATTTTATTTGAATGCTTCTTTTGGTACAATAAGTACGGCTATTTTGTCTATAAACACATTTTGTTCTTTCAGTTCTTTTGGCGGAGTTGCAAACACTTTTAGATACGTTGGATTTTGTTTTGTACCTACCCAACTCTTGATCAGATGGCGTTCTTTTGGATTTAGTACTGCCGTTCATACCAAGGCAAAGGCAGACTCATCATCCATATCATTGTATAAAATATGTAGTATGTCAGCTATTGATAAAACTGCACCTAAGTCAACTTCTTTGATTTTGGCATGGTAACAGAGTTCTGATGGAGTCGTGTACTTATCTTTCGGTGTATTACACTTTGCAGTAGTCCGCTATTATAGTATACGCTATTCTTTCCAGTAAATTGACTGCTAACTAGCTGCGTCTAGCTCCTTAAAGTAAATTATCCTTCTGATAAAGTCCATACTTCCACTCAATATTTAAGTGGCAGTGGAATGATAAAGCCTAATCGTTCTGTTCTTTTGGACATGGTCTTATTTAATTTAGTTCTTAAACTGAAACACATTTGATCTAAATGCAGGTTCTAGGGGAGACATAGTTCCTCGACTTCCGCGCAGTTAGCACCTGTTCGTCTGTTGTCCAACTAGGTTTTTTGTTCGCTTCAAAATAATTAAAAGGCACAGACGTATCCCGCTACAGTAACATATCTAACTAAGTTTTATAAAAGCAAACCGTTTCGGTGTCTGAATTGATTAATAATGCCAAGCATTTTCCCTTCTTTAATGTACTTCTTCCGTGTTGTAATTTTAGGAAACTCTCCGAAGAAGAAGCATCTGACCGTTTTGAAGAAATCGACACAAACGTCGATGATAAAATCACATGGAAAGAATATATGCTGGATGTATATTCGATGGAGGATGAAAATTTCAGAAAGGATCTAATCGAATTCGATAGCTACGAAGAGGAACAGAAAATGATCAAAGACGACAAAGAGATGTTTAATGCGGCTGATATTGACCAGGATGGCACATTGTCGCTCGAGGAATTTGTGCTGTTCCAAAATCCCGAAGAACATCCACAAATGCTGCCAATTGTCATGGAACAAACAATGCGCGATAAGGACAAGAATAAGGATGGTCAAATTGATTTCACAGAGTTTCTCGGCGGTTCAGCTCAAAATCATGATCAGGAGTGGCTGGTCACCGAAAAGGAACGATTTGACAAAGATTTCGATCACAACCACGACGGTATGTTGACGGGAAATGAGGTACTTAATTGGATTGTACCCAGCAATGACGATGTTGCAAATGATGAAGTGAATCATTTGTTTGCGTCAGCGGATGATGACCATGACGATAGGTTATCTTATTACGAGATCCTCGAAAACTATGAGACATTTGTGGGCAGCGAGGCGACAGATTATGGTGATCATCTGCAAAACATTCATCGTTTGGAAGATGAATTGTAATTGTGAGCGATAGCGACAAATTTGAACAAATCTATTGTAAGTTCTTTAGTTTTCTTTTTATTTGAATCTCTGTCAGTACGAGGAATGATTTCTATTACTGTAGCCATTTAGTTAATTTTGTTCGTTATTTTTAACTTATTCTTTTGTATTTGAGTTGACTTGACTTGCCCTGTATAATCTTGTACTGGATTTTATGCAACTATTAAACGAGTAAATAGTATTAAATTGGTGGTTTTATTTTAGATCCTTTGACGTCAGCACTTGGGAAATGCTATTCGCACTTTGATTTCTCTGTACTAAATGTATGTTTGTTTCTTATCCCGATACGAGTCAATGGCAGGAACATGAGAGAAATTAGTAATTAATGTCCACATGTGAGACATAATAGGCGCAGTGTTATTCTGTGGTTAGTTAGTTGGTCTTAGCGGGAGGTTCCTACCCTCGGATAAAAATACAAACTATGCCCAAGGGTTTTTCTTGCGAATGTAGAACAATCGTCCAAGAGTAACCGCAGTAAAATTTTCTATTCAGCCGTTCGGATACCACCTCCAATTGTACGTTCTCTCCGTTCGTAAAAAAAGTCGAAATTCCATTATTAAAATATTAAAAAAATGTATTTGATTATTCATTTACTATTTTCACAAGGTAAATATTTGAAACAAAAAAATAGCATCAACTTCAACACTCCCAACGAGTTTTTTTGTCTGAAAATTGTATAACTAATTTAATACGATCATTGGAAAGCCCATAAAAACATATCTACCCACCTCCATGTAAGAAAATCAAGTTTAATTGGCGTCTTGGTTTTAGTGGAAGCAGGTTACCTATACTGCAGCCGTTAGTCATTCATCATCATGCACCAATATTTCATAAGGCGTTAGATAATTTAAAGCTTTGGAATATGTAATATAACCTAAGGTTGTATTAACTCTTCCAATATACATCAATTCATTATTTTTGTCCTTTGCACCAACAACAGCATAATCTGGAATCTCACCCTTCTGAGCCCACACCCAACTGTAGGTGCTTGAGCCTTCAGTTAAGACTTGGCAATACGAAGAACTTATATTATTTCCTTCGTAAACGGCGGTTGCAATACTCAAAGCAGGTGTACACTGTCCAGGAATGATATCACAACCACTTTTCAATCTTGCCACATAAATATCATTACCATCGGCCGATTTTCCACCAAAGACTGTATTATTTGGTATTATTTCTGATGAAGTGTCAATCCACTCATTAGGACTTTTGCAAATAAGAGTGCTGGTTAGTCCTGAAGTACCTTCCCAGTTTAGTATTTCTTTTGAAGTCAATAAAATTTGTCCTATATGATTATATGGGTGCGCATTCGCAATTCCGATATAGGTAGGCTCGCCGCTCCAACTATTTCCAATATGTAAGATGTTCTCCGTCACATTAGTCAAATAGTTCAGCTCTAATTCTATGCAATCTTCTGCATCAACAAGTATTTCAAACTTGCTTTTCATTATTATTTGGGAGCAAGAATAAATTAACGCGCATGAGCTGTTATAAACTTCGGCTGGTAGTATTTCATTATAGTGTCTTGCTCGGCCGACATATGTTCCAAGTCCTGGACTTAGAACTTTTGCGTTTTTTGGTATCGGGTTATTTGGTTCAATATGAATCCATTTATAGCCTGTAACTAAGAAATGGAAATACTTTTGAAAAAGGGTAGACAAACGGGTTTGTTGCAAAAGCATGAAAAATGTATACACATTTCTAGATACATAATATGTAAAGAGCACACTTATGGCAATCGATGATCGTACATCTTTCATCGATTTTCGGATGTTTTTCACTATAAAGAGTAAATTATCTGCCAATCTTCCAATGGTAGGTATATAGTATTCTATCGAACTAAGTGCTGATAGAAGCGGTAGATTCTATATACCAATACCTATCCGTAAAACACTTTCTTGGGAAACAAATTAAAAACAAAATAATATAATTAAGTAAGATGTATTTTACCAGACGAATTATACAGTGTTTCTAATACTAAACAAATATATATTGAACTGAGTAAACGACGCATCTTGAACCGTGCAATGTAGGCAATAGAACAAAACTGAAATCTAAGTCAGAAAAATCGATGCTTTATATAGCCAACTTCTTATCAATATTCAAAATCAGTTTACAAAATTAAGCGGTGAAATGTGATGATACAGAAAAACTGAAATCCTTCTGCGATTTAAATACTTAGTACGGTACTAAAGATTTTTAGATTGTTTTTGGTGTTAAATTTTACAAGCTCACAATGGCAAAGGTTAAAAACGATTAAACTGGTTATAATTTCTAGAGATTTTATCGCATTGAATCAACAAATAAGAAGAGCATTTTCGAGTGATTTTAATCAGCAATTAGGGTGGAGCACACCGCTTGATCTTTGCACATACTCATTCCACCCTGACGTCAGTTCGACTTCAGGTTCAGAGTATGTTAGAAAAATGGTTAGAAAAGATTGCATGCCATGTAGGTAGTCGGCATACAGGGTGCCCCAGTTAAAACTCGTCCACATACCACATACCTACTTGGATTCATACTCACACGCAATTTATGGAAATAGCAAATGCATCTGTAATTTTTCATAGTTACAACAAAAACGTTCCCTAACGTTTTCGTACGTTTTTCTCCTTGAGAGAGACTTCATCCCCACCGGCCACCAGAGTCATTTTGACAGACTTTTCCATGTTTACTACAAAAGTAAAGGAACAGACCTACTAAACTAACTGCCGAGTTTTTCTCCGCGAAAAGAGGAAACTAACTCATTGTGAAAAAATCTCTGTACTAGCAAAAGCTAGTGTATCAATGAGGGGAAGTACCCAAAACATTATGAACATTATATGGTTAGGCTGCAAATATACATTGATTAGTATTAGGTATATATACTGTATAAGTGTATACATACCTACAAGTGCCTATTCCAATATGTTATTCAATTATACTAATATACTAATATTAATTATATCAATTATACTAATATTTTATTCAATAGTTTGAGTTTAAGAAGATTTATGAATATGTATGTACATAATTCTGATGAGCATTTTCGCCTGGACTATTAAACTTAAATGAGTGTCAATTCATATGTCGGTCGTAGGTATGTTATGTATGATTTATTTGTTCCAACAATTACCTATTGCTCGTGCTACTAAATGTATCCGTTTCGTTTATCGCATCTGATAAAAATAAATAAATAAATATAAAAACTGGCTTGGGCGGAGCCACAACGCATGCATTTACCATCCAGAAGTCAGAGAATTACTTTCCTTGTTCCCAAAACAAGCCCCAGGTGAATAAATAAACAAAATGAATGAAATTTGTTGTTATATGAAAATGTACCTATTATGATAAGAAATAGGGAATATACAATCATACAAAGGGTGTCCCATAATTCACGCAAAATGTAATTTTTATGGAAAATACAGATGTTTAATTAGAAAGCTTAAATACAGTATAATACACATTGGGGTTATGTATGGAATAGCACATCGGATAAATGGCTGCCACGGCTTTTCTGGCAAATTCGCATAAATGTGGCTGAATTTTATTAATACACCTACCAATGTCGTCTTTCAAGGCGTTAGTGGTCGTGGGCTTGTTTGCATAAACATTTGACTTCAAAAACCCCCAAAGAAAAAAGTCCAGTGGTGTTAAATCGCTAGATCTGGATGGCCAATTCGGATCGCAAAAACGGCCGATTACACGATTAGGAAATGAATCATGCAGTAGGTAATTCAATTGTTTCTCTGGCTGTAGGTATGGCATGTGGCACCGTCTTGTTAAAACCACATGTTGGTCACATCCATATCTTGTAATTTAGGGACTAAAAACTGGGTTATCATGTCATGATAACGAACACCATTAATTGTTACTAACTGATCAGCCGCATTTTCGAAGAAGAATGGTCCGATAATGCTTCCAGACCAAAATTCGCACCAAACAGTCACGCGTTGTGGATGCATTTGTTTCGATCGATTTGACGATCAATTTAATTACTCGTGGGTTTTCTGAACCACAAATGCAACAATTTTGACAATTACCGACGCCATCAAGATGAAAATGAGCTTCATCAATCATCACTGAATCTGGTTTTGTTTGAACAAACCTTCATTATTTTTAAGCTATTGCTCAATAACGAAAATGCGTTGTTCTTTCGTATAGCGCTCCATTTTTTCTAACCCCGAACTGTCAGTTGTTACACTGTCACATTTTTTCCGCTGTCATCATTGTGCTATGGAAAATTCAAATTTTACATGAACTATAAAACACCCTTTACATATCCACATGTAATCGCTATTATGTATAGGTACCACCAATTATTTTACATACAATGGTATGACGATCAATTTAATAAGTCTGAACTAAGGACTGAGATTCTACTGGTGGATTGACGACAGGTGATTTGAAAATGCAGATTGTGCAATGTGCAACTGCCTTCATAATGTGCATTACTACTTAACACTTTTTCCAGTTTTAACTTTTAAATAAAATATGTCCAGTATCATAAATTAATAATTAATTGTTTTAATTTTAATTATTTTATATTTATAAAACTGAAAATATAAATGCAGTTTTTATTGTCAAACTTTTACAAAGAAAAAGCGTCCGCACAAGAAATACTCAGCTTTTTTTTCAAATCATTCTGATTTTACTGGCCCACTGTCTGAAAGTTAAACAAATGAGTTAATATAGAAATAATTAGAAACATATTCTCGTACATACCCAATCTTATATATAAGCTGAGTCAGTATAAATTTTAAAGTTCCTCATTTTGCACCAGAATTTCGTAATGCATTTCATAACGAAAAGCTTCCGAATATACGATGTAACCCAAGGTTTTATTTATTCTTGCGACATACATCAATTCATTATTATTGGTCCTCGCACCAACAACAGCGAAATCTGGGATCTCTCCATTCTGAGCCGATACCCAGCTGTAGGTGTCCATGTCCCCAACTAAGACCTGACAAGCGGAAGAACTTATAACCTTTCCATCGTGTACGGCTGTTGCAATCTGCAAATCACTGTAGTACTGTCCAGGAATAATATCACAGTTTCTTTTTAATCGCGCTACGATCAAATCATTATCATCTTCCGATTTACCACCCGAGATAGCATCTTTTGGCACTTTGTCTGCTGTCATGTCGACCCAGTCGTTGGTGTTTTTGCAGATTAAGGTAAATGGTTCTCCTTTTCCATCAGTGTTTTTCCAATTTAGTATTTGCTTTGAACTCAATAGAACTTGACCTATATGATTATATGGTTGAGCATTGGCTATGGCGATGTAAATTGGTTCACCGTTCCAACGATTTCCAATACGCAAGATATTCTCCGGAACATCTTTCATATCCAAACTATTGCTTTCGATACAGTCTTCTGCATCAACAAGTATTTCAAACTCGTACTTCCTTATTATTTTCGAACAAGTATAAATAAAGGCATGTGTGGTATTATGAACTTCGGCTGGTAGTATTTCATCAAAGTGCCTTGCTCGTCCGACATATGTTTCTAGACCTGGACTAAGCACTTTAGGGTTTCCTGGCATTTGTTTACCAGGTTTTACATGAATCCACTTATAGCCAGAAACTTAAAAAAATAAGAGAAAATGCATACTTTCAAAATGATTAAAGATTAGGTACGGTCGTGCGATAATAATGTTAAAACTAAACCTTCTCGCATCAGAACTGACTGGGCTTTCAAACGTTTTGATCTTTCACTGTTCTAATGTAGCCGAACAGTGCTAACAAGATAAATAATTAATCTATTGAACTTGGTTCTAGTTGAATACCCACATTTGTAAAATTTGAAAAGTTCGTTATTCTCTAAGGCTTAAGCTCAATTTAACACGTTTATAATAATCATGCTGCACATTTCTACGATAAAGGCTCCTCAAACGAGCACA
The DNA here is from genome assembly GCA_949372485.1 of Cheilosia soror. Taxonomy (NCBI): domain Eukaryota; kingdom Metazoa; phylum Arthropoda; class Insecta; order Diptera; family Syrphidae; genus Cheilosia; species Cheilosia soror. Next base: position 137,013,871 of record OX443561.1, on the reverse strand, counting down.
GATTGAGAAAGGTTGCACCGTCACTTAAATTTTGAGACATGTCTTGTAAAAATATGTATTAATACATAAAATATTATATTATACTGAATATTCATAAATTCACTGTTAATTTAGTTCCGCTAAATTCTATTGTACAAATTGTTTGAGATATAATTGTTAAGATATGTAATATGTACAACTTTAGATATTTCCAGGAATAGACTAAGAGCTCTCAGCTATTTTTTGATACACTAGAACTTGAAAGGGGAACTCCTTTTTGCACTAACTATGTATAGAAGTCTACTCTAACTCCCATTACAAATTACATAATAAAAACGTTTTTTATTACAACCAACATTTAAACGATTGTCTTACCATGCTGATTAAATAATATTTCTATTACTAAAAAAATTAAAATTGCGATGACAAAACGACACATCATCTGGAAATGTGTGTAAAATTCACAAATACGAAAGTACGGTACGGTTTGATTTGAATTGTAACTGAATGCAAACTGCCAAGTGTCATCAGAATCTTTGAATTATATAGCCAAATCCTTATCAATTTTTTAATTCAGCGAAATAAAGTACTGCAGAGATTGCCTAAGTTCAATGCCACACGAACTGCAGCTGGGTTAGCAGAGCTGCAAATGATATTACCATTATTGATAATACTACATAAGCACTCCTATCATCCATAATATGCAAATAACACACAGGGGTGCGGTTGTGCCTTATTTATTAAGATCTTCTTTTGAGACAGATCCATTCATTCATGATGTATTTTTATATACCTATCAGTTGTTATCCATACGCCGCGCCGCTCTGTCCGGCCATAGGTAGGCATATAAAGGGTGTCCCATAATTTACGCAAAATTTGAATTTTGCGCAATTTAATATTACAATGATGCCAACGGAAAAAAAGATAATAATGTGACAGCTGACAGTTCGGGGTTAGTAAAAATGGGGCGCTATACGAAAGAACAACGCATTTTCATTGTTGAGCAATAATGATGATCTCCATTGATGAAGCTCATTTTCATCTTGATGGCTTCGTTAATCGTCAAAATTGTCGCATTTGGGGTTCAGAAACTCGTAATTGTTGAGAAACAAATGCATCCACAACGCGTTGCATGCTTGGTGCGAATTTTGGGCTGGAGGCATTATGGGAACATTCATCTTAAAAAAAGCGGCTAGTCAGGCAGTGACAATAATTAATGGTGTTCGTTATCGTGACATGATAACCCATATTTTAGTGCCTAAATGATTACAAGATATAGATGTGACGAACGTGTGGTTTCAACAAGACAATGCTACTTGCCATACAGCGAGAGAGTTACTTTATGAGTCAATTCTAATCGTGTAATCGGCCGTTTTTGCGATCAGAATTGGTCATCTAAATGCTGCGATTTAATGCCATTGGACTTTTTTCTGTGGGGTTTTTTGAGATCTATGCAAACAAGCCCACGATTACCAACGGCTTGAAAGAAGAAATTGGGACGTGTATTAATGAAATTCAGCCACATGCCACATTTATGCGAAACGGTTATAGAAAATTTTTAATAAAAGAGTATGTAGTTGCCAGCAAAGCCGGGACGGCCATTTATCCCATGTGGTATTCCATACATTTATTTATTCATTTTATTTTTTATTTAATTTTTTTAATTAAAAATCTGTAATTTCTATCAAAATTACATTTTGCGTGAATTATGGGACATCCCTTATTTTGTCATACAACACGGGAACTTGAATAACTTCAATAACTGATAAGTTTCGCCATCATATATGTATGTATACAAAACGAACCAATCTTAAACAAACCTATATGCTAGCAATGCAAAATCCTTCCCCTACATAAGATGGATAGATCCACCCAAAAATAGCGATATGGAACTGCGAAAAGAATAGTTCATATACGTACTGAGGACGATGATCGACCCTATTTTTATTGTTGGGTCTATATTATAGTAAAAAATGGTAAGCGCCACCAGCAGAGAACACTCATCATACTCATTCTTAATAGGGGTTCGTTCGAAAGCAATATGCAAATATCAAAACGATGGTACAGTTTTCGAAATTCCCTTCAAGATTAAATTGGCAAAACGGACGGTAAAACATGGACTTGAATTTTACAATCTACACGAATGGCTCAAAAATAGACAGTGGTGTAGGTGCGAGTATTTTTTCAGAGTCTCTCAACATCTCAAAACATCTTTATTGTCTTCCGGATATACGGCCAGTGTGTTTTAGGTGGAACTACTTGCTATCCGTGAGGCCTGCCAAATCAAACTACACAGAAATATAGCTTCGCGGCAAAAGATAGACATAATTCATTAACAGTGAGTCAAGCTGTCATCAAGGCTATCGCCTCAGTCTATAAAAAAATAAAAATAAATAGGTGGCGCAACAGGCGGGTGACACCCAAGGCCTAGCTTCTCGCAACAATTCGTTTTGTGTGAGTTTCTATTTTTGGGACGAATGGAAGGGACCTACAATTTTATGCCGAGTCCGAACGGCTCAATTGAGAAGCTTTTTCATGACAGTTATACTCTCGGATGTTTGTCAGACGTTCGCGAGAGGATGGCGCAGTAGAAAAAACTTTAAGATGTAATTTGGGTTTTTCCGGGGATCGAACCTGGGATCCCTCGCACAGTAGTCCAACACACTAACCACTGCGCTACTGCGTCTATATAAACTCTAAATTATAATGTCGAAAAGAAGATAGCCTCGCTTGATCTGTTCAAAAATAGACAGTGGGGTAGGTGCGATTACCCTAATTACGATTCTAGGTCATAGCATCGTTTATGTAAACGAACAAGCCGACACGAGCTGGGCAGGTTCAGTTCTCCACTGTTCACTTACTGAATCAGTTCACATTTCACTCGGAGCATTCAAAGCAAAAAACATTCTCAGAATTCTTATCGAAGGCCGACCTCAGATTGCCTACTTGTAACTTATCCAGATGAATGTGTCCAAACTAAATTACTAAAAACTACGTCCTAAGCAAAATACGAAAAAAATATCCCCAGAATAACAGCGATCACACAGACCGCAGCCGAAAAAGAAACTCTCAATCACTACTTATGCGTCCGGCACTAGCAAAGACTAAACTGCGATCTCTGGGTAAACCATTCTTCGACTTCCTTGAGTTGGTTTCAAAGAGTAGGTATAGCATTAAAGAATTGATAACCTTTCTAAATTCCACATCAGGATGGATTGGATCTAAACTCTCCTCTTCGACTCTTTTCTGTTGGAGGTAAATTATTGGTATTATGGTATTTATGCCTAATCATATATATTTTCCATCGATGCTTTATTAAAAAAAAAAACTGCTATGGCGATCTAGGAACGTATCATTGGAAAAGTTAAGTCAGTAATATAATTAAACATACACACAATACACCCTTTAAATCGTGGTCATTTGAGTGGTCATTAGGTCATATTCTCATTTCTCATTTAGACAATTGTTACAAAGCGGACCAATGAAAATGAGTGAATGAATGAATAGCCATTAGTTATGTAGTCTAATTTTATCTTAAAATACATCAAGAAAATTGTAAACGAAAACTTTGTTAACCTCCGAACTGGAAGATGACGCACTTGGCAGTAGACCATTTGCGTACCTATTTGTAGATAGGTAATATTATTCTCAATTTTCGTTGGTAATTGAATTAAATCTCCCGAATTCCGAATAGTAAAAAAAAATCTCCCGCAACACCCACAAGGATTGTTGTGTTCAATTTTGTTCCTGGAATTTCAGGTCCCCGTCCCGGACTATACACTCGCAACAAGTAAGTACCTATACATAGTATGGTTTGTGAGTGGGGTATTTGGTATCTAGGGGATTATAATGCTATGGTGATCACTACGCACTGAGCCCCGCCAGATAGGGTGAAGGTATGGCGAAGGTTTTTCAGTTCGAGTCGGGTTACTGATGGGAGGGGAATGTATTTCAAAACAAAAAAAGCATATTTCATAAATGAACTGCGTCAGTAAGTATGCTTGAAAATAGAGGAACACATTCGACGTCCACTGAATACATATCTACATTGTTTTCATATACATAATATGTCTATAATGTATAATGCTGAGGGTGTGTATAATATGTTGTTGGGGATGCCATCAAATTAAGTTCATTATATTGGATTGACATGTACAGCGTATTTATACTGTACCTACAATGTGTTGTAGGTACATGTCTTATGTTGCTAAGAGATACGATTTGCAAAATATTTTCTTTCTTCTTCTAAGAAACTTCATATATATAATTATTGATAAAGCTTTTGCGGCAATATAGGGTAATCTGGTTACTGCTGCAGGTTTTCTTGTTTGGGTATGTCAAAAAATGCGCTCTCATATGAAAATGCCTTATTTTAAGGAACTTTTAATAAATTGTCAACTTTTGGTTTTAAAGTTGAATTAAGAAATCCCAATGTTTGTTCACAAGGAACGTCTGGGTCTGACATACCTACACCACAGTATATAAGTATGTCAGTGTTATCTTGAGAAAGTGTCTTAATTCAGAAGCTCGGATTCGGCAACAAATTGTAGAGCCACTAACGAATAGCTGGGAGCAACTAGTACTTTGGTCATGTAAACATTTTATGTCCTATTTTATTGTTTCGTAGACAGCGATTTTCCAACGTTTATCGACATGAAACATTTTTGTAATATGCTTCACGACTTCGACAGGACAGTGATTCTTTTTCATTATCAACTTGTCAAGGATGAAAACATTAAACATGCCTTTGTATAACTCGTCCTTCGCTACCATAGGCGGCTTTAAAATATATGAAGATGTGGTTTGTATCACATTTGTTTTCTTTTTAAATACCTATACTTTTCAATATGTATACTAACCAGTGATGCCATTCTGACCGGATTCCGGTCATATCTGACCGAAATCTATTTACTCTGACCGGAGAAAATTTTGAAATCCGGTCTAACCGTTTTTTGACCGGAACGAAAAATGTTTATAACCGGAAAACGCTTTTTGGGCTGGAAATAAAATTTTATAAAGATAGATTTCTATAGGTAATTTGAATAAAACTTTGCCATACATTAGGAACACGCTCCCAAGTTCAAACAGAAACCAATTTACTGCGAATATTGGGACATTTACAACATAACATTGGGACATTCACATACAACATGGAATTCTGTTTCGGGAGCAGGATATTAAATTATCTTATAGGCTAATTTTTGGACGTTTTCTTTTGCTAGAATGTTGAAGAGGAAATTAAACAATGTATTTCTTTTAAAAGTATGAAATTCGATAAATCTCAGATTAGAGTTTGGTGAACTACTCTTTTCAAGTGTCAGAAAATTATCCGAGAATAATTATTTAGCCATACACGTCTTCCCATCATAAATTTCATTTCCATTAACGACTTGGCTACAAACAAAAACGAGGCGTCATTGCAAATAAATAAAATTTGCAGGTAACATAATATTGAAATCGGAAACACAAACAAATTTTATAGTAAAGCCGAAGCCGACGCCCGTTTTTGACGCCCTCACTCTATCAATGCAAATATCAAATGCAGATTTATATCGAAAGCACAATGGTACAAAAAAGAACTTTTATGCCCTGCCCAGGCCATGCCAGAATTATTTCTGAAAATGCATTTTCAGCGCATATTCAACGCTCTCTACCTTTCTCTTTTCTACTCACTCAAAATCGACCTGCCTCGGTGGACATTAGTTATGCATTTATGCAATGCACTAAAAGTTTCACATATTATACAAACGTTTTCTCAACATGGATAATGTTTATAATGTAAAAAAATGGCTAATGATAGTTAACTTTTGTTTTATATTTTTTGTAATACATAATGTTAGATACCATAATCTATTTTTGACCGGGTTTCCGGTCAAAAACTCTGATTTTGACTTTTGACCGGATTTAGAAAATAATAATCGGGTCATACGGTCAGATTTGACCGGATTCACTTTTTTTAGTGGCAACACTAATAATACTAACGTGGGCGTGGGCACAGTAGCGCAGTGGTTAGTGTGCTGGACTACTGTGCGAGGGATCCCAGGTTCGATCCCCGGAAAAACACAAATTACATCTTAAAGTTTTTTTCTACTGCGCCACCTTTCGCGAACGTCTGACAAACATCCGAGAGTATGACTGTCTTGAAAAAGCTTCTCAATTCAGCCGTTCGGACTCGGCATAAAATTGTAGGTCCCTTCCATTCGTTCCAAAAATAGAAACTCACACAAAACGAATGGTTGCGAGAAGCTAAGCTTTGGGTGTCACCCGCCTGTTGCGCCACCTATTTATGTCATTCAGGATTTGTTTTCAAAACAGATTTACTAAAAGCCTCTTGAAAAGCAATTATTCAGAAGAAAAACGTAAATAATGGACATGTACTTAATTTAGGAGCAATTGCTATCATCTTCGTCATATAGTCTTCTTTCTCGTCATCTATGGATCATATCGATTGTTCGTCGATATGATTATTGATATGAAGATCGTATGTTTTCATCGACAAACGAAATCAAAGTTGATGTATTGAGATCTGAAATAAAAATCTGATGTGTGCTATGGAAATCACATTATTATAACCAAATATAGACAAGGTAAGACATAACGGACCACCCGCTACCACAAAATTTTGTGGAAACACAATATCAAGGCCACCCTCCAAACGATACCTACAATAACGAGTATATACGTACTGTTGAATGTGTTGTGACGCACACCACAAGAGATGCATTTACACAGCCATCCAGCTGAGATTAAAATAACTTTTGCTTTGCCCGGGTTCTGTACATACGCTTTTATGAAAGGATCACCATGGTACCCGGATGATGTATCATTTACTCCTTGCTGCCCATTTGGAAGTAGTAGATACATAGATACGATTTATATGCATGTATATGAGTGTTGTACTGAGCTGTTTTATGGATTCTGGATTCCTATCCTAGGAATAATGAAAACTTCCTACGGTTTTCCGTACAAGTCGTGCAGATGTAGTCATATATTTTCTTTTTGTGGAATACTTCCTTCAACCGAATATTGTCTTCTATAAGGTAAATAGATTCACAATTATAGATAGACCCATATCCAAGTACCTACCTACCTAGCTAATTGAAATTATTGTCACTCAAGAAAGTGTTTGAATTATAGATAGTTTTTGCAAATGTTGTTCATTCTAAGAACATAATTGCTTTATAAGTATAGACAAAAAAAATTTTTTGCAAATAACTTATTAGCTGTTATTTACCTGAGTTATATGTATAGGTAGGTACCTATATCTATTATCTGAATAGGAAAAGCAAAAAACAAGTAAAAGTGTTATCATCGGCCTGGCCGATGCTTTGATACCCTCCACGCCATGTGTCTAATATTCGTTTAGTATGGGAGGTACCAGAACTACTTGACCGACGTAGACAATTTTTAATACCAACCTGACAATGGTAAAAAGAAAATTTTCATTCACTTAAGCCGATTCGTTGGTACGCTACAGACACAGAGATATATGGATCAAATATTGGATTTTTATGGGAGGTAACAGAACTACTTGACCGACGTGGACCATTTTTGATGCCAACCTGACGACCGTAAAAATAAGAACTCTCATAAAATTTCAGTCGCTTAAGTCGATTCGTTTGGACGCTATCGTGCTTTCAACAGACAGACAGACGAACATGGCTAAATCGATTCAGATTCAGAACTTGATCCTGGTCAAATCCGGTGACTCTTACTTGAAGTTACAAACGTAATGATAAAGGAAATATTCCTTCATGTGGAGGGTATACAAAATGTATTAACTTATAAATGAACTCTATATAGCAATATCTCTGAGCGCTTCAATTGTCCCCTCATCATTTGCATCAACATACATAATGTCGAATATTTTATTGCTGCTTCCGTAAGTAATATTAGTACCAACCAATTATTTTGTTACTTCGGCCGGTATAGGAAAGTTGAACCTCACACAACTGCTAAATTTTCAGTTTCAAATATTTGTTTGTAAGTTGGCAAAGGCAAGTACTTGTTAATTATATGAGTGGGATATGCTTCCAAGCTCAGAGCAACAAAAATAGTGAAATTTAAGCAATATTTTTTCGTTTTTTCTATTTTTTTCTATTTCCACTTTGAATATAAAAATTTATATTGATAGAAAAGTGATATTACACGAAACATTTAAAAACAGTCAAACAAAATTCGTATCCAGCTAAAAAACCACCCGGCTGGATTTTAATAAATCTTCCAGCTAAATGCATATCAATCCAGTCAGATCTGACTGGAAAGCAGTCAAAATGCCAACGCTGATTTTAACATGAACGTGTTAAGGTGCTAGTACACGGCATGACGTCAACAGAGAGTGCACAAAGATAGCTTGTACACAGCATGTAGCCATTGGGACCATACGCTGACGTAAAAATTACGTCAGTGCTATATACGTAGGTATATGGCTTGCTACATGCCGTGTACAAGCACCTTTAGAGTATTTAAAGCGATTTGTATGAGTAAATGCATCTGACCAAAAAATGGTACCACCTTCAACTTGTGCATTTCAGGCAGCACTGTATTGAGCTTCATTAGGTTTTTCCATTTTATATTATACTTTAGCTTGAGCATTCATTTTCTGAAAATGTTTAATAAATTTAAATATTTTATTCCATCATAATTGAAAAAGGTCGTCAACATTGAATCCGTCCTTATCCGAGGCTCTTGGCTGCTTCTTAACTTGTGACCCCTTGGTCGAAAGATGCCAGATATTCCGGAGCCAGTAAACATCTTGGAGGATTTGAGAGCTGCTGTTGACCCATTCAGGGCTCTTCCGCCACCATCTTTATTTTAACACCCTGACTAGTGTTGAAAAACCTTATTGACCACAGCTCCAAATTCTCCAATTCTACCATGACGACTGTTGACGTCACCACTGTTTCAATCACACGAATTCATCCGCCGTACGTCCTCATTTTGAGTGCCTCATGTTAGACTTCTGATCAGCGTTACCGATGGATAATTTGAAAATGTCTCCAAAAAAGGTCGCCCGAGCCCGAAAATGCGTCCCAAACAATAAAAAATTTAAATTTCCATTTTGTATAGAATATACACCACCAATAATCGCAAAACTCGAAAACCACCATGAACCATGAACTCAAATTTTGAGAGAGTCTTTGTAATTGACTTAAAAGAGTTTCTGTGAAGTTTGGTCAAAAATGGACATACAACAAATTTTTATAAAATTGATATCTCGAAAACTACAAAATAATCGAGCAAAATTTTTAAGAAAATCTTTCGACATCGTATATATCTCAAAAGCCACGGAGTGGATTGAGCTCACATATTGAGAAAATCTTTACTATTTCCCCGAAGGTATTTCGGCGATATTTCATAAAAATCGGATAAAGGGACGTGACACCTCCCATACAAACAAATTATGCATTTCAAAAGTTGTAAGATTGTTAATATTAATGTGCATTGTCCATGAAAATTGGAATAATGTAGGATTCGAAAAGGGGAATGGCACGACCCATAAAAGTAATTTAAAACACTATAGTTTTAGCTTTGAAATTTGGTAGTCAAATTGATCTAAATTTTTATATGTAGATAAATAAAGATACGAATGAGTTTCATTTAATCACCAAACGAAACTTAAACTGCGGAGTTGGAAGGTTGATTGGGACTCATAATCGCTTATAAAGAGTTACAAATAAATACATTTTAGGTGGTACGAACTTCACCGGGTCATTTAGTAATAAAAAGCCCACCCATATGTATAGAAGCAAATAAGACTTTGCTGGCATTGTGTTGACGTTTGGAATGGAAAGTGTCGCGCTGTAAGTTATTTTATTCCGTTTGCTACCTAGGTACTACAACTATTCAACAAACATGCGAAGATTTATTAAAACAGAAAACACACGCAAATACTTATGTAGACTTCAAAATGTTTGGGTGTTATTTGAGAAATAAATTGAAGCTTTGAAAATGCGTCCCAATGTCGCCAGTATTTGTGAAAGGGGTCCCAAAAACGCTTATTTCGAAATGTGGTCGCCACGCGTCCCGGCAGTAGAAAAGTCGCCATTTGGCGACTTATGTCGCCCATCGGTAACACTGCTTCTGATACTCTAGCAGTCAGTTCCGCTTCCGACATAGGATTATAGACCAGTACCTATTAAGTCATTCGAGTGTAACGCGAATTGTGACTTTTGCTCTCTTAAACGGATAAATTACATAAAAGTTCTTTGAAATACAAACCTTATATAAACATTTGTAGGTAACTCGTCTTACTCGTAGTCCCATAAAAAGCAAAAAATTGATTTAAATTTTTTATTTTTTTATTCTATAAATACATTTATTTCTAAGTACCAGACAGGGTTGTGCTAAACAAATTAATTGATTAAGTCAACAAAGGCTACCTACATAATTATTATAAGATCACCCAATTGTGCGTTTGATAAAATATATTTTTCTGTATTTCGTTTAAATCAAATAAGGATCAAAATCACGATTAGTTTTTTAACCGAAACTAGAAAATTTAAAAGCTAAAATTATATTACTACATATTTTCAATATCACAATAAAGGTATCTATTATAAGCAAGTTTGTAAATATTTTTATTTTATTTTACTACAACAATTTTGCTATTTTGTCTAAATTATAAAAAAAACTAGTAATAATGGATTAATACTAAATAAGAACTGTAAAGATAAATATTATGAATAAAAAAAATTAATTTTTAAAATTATTGAAATAAAATTAAAGCGGATATCATAAATTCATGAAAATCAGACTACGATTTAGGTATGTTGGGGATCAGTGTGAAATGTATGTATAGTGTTCTAGACATTGGTATCTACAAGAAGAAATAAAAAAAAATAAATAAATAGGTGGCGCAACAGGCGGGTAGACACTCAAGGCCTAGCTTCTCGCAACCATTCGTTTGTGTGAGTTTCTATTTTTGGGACGAATGGAAGGGACCTACAATTTTATGCCGATTCCGAACGGCTGAATTGAGAAGGTTTTTCAGGACAGGCATACTCTCGGATGTTTGTCAGACGTTCGCGAGAGGTGGCGCAGTAGAAAAAACCTTAAGATGTAATTTTGTTTTTCCGGGGATCGAACCTGGGATCCCTCGCACAGTAGTCCAGCACACTAACCACTGTGCTACTGCGCCCACATACAAGTAGATGTGGATCATGTAGATCATGTGTCCGTTTTAACTCAAGATCACAGAGTTTATAGGAGTTTGGAAGCACTTTTATGCAGCTAAAACATCTAACACTAGGGTAGAAGTGTTCAAATTCATACCCACTTTAAGCCACCTTACGTTTAGATGATGACTTAAGCACTTATACGACATGGCATTTGAGAACAAATTAAGGCGCACCAAACTTTTCAGTATTGATCGTTCTTCTGTACCATTTTGCCTCTCTTTACCACTTGGTAAAATGGCAAAAGATTTATAGTCCTAAATGATGTAGAAAACCATAAAAAGTTGACTTAAACTGGTGTCATTATATTCTGGTTTACAAAAAGCGGACTTGGACTTATCGCTCAGTTGGCGCAATTGATAGTCACTTGGTCAATTGACAAATCAAAATGCAAGGTTCATTTCCTGGTAGGGGAAAGCAGAAATTATATACGAAGAATTGATTGTCAGAATTCAAACTATTCAATCACTTAAAAGGAGTCTGATGATGAATTAGTGGTGTAGTTTAAAATACCAATTATTCCTATACCAAAGTGACAGTGACTACGAGTTGTTTTGTTGGTAATGTTTTTCTCTCAAAACAATAATTCATAGACTGAAATTCGGCAAAATTTCCTAACATAAAAAATTGTCAGGGTCAATCCCAACTAGCGAGAATCGTTGATACTCCTCCTCGCTTCCCCACTCAGTAAAAAGGCGAAATGACCAGGCAAGGAGCATAATGTGCATGTTCCTTGCCTGGTCATTTTCAGTTTCAGGGTACTTGTAGTAATATTTATATATTGAAATAGGTTAGGTACGTGTATAAACATGTTCCAAGAAAGGTCACTGGTTGGTTATAAGACCTCGCTGGGACCTTAAATGTATAGCTTCCGACACATATACCTACTGTTTTAGCTGCAGCTTCATGCCATATATTCGGTTACTATCCTTTCACATGTATATAAACTTTGCACCTGGGCCTATGATCCAAGATGTGCCTGTTGCTAATTATATTTATTTTTACAAAAACAGAAAATAATTGCGGTTATTGTGAGTTGTGACTGTCAACAAAAAATGTACGCCGCTGTTGGTGGCAGTGATCAATATATGGAATATATTGAACGGGCTACAAATTTGTCCCAAAAATATGGAATTATCTACATTTCCAATTGAATGAGCAACTTTCCGAAGACAAGACAAGACAAGAACGGTGACATTTATTAACAATATATAAATGTGTCTAAAATGTGTCTATAAAATCTATCTTATTAAAAATAATTTACAGAAAGTGTTAAAGGTTAAAATGGAATCACATCAATCCATCACACAGTTTTTGACAATTCAACGGCACGGAATGCCATATACTGTGGGATAGTGTGATGCATTTAAACAGACTGCTTATTTTATTCACATAAAATGTCCTAAGGTCTATCAGTGAGTAATATAATATTACAGATGAAACCAGCGTTGTTATACGGTCGTAAATATCGTATTTGTGACGATTTTGGAAAGCAAATACGACGCTCCGATTTTTGATTGATTTGGCCTGATTTATACGATTTTCTGATTTTTAGTTCCGATATTTACGATTTTAGAAGCAGTCAAATACGACTTCTACAAAATTGCAAATTACAAACCTTGGTGTAAGAACAACTACTTCCTACCGAATTTTGAAACTACGTACAAACAAATCAAACAACTTTAAGTCCAAATGAAATGTGCAAATCAAGAAAAATTCGAAACAGGAAAGGCGAATAGAATCTGATAAGCATTAGTTTTGCACTTAATATGTTGTAAGTTGCTGTAGTCTTCTGGAGATATGTTTTCAGGATGCTAGTTACAAAGTTTGCTTATTTTATGCTTTCCTCGCGATTGTCAAGGTTTCAGGAGAAGTGCATTAGTTGTCTCATATTTTACAATGTCTCAAAATACATATGTCGCATGTCGAGGAATAACTAAGTTCCTCAGAATATATGCCTGCAGAAAGGTTAAAGGCTTGAAGTAGGTCCCAATGGTCCCTACTTTGGCCGGATCCCGTGGTAGATTATTATCTTAAAAAAATATGTATATTATATCTACCATTAATTGCTGAGTTATTTGTTATTATAGATAACTGTTATGAGAATGATTAAATTTTTTTAAAGTTTTGTTCAATTTTCATTGGCATTTTTACCATTCTACCAACAAAAAAAAAATGGTTTCTGCTTTATTGGATCATGGAATGGAATTTGAGTGTAAGCGCTCCAGGAATTGGAATCCCTTTTTATTTAATTAATTATTCTTAATCAACTTACTGTCGCTATAAGGAATTGACTTTCGATATTGCTCATATTTTGTTTTGGTTTTCTGCATTTGTTTGGGTATGTCTTCTGTTTCCAAATTTATACCAGTATCAAAATGTACATATACACAACATATGTTGGACTACATTTTAAGCCCTCCGACTCTAAACGTCATAGTGAAGCGAACGTCTCTATAAAAAGAACTGCTTCAGGTTATTCGTTATTGATCGTTATGTTGCAAGTTGCTGCAATTGGTGTTCTACCTCTTTATCTTTTAGCGATTTCACTACTTTACACAATTTTATTCGAAAATTCTATTCTGTAAGAAGACTCTATTTAAAGAGTAGCTATATATTTACAATAGCTGGGATTAACCAAGTTTTTAAATTTCTGGTCGTTTGCGTATCGAGTCGGAGAACGCTGATGACTTATTCGAATTCGATATCAAACAAATATCAATTTCGCAATTACTAAGTTTGAACATTTAGGGCAAGTGTAGTTGCCTCAGTACCACTACTGTTTTTTTTTTTTTTAAATACTTCTCCCGGGAAAGGCAAACCTATGACGCTTCATCAGCGCCCCGAGATGCTTGCAAATTGTAGTCTTCTGGAAATATATCCCCGCAGGAAGCGAGTTCCAAAGTTTGCTTGTCCTGTAACAGAAGGAGTTTTGGAAAGATGATGTCCTCGCGGTTGTCAATTGTACTGTATGGTCATGAGCATTAGCAGACTGTCTTGTGGGGCGCCCAAAAGTTGCATTTCGAGGAATAATGTCCTTGAGTTCCTCGGAAATTTATAAGTAATGTATATTGTATACTTTAAAAGTTTTTAGGTAGGTACTAAAAGGTATGGTTGGTTTTAAGTGATTGTCGACGAGGTGCATTTTAAACAAGAATAGGTCCATTGTGCTGCCACTGAAAAGTATAGGTGTTTATACTGCTTGCTCCTGGACTTCTGCGACTTCTGCAAAAAGAGTACACCGAAAGAAAAAACATTGGTTGAATCAAAAATGTTTCGTTGTTAGCTAACAATGGGCTTAAAATTGTCAAATCAAATACGTATGTGATTAAATCAAACAACGCTGCATGTTTGAAACAACTATTTTGGCGTTGTTGATTAAAATGCTCGTAAGTATCACAGATATGTTTAGTTTGAATATTTTTGTAGTTGTTTCAAAAATGGTAACTTTGTTAGCCTACAATTTAATTGTTGATTTCATTGTTAAACAACAATAAACAGGATGAAATTACAATTTAGGGACTTTACAATTAATTTGACCATAAGTGTTTTTGATTAAACACAAACGTGGTCAATAAATTTAAAATCAACCATATTTCTTATAAATTAAACACATTCGTAGTTGGAGTACAACGATTACAGTACAATTAAACACAAACATTTTCAAGGTAAAATTTCATTGATTATTATTAAAGTATCATGAACATGTTAAAAGTATCTACGGACATGTTTTTATAAAAATATTTCTCATTATCACAACCTACATTCTTGCCAAGACGTGTTGTAAAGCGGTCACGTGTAACAATCAGAAACGTTGTTAAAGTATCACACTTCAGTTAAATGTTAAAAGAAACACGACCATTGTACAATTTTGAATTGGTTAATCAACAATGATCGTGCTTAATCAATTGCTTACCGTGATTGCTTTAATACGAATTACCTAATGCGTGGTTATTTAAACACGAAATTGACAATGACGTGATAGGTATACTCAGACCCAGCCTTTGGGCATACCTAGCAATTGCATGTGTCCGCTTATAATATTCATTAGAATTGTACATCTTTCTAAGTACCCTTAGGTATAAGTACCCTATCCTATACTAACTTATACACATTTTTACAAAATACGATAATTACGATTTCCACAACCCCAAAAACACGATTTTCAGAAAAAGTCTATAACAACACTGGATGAAACGTCAAATAGATACCGAAATGGGAGAGAATGTCTCATTTTTGCCTACAAGTTGACTGCTCAGTCAGAATTATTCGCTGCAAGCCATTAGCCATAGCATCTTGTAACCTGCTGAGCAAACGTGTAGCCAGTTAAGAATTCGCCCAATGATGTTGTAGTCTAGAAATTAACGGAAATCCATTTAAAATTTCATCTGTTAACGAAACAATAAACAAAATATACATAATAGCAACAATAATTGCTTAAAATGAAGCGGGGACTTGGTATTAAAAGCAGCAATCCTGTCAATATTCAAAATGGTAAATGTTAGGTATGAACCATTTGCACCCTTCTGAAGGTGCAGTTCTATACTCCACTAGTTTTCGAATGGTGATTGTTAACTGAAAACCAAACAACCATTTGGAAAATATCATATCATCTTCTAAGACCCCCTCTGTCAGTTCTTCGATGAGACTGCGCGTGCGATATTATATGCTCTTCCCAAATCGACATCGTGTTCCAACCATACCTGCAGCCCACCAGATAATGATCCAAATTAAAAAAAATTATAGATAATTAATTAACTAAATGCTGAATGGGAAGCGAAGAGTAACAGCGTTCCTCGCTTATTGGCTATTGCACTCACAATTTCTGTTGGGAAATTATTTTCGAATGATCCAGTGTACGAAAACTAAAACTAAAATTGCTGGGCTATCTGGCCAATTGCCATCGATCAGGATAATCTCGTTTCCTTGATCGTATGTACACGCACTTCTAGAATACATATGACCGTAGGAAGGAAATGAAATACTATCCGTTTGAATGACAAAGTACTCAATATACCGATCAAGAATAATTTAGATCCTAACTTAGCCTATATTTACAAAATTTATACTTCATTCTTAGTTCAATATTTTGAGTACCGGCAATAAAAATAAAATTAAATATAGGTAGGTAGGTACTATTTACAAAATAAGTCTCGGATGACCTTGTTCGATTTATACTTATACGGATTCGTATATAAATTACAAACTAACATTTTAAGGTGATCTAATTTTAAGCAGCCTTTGTTTAATAAATTTCTTTTTATAGTTTTTTTTTGTGTAGAAAAAAAAAACTATAAAATGATAGAACAGCATACCAATGTACATATTTGGTTTTACTAAATACATACATTGCTATTATAGGTCTACGTTCAACTGAAATAGTTTAAATAATTTAACAAATTATAATTTTACGACATCGATTAAAAATGTATACACACGTTACAACATATAGAATACAATTTTTACAATAATTACGATATATACATATTTATGATGATGCCTTAATCAAAAATGTCATCTATAGGTGTTACAAATGAGTATTATTTGTTTAAGGCTGGTCAACATAGAATCCTTATTTACCATACTTAACTACTAGAAATCGATGATAGCATCGTAGTTATCGACTTGACGCCAAGGGATCATGTCATTGTAGACTTCACTAAGGTATGCAGTGATTGATGGCGGGAGATTTAATTTTGCTAATTCACGACGATTCTTAACATGTTTGATGATTTCGGCACGACAACGATCCTGTAGGTTTACGAAATCCCGACGTGCACATTTAAGTGTCATTTCGGTTTTAGCCGCCGTTGAGCAGACTATTGGGTAGAGAGGCTCCTTCACCTGAAAAGATATACATTTTTTTTTAAATTAATTTCTAAAAATATTTTATTAAATTAAAAAAAAAAAAAAAAAACTATTTAAATTTTTAGAATTCAAATTTGTAGTATATCTTCAGATTGATTTTATTTGACTGCCATTTGGTTAACTTATTTGACAGTCGTGAAAATAAATAAAATTCATTTAATATGTTTTATAGTATTTTGTCAGTATCATCTGCAAAAATAGCTATTTCACGGTTCCATATTACTGGAAAATTAGACAAAGAGGCCAACTCACCCTCAGTGCCGGCTTAAGGGGGCGCCGAGGTTATGTTATGTTTTATGTACACCCAATTTTATATTTTTTTTAAGTTTGAATGTATGTTATTTTAAAACTTTGTATTATTTATTTAAGTAACTAGCATAGTTGGAGAGCAAAATCCACAAATGATTCTTCCCTAATGTAAGAACAAATATTTCACAATGTATTGTGAATATTATAACAATATTGCCACTGTCCAATTTTGGACTATCCTTGGCGAACATTCGGTGTCATGTCATGTTTACCGAACACATGGATTTTAATGAGTCCCTCTCGATTTGATCTGTATGTGCGAGAGCGAGACGTTAACAAGAGACGGTACGGGCTATCAGTAGTGGATTGGTACCTATACCTACCGCATGTATGCATGCAAAATGACACTTAGAACATGCTTTTCCGTCGGGAACTTCAGTTCTACAAATTATCGAGGTATATCATTTCTCAACACATCACTAAAGCTTTTCATGGAAATCTTGCAATTCCGTTTTACAATGTGGATCGAAAGCCTACATCTGTTAATTGAATTCCAAGCCGGCTTCAGAAAAGGATATTCGACGGTAGATCATATCTTCAGTCTGACCAATATTGCAGCGCTTTATGCACGTAAACACAGGAAGTTGTACACCTTTTTTGTTGATTTTCGGGCCGCGTTTGATTCTATAGACAGAAAAGCTCTCTTTTATAAGGAAGGAATAATTGAAGACATTTATAATCGAACAATTAATTCAGTGTGGGATGGTAAAAATCTATCTGGCTGGTTCTTCTCCCTTGTGGGTTTGAAACAAGGATGTAATTTTAGCCCTCCAGCTTTCTCCTTATACATTGATGATGTAGTAAAAGCATTGCCCTGCGGAATATCAATAGAGGGATTCAATATAAAAGTTTTAATGTACGCCCACGATCTCGTACTCTTAGCAGAATCACCCGAGTCGCTCCAGTTTATGATAAACAAATTGTATGACTACTGTTACTGTCTAAACTGGAATCTAACTGTAAACTTGACTAAATCAAAGGTAATGGTTTTTCGCAAAGGATCTGGGCACATGGGAGCAAATAGAAACGGTAAAAGAGTATCAATACCTGGGAGTAACTATAACGAGCACCCTTTGCATCTTTGCATGGAAAAACACCTCTCGAAGAAGCAGGCAGTTTCGAAAAATGCGATTGGTACGGTGTGGCAAAAAGTATATGGAAATAAGCATTTAACATTTAGCTCGAAATACAAAGTTTTTCAAGCAACATCAGGAGCAATAATGCAAAGTTTTTCAAGCAACATCAGAAGCAATAATGCTCTATGCAGCGCAGTTCTTCTGGGGATGGCGACAGTATGAGACTACTGAAAAATTGCTAAGGTTCTTCTTAAAACGACAATTAAGACTTCCAAATACCACATCAAACTACATGTTAGTAGTAGAAACGGGATTACCGCCGCTGTAATAAAGATACTGCATAGTACCAAAAATGTTTCAAGTCAAGAATAAATTCAAGAAATGAATATAGTTTGTGGAGTAAGCATTAAATATTATTAAATATAAATATTATTATCGGTAAACACCGAGTAAATAGTGCGTCTAGACAGATGTGGTGGTTCGTCTACTGATGAGCCCACCCACCACATCGGGGCGAAACGCATTTGGAGTTGAGGCCACTTAAATGTTTAATAATAGATACTGCATAGTCACAACGAGAAGGTTGCTAAAAGGATTGCAATAGCCGTAATAAACTCGCAAAGTGAATGGTTTGAAGAATGGAAACATCTCGCCGAAGCTTGTTCCCTGCCATTTAATTTAACGCTTGACAACTTACATGAGTGGAAGACGTATCTATACAACCTGCTTGCGAAACTATATACTAAATTTAGGCAAGAAAATATTGAAAAAGCATAGAACTCACAGCACAGAGAAATATACTCAATTCTTCAGTACAACCTAAATCAAAACAATTATTTTAAAGATAGCTTCAGCATATAAAAAATAGCAATGATATTTCGAGCAAGAGGAGAAATACTACCTATAAACTATGTGCAACACAGGATCGATTTAAGCAACATCTGCACTTTATGTAATACCGGCGAAAGGTAAAATATAAATAATACATTTTATCGCTAAATGTCCCATCTTGGTGGAAATAAGGCGACAAATTTGGCAGCGGAATTATATTGACCAAGGACGCGTCATTGAAATTTTAAATAGAGAAAACTGACATAAATTATTTCGTTTTATAAAAATAGCATTAGTCTATAGAAATAATATTATATCTGAGAATTTTTAAAATGATTATATTGTGAAACAATTCAAAATATTTGAAATAATAACAAAAAGTGGAAGATTAAAATTAATTTTGCAAAAGCTTTCATCTGGCTGACGGCCCTTCTGGCCATGTCCCATGTCTAACAAGATTTTAACTACACAGAATTTGTAAAAACCTAAAGAACATTGAAATAAATCTATTATCTATCTATCTATCTATCTATCTATCAGTTCTACAAATATACCGACAAGTGAAGAGATGAAGACTGCTTCGCGGTATCCTCTCAATAAGGCATAAAATACCGAATACAGATACAGATACCGACAAACGAGGGAGCGGCCATAGAATGGAAGCTGTAAGTTCAGCCAATAGAGTGGAATTTAATGCTTCAAAAACATAATGCTGTCTGTTGTCTTTAAAACGAAACCCGAGTCTACAACTATACAGCCATTATCTATGAATGACACTTACATCACCAAAACCGAAAGACTTTCTATTCTCGGTATGTGCGTTCATGACAACCTTCATTGGAATAACCAGGTACTACACGAAGTCGTCAAGAATGCTGCGAAATGTCTATAGGTTGCCTCAAACGGTGCAAGAAATACTCTACTCCTTCTGATCTGGCTACAATATATAAGGCGTTCATTCGCCCCAAACTTGAGTAGGTACCTACAATTCTCATATCTGGCGCCTACTGGATAGGATCCAAAATCGTGCGTTGAAACTAATCGGAGACACGAATATCGCGAATTCTATTAATTCGCTTGAACATCGCAGAAACGTTACGTGTATCGCACTGTTTTATCGCTTTTTTAACTAACAGTGTTCAAATGAAATTGCCAGTTTCATTCATCCCCTTCAGCAATTTAACCGTAATACTCGCCATGCTAGGAACGCCCATCAGTTTACCATTTAGCCTATTGTCTGTCGTATACTATAAAATATATCCACACTCCGAAAAAAAAAACCCAGGAATTTCACATCGATACACACCATCTATTTATCGACTTTAAAGTCGCCTATGATAGCGTAGGGACGAATTATACAAAGCCATGCCAAGTTTTGGCATCCCCGCCAAACCTGTCCATCTGTGCAGGATGTCGATGAAGAAATCTCGCTGCTCCGTCAAATCGGCAAGAACACCACCGAGCCATTTAGTGTCAAAAAAGATCTGAGACAAGGCGACGCACTATCATGTACTCTCTTTAACATCGTTCTTGAAGCAATTGTAAGAAACTCACAATCCAACATCAGAGGTACAATTTTTCAAAAGTCCGTTCAACTACTTGCCTATGCTGATGTTTAATGATGTTTAATAATGTGCTAATGATATTGACATTATAGGGAGAATGCGGCGAGCTGTCGGTGGCGCATTTCCAATCATCGAAACGGAGGCGGGCAAGATGGGTCTGGCTGTTAATGAGGACAAACCGAAATATATGCAGTCAACGAGAAAGGACTCTCAACATCGGCGACTCGGACAAAACATCACGATGGACAGATACAACTTCGAAGTAGTTAAAGACTTTATCTACCTGGGCTCCACTATTACTTCGCAAAATGACATCGGCGCAGAGATCAAGCGAAGTATTACTCTTGCCAATCGCTGTTGTCTTCGGGCTCAGAAAGCATCTAAGAAGTAAAGCCGTCTCTTATAGAAACAAGGAGATATTATATAAGACTTTAATCATCCCGGTTCTGCTGTTTGGGCAGAAGCATGGACCCTGTCAAAAGCGGACGAAAACCTTTTGGGATGCTTTGAGAGAAAGATTTTTCGAATGATATTCGGTCCAGTTTGTGACGATGGAGTGCGGAGAAGAAGATTCAATGACGAACTATACGGGCTATACAGCGACGCTGACCTGGTCAAAAAGCTAAAAATACAACGACTGAGATGGCTGGGACACGTGGAGCGTATGGACAACAACGCACCATCGCGACGAGTCTTCGAATCCAACCCTGAGGGACAACGCAGCAGAGAAAGACCCCACTTTAGATGGCGCGCACAATTGGAGAACGACCTCAACTATCTTGGCCTGCGTAACTGGAGGCGGCTAGCGAGGGACCGATCTGGCTGGAGGGGCTTTATTTGTCAAGTTTGCACATGAGAAAGCCGATTTCGTGGTTGTGTCTCAGGAGCAAGGGTTACCTCCTCCGTACTTTATTGTGACCCTCTGAGGCTCCCCTTTTGGACTCCGTATACTATCCGAAAGCCGTCAGATCGCTTCAAACTAAGTTTAGGCTCATCAGAGAAGAGCAGTTACTTTTTTACTCCTCTATAAGACGTCAAGACTCCATCAACCTTTTTTCGCCGAATGCTTTTGCTTGGGATCTTTAGATTTATCTTATGTTATGTATGTATCTACATCCACACATTATCATCCACATTATTATTTCCAGATGTAGATAAAAAAAAAAATAAAAAATAAATAGATGGCGCAACAGTCGGGTAGACACCCAAGGCCTAGCTTCTCGCAACCAATCGTTTTGTGTGAGTTTCTATTTTTGGGACGAATTGAAGGGACCTAAAATTTTATGCCGAGTCCGAACGGATGAATTGAGAAGCTTTTTCATGACAGCCATAGTCTCGGATGTTTGTCAGACGTTCGCGAGAGGTAGCGCAGTAGAAAAAACCTTAAGATGCAGAAATTTGTGTTTTTCCCGGGATCAAACCTGTGATCCCTCCCACACTAATCACTGCGCTACTGCGCCCACATCATAAAGTTATGTCCGATCATTTAAAAACTTCGGTATATTTAGGACTTTTCAAACTACATATGATAAATACACACTTAGGCACTTTATTTAAATCAAATAGAAATGATTAAAAATGCGAACTCACCTGATCTAACCCCCTGAACGCAACTCCTAAGCAATCGCCGTCTTTGTAGTACGTCAGTGTACCCTCGATACCATCAAATAGGATGCCAATCACAGTCGCCTGATTCTCCCGAAATCGCTTCGTGTACAACAATGCAACACCTTTATGCCACAGTACACCCTTGTGCGACAGACCCCAGCCGTGCTCGTTCTCCCCCAACATATTGCGAAAAGAGTTCGCATGCAGCCGCGTGTACTTTGTTCCGATTCCGAACATTATGCTCGTTCCGAAGACTCGTTGCGTCACATGCAATTCCCAATAGAAGCGGCCGTTGTTGAGTGGTCGCTTACCCTGAACACCAGCTGTTCCTTTGCTCCAGTTCGGATGAAAATGTACCGTTCTATCGTTTTGACCACTGAGAACGACCTCTTTTGAACGATGCCGTTTAGACCATGTCCAATTGTCGTCGCATCCGTGCTTAAGAGGGTGATTATCATCCTTCAAGGAAGAGGAGGAACCTTTCACTCGAACTGAGGATGTTGTTGTACTAGATCTCGTTGTGAATTGTCTAGTTGTTCGTGTTGCTGATGTCGTTGAAGTTGGGGTTGATGGAGCTGGTGTTGACTCTGGTGTCTCATATTCATCACTTGACATTGTGCAGGATTGTTGGTTTGTTACACACACACACATACACAAAGAAACAGAGTATAGGTAGAATTAGGTTGGTGGGTTACTACCGTTCGCTGTATGTTAGACTGTAAGACGTCCCTTTTCGATGAGTATGGATGTTCCTCCTTCCTCTAGGAACAGTCATGTGTACGTCTGGCAGTTTAACAAACTCACGCTCTGTTCTTGTATATGCGAGCGTTGGCCAAGTTCCTTCTGATTGAGACAAAGGGTAATGATTTAGATGGCAGGTAAGGTGTTTTTTTTTTTGGTGGGTGTTGTTTAAGTTTAGATAACTACTTGCTTAGTTTTTCGTAGCGACGACCTCGTCGAGTAGTGACCACTATTCCTGTCTCGCTATCTTCACCGAAACGACCCTGGTGCGAAACGTTGCTGGTTAGCAGTCGTTCACCGCAGTATGCGTTACCGCTTCGTGTGCCCCAAGATGTACGATTTTTTCGAAATGACGGATTAGATGCTGCATTCCGATGATCACCGTGGCTACAACTCAGGCAGGCACACAGCTTGGCAGGATTTTGACGAATTTTACTGCCACCAAGATACGAGCTACTACCAAAAGTGCCACCCTCAACGGAGGTGGATAAACTGGAAACACCACCACCAATACTTCGTCGCTTCTCTGCTTCTCCACCACTAAGAGCAGCGGTGCGACTACCCTTGGCAATTAATCGATTTTTCAAGTGTCTTAGTGTGGGTTGATTCGGATTATGATGTCGACAGTACCCCAGCGGACTGTTGGAACAGAAGCTGCATCCAGGAACTGGATGTTTGGGCTTTAATGCGAACAGCTGCAGTCTTTGCTGTTCTTGGTCGATAAGAAGTCTAGCGTGTTTGGGATTGAGCCATTTATCATGAACAGTTAGGACGATATTTTGTAGGTACAGACAGAGTGATTGAAAAAACAACAACACAACGATAATCATATAGGCTGGGGATGAGGGATGAATGCGAGAAAAGGGGTTGTCGTTGGTGTAAAATAGAAGAACGAAGAACTGAACAAAAATGAACAAGGAAAAACTGTCACGAAAGTTCTTATATTAACTGAATTTAACTTATAAACTGATTTATAGCACTATATACACAAAACTAAGGATAGACTTATTTTATGGGTAAAATTTTTTATCTACACTAGATTTTTAACGACTTTTTGTGCCTTGATTTCAACGAAAGGACTTTCAATGGGTGACTGCAAGGAGTACTGTCGGTTTGCGTTCTCGTAACTTCGGTTTCTATATATATTTTAATTTTCGGTGAGACTTTAGCGCGCATGTCAATCGCACAGTGCGACCAATGTCTCCCCGGCAGGAGGGTGGAAAAAAAATCGATATCGCTTCATCCCCCTGCATATGATTATCAATTTCTCCACACTTTTGGTTATCATCATATTATGTGCAAATACCACCCCATTGTGCAACATATGCAACCCCTTTTCATGTCCTTGAGTGTGTGTGTGTGTGAGTTTTGTGTTTTGCTGGAATCAACTGTTGTTTTGTTATCATTTTGGGGTGGGGCGGGGGTTGAAATTAAATGCAAAAAATTTACTTGCTTACGTGTATTTGTTTACCGGAACAACTGTTGTTTTGTTATCAGTCAGTCTCCGGGTTCGAGGTAAGGATGAGGAGTAAAAAATCTATTGGTGTACGTAGCGCAGGCGTCGGCCTTTAAACAGAGGGTTGGTGAACAGTTATTTTGTTGTTGATTTAGTTATTATCTGATTCTAATTGATATGGAATGATGACTGACGATGGGGGGTGGGGGGATAGCTAAAATATACATACGTGGGCAAATATAAATTGTTGGGGATGTGCTCTACTAACCCGAAGGACTGGGTTTGAAGTTTACTACCCTAGACTGGATTTTTTGTTTGCGGCCAGAAACATGAGTACCTATTGCTGAAAGTTTGTGACACGTTTAACAAGGGGAGTTGACATATTCAATGAGCTGTGTGGTGGTAGTTATGGTGAGAACAGTACATTGATAAACAATCAGTTTAATACAGGTTGGGATGCAGCGGTATAGCACAGTGGATGAATTTCCTTTTCTCACTGTCGTCTGTGATTGTGTGAAGGTAATTGCGTTTTAAAACATTCCTGCTGCGTAGTTGAGCCAGTGGAGGGCGGATTCGGGTTGTTAACAAATATGGCCGTGGTAAACATGGAAGAATGATGTATAGGTGAAAACATAGCAACGAGAATCTACAGGTGATGTGTATATGGGTAGTTATTGGGTGGACATTTTATTAGTACCTACCTAGGTATGTACATACTCATAACTTTCTTGCCATGTAGATATTTTGTATAATTATTATGTATGTATTTAAAACAGAAAAACCTCCATCCAATCAGATAAATTGGTAAAAAAATACAAACCGTATTATTCATATTTTGGAGACAACTTTAAAGGTTCCAAATTTAAAGGGAAGTTACGATTGTCTGCTACCTATACGGTTCAATTTTCTACTTTATATTTTATGACAAAAGAATTTGAAAAATTTGCCTTTGCTTGTTGTTGATACAAAATTCGATACCGAAAGCAGTTTTGGTGGTGGAATCATTTACAATCGCAATTTATACCACTTTAAAACAAATACTTGCAGGCTCATATCAATAATATCAATATATAAAGGATGTCCCATAGTTCACGCAAAATTTGAATTTAACAGTGATGCCAAAAGATAACAATATGACAGCTGACAGTTCGGGGTTAGTAAAAATGGAGCGCTATTCGAAAGAACAACACATTTTCCTTGTTGAGCAATATTTTAAAAATAATGAAGGTGTGTTCAAACAAAATCATCTTCAGTGATGAAGCTCATTTTCATATTGATGGCTTCGTTAAAAGCGCCTGGTCAGACAGTAACAATTAATAGTGTTCGTTATTGTGACATGATAACCCAGTTTTTAGTGCCTAAATTACAAGATCTGGATGTGACCAACATGTTGTTTCAAAAAGACTGCGCCATATATCCCAACAGCCAGAGAAACAATTCAATTATGCCCAAAACACACGTGTAGAAATTCTGAACGCTTCACTGCAAGCAGTACTGCAGATGAGACAGATGTGCAGAATTTAACTTCCAGCGGTTGCTGTCAATGCGGGGAAAAATACGAGAGCGCAACACAGACGACGAATAATTCCCGTCTCTCTTCTTCTCGTATGCATCAGTAGCTCAATTTAAAAATTCGATGCTGACAAGTCTATTTAATTTAATTCACTGCGTTGCTATGCAGTGGATTTAGAAATAGAGCAATGTTGCAGTGCTGCGGGGGATGCAGAATTTACATTTGTATTACCATATAAGAACATTTGTATTTTAATCTTGCTGCACAGTGAACTCTGGACGTGTGTTTTGGGCATTACTGCACGATTTTTGGACTTTATTTCATTTTCAAAAGTGCAATAAAGTCCAAATCGAAGTGGAAATAAAATCCACAATGCATAAACAGTAGAATATGTATGCAACCCCCCTGCTCGTCTTTCTTTTAAATATCTGAGTGCAATAATGTCCAATGGCTTTATTGCACTTTCAAAAATGAAATAAAGTCCAAAACTCGTTTTGGATTTTATTGCAATTTCAAAAGTGCAATAAAGTCCAAAAAAGTAAAAAAATTACGTTTTGGACCTTTTTGCATAAGACTTTATTTCATGGCACCGATTTAAGGCGATAGGACTTTTTCCTTTGGGGTTTTTTGAAGCTTAAGGTCTGTGCAAACAAGTCCACGACCATTAACGCCTTATTATATTATTTTTAAGAAATACAGAATGGCTGCATGTTAATGTTTCCCATAATCTATATTTATAAATACACGGGACGAGCACTAATACCAATTTTGTAGGTTATATTTCTGCTCAGACTGTATGTTCTATTTCGGATGCCTTATATAATAAAATTCACCACATCAAGCTAAAAAAGCAGCTTGACATCCTCTGGAAAGTTCTGAGAATAAAAGCTTATTACTAAATCCTTTGCACAAACCGAATTGAGAGATCGTAAATACGATATTGCGATGTTATCTGGTTATGAGATTTGGGAATGATATTCTATGTTGTTACACTAAGGTTTGTGCAATCACTACACAGTTACAAAAAAATTATTAACTGTAGACTTTTAACGCTTTTAACTTTTTAATTTTTAGCGTTTTTTCCATTCAAAATTATGTATCTATTGTGACCTACCTCCAACTAACTTAAGCTGAAGGTTTAACATGATTATTATTATTTATTAGTACCTAAGGCTAAGGCTAAAAGAGGATATTGGAATCATCATAGCGAATTCATAGTTTTTTAGTCTTCTGATGTCGACGCTTTTCTCTTGGATGAGTACATTTTTTAAGTTCTAAGACGAATCAAAGAGGGAAGAAGGGATGAAAGCCACCTATATTTTTCTGCTGTTATTCTTTTTGCTACCGCTTTGAGCGAAATACAGAAAAAAGTGGGTTTCATTTAGTTTGGGACTCGTATTGGTAAAATGTGAAAAAATGTATATATGGCTGTTGGTAGCTGTAGGTAAATAAATTGCATTTGTGTAAGTTTTTATTCTTGTGCACATTCTGAGTTCTAACTTGAAATTGAGAAGCAAAGTTCTCTTCTCAGAATCACCAGAAGAGTATGCCAGTGGAAACATTTCAGAAGCAGCGTTGCCATTTTGACTGCTTTCCAGTCAGATCTGACTGGATTGATATGCATTTAGCTGGAAGATTTTTTAAAATCCAGCCGGCTGGTTTTTTAGCTGGACACAAATTTCGTTTGACTGTTTTTAAATGTTTTGTGTAATATCACTTTTCTATCAATATAAATTTTTAAATTCAAAGTGGAAATATAAAAAAATATAAAAAACGAACAAATATTGCTTAAATTTCACCATTTTTGTTGCTTTGAGCTTGGAAGCATATCCCACTCATACAATCAACCAATTTATGCGTTTGCATTTGCACAAGTACTTGGCTTTGCCAACTTACAAACAAATATTTGAAACTGAAAATTTAGCAGTTGCGTGAGGTTCAATTTTCCTATACCGGCCGAAGTAACAAAACAATTGGTTGGTACTAATATTACTTACAGAAGCAGCAATAAAATATTCGACATTATGTATGTTGATGCAAATGATGAGGAGACAGTTGAAGCGCTCAGAGAGATTGCTATATAAAGTTCATTTATAAGTTAATACATTTTGTATACCCTCCACATGAAGGAATATTTCCTTTATCATTACGTTTGTAACTTCAAGTAAGAGTCACCGGATTTGACCAGGATCAAGTTCTGAATCTGAATCGATTCAGCCATGTCCGTCTGTCTGTCTGTCTTTCTGATGAAACCACAATATAGCGTCAAAAGGAAAGGAATCGACCTAGGCGAAATTCTGTTAGAGGACTTCTTTCTACCGTTCAGGTTGGTATTAAAAATATAGGCTACATCGGTCAAGTAGTTCTGGTTCTGGTACCCCTCACCACACACCAAACCAACATTAGACCAATGCCCAGCCCATGCCTCACATGTCTAAATTTTTGCATGACTTGTATATGTATGCAGTGGAGGGTATCAAAAGCAACGGCCAGACCATTGATAACACTTTTACTTGTATTATTATTTTCATGACTGGATTTTTAGCTGGATTTTTGTTTGAATTTCTTTGACTGATTTTTTGACTGGATTTTAGGGTTTTGACTGATTTTTTTCCAGTCAAATTTGACTGGAAGGCGGATTTCAAAACGGCAACCCTATTCAGAAGTGATATTTTTGATTCCGGATGCTCCCGGGCGCTTTTTTTTTGTCGCCCATTATCGAAAACGACATTAGTTTTGCTGTAGTTTTGGCTCCTGCTTTACTGGCTAGCATCATTATATTACTATACATATTTACCAGTACTGACTCCGTAACGTTCCATACTTTTCTTATTTTTCATATTTTAAATAAAAGTAGGCGGTGGGTATTTGAATAAATTTTCAAAATTTTAGTTTTCTCATTATTTAAATTTTCTTCATGGTTCAAACTCAATAAAACTTTCAAAAGGAAATTGGCTAATAAAACCAAACATTTGCTCTAGAAACCTAAAATTTTGCACAGCGGTTTCCTATAAAATGTATAAGTTCAAGCAATACGGAATCTCGAAATATTGTTTTGTATGGGAAAATTTGTATTTTCATCCGATCGTTACGTATTTTGCTTTGGGCTCGAGTTATTGGCAGTGATTTTAATGAGAGCTTTTTCATAACTCACGAAGGAGTTCGTCGTATCAATTTAAAACTTTCTAGTACATTGATAAAGAAGTAAAATATTATTTATACTCATAAATCTAAATCAATAGATACAAAAAACCAGAAAGACAATTATCTTCGACAATGCCGAAGCTCAAATACCCGGTACTATATTATTGTAAAAATAAAAAAAAATATTTAAGTATTAAAAAATTATATATTTGTATGGGAGGTATGGGTAGTTTTTATTCGACCAAGCTCATTTTTTGTCAAAAATTTTTAAATATTATTGAAACAATATGTGCAAAGTTTAAACTTGCTATCTTTATTGTAGCTATTTAAATTTAATTTTTAACATCAAAAAGCTATATAAATCCGATATTTTTGTATGGGAGGTAGTAGTAGTTTTCATCCGATCTTGCTCATCTTCGAACTTAGCCTCAGTTTGGTGGATAAAAGCTTACGTACCAAATTTCAAGTCGATGGCTCTTAAATTATACGGCCGTAATCGTGCGGACGGACAGACGGACAGACAGACGGACATCGCTAGATCGACTAAGAAAGTGATGCTGATCAATAATATATATAGTTTGTCATACCTACAACGCCTTCTTATGTGCGTTACAAATGGAATGTCAAAGTGAATATAGATACCCTCGCCACAGTGTGGTACCGGGTATAAAAATAGAAACCATTTTTAGGCAATACATACGTACATTGCTACAAATTTTTAGATCACTGATTTACTAACTGCTTCTCAGATACTTTAATAGGAAGGTTTATTTGGCGATATTTAAATATAAAAGAGAAAACTAACTGATCGTGAATGAAACTCTGTGGACAAAATTCTGACGGCTTTTAAAATTTGAGTTTTCTCATTATTGCAAAATTGCTCGGGTAGAAAAAATGTATGAAGAAGACGTTGTTGAAATTACCACGGAAATTATATCAACTGGAGACTTGATTTAAGACAATTTTTGGCGATTTGCTGCAAATGTCAATGCAGAAACTTTCAAAATGAGTCATTGCCGCGCTGACAAATGCGCAGACATTAGAAATGAATAGGAAGATAATCGATTTAATTGGTAATAACTCCTAAATCTATTTTGGGGCCGATTCTGTTGTCAGTGAAGACTGAAACCATTGAATAACTACAAATAGAATCGGCACCGATGCAATCATCCGCTACGCGGTCCATACGTCGCTGCGATCGTTTGTGCTGGTTTGTGAAATGGATCTGGGCATATCTGGGATTGAAGATTGGATAAACAAAATCCCAACAAAAATATCCCTCTAAGGAATGCTGGATGGGTCATTTTTTGTTGTAAACCAGTCTGAGGTAGGATATTTCATGCTTAGCTTTGCTGTCGAAATGTATATAGAGAAAACCAAAGAAAAAAACAAAAACAAACTGGTTTGCCTTTTCTCTTTCTTCATTCCCCATCCTCATCCATCAGTATAAAATTCTTTCTGATATGACGCAACAGGGTAGGGAACTAGTTTGGTTTGGAAGACAGTAAAGGAGATGCAATATTACAAACAAGTATCAATAACAAAAGCAATGTATAGGATTTATGACTTTAGGAGAGGGAGGGTGATGCAAGGGGTGAGTTGGGAAGGATAAATTGAATAAAAATGATTTTGGCTTTCTTGCTGACATTATATAGGTACACAAGATTTTAAGATTGTGCATAAATGTTCTATGTTAGAGTCTCACTATTTTGCCTATATTTTTGTTAAATATGCATAGATTTTATTGATTCTTTTTCTAATTATGTAATTCAAAAATTTTATATCTCGCAAACTACCAAATCGATTGAGTTCCAATTTCCAGGCAATCTTAGGTATTGGACCGATATTGCTCCTGTGAAGATTGGTCAAAATTGAACAATCGGACTGAATAAAAACCATAGGAATCTCATACCTACATTGGTATCACGAAAATCACCTACCCGATTAAGCTCAAATTAAAAAAAAAATGTTTGTTAATGGCCCAAAGGTAAAAAAAACTCAAGCACTTTTTAAAATATGGAACATGCATTGGGCTGATAGACAAAAATGTATCTGGGCAATACAATTCCTAGGCACGAGCAAAGCCGACGGGGTAAAGTAGCTTAGCTATGCCTATACATGGCGTTTTTGTTTTTAGGTTTATCTGAGCTCTGAACAAAGCTCGAAAATTTTGAACATCTGAACTGAAACACACTTGAGCACATATCTGTCATATTTTTTTTAGATATTAATTGTTATTATTTATTAATTTGGTTTACCTACTGTGCCAGAACAACAACACTCGTCCACCACTAATGCTCTGACAATGACAGACAATGAGCTTACAACAGCCAACTACCTTACATAAAATACAAAATTGTGCATACCTATTTTGTTTATCCTGTCAAATGTCACTGTAAAGTGTGTAAAGCTAAGTACACATGATTGTAAGATCTTACAATATTGTCAGATCTGTCAATGCTCTGACAATGACAGACAATGAGCTTACAACAGCCAACTACCTTACATAAAATACAAAATTGTGCGTTTCAAACGGTTGTAAGATTTTGTCTCAAAGTCTTACAATTTCATTGTCAGATGCATGTCTTACAATGGTCTTACAATTACTTTTCTGACAACGTTGTAAGGTTGAAAATTGTGTGTTCACACGGTCGGCACTCGGCAGATATTTGAATATGAAACATTGGTCGATCTGTTGTCAGACATTGGCAGATAAATTCAAAGTCTTGTGGTTTTTTTTTGTAATAAGGATAATGAATTAAAATATTGCACTCGCAACTATTTTAACTGCCTACATGTTGGAAGACAACGAGGAAGATGAATTTCCTTAAAAACGACGTCGTGTGTTCAGACTTGTTCCGACGATCGTTAGCAACCTGACAATTTCATTGTCACTACTAGCCAATCCAATCCTGCGATTTGTGGACCGCCTGTTTTCTGGTCCCGAAAATACCGGAATTTGTAACTACATATTAGATAGATACATACATATTCACGGGATTTATACGGAACTATAAATAGAAGTATGAATTAAGAAAAGGACGGCGTTCCTTAAGGTGCCAAGTTTGATTTTGAATTGGATTTCGAGATTTTGTATGCTGAAATGTTGAATTCAGACGAGGTGTAAAAGTACTATAACATAATTTCGTAGCAAGAATCTAATGTAAACTGCAAATATTCTTAATATTCCTACATACTATAATCCAGATTTGAAATTTATCGGGATGAGTTGGTTGATTGCTGCAATAGCATTCAGCGTAGCACTGATCTGCATACAGCTGCTCCTAAAATAATTGTACATATTTAAATACAAAAGGTTAATTTTGGGTTTAAAATTAAAATAAACAAATGAACTCGAACTGTCAGCCCACAAATCGCATACCTACTTATTCACAGTTTGAAGCAAACTACCTACTAGAGGTACAAACGAATCCGCCCTGTCGTTTAGAATGCAGATAGGTACCTACCACCATGCAGACAGACAGACAGAATTGCGAGACTCACTTTTTGATCTCTACAATCCTCTTAATATCACAATTAATAGATCTAAATTTGGATTTAAAACAATATCTTCCTGATAACAGAATCCGTCGTATTCGGAATTTTGCTATACGAACCCCGAAAGAACTATCACAGATTCCGTTGTGGTGGAAATTTTTGCTACGAATTAAATTCCGAATACGACGGATTCTGTGATCAACCAGAATACTTCCTACAATCCTACATGATGAGAAAACTGAAAAATGGGATCGATCTAGGTACCTACGTGATTTTATTTCCTAAAATTCAATCAAGCTTCCCTACTAGTACACTTACCATGAACTTTACATGCTTACCCACCCCATAACTTTCAAATCATCAAAACCTGCCTTGACACCTAAGTTCAAAAGCCACCACCATGCCACCGCTGCTGCCCATAAATCGAAGAAATACAAAATATGTACTGTAAAGAATCTGATCTGTGATTTCATATTATTTCTCCTTTCCACATTGTTATCCCAATGCACATCACACTCGTCTCCTCATGCTAAAATTACCCCTCCCCCACCATACACACCACCGCTAACTTCCTATACATATTTGCGAAAAGTACCCGATCATTGATTTAATTTTCCTTTGCATATTCCACTTCTGCTCCACAACCATTATTATGCAATCGGTGCAATCTCTTTCATCTGCATGTTGTCAATAAGACGAATAAGAAAAGAAGAAGGGGGTGGTATTCACAAGAAAAATAAACATTGGAATATTTTGGGAAATTATTTTTATTTAATGCACGAACCTAGAAAAAGGTGGTAAATGCATACACTAGCTTAATACAAATTTCCGCCGCAATGAAGGTCCGTATGTCGCTTCAAAATGAGATGTGTCCACTTCTATTTGTAGTTATTCAATGCTGAAACATTGAATAACTACAAATAGAATCGGCACCGATGCAATCATCCGCTACGCGGTCCATACGTCGCTGCGATCGTTTGTGCTGGTTTGTGAAATGGATCTGGGCATATCTGGGATTGAAGATTGGATAAACAAAATCCCAACAAAAATATCCCTCTAAGGAATGCTGGATGGGTCATTTTTTGTTGTAAACCAGTCTGAGGTAGGATATTTCATGCGAAATGTATATAGAGAAAACCAAAGAAAAAAACAAAAACAAACTGGTTTGCCTTTTCCCTTTCTTCATTCCCCATCCTCATCCATCAGTATAAAATTCTTTCTGATATGACGTAACAGGGTAGGGAACTAGTTTGGTTTGGAAGACAGTAAAGGAGATGCAATATTACAAACAAGTATCAATAACAAAAGCAATGTGTAGGATTTATGACTTTAGGAGAGGGAGGGTGATGCAAGGGGTGAGTTGGGAAGGATAAATTGAATAAAAATGATTTTGGCTTTCTTGCTGACATTATATAGGTACACAAGATTTTAAGATTGTGCATAAATGTTCTATGTTAGAGTCTCACTATTTTGCCTATATTTTTGTTAAATATGCATAGATTTTATTGATTCTTTTTCTAATTATGTAATTCAAAAATTTTATATCTCGCAAACTACCAAATCGATTGAGTTCCAATTTCCAGGCAATCTTAGGTATTGGACCGATATTGCTCCTGTGAAGATTGGTCAAAATTGAACAATCGGACTGAATAAAAACCATAGGAATCTCATACCTACATTGGTATCACGAAAATCACCTACCCGATTAAGCTCAAATTAAAAAAAAAATGTTTGTTAATGGCCCAAAGGTAAAAAAAACTCAAGCACTTTTTAAAATATGGAACATGCATTGGGCTGATAGACAAAAATGTATCTGGGCAATACAATTCCTAGGCACAAGCAAAGCCGACGGGGTAAAGTAGCTTAGCTATGCCTATATACATGGCGTTTTTGTTTTTAGGTTTATCTGAGCTCTGAACAAAGCTCAAAAATTTTAAACATCTGAACTGAAACAAACTTGAGCACATATCTGTCATATTTTTTTAGATATTAATTGTTATTATTTATTAATTTGGTTTACCTACTGTGCCAGAACAACAACACTCGTCCACCACTTAACTATACATACCAATTTTGTTTATCCTGTCAAATGTCACTGTAAAGTGTGTAAAGCTAAGTACACATGATTGTAAGATCTTACAATATTGTCAGATCTGTCAATGCTCTGACAATGACAGACAATGAGCTTACAACAGCCAACTACCTTACATACAATACAAAATTGTGCGTTTCAAACGGTTGTAAGATTTTGTCTCAAAGTCTTACAATTTCATTGTCAGATGCATGTCTTACAATGGTCTTACAATTACTTTTCTGACAACGTTGTAAGGTTGAAAATTGTGTGTTCACACGGTCGGCACTCGGCAGATATTTGAATATGAAACATTGGTCGATCTGTTGTCAGACATTGGCAGATAAATTCAAAGTCTTGTGGTTTTTTTTTGTAATAAGGATAATGAATTAAAATATTGCACTCGCAACTATTTTAACTACCTACATGTTGGAAGACAACGAGGAAGATGAATTTCCTTAAAAACGACGTCGTGTTTATACAAAGGATTCGATAGCCCGTCGCGTCGTCAGCAGAAGGGATTCTACTCCAAATTACTCGTCGAATTGCGACCTGAGGAGCCAGAACTCTATCGCAATTTTTTGCGGATGTACTCAAAACTATTTGATGATCACGGTATGTTCATGTTGACGGTATACCTATCCCCTTCGCCAATATGAATATCTAATAAAAAGGAAGTGTCGTCGACTGCCTAGTTTTTAAAAAAACACACAGAAAACAAGAATTATATCACAAACTTCAGACCATACATTTTTTTTTAGTCTTTTTTAATGCTGGCGACTTTTCCAATGCACAGTTGTTTGCATCGATTAAATTATTTTCCATTGTGTATAAAAGTAAACTTCGATTTCGCGTCTATAACATAGGTTAAACTGTCTGTCAATGAAAAAATTGTAAGCTAATGTCAGCTTCCATAAACAACGACATCTGACAATTTCTGATGAGTCTTACAATGTCCTAATTGTCTGACAATAATAAAAATTGTGTGTTCAGACTTGTTCCGACGATCGTTAGCAACCTGACAATTTCATTGTCACTACTAGCCAATCCAATCCTGCGATTTGTGGACCGCCTGTTTCATGGTCCCGAAAATACCGGAATTTGTAACTACATATTAGATAGATACATACATATTCACGGGATTTATACGGAACTATAAAAAGAAGTATGAATTAAGAAAAGGACGGCGTTCCTTAAGGTGCCAAGTTTGATTTTGAATTGGATTTCGAAATTTTGTATGCTGAAATGTTGAATTCAGACGAGGTGTAAAAGTACTATAACATAATTTCGTAGCAAGAATCTAATGTAAACTGCAAATATTCTTAATATTCCTACATACTATAATCCAGATTTGAAATTTATCGGGATGAGTTGGTTGATTGCTGCAATAGCATTCAGCGTAGCACTGATCTGCATACAGCTGCTCCTAAAATAATTGTACATATTTAAATACAAAAGGTTAATTTTGGGTTTAAAATTAAAATAAACAAATGAACTCGAACTGTCAGCCCACAAATCGCATACATACTTATTCACAGTTTGAAGCAAACTACCTACTAGAGGTACAAACGAATCCGCCCTGTCATTTAGAGTGCAGATAGGTACCTACCACCATGCAGACAGACAGACAGAATTGCGAGACTCACTTTTTGATCTCTACAATCCTCTTAATATCACATAGATCTAATATAGATCTAATATCAATAGATCTAAATTTGGATTTAAAACAATATCTTTCTGATCACAGAATCCGTCGTATTCGGAATTTTGCTATACGAACCCCGAAAGAACTATCACAGATTCCGTTGTGGTGGAAATTTTTGCTACGAATTAAATTCCGAATACGACGGATTCTGTGATCAACCAGAATATTTCCTACATGATGAGAAAACTGAAAAATGGGATCGATCTAGGTACCTACGTGATTTTATTTCCTAAAATTCAATCAAGCTTCCCTACTAGTACACTTACCATGAACTTTACATGCTTACCCACCCCATAACTTTCAAATCATCAAAACCTGCCTTGACACCTAAGTTCAAAAGCCACCACCATGCCACCGCTGCTGCCCATAAATCGAAGAAATACAAAATATGTACTGTAAAGAATCTGATCTGTGATTTCATATTATTTCTCCTTTCCACATTGTTATCCCAATGCACATCACACTCGTCTCCTCATGCTAAAATTACCCCTCCCCCACCATACACACCACCCTAACTTCCTATACATATTTGCGAAAAGTACCCGATCATTGATTTAATTTTCCTTTGCATATTCCACTTCTGCTCCACAACCATTATTATGCAATCGGTGCAATCTCTTTCATCTGCATGTTGTCAATAAGACGAATAAGAAAAGAAGAAGGGGGTGGTATTCACAAGAAAAATAAACATTGGAGTATTTTGTGAAATTATTTTTATTTAATGCACGAACCTAGAAAAAGGTGGTAAATGCATACACTAGCTTAATACAAATTTCCGCCGCAATGAAGGTCCGTATGTCGCTTCAAAATGAGATGTGTCCACTTCTATTTGTAGTTATTCAATGACTGAAATCTAAATCTAAATGATGCATCAAATTTCCCTGCTAAATTCCTCAATCAGCAAACTCCATCCAGCAATCCACCTCATGTGCTGTAGCTTAAGCAAGGTGTCATCATCATGTAGCTGAGAAACTTGAACTCGATTGATTGTGGAAGAGCCTGGACGAAATTTGATAAGAGCAAGAATTGTTTCGACATGCAATCACAATGATTCCATTTCCGATAAATTCTAGCGTAGGTACGCTATAACAATAAACCAGGCTCAAGACCAGTTATTTGAGCGAGGGGGCTTTCGGGGTCGAGAAAGAAGCAAAGTGAGTTCGAAAATTGAAGTGTTAGAAAACAGGTATAGGTTTTAAGCGATTTTATTGGGTGAGTCTTACCTCCTTGAAAGTGATCGAGATTAGCAAACAGGAAATTGACTTAGATTATAATAAAAATTCATGGAGGATTATACATAAAGGAATTATGGGAAAATAAGGGGAATTTATAATGTGGCGACATCTAGTTGTTCGAACATTCGTCATTCACTTGAACACCAGTCATTTCATCACGTTGAAATGCATTTGAAGACCGGAGTACTTTCACACAGCCAACTGTATGTGGCTTTATCACGATCAAGAGTTGCAAGTCAAATGAAGGTGTATATTGAATCTAATCCACAGCAAGGAACATTATAATCTTATAATCTCTGGTTAATTAATAATTATTAATTATTATAAGATTATAATAGATAATTCACACGCAATGTACTTTTCAAAGAAGTTCTTTAAATAAAATCAATTAGTTTATTAAATATTATTTTGCATACCCAGCGAAGCGGGTACACCCAACTATTATTTTTATAGTGTTGGCTACTGTGTTACTGGTTGGCATATTTTTAAGGGTTGAAGAAAACCGCCGATTCGTATTTTGATGTTTTTATGACATTTTTATAGGCTTATATGCATTCCGAGTGTGGATGGGGTGGGTTTTATCTTCTTGTTAAAGTGTTTTTTTTTGGTTCTGGAGAGAGCTAATAGCTAAAGGTTGCTATTTCCAAAATACTCCCCAAACTATCGTACACCCCGAAATAACCTCCAAAACAAACCCCAAAAATGCACCCAAAAATACGCCGGCAAATACTTTCCAAATATTACAGTAATATGTGTTCTGTTTTTGGTAAAACAATGGCTAAGCCGGTTGACGATATAATAAATAGAAAAGCGATTTAAATTGTAATAGATTTTAATCGCTTATCTCATTCGCTTTTTGTAATTATTTACTGTTAACCACTTTAGATAAAAATAGGATGAACTCTTACACCTTAAAAAGATGTTTGGGTACAGTATGGTAAGGGTTGTTTATCTTTTTGCGGTTGTTTTTGTGTTAAGTGGAACAAAGGTTGATGATGTTGAGATTAGGTGTGGTTGGAAGAAGGGTTTGTTATTAGGAAGATTTTTACACAGATATAATATGACGTATAAATAAGAAAATTAAGATTCAAATAAACAGCTTTTAGTAAATTTTCCAAACCTATTTCTTACCGTATTTGAACTAAAATAAGTTTATGAGAAAATTAGGGAATACGAAAGATTTGCTTCAGCATACATGTAGGTGTGCGCCCTTTTGGATTCAGGGGTTTTTCGGAAATATAATTTCGGTTGTAGTTATCTACTTATCGGTTGATAAAATATATCTAAACTGCCTCATCACGGGGATGTGTGTTTGAACACAAATAACGTGGGAGTTTTTGATAATTTAGGCATTTAGTGAAATTTTTATTTATTAAAGTGAATGTTATTTGCTATGAACAAGTTTGTAGTGGTTGATATTGAAACTAGAGTTTTGAGATTGACAAATATACCAGCAATGAGATTTCGATTTAAACGGATGGTCCCAAAACTAAGGAGGTATACAGCGTCAGGTATATACTCTAGGCATATAGACCTACGGGTGTCATTAAGACTTCCGGACACATGCAGTGTGTTCTAGGCAGAGGTGCTGGCTGTGTTCAAAGCTGCGGATCTACTTGATGTGGGATCAATATCCAACAAGAATATTGCTACCTACATTGCTAGTCCGGCTACGCTAAAGGCGCTAGTGTCCTCCATCATCAAATCTGAACTAGTCAGGAGCAGCCGCACACTGTTTAGAGTATTATGCGTGCAGGACCAAGCCAGATTGTATTGGCTACCCGGACATTGCAATATGAGGGCAACGAAGAGGCTAACACAAATTAAAATTACTGAGGCAATAAGACCACCATTAGCCTTGGCCAAGAGAATTATTCTCGAGAAAATTCAAAATATAGGGCAGACCAAAGATGGTTGGGTATAGTAGGTCACAGGGTCTCAAAGGCTCTGTGGTCTAAGCTAGATCGGAAAAAATCTCTAGAATTATTACAACTCAGCAGATCAAAGCTACGAATGGCAATAGGGGTACTCTCCGGGGACTGCTTTTTAAGGAAGCACGCTATCAGATTGGGTTTAACAGATACGGACACATGCAGGACACTGCGAAGATTTACATGTCGCAGATGATGATATTACTCATCTCCTCTCTGTGAATGTCAAGCTATTGCTCGGTATAGGAGGAAACACGTTGGCAAATATGTAGGAGGTTTGCCAAAAAAACAAAGTTGAAACACTTTTCAGTTTTGTAGGAAAATTAATTAATTGGGCGAATTGGTTTTAGGTTTTTGATCTATAAGTTTTCCCAGGAATGGTGATGGGTACAATACTGTGATGAACTCACACCCTATTCAACCTAATCATACCAACTTACAAATTTCTATTTACAAGCATTTTAAAAAAAAAAATTGTCAAATTGTCCATTTTACTTTTTAATTTACTATTACAATAAATTAATATTATTATACAAGTCATAAATTTTGGAACTTTCACAATTTTTGTGCACTTGCGTTTCACAAAGCGCAATTAAGGTAACAAGGTAAGGTACAAAATTTGTACGAAATGTGGGATAAATTTACAAGAGAAAGATCGCCTGTAGCTCCACTTACAAGTCGTTTTGCATACACATTTCATTCAAAAATTTATTCACGACGAAGACTTAGCATTTTATTGATAGTGATAACGACGAATTTATTTTGAGTTCCCACCAAAAAGTCTACCAACAACGTATACGTTTTTTTGGGAATTTTATGAATAATTTCGTTTAGGACCTAAACTTTAGGTCATTGCAAGGCAGAGGAAATAATTTTATTAGACAACAATTAAGCTCAAAACAGGGGACAATATCCCGTAAATACTTGCAGTCTTTGTTTTCGCAAACTCCGTAGGAATTGAGTTCACACAGGATGTTTTCCATTCCTTAATATTTTGATCGTGGGTGAGCGTATCGGAAAACATTCCGAATATAAAATTTCCTTTTTATCTCTTATTTAAGCGGCTGCAAACAATTTATTTGCTATAGTTTTATAATTAAACTTGCTTTGATGAACGCCACAAAATTTGTGGAAAAAAGCTGTTAATCACAAGTCAATGGAATTTGTGGAAAAGGTAATTCGTAGCATTTGTAATAAAAAAGTCGATTTTCACCATTTTTGTAGCTTTGATCACAAATTTTTAGAACAATATAAGTTTGTAGTTGCTCCCAATTCCGAACGTGTCCACCTGTGCTTTTGTAAACATTTTTGCATCGTAAACACTTCCGTTCTTTCTTTGAACTTTCAAAGACTGTGCCGATTGGGTTGATTTTTTCGCAGTACCTATGTATATAGTTCTTCAAACCAGGATGCCATTTTCAAGACATTCTCATCTTCAGATGTACTCCGCAAAGAAGAGTAGTATGAAGTTTTGACTGACCTTATCGGCAGGAACAAAAGCCACGCTCTTGATCATGCGGATCTGAAGAGAAAATTTAGAGAAAATTCGTATACGATACGTATATTGTACATCCCTTTATTACAGAAACTTGATGATGAAGAGTTTCATTTAATATAATAAACTTTATTGAAAATGTAATGTAGAAAATACAACTTGAAGCTATATATACCATAACTTATTCAAACACATGCATATGTGTATGTATTTAACATATAACTCCCACTGGCACTCGATTCGAATAAAATTTCCCACAAGCGTACCCGAAATAACATTTCAATTAGCAAATAACATCATAAATGAACTCTTTTGTTTTGCAAGGACCAACACAAACCGAATCATCGGAATGAGTGTGGTTCGAGAGTCCCAGTTGGAAAACTCTGTCCTAACTCCAATGCGAACGAAACTCAATTCCAAATCCCATTGAATCGAAGCGCCACATCAGTTTCGAAACCATATCCACCATCCACCATCTACCATCCAGAGCAAATATAAATCTCATAGGACACTCCATTATCGCTCTCTTTGCCACTTAATTAGAAATTGACTGGAAGCATAAAAATCCTTTACCCATACAAGGGTTCATATACTCACACACAACACACGCACACATAGATTGGATGGCATATGGCATTAGGATTATCGAAAAGTGGTTTGCTAAATGGAGGCGGCTCAAGGAGAAAAGTGTGCCCGGGACCGGGATACATAAGGATACCAAACTCAAATTGGTGTGGCGCTGTCCCACGATAATAGTTTTGCAAATAATCAATTTATCGTAATTATCCATTCGCATTGTGATCTAATGAGAGAACGGGTGTGCCAGCAACCACTAACTGTAAGTTGCTACAAGTTAATGGCTGGATTTGCCAAGTAATTTGTGTCATTTTCTTGTCTGAGGGCGGTTGGTTGTAAGGGGGCGGCCAAATTGGCATCATTAGTATTGGATACATGTTTGGAATCATTTTGCTAGATGATAGGGTCAGGTAGAATGTAATGCAATGTTTTTAAGGCAGGCGACAAGTTCTCATAAAATAAATAGTTGGAGCAACATACGCCTAACGCCTTAGGTGCAGCTTCTCGCAAGCCTTCATTTATGTGTATTTTTTTAATGTGAATCGGAACATCGGATATTTGTAAGATGTGGCATTACAATGGATTGTGATTTGCTGAAATATAGCAAGCAAAAAATTAAGCAAACACAAGCAGGGTGGTTGGTAGGGGGTTGGTAGGTATCTCACTTCTGTCGCGAGACAGAACAAATAACACCAAATCTAAGAATGGGAGATTTTGTCCGGTGGGGATTTTCTCTCAGGGTCTTTTGGAGTAAGGGATTCCAGCACTACTGGGGGTTATGGAACGGGGGATTTTGGAAAGGGGATTTTGGAAGAGGATATATCATACCCAACCCATTGCTTTATTCTTCAGTGTTATATAATTTTTTTTTGTGGCACACTTCACTATATCTTTCACTTTTTACAAAATCTTGCTGCTTCCCTTTTTATATTGTATAATGATTTTGGATCCCATCTAAAGTCCCGGTGAGAAATTCAGTTTCCCAAACTGCCCGGCTGAATGACATCTGTCAAAAACGGACTAGAGAAGAGAAGAAAAAGAAACGTGGTTGCGCGAGGTTACGTTTTTTGGTCGCCAATAAAGATTATTAATTTTGTTGTAATTTAAGTGCAGTTTTAATTTTCGTAACAACATTAATTCAATTCAGTGGATGCAAAAAGTGACCTTTTACTGTTGCAGCCAAATTTTATAAAAGGTTCCTCGAAATCATATTCCTGGCGTTAGGCAATAACCAAGGAAATAACGCCCATCTTGTTGTTTATTTTTGGGCGCTATGCATTTTTTGGGCGTTATTTCCAAATCGATTTGTACGCTTTTTCGTATTCCTGTCCAGGCCTTTACAATCAAACACCCCCGATCCAGCACTGTTACAATGGCGGATTTAAATTGAAAATTACCGAAATGAAATTTCACGAAAGCACTATTGAAACTTAATGAACGATGCTATAGGGCGCTCGTCCTAAACGCTGCCCGCTAACCAAACCACCCGTTTTTAGTATTCGACTTTCCATATAGCTAATTATGACATTTTGAAACTAGGACACATTAGAAAATTTGATACCCTCCACGCTTACAGGTGGGACAAATTAAGAGGCAACATTAAAAGTTTTCGCCTCGAGTTGCGCCGGAATATCTAAAACTTTCTACCCCAAGATGAGTTTTGATCAAATTTCTCTCTCGCAACCTTGACTGTATAGTACCAGGTTCTACAACATATACAGGTGGGTTAAGTTATGTTCTGAGTGATGGGAGATTGCTTCCCAGTTCCCACAATCACCATCTATGCATGGAAGGAACATGGCCTAGGGTTGTAATGAGGCCATCACGCATCATAGCTTCTGATAACTAAACTGTGTGAAGGGTACAAGTTTTTGTATAAATACGTTACGCGCTTCTCAAATTAAAAGTGAAAAACTATGCAACGAATGTGAGAGATAAGGCATATGGCAGTGAAGTACCAGTCGGTAAGGTATAACGTGAGCTAATATATATGTATGTCGTTTTGGGGAAACGCTACAGTGGGAGATACTCTTAAATGTAAATTTTAATTGCCTTTTAGTGTAATCAGTTTAATGATATTGATATGGCTTTCTATAGCCCGAGGAAGTTTTTGGGTTATTTGTACATTAACTATTTTGTGGAAATTAAGGACTCTCTGTGATATGCGTTATCAGGCTTATTAAATGGGAAAACTATTTTCACGAACCGCACTTAAGACTAGATTGAGGACGATGTATCTACATATACGTGAAGGTGGAGCAAATTTCTGATTGTGAATTATTTGAAAGTTATTTGAGCACTTTATGGTTAAAGTTGATGCTAAAAATGTGGTCAGGTTGCCGAACAAATATTCATTATCTTAGGGTTTCAATCAGGAAATGCAAGTTCACTGAACAAGCACCTACTGGAGATACTTTGGAGAGTTAAGTGATATTTACAATGCCCATCTTGCAGCTGAAGGGGATACGAAAAAAAAAACAAAAAAACTCTCCTTATGGGCGTTAAAGGTA
This sequence comes from Cheilosia soror, assembly GCA_949372485.1. Taxonomy (NCBI): domain Eukaryota; kingdom Metazoa; phylum Arthropoda; class Insecta; order Diptera; family Syrphidae; genus Cheilosia; species Cheilosia soror. The sequence goes on along the minus strand of OX443561.1, from coordinate 136,969,583 downwards.
ATGTGGTGTTACCTAAGCCAAACACAATAGAGTCTTTTACAGAATCGAAATAAGAGGTATTTTTGTTGATTGACGCCTTTTTACGAGGAACAACAATAATCCATCTGACTTATTCCAATTATCCAGCTGAACTGAAACGACACACCATTGAGACTTACTTATTTATACTTACTTAGATGGTGCACACCTCTCCAGTTAGCCTGATCTCTGGCTAACCGGCCCCAGTTGCGCACTCCAAATTGGGTGAGGTCCCCTACCACTTGTGCGCGCTACCTCTACTACGTTGTTCGTCTGGGTTAGAATCGAAGTCTCTCAAGTCTTCGAGTCGTTGCCATCTTAGTCGATTGATGCGTACGATGCATCGACCAGATCGATGTCGCTGTACGGCCAGTAGAATCGCTGTTAAATCTCCTCCTCCAGAGCCCGTCAACGCATACGGGACCGAAAATCACTGCGCTCGAAACGACCAATAAAATCTTCATCCGCCTTTTGTTAACGTCAATGCTTCTGCGCCATAGAGCAAGATTGGGATGATAAGGGTCTTAGAGTCTCCTTAATGCTTCTTGACAAGGCCTTACTAGTCAGTTGTCTTCTTAGGCCAAAGAAAAAGCGGTTGGTAAATGTAACTCTTCGACTGATTTCTGCTGTGGTGTCATTGTCAGAGTTTATATCGGAGCCGAGGTAGGCTTATTATGAAAATGGGCGTTTAAATCAAAATGCATATCGTGCACTTCGTGATTTTTTCGGTCAATTTAAGCATCCAAATGTGCGTACAATCGGAAAAATCACAACAATTTGAGCAAAACCGGGTCTGTAGGAGATGTGAAAACACGATTATGCTCATACAGCTCGTAGTGCAGAAAATATTGCTGCTGTTCGCGATAGTGTGGCTGACGAGCCGTCCACCTCAACTAGTCTTGGTGTTCGCTATCATGAGATGATAACGACCTTTTTATGGCCCGAATTGGAAGATATGGATGTGGACAATATGTGGTTTCAACAGGACGGTGCCACTTGCCACACAGCTAACGAAACAATGGCTCTGTTGCGGGAGAAATTCAATGGCCGTGTTATCTCACGTCGTGGCGATGTTAATTGGCCGCCACGATCATGCGATTTGACACCGTTGGACTTCTTTCTTTGGGGTTATTTGAAAGAAAGGTGTACGTCGATAACAATTCAAGTGCTAAAGAATGTTATAATTCGGCACATTAACGGCATAGAACCTCAATTATGCCTCAGCGTCATCGAAAATTTGGACCATCGGATGGATGTGTGCCGCCGAGGTCGCGATATTTTGTTCTATACATAATAGAACCATACCAATATTATCATAATAAAAAGAAATGACAATAATTTTCTAAATAATTTTTGTTTTATTCAAAATCAAATCAGCCCTTAAAACTTAACCACCCTTTATAATGCTAATGTCGTTAGAGTATGCAATTAGTTGCACAGAGTTTGGGAAAATTATGCACCTGAAGTTGGCTTGCACAATTTTTTCAAGTAAATAAATAAATAAATAAATAGGTTGCGCATCAGGCGAGTAAACACTCTAAGCCTAGCTTTTTGGACACTAATGAAAGGGACCTACAATTTTATGCCGAGTGCGAACCGCTGAATTGAGAAGCTTTTTCAGGACAGTCATACTCTCGGATGTTTGTCAGATAGGATAAAAAACCTTAAGATGTAATTTGTGTTTTTCCGAGGATCGAACCTGGGATCCCTCGCACAGTAGTCCAGCACACTAACCACTACGCTACTGCTCCCATCTTAAGTATGATGTTGAAAAATTCAGGTATTGGCGAGATGTTTTCGATCTTTATGTAGTTCTTATAGCTCTGTTCTTGTTGGTTACGTCAAGTTAGATTAGGTGCCAAATATCAGATCAATTTTTAGTTATTTACTTGGACTAAATTAAGTCCATTTGTTACTACATAGAGCCGGTTACTTTTCTTGAGGATATTTTTAGTTTTGGTTTCTGTGCAACTGCGGTTGCTAAGCGGGAATTCCGCAACTACATAATTCGAACAGCACCATGTACCCTCACTAGACTTCGTACGTAAACAAGAATGGCGCTCACAACAATAAAATATTGTTAGCTTTGGATGATTTTATTGCTTATATTCGTACCTTAAGGCAACAGATATTATACTGCATCTCGCAACTAACCATCAACATAAGGTGCAATCAAAAATCCCAGCCAAAGCCAACAATAAAATAATTATTTAATTTTTGGTTCTAATCACGTATTCCCTCTTATGTTTCAATTTAACAAAATTGCAATACTCCTAAGCTTTTAGATAGACGTGGCACAAAGTTCATTTTGCATAATTCAGATAAACATGAGTAAAATATTCCCCAACTCGCCATTTCATTTCATGACAAAGTCCATTTGTTTCCGTCCGAATGACAAAGTGCACATAAAGTCCTATACCAAAACAAAGACTTCAATTAAACAGCGAATAAATTTCTATTAACCACAATTTTGATTTTATTAGCCATTTGCATTAGACCGCTGCCTGCCACCAACAACTTTGAGCTCATACCTTCATCCGCACTCGGCTATGATGGTGATCTTTTTATTTCCCATTTATGCCCAGCATACGGGCATTAAGCATCCCTAAACGCACTTCATTTCCGTTAAAACCACCGTCGCGGCCATAACAACCATCCATTGCATTTCGATGAATTATTATTGTCCAATTGAAAATCATCCATTAAGCAGAATTCCACGAACGAACTTTGTGTTTGTGGTTTATTGAAATATTCAATTTCATTTTCTGCCTAGCCATATTCTATAAAGTGGCAGTGTGTCTGGCAAGAAACTTTGAGTTGAATTGTGTTACAATTTTGGTCGATTTGGCCGAAAAATATCGTCGTTGTAGCTATGTATAATCATTTCACCATTTTTATATTTAGCAAATCTTCCCAAATGGGAGGAATATGGAAATGATAGCGATATCGAATATACGGTCTATCAAAGAAAAACGTTCAATTAAAATGGATCTCGTTAAGTTTTGTAGATATCACATATAAGGCGACTTTCAATCCAGTTAGCTATACCTACCAAATGCCGGGATTCGTTAAATTTTTTTTTCAGTTCGAGTGCCGAAAATCTTCAACAAAGTTCATTACCTACACCAAATTTGGGGTTGATGTTTGGGCAAAACTATGTCATTTTAAAACATACCGAAAAACTTGCTAAATAATTTTAATCATTGTAGAAACTTTATAAGTCAATAAAAAGACATTTTTTTTTTATAATTATGAAGATTCCCAAAAGCGGTAAGGTAGTTGAGTTGTTATTACTAACTAGCTTTTGCCCACGGCTTCGCTCGCGCAGTCCTCAGGATTTGGTACACAGATATTCCTTCACAGTCTGCTAGTTTACTCTTTTATATTTATATATCGCGAGGAAACCTACCTAAGAAAGTACCTAAGGAGAAGTTAGTATCTCTGAAAAATGTGTTCAATGCCCTATTGGGGAAAAAAGTTCAAAGATTATATGATCAATATTTTTGTTAGTGAAGCGCTGGCATCTCAAAACAGATCATACAGGTCCGTCCAAATTAAATTTTTTTTTTTCATCAGAAAAGACGACGGTATGCCACTCTCGATTCCACCTGATGTGACTTGTTGCAAAATCAAGCCGCTGGATCTTACGTGCCGCAGTTTCTGCCTTAATTTTACTTACGGAGAGCCTTGAATTTGAAGCAGCTCTCAGTATCACCCGCCTTCCTGACATGTTGTTGCTTTGCTGCCTCTTCCTTTGCAGTTTTTTCCATACCTCTCCGGATCCTTAATAAATCTGTGTACAACAGTGGAACCTCTTCCAATCTTTCTGGCTATGAAACGGATGGATTGTCCTTGTTCCCGCTAAGCTCGAATCTGGCCAATTTCCTCCTTGGTTAATGTCTTTCCTTTACCCATAGTTGTTGATTGTATGAAGTTATTACTTAAACTAAGCTCCCTAATACTCAAAGTATCCTTTTATTTGATTTAAATCATGGTAACAGGTAGATTTAGCTACTGTTCCTAATCAAGTGACACGAAAAAAACAGGTCAATTTTATGACCCCTTTGGGAAAAGTATCATAAAAGTTGCATTTATCAACTTAATCCCATTTTTCTTTTTACAATATAAACATAATATATCCCTCATTCCTTCTGCAATCGGTTTCTCCCAGATCTTATTACACTCTTGCAACCAGAAAGATCGTAGGGATGTGCACCACTTTCTAGCAGTATGACCTCATTCCGCTTTAATATCTTTGGAGTACGTACGCTGGAGTTAGATGAAGCGATAAGCATATTCAACGGCGAAAGACTTTGGGACGCATTAAAAATTTTAAAATTGATACGGCGAACGGTTCGTGAGTTAAGAAAAGGGCCCCCTTAAAAGTTGTCATTGCAAATATATCTTGGGCCCCACCCCAAGCAAAATTTTCAAAATCTCTTCTCTTTATCTCTTTTTCTTCTAATAGAGTACACCTAAGTTTGAAGTCGATCGGATGAAAAATAAACTTTGCCCCCCTTTTACCCTTTTAAGGGTAGAATTTCCAAAATCGAAGAAAACATTTTCTTTAATTCTCATAGAGAATATACAAACCGAGTTTGAAGTCGATCTGATAAAAAATAAAAATTTTCCATACAAACTTTGACCCCCCCTTTTACCGCTTTAGGGGTTGAAAAGAAAACAACCTCTGTGCAAAATTTCAGCTTTCTAGAGCAAATGGTTTAGGCTGGGCGTTGATGATCTGTCAGTCGGAATCTTCATTTTTATATATACACTAGTTGGTTGTACCCGCTTCGCTGGGTATGCAAAGTAATATTTGATAAACAAATTGATTTTATTTAAAGAACTTCTTTGAAAACTACATTGCGTGTAAATTGTCTCTGGTTAATTAATAATCTTCCTTGCTGTGGATTAGATTCAATATACACCTTCTTTTGTCTTGCAACTCTTGATTGTGATAAAGCCACATACAGTTGGCCGTGTGAAAATACTCCGGTCTTCAAATGCATGCCAACGTGATCAAATGACTGGTCTTGAGCCTTGTTTATTATTATAGCGTATGCTAGAATTTATCGGAAATGGAATCATTGTGATTATTCATGCTCTTATCAAATTTCGTCCAGGCTCTTCCACAATCAATCGAGTTCCATTGCAGTCCTTTTTTAGGGTTCAAGTTTTTCAGCAACATGATGATGACACCTTGCTTAAGTACAGCACATGAGGTGGCTTGCTGGATGGAGTTTGCTGATTGAGGAATTCAACAGGGAAATTTGGTGCATCATTTGGATCTTCAGTCTTCACTGATAACAGAATCGCTCCTATTCATTTCTAATGTCTGCACATTTGTCAGCGCGGCAATGACTCGTTCTGAAAGTTCCTGCATTGACTTTTGCAGCAGATCGCCAAAAATTGTCTTAATTAAGTCTCCTGTTAATATAATTTCTGTGGGAATTTCAACAACGTCGTCTTCATACATTTCTGCTACCCGCGGCAATTTTGCAATAATGAGAAGACTCATATTTTAATAGCCCTCAGGATTTTGTCCACAGAGATTCCTTCACGATCGGTTAGTTTTCTCTTTTATATTTAAATATCGCGAAATAAAATTTCCTATTAAAGTACCTGAGGAGCAGTTAGTAAATCAGTGATCTTAAAATTCGTAGCAAAGTACATATTGCCTAAAACGGTTTCTATTTTTTTTGTATCTATTGATATAGAATTTAGATTTATGAGTATAAATAATATTTTACTTCCTTTTACTTCTTTATTATCAATGTACAAAGTTTCATATTGATACGACAAACTCCTTCGTGAGTTATGAAAAAGTTCTCATTAAAATCATTGCCAATAACTCGAGCCCAAAGCAAAATACCTACATATTTCTTATATAGAGTACACAAACCGAGTTTGAAGTCGATCGGATGAAAAATAAAAATGTTCCCGTACAAACTTTGACCCCCTAAGAAGGGTTGGTTTTATTTGGCAATTTCCTTTTGAAAACACTTGCCGAGCATTACTATAGTAGATTTTGAACCTTGAAGAAAATTAAAATATATGAAAAATAGGCGGTGCGTATTTGAATAATGAGAAAACACAAACATTGAAAATTTATTCAAATACCCACCGCCTACTTTTATTTAAAATAAGAAAAGTAAGGAGCGTTACAGAATCAGTAAGGGTAAATATATATATGAATGATATAGATTAAAAAAAAATTGTATTCCCATACGAATGTTTATATTTGTAGTCCCTAGATCAGGCTATTGGGCTTAAATGAAAATCTCTTGAACGTGTGCTCAATTGTTTTTAGAATTGCACATAGCTATTGCGGTAAGAAAAAAAAATAAAAATAACCGTTTATGAGTCATCGTGTTTGAAAAAAAAAAAAATGTAGAAATGCCCATCTTTAAAAGTTCATAAACCGATGGGCAAAGTTTATCGGTTTGCTTTATGCTATTGGAACGATTTATGGTATTAGAAAAACAGAGGAACAACGAACTGGAAGCGTTATAGCTGGATGTAGAAATATCAGGAACTAGAAAACGAACCACGAGTTAGAAGATGTAGTTATTAAAATGAAAGTCAAATACTGAATACCTTGTCATTATCGAATGACCAATATAGTTTCGATCGACCTGTTTAGTTTAGTATATTACATCTTATGTTACTTTGTCACCTTATTTGGTCGTTCGTCTGCGATATCAGCCTTATGAGGTTCTTGAATTGAACCGCAAGGGAAAGATTGATTAGTAAACAGTAGTTATGTGTATTTGGGACAAAAACGTTGGCCATTGATGCTGGAGGTGAAATACAAATTTAGGAGGATTTTAGACAGCAGTGACCATCAGGTTAAACATCGTATTACATACATATATAAAAAAAGGTTATAAGGTGCTTGATATGCATCAAGTCAGTTAATAGGAAGGGCAAAACATATTTTTTGGAGTAGAGGCCATTAACTCCCAGTTTCACAGTGGAAGTTTAAAATTCAGCTGAACCTGATCGCTGTGTCAATTGATCTGTGTCAAGTAATCTGAGGTTTTAACGGCAGAATACTGTCGTTTAACGTAAACTACAGAATGAACTTTGTTTAAGGTTTAATTGAAACTGTGAAACCGAATTAATTGTTGAACTGAAGTTTAAACTTCCACTCTGAAACTGGGGAAAAATATTTTATTGTATAGGATGACAAAATGTCATTCGTCTAGGCCGATTTGTTTGGACTTTGTTTTCATCAGACAGAAAGATGGGCAGACAGACGGACAGACAGACAGATGGACATTGCTAAATCTAAATCGATTCAAAATTTGATACTGATACAGAATATATACGAGTATGCGAACCTTATGCGGTCTCCAGTGACTCCTTCTTGACATCACAAATGCAATGCCAAAGTGAATACAGTAGAAATCGTTTATATCGATGTCGAAGGGAACATAGAATTTCATCGTTATAACCGGTTCATCGTTATATCCGGTGCATTGAAAAATACAAAACAAAATTATGTGCTTTATAGAAAAAAGTGCCCTAAGTTGAAGAAAATTGTCGAGGAACAAAATCACAAATTAGTTATTCTTTTGCACATTTGGATGTGTACAATATTTTTTTAAAAGAGTTGTCTAATATTTGGATTTTAATTTAATTTGCACGCACTATACTTGTTGCAAACAAAAATCAACATTTACTAAACTTTTTAGATACCAGAGAACATCCAAGGACCGGTGACCGACCCCTGCAATTTACATACCATCAATTGCACTAAATTTATCCTCGGCATTTTAATCCCTCTTCAACATTCTAACCAAAACTCAAGCAAACTTAAAAAAGAAACCTATAGGATAATTTTTTGACAGCTGAAAATTCATTTTCCACCACGAGTGTCAGAAAATTATCCGAGGATAATTATTTAGCGCAATTGATACACGGCTTTAGAAACAGAATGAAAATAATAATCCGTACACATGTAAAAACTGTTTTTACTATAAACTGTTTTTACTATAAACAGTTTTTAGACCTAAATCTGATACATTTTTATCGCTATAACCGATTTTATCGTTATATCCGGCATCGTTGTAACCGATTGCACATTGAATTAAACGGAGTTTTGCCGGGACTTTGAAAATATATCCTTATATTCGGTTCATCGCTATATCAGGTGTTGTTATAACCGAGTTCTACTGTATATAAAAAAAACATTTTAACATAAATTCATTTTTATTAAGATCACATACGCATGTTTAAGTAGGTAACTTGAAGTTAGCACTCTTGGCACACAGCCAGGCTATGTTTGCTGCAAAGCGGGTTTCGGCACCAAAGACACATTATTTTCGTCTTCTGGTTCCTATCCTGATTAATTGCAGAACTTTTTTTTTGTAGTTACAGAAGGATTGGGCTCAACTAATAGTCGTTACTTTCTTAAAATATCTCCGAAAGACCCTGAATATTTGCAGGTAAAGTTGGCCAAGTAAATCTGTATCCCTTTTTGCTATCAACAACTGTCCGACGAGCTTCTGTTTTCTAATACCACCAGATCGGCTGTTTGGTTTCAGTCACAACAAAACAAAAAAAAAAACGTTCCTAACGTGCTCAGCACTTTTCTATTTCAATACATAATAATAATCATGATCACAATGACGACCACTGCTGGATGGTTGGTTGGCCGCCGGATTTTATGTTCAATTTGACCAAAAATTATTATTGTAAGCGGAATGTCAAAGCAATTTTCCTTCCTGGCCGCTGAATATAGCTTAACGGTTCACAGCTTTTTAATTAGCACCTCCATACACAATTTATCCAAAATGAATTCTATAAATTGTCTATAAACAATTTTTTTTATTATTTAATGCTGTTTTGGTATCCTTTTGTTTTGATGACGTTGGCAGGACTTGTTATTCCAATTTAGGTATTTAAATGCGTGTGCTGCGATATTATTCAGTAGGATGTACCCAGTGACAGTATAGCGGGTGGATATGCATCAATTGGTCAACGGGTCGAAAACATCGAGCGCTCCCACCCGTCAGATTCGTTATTTATTCGATGTAAAATGTAAAATTTATTTATATGCAAAAATATAGCCCGAAAATGCGTAAAACGTATTTATTACTCCGATTCCCCTGGTGCGGATTGAGTTGGGATTTTCGCACTCTTTTCATGTCACCGCCCTTCTTTGAACTTCGTGCGCCTAGTTGGGTTCATTTCGCGGCTTTTTATGCGAAATATGGCCGTGATTATGTGTTATTTTTATTTTTTTGTTTTTGTTTTTGTGGCGTTACAAAAGTCAACGCGAATTTGTTTGTTTTTGTGCTGACAATGTAATTAAGTGTGATAATTCGAATGAAATTCCATTTGGACTGAATTGAATTGAAAGCGGGAATTTATTTGAATTACATGTCCGTATATGCAGGGGTTGGAAATTATGTGCGATGCAAATTGTTTTTTTTTTAGTATACGAGTGTAAATGCGGGCTTATTTGGTAGGACAACAGTGTGTAAATTGCAAATTGTTTTGCATTATTGAAAACATTAACAGAGAGTGTTAAATAAAAAAAATATTTATTTATACAATTTAGATAGCCATGGGCTTACAATAAATTGGTGTGACAATCATATAGTCTATATTACCACGGAATGTCAGAAGTCATTGGGTGAGACGATTGAATAGATAATTTAATTTTATTTCGATTTCTTAATTATTACAAAATTAATTACGTCCGTGCTATAAACTAGAAAAATTAAGCACACCAAAGTCGATTAATTTGAAAGTTTATGCGGTATTAACTTATTTTTCAATTTTAGCTGCAATTCTGACATTGCATTCCTGGCGATGAGAGGAATTGCGTTGAAAGGTAACTTTACTCTGTCTGTTACTAGGATTTCATACTCGATTTTCTAAAATATTGCTTCTGCCGTGAAAATATGTTAACATTTTCACTCGAATAGAAATGTAAACAAATTTTAAGGTTTTTTGTTTTTGCGAACCTTAATAATTCAAAATAAAATTTGTTACTAAAATGTAGAAAATATTAAACCAATTCCTGATATACACTTTGTGTTTGGCACGCCCACATTATGGTGGGGTTTTCAACTTAGCTACAAATTAAGCGGCTCAATTCATCAAAAGAGAAAGAGCAACTAAAGTATAAAATATTAACAACTAGATTTTCTCGAATCAGAAAGGCGTATATCGCTAATTTTATCTACAGTGGTGGTATATGAGACCCATACTTACATATGGCACAGTAGTGCGGCGGAAGGCGACAAAGAAGAAAACAGTAGTCGGTGAACTAGCGTCAGTGGAAATAACTTCACTTTTAGCCATAACAGGTGCACTTCGCAGCAACCCTAGGGCAGCACTGGCGACCTTTCTACACCTCACGCCGCTAGATTTGCATATTAAACAACTTGCGGGAAGTAGTGCGCTACGGTTCACGACTGTGCGTTACTTAAGGGAACAATTTTAGACATTACACGATACTAGCGGAGCTACTGCCGAGCGTACCGTAGAGTTGCAACGTGATTTTGAGATTTCGTTCGAGGCATCATATTATCATATAATTATTAAGCAAAGCGTAATTTCAGTCTATACCGATGCTTCAAAACAACGGAAGGCATTCGTGCTGGCATCTTTTCCGTAGATTTAAATCTGAAAGTCTCTATACGCTTACCAGATACAAGCAGTGTCTTTCAATCAGAAGTTCTGGTTGCTCTTAAGGAGGCAGAGATAATACGGATGAGATCTATATCTGAAAGGGATATAGCCATCTACATATTTAGTCAATTCAGGCCGCAATCAAGCCACTGGCATATACGAACATTGATTCTGAAATAGTCATTAACTGCCGCATAATGCTCAAGGCAAGTGGGACTGTGCGGGATACCAACAAATAATACAGGAAGCCAACTTGAGGTGGTTAAGCCTTACTAGACACAAGGTATCCAAGGCACTTTGGCCTCAATTCGATCGTAAAAGAACTATGGAAATTCTCAAATTAGGCAGTACCAAGTTAGGAGACTGGTCGAAATATTGTCAGAGCACTGTCTTCTTAAAAAATGTGCCAAGATGTAGATTGGTAGACTCGGGCACTTGCAGGTTCTGTAATGACCTGCTGGCCAAAGGAGATATACGGCAGATAGTGTTTGAATGCGAGGCAATTATGCCGCAGTAGAAGGCCATTTCTGGGCAGGTATTTCTTCCAAAATTTAGAGGAGATGGATCATACCAACTACAAAGGGCTATACTTGATCTTTTCAGAGAAATTGGTAGTTTACGGCAATTGGTTCTCTATAGGGTCCGCGATTAGCCTTTTGATGGTGCCTAGTGCCTTATGAGACCTCTCTCTCACATATTTTTAAGCTAACATAACCTAACCTACTTGGGCGAATGCCAACTCGTCAGATATGAAACTATTGCTAATGGTAATTTCACTCGTCTTCCACCATCATTTGCGAACTGCTTTGGTAAATTTGCCAACAATTTGGTATTTTCATGGGGCCGATTTGCTTGAATTCCCTGTTTAGAACATTTATAAATCGTTATGTAAGATTGGCTGAAGGGACTGTTTGCAGCTGCTAATTTGATTAGATATGTATCGATAGATATTTGAATCGGACCACTATTGTCGGGCCTCTTTTCGTCTCCCTACCACTATAAACCTTACCCAGGGAGACTCTCTGGACTTCTCCAGAGTTCTTCCCTGAGTTCGATTAACGCTAGCATCTGTTTATGTGAGATCTGTTTCATATAATGGGTCTCGACCGATTGTTTTCCCCAAGATCCTCATTCTTCTACCAGCCAAAGCTGGTCATTGACACAATATATGTGCCGCTGTATCATATTCCTCCAGACATAGCTTACAAGTATCATGCTCTCTAAGGCCCATCTCCCTTAAATGATACCCGAAATTACCATGACCTGTAGTTAACGTCACCACCCATTTCAATGTTCCTCAACTCATGCCTAGAACCTTTCTCTGATTGGAACAGGTCGGCCAGTGTATTGCCATTTCAGATTGTCCACATTGTTCCACGGTTGACCACATTCTCAGGTGTTCTGCCGTCATCCATTTGCGAATCAGCTGTTCTACCATTCCTCTACTAATTGAAGAGAATGGTTCAGTTGAACCCTGTTTTGTAAGGGAGTCCGCCTTTTCGTTGCCGTCGATCCCTATGTGTCCTCGTACCCAAGTCAGTGTTACCTGATTTTTAGATGAACACTTATTGAGCTTGTGTACACATTCCAGTGCCAGCGATGTTGTCATGGTTTTCTGCTACATGCATCTAATCACCGCCTGGTTGTATAGTACTATTAGGATATTTCTTCCTTCCACCTGACTCTCAAGCAAGTAATCCAACGCCTTCAGCAAAGCAATCATTTCAGCCTGGTATACTGAAGTGTGTTTCTCGAGGCTTATGTGACGGGCTAGTTCCAGATCTTCTGAGAAGATTCCGGCCCCCGCTCCGCCATCCATCATGGATCTGTCTGTGAAAATCACGATTTCACCATTCCTCTTTTCTGGAAGTAATCCATTCTCAATACGAGTTTTGTGATTATTTTCCATAATACCTACGCACCTTTGCCTCTTGCCATTATTGCTATGTCGTCGGCAAATCCCACTGTGTGAATGCCAGTTGCCTCAAGTATGTGGAGAAGAGAGTCCACGCTCCACATCGGTGATATTCCACAGTGTGGATGAAAGAATACCTCATTTTAGGCAACCTCTGCTGACCCTTCCTCGGAGTTTGGAGGTTCCCGTCTGAATATTTATCGCGCTTGTATTTAACATATTGTCCCATCTTACCATTAGTGAGTTAATTCTACATTTTTCCAAGTCTTGTTTTAGAAAGCACCTTCAATGTCCATTATAGTGGTCATCGCAATGCCCCCGGTATTTAGCTCTTCCTCCGCAGCGCGTACAACTTGATGTAGCGCTGTTTCTGTAGACATACCCTCTCTATAGGCATGTTATCTACTATTCAAAGGATACATCTTAAGCGCCGTATTCTCCATATAGTTCACCACCAACCACCACCCTTTCCATTGTTTTTAATAGAAAGTTAGCCTAACTGGTCTGAAGGACTTTGCCTCGGTTTAATCCAAATTTGCCTTCCTCCATGTAATCGGGATGTAGCCTATTGCTAGGCATGCATCGTATATATTCTTGATCCTTGGTGTAATTACGTCTACTCCCCACTCCATTAGACCTGGAAATATACGATATGGTCCGGCGGTTTTGAAGGGTGAAAATGTTGGTATCGTCCCCTTAACTGCCTCTGTTGTCACGATCAGTTCTGCTTCCGTCCTATCCATCTTGTTCGCTCCTTGTTTCCTTGGAGCCCAGGGCCGATCTGACTTATAGCTTCCTGGAAAGTGTACTTCAATTAGGAACTCGTTTGTTTGATCCAGAGTTTCCACTATTTCCCCCGCTCTATTACGAATGAGTCCGATCTTGGAACTGGGTCTCTAGAGACAATCTGTTGTAGTCTTCTGACTTAAAATGTGCTCCCCATACTCGAGCAAAAGTCCCTCCATGACTCCCTTTTACGTCGTCGTAGAATAACATTCAGCTCTTTCTTTTTCGCCTTCTATTTATCCCATCCTTCGGGTTCTCCCCTTCTCATGCCATTATTGAAGTCCTTCCTCACGGCCTTTTTTAGCTTTTGAAGTTCCCTATACCACCAAGGCGTAGGATCCTGTTTTTCCAGAGTAGGTGTGCAAGACACTCGGTACGCATCTTCAACAGCTGATTGCAAATGCTTTAGCTGAATGCCATTACATTCAGTTTTTCCTCCAACACGACACGACACGGCCTGACGACACGTCAAGCATTTTACTCGATACACAGCAAAATGGCGTCAATGAATTTTCTCCATTTCATCCCGGCCATTCATCACCCACTGCCTTAATGTAAATCACATAAATCAACATTTGCAACGCCAAAAAGCATCAAAACGAAATATTTAATAACAAATGGATACGCTTGCTGACCAATAACCCGTAACGTGAAAACGTGTGCTTTTGGCTTTTATTGGGTGGGGAGAAACACCGGCATCCCTTTCTTGTTTACAAACACACACCTAGTACTCCTCCTTCCTAAGTAAACAGACCACCCATGTGGCATGGTCGAGATTCCGAACCCAGAGTCCCTATCAGGTGCCGATATTTTATCCTCTTCCGCTAATAGTATTAACTTGTAAATCTTTCTTTCACTCATTTTCGTCTTCTCGGGCTGTTAAGTTGTTCCCCCTTATACCAAGTAGCAATCTAGCACGCCACTTGCTCTTCTCCATCGATGAAGAGAACTTTGATTTTTATTTATGAGTCAAGTTTTCAGATTAAAAGCATTTTTCCTTCCAAAGTTTCCTATAAACAATTTTTTTTTTGCTTGGACCGTTTTTCAAAACTTTCTTCCTCTTTGGAGATTCTTTTCCATTTTTGTTGTTCCTCGATACGTTCTCCCTATTCAGAGTAAAGCGTAAAACTCTTGTCGTTTTCTTTTCTATATATAATGTCATATGTATGTGTTTAGCGCGAGATGTTATTAAGAGTGTATAACTGTATACTGCATGAAAGCTCCTTTGTACTGCCAAGAATGACCCATAAATCCTGATGTATGGCAGACAGTATAATAAATTGGCTACCAGCGTTAGCTAGGATTTTATGCGGATCTAATTTCTTTTGTTTAAAAAAAAAAATTGTAACAAACGCTAGATAATATGTGTGTGCGTTGAGATTGTATTTTTTTACGGTCCGCACACTTCTGTCGATGCGCTTCAAGGAAGAGACGATTTATTGGCAAATTTGATCCTTTTCAGTCGTTAAAATGCTGCCTCCCATGCTCACCACTGATATTCGTTGGCGTTCTTTGGCGTTCGCTTGTTAGGTGAAGAGTGCATGCCTACGCTGATGGCCATCATCCTCGATGCGTAAAGTTGGGTCGGGCGGTAAAGACAGGATGAGGATAAAAGTTTCCACTCATTTTTCACTGAGTGATGAATTATGGGAAATTTGTTCCGCTGCTATGGCTGCTGCTGCTCTGCTGGTGGTGCGCAAAGTGAAAAGTTTTTCGCTAAAAATGAGAAACAGTTAATTGAGTTGGTGAAGGTTTTCCGAGCTCAAATGATTTGTGGTCAAGGAGTCGTTTCTGTTGTCGGAAAATTGATTGCTAGGTACAGTCCGTTGCTGGTCGACGGGTTATAAATGTGTGTTAATGATGCCTTGGAATGGCTGTTGCTCGAGCAATTAAAATTTATTGCACAGTCGGACAATTAGTTTTCGACGTATTAATATCGTTTACGGCTTGAGCACCTATGTGAGGCAAATATATGGTGTGTACCTGCACTTATATTTGATGGGACAAATACAACATATAGTTTCCGAAAATCTGTTGGTCCGGTTGATTGAAAGAACACATTCCAATGACTGTGGAACTTTCAAAGGTAGGAAGATAGGTAATTTGGTGCTCTTGTGGCGGTTGCCACCCCGATTAAGGTATGAATCTCAGGAGTTCCTTAAGATCAACATTCTCCTCTAGTTCATCGAAGAAGAAGCTCTGTCGACCGTTTTTAAGGGCTGGGCATTCGCAAAGCAGATGACGAACAGATTCTATTTCTTCGACGTCTCTGCAGCTCTGCAAAAGTCATTATGCAGTCTGCAGATTCTAGGGTCATTGATGCATGTATTTTTGACCCGTTTCTTGCAATCGCATCCGCATGTTCATTGCCTGGAATATCCATATGCCCTTGTACCCAAAATAGGGTCACCGTATTGGCTCGTGATAGCTCGTCCAGGTATTTCTTGCAATGACTTACTGCCCTCGACTTCACCACGACTGACTTCATGGCTTTTATGGCCGCTTAGCTGTCAGAGTTTATAGTGATTTGTTTGTCGGCAATGTGTCGTCTCTTTAGGTCCTTTGCCTCTAGGGTTATAGCAACAATTTCCGCTTGAAACACACTACAGTCATCGTTGATTCGGAATGTTTCTCGCAGGTTTAGTTTCGCTGAAGAGGCCCGCGCCTGTACCAACATCCATCTCTGAACCATCGGTAAAGATGGCTATCTTCGCTTCTTCAGTAAATGCCTTGTGCCCCCATTTGCTTCTGTCCGGAATTCTGGTTGTGAATCTCCTTTCAAAATCGAGAGTGGGGGGTAGATAGTCTGTGTTCTCTTCTCCTTTGTCGCGCTCCATTGCGTTTCGATGGAGGCGTGCCCATAGGATTTGGATGACCATATTCCAGACTCTCTTAGTCTGATTGCGATTTTGATTTTTTTATACGATCCTCTATGTTTTCCTTCCAGCTGAGCTTGGAATCCAGAATTATGCCCATATATCTCGCTGTCTTTGATATTTTTAGATCCACCCCGCCCATCCTTGGTGGATTAAATGGGGGAATTACTATCTCCTTCTCGTAAACAACAAGATCTCTGTTTTTGATGGGTTCACACCCAGTCCGCGTCCCATTTATTAACTAATAACAGTGACTGAGTCGTCCGCCAAGAACTGGAGTGAACTTACCTGGGACCTGGGACTAGAATTACTACATCGTCTGCGTATGCGCTCACAATGAAGCCTTCCTTTTATAGTATTTTCAGCAGTTCGTCTACTACGAGAAGTCAGATGAGTGGTAAGAGAACCCCGCCTTATGGTGTACCCCGACTCACCTTAGGTTCAATACTCACGTCCCCTAGCTGCGACTTCATCCGTCGTGTGCCTACATGACTCCAATCCAGCTACGTAGGATGCTATTTAGGACTTATTGGTATATGCAGTCCTTAGATGTGGTGTGGCTAATGACGAACATTTTTAGCGGGATCTTTTAGGAGCGTTTAATATTAAATTCCTAAGAATTTCCGGCGATAGTGGTTAAACTTCATTCCGCTTGATCTCCGAAACGATTCGGATTTTGTAGCGTATCCAATCGCATGCTTTCTCTTTTAAGTGGTCGCAAAGTACCTATGAAAGGCTGACAGCTAAGAGCAAAATGAAGCTTTGCCTAATGCCAAGACAAAACCTTGCGGACGTCTCGGCCATTACATTACGAAGGGCAATTACAACTTCGAGGCAGTATAGTGTAGGAATTCGTCTACCGAAGCTGTCCTATTAGCTCTGGCATACGACATAAAATAATATCCTTCAACACTTGTCTTCTAAGTCAATATTGAGGAGACAGCTATTTAGCGGCGTTTATAGCGCCAATGAGGCGCCAATGAGGCGCTATAAACGCCTCTCATCGTTCCTGTTCTTCTGTATTTGGAGTGGAATTTTCAAGAAAAAAATTCATGAAAATTGTATAGGTGCTGACCAAAAGAATAATATCGTGGATACAAGCTGTCGAAACAAGATTCATATCTCATCTTCATGTGGTGACTGGGATCGATCTGGTAAAGGAACACCAAAATACGCGAGGTACTTAATGCCGAGCGGCTACTTCTCCCAGTCCACTTGTTCCTACGCCCGCCATCCTTGTAATGGATGTATGGGCCAAATGTATCTATCGATTGTGATGAAATAAACATAACTGCTCCATTAAGTTCTATGTTATGTTTTAAACATTTTGCTAATTGAGTGAGTAGCTTCAATGTGATACCATAAGGCGTTAATGCCACATATAAACAAGTTTTTTGTATATACGTATGTACTATCACCTATTCGCGGCTTCGCTCCCGGTACACAAGTACCCATAATGCTTTGCATAGGATAAAACAAATGTTTCCCAAACAAACTGGGGTCTAATCGCGTAAGGCTAAAACGATCGAACGACGTCGTCTCGACGATACTTCTACTTCATATAACAAACAAACAACGATAATCGTCGAATCGATAGGACGATCATCGCTTTTTATTGCTTCACGTAAACAATTATACTGTCAAATGGCGTCGTCGAAACGATTCGATTGAACGATGGCTATTTTGCAATCGTTTCATCGTTTTTGGTGTATTTTGTTTATGTTTAGGTTTTTTAAAAGTAAAATAAATATTAAAGGAAACATTTTCCAATCAAAAGCATACATAATGTTCACAAAGGACACTGCATTAGCATTAGTGTGATGAAATGTGAAAATATAGGACAAAAATCCATTTTCTTCATACTTGTTAAAAGACAGTTCGAACCCTAGCTGTGTTCTCTTTTGAGGATGCAATCATAGAATTGCATTCACTAAATGCTTGGCTGTAAATGATGACAAAACAAAATATACTGTCAACGAGAAAGGAGTCTCAGCATCGAGATATTAGGTATATAAGACACTAATCATCCCGGTCCTGCTGTATGGTGCAGAAGCATGGACTCTGTCAAAATCGGAAGAATACCTCCTTGGATGTTTTAAGAGAAAGAATCTTCGGACGATATTCGGTCCAGTTTGTATCAAAAAGCTGAAGATACAACGGCTGATATGGCTGGGGCACGTGGAGCGTGTATGGACAGCAACGCATCAGCCCGACGAGTCTTTGAGTCCACCCCTGAGGGTGAGGGTCGACCTAGCAGAGGAAGACCCAACCTTAGGTGGAGCGCTTAATTGGACGGCGACCTCAACGAACTTGGTGAGCGTAACTGGATGCAGCTAGCTAGAGGCTTGTTGGTTGAGGCCGTTGTCCACCCCGGATTGTAAGCGCCCCCAAAAGCAAAGTTAGTAAATGCTTTAAGCAAAATGCATGCACAAATCCTCTTCTTCCTCTTCTTTTTCTTCCTTTACAAACCTTATCGATATAATTTCTCGTGCGCCTATGCTTATTTTCCAACGTATACATGCATTTTCACATAAACGAGAACAAAACAAACAAAATAATATACCAATTTTATTAGTTTTCAGTTGTCACAGTTTGTTTACAGTCCTGCTCAAACTGTTCAAAATGAAAACGATGAACGATTCGATTGATCGACGTGATTGTGATGTTATATGAAGCAAACTTAAAACGAGGTCGTTTTATACAATCGTCTCAACGATGATAGTCTGATAAATTACGCGATTAGAGCCCTGAATCCAACTTTTCTTGTCCCTAATAGCTCGGGCTCTAAGCAACATTTTCGAGTATAGAGTAAACCGAGTTTGAAATCGATCGGATGAAAAATAGTATTTTTCCCATACAAACTATGACTTCCCTAGTAGAGTTCGAATTTCCCCAAATCGCTTCTAAGTGCTCACTTTGGTCTTCAGACTCTTAAGAGAAATGACAAAGTCAACAGGCAATAATCGCACTTACCGTTACCACCACAGTTTTTCATCTCTCTTCTCATCCCAATTATGTATAACTTTTCAACAACACAATTAAAAAATACTCAATTCTCCGACTATGACCACAAATCATTAAAAAACGTTGAACCGACAACATTTTAAACAAACAATTAAAACCTCTAATCTGACAGCACTAACAGAATTATCAAAAGCATTCAATTCCTTGACAAATGCTTCTGAATTGCACACCACTTCTTCTATTCAGTCACACCTTAAGGAATTTTAAATTATCTCAAATGACCACCTGTTGAGACTTTGGAACTATTCCCCTATTCCCCAGTCTCAGAGACTATAAACAGAATTGGTATCCATTTGGAATTCTTCTCGGTCTCTTACCGCTGGGCGTTGCTTGTACTTTTATTTCCTTTTAAATTAAGTCTTCCTCTCATGCTTCAGATCGAGCCGAATGATTTCGCCCCTATGTTGTCTCATGTTCGCATAGACTTCCTTTTGCCTTTTGTATTGTCCGGAAGGAAACGGAAAAGTTATCCGCACTCCTACTCCATCAGAGAGAGTCTATCGGAGATTTCCTTGGAATGTGTTCGTTGATTTGTGCCAGTGGATCTATTGCTAGCTTTTACTTGGTTTACGTCCTTTGCCTTGTCTCAAGTGGAATCTCAAATATTTTTGTTAAAACAATCGCTTTGTGGATTGTGCGGAGGAGGATATTTTATACGCTTGCTTGGTAAGTGCGATTTTCCTGGTTTGTTTTGTTTTCATTGGAAGAAGATAAAAGCTTTAAATTTAAAAAAAAATTCTTTTCCTTGGTTCATCTGAATTTAAATTAAAGTTAAAGATTTTAACAATAAAGTTAATATATTTATCGATGAACTACAATCTCAATAATATATTGGGTTGATGAGAACACACCCAAAGAATCACGATTACCTTTTGTGTAACATAATGCTACCGGCCAATACTTTCTTAGATGCAATCCGAAGATGTAACCTCAGGGTAGGCCTAATGACGACTTTTAGCGTAAGGATACACAAAACCTATCAATAGGCGTTTTTCCTTTTTGGTTCAGAGCGAGCGTGAACTGTCAAAAAAAAAGTTCGTGTTTCTTTTTTAGCTCAGATTTTGTCTTTCTTTTTTCGCTCAGGGAATGTTCAGAGCCAATGTTCCCACTTTGCTGCAATTGCAGTAGATCTACGGCATTTTTTTTCAAAATTTAAATCTACTGCTACCATTATTCTATTTTTATCTACTGCAATTTTGTAATAGCTTAAATGAGGAAGCCAAATCCAAAATAGTAGATAAAATACAAACAGAACTACAAGCCAATTTTGGAAACTGAGTTTTGCTGGCTTAAATTGTCGAAGGAAACACTGTTTCAGGTTCAGCAAAATATGTCTTTGAACAACAACAGGTCAAATTTAGACGTCGATTCTGAACAAATATTTTCTAGCTTGATGGCGTTTTTCGTGCTGCGATTTTATATCGAGGCTTATCAACAGATAAAAAATCGTTGATGAAAGACTGAAACCTCTGAGGTACGTAGATACAAAGTTAGTACCTAGTGGAAGGCAGTATACCCTCGTTGGAATTTCGATTAGTTTTAATTTTTATATAAATAGGTTAACAGAGGTTCACAATTGTGCATCAAAAGTTTATGCAGATGATATCGACAGTAGGCGTATTTTTTTTTTGGGAAGTGAGTATAACAAAACCTAAAGTGAGTAGGTATAACAATTTTGCATGTAAAACCAAAAGTGAGTATAAAAGTTTTGCATGTAAAAGTATAAGTGAGCTAGCTATAGATTCTCAAAAAAATACGCCTAATATCGGGAGAATTCAGCGAACTGTCATGCATTGTATTGAAACGGAGGCAGCGAGGACAAAATAAAATATTTTATGCTATCATCGAGAAATGGCTCACAACATCGGTGACTCGGGCAAAACCTCACAATGGATAGATATAACTTCGAATTAGTTAAAGACTTTATCTACCTAAATTCTACAATTACGATGTAAAATGACAAGGACAGAAAACACACGAAGAAACACACTTGCCGGATTTTTCGGGCTAAGAAGGCATATAAGAAATAAAGCCCTCTCTTTTAGAACCAAGGACATATTGCACAAGGCCTTAATCCTCTCGGTACATGTATACTGCAGAAGAAAGCGCTTTACAAATTTTAAGCGGATACGCTTTGACAGAAAGATTACTGATTTTCGGTCCAGTTTGTATCGATGGATTGTGGAGAAGGAGGACGAACTTTATGGGCTATACACTATACACCAATGTTGAACCGTTCAAAAAGCTAAAAATATAACCAATGAGGTAGCTAGCGTATGAAGAACAAAGCACCAGCCCGACAAGTCTTTAAGTCCACGACTGGAAGACAACGAAGCAGAAAAAAACACCAGCCCAGGTGACCTGTACAATTGGAAAGCAAGCTGGCGGGAGTGACTTGCTGGTTGAGGCCGTGGTCCACCCCGAAATGTAAGTGCCATCTACATCTAAGTAAGTCTCTAGCGAGACAGTTTTGCTGGGAGTTTTTTTTTCGTATTTTTCTATACAAAGCAGGGCATCAATGGACTCTGTTAAAGCAACCAATCATCGACTATACGAGTATGTAGCATGTCTTGTTAAAACGTTCAAGAGCTTGGTAGCCCCAATTTTAAGAGACTGGGTTGAATATTTTGTTTCAGGATGTTGGGGGCAATCTAATTTGTTCATTGTACCCACCAAACAACACGTCGAATTAAGAGCCGTAGCCTTGGACATATCAAAGGCATTTGACCGAGTCTGGCATAGAGCCCTATTAGGCAAGTTAGCGTCTTATGGATTATCACAACAATTCTGCGGATGGATGCAAAATGTTCTTCTGAGAAGATCGGTCCAAGTTGTTGTAGATGGTGTATCATCTAATTCGTTCTTATATCCTCCATCTCGAACAGTGGGCCTGTGAATGTGGCCACATACCATAGCCAGAGATGCGAACAAATCAGTTCTCTAAATGATTATCTGGACAAAATCTTGAATTGGGAAAAAGACAGCTTAATTATATTTAATGCAAACAAGACACAACTGACAACATTTTCTAGGAAAAATGCATCAACCGTTCCTCAGATCCAAATAGATGTTCATCCAACCCAAGGACTCAATGCACCTTCTAGGAGTCACAGTCAATTCAGAAATTACATGGCAGGACCACATATCCTATATCGCAAGATCGGCGTCCGCTAAGTTGAGCTACCTATTTAGAGCTCTATTCTGTTTCTCTACAAAGCACAGGTTAGACCAGGCCTGGAATATTGTATGGAGCTCGTCCCCAAAACATTCACTTAACCTACTTGAGATCGTAGATATCGTATACTCACATCGAATCTACAACCGTTGCGTTGGTGCACAGAAGACAAGTTGCAGACCTTTGCTTGTTCTAATGGTACTTCCATGTTCCGAGGAACTCAAAGACATTATCCCTCGAAATGCTTTTGGGCGCCCCACAGGCCACAAGACAAGCAGCTAATGCTCATGACATGACCATGCAGTACACATGACAAACGCGAGGACATCAATTTTCCAAAAATTTTCCGGGATATATTTCCAGAAGACTACAATTTGCAGCAATTTAAGTGCAGAACTAGCATACATCTAGCATCATCTCGGGGGGCGCTGATGAAGCCTTATAAATTTTCATTTCCTCGGGAGAAGTATTTAAAAAAAAAAAACAAATTAAACCGTAACTGACCCTCCTTCATGTTTCAATGATTTTAGCCATCTGTTTTGTCACACTTTTTACTCCAAATTTTAGGTTTTTCGTACACCACCGAAAATTCCGAATTTAGTTTCTCTACTAAAATAAAATATTTTTCCAAAATGAATGTACCGAATTCGATTGCTAAAGTTCTTCTTTAGGTTATACATACAGTATACTATACATATTGCGATATGAAAGACTCCTTTAGTGAAGACTCTTCCATGTAAGTAATTTATATACAAATCTCGTCGTACTGTGGTCGCATTTACAATTATTCCGTCCGATAGAGTTTTATGTAATAGATTTTTGTTTTGTTTTTCAAATCGTTCTATGCAACTCAAAATCACAAAAACTACTTTTCAGACAACTTTTCTTTTCCGGTGCACTCACTTTTGGCGCTCAAATTTAAACAAATTTTTTAATTCGGTGCCATTGTGAATAATTTTACATTTCCAAATGTATCTTTACCGCACAGCTAAAGTTTTACGCGCAAAACCAAGAAGAAGAAAACATTTTTTTTACCTAGAGCCCTTTCAACTTAGAGTACATACTGTTATAAGTTATTATTCCAAAGGTCATCTAAAATATCCATCAACAAAAGTCTTAATTCTTTAACAACCCCGCAGCATAATTTGGTAACAAGAAACAATTAATCTAACCAATCCACGGTCTCTACACCTTCGAATGTCCATAATGATTTGAAACGCACTATAATACAAAAATTAGCGTATCTATAGCTGGGTATTAGTTTAATCTCTGAAAATATACATACATCCAATCGGTATCCAAAATTGCTTGTAAAATAGCCGTCACGCAAATTCGTTTCTTCATGCATGCACACATTTTAAAGCAACAGATTTCTTTAAAATAGGAATGATGTCATTTTCGACTATTAATGACGCATCATATGTGGAGCTCGTTAGACCTTTACCAAACCGGAAAGAATGGTACATAAATGAAAGCATAACTTGCGCAACCGCGAAAGTAATCGTCTATACTAATTGAGAACTTTATCAAAGGTTCCACTTTCAACTGCAATTTTAAGATACAGAAATGTTTAAATATGTGATAAGAACTCTTCCTACTGTATATCTATGCAAAATGTGCACGCCGAACTAAGGCACCACAATAATCTTTGATTACCATTTTTTTTTGTTTTTAACAAAACTCATTCCTATAAGCTTCGCATGTCGATTCGCATATTTTTCGTAATTTAAATTACAAAAAAAAAATACATATAGCTACACTCACCATTAGAGTCGTTATTAAAAATCAATATGGCATGCTTTTCAATATTCTCGACTAAAGTGCAATCAAATTCCCATCAACTCTAAACCAACATCGTGCATCATTAATTTTCCCTTTAAAATACATAATCATCTTGGTGAACTTTGGAGAACGTTAACTTAACATTCAACTAGCTTGACGTGACGTGTTGTCGAGCACCAACTAATCCACTTCTTAGGCCAATATACCCGGTCGCAACCCCTCTGTCAACTATGGTAATCTTTCATTCCATAAGGGCGCCACCTCCTCATGCATGCATGTTGGGAGCTGCATTAATACCTTTCTGTCTAGCTTACCTTGAACCCCCATCCACCACGGGACTAACAACTGCGCCTATATGCCCACCGCATGCCGCCCATCGCAAAACAATAGAATCGCGTATTACACACCACTCCGTACTCACACGCGAAAATTAATGAAAAACGAAAGAGCTAAATAAAAAGGGAAAACGAGTAACAAAGAAGGAAACTTAATTAAAATCGCAACCTTGACGATTGAAAATGAAAACTGTGTACAAGCGGAAGAAATTTCCAACTTTTTTGCATTCGGTGTGTTCTACCAGAGAGCAGAGACGTTAAACAAAAAGCCATGCAAAGAACAAAAAAAAACGGGCCGAAACAATGGGCCAAATAAATGAGTAAAGGGAAGCAAAGAGTACCGCTTCGCCTGCCTTGCCTGCATACCTACTCCACCAATGAGGATGACTTTTCCACTTGACAGCCCAGAGCTATCCAAGAAATAAATATTACGTAGACTCGAGTCGGCGGCGGTGGCGCTGGCAGAGGCCTTTCGAAGAGAACCACACCCGCACACATTGAAACGACATTGGAACTAAAGACTATAAAAGGGTTCCACCAAAGCGAACTGCAGTCAGCCCAGAAAAGGAACTGAATCAAGTCCTCTTGGCCGGGTTAAATAAATTGTTTGTGGGACTAGCAGTCGTCGTTGTCGTCTTTGCCGCCGCCGCCGTCGCCGCCTTTGAGGATTTGGGTCGTCTAAGAAGAAGGACACGCCATTCTGTTTTTTTTTGTCCTTATATTTTATTTTATTGCTGTGTGATTTTTATTCCATTCTATTTGAAGGTCCTTCTTTTTGCTTGCTATTTCTGGCGCTTTGCATCCAGCGCGTTATCCTTTATACTTATTTAATTTGTTCTTTGTTGTGTCTTTAACTATACCAGCCATAAAGTCAAACACTGGGCTAAATATCGCAACGGGTAGCGTGTTCATTTCGTGGAAAATGGCGAAAGGAGATTGTTAGAGAAAATGTGGATTATTTCAAGCGTGCACTTTTTAATTATACTATGCCCGTTGTTACACCAGAAGAATCAGCAGCAGCAACAGCGACGATTGCTTTAGATCGGTCCTATTTAAGGAATGTAAGGATTTTGTGCTTGTTTTTTTTGGCCTAACGCCGCCGGATGGCTTTTTTTAATTTTCATCCGATCCTCTCTTACTTTTAAAACTAATGCTCACAGACTGGATGAAATCTAAATAAAATGTTTGGTTAAGTGGAACGCACTGTCTGATGAGCTAATGTTTTGGTTTGCACTAATTGGGTGGCAACCTGTTCCTACGTTTAATCAAAACGGGACAAGCATTTAATTTGTGTATGGAAGTTGATTAAGATACCTACGCTTTCTGAGCCCTTTTCAATTTGATGGGCTTTGATTTGAACTTTGAGGAGTTTACTCTTAAAGGTGCAGTATTTTAAATCATGCGGATATCGAACCAGATGTTTGACGGTGTTAGTGTTGGAATTAGGATCTTGGATGGAAGATTCTTTTGATAATACGTACTTATTAGAAAAATTACAATTAAGCAATTAGGTGTAGACTGTAGAGGGAGTTAAATGACTCTTTCGTGTAATTAAAGTGGCCTGGGAATGCGGCGAAACTCCCAGCGATTGGCAGACTGGTGTGTCCCTTTTCAAGAAAGGGGATAAAAGGGATTGCTCCAATTACAGGGGTATATCACTTTTAAGTCTCCCCGGAAAAGTCTTTGCCAAGGTGCTGGAAATGCTTTGCAGAGCTGTGGTCGAGGCACGATTAGGAGATGAGGAGTGCTTCTTTCGTCCCGGCAGAAGCACAACCGACCAGTTATTCACACTCACAATGGTACTTGAGAAGGCTTGGGAGTATGCTACACCTGTTTACGCATGCTTCGTAGATTTGGAGAAAGCATATGACCGAGTCCCTCGAGGTCAACTCTGGAGTGTATTACAGGAGTATGGAGTTGACGGTTCTCTCTTGAGAGCAATCCAATCTCTTTCTTTACACAATCTGTAAAAGCTGTGTTCGGGTAAACGGCGTTAAATTAATACCTTTCACCATGGGCGTTGGACTTCGTCAGGGGTGCGTCTTGTCTCCTCTCCTTTTCATTACTTATTTGGACTGGATGTTACAGCACAGTCTTGGCGAAGAACGTTTCGAATTGGGAGATCTGAGGATAAGTCATTTGCTCTTCGCCGATGACTTGGTCATCCTTGGGTCCTCTCAGACTGAACTTCAACGCGCACTCGATCGGTTTGTAGCCGTTTGTGTTGAAGCTGAGATGAAAGTAAACGTGAACAAATCTGAAGTAATGATCGTCTCCAGAACGCCTATTCAATGCACTCTGCATGTTAGTGGAGTCCCATTGAAACAGGTGGAGAAGTTTAAGTATCTCGGGGTCTTATTCACGAGTGATGGAAGGAGCAATGCCGAGTTTTCCTGTAGGATTTGTCAGGCTGGGTCAATTTTGAGACAGCTTGGCTATTCTGTTATTAGGAGGACTGAACTTGGTGTCAAAGCTAAGTTGTCAGTCTTTAATTCGGTATTTGTTCCAACTCTTGCCTATGGTCATGAGGTTTGGGTAATGACTGAAAGAATAAGATCGCGGATACAAGCTGCCGAAATGAGATTTTTCCGCAGTATTGCTGATCGTGTGACCCGTAGAGATCGCATCAGAAATACCAGAATACGTGGGGAACTCAATGTCAAGCAGCTACTTCTCCGGACGGAGCGGTCCATGCGTCGGTGGTTTGGTCATGTTTAACGTATATCCCCGACCAGGATCCCACGACGTGCTATGGAATCCGTATCATCAAGCAGGCGTCCTCTAGGTAGACCAAGGATGAGATGGTTAGATCAAGTCCATAATCTCTCCTATACCCGTGTGGGGATTGCCCTTGATGATTTAGAGTCGATGGCGGAGAATCGAGAGCTATGGAGGGTCCACTTGAGTAACCTACACCCGCGACCCACTTAATGGACAAGCGGACCATTGAAAATGATAATGATAATAAAACAATTTTTATTTTTTAAATTTTTCTTCGGAAAGGTCAACCTACTCGTATAATAGCGCCCCGAGATGCTTGCAGATAGGTGTTAGTTCTGCACTTAAATTCTATTTAGTTGTAGTCCTCTTAAAATTATGTCCCCAGGAAGCGAGTTATAAAGTTTACTTGTACAGTAGTAAGAAGACTTTTGAATAAGTAATGTCTTGCAGTTGTTATTGTTAAGTGTACTCATAGGTTATGTACATCCGTTGTCTGTCTTGAAGGACGCTCATATGCGGCATTTCAAAAAATGATTTCGACCTTACCTTTGCAATGGGTCAGCGGCTGTTCTTTTGTGCGCCAGTAGTTTTAGATTACATGTTAGTGTACGATTTGCTATTAGAAGTCTGTACTTTACAGACATGGAAGAGCCTTTTCGGGCTGAATTGTTCGATTGCCTGCCTCCATAAATGGGTTACAATAGCTCAACAGGTCTCCAGTAGAACGACGACTTCGAAATCCATACTAAATGTCATATAATCTTTGCTGCTTCTATAGTCTGGTTGCACCTATTCCGGATATTTTTTAAACCTCTTCCGACGTGTACGCCTATTGCGATGAAAATCTTATTTTGAGTATTGAACAAATGACATTGCGGATCAAATATTGAGAGTTCATTAGCCACGTTCGAGAGAAGATAGTAAACAACACAGGTATGGCACAGCCGATGTATATAAACTTGCTCTAAAATGTGAGTTATTGAGACTAGACTAAGATCCAGTTCTGTTGGGAGAGCGGAGTAAGAACCAGTGAAAGCGATCGAGTTTCATTGCCATGGATCAAAAATTGGGTTACATTAAACAAGTCCATATAAACATGGAAAGATTAAGGTATGGCCGACGATTGACTTTAATATCAAAAATTGTGTTGAACCTCAATGTCTTCTTGAAACAAGCTAGTCATCTGTGGCTCATAAACACTCACCCAAAGGGCTTTTTTTTGCTTAGCATATTAAACCGATTTGTATAACGTAATATGCATTCACTTTAAAATTACTTCCGTCGTATTTAATTGCCATTTCATAAATACGACGTCAAAATGCTAGTCGTATATGCATCTGTAAAAGCCATTAACCCTTATTAACTTAACTAAAGGAAAACTTCAAACCTTTTGACCAATTAACCGAATCACCTAACAACTTTGAATACCCCGCCAATTTTTAAAGAGTGAGCCCAACCATAACATCTCAGGCCTCAATGCATCCTTAACCCGGCTACGCATATTCATAAAACCATACGCATGTCCTCCCTCTGTCAGGCTCTTGCGGTTATGATTAAGCACTTCTTGCATGCAAGCGGGTTTCGCCTCCTCTATACCCAGACAAAAAACGCAAATCGACTTCATATTACTATCACCCATAGAGCTTTTTCACTCCCACCGGCACACATACCTTGTCACCCCATCTCTGGCGTGGCTGCGACCACTTGACGCGATACACATCGCTTCGGCACAACAAACCAGATTTACGTGGATTGCAAAAGGGTCTTCTGACACGCAGCGAATTCCATATTCAGGTAGGTATTCATTACCTTATAGTGCGCTCCTCCCTGATGGTATGTTTGAGATACGACAGGTATCACTAACAAAAAAGAAATTCCCTTGTGAAAGTGAGTGAATGGGTGGAGAAACAGACAACAGCAAAAAAAAAAAAAAAAAACAAACTTATCGCAACGCAGAATCGTATATATCCTTTTCCAAGGAATTAACATATCTTATAGGCGAAGTCTCCCTTTGTTGTCGCAATCGCACTGCTTGTCGAACAGAGTGCTTTTGAATATGAAACCCAAATTCCAAGGATATTCACTTGGAGCAGCTAGGTTTGGTTTTATTAAGTCTCAGTAGCTTTTTGATGGTTTCTCGTGCTATGAGTAGGCGTGCGAGTGAGAATCTGGAAATAGGGTCTGTGAAGGAGACGCACCTCTTGGACAGTAAGTAGATTCATCGTGAAATGGATTAAAATTCAAATTGAGCTATTTTCGCATCATTACATATGTAAGCTGAAGCTGAACTAAAGTCAGAGGAATGCAATGTGGGTGCGCCTATGGTAATATTTATTGGAAACGCAAGAAGGAACAAAACAAAAAATATCCCCAACAATGTCATCTCCATTGAGTGAGGGAATTATCTACTCGCTTTTTTTTAACTCAACAAATCGAAACAGTGAATATTTGTGTCCGTCGTCTCGCCCCAACTCTGGTTCGGAAGAACTTTATTCGCACAGTTGGACGAAGCTAGGTCACAGAGAAAAACCTT
The DNA here is from genome assembly GCA_949372485.1 of Cheilosia soror. Classification (NCBI taxonomy): domain Eukaryota; kingdom Metazoa; phylum Arthropoda; class Insecta; order Diptera; family Syrphidae; genus Cheilosia; species Cheilosia soror. The sequence goes on along the minus strand of OX443561.1, from coordinate 136,939,771 downwards.
CCCAAGCGCACCTTGAGCCAAATCGAGACTGCAACCATTCAAATGATATTTTCAAAAAGCTTTAGCCTAGCCTCAGAAGGAGGTGCTGAGTCAGTCTTTTAAAAAAAATATAAATAGGAATCATAGTATTACCTCAGACAGCAGATAGTTTTTCTGGCTTTGATAATAAACAAACTTGTCACATTTGAAGCGACCATATCACAAAGGCTACAGATACACCCCGAAAAATGTATACTGCTTGGGGCAATTCATGAATGAAGCCCAACTATAATTTTTTTTACATTCAACCTAAAACACACTGTTTGAGATACGGATTGTTTGAAAAAGTTGTCGAAAATTGAAATGCATTATGCCCAAAAAACGCTGTACATTTCCCCTACGTAGAGGAAAACGTCGCTTTTAGGGGCCCGCATAAGCAGAAGGCGATGTCAACCAACTAGCTGTTCGCAACTGGAGGCAGTTTGCTAAGAACCGAACTAACTGGAGAGGTTTGTTAGTTGAGCAGTAAGTTGACCACGAACTGTCGAGCCAGATAAGTAAGTAAGTAGTATTTTCTTTACTCGTTGTGCTTAGTTTTCATTTAAAATAGTGCAGCTTTTATTAAAGTACCCTCTAGTTTTCGACTAAAATAAATAAATAGTTTTCGCACCAGGTCTATATAGACAACCTAGGCCCAGCTCCTCATAACCATTCGTTTGTGTGAGTTTTAGATTTTTGAGACGCATTTAGAGGTTACCAACATTTTATGTCAAGTTCTATGTTCAGATGGCGTGATGCCAGCCCCACTGTAGATGTCGCAGATCAGAAGGTCTCCTTTCTTGATGATCGGACAAACAATGCTGAGGTTCCATTCATCGGGAATACTTTCTTCCGACCATATTTTACGGACGAGTTGGTGCATGCTCCTAACCAAGTCATCGCCTGCCGCTTTGAATAGCTCGGCGGTTAGGCCATCTGCTCCAGCGGCTTTATTGGACTTAAGCTTAGATATAGCTATCTTCACTTCGTCCAGGTCGGGTGGACGGAATTGTTGGTCTTCATCGTCTAGGTTGAATGGTTCATTCTGCCTGACAGCGGGATTTAGTTCGTCATCGCCGTTAAACAGTCCGATCTGCAGAAGTATAATTCTTCCATATCCTCAGCATCGACTGCAGTTCTACTATGATGTTCCCTTGTTCACCCTTGCCGGGTTCGGTTCGGGCTCTGTAGCCTTGGCAGGTTATTTTTACCGTTTGGTGAAACTCATTCCTGTTGTAGCATCTCTTTATTTCCTCGATCGCGCGCTTCTCGTGATCTTTTTTTTTCTCCTGTTCGTCTCTTCTTTTCTGCGCGTCGAGCTCACGAGCAGCTCTGGTCCTTCTTTGCAGCGCCGCTTTGTATGCCGCTTGTTTCGCTGCATGTGCTTGCTGGCACTCGTCGTCGAACCAGGGGTTTCGTTGTGGCGGTCGAGTGAAACCAAGCACATCAGAGGCGGCGTGATCGGGAGATCTCCAAGTGATGCGGGAACCGCGATCAGCCTAAATCCGTTATCGGAGGTGGTGTCGTGTAGTCTGTACCTTTCGACAGTACTACCAAAGATGCCCTCTCATCCTATATTTGCATTAAAATCACATAGGGCAATTTTAATGTCGAAGCTAGGGCATTAATTTTTATTATTAATTTATTAATTTTTAGCAGAATGGGCTTTATTGTACGATCACTCTGAATTTCTTATTCGCCCCCTAAAATACATCTTTCGTCAGCACTGTTCGCGCATTTTCCCTAAACGCAAATTAAAAAATATAGAATCGCTCTATTCCATCCGAAACGACAAAACACATTTTTTTATTATTATCCAGAATATTAGTCGTAAGGGAGTTATATTGCAAAAAGGATAAATAAAAAGACAAATGCAGCACTAAAAAATAAAATAAAACCACATTGAGTTGAGACTAAACCAACCATGTATAGGAGCACACTCTGGCGTATACGTACTATTTGCCACCCATAAAGAAGTAACAAGTAGGGAACTAGAATACTTTTGTTGTTGCTCCTTACCACACTGCACATCCTGCAAAAAAAATGTATATATATTTTATATACCTCGATATGTGCATGTGGTTCATTGCCATCATTACCTACAAGGGAGAAAAAAAAATATCCTCCCAAGGAGAACATCGTACAAAAAGACAAAAAGAAATATGAGGGCGCAAAAAAAAGAACTGAAAACAAATATAATTCACACCATAAAAATGGGAGCAAACTCAGTGTTATTGTAATATTATGCACCCAGGTACAGTAACGGTAGGTACATATGAATGGCGGGAGTAGGAACGCCACTTTTAACTATCCCTCCCTTCTGTGCCATTAAGGTGTTGAAAGTCAGGGATAAACAAAATTTATGCAAACTTTTTTGTTTGTTTAGTGCCCAGCCATCCGTAAATACTCTGATGCTTCATCTCCGCCACCCATTGGGTGTATATGCGTAAAAAATTTATTTTTATGGCATCCTTCCTCCGGCTGAAGGAAAAAAAAAATAATGAACATTTGTTTTCTTTAAAATTTTATCGCGAAAATTAGTTTATTATTTGTGTTCATCATAAAGGTGTTAGGTGTCAAAATAAAAAACAAAATCATTAAAAAGCTGATGAAATTAATTTTTTTTTTTTGCGAAATACTCGAGCAGCAATCTGCAATTTTAATATGGGAATTGATAAAAATTATGGCAATTACATTTTTATGCTCCAAAGCTGAGATAGCTGAAAAACTAACAATACAATAATCATGTGGGGGCTTTGCAGTTATGTGCATTTCCACAGTACATTTTTGGAAATATGGTGGTGTTAAAATTAAATTAAAAATTCCAACAGTAAATAATCACTGGTATTTGAATGAAATATTTACAGGTCTACGTCTAGTCCGAGTTGTGAAATAATTTCTAATCAAAAGAAATTGTGTTGAATTATCAACGGTGACATTTACTCTTTTCACAGAACTGTGCTTGAGTCAGCCACAAAGTTTTTTTTTTAAGCAAGCAGGGCTGCACTTTTATCTTTTTCTTGTGGTATTTTTACACAGTTTGAACTCATTTTCCCCACTATAATAAGTGAAAAAGGGAATTTCTTAAGCAAACATAAATATATCCGCAAATATAAAGGATGTTTTTTTTTTAGGTACATATTATATAAATTCAATATGAAATAAAACACTTGAAGCTAATCTTAATGTCAATGATATTAGCCTTATTTAATAGATAATTTTATGCCAATATTGTTTAAAAATGATTTCGAGCATATAAGCGCCACGGCTAGTTGGAATGAAGCGCAATCGTGTAGTCCAATTTTCGACAACTAGGATGAAAGCATTTAAAAAAAGTTATATAGGTAGGTACATAATAGAGGTACAATTATGTAAATAATTTTTTTTTTATTTACAAGAAACTTTTTTACTTATTTATATAAAACTTCTTTAAAATTTTATTTTCCTACTTTTCATGAGGGATTTTTCTTATTATTCTTTCAGTATCGATGGTCCCTGTGATTTCCTGCTCTATACCCATGATCCCCAGATTTGATAGCCTTAGAGTACTCATTGTGGATATTAAATATTTTTTAATAAGCTTCAATTTTGAGAAACTCCTTTCACAGCCGGCATTACTTTTTACTTGTTGCAATTTACTTGAGAAAAAGTCAAAGCATTATTGTTATGTTAGGCAGACTAACTTCCAGTCTAAACTGTATATAAAGGGTCCGCCATCTAACGTTTTTTTTTTTTTCAACTAGTGCTTATTTCGCGAATGGTAACACTTAGCTCATGTCTGATTTGACAGATAATTAGTTTTATCCTTCCGCTGAACGAATATGGTTGTGTATACGCTTGAGCAACGCTGGGAAATATTGCGACATTACTTTGAAAAACATGGTAATGTTGCAGAGTGTGTGCGAAAATTGCGTACGGATTTTGGAAGAAGAGAAGCACCGTCAGCTCCGTATGTTCGTTATCTTGTGAAAAAAGTGAAAGAAACTGGCATCCTCATCGATAAACCAAAGCGTGAAAAGCCAAAAACAGTGCGTACACCCGAGAAAATTGCTGCTGTGGCAGAAAGTGTGCGTGAAGCGCCATCAACATCAATTCATCGTCGTTCTCAACAATAGAACATTTCGGAGACATCATTGAGACGAGTTTTGCATAAAGGCCTTGGTATGACGCCATACAAAGTCCAATTGGTTCAGGAGTTGAAGCCAACTAACCATCCAATGCGTTTTCGCTTCGCTAAGTGGGCCTGCGATCGACTTAGAGAAGATGCCGATTTTGCCATGCTTGATCTTGCCGGGTACGTAAACAAGCAAAATTGTCCCATTTGGGGCACAGAAAACCCGCACGCATACATTGAAAAGCCGATATACCCACAACGATCACTGTTTGGTGCGGATTTTGGTCCAGAGGCATAATTGGGCCATTTTTCTTTGAAAATGAGCAAGGAGTGGCCGTTACAGTCAATGGCGATCGTTATCGGGCCATGTTGAACGAATTTTTGTTCACAAAAATTGAAGAGGAGGATATTGGCAACATTTGGTTTCAACAGGACGGCGCTACGTGCCACACAGCCGAAGCTACACTCGATGTTTTGCGCCTTGTTTTTGAAGATCGCATTATCAGCCGCAGAGCTGATGTCGTTTGGCCACCGCGGAGCTGCGATTTGACACCGTTGGACTATTATTTGTGGGGTGCCGTAAAAGATAAGTGTTACGCCGACATGCCAGATACAATTGACGCTTTAAAGAACAATATTCGTGAAGCCATTGGTGAAATACAGCTAAACACAATCGATAATGTGCTTAAAAATTGGACCGATCGTGTAGGGTAGGCTACTGCATGGCCAGCCGAGGCAGCTATTTGAACGAAATTATTTTCCATTATTAATCGAAAGGATTGTACTTTCAAATAAAAAAATAAATTTGAGAAAATATTCAGTAGTTTTTTTTTATAGCATTTTCAAAAAAAAAAAAGTTATTTGGCGGACCCTTTATTTTAATAGTTCGAATGGGTTTTGTATTGGCGAGTTTATTTGTTTTGCCCGTAAAAGATATAACTGTTCTTAACCGTACGCGTTCGATTTCAAATTTATCTCTATCAATGTCATCCTCATGAGGTGCAACATCTGAATTGCTTTCATAGTTTTTATTTAAGAGTTTAGCTGGGGTTAGAAAGTCGAACCTTGTCGCCGAATTTCATAGCTGTTGAAATCTTTGCTGTATTTCAGCACTAACCCTGTCTAAGGAAGGAAATAATTTTCGTGGGAGTTCATTTTCATAGATAAAGCAGCGTCTATATTTCCATCACCAAAAATATGTTTTATTTTTTCTTTAATTTTCCTTGGACATTCCATTAAAATTTCAAGTTTTTCACATACCTATACTACATTTTTAAAAGCACTGTCAACCAATCGATATCGTTTTTCTGTGAATGCAATGCTATTAATGCATCCGTCCGTGTGTTTAGGGTTTCGTCTGCTTCCGTCAGTGCCCTCATAATGGTTCCAAGTATTCTCCACTGCATCAGCTTCTGCGCTCCAACTTGTTTATTGCAGCCTCTTGAATGCTTTGCCTGAAGTACCAAGCTCAACTTCCCAACGATGCGTGTGTGGACACGGAAAAAAATGAATATACATATGTGCATTCTAATGTATCTACCGAAGAAAGTGACCGAATTTGGCTCAACAGCAGCAGCATGTAAACAAACAAAGTTCAAAGAGTGATTGAAGCAGGGGATACACATTTTGCTTTGGGGTTTATGTCTTTCAGTCTTTGTTTTATATCTACTGTATTATAATTTGTGTGTGCTGTACAGGGTTGTCATTTCTGATAAAACGTAGTTGCATACTAGGGAGCAGCGTTCATTGAATTTTGTTGTTAAGCAACACAAGGAATGTCTGACTACTTACTGTGAAGCAGTGTTAAACTTTGTAAATAAATTCATTGGACTGAAAAAAGAATCCACTCTAAAGTGCCGCCCCTAGCAAAGTGCCGCCCGAGGCCTGTGCCCCTTGCCAGCCGATGACTTCTTCTTTTTTATATACCCTCCACAGGAAGGTATATTCACTTTGCCATTACGTTTGTAACGGCAAGAAGGATTCACCGGAGACCCTATAAAGTATATATATTCTGAATCAGGATCACATTCTGAATCGATTTAGCCATGTCCGTCTGTCTGTCTGTCTGTCTGTCTGTCTGTCTGTCTGTCTGTCTGTCTGTCCGTCTGTCTGTCTGTCTGTCTGTTGAAAGCACGATAGCGTCCAAAGGAATTGACCTAGGTGAATGAAATTTTGTGAGACGACTTCTTTTTACCGTCGCCAGGTTGGTATTGAAAATGGGCTATGTCGGTCAAGTAGTTCTGGTACCTCCCATACAAAACCACTATTAGACTCACGTCTCTCTCTGTCTGTTGAAATCACGATAGCGTCCGAACGAATCGACTTAGGCAACTGAAATTTTATGAGAGGTCTTATATTTATGGCCTTCAAGTTTGTATTAAAAATGGTCCTTGTCGGTCAAGTAGTTCTGTTACCTCCCATACAAAGCCAATATTTGACCCATATATCTCTGTCTGTTGAAAGCACGATAGCGTCCAAACGAATCGGCTTAGGTGAATGAAATTTTGTGAGAGGACTTTTTTTAATCGTCGTCAGGTTGGTATTGAAAATTGTTTATGTCGGTAAAGTAGTTCTGCTACCTCCCATACAAAACTAATATTAGAAACGCTCGCATGGCAAACATTTTTCATGACTTTTATGCAGTGGAGGGTATCAAAGCATCGGCCAGGCCGATGATAACACTTTTCCTTGTTTCAATGTAAGGTTGTGACCACCTTATCCTATTGAAAATTGGGCAGACATTAGACAATTTTTCACTCACTCCGCCAAGAGGTCCCCGCATTACTGAGGCATTATCAGAGCAAAAACCAATTGTCTTTGCATTCACGCTGGATTGATTAAAAAATATCTTGGGAATTGCTTTCCTTGAGCTGGCGAAATCCAATGCATCTATCTTTTACAGCAGACTCATCAAAGTATCTAGCTATCATCACCTAGACAGGTTTCGGTTGACATCAGTAGTCTCATAAACGATAAAAGAAAATATTTGTTTTACTAGTTGTTTGGGTAATTGTAAGTTGACAAAATGACCAATACAAGTTTTGACAAGCGAAGTTGCTTTTGTCCGCCCGCATTTCAGACTTGGACTGATCTCACAGTCCTTGCACACATTCTTTAGAAATGCTGGTATTAATTAATCTACATATATGCCTAAATATGAAGATTGTATTGAATGCAGTACATTATGCAAATAATTTCCGAACGCAGAATTCTGCAATTCTAAATCCGAAACCAATTTCAAAAACCGATCCATATTTGTAGTTGCTCTGAGGTGCAGCCAATCAATGAATTCTGCTGACAGTTCTGGCCGACATTCTGGACAAAAACGGAGCAGAGCTTCCAGAAAATGAAACTATTGATGCGTGTTTGGGAAAATTGGTTTAGACTATTTGACCGTGACGGTTCTCCAGGGATGGCGATGGGCTTAGTGAACTATGAGGTACTCACACCCTATAAAACCTAACCTAACCTAACTTTAGAGTGATACCAAGATTTTATATCTATGTTATAAAAGGGGCGAGCGGTGGCCACGGTGTAGTGATCTTTGCTTGGTCTTTGCTTGGCGCGGTGAACAGCAATACTCTGCCACCGACCATAAAGAAAAACGAATAATATCAGAGTTTCTCCACCACTACACCAAAAAGGGTTTCTGTTTGGTAGTATGTACAATGTACAATGGAACGGGATTGGTCTGGAGTTTTCGAAATTCCCTTTTATTAAAAAAATTTAAAAAGGGCAAAATTAAGAAATGTTTAATACTCTCGAATGTGTCAGATATTCGCGACAGGTGGCGCAGTGGAAAAAGCCTTAAGATGTAATGTGTGTATTTTCCAGGGATCGAACCTGAAACTCCTCGCACAATAGTACAGTACGCTAACCATAGAGCGGCAGCACCCCACGGTCATTACAAATCAGTATCTTGAATATCGCTTAGCTAGATCAGAACCGACAACATTGGTACGAACTTTTCAATAATTTTATTAAATCTTTAGCTCCAGAGAACAAATAAAAGAATCAAAAGAACGTATTTCACTTAGAGCGTAATCTGCTAAGCAAAAACGTTTTTCTGTGAACTTTAATGACTCATTTAATAACAGTGTTCCGAAAATTCCGACAGTGCATATAACATAATCATATTAAAATTGATCTGCCTTAATCTTTTCTATCTTTTATCTTTTCACACTTTGTCTTAAAAAATATATCTGACTTAAGTGCTACTATTGTTTACATTGGCTCTTTCCTTCCAAAAAATAACTCCTGTCTGCGAAAGTTCCTGACCCAAATCAATTTGTTTCCACCCCAAGCCTATTCATTCACAAAATCAATGTTTTTTTCATTTCAAATTAACCTTCACCCGCTTTCAAGGATTCAATAAGGTTTTGCCATTGAAAAGCAAACCAAACCTCTATTGTCTCTCTATCCTGCCCTCAAGGATAACCATCAACCATTTGCTCCCTTACCCATTGTCACCTTACAGTACTTATCCATAGAAAAAGCATCCTAAACACAAAAACACAATCTGAGCTGCCGCCACCACAACGCTGCCAAGCCCGTCACCATGAATACAATCACAAGGAATTATGAAAACAAAAATCAATTACTTAAGCCTCGTTGCAGACAAAAACAGAAAAATAATACTGCCAGCCCGACAAGGACAAAAGGACACAACAGCAAGATAGGAGGAAGGAAGTTCCTCGAAACTGCTTCCCAACGAGATGCCACTATAAAACACTGTGAGAGGTATTAAGCAGATCGCGATACTGCGTCAAGCCAAGGTAAGCAACTACTATAAAGGATGAGCACACGATGAAGTTGGCAGCGACAATACCGGCAACTGAGGGCTTAAAAGAAAAAGAAACGGATATGATAAAGTTTGAAAATTCCTTCGAATGGTTCTTACTTGAACACACCCACCCCCGTTGATATATATAAAAAAAAAACTTCGAACTTTAGACGTAGAAAAGACCGAAAGGAGAAGGAAAAAAATTAACAAAACTTTTCGAAAACAATAGCACGGCCACTTCATTCCCCTCCCCGGGGAAGTGGAAGTGTTGAATCCTGGAAAAACTTCGTTATAAACACAACGTTATTCTTCGTTGGCTTTTTTATTGCTTGGTATACTTCGCGTGTTTTATCTCTGTACCAAGATTGAAAGTGGGGGGAGTTGCGAAAAATAAGGCTGGCTTCGCTATTCTTCGGAAGCAACTCTTCCACTTGACGACGCTGTGACAACTCCATTGAACACAACGGATGGGAAGGTGGGTGAACAAATAGTATGCATGCCCCGCTTAATACAAACAACAGGATACGTTTCCGAAGAATGAGGGTAACAAAAGAGGAACTCATTCCCCGATGAAAGACAAATAAAGGACAACAAACACGAAGGTACGGAAATATAAGTGAAACTTTCATCAGCATGAAATAATGATCATGCAAATAGGGCAGCATGAGACGAAGAAGCAGAAGGGATATGAAATCACTAACTATGACATGCCTGCAAAGTTCAAGAGCGGATACGGTACAGATGATGCATTGAAGGATGAGTTGTGCCTTGGAAATCATAGGAATATAAAAGAAAATGTTTATCAGCTTTGTTTTCCTAATTAGAAAAGACAAGCTCATGTGCTTGACTGGATTTTTGTCAAATCACTATAATGGAAAGTGAAACCCTTGAAGAGGCATTTGGAGAACACGTTTCATTACACAACAAGGCATTGGACGGTACTGAAGTAAAAACATCGCAAACTACAACTCTGAATGCCTTAAACTTGACACCGGAGTGGACTTCAAAATGTGTTCATCTATATTTAATTTATATTTTTGAATGACAACCAATTACTACAATTACAATCAGCTCGTTCATAAATGTTATTCAGCTATTAAGCTTTAACACATTCCACTTCGACTGATAAAGATAAAGTTATTCCAAGGCTGAGGAAGGCTACGGCGAAGACTGAACCGAATAGAAAACCAAGCTGAATGAAGCAGCCAAAGGCATCTCCAGAGCTCACTAGGTGATACAAATGATAAGACGTCGCTCATCTCGCCAAAAATAAGTTCCCAACCAAGTTCACCAAATCTAGAATCCAGATGTACCTTGAATGACTGAGTTGGCATGGACATCGTGATCAAGGTTCTAACAGAAGTTGCGGCAGGAGCTACGCTGTTCATTTTTGACATCCTTCTAGAAGAGTCTAAGGCTGACTTCTAGTCCCTACCTAGGTTTTGGTTCGTGCGATAAAGCTGAATAGTCTCTTACTACATCACGTGCATTTTAAGTTTGGTGAGATGACAACAGGCGGTAAGCACCCCGTTTTGAGGTACGAATTTGGGACCCCTCTTACAGTAGTCCATCACTTTGAGCGAGTCCCTCGGGGTAAACTCTGGAGTCTATTACAGGAGTATAGAATTGACGGTTTTCTCAATCTTTTTTCATAAACTGTACAAGCTGTGTTAAGGCAAATGGCGTTAGATCAAAAAGTTTCGCTGTGGACGTTAGACTTCCCCATCAACGGTGCGTTTTGTCTCCTCTTCTTTTCCTAAGTAATGTATACGGACTGAATGTTAAAGCGCAATGCTGACGAAGAAAATTTCGAATTGGGAGATCTCAGGATAAGTCATTTACTCCTCGCTGATGACTTGGTCATCCTTGGGTCCTCTCAGCCTGCTGTAGGCGGTTAAGTTGAAGCTGAAATGAAAGTAAATGTGATGAAAGTGATGTTCGTCTCCAGAACGCCAATTCAATGCACTCTGCATGTTAGTGAGTCCGATTGAAACAGGTGGAAAGGTATAAGTATCTCGATGTCTTATTCATTAGTGATAGAAGTATAGCCCGTCCCAACTTAAGTGAACATTTCTTGCGCAGGTCTCTTCACATCAAGGATTTTATTCTCTTAGCGACAACAAAACAACTTTTCCAACCAGAACTACAGATAAAAAAAGTATGTGCGCATTTCAAACAACAAGCTTGCGAAGACATCTCTCTCGATCGACGATCGAGTCATCCATGACTGATTGTCCACAACACAAGAGCAGCACAGCACCGTCGTTGGCTTATGCAAAAGATACACATTTACCCACCCCAAAGAAGAGGGGTAAATGCTGGGTGTTGCACTTCTCAAATAGCTATATTTGTTTAGTAATGAAAGCCAGGGGCCAGATCACGTAAAATAAAAACGATTGGACGATATCGTTTTCACGCATGCTGTCTCTATCATATCTGTGGTAATAAACAGAGACTGCTATTGTCGAAACGATGTCGTTCGATCGTTTTTATTTTACGTGATCTGCCCCCAGATTTCTGATTAACTATTATAACAACGTGAAACCCACTATGTATTAAAAAGGGTTGAAATGGAATTTTCGGTATACTTTGTGATGAAGTATAGAGTTGGGCAATTTAGTTCATTTGAGTGATCGATCAATTTAGTTCAAATCACGCTTCTGAACTAGTTCGCTCATTTTAGTTCAATTTAGTTCACGGGGTTATTGGATGTAAAATAAAGTACCCAAAGAAGCCTGTGATAAGAGGTCGCCGACGCGGTTCACATTCAAAAGCCACCTCGACAAATACAGAAACAAAGTTGGGTCAAGCTGCCAATGAAACCGTATCGATTTCTTGGGCACTCATTCCGTAAGTCAATAATCGCATGAAGATACCGTTTCGACGATAGCCTTGCATCACGTAACATTGAAAATTGCTATCGTCTCCACGACATCGTTTCTACCACTGTTTGTGAGCTCCTGAAAGGCACCGAAAATTCTCAAACTTTGTTCAAAATAAACGATGGTGGTAGAGTTACGTGAAGCAAATAAAAGACGATCTCGTGCACTACTATCGCTTGGACGACTGTCGTCTTTAATTTTATGGAATGAGTACCCTTGATGCTCGCGTATACTGGCATCTTGATGTGTGGACTGGACATCAAAGCTAGAATTCCATCGAATTGTGTTGAGTCCATTCGCAAAAAATTGTAATAAAGTTCCGTCTCCTCAGCTCTGAATTTGGAGTAGAATCCTTCCTGCTGACAACGGGCCACCTGCACTCCTTCGTCCAAACACTAGCTACGTCGTTTTTATGTCAATTCATAATCCTCGCAGTCTTCTAACACGTAGAGTGAAAATAGTCACAAGTGCAATATTTTGTTCCATTATCGCCGTACTGCAAAAACCAAGGACCATACATTTTAATTTGTCTGACAATGTCTGACAACGGATAGACCAATTTTTCATATTCAAATATCTGACAACCGTGTGAATACACAATTTTCAACCTGACAACGTTATCAGAATGTGAACGGACAATTTTGTATTGTAAGATAGTTGGCTATTGTAGGCTTATTGTCAGTCATTGTCTGAGGATTGACAGATCTGACAATCGTGTGTGCTTAGCTTTAGTTTATTCCGTTTGGTCTATAGTGAACTAGTTCATTGAACTAGTTCGTTCGTGAACTACACAAGCCTAATGAAGTAGAGAAAAGCAAAAAAATCAAAAATCCTTAAGAGAAAAAAATGTACCTTAAATAAAGTGCTACTGCGCATGTTGGGATCTTTCTTTTGCTTTGGGACGGGCTATAACAATCCTGAGTTTTGCTGTAGAATTGGTCAGGTTGGGCCAATTTTGAGACAACTTGGTCACTCTGTTATTAGGAAGACTAAACTTAGTGTCAATGAGAGAAGTTATCCTTCTTTAAATTCTGTGTTTGCTCCAAATCTTACCTATGGTCATGAGATTTGGGTAATGACCGAAAGAATAAGATCGGGGATCTTGAAATGAGATTCCACCATTGTATTGCTGGTGTGACATGCAGAGATGGTACGTTACAAGCAAGACCACAAAAGGAACGGAGCGGCCGAAGCTTCGGTGATTGGGAAAAGCAAGTCCCCAACCAGAATCCCAAGACGTGATTTGGAATCCGTACCAAGTCCATAATCTCTCCTCTACCTGTATGGGATGATTAAGAGTCGATGGCGGACAATCGAAAGTTATGGGGCGACCTACGCCCCAACCCACTTAACGGATAATCGGGCCATTGAAAATGAATGAAGGAATGGATGAAACAAAATACCTTACCTACTTTTACTTTATTTACCATCTCATCCTTAATTGGATTTCCCCTAAAAGATCCTGTTAGATAAAACACTTAATCCAGACAATTAGTTGCAAAGTCTTAATAACTTCCAGCGAACAGAGAAATAATTCTACCAAACTTACTCTGCCAGTCCTCAACAATGCTAAGTCCTCTATACTAAAATAAAGCACTTATATAAAGTAATGTTTTTGAAATTCGCTCTCAAAGTGCACACGTCATCCAACTCCAAACAATATTCAAAGAACTCTTCTAAATTGTATTTAAATTCTGTGCGGCTCCATCAAACAAAACATGATATACATTAATAAGTGCCTTTTGCAGATCGTTACCGTTCCGAGTAACTTATCTCCCACAAAGCCGTTGGCTTAGCGAAATTGTTGCCCCGCAACCTATGTCTCGAGTTCCGTTTTCCATTTTCGCACAGTTGCTCTGAGGACGGCACTAAATTACTAATCCCTTAAAGAAAGCACATAATATTTTGTGCTTTTGAATGGGTTGGCTGTTATAAATTTGCCCACAAAAATGTTGCAAACTGTTTCTCTTCTTTTGATTTCCTGTCGAACATAGGTACTTGTGTGCACCGTAGGAAAACTAATAAAACCTGATCCCTAGAACCACAACAGTATTCCTTTCGCCGACTGTTATCCTGTTCTACAAGGCTGCTTGTGTGTGCGCGTCTCATATTTCTATCGAAAATCTTATACATATACACTCTTGAAAAAACAATGCTTTCCTGCAGTTTTCTATGTTCACACAAGCCCGAAGATGGATGAGTAAAAGTACCATGCTATGACACCAAGGTATCACAAGTCGCTCACGAAATCCCTTTTACCTGTTATCGCGTTAAGCAAATGAAGGATGCTGGTGTTTGGCTGAGGATGCCACATCGCTTGTGCGCGGTAAATGTGAATTTGTATCCTGCCGAGTCGCGAGGCATTAAATATTCATAAAACCATAAACAACGGAACAAGATGAGAGGGTACAGTTGAGTACTAGCAGAATACAGTCAACAGTGCTTTATAAAATCCTTTCGAAATATCCTGCGGTTTTAACTTTGAACAAACATTATACCTCCGGCCCACCATACCATCAGCCGTGACATACGAGTGTACGCGCTGTTGCTCTCACGCTTTTGGTAGAGAATAAGCTAACGTTTTTATCGCGGATGCGGCGGGGCTTAGAAATACACTCTAAACTACTTAAGCGAGATGGTTATCCTCCATTTTTGATACCTGCTGCATGGAGGTAGTGTGGTGTCGTTTCTTGGAAAATAATACCAACCAAGATATACTGGGGCTTGGTGTTTGTCACTTGAAAATATAAATCAATTTAGTAAGCGCTTCGCATATGGGAGGAAGGAGTTCCCACGGACTTGTGGATTGTGTGGCAGTGGCTCATGTTTCGGTGAGATCATATATAAGGAACTTCATTATCAACTAAAAGATTAAAATGAATCGGACTAACAGTCACGTCACTGATACCAGACAATGAAGTAAAGTATATCACACCAGAAACATAAATGTAAAAAAGAGCCAAGTTTTCTTATATGTTATGTTATGATATGTTTTTTTTTTTTTTTTATACTTCTCCTGGGAAAGGCAAACCTATAACGCTTCATCAGCGCCCCGAGATGCTTGCAGATGTATGTTAGTTCTGCACTTAAATTGCTGCAAATTGTAGTCTTCTGGAAATATATCCCCAGGAAGCGAGTTCCAAAGTTTGCTTGTCCTGTAACAGAAGGAGTTTTGGAAAGATGATGTCCTCGCGGTTGTCAAGTGTACTGTATGGTCATGAGCATTAGCAGCCTGTCTTGTGGGGCGCCAAAAAGTTGCATTTCGAGGGATAATGTCCTTGAGTTCCTCGGAACATCTACCATGGAAGTAGCTATAGAACAAGCAAAGGTCAGCGACTTGTCTTCTGTGCACCAACGGTTGCAGATTCGATGTGAGTGTAGGGTCTCCAATAAGTCGATCTGCTCATCTCTGTATGCTGTCAAGTAGGTTAAGTGAATGTTTTGGGGCCGAGCTCCATATATGGGAGCAATATTCCACGCCTGGTCTAACCTGTGCTTTGTAGAGAAGGAGAAGTTGCTTGGGGCTAAAGTACCTCTTTTCTCTAAATAGGTAGCTCAACTTAGCGGACGCCGATCTTGCGATATAGGATATGTGGTCCTGCCATGTGATTCCTGAATTGACAGTGACTCCTAGAAGGTGCATTGAGTCCTTGGGATAGATTGTATGGTCATCCATTTGGATCTGAGGAACTGTTGATGAATTTTTCCTGGAAAATGTTGTGAGCTGTGTCTTGTTTGCATTAAATACAATCAAGTTGTCTTTTCCCCACTTCAAGATTTTGTCCATATCATCATTTAGGGAACTAATTGGTTCACATCTCTCACTGTGTGATGTAGCCGCATTCACAGCCCCACTGCTCGAGATGGATATAAGAGTGCTGTCATCAGCAAAGCTGTATTATTATTTGTCGATTTAAGCAAATCGTTGATGGGGAGAAGAAAAAAAGTTGGAGAAATAATAGATCCTTGGAGCACTCCTGCATTTATAGCAAACGAATTAGATGATACACCATTGACAACAACTTGGATTGATCTTCCCAGAAGAAAATTTTGCATCCATCCGCAGAGTTGTTGTGGTAATCCATAAGACGCCAACTTGCCTTA
Source organism: Cheilosia soror (assembly GCA_949372485.1). Taxonomy (NCBI): domain Eukaryota; kingdom Metazoa; phylum Arthropoda; class Insecta; order Diptera; family Syrphidae; genus Cheilosia; species Cheilosia soror. The sequence continues at coordinate 136,923,870 of OX443561.1, read as the reverse complement.
TAGGTCTGTATGCCAGACTCGGTCAAATGCCTTTGATATGTCCAAGGCTACGGCTCTGGATTCGCCGTGTTGTTCAATTGCTTGCGTCCATAAGTGCGTTACGTAGCTTGACAGGTCTCCAGTGGAACGACGGCTCTGAAATCCGTATTGCCTGTCACTTATTATTCGGTGGCCTTCTAGATATTTGAAGATATGTAAAATGAATTGAAATCAATTGGATAGGTTGTTGCTTCGTCATTTGAATGTTGAGCGATCAACAGATTTGAACGAATGAAATGTGCCTGTGAATTGATTTTGATTAATGAAATTAAACTCATCGACGTCCTTATTCTTCGCGGCAATTATGTATGGAATACAATATCAGGTAAATGTCCGCGTCTGTTAGTCTCACAAATGCGAGCCCTTTTGAGCACATTTTTCATTACATTTTCACACATTTCACGCGGTATTTCATTAATTTCATCATGAATATTTTGTTAGAGTTGCTCAAGCGTTTCTGGTTTGTTTGCATGAACCTTGGTTTTCATATATCCTCACAAAAAGAAGCCCGGAGCAGTCAAATCAGGCGATTTCTTGAAATAACTTGTTGTGGAAAGAGGTCTCGCAGTAATTCCATTGTAATCCTGGCTGTATGCGATGTGGTACCGTCTTGTTGATACCACATGTTAATTAAGCCCAAAGCATGAAGTTGAGGCGTTAAAAAAGCCAAGCTCCTGAGCACGGCGTCGAATTGAACTTGATGGATTGTTTTGAACACTTCCTTGAGCAGCAGTAATGTTTTCAGCCGATCTTGCAGTACGTTGTGGTCCATGCTTGGGCCTATCACCTACATACCCTCTTTCTTCGAAATCATTTACTACACACGATAAATAGTGCGTTTTGTGGGCACGTTGTTTCTCCCAAAAATTTCACGTAACTTTCTTTTTTCAATAATAAATTTGTCTACTTCACGACTGCCAAATATGGACTATCAAGATGTTTACCAAAATGGCGGCAAAACAAAGTAGTATACCGTCCCGGCGGACACCCTGTATATAAAAAAGGGGCAAAAATGAATAGTAATTCATCAATTTAGAACGGCTGGACCGATTTGGCTCACATTTTTTTTTTCAGTTTTTCGTAATTGCCAGGAGAAGGTTCTTCTGAAAGAAAATTTTGGGAAAACCCTCCGGAAAAGTCGGGAAATTGAAAAAATCGAAAATTTATTTTTTTGTATGGAATTTTGTGTGCTATTGTTCCGGAATGGCTTTTCGAATGGAAAAATAGAAAATTCTTAGTGGAAAACTAGGAAAACTTGGAAAATTCCGGAAAAACGCGAAAAATTTGAATTTCTTTTACGAAATTTGCATTTTATCGCATACCCAGCTGTTGCCCGCGGCTTCGCTCGCGCAGTCCTCAGGATTTGGTACACAGATATTCCGTCACAGTCAGTTAGTTCCCTCTTTTATATTTATATATCTCGCAGAAAACCTACCTAAGAAGTTTGTATCTCTGAAAAATGTGTTTAATGCCCTATTGAAGAAAACAGTTCAAAGATTACATGATCAATATTTTTGTTAGTGAAGCGCTGGCATCTCAATACAGATCATACTATAGCAGATTGATTCACAATCTATGGGACAAAACATATTTCTTTGCTGGCAAATACAGCGATATGATAAGCACCATCTTTAGAATAGGGGGAGCTTTTACCCCTTCATCATATTCCACACCTCCCAGATCTTATTACACTCTTGCAACCAGAAAAATGCACCACTTTCTATCAGTATGACCCCATTCATACAGAATTCCGCTTGAATATCTTTGAAATACGTACGCTGCAGTTAGAATTTCCAAAATTAGAGAAAGTAGTTTTCTTTGGTTTTCATAGAGAGTACACAAACCGAGTTTGAAGTCAATTGGATGAAAAATAAAATTTCCCCACACAAACTTTGACCCCCATTTTACCTCATTAAGAGTCGAATTTCTAAAACCGGAGAAATGTATTTTCTTTATTTCTCATAGAAAGTACACAAACCGAGTTTGAAGTCGATCTGATAAAAAATAAAAATTTTCCATACAAAATTTGACCCCCCTTCTACCCCTTTAGGGGTTGAATTTCCAAAATCTGAGAAATAAATTTTCTTTATTTCTCATAGAGTGTACAAAAACCGAGTTTGAAGTCAATCGGATGAAAAATACAAATCTTTCATACAAACTTTGACCCCCCTACAGTTCATGTTCGTATGAGACACAGTTGTGACAGCTGGACATCAGTTGATTCCAATCAGAGTTCTGCCCTCTCAATAGGGTTGCCAGTTCGAAATCAGTACATATCTGGACATTACGTTGAAATTCCGGGACTCGTCTGGACATTTCAAAGGACTATTTTATTTTTGTTATTATTAATAAAAAAAGGGATATAATATGTTTTATTAACAAAAACAAACTAAGTTTTCAATGACATTTCTCTTCAGCTACATATTGACATTTGCATATTATGTTTTTCAAATATCGAAGTTCAGTCGCTCCTAGAGTCTAAAAATACAACAGTGAAAGGCGAAAATAAAACCCTCCAATTTCGACCTTTAATTGAAGTATTTTTAGTCAAACCTATGAGCGCCTGAGCTTCTGCCTTTAAGTACAACATTATATACAATAAATTACAAACGTGTTTAATGTTATTTACTGATAGTATTGTTCAACGTAAAATTGAAATTAATTGTAATTTCGTTAAGTGGATGAATCATGAGTTCAGTTAAATTCTTACTTTTTTAAATTCAAAATATTTCGCAGTGATTGAATTTTTTTAACTTTCTCGTATACGTAGCTAGCTATAAGAGAAAGATATTGTTTTCGTACACAATTCCGAAGTCGAGATTTTGATCAATTCTGATAAAACGATGATAGGTGAACTCAAAAAAGTGGGTTTCGCAATTCTATCCGTCCGTATGTCTGTCTGTCCCACCCCTGGGGAATCTAAACGCTTGGACGGATTTGTTTCAAACTTCGTATATAGAGTTTGTGGGCTTCCCGCTAGGAGGCGTTTTTTTTATGCTAGCCATAATATTAACGGTACTTCCCATATAATAATTTTACGAAATATTACAAAATTCAGATTTTTTCGAAAACGGCTTGAACAAAAATTGATAGTTTAGTTAATGTAGGCATGCTTAACATGACTGCATAACCCTGTTTTTCGCTCAAATGTCCGGCAACGATACTTTTGAATATTGGGCTTTTTTCGAAAACGGTGCAAACGATTTCAATAAAAAATTATTTTTAAGATACCATAGTCATTCCTAACAAACTTTATAGTAAATTCAGTTTTTCTCTAAAGAGACTGCGTCCTTTGGTATCCACCCAAATCCTTAATAATAGTACTTTGAAAAACCTGCTCAAATCTCAAAAACGCCATTTTCGATTATGATAAAAATATAACTGGCAGATAATGCTTAAAGCCATAGTAATACGTTTTGCTCAGTTTTCAGCTAACCAGCTGTTTTTGAACCATGAATGCGTCCTTCGATTTCCACCCCAATCGCTAAAAATGGTGCTTTAAAAACTGCTCATATCTTGAAAACGCCATTTTCGATTTGAATAAAAATGTAACTGCTAGGTAATATTTATATCCTGAAGAATACGCCGTGCTCAGTTTTCAGCTAAACAGTTTAATAACAGTGCTTTTCGAATCCAAATTGTAACATTTGTCAGCATAATTTTACAAAAACCGCTCTAAGGATTTTGATCCAAATACATATTTAAGACAACATAAGCAATCTAAACATGATCACGTACTTAGTTTTTCTCAGAAAACTCGAATATAGCCGTTTTATAAATATTTCTCAAAAATTACTACACAAATCCCGATCTGTATTCACACACGGTATATCAACTTCAGTGGCAATATAAATTCATCGCCTACTTACCTCCTTCAAGTATCAGTTCGGAGTGAAATTTTAAAGTAATAAAGTGTTGTTGAAATTCTGCGAGATTCGCAATAAACGAAAAAGTTACGTGCGACCCATTCGTGCACATTTTTATTTTTTAATTTGATAAAATTGGAAATAAATACATATTACATACATAATACACATTTTTCAATAAATGATGGAATTTAAAAAATAAGTTTTGCCGGGACTTTTGACTGGACAACTCATTTTTAGCCGGGACTCTGGACACCGCTTAAAATATCTGGACAATCCCGGCGAGTCCCGGTCGTCTGGCAACCTTACCTCTCAACCAAATACCGTCAAATTCATTTCATTTTTAAGCCACTTACTACAAACATCTTGAAGGCAGTTAGTTCAAATTAAATACAAAGCTAGGTAAACTTACAATTACCTTTCAACCTCATGCTCAAAATATTATCCAAAAGTTTTGTCAACTCCCTTGTCTTGTCTATGAAATTATATAACTTCCGTTGAATATACAAATTCCTGCATCAACCAGAATCTTAACACTGCTTACTTTTTGAACTAATTTCGCGTCACTTCTTTATTTGTATTTATCTCTTCACATCAGTTAAAAGCGCAAAGCAAAGCAACATCTTTGTTGAGGGTCCTCTTCTTGTTGGCCATAACTTTGCACATTCCCCGTGGAATTCCTTCGAAATTACACTCTTTATAGCTCGCACAGCTTTCGCTTCGTTCTGCATCCTTAATTATTCTACTCCATTTTCACCTTCTCAAAACAATTACAGACAAAAAATAAAACGAAAACTCGTGAACGAAAGCGGCCCGTAGGATGTCAAAGCGTCTGAACACTCTGCGACAAGTAAAACTTTAATTAATGTTATTCGTGACACTTTAACATTTAAGCGGATGAAATAATTCGCCTTTAACTAATTTAATTAAAGTACAAAATGCAAAACTTACCTACTTGTCCAAGTAAAAGTGTGTCTTCAGTTGTCCTGTTGGTGCTTCTGTCAGGTGGGCCCCAGCTCCTGACAGTGGGTTTGATGACTGAGGTGTAACCAGCGGCAGATAAGATGTTCGAAAGACTTGAATGCGATTGTGGACCGTTGACGCAGCGGGGATCATCGCCTGTGACACGTTATCAGCTCTGATGAGTTCACCTTTCAGTTTTAATTTGGTTCGCGAAAGGTCTAGGGAGCAAGAGCGACAGATTGAAAGGAGACAAAATGTGACTGATGCGGTGCTAACTGGGTAGAGGGAGTTATTAATTGATTCTGGCGAAACATGTCATTAAATGTTCTTAAATTGGCTCTCATTTCAGTTAGGAAATAATTTCAAGGGCGTTTTACTGACAGTTTGTGACTTTTTGCTTTCTCCCCCAAAAGATGATGTTAAAAAAAAATTATTTAAGGAAAAATGGCTTCCGTTGAAGTGACAGTGTTGAAGTTCTTTTGTAAATTTAAAATATTTTAACTCAAACATTCCATTTTCGGAAAACTCTATTTTTGCCACGAAAATTCGAAAAATTTCCAAATTTGTGGGCGCAGTGCCACAGTGGTTAGTGTACTGAACTACTGAGCAAGATGTCTCTGGTTCAAACCCCTGAAACATAAGGAATTACACTTTAAGGTTCTATCCACAACGCCATCTTTCGGAAAGGTGGTCCTTGTATAATGTATATACATAATAGACACCTGCAAAATTAACGCTGGATCCAAAAATTAAACTTAGGAGTGCATGGCTATTGTAAGACTCACGGCCTATTGTCATATAGTATTTAATTTTTTTTTGATTTCATTTTCAATGGCTCGCTTATCCATTAAGTGGGTCGCGGGTGTAGGTTGCTCAAGTGCTCTCGATCCTCCGCCATCGACTCCAAATCATCAAAGGCAATCCCCATATGGGTAGAGGAGGAACTATGAATTTGATCTACCATCTCATCCTGGGTCTGCCTAGAGGACGCCTGCCCGATGGTACGGATTCCATAGCACGTCGTGAGATCCTGGTCGGGGACATGCGTTTAACTTGACCAAACCACCGAAGCATGGATCGCTCCGTCCGGAGAAGTAGCTGCTTGACATTGAGTTCCCCACGTATTCTGGTATTTCTGATGCGATCTCTACGGGTCACACGATCAGCAATACTGCGGAAAAATCTCATTTCGGCAGCTTGTATTCGCGATCTTATTCTTTCCGTCATTACCCATACCATACCTCATGAGTCATGAGTCATGATCATAGGTAATGTTGGAACAAACACCGAGTTAAAGACTGGTAACTTAGGTTTGACACCAAGTTCAGTCCTCCTGATAACAGAATGACCAAGCTGTCTCAAAATTGATCCAGCCTGACCAATCCTACAGGACAACTCATTATTGCTCCTTCCATCACTCGTGAATAAAACTCCGAGAAACTTAAACTTCTCTACCTGTTTCAATGGGACTGCACTAACATGCAGAATGCATTGAACAGGCGTTCTGGAGACGACCATCACTTCAGATTTGTTCACGTTTACTTTCATCTCAGCTTCTACACAAACGGCTACAAACCGATCGAATGCGCGTTGAAGTTCAGTCTGAGAGGACCCAAGGATGACGAAGTCATCAGCGAAGAATAAATGACTTAACCTCAGATCACCCAATTCGAAATGTTCTTCGCACATTTAGTAATAGTGGTCAAGAGTCAATAAGGCAGCTTACCTAATGGTCATTGATATTACATTAAATTACACATACCTATTTTGCACATGATTATATTCACCTGCTCCATCAGTGTAATGAGGACAAATCTAACTGTAGGCTGTTCGCAGTCTGACTCACATAGGCGATGAAAAGGCTTGTCGATCACTGAACAAGATCTATTGTAGGTGCCATACGGCCCAATTGTTCAATGAAGAAGATCTTCCTTCTAGGGCTGGACATTCCCATATTGTGCGTTCAGCTCTTTCGTCTTCTTCAGGATATTGCCGGCACTCTGACCGAGTCAGTGCGAACAGATTTGGATAAATATCATGCCTGCTCAGAATGAAGATCGTGATCTGATCCCACTAGATCGGAAGTACCATGAAAGTCAGCTATTTCGTAAACTAGAAATTTAACAGAAAGGGGAGTTTAAATTTTTACAGAAATATGTTGGCTATTTACCTACACATCAAAGACTAAATTATGTCCTATAGGTAAACGTGCTAGCAGGTTAAATCGTCTCATCTGTATAAATTACAGAGGGATGAAGAGATGAATGCAAATATTCTGCAATATCTCTGTATTTCATCTCATATCTCATAGAAAAAGCCCTGACATCGTAGCATTTTGCTTGACAGACCTGATGACGAATTATCGATAAAAAAACCAAGTGCCTGAGGGCCCTGAGGTTTTCGGGGTGAGCAATATTTTTATCTTGCTGTAGACTATTTGCTATTTCTATCTATAGGAAAATGCAGAGACAGAGGTAGGTAGTGGACTTTATTTGTATACCAGCTTTTGCCCACGGCTTTGCTCGCGTAGCCCTCAGGATTTGGTACACATAGATTTATTAACAGTCAGTTAGTTTCCTTCATTTATATCGTTTCCTTTGCGCAGGAAACATACATAGTTAGTATTTTTGAAAAATATGTTTAACACCATATTTGAGAAAACAAGTCAAAGATTATATGATCAATTTGTAAGTAAAGTGCTGGCATTTCAACACAGAAGAAGACTAAGCCACTATCTAAAAACATATATTTAGCTAGTAAATCCTTAATTATAATCCGCACCACCCAGATCTTACTATAGTGTCAAACATATGCAACCAAAAAGGACGTGAGGGTGTGAACCACTTTCTAGCAGTATGACCACATTCTTACAAAATTTCGCCATGACTGCTCTACTTAATACATAGCTAAGCTATACCTTCTCTGTATCTATTATGGTGTTAAGGGATTTCTATGTCATACGAATGAGTTTTTTTCATCAGAAGGTAGTCAAAGAGTACCTAAATACTGTAGATACCCTAGCCAACCTAAGTGAAGTGGAGAAGCCTACTTCCAGCAACTAAAAAAGCAAGCTATATCTTGAAGATTGAGAAATATCTATTTGTTATAGCTCTCGGACAAATTTTATCCCCGGCCTCTACCGCCAAAATGTTGTAAAGTGCCTTTTTTTTATATAAAAAGGGGATTCCAAATCCTGGAGCACTCAGACGAATCTCGGTCTATTGTACTACCAAGCAGAAAACCCTTTTTTGGTGTAGTGATATTGTTCGTTTCTCTTTATGGTCAGCGGCGGCAGAGTATTGCTGTTCCCCGCCGCACAGTGGGGAAAATGCGGAAATAAATGCTAAAAATGAAATTCGTAATATTGATTTTTTTTTAAAGATATATATCTGTTCTATGTTTTACCAAAATTTGACAAATTTATGTCCGAGAATTTTGGAGATACATCGCACCAAAGTTGCCCTTTCTTTTAGTTTTAGATTTCATGTATTTTCTTGCAATAACTCTTTGACAAGAAAAGTAGCATTTTTATAACCGTTTGCTAAAACTTAATTTCTTTAATGAATAATATCTATCAGCTTCCAAAAAGAGAGAAAAAAAAAAAAAAACAAAAACAAAAATATAAGGGTTAGTACAAGTGCCCTAAAATTAATACTTTACTGTTCTTTCCCTTGAGCTACAGTTTTAGCTCCACTAAGCTCCGTCTAGTGGTTACATTTATTAGAAAGCTACAGTATTCAGCTAACTGTTTTTGAAAGAATTGGAGCCCTTTTGAGACCCCTTTGAACGTACTGTATAAATTAGTTTCGCTAGTTTAGACTAAAAAAAAACACGGTTTTGACTTTGGTAATGTTAAAAAAGTATGAATTTCTTTTCTAATAATAATTGGAAAGAACTCAACCAGGACTTTATTCTAAGAGGAAATATAGAGCTTTCTTCTAAATGCAAAATAAAATTAATCCGTTAAGGGACGGCAGAGATATTCAATTTTTAGGTCAACCTCATTTTTCCTACCTCAATATTTTCCAGTTTCTCAACTTATTTTTCCTGGAAATTTGGTGTAAGAATACATTGTTTTATGGTGCTATTAAAAAAATTGTTAGTACTTAACAAAATATACATATACCTAAATATTTTTTTTAATGGGAATATGGGATCATCTCAGAAATTTTGTATGAAAAGGAGGAAAAAGTGGCTAAAATAGTCATTTTTCAAAAAAATCATAAAAAAATATTAGCGAAGAGATTTTTGAAAACAAATTTTTGCAGTCACTATTAGAATTGTTTGGAGAAACCTTTTGCATCAAAAAATTTTTTTTAAGACAGTGGAAAAAGTCAAAAAAGTAGATTTTCATAAAAATTCTAAATTTTTAATGGGTATTTAATGGGTTAAGGAAAGTATTGCATCATTCAAACGGAATTTAAATAACGTTTCCATTGATGCCAAAATTTACATGAAGTAAGTTCAAATTATGAGTAGAATTAACTTTAGTTTTGTCAAAATACTTATGCCGACCAGTGTATGTATTTATTTATTTATTTATTTATATATTAATTTTATATTTTTGATATATGCTTGTGTTATTATGTATGTATTTAACTATTTCGCTTAAAAATATAGCAAAAAAAATAAACAAATGAAAAAAAAATTTTTTTTGTTACAAGGCAATAAACCCTATAATTCCGAAAAAATGCAATAACTTGTCTTTCGTTCATTTTTTTTTAACAAAATTTTGTCCAAATATGTGTTTGCCCCATCCAAATAGGTGTGCAAAATTTCATTGCTCTAAGTTTATTAGTTCAGATTTTATAGATTTTTTTCCGCTCTCCCATTCAAAGTGCCCCACTGTGCGCCGGGTCACAAGCAATGACTCTAGCCATTACACCATGGCCACCGCCTAAAAGTGTAAAGTGCTTACAACACACAATATATCTCTCTTTACCTAATTCCAAGGGTTAGCCCCCGCACTAATGTCCAGATACAGCGCTTTGAATAACTTTCTTGAATATGGGAGGTGCCATGCCCCATTTTGTATTTTTTAGGCGATTTGAATCAATGTTCCAAATGTTCCATGTGTTCTCATGAGTGTCAAGAAATAGTGTTTTAAATGTCTTTTTGGTGCCCCGCTCTGTTTTTAAATTTTAAACCTAGCACTTCTAGGGGTAATGTACCAATATATATCGCCCTCTAGTCCCCCTAACCCTAAACAATTCATAATGCTGGGAACTCTATCAGAAGATCCACATTATGTTCGAAGGATATCGATCGGATAAAGATTCTGGAAATGTATACCTACCTAAAAGACATTCGGAAGTGTTGTACTGTGCTATCTGCAGCCTAATCAATGCCTATTTTGGAGTCTCCAGAGTTGCAATGGATTATTTTAATTTTTGGAGATCTGGATTTCCTTGATTGGATTCGTTTTTTCAAACATTAACACGTCCTTCATGTGCTTTGGTTGCCCACACAGCAAGTGATTGGTACATTTGTCTCCTATATATCTGCTATTTAAAGTGCAAATATACAAGCTTGTGCAGTTGTCTACCCTTTCTTCTCAGCATAATACAATCAATCCTGCCTACTTTCTACAAATTATTACAACCTTTCGTATGGTTTTGGGCAACCCTTAAAATAACCACCCTTGAATCTACCGCACAAATTTAGCTCAATTTCAAATGAAATATTTATTTCGTTTAACATTCCATTATTTAGGGTCTGCACTTATGTATGACCGCATGCGACATGTTTCACATGCATCATGGTGTGTGTGTGTGTGTGTGTGCAAAAACCGATTGCATAATTTAGTACAAATTGTGGTCTCGGTATTGTTCATTGAAGCGATTCCTTCCACTCCCACACGCACTTACTCACTCACTTGAGGCATTCGGTCATCCTTGGCCAAATGCAACTCCATTACGTTCCGCTCTAAATCAAGTTCGCATACAATTCCCTGCACTTGTTCTATAATCTGGATCAATTCTGTGGCACTAATATCCTCTTCAAATATCCACAAATCAAATGGTCACACATTTTACTCTGCCCACCTCTGTTGTTGCTGCCTATGCTGACGGAGGTCTCAATACAGTACCTCTATTCTTATAGACTATATAGCTACAACCTATATAAGTTTGCAGTAAAATAAAGGAACAGCGTCACCAAAAACTAGCAAAAGCCTCCTCCAGCTCAGGTGGTACTCCTCTCTGCTCATCTCACAATCCGACCATCTGTATATATAGTATCCTTGCCTTGTTTATGAATCTCTGGAGAAGCATAAAGCTTTTTAGCTGCAACCATTGCCCATAGAAGCCTTCTTGGGGCATGGGATCAATGTGGGTAAAATCGAAACGCATGCATAAACGCAACAAAATCACTGGACATGGATATGCACCACTGACGAGATTCACTTCCCAGCCCTCTAATTCTGCCTCTTATAGTATTTCCCCCTAATAAACGTTTAAATTTTGGACATGGGCGACATACGAGTACAGTGATGTAATGGTCTATCCAAACCATACCAATGGAATAACCCCAAAAAGGATATATGTACTATACATGGCGTTCATAGAGAATGATGACCATCTCTATAGTGTACTCCTTCGACTGCTGCCCTGAATGATGCTAGTACGACGACGACGACGACGACGACTACTACCACCATAATGATGATGATGATGATGGTGTTCATTTATATCGTTTTCATTGAACATACAACCTCAGATGGATAACAAAGATTGGCCAGAGTATATTTGTGCATCTCTCGGGTCAGGCGTTTGCTATCGTCTATCCAAGAATCATTGGCTTAATGATGCTGTCCGTTCATGTCCTGTCCATTGCGAGAGCGATACTGGAAGCCTATGGTGGTAATGATGGTGGCTGCGGTTAGTGACCATGATTTGTCGAAATCCAACAAACTGAAACTCTTAAATATTTGAAATGTAAGCAGCCAGTGTGTGTTTGTGTAGAACCTATTGCAGGTGCAGCAGTATAGGCAGAGGTCAGGGCAGTAGATAGTGCAGTCGAAAGCAATTCGTTAAATTAGTTTGTCGCCATACGAATGGCAGAATATCAGGACACATATCAACAAACAACAACAACACTATAACAACTGTTTAAATGATAATAAATAATTGCAAGTTAAGAACGAGTTAGTTGGTTTATCGTTAGAGGCAGATTTACTGTTGACATAGTAACTTTGTAGGTCCTTGAATGGATAATCGGAATCACTATCTGCGTTAATAGCTAATGGGATGTAGTTGGCGGTCTCAAACTAAAACAATTCTAACCTTTTTATACCCATAAGGTGGCCATAAGCTGTGGTTAAGTGACACAAATCAGTGTACATACATATCTTAAGTTTCGAACCTGCCCAATTCGTCCCCCTTAAATGCCGCTATTCAAAATGCTTAATTCGATTATTTCCTGACTCATGTCTCAACTTGCAGTGGTAAGGGGAGGAACGTTCTGACTTTATATATGCGTTTGAGTGTCGAGCGGCTGCGACTACTATCTACCTATACATACAGTTGTAGTTCCCTTGTAGTATTTATGTTGACATGCAACATGCAATCGTAAATTCACCGCTTTTTCGTGTGTTTACACGATGTGCCAAGGGAAGTATTTTTCAGCGAACCAAGTAGGTACACTTAAATGTTGGGTATTTGAGAGTTTTATTACTGTTTGCTGTTGGCAACCCCCTCCCTCCCCGCCGTTTATTTGAATTTGTGTATATTTGCAATTTAATTTGTTTGAATTGCTATTTGGTGTTGGAGCGGAATTCAGTAGCAATTTAGCTAACAAATGTAAGGAATTCGGATTGAGTTGTTTTTTCCAATTGCCAGCCTTTGAGTACGTCATAAATGCGTATATAAATATTTTAGACTAGCTGGACCCGTGCTCGCCTTGCCCGCTCGCACAAAATTATATTTGGTTCATTTAAAATTACACTTTTGAGTGTTTCATTGAAATCTGTCCAGTAGTTTTCGCGCTTTTAGAAGAAAAAGAAAATTCCTCCCTCTCCTAGATCTTGCTACTTATTTGTAATACTGAATTTCCTTTCGTTTGTTTCCCTCATCCTATATGGAATCCAAAGAACTACCTACCCCAAACCTACCCTGTTACCATACCACATATCGAATGAAATTCTGAAATAAAACCTGTTTTGTATTATACGTCTCTCTTCTTATGAAGATTATTAATATACCCCATGCCATACTGTAGCACGCACCCCATCCCCATCCGGCAACGGGCATACGATCATAATATACATATGTACCTACATATACAACTGACCATAGCACTTACTGCGAAAACAAATCAACCCTCGAATGTATATACATATTTTCACTTCAAAAAATACATTTTGGCTAAAAACTGTTCCTAAGGACATGGCTATAAACGACATAGCCTATAGCAGTCTCACAGTCCTAAGGAACATTTAAAAAAAAGTTTCATCGAAATCTGTCCAGTAGTTTTCGAGTTTTTAACGGCTAAAGAAAATTCCTACAGTTTTATTATATGTATACTATAGATATAGATTTCACAAACTGGCTGGACAGAAGTAAGTCACTCATACACAGTAGGGACCTAACCTATCTGTTCATGAAAAATTGCTTTCGATGTGCGACAACAACCCCAAAGTAGAACTACGGAATCCAAACAACTACCCCAACCCTACCCTGTTACGTCATATCAGAATAAAATTCCTACTGCGTTGCGTGGCGATATGCGATAATGGATGTAATGCATTGGATATATAATGTGCACCCTCTGCATCGCCCTCCCTCTCATTGATCTTGCTACTTGTTTAATATACTGCATTTCCTTTCCTTTCCTTTGCTTCCCTCTTCCTATAGAATCCAAACAACTACCTACCCCAACCCAACACAGTTACCATACCACATATCGAATGAAATTCTGAAATGAAACCTGTTTTGTATTATACGTCTCTTCTCTTATGAAGATTATTAATATACCCCATGCCATTCTGCAGCACGCACGACTCACCCCATCCCCATCCTTAATCGGACATACAATCATAATATACATACCTACATAATATACAACTGACCATAGCACTCACTGCGAAAACAAATCAACCCTTATCGAATGTGTAGTATACGTATGCTAGTCTTGTTTTGTTTTTGTTTGACGATCGCAAAAGTACAAACATCCATTCGTAGCAAGGTATATGTGTATGTATATATTTTCACTTCAAAAAATGCATACGTCATATAAGATTGAAATTCCTACTGCGTTGTGTGGCGATATCGATAATGGATGTAATGTATTGGATATATGCACCCTCTGCATCGCCCTCCCTCGCCGTACTCTTGCTACTTGTTTGTAATACTGCATTTTCTTTCCTATGGAATTCAAACAACTACCCTAACCCTACCCTGTTACGGCAAAACAACCAAAATAAATTCAGTCACCTAAACTAATAACAATATACATATTTGAATAGTACATTTATGTGTCTCACTTGTTTTGTTTTGTTCACACACAAACAATATAATCAAAATCAGTCCAAACGTTTAGATGAAAAAAAATAGTAAACTTCCTGGAACCCAATTGCAGCGCCACCTATCGGGTCCAATTGTGAATCTAAACCATCCAGGGACCCACTCAAACACAACAAAATTTCAGCAAAATCGGTTTTTTTATCTCGCGAAGGAATAGCGATTTTAATTTTTTTTTTTTAAAATCAGAGCTTAATTTTTTCGAACTTACCTTGCTGATGAAGTTTAAATTCAGAAATCAATATGTATCTATGTATTCAATTTCACTTCTAAAATCAATAACAATTTAAGTATGTATCTAACAATCGGCTTTCGTCTTTACTATGATAATATATGTATATTTCACAAACTGGCTGGACAGAAGTAAGTCACTCATACACAGTACCTATCTGTTCAAGAAAAATTGCTTTCGATGTGCGACAACAACCCCAAAGTAGAACTATGGAATCCAAACAACTACCTCAACCCTACCCTGTTACGTCATATCAGAATAAAATTCCTACTGCGTTGCGTGGCGATATGCGATAATGGATGTAATGCATTGGATATATAATGTGCACCCTCTGCATCGCCCTCCCTCTCATTGATCTTGCTACTTGTTTAATATACTGCATTTCCTTTCCTTTCCTTTGCTTCCCTCTTCCTAAAGAATCCAAACAACTAACTACCCCAACCCAACACAATTACCATACCACATATCGAATGAAATTCTGAAATGAAACCTGTTTTGTATTATACGTCTCTTCTCTTATGAAGATTATTAATATACCCCATGCCATTCTGCAGCACGCACGATTCACCCCATCCCCATCCTTCATCGGACATACAATCATAATATACATACCTACATAATATACAACTGACCATAGCACTCACTGCGACAACAAATCAACCCTTATCGAATGTGGTTGTTTGACGATCGCAAAAGTATAAACATCCATTCGTAGCAAGGTATATGTGTATTTATATATTTTCACTTAAAAAAATACATTTTGGCTAAAAACTATTCCTAAGGACGTGGCTATAAACGACATAGCCTATAGCAGTCTCACAGTCTTAAGGAACATTTAAAAAAAGTTTCATCGAAATCTGTCCAGTAGTTTTCGAGTTTTTAGCTGACAAAGAAAATGCCTACAGTTTTATTATATGTAAGGATTACCTCCTACGCAATTTTGGTTGAGTTCATTTGCTCGCTGTGAGAACTAAAAGCATTTGAACTGACCCATATTCTGATACACGAAACTGTAAAGGAATGTCAGAGAGTTTTCATGTGCATAGCGCAGATTGAATCATAAAACTATTTGACGGAATTCCAATATTTGTTATATCCATTTTTTGTATGTCATGAACATGATCCGATTTCAAGTAAATCATACTCATTCAGTTTTTTTTTAAGTCCTCCCGATTTTATTCAGAAATTCAGAAAGGGTTAAAACATTTTCGCCTGAAATGAAATTATTTTCATCTTCTAATTTGTTCATATTCATTTGCTAGTTTTTGTCAGATTTTTTTTAAATATTCGTCTGGAAAACTTGAAATTTCGTCTGAAAATCTGGAATAAATCGTCAGCATTATTTTTGTCTAAAAAAAAAAATATAATCTTGAATATTCCCTTTTACTCAAACTTATGATAATGTTTTAAAAGGTATCTATATTTTAAAATTTTTAGACGATTTTTATATTTTTCAGGCAATTAGGTACTATTTGTTTTCAGACGTTTTAAAAATTGTTTCTGATTTTCTGGTGATTTTTATTTATTTTCAGACAATTTCTTTAAATTTCAGACGTTTTTTCGATTTTAGCCGACGTTTCCAATTTTTTTTTCTGAAAAATACTATTTATTTGTATAGACGAAAAAAATGTAGCCATTCAGAAAATCGTAATTCTCTTGCGCACTCCTTCTAAATGAAAATCGAATACATCGGAAACGCGTCACATGTTAGTTTGGGCCCAAAATAGAAATAGTTTTTGACTTTTGGGAATTGCCCATTCTTTTTGTAATGATAATAATAGAATCTTTTTATTTAATAGTATGTACGACCAAAAAATGTCTGAAAAGTAAAATGATGGGTTTTCCTATCGCTGCGGTTGAATTGTTGAAGGGTCGGATGCAGCTGACGATTTCATAGGCGGTTGGCCATTAAGTGAATTTTAAAAATGCATATCTTTGGGACGGTGTAATATTTATTAATAATTTTATTTCTAACACAGGTCGCTTAGATGCATTTTTTGGGAGACACGCTTCAACATTGACCAGGCGGTTTGTCATAAGGGCATAATACCTTTGGATTTTTACTTCACTAGAAATAGAAAATACACCTTTGACAGCTACTCGTCTTGGAGCGAATTTAAAGTACCTAGTTTTTAACTCCATAACAAGAATTGATTCCCTTTTACCCCATTCTTGGAATCGTCATTGCAGGTTATTTTAATATGCCCAATTGAGTGACAACACCCGAAAAATATATTATTTTAAAACCACTAGCGGCCCCGGCGGACTTCGTCCCACCCAACTATACAACGAAACTATTGCAAGACAATGCAATTCTAACAATGCCACTTCAACTTTCATAATCCAGCAGATGACGTTTCGAATTAAATATGGCGGCATTGTACTATTAATCTAAACCAAAAAATGTACATTCCAATCTCTCTATCTTCTTGACTCATATTCGCACGATGAGTCGACACTGCTCGTGCACCAGCTGAACGTCGGCCTAAATTAGATCTTTTCGTTGGTGGCATTATGAAAAACAACTGCAATACAATGAAATCCCGAATAGAAGTGCAAAGTGCAATATGGACGCTGAAACAGCAACAAATGAAGAAACTGCGCAACTGAATCAAATGGCGCAGTCAACGTGGACAGCGCCACCACACATGAAACAAAATTGGCTTCTCCATTGATCGATAATAGATGGCGTTACGTTGCGTGTCTATCTGACAGTTCAGTTGTGATACGATACCTATGTTACATTCAAATTTGATTCTTTTTTTGTTTTTGCCAAAATAAATAAATACAAAATGAAAAAAATCGAAACAAAAACCTGTGTTATGACAGGTGTTCAAAATAAGACATCTTGAATTTTTTTTACCTTTTTTCGAATTTTTTTTTTAAAAAAAAAACCGTACTGAGAAAATACCTTTCCAACAAAGTATAAATCATCAAAATCGGTTCCGCCAATCTCGAGTTATGGGATTACATCGCTTCGGACACTTTCTTATAGATTTAACTTAGATTGTAAATGACCAAAAATTTTGTTGAACTTGTTCCCTACACCCTACCTCCAAACACTTTATTTAAGTAATGCGGCTCTGGTATGGTATATCAGTAATTTGTCGAACTGCGACCACAAAAAAAAGAAGAAAAGGTTGAAACGAGCTGTAATGCCCTTATAAAGTGTGCCAAATTCACCACATAAACTGAGGCAAAAATACTCCAAGGGTACTAAGAACTTTGGGCTATTTAAAAACAAAATATTCAAAATTCCGCCTTACCATCGATCTGGACACTCATCTACAATGACATTCCACCTGTCAGCCCTTTAGACAAAGCCATTAATTCTTGCTACAGAGGAAGCTCAATTCTAGGCCTTCGCGAGCGAAGCCGCGGGCAAAAAGCTATAATTCTTAAATTTTAATTCGAAATTAATGAAAACATGAGTAAAATTTATTTTTGGGATTTAAAGAAAGCATTCGTAGTTGGTAGGTAATCTAAGTCGGAAACTTTTTGCCTCACTTAGCGTAAAAGAAAAACGTGACCACCCCGCTATGTTGGATTTTAACGGTAGTCTAGTTTTCTAAGCCCGTCGCTTAATTTGTGCACTTAACCGTGCTAAAAGAAAACTCCAAACTTTAGTCAAAAGCATTTCAGTCGAGCTTAATAATTATACCCCTTGAAGTATATTACCATCAACAATTTGATGACTAGCTGTGAGTTCCTTTGAATCCATCAAACTTTTACAATTCGAAAACCATCAAACCGAATTGCTTTTAGTCGTCCACTCCTTAAGTTCACCCCTCCATTTGGTTTCGATAATAATTTTTAGTGCGGAGCCACTTTATGCAACGAGTTTTCATAAAATCCCCAAAACTTGGACAAATGAAGCCCGACTCCGACTTCAAGAGGGCGCAAACGCTTCCATTAAGCTCTTCATGATGGGCCATCAACAATTTTCAAATTGAATTAAAATAAAAACGAAAGTTAAGCATACACACATACCCCACAGAAAGCGATGCACTCAACTCACAGGATCTTTAGCATCTAAAAATAAAAACACCAACATCAAAAGGAGGACCATTTCGACTGCTTTACATCAAAAGCACTCGCTTTTGCATCTAGAAGTTTTTGGCAGTAACTGAGTTGGGCTGAGTCCTCTGCTGCCCACCCTCATTTGGCGTCATCTTAAGCGTTTCGTTTTTTTTTTTTAATTAAAACAATTAAAACTCATTTTGAGCGGAATAAAGTTGAAATAGCTGGGCAAATGAAAGTTTTCGTTCGTTCGTTTAATTAAAAGTTAAATGAAGGCAATTTAAATTAAACTTGACCATTTCTTTTATGAGGTAGCACCACTCTATCGCTCGCTTTTATTATCACCCACCTCAATTTTAGCCTCACTTAGGACTTAGGAGATTCATGACAGGTTTGGAGCCATTGGTTAGTCCTCCATCAGTATGAATTTTGTGAATGGAATCAGTTTCGAGTTGACAGATTGATTTGTGCGTTTCGGTGTTGTACGACTGTAAGAGTCAAAATATTGGAAAAGAAATTAAGTCCATTTGTGGAGAATTCATTACCGGTTGGGAGGGTGTGGGCGGATTACAGATGATCCATTAAATTGCCTCATTCCTTTCACAAACAGTGCAATTATTTTAAGGAATTGCCTGCCAGTGCCACCACGCGGAAGGAGGATGTGGAAATGAAACAATTATTGCCAATCGATTAACAACAATCGAGGAACCATCAACTGTCAGTCTGTTCGATGTGGGGAAGAGCGACGCAGGCGGGAAATTTATATTGGATCCGTTGTATACGCTGTTGTAATAAATGAAAATCAATTTACCACAAAATCCTTTAGGAAATTAAATCGTACACACATCAAGGATGTCCGCGTATCAATATCCGGCCATTGGACGGACAGTGATGTAAATGTTTATTAATCATTTTCTGATATGGAAATTTGTTGTCTTTGTCTCATTTTTTTTAATCCCTCTCATTCAGAGTTGTTAAAGTTAATGGCTGCGCGGTTTAATTTTGTAACATTAAAATAGTATATTGTTGGTCAGAGAAATAGCGCATAATAGTATAACTTGGGGCTGGCAATGCGATTATTTCAATAATTATAATGTTGTAATCATACGAAAATTAAGAAGAACAACAAGGCCGCAGGCTCTGATGGACTACCAGCGGAGCTCTTTAAATCCGGTGGTGATGTTTTGGTAATGAGCATGCACCGAATCATCAACCAAGTATGGGTGGAAGAAAACATGCCCGATGACTGGACTATCAGCTCCATATGCCCCATCTACAAAAAAGGCGATCCTATGTCTTGCAAGAACTATCGAGGCATATCTTTGCTAAATCCTATCCAACGTACCTACTGTGTGAACGTCTAAAACCGTTCTGTAGCAAACTAATCGGCACGTACCAGTGTGGCTTCCGGCCCGGCAGATCGACTATAGACCAAATGTTCACACTGAGGCAAATACTGGAAAAGACCAACGAATTTCAAGTCGAAACTCACCACCTATTCATCGACTTCAAAGCCGCGTATGATAGCATACATCGTCAGGAGCTCTATATGGCGATGGCCGAATTCGGAATCCCGGCAAAACTGATTCAGCTGTGTCGCGTGACGCTGGAAAACACGCGCTGTAACGTGCAGTTTGGAAGCAGCTCTTCCGAACTATTTCAAACATACACCGGATTTCGGCAAGGAGACGCTCTATGATGCAACTTCTTCAATCTAGTACTGGAGCAGATAGTGCGGTGTCAACACGGAAGTCACTATCTTCAACAGGTCCGTCCAGCTGCTTGGCTATGCGGACGATATTGACATCATCGGTCGCTCCCAGCGTGCCGTGATAGAAGCGTTCACGGCAATTGAAGAACAGGCGAAATCCGTTGGGCTTGAAGTAAATGATGACAAGACTAAGTACATGCTATCAACAAACAAGCATCTGTCCACCGCCTAGGACAAAACGTCACTATTGATAGCAACAATTTCGATGTGGTTAAGGAGTTCACCTACCATGGAGTAAACGTAAACTCCACGAATGACACCCTAGTGGAGATCCAGCGAAGAATTACCCTAGGAAACCGTTGCTACTTCGGTTTGGCAAAACAATTGGGTTCAAAACTCCTAACTCGAAGGACGAAATGTGTGCTCTACAAAACCCTTATCCTGACAGTTTTGCTTTATGGCGCCGAGTGCTGGACGATAAGCAAGAAGAGAGAGCTGATACTGGGCTCCTTCGAAAGAAATATACTTCGGCGGATTTTTGGTCCTGTGTGCGAGGAGGGCGAATGGAGGAGAAAGCCAAAACACGTCGACTATATTGGCTCGGCCACATCGAGCGAATGGACAATAATGCTCCAGCAAAGAAGATCTTCCTATATCCCAGCCCCCATGTTCGAGAAGACAAGGAAGACCGAACTTCCGTTTCAAAGACCAAGCCATCGCGGATGCCAGAGCGCTTGGTCTGGACAATTGGAAGCAGCGCGTCCGGGATCGTAGAGGATGGAAGGCTGCAGTGTCTCAGGCAGAGACTCTTCACGGGTAGGAAGCCCGATAAGTAAGTAAGTAATCATACGAAAATGTTGAATGGTCTTTTGTTGGCGCCGTCGAATTTCAGAAGGTAGTGGATTTTCTTGTGCAAGATATGGTTTGTTACTACCAGATATAAAGACGTCGCAGGTTTAGTGAATGGGCCGAAAACATGATTCAGCTTGATCCTCATTTTCAATTTATTGCGGGAAATATTTGCTGAGCGCCTCCACGATCCTGTGATCTCCCATCTTTAGATTACTGTGTTTGGGGGTATATGTGAAGTCACTATAGTCTATTCCGATAAACCTGAGACGTTGGACGATTTGAAAATTAATATTCGCTGTGTTATTGCTGACATGCGGCCCAGTTGCTTGTTAAGGTTGTCGAAAATTGGACTTCAGGATTCATATTGAATTTGTATAGAGCCAAGGTAGGCATGACGCAGACATAAACATAGCCATATAGTGATAGATGATTTGATTGCTGAACTAAGAAACGATAGGTACATCAATGCTGTAAAAGTTACAGCACCAAATTTTTTTGAAGACTAAAACGGCGATGCAGCAGCTGCCTGGGGCTTCCAAAATAGTGAAAACTAAGTTAGACTTTCTTAATCTACTCTTTTGGCCTGTTCAGACTATCAGTGTTTCACCACTTTTTCGTGCGGGACATTGTCGATGCTGCCATTTTGTTTTCAATCTTATTGTCTATCGGCGGAGTAAGATTATAGTTGCTGTTAGCTTAAATGCAAAAATAAGGGCTCTAACGACGACCTTTGGTGACTTGGTTAACTAAGTACAACGCCGTACTATTTCACTCAAGCATGGCAATTTCTTTAAATTTTATAAGAGAAGAAAATTAAAATATTCAAGGCGAAAGTTTTAACCGAACGTAAAATAATACGTCGCATTAGGTTAGGGTCCACAACAAAAGGACAAGGAGAAAAATAGGAATCCGAAAATCAAGTTAACCGTCGGTTTCAAATGCTATACCCTCTAAGTATTTAATTTTGTCTGCCTTTTTATATAAACAGTCCCTTTTGCGCAGTCAACTCGTGTATAATTACTGAATTAATTTTAATGACGTTTGAGCAATTTTCATTACAATACTCTGAAGCAATGTTGTTAACACCGCACTGGACAAAAGGAAAAAAAACGAGACTTCACCTTTTTTTTTGCCCACCTAGATATTGCGTTTCCTTTTCTTCCTTTTTTTTTTTTTTTGATTTACAAAGTTATTCAGCTAAACGATGTGTTGTTGAATGAGAATAAAAACGACTTGAGGAGGATGTTTAAGTCATTCAGAATTGTCCTTTCTTTGTACAGGTAACACTCCCCTTAAAAGGACTGATTCAAGTCGAAATTTAAATTCCCAAAGGGCTGCGATATAACACAAGGCTCATTAAAGGTGATAATTACAAGAAATGTTGTGAAAATTGCAAAGAATTGTTGAAAAGCATTTTGTTTGCTGTCAAGATTTTGTAAGCATCGTTTTCTTAGTCCTTGGGAAACAGAATTCAATTTTGTTTTATGTATTTTAAAGCAACTACTTTAAGTTGTTCTTTTTTTTGAGGACAAACAATAAATCGTTACACGCTCAGTTTTGCATCTTAATTACACCAATAATTTTTCTCATCCTTGGGCAAAACAAAAGACAAGTCGCTGGGGGTTTTACTTTTAAGGAAAGTGCTGCCTAATCCAGACAGTTTTCGCCAAATTAAATTCAAGCGAAACATTATTTACCAAGACCTTCTCCCTCTCTCAATCGCCGCATAATGGATGGCAAATAATTTTCAATATAAATTTGAAAATCCTTTCGCTTTAGAAAGTGTTTGATAAAATGACATTTGGTTGTTGTGGGTGGGATATCCTCGCCGTCGCGTCGTAGGTCGGTTTATCAACTGTTCACCACCACGTTCGAAGGGTTTTTTTATTTACAAAAGAAGAAAAAAACTAACAGCTCGTCTAATAGCCATTTAAATGGGTTGTAAAATATTAGATAAGCTAAAAACAGTTTAATGTTTTGGAAATAATCGGCTATTACTCTTGTCGCAGTTATTTTTGCACTCACCGCCCACCCTCTCGCCGTAAACTCATTTTTGTCTGTGAGGGATGGTTAATTAGGTTGCTTGTCAGTTTTTTTTCCTTCCCCCTTCTCTGTTTTAAAAGGACAAAGTTTCGCTATACAATGCATAATAATAATCATTCTGCGTGTTTGTTATTATTTCGGTGCAAAAAAATTAAAACTGTACAAAAAATAAGTAAAAATGAAAGAATAGCAAGGACACTCGTGTGCGCTGTTACATAGAGGGGACAATGGTTGAAACGTAGGGTGGATATGGATAGAGGGCTTATTTCTCGTGGCAATAAAATCATTTTTATGTGGTCTGACAATATTACGACTGCAATAAAGTCAACTGCAGATGGTTTATGACACCGTGTTAGACAAATGGTGGAGCATTTTACGTTTTTAGTAATTTTGAAGTTAATTTTTGGGGTATTTTGAGTTTGAGTGCGCCCCGCTATCACTGTTTATTGCTCTCAACATAGAAATGTCATCTTGTTTAATTGCAATGATTTTATTGATGGAGCGACAGCAGTAAGTAGGAACAATGTCAGAACGTCGGTCCTCGTCATCTCTGTGGCTCATTATACACGGGGTGATGAATATGTGTAATGCGAATGGTTTTATTGTTGCGAACATAATTATATTGAAGTTGTAGAAGTGGGAAATTCGTGTATGCTGTAAGATTAATGACGACATATATGTATATTGAGCGGAAGCCTAATACTTTTTTCATAAACAAGCTCTTAACTTATAAAATCCTATAAAATTTATTCGTTCGACATAAGTCCTATTTAAATATTGCTTTGAAAGAGTAAAAAAATGCGAGCCCACCCAAGTAGCAGTTTGACTTCGATAAGGAGCTATCGAGGCTATTTCCCCTCCCGCAATATTGACCGCAAAAGGCCTCATAGAAGGACATTTGGCGCACTTTAACGAAGCTATTTGCTTAAATAAGACTTTCTGTTGGAAGTACAGCGGAAACAATTACTATCTTAAACAGCTTGGATACACCTTACAGACGATACAATTTCTGCTTCTGATAGGCCTTACAGATGAAACAATTAACATCCGCGGTGGGCTATTGCTTAAACGTTAGTTCCGGTAAGAGGCTGCTGTAAGGCCTTACCGCAATTGTTATAAAAGCCTTATGGAAGTTCAAAAATTTAAATAGAAAAATATATTTTTTTTTATTGATTTTCTTTAAATTTTCCAGTTTTTTTTTTATTTTTTTTTGTCTAATTTATTAATTATTAATCAATGACTTTTCATACTTTAGATACAGTTTTATTTTACATACTCACATGGGTTTCACTGAGAATCCCTCTGTGCTACGGCAGTGGACGTCGCTCCTCAATCTACTGGTGCTGATACGGAGGGAACAATTAGGGGTGACAACGATCCCGGAAGATCCATACATTTTGATAGCAGCATAAGTCGTGGCGAAGTTGAAGATATCGGGCTATCTAGTGAGTCTGCGACTGCTGTTTAGCTAAAAATACCAGATATGTACTGCATTTCAAACGGAGAAGTAAAAAGAGTAGGAAACGTTTCATTTAGAAATAACCAGTTTATTTTATTTATGCATTGTAAACAAAAATTAATATAAGTAAAAATGAATTTATGGTATGCAATAAAGGAATTAAAACCTGCAATTGTCATATAAAGGCAAACGAACGACTTTACATTTCACATCAGTCAGCTTAAATACACTTATTTCTTTTTTATTCAAGTGAATATAGTGATAGGCTCGGCACAA
The DNA here is from genome assembly GCA_949372485.1 of Cheilosia soror. NCBI lineage: Eukaryota > Metazoa > Arthropoda > Insecta > Diptera > Syrphidae > Cheilosia > Cheilosia soror. The sequence continues at coordinate 136,898,891 of OX443561.1, read as the reverse complement.
TTCTTCCGGTCACAAGCCCTGAAGATACTTCTCGACAGAGCTTCGAATTGGAAACTTTATCGAAACAAATGCCTTCTCATCCCACACACCCACCTCCAATTTTCGGAAATCGAATTTTTATCGCAACTAAATCCCTTATCCCTCTATAAAGCCTGTGGATTTGCATTCGAAAGGTCTTAGAAAAGTTATTATGGAAACAATTACCTGAAAATTTCTCGACTTCGCCTAACAAATACTACACAAGCTCTAAAAAAGTAGTTGCCTACCGAATTAAAAAATTTGAGCCTTAATAATAAATAAATAAATAGGCGGCGCAACAGGCGGTAGACGCCTTAGGCCTAGCTTCTGCAACCATTCGTTTGTGTGAGTTTCTATTTTTGGAACGAATGGAAGGGACCTACAATTTTAAGCCAAGTCCGAATGGCTGAATTGAGAAGCTTTTTCAGGACAGTCATAATCTCGGATGTTTATCAGACGTTCGCGAGAGGTTGCGCAGTAGAAAAAACCTTAAGATGTAATTTGTGTTTTTCCGCGGATCGAACCTTTGGATCCCTTGCACAGTAGTCCAGCACACTAACCACTGCGCTTGGCGGTGGCCATGGTGTAGTAGTTAGAGTCATTGCTTGTGACCCGAGCGGCGTTGGTTCGAGCCCCTGCGCGGGACAGGAATACTCTGCCACCGACCATAAAGAGAAACGAATAATATCAGAGTTTCTCCACCACTACACCAAAAAAGGGGTTTCTGTTTGGTAGCTTGGTAGTACAATGGACCGAAATTCGTCTGAGTGCTCCAGGATTTGGAATCCCCCTTAATAAAAAAAACCACTGCGCTACTGCGCTCACAAATTTGAACCTTACCGAAGTAAAATTTTTACTTGGGCTGTTTCCTAGTGGTTAATGTGCTATAGACTGCTGATTCCATCATCAATCAGCGATTCAAGAGCATTATAGGTTGGGCCGTTTGGGGATACATAAATAAAAAAACCATGCTTCGTCTCAGAACGTTAACAATAAAGAGTTCTTATCTTATAACAAGTTATTACAGAAGAGTCTCTCATGATATTTTTAAGATTTCATATTTTTAATTTTCTCATTTCAATTATAGTTTCAAATCTTGTAAAACCGAACCATCTATATAAAATTATATAAACCAGTTACTGCATGTGTTATGCGAGGTATGAAGTGACACCTTTTAAATACACGTATATATTTTTTATTTTTCTAGGAGTCTGATACAGCCTCCTATAGCCTCGGATATCTAGTATCTCTTCATAAATTTGTGCCCACATAATTTATATCACTCCTACTCAATGTCAATCATCAATAAACTGTTATTACTTTCACCACTTCATCCTCTCAATTAATCTAATACAAACAAATAAACAGTCTCAGTCATAATTTCAGCATCCTACACCTAGAAGATATGTACTCTTTCATTATAAATGAAAAGGGGAGAAGAACAAAAGAAAATAAAAATTAATGACCTCATTTATCCCTTTGCCGAAGGAATTGTTTACGCAAACACTAATTAAGAAGTCCGAAGCGAACTCCACTTTGGCTGCTTTTCTCCACCTCAGTATTATCTTTTTCTCTTCACAATGAATATTAATTACTAACTACTTCAACTCGTTCCGTCGTTCGTCCTTAGTGCGTCCCACTCCGAAGACCGAAAATCATTTAATTCCATCGGAATAAGCAAATTGCCTTACTAATCATTTCTCACACAATAACATCTCAACTAGAATGCCATTCGCCAAATCATTACTTTCCCCTTTCAATGTTTGCTGCATGCCAGCCAGACTATGGTAGCACAATCCCACCAAAGCCCAAAGGATTTACTTGAGAGAGCCCTGCACGTTCCACCCACCACCATGAGCCAAAGCGAGTATATGTCGTTTTTCGGTCTATTGATCTCGGCTGGTACACCGAAAGGATACAACAAATCATTCATTTGTCCGCTCACTCGTTCATTAAGATATCCTTCTTGCTGAACATAAGACGGTCTTTCGTACCGAATTTAATTTGCCACACAGCCGTCGCTGTCCCATGAAACACTATCAAATTGGTCTCTTGTGATCCCAGTGGTACTACTCCACAAGTCACTCCTGCGAATAATGATAATAAATCAGAGTGGCGTGTCCTGTTTATGTAAAGCTGTGGTTTGTCGTCCTTATGCCCTAATGCATCCCTAATTAATATAAGTCATTTAATTTTGAGCATGTCCTTAACCTATGATGGCATCCCCTTGTTAATTATTAACTTAACAATCCTTAAGGATGAGGATCCCAGAATCATAGTACTACTAACGTATCGCTTTGATACGTGGAGAGGTCACTGAATGTTGCACAGGACTGAGGGCATACATTGTATCACTATAATATTGCTGTATCTGTATCTGAGTCGGTGAGTGTCACTTCAACTGCAGGTGTCCTGTCCATATGATTTTCAGTCCCTTCCGTTGGATATATACTCTCAATAAGGCAACCCCTCTGGGGCAAGGAACACATCACCTTTGGAAATTAACCATACGAATAGGATCATAACTACGGCATACCGTTTGTGTCAGCCATAGTATCCGTTTCGCCTGTCTACACACATGTGTTCAGTGTACTGCCGTTGAAGCTGGTCGTATTCCAGGAGCTCCTTCTGGACACATTTTAGACTTTACATTTATTTGCAATTGCAAATTGTGTGTTCCTGGTCACTGATCAGGAGCAGTAGTGTCTGTCATGGATATCTATAGTCCTGATTCACTTTTGGTATAGAGAAAATTGCCTTTTGCTTGTCTTGTTCCATCACTCTCTCGGTGTTCACGATGTTCGAGCTTGTTCACATTCACATTTGTTTTTTTGCTCTTTCTATGGGTGTCTTGTTTTAGAAAAGGAAGAGAAATCCAGTTCCTTGACTCACAACCATATCAAATGTTGTTTGGCTTTGTATGCATGTTGGTTTGGGAAACATCCTTTCATTTGGCATATTTCTCTTACTCACGGAACAATTCGCAGACTGAAGAAGGCGGTCGGTAATAGAGGGTTCCTTGGTCCTTGATGAATGGAAAACCAAATCATCTAGCAAAATGTCAAATGAAATCCCAAATTCCCAGAAATATTAATGCCCGAATGATCCTGCAATTTCATTGAATCCATCCAAAACTGAGTCGAATGGGTTGGGGTGGGCTCGTCTAGGTCCGGTGTTGACTCAGTCAGCGCCTCATGCCTGATGCCGGGCTACTTTGTTTGGCAGGGTATGGGGTTCCTCCTCGTCCTCGACTTCAGCCTTAGTCTTAGTTTGTTTGTGATGCACTGAAAGTGTTGATATTTGGTTGGTTGATTTAGGTTTTTGAATGCCATAACATGACATGCCTGACGTTCATTACGAATTCATTATGTGTACATTTGTGACCGTGTTTTGGGGAATGGGAACGAGCGTAGATATATGTATAATATTCCCCATCTGGGGTAGAGATTAAGAAGAAGTTTATTTGATTGGTTTTTATTTTATTTTTGCTGGGTGAGGGTTGTGAGAGTTGTGAGAGTCTACTCCTATTTCAATGACAGAGCAATGGACAGCTGAATGAATTTGAGAAAATTTAAAATGTATCTGACGTTGGATTTAGTATAAAATAGATCTCTATTAAGGGGATTTGTCTTCAGAAGAGGATTTCAATGAGAAAAGCAATGGGATTCGGAAATGGAAATACTGTCGTAATGTATGCCCAGGCCCACTGATGGAAATGGTAGGAAAGGTATCTGTCATTTTTGAATGGATTTCTACTAAGTGGAGAGTGTTGCATTTGCTAAAAGCCTTCCCTTTTAATTGCGCAATGAATTTGCACACACAACTCCATACAATGTCCTTGAATTGAAGAATATGCTTATAGGAATATACGAAATATGCAATATTTTAAAGTACCGTTGGTTACTAGTTATTACATTATGACTATTTATTAGTTTTGGTATAGCTAATAAATACCACCAGTCGGTTGCGATGTCACAGTTTTTCATCCTTCCTCAGCCGAGCCCATCCACCGCACTTCCCAGATGGCGGTGATGTCTGCATTGTAGCAGTCTATGATCACCGCTAATTGTTCGGCTGCACGAGGTCTATTCAGGGTGCGAGCATTCTACGTGCAAATCCGAAAGTCAGTGCCCCTTTTCTCGTTTTGCAGGGTCGTCAACAGTAAATCCATCCTAGGACCCCGCTGGAGTCGGATACTCAATTTTCAGTAACTCACTTTGGGGATATGAGTGCTGCCCACAAACCAGAGAGAATAGACCACCAGCTTCGGCCAAAAATGAGAGTTTCATAGAGCCAGTTTTGAAATAAGTAGCTCCGCCTCTTTTTCTATCTGTGAATACGTGTGAATAAGCAAAAAAATATGAAATAAGACAATTGAATCCCAGATGGCTTTGAAATAATTCAAATAATTTGAATAATTGACCTCTATTGGGACGTGTTCAGCAAATGGTGTGTATGCTGTGGTGAATTAATTACCAACTTATATTTCATTAAAAAGCATAATATGTAATATACTATTTGGGTGATTAAAAATATAATAATATGATTCCTATGACATTATTATACAAAAAAATATCATTTTAAGCTGCAGAACTAAATTGCAAGCACGATGTAATTAGCTAAACGCGATTCTTTGCAATTTTGTTGACATACATTTTGAGCTCTTTCTTCTTATATTTTAAAGAAAATTTATTTATTTTCGAATATATAGAATAATTATGAATGGATTTTGAATTAGGTAGGTATTATAAAGAATTGGTTGTTCAAAAATTAAATAGGTAGATACATTTGTCACTTTAAACATTGAATGCTTGTCATTTTTATACAAAACCTGATAGAAAACGTGTTTCAAAACAGAATAGGCGCTACGGAATGCGTAACGTAGCGTATACACGCCACCCTCAAATTTAAATAAAAAACTGTCATTTTTGATTGTTTCCATAAAAAAATGTCGTTTCCATAGTAACGCATAAACTAAAGCGAAAAGTGAGCTTTCAAAGTACATTATGTATGTACATTGTACTTAATATTTTAATTTAAAATACGTACTTATCTTAATTTTGCTGTCCACTTTCTGTTCTTTAAATGCTTCATGGTTTTGCTTTTTATGTAGGTATTCTTTTGTTTTTCACAATGAAATTATAATATAATAATAATTAATAAAAAACTTTAAATAACATTTGTGTGTTTTTACTATTTTGATTCTAGTTTTGACATTCTGTTAGTATCCATTATTCTGTTATATTTCATTAACGAATTTTGAGTCATATTTTGTACAAATATTGGAAAGTAGTGGAAAATTAACGAATTAGCTAATACAAAAATATATAGGTACAGCAAGTTTTAAAAATTTGAATTGTATTAATAAATATTTCCTGAAATTCTCATATTTATGTATAAGTTAATAAATTCTTATTTACACCTGATACAGATTGCTCGTGATAAAAGCCGATATGATACGATTTAGTCTTCTGTAGTTCTGTGTGTCCAAAACGTATTTCTTTTTTAGAACGTAAAATTTGCTCAAATTCCGATGACCAACTAATTTATTTGTTTAAAATCAATTCGTCACATTTTCTTTAGTAGATGAAATAAAACAATAAACATAATTAAGCCTGAGTCCTGACAAAACAAATTTTTTCTACCTATCCTTTTTTTAATTATTTATTCCAAAACTCAGTAGGTACACTTTAATAAAATAAACAATTAAAGAAAATAAATAAATTTTCGTTAAAACATATAGACAAAGGCCTAAATTCATATCAGCAAAACTAAACGAATCGTGTTTGATGATTTTTCCCTGATGTGTGTCATGCATTTTAGTTTTGCAGCTTAAACTAATATTTTTTCGTAATAATGTCAAAGGAATTCACATTATTGCAGTAACTACCCATTTATATTTACATGCTTTTTAATGAAATATAAGTTGGTAATAATTTCCCCACACCGAACACACAATTTGCTTAACACGTCCCGATAACGGCCAATTTATTTGAATTATTTGAATTTTTTCAAAGTTACCACAGAATAACTGTAAATGTTACTATGTGCCAGTGTATGCGTGACCAAATTCACCCTCCGTTTACTTTAACATTGCACGCATACTTAACCACGCAGTAACTTTTTGAAACTGGCTCTATGAAACTCTCATTTTTGGCCGAAGCTGGTGGTCTATTCTCTCTGGTTTGTGGTGCTGCCGTCAGAGTAGCTCACGCAAGGTATCTGCCATCTCGACTTTTGACAACACCGTTGATTCAATCTTGATGGATTCGTCCGCTGTATGTCATCTTTGTGAGGCCTCATGTAAGACTTCTGAGACTCGTTCAGTCAGTCATTCCGACAGAGCATTATGGTGTTCCTTTTTCTTTGTGTTCAACACTCGCGCTTGTAAGTTCAGCAAGTCAAGCCCGAATGGGCGATACCAGTAAGAGTTTCGTAAGACAAAAATCGGTGCGGGTAAAACGGGTCTAACTAGCAGACGAAATATATCAAGTGGACACGGTTATGAGAGTACTCTCATGGAATCTACTCTCAAAATGTTAACGCAGAACTCGCGGTCGCGAGATTAAAATCTCGAGATTATTACTCTCAAATGGTGGCTTTCCATTAGAATAACTCTCGAGACAGGCACCTTAAAACCTTTCGCGAGCAACCTGATCGGCGCATATCAGTGCGGTTTTAGGCCAGGAAAGTCTCCTATCGACCAAATTTTCACACTCCGACAGATCTTTAAAAAAAAGCAAGGAATTTCAGATCGAAACACACGACCTTTTTATCGACTTTAAAGTCGCCTATGATAGAGTATACAGGGGCGAGCTATACAAAGCCAAGTCAGATTTCGACATTCCTGCCAAACTCGTTCGCCTGTGCAGGATGGCGATGGAAAAATCTCGCTGCTTCGCCAAAATCGGCAAAAACATCACCGAGCCCCCTTTGATGTCAAAAAAAGTTGGAGACAAGGCGATGCGCTATCGTGTAACTTTTTGAACATCATCCTTGAAGCAATTGTACGATACTCACAAGCCAACATCATAGGTACACATTTTTAGAAGTCTGTTCAACTGCTTGCAAATGCTGACGATATTGACATTATCGGAAGATCGCAGCGAGCTGTTAGTGCCGAATTTGCAAGTATTGGAACGGAGGCGGCGAAGATGGGTATGGTTGTAAATGAGGACAAACCGAAGCATTGTGCTATCAACGAGAAAGGAGTCTCAGCATCGACGACTCGTACAAAACGTCACGATGGACAGGTACTATACTTTGAAGTAGTTAAGGACTTTGTCTACCTGGGGCTCCAGTATCACCCCGCAAAATGACATCAACGCAGAGATCAAACGAAGAATCACTCTTACCAATCACTGTTCCTTCGGCTCGGGCTAAGAATGTATCTAAGAGGTAAGGCCCTCTCTCATAGAACCAATCAAATATTAAATAAGACCCTAATCGTCTCGGTCCTGCTGTAAGGTGCAGAAGCATGGACTCTATCGAAATCCGATGAAAACCTCCTGGTATGTTTTAAGAGAAGGATTCTTCGGACGATATTCGGTCCAGTTTGTATCGAAGAATTGTGGGATGAGAAGATTTAACGACGAGCTTTATGGGCTATACAGCGACGTTGACCTGGTCAAAAAGCTGAAACGGCTGAGATGGCTGGGGCACATGGCGCGTATGGACAGCAACAGGTAGTGGCCTCCACCGAGAACAAAGTAATAATTAGTACGTTTAACACTAATAACAAATCACCGCATAGACACGACCGGGCGGGTCCCCCTGTGTTCACCTGGATACAAAGGTTTGGATGAAAATGAACTCAAGACAACAAACTTCCCAGCGTCGTTTGCATCCTTCTGCAAGTACAATGTTCGCCAATTACCTTTATGATTGATATTCAATTTCTTAGTGATTGTAATTTATATGCATTGCAATGCAAAAAACAGATCAATAATTACTGTAAGTGGAAGTATCCTTCCTTTATCCATTCTCGAAGAGTACAACGCCAATCAATCTCGTATATTCTCATAATATGTACAATTTATTTCGACTTTACCCACATGTACAATGCACTGTACATACTTCGGATTGAAAATGCATTCCTTAATTATTCACAAGTATTTTTTTTTATTCTTTTTGAAGTGTTCGCTCAATCGTTGTTCTGGCTTCAAATAGCCAACTGCCAGTGCCATGTGTTCCTCGAATGGCAACTTTGCATGAAATGAAAGACAAAACGGGTCAATAAATAATTTCAAATTGGCAATATTACACTCGCACTCACAAAAGGTCCATGCCATATCCATTCCATGGTACGTATGAAAGAGCCGACACGAGAGAACTTAGCAGAGAAATATTTTATTTCGCTCCATTTGCATATGTTCCATAATTGATGGCAGTCTCGATTATTTGTTTCTCTTCGCGTCATTCTGTTCGTATTTGTTTATTTTTATTGGAACTTTATTAAGTTGTATCCTTTGTTTGCTCTGATTGCTGGCTTAAAGGATTCAACATTTAGCTCCCGGATACAAAGAATTTTTTTTTTTTGCTCGCAACTATAAAATTCTTTAAACGAAAGCGGATATAGTGGATCAACAAGTCACTTGGTGACAAGCGGCCGCAGCAAATAGCCCCAAGTCGGTTGTTTACTTTGGCAAACAAAGGGTAGATACAAAAAGCAACAAACCAACGAACATATTACTACGTTGAGGGCGGAGGGGAGCGGGGCTTGGGGTGTATCCTTTCAATTGGGATCTGTGCCCGGGTATGGGCCACAATGGAAACAGTAATGTTAGTGCAAAGCGTTAAGAGAACTCCCCAAACAATTGAAGTCGTCTTTCTTTTCTAACGGACAAAAGAGAACGGACGACACGACGCCATAAGGAGAGCACTCACAAAAAAAAACATACAAAAAGGCAAAAAAAAAGATCAGCAGGAGACAAAGGAACATTATTAAATCTCTCAATGGTCCTTTTAAAATCTGACTGCTTCCATCTGCCACGCCTCCCACAAAAGCCCCAGCGCGCCAGAAAACACCTATAAAAAGAAACTACTGCAGTTTGTGGCTTGGAGTTGCTTTTGTTCACACACTGGGTGGATGTGAACAATGTCCGCATAAGATATGGATGTGGTGCTTGCAGGGTACACTACTGGATTGTGTTTCACTGGGATGTTATAGCGCATAGCCAGTTATGGGCGACTCATGAAAAAGTCCTCTTAACTTGAATTTTCTGGTGTGAAAATTACCGGACTGGATAATGTTTTAAGTGGAGCTTACATTTTACAGATCTATTATAAATCATTGCTTTTAATAAATATGTGGGATTTACTATATACCTGAATTTGGAAGTTTCTTAGTTTTTGTCAAACTTTGGTCAGTTTTATATTACTGACCACAAAACAAAAACACGTTGTTCAACCTTTTTTTGTGTACTTGTTAACCTGATGTTGGGATTTCGCTACTTATGCTACTTGTCACAAAGATCTGTAGGGAAATTATAATTTTATTGCGTTGAACTATATCAAGGTTTAAAAAGGCTCGACTTGTTGTTTTTTTTATCCGCATTCATTTAATTTTTTCTAACACATTTCGTGGTGACTACTGAACACGAAAATACATTTCTGGCAGCGGTGCGTTGGTTTCTATTGGAATGCACCAAAGCACACCAAAGCAGCTCAATATCGTATTTACGAAAAATTTTGCTGATTGTGGCAATAATAATTATCGCTAGCGATACACAGCGCATATTGAAAAGCAACAAGCTTCGTAGTAGCAATATTTGTGATTACTACGTTCTACAAAGTTTTGGAAAATATGTCGGACGATCCTGTTTTCAACACAAAATTCCTTGAAGTTGTAGAAAAATATTCCTGATAGGTAGAAATTTCAGAAATTTTAGCTTCAATGTGAGAATAGGTTAAAACAAAATTGCGTATTGCTTATTGATAGTTAATAGTTGCTTAGTTGCTTAGTTGCTTAGTTGCTTACTGCTTGTTTCCTCAGTCTGAGAGCCGCCTTACTCTACGTTTACGGGCTTTCCTCATAGCAAAGTCCTTAATGACATCATCATACGACAGGAGTCGTGCTATGTCAGCTTCAATCGACAACATTGCTAGGCCAGATAACCTTTTCTGACTCATTGTTGAGCGCAAGTATGCCTTTATCAGTTTGAGTTTACTGAATAAACTTTCTCAAGAAGCTACAGTCACTGGCATCGTTAAAAAATGCTAATAGCTACTAATACGCTTGGAAACATTTCATTTAAGTCCAGCTGTACTATCCTCTTAAGAGACTTAAGTAGTTAACCAGAGAAATCGATAACCAGCCGATTTTGGTGGGTTAACGGCATTTAACCAAGGAAATTCTGGAATTTTGTTTGTTAAAGCTTTGACATAGCAATCAAAAACAAAACAATGTTCTTTGAAAAATAAAAATTAATCTAATAAATAATAAACGCAAAATAGTGTGTGGCTTCGTATCTGCTATGTCGACGCATTTTCAACAACTGGCAGATGAATACAATGCAAGACAGTTGTTTAAACTCTTTTCAAACTTGTTTTTTCCCTATTTAGTAAAATGAGCAATTTTTGTTTTATATATGTAAATGCTCGCACATATTATTCGTTCATTCTTATGTGAATATTCTTTTACATCGCCAATTTTAATTGATATGAACAGTTTGAACAATTTAAGCTGGTTTATTGGGTATTGTGTGCCTGATTGTGACTGCGTAGTGTGTAGGTACCTATACCTATAGTCATGAGAGGTAGGAAAACACCTTTTTCGATGTAATTTCGGTTTATCGACTGACGCGAAATGGATATTGCATTTTAAATCAAAAAAAATTTAAATGTCATAAATACATGACGTCTGCGACCTTTTTATGGGTATAATATATTTTTATTAGTAAACTTATCTTATTTGGGTTTGTAATGTTGCGAGACTTACGAGTGTCAGAGTTTAAAGATCTTTCAACGCGAATTACCTAAAAGTTTGTCCTGGTCATTTTTGCGCTCTCCTGGGCCTACGCCCTGTGCCTGGGCACCGCTGGCACTGCTCCAAATACCTTCAACCTAAACTGGATGAAAAATGACAAAGAATTTTTCTCTAAATTTCATGCTTCTAAAGCTAGTATCAGACGATATGTTAAATCAGCAAACGTTTGCTGAAAATTGTGTTCCAATCACAACAAATCGTGCATACTTGATGACAGAAATTTTATTTTTACACTATATGCTGTGATTGGAACACAATTTTTAGCAAAGGTTTGCTGATTCAACAAATCGTCTGATACTAGCTTAAGTCATATAGCAGGACTGTGATGATGAGGGTCTGATATATACATATACTTTTCTAGTGTTTTTTGACAAGGCCTTACTTTAGTCAATTATTACATTTTAGTACAAAAAAAAAAAAAAAAATAATTATTGACAAGCTTAATTTCTGATGTGATGTCATCTCAGTGTTTATAGCGGAGCCACGGTAATAAAGGCATTAACTACCAAGTTATAGCTGTGTATTTTGACATTCCGCTTGATTCGTCAGTAATGCATATCCTTTCTTGTTGAAAGTTTATTCAACCCCATTTTTGCTGCTTCTGTCCAATATTTGCAGACGCGCCAGTGGCAACTTGCTGACTTCCCCCAATGATGTTAATGTTGATCTCTGGTGTTGGCTTGTGACTGTGGGTTTTCTAAAAATATTTCATGTATAATGTCGAAGAAGTTACTTGACAGCACAGGACAAAAGTTTCTGTGAAATTGTTTCCGAGCAAGTTTTCTCCATTGTCGTCATTTTGAACATTCTGATTAGTTTAGCAGCGTTTCCAAATAAACTAAACAAGGCTCTATAAAACTCGTCGTAGGTACCTACTGGTAGGGGCAAATCAGTTAATTGAGAAATAATTTTAGTCATTCACAGAGTACGGCAGATACGAGCTTGGTGCTCAGAACTACTGAAATAAACATTCTTTAACTAATAGAAAGCACTATCCCTGAGTAAGTACCACCGTACTTTAAGTAGATTTTTCTATAAAATTATTGTTTAATTTGACATTTTACTTCTTTATATCTTTAAATCTATATACCTAACTAAGGTATACTGACTCTTATATATTTTAAAATAAACCAATACAAAAAGGCTGTAAACGGTGTTTCGGCACCGACACCTATAGGAGCGAACCAGGATCGCCATCGTTCGATTTGGAATTATAGTAAATCTATAAAGCTCGTCCCAGAGCTGAGTAATTTCTTCGGTTCGTTGCCATGGGCTGATATGTACTTTAGAGATACCGATGTTAATATGTGCGCAAAAGCAGTAACTGAAATGATTTTACTCGGTATGCAACTTTATATTCCACATTATGCATCAAAAAACTAGCTTCAAATAAACCCTTGTTTAACAAAGGAAAAGAATGTAAGCGAGTTACAGTAGCGAAAATAAGGCCTTCCGTGAATCAAAGCCTTAGGAGCAAAAACAATCTGAATTTATAATTCTTTGAAATAGATGCAACTTAATTATTGAACCGGCGAAGACAGCTTACAACGAAAGAGTCACTAACAAAGTAATTATTGGATGTCCTAATGGCTCACGCGCATTCTGGTCTATGGCAAAGGCAATCAGTAATAACTTTAGTGGCTCTTCCTTTCCATTTCTAGTAAAAGAAGTCGGCGCGCTAGCAATGAATATTCGTGTTGCCATATGGCATCAAAATACCGAAAGGGTAAGCTACGTAACGCACTTATGGACGCAAGCAATTGAACTACACGGCGAATCCAAAACCGTAACATTTGACTGAGTCTGGCATAGAGCCCTATAAGGCAAGTTGGCGTCTTATGGATTACCACAACAACTCTGCGGATGGATGCAAAATTTTCTTCTGGGAAGATCGATCCAAGTTGTTGTCAATGGTGTATCATCTAATTCGTTTGCTATAAATGCAGGAGTGCTCCAAGGATCTATTATTTCTCCAACTTTTTTTCTTCTCCCCATCAACGATTTGCTTAAATCGACAAATAATAATATCTACAGCTTTGCTGATGACAGCACTCTTATATCCATCTCGAGCAGTGGGGCTGTGAATGCGGCTACATGTACATCACACAGTCAGAGATGTGAACAAATTAGTTCTCTAAATGACAAAATCTTGAAGCGGGGAAAAGACAACTTGGTTGTATTTAATGCAAACAAGGCACAGCATCAACAGTTCCTCAGATCCAAATGGATGACCATCCAATGCATCCCAAGGACTCAATGCAATTTCTAGGAGTCACGTTCAATTCAGGAATCACATGGCAGGACCACATATCCCATATCGCAAGATCGGCGTCCGCTAAGTTGAGCTATACCTATTTAAAGCAAAGAGGTACTTTAGCCCCAAGCAACTTCTCCTTCTCTACAAAGCACAGGTTAGACCAGGCCTGGAATATTGTTCCTATATAAAGAGCTCGGCCCCAAGACATTCACTTAACCTATTTGACAGCATACAGGGACGAGCAGTTCGACTTATTGGAAGCCCTCCTACACTGACATCTAATCTACAACCGTTGGTGCACAGAAGACAAGTCGCTGACCTTTGCTTGTTCTATAGGTACTTTCATTCAACTTGTGTGCGCCCCACCACAAGACAGGCTGCTAATGCACATGACCTTACAGTACACCTGGCAACCGCAAGGACATCAATTTTCTAAAATTCCTTCCGTTACAGGACAAGCAAACTTTGGAACTCGCTTCCTGGGAATATATTTCCAGAAGACTACAATTTGCGGTAATTTAAGTGCAGAACTAACATACATCTGCAAGCATATCGGGTCGCTGATGAAGAAGTATTTAAAAAAAAAGCTTCTTCGAGTATTTTGAGCTATCGTTCGTCTTTCTGTTCGGTCGAGAGTCGGGCTACTGCTACATGCTAGCGTTGGATTTTGATTTTACTTCATACAACTTTCATTTATCTAATCCATAAATCGAATTCTAAAAGAGAAAAGAAACAATTTCGTGATATAGTGTGTTGTAAAAATATATTAATCTGACAAATAAGATCCAAATTTGAGTTGGCCTCGACTCCAGTAATGCGTTTGCCCCGTTATATCATTGAAATTGTGGCTCAGAAGTCACTGGAATAATTGTTTGGTTTGGTGGGTCATCTTCCTGATATTGCTGCTCCAATTCTTCGGAAAATAAAAATTTAATATCGTCCACTTCGTGAGATTACAAAAACACAAGTGATATACAGGGCGAGAAAACGAACAAATTTTATGTTTGTCTATTATGTTTCATTTACTCAAAAGTGACTTTTTAAATATTTTAAAATGATTTTGTACTCAAATCCATTCTGCTAGTTCGCAGTACCTACATAACTTTTCATTAAAATCATGAATCATGACATAGTGTTAGGCCTACTGTCCACGTAGCTGCACTTCATACGCACGCTTTCGTCATTTGCATCTTGGTGTACGCTTGCTTGCAGCTTCCTTGCAGCTGGCATATAAACAAACGAAGCTCTGTCCACGGAGCAGCAAAATACGCTTATCGTCATTTGCAGCTTGCATTGCGGCTTCGTGGACAGTGGTTCGTTTCTTTACACGGAAGCTGCAAGCAAGCGTACACCAAGATGCAAATGACGAAAGCGTGCGTATGAAGTGCAGCTACGTGGACAGTAGGCCTTAGCTATGTTTGAATAGGGGCAATGCCTGCATAGGCTTCCCTGATGAACGCAAGAACAATAATAACATTTCCAACCGATTATTTTCAGTATAGACTGTCTGGGACATTTAAAGAGAATTCAAGCAATCCTGACAAAATACTGGTGCGAAAGATATGAGCACACACGTTTTCTCTACAATCCCTTGTTCACTACTTGCAAAAAAGGGGCTACAACAATTATTGTAATGACACAATAGTTCCTCCCATCCATCGTTTAAAGTGAACGCCAACCACCGACTGTGCCCGTAAAAAGAGGTTCCCAGGGCGGGCGTCTAAGTTATTGTTATGGTCTATGGCCGCATACATTACACAGTGAATGTCAGCCAACATAGAGCACAAGCAGCGCATATCTATAAAATCAAAAGTGATGCAAGGATTCTGTCTATAATGATGATGACTACTCCCGATGATGATGATAGCATCTTCATTTCAATGAGTCTCTTAGGCTACCATCATCATATATATAGGTATACCTACAAACTTGACTGTAAAGGCAAAGCCCGAGCTCGGCCGAGATTCAAAATGCTTGAAAACCCTTTTGTTGAGTAGTCCTTTTTCAGTCCGTGAGAGTGGATGAATAGTGAAAGGATTTGTTTACATGATGTTTCTCCTTACCATCTCATCCGCCTCACCCATACACATTGTGTGCATCTTGTTATTCTCTCCAGCTTTGGTCTTGCATGGTCTTTTGTGTCCAAGTAAACAAGGATATACCATGGACGACAATGATGATGATGACGACGATGACGACGACGGGTGCAACAATACACGACGAGACTGGAATTGCGATAGAAATGAAATATTTTTCGATAGTGAAATCCCATTTTGGCAATAGGTGCAGTTTGTTATTGTGCCCTGTGTTCTACGTTCTCAGGACCTCGTATTTCGTTTCTTTTGCTCTTGTATATGTGACAAAAAGAACAAGAGTTGCAATATTTATAGTACGAGAAGGAATATTGCTTCGAGGTTGAGTGGCTTCATTGTTGAATGGCTTCTGAGGTAATGGATATAGAAGTGAATTTCAAATTGAACGCATGGAAGACTGGTTTATGTTTTTGGAATGCAATTGAGAGGAAGGCTTGTGGGTGTTTTGAGTGGAAACAACAGAGTAAATTAAAACAAAATGTTTCTGCAATATAGTGCAATTGGAAAATGGTGTTGCTGTTGCTTCTTGTGATACGTGTTTTGTTTTTTGTTTTATTTTTTTGACAAAGATGAATAACGAAAATGAGATCAAATATTTGACATGTCGACATGAAGTAGAAACAAATTTCATTAGCATACACTGATGGGAATTTGAATTTGCTGAAAATATTGATCTTTGAGAAGCACTGCATAGCATATGTCAACTAAATAAGGAATGCCATTTTGAACAGGTGTATTATTTTATGATTCACAAAATTATTGGTATGGTCTCTTAATTTCTAAATTACGTAAGAAAATTAACTAAATGAGTTAAGTGCATATAGTTTCAGTTCATAATTGCGCTAAAATTTGATTCTTCTCTAGACGAATATCAAATGATAAATGGATTGGAAAGAAATTATGAAATATGTAGCTGCTAGATTTTTACCTTTAGGACCGGTAGTAAAAAGCAAATTAAAAAAATAACCTGGGGCCTGAACATAACACAAAGAAAAAAAAAAAACATTTACAATCGTTGGAAAGGAATTTAAAATCAAACCCAAGGTGCTTGTGGGCGTTCATAAATTCCAAACGGGCTAGTATCGGTTTTCCGTCAACTATGAATATTCAAGGCAATTTATCTAGTAATCCCGAAGTTATTTTGAACAGTTTGCGTCTTTTTTTCAAAGTATTTGTGATTCTTCCAGCTTCACTTCTTTTAATTATGACTATTTCAGTTACCTGCCATCTGCATGCTTTTACTGCCTCAAGCTCTCTAGTACTTATTAGCATAGTTCCAAAAAGGCTTACTATTGTACTGAATTCAGTACAATTTGACTTTCCCGAGTACGCAAGTACCACTTCTCAATTTTAATTTTAATTTTTGAAAGTTTATTTTTATATCTTTCAAATCAGACATTATATAACGATTAAACAAAAATAAGCTGAACGCACTCCTTTGTTTTAAAATTCTGAATGCATTCATTACTCACCGTACTTCGTTAAAAATAATTTTTTGAAATTTACTGCATTTCTCGAAGATGTGGAAAAACGATTTGATTTCGGAGACATTATTTTGAACTCATTACAAAATTTTTCACAAAGTGCCATTTGGACGATCAAGTAAATTCAATCGTCTACTTTGTCTTAAGGTTTTTTTCCTGGTGAACAAAAAAGTATTGAAATTATCAATCAGTCAGATATTCAGACTACGATAGAAATAGGTACATACTTCTATTTCTGAGTTTTGGGCTGAAATAGGCCTTACCGCTCTAAATGTTTGCTTTTGGGTCTTGATACCCTCGAAGTTCGTCGTAAAATCTATTGTACTATGTTGGTCATAGATTTACTCTTATATTCTTCCATTGATTGTGCTAATTTACTTTCCTTAATTTGTATTTATGCCTCCCAAAGGGTTCTTAGGGCCAGATCAATGTTATTGGAAGTTCATCACACCACTTTGTACGGAGCTAATGAGCCTGTTACATTTTGCTGTAGACTATTTAATGCTGTATAATGATCAACTTGATAGTGTATTACCCAGAACTATATTTAAGGAACTAGCATTAGGCGTATTTTTTTGAGAATCTGTAGCTAGCTCTCTTTTACTTTTACATGCAAAACTTGTGTACTCACTTTTGGTATTGTTATACTCAATTTTGGTTTTACATGCAAAATTGTTATACTCACTTCCCAAAAAAATATGCCAATTGTTAGCATTAAAATAATTTATTGTAATTTATATATTTTTCATTTTTTTCCTTGATCTGTAGATTGCATTTATCGTAGATCTAAATAAATCTAAATCTAATGTAATGTTTGTTGTCGAAACTTCTACGCTACAAACTACAAAATTGATTCAGTTTTCCTCTTTGTAGTTGAATTGCATGAAAATATTCGAAATTCATGACAAGTTTAAGCCAAAGCACATGTTTTTCTCAATCAGGGCTGGACAAGGTCTTTTTGATTTCAGGCCGGATACCAAAGACATGCGCGTGCAAAGTGATTTGATTCTATAATAATTTCATGAAATATGTAGAACAACTTTATGGTTTTAAAAAAAATTATTTTATTTTAACTTTAATTTTTAAATTTAAATGAATCCTTAAAATATTAAGAGTGCGGTGCCGCTGCTCCATTCATATGACACACTTCTTATATTTTGAAACTGAGTGATAAAGAAATAAGCTCTTTCACGAAATACGACAAAATGTTAAAATGTTTTTCAAGAAGCTTTTCGTAATTCTAACTAAGAGTGCAGACGTAGTTCTAAATATTTAGCGAAAAGAGTGGTTTTGCGGACGGTTTTGAAATGAACGGATGTGAGAAAAAAATGTTCGCCAGGGCGAGTTACGAGCGGCCGCAACCGATCGTAATTTAATAACCGCTAGGTTAAACATGTGACAAATTAAAACGAAAACCGGTTATTTTCTAATAACCCCCATCCCTAATTCGAATGTTTGTCAGACGTTCGCGGGATGTTTCGCAGTTGAAAAAAGCTTAAGATGTAATTTGTGTTTTTCTGAGTATGAAACCTGACACCCCTTGCTTAGTGGTACATCCCATACTAACCACTGAGCTATGAGCTTTTATTTTGTCTCAGGAGAAGTTTTAAAATCCATGTTTTATCTGTACTTTTGCAACTTTTATCATGTCGGTCAAGATGAGAAAAAATAATAGAAACCCTACAATTATTGTAGTTTCTATTGAACTCCAAATTTAATAGTTGACTTTGAGGACTCGATTTAAAGACAACATTTACTACGAAAAAGTGGCCAAAACGAAATCGCCCAAAAACGAAAAATTAAGAATTCTTATAATTTCCGTTCAAATTCTAGACCTATCACAAGGGAGTGGTTCAGTTTGAATTCATGCGAATATGCAGGTCCATCAGTTACCTACCTCCAGTTCTTTGTTACGATTAAAGATGAACAGCTTTAACTTGCCCCCATATTTTTGATGATTTCTCAGTAGCAAGGATCTCTGCATTTTCTAAAATATTATTTCGAAATCAGCTTTAAAGGTTTTGCTATAAAAATGAAAAGGTATACCTATGGATTACTGCAATAAGACTGCGTAGTTGGATTTTTTTTACTTTGACTAGTGGACATTACAAGGTTGGCTTTTGGATTTTGGGGGATCGAGTAGCCTTCCAAAGTGTACATCAATAAATACAATATAAATTTCGAAAAAATAATTTAAAGCGGAGAATGCATTTAATTGATTATAACAATAAGTGCTGGTGTAATGGAACACAATTGGAACGTTATTGGTCGAATAATGGATTAATGCTCAAGTGCGAATGAAAAAACGTGTCAATCATGCAAGTGCCCGCACGAAGCGCATGCCATTTACCAGGAAAAGGTCACATCGGTTCGCTAACGCCTCGGCTTCAAGAGTATTTCGCAAACACACTGGGAATCAGATACGCGACAAATGGGTTATGACATCGTCAAAGGTCCAGCGCTACTTTGATAAGATCCCTCCGGAGAAAGTTCCTAAACTCAGTTCAAACGGTAATTAAGTAAGAACCTTGAATATTTACGTCTCTGTAATTAATCAATCAGCTTATTTACGGGTTTAGTTTGTCCATTTGCATTGGCGCTATTCTACGATACCCGGAGGCCCAGAGCTTAGCTTCAATGAGGGCCGAGGCCTGTGCTAATGTCTTTATGACATACATACAAACATACATACATACTAGGGGACATTTCATGTTTGTATGGGGAAAGCTAAAGCAACAACAAATTCGCTGTGAAGTATTTAACGAAAAATACAGTCCCACATGTTATAAATACCCGGGGCCTAACGATTACCAAAAATAATCTATGCCATATACTGGTATGCAATTTTTTTAAATACCAGCTATTCTTCAATATTAAGTATTGCATATGCAGACTAGAGTTGGGCAATTTAGTTCATTTGAGTGATTGATCAATTTAGTTCAAATCACGCTACTGAACTAGTTCGCTCATTTTAGTTCAATTTAGTTCACGGGGTTGTTGGATGCAGAGTATAAAGTACCCAAAGAAGCCCTGTGGTAAGGGGTCGCCGACGCGATTCACATTCAAAAGCCACCTCGACAAATAGAGAAACAAATTTGGGTCAAGCTGTCAAGGAAACCGTATCGATTTCTTGGGCACTCATTCCGTAAGTCAATAATCGCATGACGTGACGATACCGTTTCGATGATAGCCTTGCATCGTCTCCACGACATCGTTTTTACGATCCAACATTTGCTTCAATAATCGACAGAGCACTATCGTCCAGACGATAGCGTTTGTACGATAGCTAATTAAATTAGGTATCGTCCATGCATTGATTTCTTTATTTTGTAGACAATTTCAAGCTTTTTACAGGAATCTTAAAGCGAGCAATTGAATTCATATTTTTTTACGTTTTAAATTACATAATAACATATTTGTCAAGTGTCATTTATGACAATAGCGATGACGTGTAGTCCTTTTTTCAACCACTGTTTGTGAGCTCCTGAAAGGTAACGAAAGTTCTCAAACTCTGTGCAAAATAAACGATGGTGGTAAAGTTACGTGAAGCAAATAAAAGACGATCTCGTGCACTACTATCGTTGGACGACTGTCGTCTTAAATTTTATGGGATGAGTACCCTGGATGCTCGCCTATACTGGCATCTTGATGTGTGGCGTCACCAAAGCTAGAATTCCATCGAATTGTGTTGAGTCCATTCGCAAAAAATTGTGATAAAGTTCCCTCTCCTCAGCTTTAAATTTGGAGTAGAATCCTTCCTGCTGACAACGGGCCACCCGCACTCCTTCGTCCAAACACTACGTCGTTTTTATGTCAATTCATCATCCTCGCAGTCTTCTAAAACGTAGAGTTAAAATAGTCGCAAGTGCAATATTTTATTCCATTATCCGTACTGCAAAAACCAAGGACCATACATTTGAATTTGTCTGACAATGTCTGACAACGGATAGACCAATTTTTTATATTCAAATATCTGACAGCCGTGTGAACACACAATTTTCAACCTGTTATCAGAATGTGAACGGACAATTTTGTATTGTAAGATAGTTGGCTATTGTAAGTTAATTTACAGACATTGTCAGAGGATTGCAAGATCTTACAATCATGTGTGCTTAGCTTTAGCTTATTCCGTTTGTATGAAAAGCATTTTGCGGTACTAATAATCATTTTTAGTGTCCAAGATAAAATTTACAAAGTCAAGAAAAGTTCCAAATAAAATTACCTATTGTGACCGTCAAAATATAATTTTGTATGGTAATTTGAATGTTAAAAATGATTATTGGTAAGGCCAATTGAAAATAATAACCGTGAACTAAATAACCTAGTGAACTAAGTCTGTGAACTTAGTTCATTGAACTAGTTCGTTCGTGAACTACACAAGGCTAATGCAGACAGCCTTATCAATCGAATATCCAGCATTATGCATAAATATTTAAGTTATTTTAAAATCTCTATTTACACAGAAATTCCGATTGTAAGAGGTTGACACAAAAAACGAATAATTCATAAAACAGTAGAACGAAACACTGAAACGTGTGCAAGGAAATGCCCTTGTATGCATGTATATACCCACAACGCATTCATTCCGCACACAGGACCCAGTAAATGTGCCTCCAGGATAACAGACTATGTCCCCGCCCCCCATCAGTAACCATCAGTTGTATAGGGTTCAACGATCCCGATTTGCTTCCAAATTGGATTCTATTGTGTGACAAAGTCTTCTATTAGCATAGCAATGTCCCTAAAAGGATCTGGGCACTATTCTATATACCATCAGCAACACAAGCAAGGAGGAGATGTGACCATGGCTGCTGCCTGTAAAGGTGGACATAAAGTTGCCCGACCAACAATGGCAGAGAGATTTTTATTTCATCATTAAGCTGGTGACGTTTTAATTTTAGAGATAAATTTTCCTAGATTACACATGCATAGAGGCCCCCGGGAAATAGTTAAAGAATGAGTGCGGGAGAGTGAAACAGACAGAGTTTGAGTTGAAGTTTCACACATCTAGCAATGTAGGTTACATTGGTACCCCCATAACCATGATCCAAGGAAGGCAGGAAGGTATTTCGATTTGGCACAGATTGCGTACCAGGAGCTATTGTTGGCATTCATGACGCTGGATAACAAGTCGTTACTTTAGTACCACTATGGAAATATAGGAAATGCCTGCTCCGGACGGTTGCTACCTTTTAGTTAATCTGATAGATGAATTTGTAATTGGGTGTAAGACAAATATGTTGAGATTATGTACGATTTAGCAAAAATTCAGTTCAGGCATAGATTAAGGACCTAAATAGCTTTTGTATAAGGGGAAATCGAACAACGCTGATGTTTGGTGGTATGGTATACATAATATAAATCAAATCAAAAGCGGATGTATTGAGACTGATCAAATCAAACCGCCTGACTTGATGAAGAGCGCCTACAATTGCCTAAAACTTTACACCTGAAACCGTTCGTCAAGAATCTGAAGATCCTTTTAATTGCGGTTTTGAGCCTGAAGAGTTCACCGATGACCAAATTTTGACGAATCCTAAAAAAACCACAAGAACATACGAAATCCACACTGATCAACATTCCAACGATTTCAAAACCACCAATGACAACGTCTATATCTATAGAAAAAACGTATATTGCAATTTTGTCAATTATGACATTAAGGGGAACGTAATAGCTGATCTGGCAAAAAAGTCTCTGCCGAGGTTTTTGCTGTCCTAGAACATTTTCTGCTCTATGCCTAATTTAGCAAAAATCGAATTAACTTATTTAGTTACATAGGCCTAAATAATTAACTTATTTAGTTACATAGGCCGGTGGTTGGGTGTGTATGAATCGGGCAGGCGCTGATCGGCATCAACCAGGCGGTGCCCAGCTGTTGTAACTTTTCGTACACATCAATTGTGCTTATTTTACCTCCTAGTGGTAACCACCGGGTACTGGTCTGCCCATCCGGGTGTGACTTGCTGAACTTATAAGTGCGAGTGTTGAACACGAAGAAAATAGCAACACTATAATGCTCTGTCGGAAAGACTGACTGAACGAATCTCAGAAGTCTTACATGAGCTCCTCAGAAAGAGGACGTACGGCGGATGAATTCATTAGACTGAATCAACGATGTCGTCAGTCAACAGTCAAGATGACAGTTACCTTACTTGAGCTACTTCGACATATTTGGAGCTGAGGTCAGTAAGGATTTTTCAGGACTAGTCAGGGTGCTGAAACAGAGATGGTTGCGGATGAACCCATTATGGGCCAACGGCTGGTCTCACATCCCCGAAGTAGCTTACTGACACCGGAGGAATCCGGCCCCTTCCGTCCAACGGGTCTAACAAAGTGCCGGGCCCTCCAGGTTGTACGTCTAGATAACTGCCCGGCTGCGAAAAAAATTCTCAGTTCCGAAACTACCACAAGCCTCGGATACGGATGATCTTACTGTTGACGAATCTGGCAAACGAATAAAGGACAACGAATTTCAGATCTGCACGTGGAAGGTCCCTTAACAGACCGCGTGCAGCCGAACAGCTAGCGGAGGCCCTGGACTGCTATAAAGCAGACATAACCGCCATCCAAGAATTGCGATAGGATGGACCGGGCAAAAAGAGGATGAAGAACTGCTACATATATTAGGAGGAGAAAGACGACGACACCAAAGAAAGATTCTACGAGCTCTTAGACAAGACGTACGAGCAATGCCCTAACTATGACATTAAAATTTTCCTACGTGATTTTAATGATCGACTTCGCGGCGGGGCGAAAAGTTGTCATAGCAAGTATACGCAGTTCCCGCATCTCGATATTCATAAAGGCACTTGGAGATCTCCCGATCAATCAACCGTCAACCAGATTGACCACAGTGCGATCGACGCAAGGCACTACTCTAGTATTAGGTATGGATGTCCGAACATTCCGAGGGGCCAACATTGACTCGGACCACTACCTTGTTGTAGCCAAGGTACGCCTTCGGATTTCCGCACACCGCCAAGACAAGTAAATACTGTGAGGAAGTTCGACGTCGGACGGCTAAAATCGCAAGAGATCACCAAATCCTTCTCCGATCGAGTCTCTATCAATCTCTCAAGAGGTTCTATGCAGCCAGCATCAAGCAGGTCCACCCCGGACTGTAACGCCACCTTAAGTAAGTAAGTAAGTACATAGGCCGCTCTACAGTTTGGGGTGGACCGAGAACTCAACTAACAAGTCCCTCCAGTTGGACAGTGTAGTAGTGTAGTGCCATCTAAGTAAGTGCTAAACGCATAGTTCCTGGTGGGTGCCCTTCTATTTACTCTATTACTCGTCGTAATCCCCTGTCTATCTCATTTCACCGGTTTGGTATAAGGAAAACAAATAAATGAAAAAACGCGTCACATTGAAATCAATTAGCAAAATCAAAGCCTTGCGAACAAAACTGCTTGCTCCAACAAATAACTAGGTGCATGGTATGTAGACAAAAGTGCATACTGGAAGCTCTATTCTAAGAACGATGTCATTAGGTCGAGTGCGATTCACATGCCAGTCAACTTTAGCAACTGAGCAACAGCTTTCACCTTTTGTGTGACTTCAAAAGCAAGCATATTGCTACCCATTGCGCATGAAGTGGAAACACATTATGATGTCAAAACAACGTGCACTGCATCCCCTTGTACTATCACCACCCATCTGGCTAATTTGAATATCATGCTTCATGTTATAAATTAAAGTATGGTAAGGACCATGCATAAAAGATGAAGACGACCGGCAACAACAAGAAAGGGGCAAAAAGGACATGAAAACAGTTCACAATAATTAAGAAATTTCCATCAGCGTCAAAAAGTAGTACGTACATACACTGAATGATTTTCTGAACAGATAAAAACAGCATTTGCCTTCGACCGCCTTAAGGATGAGAGTAGTCAGTGTTACTTTGAGAAACCATGACGATAGGACGATATGACTTCAACGGTCGGTCACTGAAAAAGAAACCAACAAAAAACTCTAGTTTGAGAAAAATTTCCATAATAATTACATTTTTATGCTAATTAAGGACTAATCGGAGCATAAAAAGCGGTTGGCTTACTACGCTTTTTCATCCCAAACACACACACATACGTGTACGTGTATACCTAGTACCTACTCAGTACAGTATGAAGGAAATTGTCAACATCGGACCGAGACTATTCTTGTCCAATTATAGTTTCAAGGATCCATTCACTTAGCTGCCCCCTTAACCCTTAATGAAGCAAGAAGCTTAAATTTCTCTATCCTCTCATGTTTTCAGTGCTATCCCAACCCCACTTGGAAGGATATACCAACATCGATGGGATGTTGAAGGATTTCGACACTTTTGGTGTTTTAATCTTTTTTTTTTTGCGTGTGTATGTTTTCTCTTCTGTCCCCTCTACTGTCTACTAAGCACACCGTTTTGGAGTGTCCTTTTTCTCTGTCGCTATAAAGTCCTTGGGATAGTCTATACTTTTGGTGTTTTCGTTCTCGTAATGACATTTGATGACAGGAGATCTGCGGGTGTATGGGTGTTAGTGGTGGTGGTGATAGTGTTGCGGAGCGCAACACCGAAAGGAGTGAAATATTATTCAAACATTCTCCATCGGACGTACACCATTAAGGGGATACTTAGTCCTGATGATTATGTTTCGTTCCTTTCTTTGGTTCTTTGGGACGTTTTTTCTTTTTATTATATCCTTTTGCTGGCCCCTTATCCGGAAGGAAGAAAAATATCTTCTTAGTTTCTAGAGTGGTCGGGTTATACCAACAACTTGTGAGATGATAGTGATGGGTATATTGTCAGGACGACAATCATGATGATGGCTATTATGATGGTGATGATAATGATGATGGTTTTAGATCAAGATGAGAACATAAGCAGTGGCGTCGATAAGTGGATGGCGAAAGATGTAGCTATTACAAGGCGACACAAAGAGAAACGAATTATATAAGAGTTTCTGCACCTCAATTTTTATTTATTTTTTTTCTATAGGTATACCTACTATCACTGTTCACGCAAGCAAATGAGTCAGCGTAATTACAATGGGGGGGCCTATAATACAACGCAAGTCTTACAAGAACCTCTGTTGAATTTGTCCACTTGTGATCATAAAATCAGCATTGAACTTGCAACTTTGTGTTAACAAAAATGTGTAAAAGATTTATAAGAATTTATTATTTTCAGTAAAAAAGATACAAAACATTCATTGTAGACTTGTTTTCATTACTTTCGGAGTAAATTTAAGGAATTATAAAAATCTCGAAAGCAGTCTTATTTTCAAAATTTTTTTCGAGATAGAGTCTTTCGAGATTTTTCCAATCGAGATTTATTATTTGATTTTTGCTGTGTTTTTATTATCAGAGTTTATAGCGGATCTGAATTATACAAAGTCCCTAACAACCTCAAAAGGTTTAGCTGTCTATTGTGTGTCCCTTCTTGTGAACAATATGTATTTTGTTTTAATATCAAAGGTCTCGGTGAGATTGTTTCAGATCTTTATGGAGCAATGACCGTTCTCCATCGTCTTTCTGCACAATCTGATAAATCTGGCAAAATGCATCTGTCCACCACCTACGACAAAACGGTGCTATGGGTAGCAACAATTTCGAGATAGTTAAGGATTGACACCCTAGTGGAGATCTGGCGAAGAATTACTGTGGGAAACTGCTGCTATTTCGGTCTGGGAAAACATCATAGGGCTCAAAATAAATAACAAGAGGGATGACAAGAACGCTTAAAAGAACCCTTTCCTGCCTGTTCTGCTGTATAGCGTATAGCTCAAAGCTCAACACAAACAAATATTCCCAATGTTTATTCTGTTATTTCCCTCTTACCCACTTTAAATCAAAACTTTAAACTTAGAGTAAAAACGAACATGGTTTAATTGGAATGCGATGGACTGGATTTCTTTGCCTTGTTGCCATGGGCTGACATGAGTTTTATGCCCAGTTGCACAGTCAGAGTTTAAACTGAAGTTTAACTAAACCTGACCGAGAGTTTAAACTTTTGGTTTAACTCGTTCAGTTTCACAGTGCAAAATAATCTGCCAGTTAACTAAACGCAGTTGTGGAAGCGCAGAACAATTTCCCTTAAGGGGATATTTTTCCACCAGCGCACTTTTGACCAAGTAAATGGTTATTGCTTTTCTTTACTTTATCTATTTTACCATTTGTAAATAAAAAAAAATGTGTGCAATATTATTACATTGTGTATTTTGGTATTAACGAAGTGAATTGATTTATTTTCGACACATGTTTGAACTGTCATCTACTTTCACTAATTAATTATTGCAGAAATTATTAAATTATTATTTCTTTTTTTTTCAATAATAATATCTAGTTGTTGAAATGTATGTGGCATTCAGACGGATGCGATCACAGGTACTGCTTCTTGCAACTCGCTGGGTTTTTACCACATTCAATCACCCGTCGCCAGTAAATTGAAAGGATTTTATGAGCCTCTAATTAGGGTCATTGTCTGGTAATAGGTAGGCGCAAAGTTGTTTGCTGGTGTTTCTACGAAAATCTGCGGTATCTTGTCCCGGTTTTACTTTTTTTTAAACAAAAATGTAGGTAATCTAGATCTGTATACAAAAATGGTATGAACTCCGAAACCTTTGAACTGAACAGGCATTTAGGCCTATTGGGCAAAATCTTTTATTCTGTTATGATAATGATATGATATGTTATCATAAAAGATATCGACCATAAAAGATCTTTTATAAATCGTATTCGGGGTTTCGAACTTTTATGAAATTCTGTTATGGAACTTCGAAAATTAAAAATCTGTTACGAAGCTGTCAAAACAAACCACTGAGTTTTTTTTTATTCATAGTCGGTAGGCACCTGAACAAATTTGTGCAAAAAACATATTAAAATGCAAGCTGAAATGAATAAGTTATGAATTACTACAAACTAAATAATTGTGTAATAAGCACTGGAATATCTTTTTAGGAAAAAAACAACAAAAAACCACGACCGAGCTAACGCAAATATATTGCTCTTACATGGAGCTAAATCCAATTAGAAAACACTGTTGAAATCAGTAACCAACTGAATGAATCTGGATGTACTGGGCGATAAATGCGATAAACCAAAAATGGCCTTCTTTGTGATGATTGTTAAGGATGTGATCCGGTCGGTACCTATAGCCAGCCTGTAAAATTGAGAAAGCGGATAAATAAGATGCAGTATCCCTTTGCCCCAAACGTCGCTAAAGTCGTCAAAGAATAGTTGGTTCAGTGCGCGCAGTCTGGAGCTGGACATTTGCAGAGGAAATGAGAGAGAGTTTCTTTCTCATTTGTATTTCCGCAACTGCGGCATTGAGGGCTGTATTTGTATGGGATAGTTTGGCCGCATGGTCTCCAATTGGCCAATGCCCCGTGGTTATTGCTGTGATTTTAGCAATACCTGGGCGGGTTCTGTTTAGTAGGTTCTTTGTTTGCTTCCTATTGATGCCTGATGTGAACCGTATCCGTAAAAATGTCATTAGAAACTTGAAATAAATATCCAACTTTACATCGTTATTGACCTGCATTTGAAATGAAATGTTTGTATTTGTGTCTTGTGTAAATTGTTCCAATATGTTCATTAAAACTCTAGCATTTACCGTATCCAATCTAAAGAGCTGAATAAAACGCACATCAGGAAGATCAAATGGATCTCTATTTAATTTTAGTTCCAGCAAAAGTGGTTGGTGTCTTCGTCTAAACCAAAAATATAAATTGATAAAATTATTTTCAATTACATACCCACTTGTTTATACACATTATTACATTTGTCTTCTTTTGTAAACATTTCGTTGACGAACAGTTGTATAGATATCCATTTCAATACAAAACTTTCTAATAAATAAAAATCTTTTATGATAAAAGTCACAAAATTCTGTCTTTTATTCTGTTATGATTTATAACAGAATTCATCAAAGATTTTTGCACGCAGAATACCAATTTTGGAGCTCGTAAAAGATTTTTTGACAGTTCGAACTTTTGTATGGAAATTCATAACAGAATAATAGGAAAAATGGATAAAAGATTTTGCCGAATAGGCCTGATTGTCCCGAGAAGTGTGTTCAAAATCGGACAAACAAATTGCATTGTAAAAAGAATAGAGTGGGTTGTGTCTTCTTTCAGCCAAAACAAAATGTGAAAGATTTGAGTATGTTTAGATATATTTTGTTTGCGAAGAATCTAAAGAAATCACTAGTAGCATTACAAAAAAATAATCGTCATTTCCACACACGAAAATAAATAGTTTGTATTGAAAAACCTCAATACAATTTACGCTTGTCTACATTATGTTTGGGCTAAGATCTACCTGATGTTCACTTGAAAAAGGCGTTTTCATTGAAAAGTACATTATAATTATTGGTTGAGAATCTATTGAAATTTTCTGATGATATTTTTTAACAGTGGGTTTACCGCAGTAATGCTGGAACTAATCATAGCTCTACTTTTCACTCATATAAATTCAAGAAGTACAGCACCCAAACAATTTATCATTTCTGTTCTCTCTCTCCATCTCTCTGTATGAAATAGCAGCTGTCAAAATAAACCTCAAAATGCGAAACGAAAGTTTGAACGGCAGAATGCAGGCGTTTAACTTAAACCGAGAGTTGAACTCCACTTTGGGTTTAAACGAACGCAGTGAAACCGAAAATTTGTTGAACGAAGGTTTAAACCAAAACGAGAGTTTAAACTCTCACTGTGCAACTGGGCATTAAGGATATTGATGCAAATGCATACATGCGAGTTAAAACTGAACAACGAGTTAAAAACAACGAGGGGGAAACGAATAACAAGTTGAACTTTTTGAACAGTGATCTTGACGATCGATCTTTTTGAATATCGAATGAGAACTGAT
The DNA here is from genome assembly GCA_949372485.1 of Cheilosia soror. Lineage (NCBI taxonomy): Eukaryota > Metazoa > Arthropoda > Insecta > Diptera > Syrphidae > Cheilosia > Cheilosia soror. The sequence continues at coordinate 136,869,209 of OX443561.1, read as the reverse complement.
TTAAAGCTATAGTACAAGTGATAACTTAACCTACGTACCTATGGTGCCGCATTTATATTATCATTATTGGTTTGGTGGTGGCTTCCTTCGGATGTTGATGTCAACCGTTTTGTTTAGTCTGGGATTCTTTCCAAATGCTGACTTTGGTATCTGGATCGATACCAACTGTGGAGGGCTGATAATGGGGATAGGATACGATGGTACCTCTGTAACTTGCGCAAAATAATTTTACTTTATTTTACTGAATCTTCATACTCCTCATACCATAATTACTTACTTACGTAAGGTGGCGCTACAGTCTGGGGTGGACCTGGGCCTCAACCAACAAGTGTCTCCAGCCAGCACGATCTTTGGCCAGCTGTCTCCAGTTTCGCACGCTAAGTTGGTTAAGGTCCCCTTCCACTTGCGTGCGCCACCTGAATGGCGGTCTTCCTCTACTGCGCCGTTCCTCGGGTGTGGATTCGAAGATCTTTCGGGCCGGAGCATTCACGTCTATTCGCTCTACATGACCCAGCCACCGCAGTCGTTGGACCTTCACTCTTCTGGCTAGGTCAATGTCGCTGTACAGCCCGTACAGTTCGTCGTTGTATCTCCTCCACCATTCATCGTCTATGCAGACGGGACCCAAAATTACTCGAAGAATTTTCCTCTTGAAGCAACCAAGAGTAATCTTATCCGCTTTTAATAGAGGATGCCTCTGCACCATAAAGTAGGACTGGGATGATTAAGGTCTTATAAACGGTCACTTTATTTGTTCGAGAGAGGGCCTTGCTACTCAATTGCTTTCTTAGCCCAAAGAAACAGCGATTGGCAAGAGTTATTCTTCGCTTAATCTCAGCGCTGGCGTCATTGTCTGAGTTCATAGCGGAGCCTAGGTAGACAAAGTCCTTTACCACCTCAAAGTTATATCTGTCTATAGTGACATTCTGTCCAAGACGTCGGTGTTGGGTGTCCTTTCTCGATGACAGCATATACTTTGTCTTGCCCTCATTGACCGCCAAACCCATCTTTGCCGCCTCCATCTCAATGCTCACGAACGTGCCAGTGGCATCACACTGCGTGCTCCCGAAAAGGTATGGTGGGTATCGATTTGGCCTTCCTGGGTTTTTTCCAAGATCTACCGCAGTGTGAATATTTGGTCGATGGTAGACTTTCCTGGCCTAAAGCCACACTGAAAGGGACCTATCAGGTTGTTGACGAAAGGCTTCAGGCGTTCACACAGCACAGCAGAAAATATCTTGTAGGCGATGTTAAGAAGACTATAATACCTCTGTTGTTGGCGCAGTTCAGAGGGTCTCCTTTCTTGAGGATCGGGCCAACAATGCTAGATTCCATTCATCGGGCATACTTTCTTCCGACCATATTTTACAGATGAGTTGGTGCATGGTCCTAACCAAGTCATCGCCTGCCGCTTTGAATAGCTCGGGGGTTAGGCCATCTGCTCCAGTGGCTTTGTTGGACTTAAGCTTAGATATGGCTATCTTCACTTCGTCCAGGTCGGGTGGACGGAATTGTTGGTCTTCATCGCCGTTAAACAGTCTGCTGTCTTCCATATCCTAAGCATCGACTGCGATTATACTATGATGTTCCCTTGTTCGTCCTTGCAGGTTTCGGTTCGGGCTCTGTAGCCTTGGCATGTTCTTTTTACCCTTTGTACATACCATAATTAGTTTAGGTTAAATTTGAGTGTCATACTGGGCAAAAAAGCTAGTTCACCTCCCCCAACATTCGGGTACCTCGATGACATAAATTCTCTAAAAAATTTTGAAATGAAAAGAATTCTGAACTGTGTAAAACGTAAACGTATACCCAATAGGCGAACACTGCGACCTAAAAAGATCTATTGTATCAAAGAGGAATGAGGTTATTCTAAGAGACGGATGACATCCCTAGCGAAGGCTAATATATCCTTAGTAGCGAGGTTCCTAAGCTCTGCTGGTGAACGTGTCTCCCTGCCAAAGACACGTTTTCTTAACCACTGAAGTGCCGGGCAATCACAGAGAATGTGCTCGGATTATTGCTCATCCTCAAGGCAGATCCTGCATTCTGTCTCCGGACACAAATTCAAACTTAAACGTATGCCAGCGACTCTTCTATGTGTCCTTTATTATTTTGAAGATTTAAGCCAGTATTAGACGATATGTTGAATCACCATACGTATGCTGAAAATTGTGCTCCAATCACAATTTATCGTACATACGATGATGACAGAATTTTTAAGTTTCTCGTATACGTATTAAGAGAAAGATATTTTTTGTACACCATATGTTGTGATTGGAACACAATTTTCAGCATACGTATGCTGATTCAACATATCGTCTAATGCTAGCTTAACTGTAGGATATTTTATTAGTTGATTTTTGATTTGTCGAGAAAATTAAGTGTATATTTTGAAGCAGTCGTACATAGAAGCACGGCAGGTATGTCCTCTGCGTTGGTACCAAATAAGTCCACCTCTAGAGTCTGAAGTCTCTTAAACTCCCATTATATGGAGCGCCGGTGGGGGATGCCTAAATGGTAATGTCCGTCCATCCGTATTGTTTATTTGAAGAGGTCTCTGCTAGGTTATATAAACCAAATAACAGGTTTTTAATTCTCAGTTTTCAATTTTAAGTTTCTAGGTTTCTACAAAGTTTTCCCGGGATATTACCGAGCCAGTTACTTACCTCAATCGACCCCACTGTATGTGCATTCTTTTCTCAACCCAGTCAATTGAGATCCTTTTGCCGCTGCTTGGACATCCACTCTATGATACGGGACTATAGTAATTGGGTGCTTTATAAGCATAGTATAATTGTGTTCTAGGAACCCGAGTAAACATTTTTGGGGGTATTTTCTTTTTTTTTTTCTTTTAGTCGTCCCGAGACCGAAATTCAAATTTTTATTCATTTTTCAGATGAGGCCTTTATTATATGAACCCAATGAAATTGAGTTGCTGGGGACTACCACTTGCCAGTGGTATCATAGCCATAGTCTAGAAGTGGAGATGGCAAAGGCAAACGAAAGAAAATGAAAAGGATTTAACGTGATTCCTATCTCGGTTTCTTTTTCCCTTCCCAGGAAAGGAGAACATTTTTAAGGAAAACATTTGTAGTCGCTGGTCGTCGTTTATTGTCTGATTGTCCGTCTATGTTTGTGTGTTTGTTTGTTTGTCGGCAACGATTACAATGGGGTAAGTCCTTAGCCCATGTTATTGCTTCTTGATGATGTCTTTAAATGGTATAGTCCTTCGCTCCATCTTCGTTACCTACTGCAACTCGGCAGTCGGCACACCAATCTTTAGTCTCCATCGCTCAAGTCTCAGCATCTACTCAACATCTTCGTGTTGTTCATTTTGGGTGTGTCTGATGTGGATGGTCCCTTGGATGTTTTCTAATTTTATTACTAGGGCGAAGGGTTGCCAGGCGGTTTAGCTGTTCATCTACGGACAATGGGAATAGCAGGCCAATTGAATTAATTTTTGTTTGAATAAATTAGCTACGAATGCAGGAATCTTCTGACTGAAATGCAAATTATATTGTTCGGTCCGAGGGAGTTGAGTTTTATCAAAACCAAAAGTGTTATCTTTGCTGCTGCAGTGGCGACAGTAATAGTAGTGAACTGAAGCAGTTTACGGCCGTTTTATAGAGTACGGCTACGGCAGTTTCAGATTTACTATTTCTTTGATTTTTACTTGGGCCAGTAGTTTAGTTCAGTAGAAATTATGATTACTGCAGGAGCAGTATAGTTAAGGGTTAAGTGCGCATCAGATTAAAGATTTTGCTGCTAGAAAGTGCTTTCGTTTGATGGTGCATAAAAGTGGCTGCGCAGGGCAATGATGCGGCGAAGTGTACTTTGAGTTATAACTTGAGAGATAAAATGTTGTCGTTCAAGGAATATGTAAATTCGTGTGAATCGTTTTGGAGATCGTTCCTGGCAGTTGCGGTTACAATAAATTGCAGTTTTTGACGAGGTTATCTGAGTATAATTTTCATTGTTAAAAGATAGAGAACAGGTACCATTTGAGATGAACAAGGAAACCTTGTAGTAAAATTTAAACAACGAAGGCCACTCAAGTTAAACAGTCACTCGATGATAAAAGTCAAAATTTCCGCCCCACCCAACCAAAATTAATAGTAATATCTAAACTAAGAGAAAAACTGTCTGCTGGATCAGATAATGGAGACCACTCTCTGTGCCATTAATGTCGGAAACAATATAAGGTACTGAAACCTTTGATGTCAAAAAAGGATTTGGACAAGGCTATATTTTGTCACGTAACATCTTCAACATTATACTTGAGCCAAACTCACAAACAAACACCAAAGGCAGCATTTCTTTTTTTTTTTTGACAAGTCTGTACAAATACTTATAAACGGATAACACTGACATCATTGACGGAACTCAGCCATCTGTCACTGGCGCGCTTACAAAAATATTGGACAAAAACGGCAAAAAATAGACTATACCACGAATGTACTGTTAACAAGAAGGGACACACAATACCGACGAATCAGGCAGAATGTCATAATAGACACTTATAACTGTGAGGTAGTTAGGGACTTTATCTACATCGACTCCGCTAAACTCTGCAAATTACATCTCATCAAGAATCAAGCGAAGAATTACATTTGCCAGTCGTTGTTTTTTAGGCGTAAAAAGGTTATTGAACAGTAAGGCCTTGTCAAGAACCACTATATGGAAACTCTTTATATCATCAATGGATATGCCATATACGCCGCTTATAAGCATGCACATTAGCAAAAGGCCGATGAAGATATACTTCGTCGTCTTAAATGCAAAACTCTTCGAGTAATTTGCGGTCCCATTTGAGTTGACAGGATTTAGAGAAGTCGATTTAACCAGGAACTTACAACTAACCAGGAACTGAACTGACCAAGAGAAAATGCAAATTTGGCTAGATAGCGAATAGACATCATCGCTTCCGCTCGAAGAGTCTTCGTCACCAACTTAGAGGGCAACTAAGTAAATCTTCCATACTTTCGATTTTCCACCACCGACTCTAAATTATCAAGGGAATCCATTTACGGATACAGGAGATATGTCGGCATTTTGAAACCATCTTCGCATTCTGGTGCAATACAATATTCCGACCAAATATATCACATGCATGAGCTTTCAAGTCCCCATACCTCTAAATCTTCATTAGCATGCAACAGCAATTTCATCTTGCTGAATTGAAGGCCTTAACCATAGGAATAGTGAATAATTGTGTCTACACTCCCACAGGTATGAAATTTCGAATAAAGGATATTTTGTATGTTAATTAAAAAATTTGCATTTAATTAAATAACGAAGGCTCAGCATGCGTTGTGCAGTCACTCCGAGTTGGTAGGAATCTGTAGAACTAACATCCTGCGCTGTGGTAAAAGTCTATTAGTACACCTCTCGGCTCATGGCGCCTGAATGAATAGATCTGGTTTTGAATAGGATTTCCGCGCATAAACGAAGTATGAACGATGTGTGAAAATCTCATTTCCAAGGTGTGGTATGAAAGAATTGTGTTTATTTTTATGCGTTAATTTTCGTTCAGTGTTTCGCTATATAGATATGAATAGTATTATAGACACTGATGGATGCTGGAAAGGAGCGAGCTCTGTATCTGGGGTGGTGTTGATTTATGTATTTCACTTCATTCATGCATACTAGTCAGCCAGCGTTATAATTGAATTTTGACGATTAAACATTTTATCATCATTCTTTTTACGGATTTTCAGTTATAGCTTGGTTGTGAAGTCTTTATATATTTTTTTAATTAATATGACGATCAAAATGCGCCAGCAGATACATTTTGAATATAAATTAAACATCAGATTGGATGAATTGAATTAAATTAATTCAACAGGTGTGATATAGGAATTTACTGTCAAAAAATGTAGGTAATGCGAATATTTAAATGAAGTGGAGTTGATATGACACTGAAGCTGATGGAGGTCTATATTGGCATCAGGTTTCTATGTAACATCTAGCTATCTATATATAAATATAAAAATTGAGCCCTAAAATGTTTGTCGTCGATTCACGCCTTAACGCATTTACAGTTTTTAACCAAACTTTCACACATCTTTGGTATTGGTCCCTATACGGTTTTTGTGAAGTTTGGTCAAAATTGGAAAAAGGGGCTTGGCACCACCCATACAAAAAAAAAATCAAAATCTTATATGTATCTCGAAAACCACCAAATCGGTTGAGCTCAAACTTACAGATGATCTTAGTTATTGGCCTTGCAGTGGTCCTGTGAAGTTTAGAAAAATTGGACAAAGGGGCATGCAAAAAAAAAATTCAAAATCTTATATCTCGAAAACTACCAAATCGATTGATAATCTATATTAATATCAGTAAAATTGTCTAGGCAATATGATTTCTGGAAAAACGAAAAATGTTGTGTACCACAGAACATTACAATAAAAAAAATGTATCTATTTAACTATTTTGCACTACGAAGTGTGCACGGGCTCCGCTAGTATGTATATATAACATTTTATAGACCCACCAGAAGAAAACATTAAATTTTCGCTTGGAAGGTTTTCGACTAATATTTTATTGTCATCATCCGCAAGACCTAATTAAAAAGGATAAAATTAACACTTATAAAACATATTTCTTTTAAATTACCATCAAACTTTTGGAAACACACACTGCAAACAAAAAGTGTTACATTTCTTAACAACAAATAAAAATTAAGAATCAATCCATCAAAACAAATACGTTGTGAAGGTTATCGTTTGGTTGTTCACCGTTTGTTTGGTTACTGGAATGTTTTTTGATGATATTGGCCCATTGTCTGAATTCATGTCAGGTTTCTTCTTGAATATGATCAATGATTCGTAAGCATCCAAATACATAGGTTGTGGGATGTGCTTTTCCTGTGTTGGTTTAAGTGTTGGTTGTGAAATTTGAAAGTAATAAAGTGTTGTAGTTAATAGGTATGTGTAGTGTGGTATGCATTACGTTATTAAGCGGGCTGGGTATGATTTTAAACGTAAAATTAGATGAAATGACTCTGAGATTCTGCGAGATTCGCAATAAACGAGAACGTTACGTGCGACCCAGTCGTGCACATTCTTTGAATTTAATTTGTTATCCAATTGATTAAAATTTGTCTTGTATCTCAAATGACAGCCCCATCCAGTCTCCGGAAGTGTAGACGACTGAGACCCCAACATCGAGGAAAATGTCAATTTTTTGCTTCCAAGCAAAAGTTAATATGTGCGTGAGTGTTGCTACATACAAATTCTTCACATCACAAATCGCCAAAAATCCTCTTTCACTTTATTCATCCACACTACAACACACTATCTGTCTATTTCTTACCTAAGTATTTGCGACAAAATCTCTGAACCAATGGTAATGAAATTTGAGAATGGGAAAATCTGGGAGCTGAAGAAGGATATAGGCTGATTATTTTAGAGGATATAGAGTGAAGATCGGTTTTTATCAACAGGTGTGTTTTATTGAACTCCAAGTAGAGTATTTAGCACGCAATTACAACACTGTTATATAGAATTTCGAAAATGTCAAGCAGAGTGTAGTTACTGGAATTAGGTGCTAAAGATTCTACTTTACTTTGAGATAGATGTTCAATAAAACATACCGAACAAAGCACTGTGTGAAGTAGGCGGGATTGGAAAACCAAAAAATGTTGCATGTTTTGTAAGATATGAGTTTGATTGGACGGACGTGGCATCTTCCATATAAAAAACACTGCAAACGCTATCTTTGAGTCTGGTTTTGGGGGAGCTGAAATTGTAAGGGCAAGCCTATCGGCATCTGCTACAAAACAAGTAAGTTTTTAACCATTTTACATTTTGCGGTGTTAGCAAACCATTGACATTTGTTACTGAGTAGGGAAGTCAGGAGTAACAACGATTCTCGTTATTTGGGATTGACTCTGACAATTTCTGTTAGGAAATTTTGTCGAATTTCAGTATACGAATTATTGTTTGAAGGAATAACATTAACAACAACTCCTAGACACAGTCACTTTGGTAGGAATGATAGCTATTTTGAACTACACCCAGTCGTCATAGCTAGTCGATAAATTTTATTATAAATTGAATACTCCTTGTTGATTTTTGTGATATTTTGTAAATCTTACGAGAGATTAGGCCGAATCTAGTTACCCGCGAAAGACCGATCGCATTCTTTTATAAATATACTAGCAATGCCCGCGGCTCCGCCCGCCGGTTTCTTTTCTTTTAAATTGAATTCAAATTTATTTCAGTTATCATATAAATGTACGTTGGTTTATATTTTTTCTCCTTTTTTAAGCTTACAAAATATTTTATCGCAATACCTTCTTATAAACTTTACCTACATGTTATTTATTTAATGGGCGCGAGTAGCTACAAACAAATTACGCCTATAGCTCACACGTGAACATGCGATATATAGCTTTTCATGTGAAAAACGTGGCTGTCGGAGGTCAACTCCGGCAATGGCCAAGTAGTTTCGAAGATAGCCCCTATATCCCCGTTTCCCCTTGCCCCATCAGCATCCTAACTAACCTATACTGATCCGGAGGATGTAGCCAGTACAATGTTGAACGAATTTTTAAAATCGGCCAAATAGTTCCCGAGTTAGTTCCTACCATCCCCTTCACTCCTCCCCCATCACCAACTTAGTCCTTACGTAACCTGTACTGATCCGAAAGTCCTAAGTCAACGGACATAAGATTTCACATCAATAAAAACTCGTCACAAGTATGATCTAATCCTTACATATAATAAAACTGTAGGCATTTTCTTTGTCAGCTAAAAACTCGAAAACTACTGGACAGATTTCGATGAAACTTTTTTTAAATGTTCCTTAAGACTGTGAGACTGCTATAGGCTATGTCGTTTATAGCCACGTCCTTAGGAACAGTTTTTAGCCAAAATGTATTTTTTGAAGTGAAAATATATACATACACATATACCTTGCTACGAATGGATGTTTATACTTTTGCGATCGTCAAACAAACACATTCGATAAGGGTTGATTTGCTTTCGCAGTGAGTGCTATGGTCAGTTGTATATTATGTAGGTATGTATATTATGATTGTATGTCCGATTAAGGATGGGGATGGGGTGAGTCGTGCGTGCTGCAGAATGGCATGGGGTATATTAATAATCTTCATAAGAGAAGAGACGTATAATACAAAACAGGTTTCATTTCAGAATTTCATTTGATATGTGGTATGGTAACTGTGTTGGGTTGGGGTAGGTAGTTGTTTGGATTCTATAGGAAGAGGGAAGCAAAGGAAAGGAAAGGAAATGCAGTATATTAAACAAGTAGCAAGATCAATGAGAGGGAGGGCGATGCAGAGGGTGCACATCATATATCCAATGCATTACATCCATTATCGCATATCGCCACGCAACGCAGTAGGAATTTTATTCTGATATGACGTAACAGGGTAGGGTTGGGGTAGTTGTTTGGATTCCATAGTTCTACTTTGGGGTTGTTGTCGCACATCGAAAGCAATTTTTCTTGAACAGATAGGTACTGTGTATGAGTACTGTGGGTGCGTGCTACAGTATGGCATGGGGTATATTAATAATCTTCATAAGAAGAGAGACGTATAATACAAAACAGGTTTTATTTCAGAATTTCATTCGATATGTGGTATGGTAACAGGGTAGGTTTGGGGTAGGTAGTTCCTTGGATTCCACATAGGAAGAGGGAAACAAACGAAAGGAAATTCAGTATTACAAACAAGTAGCAAGATCTAGGAGAGGGAGGAATTTTCTTTTTCTCCTAAAAGCGCGAAAACTACTGGACAGATTTCAATGAAACACTCAAAAGTGTAATTTTAAATGAACCAAATATAATTTTGTGCGAGCGGGCAAGGCGAGCACGGGTCCAGCTAGTTATTTATACTACGCGATCATATCGTACGTAACACTTTCCATAGCTGCAGATCTCAATAATATGTATGCATGCATCTACCATTGTGTACATATATCCACTTACGCATCACAATTTTTTCATATGTACTACGTAGACGTACATATATATGTACATATGTAGTTCGTTTTGTGTTTATCCAATATCCATTCCCTACATAAAACTCAACTACGCCATTCATGAGTATTTACAATGTGCATTCTGAAAGCCCGTCGTGGGAGTTATCATTCTATTTTTAGAACGCAATATATAACTACCCCTAAGCACAACTGCAATCAATGAATCAATTTTTTTCGCACTTGCCCAAATAAGATCTATTTTCAATTTATTATATCTCACCCTGTAGTTGGACCAGAAAGATGAATGTTAGCTCAAAATACTCGCTGAAGTATTGCCTAACAGTTAAAAGTATATCTTGAATTGACATACAAAAATGTATGAGTATAATGGCAAGTTAAGCGTAGTAAGGTCGAAATAGAAAAGTTTGCACCCCCTTTTTTCAACTTTCAAAGGAAGAATTTTGAAAAACGATGAATGAGGAATGTAATAGTTTTGACCTATCTATCAGCGCACGAACTATCAATTTCATACGGCTAACGGTTCTTAAGGCCCCCCTTACTCCCCGCGACCCCTTTACTCCTGAGCAATTCTCACCCACCCTACGGACTAAGTTGGCCACACATCTATAAATCAGAAAAAGAATCATGAAAATCGGACGTATGGTTCTCGAGTTATGGAGAAACGAACAGACGGACGTTGCATTTTATAAGTAGTATGGATGGATGTATGAAGTCCAAACTCCATGATATAACGATTAAACCCCTGATATCTCTTGAGACATTATCAAGAAAAGATTTTGTGTCCGAAAGCCATCATCACAATAAAATTAACACCAGAAAATGGGGGTCAAGTAACCTAAACTGTCGAATCTATTGGATAAGCGGATAGTTAAAAATGGATGAAAAGACAGCTGTCTTCCATTACTTCTCTTTTAAGCGTTTCTTACTGTGCTTGCTACCCCCTCCATGCAGTCTATCATCGAACAGTGTTTTTGAACGCCCTTATATTAACGCTCTGAAAGTGCACCAACATCCTATATCCATGCCTTAAGCCTGCATTTTGCCCAATGTAACCAGCAGGCGGGTTAAAAATAAACATTATTTTTGTTCATTCAATTTGATTCAAAATATCCCTTTCTTCAAACATATGAGAATTCTATGAGTTATCGTTTTAATCCCCTTTAAGAATCGGTTAGGAGGTGACGCGATCCGCTTAATACTTTTTTGTCCAAACCGCGTCAGAGTACAAAAAAACACTGTGGTTATAAGGATAATTTATTTTAAATAAATAGAAGAAAAAGCAATGAAATTCTTTCACTCGGCGCAATCTTACCACAATATTCTCGTAATGCTCCCCCGCACATGGGACGGTGCAGAAAAATCTGGTCTTATGCTTCTGGATTGATTTAGTTCACGGAAATACATGCCAAAGTATCACATAAAATGACATCAATTCGCGACTATATAACGCAACCAGGGCTCTATGAAATGCTCGCTTTGGTGGATGATAAAACAGTTCATTATAGACATAATCAATATGTCAAAAAAGTAAAGTCTATGCAACAACGAAATTTGCGCGACACTAAATTTTCTTTGTTTTTGGAAGGTACTGAAATGCATGTGTTTGTATCTCTTTCACATGCATGCAATGATTGATTAATCAACTGAAAGGGTCTGTGAGACCTATGTTTTTGAATCTAGGGTTAAGAAAAAAAATTCACAAATTAAGTTGCAATTGCAAATTGTTTACAAAACTGTGTCCTTATTTGATTCTAAAGAAAAGTGTTTATTTATCTGAGCTAGACCTCCTAAACCCGTAAACGTATTTTAATTCAAACAAATTACCAGAATACCAACCATTTTTACAACCTTTTCCACATAGAAGGACCAAAATAGTTTCTCTTTACCTGAAAATAACACTTTACATCGAACGAACAATGAAACACACCTAAAGCAATAATACGACGATTGTTAGAAAATACCACTTACCTTTTTTCCCGCAATTTAACGCAAAACAATTCCAAGTAGTGACCACTTTGAATACATACTCATCGAGAGCCCTCAATTAAGTTTAAGCACCATTTGAATAACTATTTGTCTTCAATTGCAATCCTTCCCCCCATCGACGATTCACGTTCCTTTATGCAAACAAATTTCCATTTTACCCACGAAAGTGCGACGAAGAAAAATCCCTTTGCGGTCTCGCTGTATTAGAATAAAGCAAACAAAAAAAAGCTATCCTTACCATTTCCTTAAATCCTTTCCATTTTCATTTCGGTTCGTTTGCATTAAATATATTCTAATTGCTTTTTTTGCTGTTTTGTTTCGAAATCCTTTCAATTGCTGTAAATTGTGGGTGCGCCACCAGTATCCAAGCCCCAATATCCGGCCGGGTCGGCCTTCGTACAATACCGTGTGCGGTTGCCGAAAGTGCGTTTTGAGCTTAGCGAAGCTAAGCACAGTGTTTAAATGAGATCAGGACTTAGTTGTATCCTTTGTACAACCCATACCCTTGTTGAACTTCTTGTTTTTTTTTATTGTGTCAAAAGGATTGGATGTTTTGAGCGCGCCCTCTATCCTTTTTTGCCTTTGGTTCAAGCGGATACACAAAAAAAAAATCATCCGAAATTTACAATAAGACTTTTTTGGTTAAACAAAAAAAAATATATATAAGGATGCTTTGAGTTAATGTTTACTTCTGTGTATATTCCACTTATTTCCTTTTTTCGTTCGAGTTAATAAATTTTCTTCGCCCCCTTTACGCCCCTCACCGGAATATCAAGTCGAAATGCAAATTAAAACGCAGAAATAGGGCTGCGGGGAAGAAGGTATCTGCGTTGTTTTACCCTTGCGTGTCGGGATCGTAATTAGGACCGTTCGCATTTATATGTAACCGTATTTGTATCTACTTGACACCCCTTTCGCCTCCCAGACTGGCTGAGTGAAGTTTTATAAAGTTTAGGATCAAAATGGGATTACACCAAATTTATTTAGCGTAATTACACCGATTGCTTGGGGGTTGGTCGTATGATGCCTTTGGTTTCGATCCCTCCCGATGCTGAGTGTGGGGACAATACATATTTGCTTGAATTTTATTACATCTCGAGATTATTCGAATCCGAGATGCTCTGGATTTTATTTGCATTTAATTTGGCCGTCGACTTACAACCGCTCTGCTACACGTATACAGAGATCAATTGGTGCTGAGGCTAAGGCTGTGTAGAACTGTGTGATCCTTATACATGAAAAATTGGATTAATATCTTTTTTGTAGGCGGCCTTATGTTTTCTGCTATGGTAATTAGAACCGGGGATCGGTTGTAAAAGGTCTAATGAGTTGATTTTTGAAATTAGATATGTTTTTAATGGGTCGGGATGTGTTTAGATGGTTTTTTAAAAAGCCATTAACGATTTGTTCTTTTCGTGTAATTGGTGTCGGTTAAGTGTTATCTGACGACCTTAATGGGCTCGGAGGAGTTAATGATATGAAATTTTGGACAAGTCACAGATTACAGGGTATTTATTCGGAGACTTTAAAAGTTTTATTAGAATTTATTGCTGCTACAGCAATGTATTTAAGGATTTTATGACAAAGTTAGGTATATTACAAGGATTTAAATGGATTTCGACAGGTAGTGGCAGTGGGGTCTATTTTTACTAAGAAGCTTTGTTGAATAATTCCGATGGAAATGGAATAAGAGGGCAGCTGGGAATTTGTTTTTTATTCGAGTTTCAATATTTTAGGAATAAATTTTCAGTCATTTAGCAGGGATTATAGGATTTCGGTGATTGTGAACTGAAGTCATTATTTCTTGTGTACAATCCTCTATACCTACACAAGTTTCAAGAAAACAATGCCTAGGGGATGAAGCACAGTAAGAGTAACCATTAAATAGTTTGGCTGAAGCATGTTAAAGTAATTATTCTGGAAAAGCTATAGAGATTCTATAGCACACAGAGGTACTTGAAGATAGACACATAAGCCCTGGACTTAAATTGGCGTATGTAGGTAGGTAGGTAGCAGTGGCGGTTCACCTTGAACCCAATTAGCACTATAATGTGCCGTTTTGTTACCACGACTCGTGTTACCTGTTTTCTGGTGGTTGTTGAGGGTGTGGTCCGGTCGGTGCCTATAGCCAACCTGTGGAATTGAGAAAACGGATAAGATCCTGTATCCCTTTGCCCGAGATGTCGCTAAGGTCGTCAAGGAATGGTTGGTTCAGTGCGCGCAGTCTGGCTCTCGCTAGAGCTGGACATTTGCAGAGGAAGTGAGATAGAGTTTCTTTTTCATTTATATTACCACAACTGCGGCAATGCGGGCTGTAACGGATACCTAGCTTGGCCGCATGGTCTCCAATTGGCCAATGCCCCGTGATTATTGCCGTGAGTCTGGCGATATCGGGACGGGTTCTGTTTAGCAGGTTATTTGTTCTGTTTTGGTTGTAGGTAGGCCATATCTTCCTTGATATGACGCAGTTCGTCAACCCCGACCATCGGAAATTGGCTTTCTGCCGAAAATGCGAATGTATTAGTCCTTTTACCGTTCCTAACGGAATGTGGACCTTCGTTAAGAGCGAGGCATGTAGTGCTGAGCCTTTCCTGGCCAGTTCATCTGCACGCTCATTGCCTGTTACGTCACTATGCCCTGGAACCCAGAGAAGTGTGACCCTGAAGCGCTCGCTCAGACAGGCAAGTTCGTTCCGGCACTCCTGCACCAGTTTGGAGGATATGGTAGCCGAGTCGATGGCTTTGATGACGGTTTGGCTATCTATACGGATAGCAATGCTTTGTTTAAGCGTTGTGTGACGCCCTAGTTGCGTGCAAGCTTCTCGAATGGCCAATAATTCCGCCTGGAAAACACTGGCAAAATCCGGTAAGCGTACTGAAATCGATATTTGAGGTGATTCCGAGTAGACACCGGCCCCTACACCACAGCTCATCTTAGATCCCTCGGTGTATATGACCGTGTCGAAGCCCTTCACTACTTCGTCCCTCTTCCACTGATCCTTATTGGGAAACCGACGTGGAAGCCTTTCGTGAAGATTAATTTGGGTGTCATGTAGTCGGTTGGAGACGTGACTATGCCGCTTGGTAGCGAATCCAGGATGTTACTAAATATATGTAAATATATGTGTTTTTATATTTGTTATGTACTTATCCAATTTCTAAGACTTCGATCGGTTTAAGAATATAAAACTTGCCGAAATTATTCCAAAGCATTGCTTTTTGGGTTAGGTAAGATTCGGCGGTATGTATGCAATGCACCATAAAAAATATTGCGTTGGAAGTTAACGATGGCTCCAGTTAAAACTGAACCTAAATAAGGCAATCATATGGGTGGGTAAAAAGACGTCCGTGCCCTTCTTAATAAGAGCTGGACAGATACCGTCAGTACCTGATGCCTTGAATGGTTTAAATAAGTTAATAGCCCCTTTAAGGAGACCCTCTGAACTGCGCCAACTACAGAGGTATTAGTCTTCCTAACATCGCGTACAAGATCTTATCTGCTGTGCTGTGTGAACGCCTGAAGCCTTTCGTCAACAACCTGATTGGTCCCTATCAGTGTGGCTTCAGGCCAGGAAAGTCTACCATCGACCAAATATTCACACTGCGGCAGATCTTGGAAAAAACCCAGGAAGTCCAAATCGATACCCACCACCTTTTCTTCGATTTTAAGGCCGCCTATGACAGCATTTATAGAGACGAGCTATACAGAGCAATGTCTAGTTTTGGCATCCCTGCCAAACTCGTCCGTTTGTGTAGGATGACAATGGAGAATGCACGCTGCTCCATCAAGGTCGGTAAAGAACTCACCGAGACCTTCGATGCCAAAAAAGGATTTAGACAAGGCGATACGCTGTCATGTGACTTCTTCAACATCATTTTTGAAAGAATAGTGCAAAACTCAAACGCTAACACCAGAGGAACTATCTTTCAGGAGAACGTAGTGTGATGTCACAGGTCTACCCCGGACTGTAGCGCCACCTTAAGTAAGTAAGTAAGCCGCTTTAACCTTATCCGGAGTAAAGAGTCCGCTGGATAAATTCCTATTTCTGTTTAATTTTTTATGCCGGGAGTCATGCGTTTGTGAAGCTCATCCGTTTTTGTGGAGCTGGGGAAATGAACTTCAAAAAGGGTAATCAACGTTTCGTTCCATCATGGAGCCCATGAAACGATTCATTATTAAAATTGTACTGAATTGATGTTTCAAAAACACGTCAAGTTAAGTCAATCGGTTGATAAATGTCAATGTTGTTCAATGTTTGCATTCCGTCAGCCAAGATGGCGGATCCTGTATGCTATTCCAACAGTAGTTCGTTAGTTCAAAAATGACTACTATGTATTATAAAAGAGATTCAACGGAATTCGTAAATTTCCACGACATCAAGCTTAGTCTCCTTGTAAAACATACTTACAATCTTAATAATGTATTGCAGTTGCAGATTGCATCGGAGAGGTATTCAAGCCATACATGGATACACCTGCAAATGCAAATGTACAAGGAAGCCAAACTAAAATAGGTTTTGTAACCATTTTCTAGTCTGGCGACGGGCTAGTTTTCCCCAGATCTGCACATTACTATAACGAGTTAAAAAGTCGAAACACTATCAGTTTTCTTTTGACCATTCTACGTCATCGGAATTGCTGGTATTTTTGTTGCTACCCTCGTCGTCCACTACCATGGATTCGGTTGGTCGAATCAATATAGTTTGAACAGCGCATTAATAATCGCACATTTTTCGGATTTTCTGTTACTGCAAACGCTCGACAGAAGCGACAATTTTTTAATAGCATTTTGTAATTCTAGATTTAAAAATTTCATAAAAAGAGACCGCATAGACGAGTAAATGTCTCTACGTTTCAAGGTTTAAATGCACAGAACAGGATAAATATAAATGAAACACAGATAAATATTTGTAAACGTACTGCATTTATAATGTTGGACATTTGACAGAAAAGTAAACTTCTTAAGTCGTTATTCCCTTCTTGAGATTCTGATATAAATATTCTCGTTGTAAGACATTCAAGAAAATGTACTCACCAGAGTGTCATCTGAATAGACAATAATTCAAGCCCAAGTATCTAGCAATCTATCTACTTAAAATATCTCGCATACGTAGGCACAACACATGTATGGGGTGATTGAATTCAGCCAAAGCAAAAAAAAAAAAAAAAGAAATTCTGAGTGCAAGCTGTCAAAAAAGTTTTATATCCTGTCATACAGGACACAACTTTGTTTTTTTTTTGCTGCTCACCCATCATAAGAATGTGTGCACATTCTGACAGTGAAAACTTCTTGTTGTCGTGCTCGTCGTCATCGTTCGTTGTACTGTATATCGAGTTTCCAATCAAGTAGATACCCAGAGTATTACATAACACAATTTATTGCCTTTCATTTAATTTCCCCCATCGCAACGCAATAGTGAGTGCTGCTCTCGTAGCAATACAGTTCGGAACCTGAGCGATGTCCTTACCTACTTTTTTGTGCGTTGAGAGTGTACCACGTTTGTCGTGGGCTTACCAACTGGCAAGGATCGAATAACAGCATCCCAACAGGGACCAGAAACAAAAAAAAAAAAAATATAAAAAAGGTATCCAATACTAGGTACAGGCAGGTAATAAAGTTTATGCTGTTAGGGGCCACCCCATTTTTTTGTGTGGATAATTTCTGATACCGTATCTCTCTGTCTACAATATATTCCACATACGCCACCGGTACCACACACATTTTTTTTTTTGTGTGTCAAAAATGTATTTGGGATATAATGTGATTTTTTTTTACAACATTTTTTTTTTAGCAGAAAAGCCAATGTTGATATTTTTGTAGGAAGGAAAGAAAGAATTTCATAAAAAAAATTAAGAAAAATATTCTCAAAAGGAATTATTATTTGCGATGAAGGGGTTTTTGTTAAGAATGAAAATTGAATCAATTTCTCCCCCGAACGATGATATCGCTGATCCATGAAAGACTGCAAGTGTATACAGTGATACACAGGGTAGGTGCGGTTGGATTTCAGAAGGACATTGTAGAGCGATGGAATGTGGATAGAGTTCTTTTTTTTTTACCTGTTACACGACCAATATTTCGAGGAATGCTGTCTGTGTTCGTCAAAGGGATACTTGTGTGTGCGAATATTTTCCTCAATATTTTCGTTCATTGAGTTTGAGGCTTTACCTTTGTGAGCAGAGAGATAAAATGATTTTTTCAAGAGTACACTGATTCAATTTGTTTGATCAACGGATATAAGAAGCTCACTTAAATGGATTTGAACATTGAACCGCAGCAGAAATTCAGTTAACAAACTTTTTTCTTTTAGTCTATCTGTATAGCGATCATTTTAAGTTGATTTTCTAATTTTACAGTAGAAGGTTATTAAATTGTTGGCGATTGGTTTGTTACAAATATTCCATACTGTTGGACTTTTTAGGTAGCGAAAGTATTTCTAGGTCTGTTTGGAAATTAGCTCTATAGTGGATTAAAGCAGCACATAATCAAATGTGTTGAAAAATGCATTGCAAAGAGAACTTGCGCTTAAAACCAAAGTTGAATTGAAATTATTACCTTTATTAAGAAGTATATATTTATTATCTATACTCCTCTATAACTATTCCTTCGTGTAGATAGGTAAGGTACCTATATAAAATTCCGGAAATATTATTAGCGCTTTAAAGTTAACAATTTTGCATTCACAATTTTGATTGCTAATTGGAAGTAATAGATCTGTTTATCAAGTATTGGCTTGATGAACTGCCTCCGTATGGCAAAATTAAAATTCATTCCTCCGAATCATTTAGACTGACCTTTCCCATAATCTAATCTTGGATCATGCGACATGCGATGCCATACGATGATACGGATTCTATATCACATATTTCGGTCAATCCCCAATCCCCATAGTAATATCACTGGCTCAGTTTTGAGCTAAACAGTTGAAAAACAGTGTTTTTTGAACCATGAATACGTCCTTCGATTTCCACAAAAACGGTACTTTAAAAACTACACATATCTCGAAAACGCCATTTTCGATTTGGTTAAAAATGTAACTGCTGGGTAATGTTTATATCCTAAAGATACCGTCGTACTCAGTTTTCAGCTAAACAGTTTAGTAACAGTGCTTTTCGAATCCAAATTGTAACATTTGTCAGCATAATTTTACAAAAAACCGCTCTAACGATTTTGATCAAAATACATATTTAAGACAACATAAGCATTCTAAACATGATCACGTACTTAGTTTTTCTCAGAAAACTCGAATATTGCCGTTTTATGAATATTTATCAAAAATGATTACCCATATCCCGATCTTTATTCACACACGGTATATTTTTGCAAAGCCCAAAACTTCAGTGGCAATATAATTCGAAATTCATCGAAAGGTGTCAGTTCGGGGTGAAATTTAAAAGTAAATGTTGAAGTTAATACGTATGTTTATGTATTACGTTGTTTATTAACAAGTGCTCAGTTATCTGAGTACATTTTGAGTGCGTATGATTTTAAACGTAAAATTCGCTGAAATGACTCTGAGATTCTGCGAGATTCACAATAAACGAGAAAGTTACGTGCGACAAGTATTGTGAAACAGTAGCAATTTATCGGAACAATATGTTAAAATGCTCCCATTCCACAATACATGTTGATTCGTGGTATAGGCCCCAGGTCACATAAATGCGCGACAAAAACAGAGGCGTTGCGCTTTTCGAAGCGGGTTAAGGGGTGACTTCTTCTTTATTTTTAGTATTTTTATTTGCTTTCCATTCGCAATAATACGACGAATATTTGTGAGACTTACTTTGAAACCACATTTTTTCCTGCTAATTTGGAAATAAATAATAGGCAAGCGCTCTTAAGCTTGGGTTTGTCCTTTTTCCGCCTCGGTAAAGGCTTTTTCTCCACATATTTAATTTTTTTTAAATTTTTTTTTTAAATTAAATATGTAGTCGAAATTAAAAAAATGAGTATAAGTTCCAAAGGTAACGGTAAAACTAAATGAAATGAAGTGTCACAAAAATATTGCTAAAATATTGTATTTGGAGTTTGAAGGCTTATAGCTCAAATTTCTTTTTATATTTTTATTATATACTAGCTGGACCCGTGCTCGCCTTGCCCGCTCGTACAAAATTATATTTGGTTATGTGTATGTATATATTTTCACTTCAAAAAATACATTTTGGCTAAAAATTGTTCCTTAGGACGTGGCTATAAACGACATAGCCTATAGCAGTCTCACGGTGTTAAGGAACATTTTAAAAAAAGTTTCATTGAAATCTGTCCAGTAGTTTTCGAGTTTTTAGCTGACAACGAAAATTGCTACAGTTTTATTATATGTATAGATGTATCAATTTCACAAACTGGCTGGACAGAAGTAAGTCACTCATACACAGTACCTATCTGTTCAAGAAAAATTGCTTTCGATGTGCGACAACAACCCCAAAGTGGAACTATGGAATCCAAACAACTACCCCAACCCTACCCTGTTACGTCATATCAGAATAAAATTCCTACTGCGTTGCGTGGCGATATGCGATAATGGATGTAATGCATTGGATATATAATGTGCACCCTCTGCATCGCCCTCCCTCGCCGTACTCTTGCTACTTGTTTGTAATACTGCATTTTTTTTCCTATGGAATTCAAACAACTACCCTAACCCTACCCTGATACGGCAAAACAACCAAAATATATTCAGTCACCTAAACTAATAACAATATACAGATTTGAATAGTACATTTATGTGTCTTACTTGTTTTGTTTTGTTCACACACAAACGATATAATCAAAACCAGTCCAAACGTTTAGATGAAAAAAAATAGTAAACTTCCTGGAACCCAATTGCAGCGCCACCTATCGGGTCCAATTGTGAATCTAAACCATCCAGGGACCCACTCAAACACAACAAAATTTCAGCAAAATCGGTTTTTTATCTCGCGAAGGAATAGTCTGAACTAATTTTTTTTTTAAATCAGAGCTTAATTTTTTCGGACTTACCTTGCTGATGAAGTTTAAATTCAGAAATCAATATGTATCTATGTATTCAATTTCACTTCTAAAATCAATAACAATTCAAGTATGTATCTAACAATCGGCTTTCGTCTTTACTATGATAATATATGTATATTTCACAAACTGGCTGGACAGAAGTAAGTCACTCATACACAGTACCTATCTGTTCAAGAAAAATTGCTTTCGATGTGCGACAACAACCCCAAAGTGGAACTATGGAATCCAAACAACTACCCCAACCCTACCCTGTTACGTCATATCAGAATAAAATTCCTACTGCGTTGCGTGGCGATATGCGATAATGGATGTAATGCATTGGATATATAATGTGCACCCTCTGCATCGCCCTCCCTCTCATTGATCTTGCTACTTGTTTAATATACTGCATTTCCTTTCCTTTCCTTTGCTTCCCTCTTCCTTAAGAATCCAAACAACTACCTACCCCAACCCAACACAATTACCATACCACATATCGAATGAAATTCTGAAATGAAACCTGTTTTGTATTATACGTCTCTTCTCTTATGAAGATTATTAATATACCCCATGCCATTCTGCAGCACGCACGACTCACCCCATCCCCATCCTTAATCGGACATACAATCATAATATACATACCTACATAATATTCAACTGACCATAGCACTCACTGCGAAAACAGATCAACCCTTATCGAATGTGTTTGTTTGACGATCGCAAAAGTATAAACATCCATTCGTAGCAAGGTATATGTGTATGTATATATTTTCACTTCAAAAAATACATTTTGGCTAAAAACTGTTAATAAGGACGTGGCTATAAACGACATAGCCTATAGCAGTCTCACAGTCTTAAGGAACATTTAAAAAAAGTTTCATCGAAATCTGTCCAGTAGTTTTCGAGTTTTTAGCTGACAAAGAAAATGCCTACAGTTTTATTATATGTAAAGATGAACTAATGTCCCAAACAAAAATTGTGAACTGTCGGTCAATCACTTCAGAATTTGTGAAAATATCGAAATCAAACAAAAGGTCGTTTCTTAAGTATATTTTAAGCCCTTTCGATTGGTTGGTGCCCTTTTGTAACAAACAGAGGTACGTTGTTTGCAGGAGGGACCGTTTTAGACATATTTTATAACGTCCGTAAGGAATGATCATTTTTAGGGACCGACAAATTCAATAAAAATAAATAGGATAAAGTTGCAGCTTTTGTGCGTAAATTATAACTTTACGGATGCACAGTTCAAGTTGGTGGTGTTTATACAACTGTGTGAGTAGATGGTACCTAGATGACGAATCTGATAAAATTACTTTTTAAAACCTTTACATATTATGTCTGCAGTAATGGACTGACTGAAGCAAAATTTAACAGACAGGGATAATCGTCAGTCGAACTTTTGGACATTAAGATGGTTTTCTACTAATGGTGAAATTTTCAAAGAAGAAAATTTGTCAACCAAAGAAAAATTGTTCGGACTACGCGAAGATAGCACTTTCAAAGTGGAGTTTTAAATGTGTGACCGCTTTTGCGAAAGTAGGAACCGAAATCCTATTATAGATCGCAGAGGTTAAAGAATGAAAATGCTATTTGTAATTATTTATATAGGATAGAGAGGGGATTCTCAACTTCAGTAATACTCAAAACAAAGGAAAAAAAGGGAACGGGGATAAAAACGGGGAAACGCGGAAACGGGGAAAATCTTATCAAAAGCAGTTTGTAAGAAAATCTTTTTGAATGAATAAATGTTAACAAACCAACAAACAAACAACTCAAGAGATGTGTCCAGTCCATGCAACATCATACTTTTTTGTTTGGTTTCTGAATGCATTCATTCCTTTGACATTTAATAAAACTATTACCATGACCTGGTCATACACTCCTTACCATGAAAGTCAAGCCCAGAGAGACAGATAGATTTTGAGTGAGTAGAAATGAGAAAGATAGATAGCACAGAAAATGGACCAAAATGACCAATGGCATGGCATGACGCATGATGATCATAAAGGTTCTTTTTGCAAACCATAGCGCATTCGATACAAATTTTCAGTTGGTATTTGTTTTGGTAGAGTGAGGACGTAAAAAATGGGCGTCTGCTTCGGCTTTATCATAACATTTTTGTATTTTCGATTTCATTATTCCTGTACCTGCCAAATTTTATTTCATTGCAATGAGGCCGTGTTTTTGTGTGGAGCCAAGTCGTTCATGTGAATGAAAGTCATGCTCTGTGTGGCGTGTACTGGGCCTCACATCCCTTCCTAAGTGGGCGAGAACAGGTCGATTTTATGTGAGGCATTTTGAGTGTAACATATGCTTCTTTTCTCAAATAACCAAAAAATCTACCCGTCTTGCCCAATAAGACTTTCATGGGAAGTCATGTGTGGCTCAGCACATAGTGTGTCTTTGTACTATGTCTAAATTCAAAATATTACGAGAATTTCCAGACAACGGCGGCACAACTTAATGTGTAAGTGAAAATAATTCTCATTTTATTTTGGATTTTAAAATGAAGAAAGAACCAACAAAAAAAGTACAAATATCTCAAGCAATTGGAAGCATTGCCCGAGTTTAAAAGCTGGTTACGCTTGTCTGCGTTGAGCAAAGTCTACAACCTCACGAAATTGAAAAGACTGCAAAGAACAGCCAGTATAGGTACCACGGGGGCAATGAGGTCGGCACCAACAGATGCCCTTTCTGTGCTCTTACATCTTCTACCCCTCGACCTACACACAAAATATACCGCATTATGCAGTGCTATAAGACTCAAGGAGTCGGGATGCTGGACTGCAAGGCCGTATGGCCATAGTAACATCCTGGATTCGCTACCAAACGGCATGGTCACGTCTCCAACCGACTACATGACACCCAAATTAAGCTTCACGAAAGGCTTCCACGTCGGTTTCCCAATAAGGATCAGTGGAAGAGGGACGAAGTAGTGAAGGGCTTCGACACGGTCATATACACCGACGGATCTAAGATGAGCTGTGGTGTAGGGGCCGGTGTCTACTCGGAATCACCTCAAATATCGATTTCAGTACGCTTACCGGATTTTGCCAGTGTTTTCCAGGCGGAATTATTGGCCATTCGAGAAGCTTGCACGCAACTAGTGCGTGACACAACGCTTAACCAAAGCATTGCTATCCTTATATATAGCCAAGCCGCCATCAAAGCCATCGACTCGGCTACCATATCCTCCAAACTGGTGCAGGAGTGCCGGAACGAACTTGCCTGTCTGAGCGAGCGCTTCAGGGTCACACTTCTCTGGGTTCCAGGGCATAGTGACGTAACAGGCAAAGAGCGTGCAGATGAACTGGCCAGGAAGGGCTCAGCACTGCATGCCTCGCTCTCAACGAAGGTCCACATTCCATTAGGAACGGTAAAGGGACAAATACATTCGCATTTTCTGCAGAAAGCCAATTTCCGATGGTCGGGGTTGACAAACTGCGTCATATCAAGGAAGATATGGCCTACCTACAACCAAAACAGAACATATAACCTGATAAACAGAACCCGCCCCGATATCGCCAGACTCACGGCAATAATCACGGGGCATTGGGCAATTGGAGACTATGCGGCCAAGCTAGGTATCCCTTACAACCCGCATTGCCGCAGTTGTGGTAATATAAATGAAAAAGAAACTCTATCTCACTTCCTCTGCAAATGTCCAGCTTTAGCGAGAGCCAGACTGCGCGCACTGAACCAACCCTTCCTTGACGGCCTTAGCGACATCTCGGGCAAAGGGATACAGGATCTTATCCGTTTTCTCAATTCCACAGGTTGGCTATAGGCACCGACCGGACCACACCCTAAACAACCACCAGGAAACAGGTAACACGAGTCGTGGTAACAAAACGGCACATTTTAGTGCTAATTGGGTTCAAGGTGAACCGCCACTGCTACCTACCTACCTACCTACGCTAAAAAAGGGATTTTTTTTTGTTTTTTTTAAAGGGGAAAAAAAATTATTTTGGTGCTAAAAAAAGGTTTTTTTTCTTAAAACCTGGGAACACCGTAGAGGAACATTGGTTGGAGAGCAGATGTAGATGCATACAAAAGCATAGAGTTGGCTCTTTTTAAGATCCCAATGAAACTACCATTTAACCTGCCTCGACTGCGTAAAACTAAAGACATACATTTGAAAGCTACTGCTAAATGGAGTGCATACATCCTATAAATAGAGAATTTCTAAGAAAATACTTTATTTAGCTCTCAAAGGAGGTATAATGTCTTGTTGGTAGATACCTACCAAAAATAACCCAAAGCAACTCCACAGAACTGACCGTTTTAATATTTCATGTTTATGTTCTAAGCTGAATGAAACCCATAAAACGTCTTCCGATTTTCTTTGACACAGCTTGTCTCCTGAGCTGCTGCGTAAACTCAAAAGAATAATTCACAGCAATTTCCATTACTGCATCGTCAATTAACTTTTGATTAAAATCCAACAACCTTTAGATGTCAGCAAAATGTTAAAAGTGCATGAAACATCACATTCAATCCAATTATAGAGTAGTTATACTAGGAAATTTATTTTCCAAAGAAGCAGCCATGAAAACAAGACGAGCATCAGACAGAGCATCCTTATATTCCTTTTGAGTGTACGTCAAGTGTATCTGAGAGCATTTTATCCCAGAGTAAATATTTAAACAACTAATAGTAGCACACAACTCTACTCACTGCAGTGCCCTAAATCTTCACTCAAACTCAGCCAGGATATTCGGTGTATGCGAAGAGTAGCAACGATATTCGCCGCGCCGCGTTAGCATCTATGTTGGCAAATGTTTTCCTTATAACGAAAATCGAAATTCATTTTTGATGTGCGGGGTTTCGATATGTACGAATCCACAACTGCACGAGTGTACTTGTATATCTGATGTTTCTTTTTTTTTTATCATAATTCCATTAAAAACGACATTATCATCGATTGCTCTCGTCTGGCGTGTCCTTTTTCGTATTCATATATTTATTGTATTATTTATTATGGAATCGAAGACATATTTCATTTGAAACGTACAACACCTCTGTCCGACAAGGGATTCCATCTGCCAGAGATGTTGGAAGATGGAAAATCCTAAGGTAAACACTTTTGCAATATTCTTAAAATGTATTCCCATCTAAATGTTATTTACTTAATTTTTCTTCGATGCGTTGAAGGGATTCTTACATCACCGAAATCCAAAAGTAAATAAGTACATAAAGTTGAAGTATCTATCGAAATGAGAGAGCAAAAACGAAAAAAAAAAATTAACATGAACGACAAATTGGGAAGCAAATCGGTAGAGTGTCATTTGCAAAATATCCTTTGCGCTTAATGTGTTTGTTTAGGGGAATATTTTTCATTCGACGCCTGCAGATGAAAGGTAATGGTGAATCAGGAAATGGGAAGATGGTTCTTTTTCCTGTCACTTACGTTCAACTTCAATTTTTCAAACGCCCCTTCGTATTTATAAAATTGTATGCAAATTTTCGCGTGCGATAAGAGTGCAAATATAATTTTCTAAGTAGGCAGCAGGCGAGAGAAAAAAAGCTTTGTACAGTGTGTCGGACAAGATTGGTAGTGCTGAGAATTTGGTTACCGGAATTTGAGTTTTAACTGAAATTCTTCATAGCGAGATGGTGTATTGATAGGACGTATTTTAGACTGACATTTTGAGTTTTCATCCGAAGGATGCATTTTGTCAGATTCTGTTGGTGAATGGTTCACAGCGAAAGCAATGGATTTAGGTTTCGGATGGACCATTTTCCCGCCTGTTTTTTTGCATTTATGTCGACTCGAAACTTGTCTCAAAGGCGTACAGGCAACAAAATACACCCCTGCCTCCATTTGGACATAGAGAAAAAGCTATTGTTGAACTTTTGATCAATTTAGGTATAGAGGAATTTATTAGTCAATGGATAGTCTCTATGCTCAGAATAAGAACTATTCAGGCAACAGTAGGCAATATCTAGTTAACAAAATTTGCCCATAGAGGATCGGCACAGGGTGGCGTCATTTCGCCAGTACTTTTGCTAATATGCTTTGCTTTTGCTTTTGGTGGCGCTTACAGTCCGGGGTGGACCACGGCCTCAACCAACAAGCCCCTCCAGCCAGCTCGGTCCCTCGCTAGCTGCCTCCAGTTACGCACACCAAGTTGGTTGAGGTCGTTCTCCAATTGTGCGCGCCACCTAAGGTGGGGTCTTCCTCTGCTGCGTTGTCCCTCAGGGGTGGATTCGAAGACTCGTCGGGCTGGTGCGTTGTTGTCCATACGCTCCACGTGTCCCAGCCATCTCAGCCGTTGTATTTTCAGCTTTTTGACCAGGTCAACGTCGCTGTATAGCCCGTATAGTTCGTTATTGAATCTTCTTCTCCACACTCCATCGTCACAAACTGGACCGAATATCACTAGAAGAATTTTTCTCTCAAAGCATCCCAGAAGGTTTTCATCCGCTTTTGACAGGGTCCATGCTTCTGCACCATACAGCAGAACCGGGATGATTAAGGTCTTATATAATATCTCCTTGGTTCTATGAGAGAGGGCTTTACTTCTTAGATGCCTTCTTAGCCCGAAGAAACAGCGATTGGCAAGAGTGATTCTTCGCTTGATCTCTGCGCCGATGTCATTTTGCGAAGTGATAGTGGAGCCCAGGTAGACAAAGTCTTTAACTACTTCGAAGTTGTATCTGTCCATCGTGACGTTTTGTCCGAGTCGCCGATGTTGAGAGTCCCTTCTCGTTGACAGCATATACTTCGTTTTGTCCTCATTAACAGCCAGACCCATCTTCGCCGCCTCCGTTTCGATACTTGCAAATGCGCCACTGACAGCTCGCCGCGTTCTCCCAATGATGTCAATATCATCAGCATAGGCAAGTAGTTGAACGAACTTTTGAAAAATTGTACCTCTGGTGTTGGCTTGTGAGTTTCGTACAATTGCTTCAAGAACGATGTTAAAGAGAGTACATGATAGCGCATCGCCTTGTCTCAAACCTTTTTCGACATCAAATGGATCGGTGGTGTTCTTGCCGACTTTAACGGTCATCCTGCACAGACGGACGAGCTTTGCGGGGATGCCAAAACTTGACATGGCTTTGTATAATTCGTCCCTATATACGCTATCATAGGCGACTTTAAAGTCGATAAATAGATGGTGCGTATCGATCTGAAATTCCTGGGTTTTTTCCAAGATCTGTCGGAGTGTGAAAATTTGGTCGATGGTTGACTTCCCTGGTCAAAACCACACTGAATGGGCCGATCAGGTTGTTGGCGAAAGGTTTTAGGCGTTCACACAATACAGCCGACAAGATCTTATACGCGACATTCAGGAGACTTATTCCTCTGTAGTTGGCGCAGTTCAGAGTATCTCCTTTCTTGTGGATGGGGCACACGATGCTGAGGTTCCATTCGTCGGGCATGCTTTCATCCGACCATATTTTACAGATGAGCTGGTGCATGCTCCTTACCAAGCTATCTCCCGCTGCTTTGAAAAGCTCGGCCGGGAGGCCATCCGCTCCAGCAGCTTTGTTGCACTTAAGTTTGGATATCGCTATGCTCACTTCGTGTAGGTCGGGTGGACGGAAATTTTGGCTATCATCGCCCAAACTGAACAGATCATTCTGCCTGACAGCGGGTTGTTGGCTGTCTCCGCCGTTTAACAGTCTGCAGAAGTGTTCTTTCCAAATCCTCAGCACCGACTGTGAATCTACTACTGTATTCCCATGCTCATCTCTGCAGGCTTCTGTTCGGGCCTTGTATCCTTGGGTGGAACGTTTTACCCTTTGGTAGAACTTTCGAACATTGCCTCTGCAGTAGCGTCCCTCAATTGATTCGACCGCTCGCTTCTCGTGCTCTTTCTTTTTCCTTCTGAGAAGTCGGTGTTCCTCCCTTCTTTTTTGCCCGTAGAGCTCACGGGCAGCTCTCTCAGCCGCTCTGGTTCTTGTCTGCAGCATTAATTGATAGGCCTCGTTCTTGGCTGCATGTGCCTGGCGGCATTCCTCATCGAACCAGGGGTTTCGTCGTGGTCGCCTAGTGAAACCCAGCACTTCGGTAGCGGCACTCCTGATGGCACGCTGGCAGTGTTGCCACTGGTCCTCTGTACTTGATGTTGGTGACGCTGAGGATGGGCTTGCTGAGAGGTTTAGTGAGACGCGGTCGGCAAAGGTTTTGGCGGTCTCTTGCGATAGTAGCCTTGCAACGTCAAATCTTCTTACAGTATCCTCTCGCTGTTGTGGAGTATTGGATATCCGCATCCGTACTTTGGCTACTACCAAGTAATGGTCCGAGTCTATGTTGGCCGCTCGAAACGTTCGGACATCCAAGATACTGGAGGCATGTCTGGCATCGATCGCAACATGATCAATTTGGTTGACGGTTTGTTGATCTGGAGACCGCCAAGTCCCCTTGTGTATGTTGAGGTGTGGGAAACGTGTGCTGGCAATGATGACATTTCGCCCCGCCGCAAAGTCGATTAGCCTGAGTCCGTTTCCGGAGGTGTTGTCGTGCAGGCTGTGCTTTCCGACTGCAGAGCCAAAGATGCCCTCCTTTCCGATTTTGGCGTTAAAGTCGCCAAGGACTATCTTGACGTCGTACTTCGGGCACTTATCATACGTCTTCTCAAGGAGATCGTAGAATGCTTCTTTGGCTGTGTCGTCTTTCTCCTCTGTCGGGGCGTGAGCACAGATCAGCGTGATATTTTTAAATTTGGCCCTGATGCGGATTGTGACTAGGCGATCGCTAACATTGCGAAATCCCAAGACTTCTTGCCTAAGTCTTCTTCTAATCACAAATCCACATCCAAATAATCGCTGACTCTGCTCTCTGCGGCACTCGCCGTAATAGATGTCACAGTTTTTCATCCTTCTTATGCCTTCTCCATCCCATCGCACTTCCTGGATGGCCGTAATGTCGGCTTTGTACCTATCCAGGGTCTCCACAAGTTGTTCGGCTGCACGCGGTCTGTTTAAGGTCCGGACATTCCACGTGCAGATCCGAAGTTCGTTGTCCTTATTTCGTTTGCTGGGGTCGTCAACATTTGGATCATCCATATCCGAGGCTTGTGGTTGTGTCATAACTGCCTGGTTTTTCCGTGGTAGGGAAGTTACCCCGACGCACAACCCCCAACCTGGAGGGCCAGGTCCTTTGCTGAACCCCTTGGACAAAAGGGGCCTTATTTCGGAGTCAGTAACCCGCTTCGGGGATATGAGCGCTGCCGTTGGCCCATAAAGGGTTCATCCGCCACCATCTCTATTTCAACACCCTGACTAGTGCTGAAAAGCCCTAATAACCTTAGCTCCAAATAAGTCGAAGTAGCCCATTAAGGTATCTGTCAAGTTGACTGTTGACGCCACCGTTGATTTAATCATTTAAATTCATCCGCCGTACGTCCTCATTCTGAGGTGCTCATGTTAGACTTCTGAGACTCGAGCAGACAGTCAACTCCGACAGAGCATTATAGTGTTGCTATTCTCTTCGTGTTCAACACTCGCGCTTATAAGTTTAGCAAGTCAAGCCCGGGTGGGCGAGACCAGTACCCGGTGGTTACCACGGGGAGGTAAAATAAGCACAATTGATGTGTATGAGAAAGTTAAAACACTGGACATTGCCAAGTTAATGCCAATCAATGCCTGCCCGATTCATACATACCCAACCACCTAATATGTAGTTATAAATAAAATACTTGCAAAACTAGACAGGGAACTTGTCAAAGTTTCCGCACGTATGCGGCTGACGCGATGTGGTGATATGGTGACTAGTCATGGATGTTTCCTCTCTTGATTAGTAAAATAATGTGGAACGCTTTAGACAAGGTAAACACCTGGTCTTGTAGCCTCGGCGTTAACATGAGCAAAACTGAACTGATGATGTTTACTACCAAAACCAAAATACCTGGTCAATTGCTCAACAATTCACACTATCTTCCAGCGCATGGTATCCGTGCTCGATCCGCAACTTAATTGGAAACATAAAATGGAACACAGAGTAAGGAAGGTGTCTGTTGCCTTCTACGCCTGTAGCAAAGCCTTTGAAAAGAAGTGGGGACTTCAATGGTACCTTGTCGAGTCGATGTTCAATTTTATTTTTTTTATAATAGACACGCGCTAAAGAAATTATGACTACTCTTGTAGGTGCCCTGAAATAAAGTCGAAGGAAATAAGGTCGAATTGTGTTATTATTGTATGTAGTGCTATATAACTCAAGGAGTGTGGGTGCTCGACAGTAACATAATGCATTCGTTACCAAAAAGAATGTCCACATTTTCAACCGACTACATCACACCCAAACTAAAGGTTTCCACTTGGGTTTCCCTACTAGACCTCAGTGGAGTAGAATTGCGCGAAACAGTTCCAATGATGGAACGAACATGAAACGATTGTTTTTTTGGTCGGAACTAGTTCCTGGAAACATGTCCGAGGAACTATGTAGAACCATAAACATTTTTCGAACGAACTGGAACTATTAAGGCGCTTCGACACGGTCATATACACCTAACGGATGAGCTGTGGTTTGGAGGCCAGTGCCTACTCGGAAACACAGAAAAATTCAATATCATTCTGCTTGCCGGATTTTGCCACAATTTTTCAGGCGGGAAAACAGAACCCGCCCCAAATATCGCTAGAATCACGGTAATAATCACTTGGCATTGGCCAATTGGAGAAACTAGGTATCCCTAATACCTACTCCCTGATACCTCTAATACCTATTCTCTACTACAGGGTCCGCCAAATAACTTTTTTTTTTGAAAATGCTATAAAAAAAAACTACTGAATATTTTCTCAAATTTCTTTTTTTATTTGAAAGTACAATCATTCCGGTTAATAATGGAAAATAATTTCATTCAAGTGGCTGCCTTGGCTGGCCATGCAGTAGCCTACACGATCGGTCCAATTTTTAAGCACATTATCGATTGTGTGCAGCTGTATTTCACCAATGGCTTCACGAATATTGTCCTTTAAAGCGTCAATTGTCTCTGGCATGTCGGCGTAACACTTATCTTTTACGGCACCCCACAAATAATAGTCCAACGGTGTCAAATCGCAGCTCCGCGGTGGCCAAACGACATCAGCTCTGCGGCTGATAATGCGATCTTCAAAAACAGGGCGCAAAACATCGAGTGTAGCTTCGGCTGTGTGGCACGTAGCGCCGTCCTATTGAAACAAAATTTTGCCAATATCCTCCTCTTCAATTTTTGTGAACAAAAATTCGTTGAACATGGTCCGATAACGATCGCTGTAACGGCCACTCCTTGCTCATTTTCGAAGAAAAATGGCCCAATGGCGCTTCACGCACACTTTCTGCCACAGCAGCAATTTTCTCGGGTGTACGTACGCACTGTTTTTGGCTTTTCACGCTTTGGTTTATCGATGAGGATGCCAGTTTCTTTCACTTTATTAACAAGATAACGAACATACGGTGCTGACGGTGCTTCTCTTCTTCCAAAATCCGTACGCAATTTTCGCACACATTCTGCAACATTACCATGATTTTCAAAGTAATGTCGCAATATTTCCCAGCGTTGTTCAAGCGTATACACAACCATATTCGTTCAGCGGAAGGATAAAACTAATTATCTGTCAAATCAGACATGAGCTAAGTATTACCATTCGCGAAATAAGCACTAGTTGAAAAAAAACGTTAGATGGCGGACCCTTTATAATAGACCTAAATCCATTTGCTAATGGTTGGGGGTAATGCCTTAGAACATCGACTCGAAAGCTGACAGGCATTTGGTAGTCACAATGGTTTCGACCACCGATCGCTATATTAAAGTGATGTACAAGAGGTCATTATAATCACACAGCGCGAATCCATACATCTAAAACTGTATGCCGACTCGGAACGGCTAGGTATATAAATGGCGTATTAATTGAACTCCTTACTTTTTGGCTGCTTAAATTAACCAATACCTTCTCCGCTCACAGCTTGTTTACGCAAAGCCACAGCTGCCCATCGTAAATGGTTTATATCAGTCTCAATGGCTGAGCCTTTCATAATGAACTCCAACAAACGCTTAAAAATACACTTAAAATCTGTTGCAATGCCCTATACTACAGAGAAGTGTAGTGTTTCTTGTCACACAGTACTCTTCAGGATCATGAAAAAAAAAATGCCCATAAAAATATGCAGGCTATAAAAACCTTTCATTTTACGAGATACCCACTCCGGTCATAGCCCTAGTCCAAGTGTTTTGCTATATACATATTATCTGCCTTTGCCTTTACAAATGGAAAAGTTTGACAAAACCGCCTTCCCGTACACTCACTCACTCCCACCGCACACCAATCGACGTCGAAAACTCGTTCTTTTACTTACCATCTTTTCGATACAAGTATAAGTGTATATACATTGTATCTACGACAACGACGAGGAGAACAATTTCTTTTCATTTTCGTATATCCGCCAAAAATTGTATTCGTCTGTGTTTTGTTGGTTTTGTGTTATGCTTTTGAAAGAAGATTCCCCGCTTACGGCCGCCTTCAATTGTAATGAATTGAAGTATTAGGGAGAATTGTGCGTAATTATTTTCCATGAAATTGTGAATTGATGGCGCTGTGATGAGGCACAAGGATCAAGGGAGTATACCACTTGAAACTTGAACGAAAAGAAAACTTTTCAAACGCAAATTCCAGAGTGGAACTGAATGGGATAAAATCCCCTCCACTCTAATTGTGAGAGAATTTTACTTTATACATTGGCAATTGGAAGAAAATAATATTAGGCTTACGTACGGTACGAATACCGTTTGAAAATATCAAACGATGTAGTTGCTTGAACCCATTTTATGTGTCAATAATTTTGATTGTTATTTGTGGATCGGTGGATAATTATTATTATTGTGGATGATAATAATTAGTATTTTCAGTGCAAGATTAATGTAAAATAAGTATATTCTTGTGGGTTTATTGTTAAGGTAGGTATACGTATATACGTCAAAAGCGAGAGAACACCGATGTTATTTTGAGTGTTCTTTAGGGTCTTGAAATAGATCTTAAAAACCAACCACCTTTAAAAAGTTTGATAACGAAATAACAATAACAAAATATATTTCGTTTCGACAGTAAAAAATACTTTACATATATTTAAAAAAGAAATGTTTCCAAACTCTAAAGGAAAATGAAAACCGCAGTGGTGTTTACCCACTTTTGACGCTCACTGTATATGTATAGGGTACTGGTTTTGAAATGATTAAATTTTCCAAAGTTTTTCATTTCGAGTAGCTTGAGCCCATTCATTCATTTTCAATGGTCCGCTTGTCCATTAAGTGGGTCGCGGGTGTATGTTGCTCAAGTGGACCCTCCATAGCTCTCGATCCTCCGCCATCGACTCCAAATTATCAAGGGCAATCCCCATACGGGTAGAGGAGAGATTACAAATTTGATCTAACCATCTCATCCTGGGCCTACATAGGGGACGCCTGCCCGATGGTACGGATTCCATAGCACGTCGTGGTATCCTGGTCGGGGACATACGTTTAATATGACCAAACCACCGAAGCATGGATCGCTCTTTCCGGAGAAGTAACTGCTCGACATTGAGTTCCTCACGTATTCTAGTATTTCTAATGCGATCTCTACGGGTCACACCAGCAATACAACGGAGAAATCTCATTTCGGCAGCTTGTATTCGCGATCTTATTCTTTCGGTCATTACCCAAACCTCATGACCATAGGTAAGAGTTGGAACAAACACCGAATTAAAGACTGACAACTTAGCTTTGACACCAAGTTCAGTCCTCCTGATAACAGAATGACCAAGCTGTCTCAAAATCGATCCAGCCTGACCAATCCTACAGGAAAACTCGGCATTGCTCCTTCCATCACTCGTGAATAAGACCCCGAGATACTTAAACTTCTCCACCTGTTTCAATGGGACTCCACTAACATGCAGAGTGCATTGAACAGGCGTTCTGGAGACGACCATCACTTCAGATTTGTTCACATTTACCTTCATCTCAGCTTCAACACAAACGGCTACAAACCGATCGAGTGCGCGCTGAAGTTCAGTCTGAGAGGACCCACAAGGATGACCAAGTCATCAGCGAAGAGCAAATGACTTATCCTCAGATCTCCCAATTCGAAACTTTCTTCGCCAAGACTGCGCTGTAACATCCAGTCAATATAAGTAATGAAAAGGAGAGGAGACAAGACGCACCCCTGGCGAAGTCCAACGCCCACGGTGAAAGGTATTGATTTAACGCCGTTCACCCGAACACAGCTTTTACAGAAACAATAATATCTACTGATATTATAGACATTTTTTCGAAATTTGACAAAAGTGGCTTTGCTGTATACCTAAGGCGGCTTTTTGTGGCTTTTCAACATGCACTCAGTATTAGGCTTGTGTAGTTCGCGAACGAACTATGTAGTTCAATGAACTAGTTAACTATAGTTCACTAAGTTCACACACTTAGTTCACTAGTTCATTTAGTTCGAGGTTATTATTTTCAGCGGGCCTTACCAATAATCATTTTTAACCATAAAATTATTATATTAAATTATATTTTGACAGTCACAATAGGTAATTTTATATGGACAATTTGGTGACTTCGTAAAAAATAAGCTTGGATACTAAAAATGATTATTAGTACCGCGCAATGATTTTCATACAAACGGAATAAACTAAAGCTAAGTACACACAATTGTCAGATTTGTCAATCCTCTTACAATGACTGACAATAGCTAACTACCTATCTTACAATACAAAATTGTAGGTTTGTAAGATTTTGTCCCAAAGACTTACAATTTCATTGTTAGATGACGTCTTACCTCAGGGCTTGTTTGGGTAGTTTATACTCTGTCAGCCTTATTTATAAACTTTATACACTCTCTATAATAACTCTAAACGGAAAAACCTAATATATATTTTTGCGTTTAGACCTATTATAGAGAGTGTATAAAGTTTATAAATAAGGCTGTGTGCGTTTAATAACCCGTTTCACTCTGTACTTTCTTTCTGTACGATGTTTTTTTTCCGACTTTTCTAATTCCGGAACTTAAATTCTCTTTTCCACTGTTGTTCTTATCAATATATTCTGAATTATTTTTCATCGGTTAAACTTTGATTTCGCTCCTAAACCTCTGGTTATTATTGTCTGATAATGAAGAAATTGTACCCAATTGTCAGCTTCCACAATGTCCGAATTGTCAGCAACCTGACAATTTCATAGTCACATGGAGGGCTGACATAATTGGCTTACAAATCTTTCACATAACTCATTACTTCGAAATCACTCAACACAAAACAAATGAATGTGCTGTGCAAATCTACGCGAGACTATTTTTCATTTGATATAAATATTTATCGTGCAGATCCGTTGAGCACTTACGTATAAAAACGTACGATGTGTTTATCCCAAGCGGATTAATATAACTCTTTATAATGGCAAGTTCTGTTAATTTCAGAGCTAAATAAAAAATTCATATTTTACCGTGGGATGTGAACGTAAAGTAGTCAGAATCGAAGTTTGATGCAAATCCGCTTAGACAGCAACTGAGTGAAAACACGTAGGTACTCAAAAGGCACCAACAAGGAAACCTGTTTGTGAAAGCATTATAATGGGAAGTTTGTATTATATTACCCAACTTCGGCTGGATTACGCAAACCAATTCCTTACATTAGTCATGAAAAACAACTTTCTGTTTGCTATTTAGTCAGTTTTTTCGGAAACACTGCTAACATTTTGTTTTTATTTTTTTCTTAGAAAATAAAATACGTATTAACATTTAAAATAGAAATTCGAAAACACTTTCTTTTCATTTTGCGCCATTTAATAGTGCAGTGATGCCAAGGGAATGAAACATAACAATGTGACAGCTGACAGTTCGGGGTTAGTAAAAAATGGAGCACTATACGAAAGAACAACGCATTTTCATTGTTGAGCAACATTTTAAAAATAATGAAGGTTTGTCAGCTATCCAGTCCGCAATTTTCGAACAAAGTGATGAAGCTCATTTTCATCTTGATGTCTTCGTTAATCGTCAAAATTGTCGGGTTCAGAAAACTCGCGAGTAATTGTTGAGAAACAATAGCGGATTTTGGGGCTGGAGGCATTCACCTTTATTCTACGTGGCGTTTATATTAAACGACAGGTGGCGTTTTTTGAGTCGAGTCGGTATTATATTCCTTGAACGCCTCCTCTCTCATTTATTACATTCCACATGAGTTCTACACCAACAAGTGATAGTTGACAAGTAGGTATTTATGACAAAAAAGGAAGATTTTTCTTTTGGTAAATAATCGGCGTTTTATGAGTCGTTTTGTGCAACTAAAACGACAGTCAGAATGCCAAAAACTGTATAGAACTTGTGTTCCACACTACTCAACGCCACATGTCGTTAAACGTCAGACTTTAGCATTGAAATCCCCGAGTACAACTTTTAAATCATACTCCGGACAGGCTCCGTAGGCTCCATCCAGGAGGTCATAAAACTCCTCCTTGATAGGATCTTCAGCCTCGTCGGTAGGGGTGTGTGCACATATTAGGCTAATGTTTTGGAAAGTAGCTTTGATGCGGATCACAGAAAGGCGATCACTTATCGGCTTGAAGTCAATGACTTTTGTCCTAAGCCGATTTCCCACGACGAATCCGCATCCTAATACATGCAATCTTTTGTTGCAGCTGTAATAAATGTCGCAATTTTTTCTTTTCATCATACCTGATCCTATCCATCGTATCTCCTGGATCGCGGTTATATCTGCCTTGTACCGCGTGAGGACAGACTCAAGTTTTTGAGTAGCACCTGGGGTGTAGAGCGTTCGTAAATTCCAGGTACATACTCTTTGATCGTAGTACATTGACTTTCCGGGTTTGGTTGCCATTTGAGGAGTTCCATTATCCGAGGCTGGTTGTGTCTCTCTTACAACTAGTGGTTATAACGGTAAGGGAAGTTACCCTGACGGCACAACCCCCAACCTGGAGGACCAGGCCCTTGTTTTGACCCTAGGGCAACGGGCCGGAAAAACCGATGTCAGTAACGCATTTTGGGATATGAGCGCTGCCATTGAGGGCTCCTCCGCCATCAACTCTTTCCCAACACCCTGGCTCAGTATTGGAAGTCCCTATAGACCTGGTGTTCAAATATGTCGAAGCAGCTCATATAGGGATTACACTTAACAGTTCGACCTACCTGGAGCGCCACCGTTGATTCCATCTAGAGAATTCCTCCGCTCCCGCCTAAGATTAAGTGCCTTAGTGAGAGGACACTTCTCCCCCCTCTCTCGTTCGCTGCCACCAACGACCCTTCCTTGGTTAACCCATCTCCAGCTGAGGTACTAGGCACCTACCAGTCACCAACGTGCAGGTGAGAGTAGGAGTTGATAGTGAGGGGCTAGAGTGAAAACGCTTGTGTTCTCATTATGATCGCATCACTACCCTTAAACCAGCACTGCACATCCATCTTAA
Source organism: Cheilosia soror (assembly GCA_949372485.1). Classification (NCBI taxonomy): domain Eukaryota; kingdom Metazoa; phylum Arthropoda; class Insecta; order Diptera; family Syrphidae; genus Cheilosia; species Cheilosia soror. Next base: position 136,830,913 of record OX443561.1, on the reverse strand, counting down.
TTTTTCTGTCTAGACAGTTTTTACACTATGAATTGAAATAATTTTCAATACATATAGCTAACGGGCTTAGGTCGAAAACTAAAATTACAAATCACACGTCAGACCCTTTTTGGATGTGACATTGACTTTGCCTTAAATACTTTAGAAAGGAAAACACTTAAACATTTTATTGGTCACATTTGTTATCATGGTTCATGGAAACTCTTGAAGTGTCGCTCTGTATTTTCATTATACTAAATTTAACCACCAACAACAAATGTTTTAATTCTCACCTGTCCTCATCGGTGTATAGGTACACTTTGTACATAAAAATAGTCTAGACACAGAAAGATGCGGAATTACAGTGACGAACCGATTTCTTTAAAATAATTGATGAGCATAGAGCTATTTTTAAAACATCAAAATGTATACTTCAGTCAGGCGAACGTAACATAAATGCTATATGACACCAGACACAATATGATTTTGTGTGTGGTTAAAATGTCATATTTCAGTTATGAAAAATAAATATATCCCGAGCGAGATAATGCGTTCTTCGCTTCATAGAATATTTAAAGGAAAACCTGATTTGAACTGACAGACAAATGGTAATAGGGAATTTAAATTTGTGTATTGAATATTAGGTATCCATTTTTAATTCGGTGGGTTAGTCTTAAACAATTCTTTTAGTTTAAATTTTTGAATTTTTCCCGACGTAGTCTTTGGAAATTCTTTTACCAGCTGTATATATCGTGGTATCTTAAAGTGTGCGATTTTTCCCTTACAAAACTTTTTAATGTCGTCCTTAGTCAGACCGTTTGCCAGATCGTGTAAGCGAATAAAGGCGCAAATCTCTTCACCCATACGTTCGTCTTCGACTCCGATAACCTGAAACGAGTAAAGGGAAATATTTTGTACCTCTAGTTTTGGTATTTGATAAAAAAAATTCACTGGCAGGGCAATTAAGAGCGGATTTTTTCGGGTAGATGCGGATGCACGGGTTGGCTGGCGGTCTATTTTATATAGTTTTTGGTTTTGGTTCAGTGGTTAGTTTGTTGGACTACTGAGGGGTATCAGGTTTGAGAGAAGCTAGTTTTTTTTATTATTATTTTACTGTACGTTTGGGACTTACATAAGTCTCTATTATATCTGGATGCGTGTTGAAAAAATCCTCAATCTCCTTGGGAAAAATATTCTCCCCGCCGCGAACGATCAACTCTTTAATGCGACCCACAATTTGGCCGTATCCATCCTGATAGAGTACAAATTGGTCTCTGTAAATCGAAAAACAAGTATTACAAACAAAACTGTATTAGTCACCAAACGTAACTTACCCTGTCTTTAACCACTTGTCGCTGCTTAACGTTTCCCTTGTCTTTTCCTCGTCTTTGAAATACTCCAACATGACGCTGTAACCCCGAATGCATAGTTCTCCAGGCTCACCAAAGCAAACTGTGTTCCCATTGCCATCAATAACTTTAGCCTCAATGTGATCGGTAAGATGGCCAACCGAGTGTAGCACCCTTTCCTGGTTTTCGCCTGGCAATGATTGGAACGAAGCAGCAGTAGTTTCTGTCATTCCAAAGGCAGACTTAACTGTTTCGATACCAAGAATCTCCTTCATATCTCGGACAAGTTGAGGCGAACACGGTGATGCCCCTGTTAACACAGTTTTTGCTGTTCTTAATGGGATGTTCAGTTCTTTTTGTTTTTGGATCAAATCCACGTACATAGTGGGCGTGCCATAAATTATTGTACACTTCTCACTAGCAATGGCCTTTAAGGAATCCTCAGCATTGAAGCTGGCTGCGGGAAGAACCAATGCAGCCCCATAACTCATGCCCGCTGAGATAGAAGCTACTAGTCCAAAAGCATGGAATAGTGGAACTTGAACGCAAATTCGCTGACCGCTTAGCTCATTTCGTGCACCGATATGAATCCCATTGTTAACGATATTGAAATGGCTTAGCAGTGTCGCCTTTGGCTGGCCAGTGCTTCCTGATGTAAACTGAACGTTACAAGGAGAGTCTGCTGATAGTATTGAACTCAAGGAATGAACTTTTTCCACAGCGGTAGTGTTGTCTCCCCAGTCAAGAATATCGTCGAATTTGAATGCTCCAGGAAATTTGTCCTTGGAGTCTATAATGACTGTTTTGAGATGTGGAAGGCGGGAACTCTTGATATCACCCGGTTGTGCTTCTTCAAGCTCTGGGCAAATGCTTTTCAATATTTCGTAATAACGCTGGGTTTTAAAGCAATCAGGAGCTACAATGGCTTTAATGCCAACCTTTTGCAGACAATAATCAACTTCAGCGGCTTGAAATGCAGGATTGATACCAACCGACCAAAGTCCAGCCTTTGCCGCCGCAAGCATTGTCAGATACCACTGGATATTGTTTGGCGCCCAAATGCCTACTGGGTCGCCGACTTTTAGACCCAATCGTATAAACCCAGCCGCAAGTCGATCTATTTCATCTTTCAGCGCTGTAAAAGTATAGCGCTTGCCCTCATGACAAGAAACGATCGCCTCTTTGCTGGAGTACTTCTCTGCCGCTAAATCCAATTGTTGTCCCATGGTTCTGTAGGAAAGTGGTTCCTTTCCAATATGGTGGTAGTATGCTGGCTTTCGCTGTGGACTATTTGCAGAGTAGGCTCTCGCTAAACTCATCCGCTTATTTAGATACTTTGAAAGTGACTTCATTTTCAAACTTTGACTAAATTCGCATTCCAGAAATATAAGTTAATTGCTTATCACTGCACCGTATGACCAAATTTGTATCAACAAGTGTGCGCCTATGTTAAAATATCACTCTGAAGAAGATCTTTCTATACTGAGTAAGTGAATTTGCTGGAAAACACCCAGACGCTCAGCAATCTAATCGTTACATACCCCCAAAACGTCGTCGATCTTATCGCAGATACTTCGTGTTTGTTTAACATCGCATATTGTGACAAAGAACTTGGAGTTAATTTTGTATATTTTTTTTGTTGGAATGCCGGTCTATCTTAATGAGTATTATTATAAGCAATTATAATTTTTGATTATACACACCAATAATTTCAAATGAATATTATCAGTAAGGTTGTTACAAATAAATTGATGGTGTCTATCCGGGAGATGAACCAAACATTTAATTGCATTTATTTTAAAATTCCTATACACGAGTGATGGGCTATATATTATTACAAAAAGAGAGCTTAATACTGATTCAATTATAGGCGTATTTTTTTAAGAATATATAGCTAGCTCACTTTTACTTTTACATGCAAAACTTTTATATTCACTTTTGGTTTTGTTATAGGTACTCACTTCCCAAAAAATACGCCATATAGAATGAAAAGACTGCAAGAAAGGAAAGAGAGAAAATAAATAGACGGGAAGTATGGATAGTGTGGGTTAGGAGAGTGTAAAGAAGAGGCTGTAAGTCTTTCGTAAAAGTAGGCCGTAGGTGCTGGTTAGCATTATATCATAAAGCGATGATTGCATGCGATTGGACAGCAGGCAAAATCCGTTGGCCTTGAAGTAAATGAGGACAATACTAAGTACATTCTATAAACAAACGAAGAAGCATCTGTCCACCGCCTAGGACAAAACGTCACTATTGATAGCAACAATTTCGAGGTAGTTAAGGAGTTCACCTACCTCGGAGTAAACGTAAACTCTGACACCCTAGTGGAGATCCGGCGAAGAAATGTGTGCTCTACAAAACCCTTATCCTGCCAGTTCTGCTTTATGGCGCCGAGTGCTGGACGATAAGCAAGAAGGGAGAGCTGGGATGTAGTCCAAAAAGCAAAAACACGTCGACTATATTGGCTCGGCCACATCGAGTGAATGGACAATAATGTTCCAGCTAATCCGAATCCAATCCCAGCGCCCAGGTTCGAGAAGACAAGGAAGACCGAACCTCTGTTTCAAAGACCAAGCCATCGCGGATTCCAGAGCGCTTGGTCTCGTCAAATGGAAACAGCGAGCCCGGGATAGTAGAGGATGGAAGGCTGCTATGTTTCAGGCAGAGACTCTTCACAGGTCGGGAGCCCGATAAGTAAGTAAGTAAGATGATTGCATACGATGCTCAATGCCGCTCTCAAGGGTATCATTGAGAAGTCGGTAGAAAGATTTGAGACTCTATCATATCTACAGTGCCCAAAAATTACCGAATCGTGCTATTGAAAACGATATTGAGCTTTCTTTTGCACACATAATAACAACTACAACAAATTTCACGAGCATATCAAGCATTTTTAAGGGATTATAACGAGCCCTTTTGTTATACCCTCCACAGGAAGGTATATTCACTTTGCCATTACGTTTGTAACGCCAAGAAGGATTCACCGGAGACCCTATAAAGTATATATATTCTGAATCAGGATCACATTCTGAATCGATTTAGCCATGTCTGTCTGTCTGTCTGCCCGTCTGTCTGTCTCTCTGTTGAAAGCACGATAGTGTCCAAACGAATTGACCTAGGAGAATGAAATTATGTGAGACGACTTCTTTCTATCGTCGCCATGTTGGTATTGAAAATGGGTTATGTCGGTCAAGTAGTTCTGGTACCTCCCATACAAAACTACTATTAGACCCACGTCTCTCCCTGTCTGTTGAAATCACGATAGCGTCCGAACGAATCGACTTAGGCAACTGAAATTTCATGAGAGGTCTTACATTTATGGCCTTCAAGTTTATATTAAAAATGGTCCATGTCGGTCAAGTAGTTCTGTTACCTCCCATACAAAGCCAATATTTGACCCATATATCACTGTCTGTTGAAAGCACGATAGCGTCCAAACGAATCGACTAAGGTGAATGAAATTTTGTAAGAGGACTTTTTTTAACCGTCGTCAGGTTGCTATTGAAAATTGTCTATGTCGGTAAAGTAGTTCTGCTACCTACCATACAAAACTAATATTAGGCACATACTAACTCGCTTGGCAAACATTTTGCATGACTTTTATGCAGTGGAGGGTATCAAAGCATCGGCCAGGCCGATGATAACACTTTTACTTGTTTTTATATAACCGAGCACATAGACAAAACCATTCAATTGAGCCCAGTATGCTACTTCCTCAATCACGCAACTACTTTAAGACAGGCTATTTTATTCGAATAAAATTATTTGTTGTTTTGACTTTACATCATTCAACTTGCAATTATATTCATAAGTTTTATTGACTTAAACAATAGAAGTAGTAGAAGTATCTTAATATAAATACTAGTGCGAGGTGGCCCAAAAGTTGTCACTTGATGTTCTTTGGCTGTATTTTTTTTATGAATGAAAAGCTTTGGTTCTGCTTTTGGGTTATATTTATCTGATGTCTTCCATTAAGTCGAAAAAAAGTTTATCCGCTAAGTGGTCGCCGCCAGAATTGATTAGGGCCCGATTTATGGCATTTTCCATCACTCTTGACAGAAGTTCCAGCGATAGGTATACTCGCAATATTGGCGGATATTGTCTTTGAGGGCTTCAAGAGTCTCAGAGTTTTTGATAAAGACTTGTGACTTCAAAAATCCCTCCCATAAAAAAGGCTGGAACTGTTGAATCTGGTGATCTTGCCTGTTATTCCGCGTTCTTTAGCGATTCATGTCTTGCGTGTATTTTGTATCTGTCTACTTCACAAATGTCAAAGTAGAATTTTTCCATTTGGAATAATTATACCATCTTTCGATGGGTGATTACTTTTGCCCCGCCTTGTGCTAGTAGTAAAAGTCAAGGTTTATAGTAATTACTTCATTTTTATTCGAAATTCTTTATACGATTGATTTCAAACACAATTTTTGTAGGTACTCTTTGTAAAAGAAAGCATATTTATCGGAATTCGGAAATTTTGCTTGGGGTCGGAGCTATAAGCGCCGGGAAAAGGAGGATTCAGTTTGTATGGGGAACAACTTTTTTCTCATCCAATCGAGGACGTAGCAAAGCACGCTAGGTATACATACTTCTATAACGGGAGTGAAGCCACAGATAAATGCTACGCACGTATAGAATGTATAAACAGTGCAACTGAACTATTTTTGTAGATAGGTATAGTTTTCAGCACGCATCTCAACCTACCTCAATCATTGTTTTAAAAAAGCAGCCTTTACCATATTATTATAAAAAACTCTGACTGGTATCTTTATTTTTCTGTCTAGACAGTTTATAAATGAATATGTAAATTTGTAGGTACAGGATACACAGCTAACCGATTTAGATGTAAATTAAAAATTCAACAACGGACCCTCTTATCGATTACACAATGACGGAGCGTTGTTTAGGAAGATAAACCTTTTTACTGGCCTTCATCACTTTGAAAGTGTCCTTTCTGTATTCATTATTTTCAATTTTAGCCTTCAAAACGTTTAAACTCTCACCTGACCTCCCTAAAACAAAGGTAAATACACTTCATTCAAAAAGCACTATGTAGAGATATAGAGAGGTGTCGAATTACTATCACGAAATCCCGTTAAATAATTGATCAGCCTAGACGTTATTTTAGAAAATCAAAATGTATAATTTTTAGTCATGCGTATATGATTAAAATAGACAATCGTTGGAAATAAATTACATCTGATTGCAGCAATTGACATAATAAACGTATCTCAAGCGAGATAATACCTTTTTTGCTTTATAAAATATTTAGGTAGACGAAAAGACCACTTGTGCTGACAAAAAAAGACAAATAATAAGGGGATATTAAATTTGGTATTGAATATATGTTTTTTAATATTTTTGTTGTTGGCTTAGTTTTGTATTACCTACAGCGGATTCTTAAACATTTCTAATAATTTAAATTTTTGGATTTTCCCCGAATAACTACATAAGACCTTGGAAATGGTGGTATCTTAGAGTGAACAACTTTTCCCTAATAGAGGAAAATGTGGCTGACATAATTAGTCTTTGATTTTAGGAGAAAAAAAAGCAACATATAGGCAACAACCCTTCGTTTCTATAGGTTTTTGTATTTTAGGGAGAATGGAAGGGACCTACAATTTTGGATGTTTGGCAGACCTTTGCGAGCGAAACCCTAAGTACATACACAACAAAAAAGATTTCTCAGAACGTTTATACTCTCGGAAGTTTATAATACTTTGACATAGAATTGTAAGTCGCCTCCAATCTTCTTCCAGTTTTGAAAAGCTAAGCCTATGGTACTATGGTACTATAGTACTTTTTAGTTTGCTAATTTTTTTTTTTAATTCTCCTGAGTTTCTATGTCTGGACACTTGTTGATAAAATCGTCGATCACATTATGAAAATCGTCTATATGAATTATGATCATCTCTTTAAGACCACCAACAATCTGTATCCATTCTGATAGAGTACAAATTGGTTCCTGCAAAAAATTATAGCCAGAAACTTACCACTTGTCGCACACAAATTTCCGAAATATGTACTCCAACATGACGTTGTATCCTCAAATGTACACATATTCAGGCTCACCAAAGGAAACTCTATTAGTATCAACTTTAAGCTCAACGAGTTTACCACCCTTTCCGTCAAAGAACAGGCCTTTTAAAAAGAACAACGCCATCTTGATGTGTAAAAGGCGAGAAATTATGATATCACTCGGCTTCTTCGAGCTCTGGTGTTACTTCTTTTACATACTTCGTTAAAGCGCTGGGTTTTAAAACAATCCGGAGACACAATGGCTTTTAAGTCAACCCTCCGCAGACAATGGGCAACTTCTTCAAATGCACGATTGATGCCAACCGACCAAAGTGTAGCATTTGTTACCGCAAGAGTTGTCAGATACGCCTACTGAATCGCCGACTTTTGAATCCATCCGTATACAAATCGCAATTGAATCTATTTCATCTTTTTATTTTCTATCAGCACAGTGAAAGTGCAACTTTTGCCCCCCCATAAAAATCCGCCTCTTTGCTGGGAAAATACAGTAGACGCTCGATATAGTGAACCTCTGTATAGTGAACTATCCAATATAGTGAACCACCAAGATTTTACACAGACTACTCTAAATAGTGAAATCTCGATATAGTGAACTCAGATTTTTTTTTCGAAAAATTCAACGAAAAATGTTCCAGTTTTGCAATGCGCCTGAATGCCATGAAACGCTTACAAGAAAAATCTGTGCAAAGACACAAATTTCCTCTCGCTGATTTAATTTAAAGAAGACACAAATGAAGGTGACAAATTATTTTTCAAAAATTTAGTTCATTCATTCATTATTGAAAAAAATCATATTTATATCAAATTAAGCTTTGGTAAACATTTAAAAACTCCCGCTCGAAATAGTAAACAATTTCGATATAGTGAACAGGCCTGGTTTTTATTAGTTCACTATATCGAGCGTCTACTGTAACATCAAATTCTTGCAGGAAAGTGGTTCCTTTTAAAAATGGTGGTCGGCTTTCGCTAAACTCAGTCGCTTATTTAGATACTTTGAGGGACTTAATTTTCAACCTTGACTAAATTCTCATTCCAAATTTTAACAACAAAATCGTCTCGGACTATACTTTAACTATTATTCAGAAAAGAGATATTTTCCCAAGCGCTAAGATTGCTTATCGTCACACACCGCGATCACAACCGATCTTATCGTGGATTAGTGATTGTTTGTTTAACATCACAAAATGTGTGAAAAAGTAAATATTTTTTTTATCTCAAAGCGTATCTATATTTTTCTTAGATTTGAATGTCAGTGTATAGTAATGACAGTAATGACTAATGAGAATTTATTAGTACTCTATTTTTGTATTCCCTACATACCCAAACAGAGGCGAACGCAGGTTGCAGGTAGGGGTTTTGGGTGTTTAAACAAGCATTGTTGGGCATGTATTTAAATACGCTTTCTTTAGTTCAGTTTGGTCATGTAGATGGACATCTTGGATTTCATCATCTATCTAGTAGATGGTTCGCCGTTTAAAAGTCTAAAAGTGTTTTTTCCATATCCACAGTACAGACTGAAAATTATGCCAGCATTTGAATGCTAGAAAATGTTTGTGTTTTCAAATTTGGAAATCATAAAAAAATGTCGTTGGAAATATGCCAGAAATTTCGAAATTATGTTAGACAGTTATAGATTTAGATTGCTTTGCTGCCGCCACTTTCTATTAAACCAAGGGTTGTTTATGGCGCGCTTCTTTGCTGGTGTCTTCTGTCTTGGCATTAATACCATTCCATTGGCATTTGGGACTTGATGAAGGCGGTATACTGCTATGTTAACAGATACTCGATTGGCAAAAGCTTTGACGTTTTCTTTCTAGCCATTCAACATGAATTAACCTCCTCAGAGTGTTTCTTCATTGTTATGGAGCCTGAGATATACGCATTCATACCTGAACTACAATAAGGTAATGGTTGGCAGTTTAGGAATCCACAATACTGTAGCAATGCCTTACGTTTTAATGGAAACATGATCAGTGTGGCTGACTGTTTTTGATAAAGCTACAGCCATTTTTGTTTATGGTTTTAAAGCGAAAAATTAATTTGATTAAGGATAACAATAAGTGCCGTTGTACCTAAAGGAACACAATTTGAAATCGGTCGAATAATGGATTAAATCTGAAGAAAGCCATGGACGAGTTCCAAGTTCAACCGATCGTCATTCTAAAGTTTCCCACACGGAAACGTCACATGGCGATTCGAAGGAAGAAGTCAACAAATACATAAATACATACATACATACTACAGCCATTTTTGTATAGAAACATTACATCCCGCAGCAATGTCAATAATTTAGTCTAAGTCCGTTTCCAGATATAGTGTAATTATAATAGTTATTCTATGCTTTTCGATTATATTAAAGAAGGATATCCTCTTCGCCGAGTCTGGCGTTGAAATCACGGAATACAATTTTAAAGTCGTATTTTCGAATTTTTTCGAATTTCAAATTTAGTGGCTGACAATCTATAAGAGGTGTACTGACGTGTCGATGTAATTCAGGACTTCTTGCATAATATGCTGTTTATGACAAATCTACATCAAAATAATCGCTGCCCCTGCTGAAATTGCTGAACAGAAAATCCATTTTTTGTACACTAGTAATAACAGAATCACAGAAACGTCAAAATTTCAACTTCCTTTGACTCAGTCGATTTTTGAATACAACTATAAAGCACTTTGTTATATTTTTATTACAGAATCATGAATCTGCTTGGACTGGCTTTAGAAACAAGTCTTTGAGTAAAATTTTTTGAATTTTCCCCGATGTGGTCCTTGGAAAGCCCTTTACCACTTGAACATACCGCGGTATCTTGAAATGAGCAATTTTACCCTTGCAAAACTTCTTTACATCGCTCTGTGTGAGATTCTGGTTGCAATCATGTAGCCGGACAAAAGCGCAAACCTCCTCACCCATGCGTTCATCTTCAATACCAACGACCTAGAGAAAGATATCATTTCCTTATAAGTTGCTTACATTATTGTAATATGTATAGTAAACTAAGGCTTACATGAGTTTCAATGATGTCAGGATGCGTGTTGAGAAAATCCTCTATCTCTCTGGGAAAGATGTTCTCTCCGCCACGAATAATCATCTCCTTGAGGCGACCCACAATTTGTCCATAGCCGTCCTCGTGAAGAACAAATTGATCACTAAAAAGACAAAAGACTAACTTTATCCTTGCTTCCACTTAATATACACTTACCCAGTTTTTAGCCATTTGTCGCTGCCCAATGTCTCTTTTGTTTTGATGTCATCTTGGAAATACTCCAGCATAACTGCATACCCACGAACACATAACTCTCCAGGATCACCGAAAGGGACTATGTTTCCATTCGAATCGATAACTTTCGCCTCAATGTGATCAAGAACATGACCAACCGAATTGAAAATCCTATCGCCTTCCTCACCTGGGAGTGATTGGAACACCACAGCAGTGGTTTCTGTTAACCCGAATATAGCATGAACCTTCTCCACTTTGAGAACGTCTTTCATATCCTTGATAAGTTGAGGCGAGCATGGAGCTCCACCTGAAACTGCTAATTTGGCAGTCTTTATCGGAATTTGCAGTTCTTTTTGCTTTCGAATTAAGTCCACGTACATCGTTGGTGTACCATGAATCACTGTACACTGCTCAGATGAAATGGCTTTAAGAGACTCTGCAGGATTGAACCCAGCTGCCGGCAGGACTAATGTAGCTCCATGACTAATAGCAGCGGCTATAGTAACCGTTACTCCAAAGGCGTGAAAGAGAGGCACTTGAACGCAAATTCGTTGTCCGCTCAACTCGTTTCGGTCACCAATGTGAATTCCATTGTTGACAATATTGAAGTGGCTCAGCATAGTCGCCTTCGGCCTACCAGTACTTCCCGAAGTGAACTGAACGTTACATGGAGAATCAGCCGATATAATCGCTTCCAAATTTCGAACTTTTTCCACAGCCTCAGAGTTATCACCCAAGTTTAGGACATCGTCAAATCGAATCGCTCCCGGGAATTTCTCCTTTGTGTCTATAATAACAGCCTTCAGATGCGGAAGTCGCGAGCTCTTAATATTTCCCGGTTGCGCGTTTTTCAAATCGGGACAAATGCTGTCTAGAATTTCATAATAGCGCTGGGTTTTGTAATAGTCGGGGGCTACGATTGCCTTGACCCCAACCTTCTGCAGACAGTAGTCCAATTCTGGACCTTGGAATGCTGGATTTATTCCAACAGATGCGAGTCCTGCCTTTGCTGCGGCAAACATTGTCAGATACCAGTGAATGTTGTTTGGTGCCCAAATTCCTATGGGGTCTCCAACTTTCAGGCCCAGCCGAACGAAGCCAGCTGCCAATCTGTCGACTTCGTTGCGTAAGGCGGTGAAAGTATAACGTTTACCTTCATGGCAAGAAACTATCGCTTCCGTGTTATGGAAATTTTCAACAGCCACATCCAAATGTTGTCCGAGAGTCCTATAAGCCAATGGTTCCTTTCCAATGTGATGGTAATACGCTGGCTTTCTCTGGTTACTGAAGGATGAATTTTGCCTCGAAAGGCTTCTCGATATATTCTGAAACTTCGAAATCGACCTCATTATAAGTTTCCACTATTGATAATCATGCCGCACGATCAAGTTCACTTTCTTATCGCTCCTCTTCAGTATTCAACGAACTTTGGTTATTCATTCAGTATGAACCTACTACCCACGAGAATTGTTTTCAACTGAAATCAAAACAAAACATTATGTAGTCTGCAAACAGGCATCGAAAAAGCTTCGATCAAAAAATCACGCAGTAGCAGTGTAGCACACACTATTCCAGTTCTTATCTGCGCGCTAAATATTGTAGCACCTTAGACGCTGTACTCTGCAATATTCGGAGCTCATATTTTAACAACCTGCTGTGTTTTCATTTGTAAACATCTGTTTTTTGTGTAGATATGATTAGCCCTAAAATTAGGCCTATCTAGCTAATCAATTTTATGACGATGTTTGTGTTATTTTCAAATGCTCAAAGAATAAATCTCATTCGTTATACTGATAAACACCATGCGATGAGATAGCGTTACTGACTGACATATGTATGATGATGATGAAATTGAATGTGCCAGGAGTGTGCTCTTCTAGTACGCGACACTCGGGTGTCGCGTCTCCCTAATATAAATGGCTGATAAGGAAAGTGAAATAATATTTCAGTTTGCAGTGTAATTTTGCTAATAATATTAATATATGTATTTTACATTATCACATAGTCATGGAAATGTTTTATATTGTGAGAATTTTCACGTCATAATAACAAATATCTTTCCTAGGCAAGTGTCACGTCGGCCGCTCACGAAAGCGAACGCGATAATTTTTGCAAGAGAAAATTATAGTCCGAGAGGAAGACATAAAATGGGCAGTGTTAAAATGTGATTGGGATCGTTTTGCCAATGGACAGTTATATTTTGCAAAATAATTTCAAATCATAAACATATTTATGAAATGAATAATGGTGGAGTGTACGATTGTTGTCACAAATTTTTAAATTTGAGTTGGCCTCGACTCTAGTAATGCGTTTCGCCTCAGCCCCGATGTGGTGTGTGGCTCATCAGTAGACGACCACCACATCTGATCTAGACGCACTGCTCGATTTTCACCGAGACTAATGATTTTCTAATCAATCAGCAAGTTATATTTTTATTATCTTCGCAAATTGTTAAATTTAAAATAATAATTTTTTTAACCAAATAACAAGAAAAACTTATTTTTAAATAGAGGCCCGCCCACTGGAGTAAGCCAACTTTTGTACACACAATTTTTTAACATAAGTTCTAATGGCACTTTTACCACAGTGAAGACTAGAGCAAGTGCTAAATTTTTGTGGGTATAATTCTCATGAGCCAACAAACGATATTCTCTTTTTAAGGTTCCGTTTCCATATGGAGGAACCTTATTGCTTTCGCTACGATATCTGTCCGGATAAAATATCCAATTTTGTACCTAGGTCTATCTCAAGAACTGATTGACGTAGAAGGCTGATATTTGCACACAACATCCGGTATCTTCTTCTTCTTCTTCTGTCGGAGGTTGTTACTATCTGAAGGAGCACTCAGACACAAATACTGGTCCATTGTACTGCCAAACAGACACCTTACATTGCTGTACATAGTTTTCCCGTCTTTCGAAGAAAGATGAGAAGGAGCTTCAGTGATGAAGAGCTTAGATGTTCGGCACTCACCACGTCAGCCCCAAAGATCCGCCACCTGATGCGAGCAAAGGCAGGACAACTACAGAGGAAGTGCTCCGCTGTATCGTCATCCTCTCCACAAGCAGGACAGATGGTGGTGTTGCTTAAGCCCAACACATTTAAGAGTTTGGCAAAAGCTTGGTGGCCCGAAAGGACGCCCACAAGAAGTCTGCAGTCGATTCTCCTGAGAGACAGAAGGAAAGACGCCGACCCCCTGCAGATGTCAGGGCGCAGTCGTTTGGTCTGTCTACACCCAGCACAGTCACGCCAACGACACTCATGTTCACGAGAAACCCAAGTATCAATGGATGACCTAACCACAGATGCAGGCAAACCCAACGCAGGTTCAGGTCCTAAGAAATCTTCTTCTGAACCCAACCTGGCCAGCTCATCAGCGATCTCGTTTCCCTGGATACCAGTGTGACCTGGGACCCAAACAAGTTTGACCGTGTTTAGCCTACCGACCAAGTTCAGAGAAAGCTTGAGTTCGAGCACTAACTTGGACGAGGTAAGAGGGTTGAGCAGCGCTTTTAAAGCAGCTTGGCTATCACTGCAAACGCATATGCTTCTAGCCCTCCACCTGTTTGTCACAATATAGCGCATAGCCATAAGGATAGCGAAAATCTCCGCCTGGAAGACAGTCGCATGGTTACCCAAGGGGTAGTGTAGTCTAATGTTCTCGCTTTCCACGAAGACTCCAGAACCAGACCCCTGTCCGGTTTTTGAGCCATCCGTGAATACACGATGGCATTCCTTACCTGGCTCTGAGTCTGGCAAAAGCCATTCAGTTGCCTGAGGAAAGTTGACGTGGTAGTTTTGTCGCAGTAGGATTTCTGGTGTCATTGCGTCAGACGGCATATCCATAAGACAGGGGTCAAAGGATAATTCTCGCACAAGTTCATCAAAATTCCAATGCGCGTGGTACCAAAAGCCACCTCTCTTTAACCGGGAGATGGTTTTCAGTGTACACCCCATGATAAAAATATCAAGGGGGGGGAGGTTCATCAAAGCATCTAGAGCAGAGCCCGGAGTGCTGGGGAAGGCCCCTGTGCAGCCAAGGCAAACCGTTCTTTGGAGTTTGGCGAAAGAGGCCATAACACGTTTCCGCGAAAGCCTGTTCCACCACACAACCGATGCATATGAGAGAAGTGGTCTTACCATTGCCGTATAGATCCATAGGACCCTTTTAGGAGATAAGCCCATGTCTTCCCAAAAGCGCCTTTCCGGTATAACCTCTAGTTAAACGACAAATACCAATAATAGCGACACATTGAATAGTTTTGGAGTAATAAGTAATTAAGCGAAAAAAATATGTTCATTTGCACAAAAAACAGTTTCTTTCTTGATTTACAACAAAAAAAATGTTCCTATTTTGTAGATCATATTCGTAGCTATATATGTGCTGTTTTGGCGAAAAGTTAATATTTTACGACATATTTACAAAAATATGTCCAATATGTCATTCATAAGCGTGTTATCTTATACGTTTCCTTTCCAATAGAATTGGAACTCCAAGAAATTAGGGGGCGGGGCGACGCACGGCATGGCATCGGCACTTCGGCTGTTCTCTTAAACTTAATCCTTTCCAATGGGAATTGGATTGGAACTTCAATAGATACTCATTCTCTTGTACACATAACATACACACACAACATCCATTCATTTATGCGGTTTTATTTTTAATTTCGCTACTGTTTATTTCTTGATTTACAAGAAATACATGTACAAATTTTATGTTGATCATGTTCGTAGTTTTTTCTCATTCATGGGTGCTCTTTGTATTTGTATTATTGTTATTGCTAGTTGGGTGGAGCCGAGTCGGTGGATTTAACTGACGAGCGACGATGACGATGACGCGTTCTTAACTATGCATGTACACTGTACAGTACCTATATATATGAACTAAAAGATTATGTAAATGTAATTAACTAGTACTATACGTACGTACGGAACCTTCGGTGCGCGAGTGACTCGCACTTGGCCGGTTTTTTTATGCTCAGCGTTGCAATTGTTGGACTACTTTTTCGCAGTAGATTCTCTAAAAAAATGCAGTAGATTGATTTTTTTTGCAGTACATTTTTTTTCAAACAAAACCAACCAAGTATATTAAAAACTGAAATAAAAAAATATTGTTCATCATCATTGGGTATTAAATTTTTCTTTGTCATTATCATAAACAAGTTTTAAATGGGCAATATCGAAGGTATACTGCCTTACACTAGGTACTAACTTTGTATCTACGTACCTTAGAGGTTTCAGGCTTTCATAATTAAAATTAAAACGATTTTTTATCTGTTGACTAGCCTCGATATAAAATTGCAGCACGAAAAACCCCATCAAGCTAGCAAATATTTGTTCAGAATCGACGTCTAAATATTTTGACCTGTTGTAGTTCAAAGACATATTTTGCTGAAACAGTTTCCTTCGACTTGTATTTCTGTTTGTATTTTATCTGCTATTTTGGATTTGGCTTCCTCATTTAAGCATTTACACAAATTCAGTAAATTTAATTTGGTGGCAGTAGATTTAAATTTTGAAAAAAATGCATTAGATCTACGCAATTGCAGCAAAGTGGCAACGCTGACGTGCCGTTGACTAGTTGAGAGCAGAGCTCTCCAGTCCACCAGCTATATGATATTTTTGAGAGAAATTTCTACAATTTTAAGTAAGATCCGTAAGAGGCAAACCCACCCAGTGTGCCAGTGTAATGTGAAAAAAAGTGGGAAAGCTCCGCCATGTTCAGTTGCTACATATTATCATTACAGAGGTTGGATTTTCATTGCATTTGTAACGCCAAGAAGGAGGCACAGGAGACCCCATAAAGTATAAAATATTCTGAATCAGGATCACATTCTGAATCGATCTAGCTATGTCCGTCTGTCTGCCTTAGAGAGAGGACTTGTGTTTAGAATTGTTAAAAATTGTCTATGTCGGTCAAGTAGTTTTGGCACCTCTCACATAAAACCGAAACTAGACATATGTGTGTACCTGTACACGTACAGTACATACAGTGGAGGGTATCAAAGCCTCGGCCAGGCCGATGATGGTAACACTCTTACTTGTTTCTGACTTGGTTTGATTACTTTGTATTTCATGCTAATCCAACTAAGGACAGCCCAGTATTATTATTACTATATCATTATTCCATGCATACGAAATACCTGCAATTTATCACCAAGGTTCAGCAAAAGAATATTATTGTTCTGCTCTTCCCACCTGATTGTGCAATGCAACCACTAGACCATGTGAGTTGCTTTTATGCCACAACTAAGTCCAGTACAGTATTATTCGTCAGAAGTGAAAAAAAAATGGATGCGTAGGCGTATGTACTAATTCACCCTTGATGGTGACTGAGTATCAAATTTAGAACTTTTCGGAATTGCATTCCTGAAATTCGCTATCATCCCAGTCAATGGATTTAAAATGACTGGAATTTATCCATTAAACAGCGATGTACTACAAATAGGAATTTTTCTGAACTACAAGCCTCAGCAGATGACACTGAGGAGCTACCTGCTAATTTGCCATTACCAGACGTTTTTGCAGCACCAAGGGCACCTTCAATTGAACCATCCCAAACCCCAGCTATAATAGATTCCAGTGGAATTCAACCCAAAGGAAATAGTACCGATGCACTGGCTTCCTTAGCAAACACTCCATCAACGTTAACAGCTTTCATTTTATCTTCCCCAAAAGAGCTTTTCAAAGTCACTATTGGGAAAAGACTTTTGTCTCAGAAAAAAAGAACAATAATCGATGAAAATCAGCAATCTTGAAAAGTTAACCGTACAAAGCAGAGCTGTAATCTCTTGCACCTGAAAAAATATGGAAACGAGCAAAAAAAAAGTCACCGTTAAAGTCGAAAATTGAACTAAGCCGCAGCGATCGGCCGGCGCGGTGCACCAAAATAAATATGGGTGAAAGCGAGGATGAGGGCATTGATGATGAAAATTGCAAGAAGTGCATCTTCTTCCAAGAATTTTTTAAACCGAACCCAACTGATTGCTGGATTAAATGTATCAGGTGTCCAGGTTGGTCTAATGAAGCTTGTGCAGGAGTTTGAGTCGACGAAGATGTCACGAATGTGTGTGACTTCTGTGTTTAAATTACATTTCTAAGAAAAAAAAAAAAAAAAAGATTTGCCTCCGTAAAATTCAATAGGCCGTTTTTTTGTTGAGGTGTTTTAAAAGTTATTTATTTATTTGTAAAAATACTCATACTTCCATTCGTCCCAAAAATAGAAACTCACACAAACGAATGGTTGCGAGAAGATAGGTCTTGGGTTTCTATCCGCCTCTTGCGCCACCTATTTATTTTTTTTTTTCATAATACTCAAAGCATCTAAATGTAATAGCTTCCATAATAAAAATTTTATTTTCGTTAAAATGGCTTTTTAATGGTTTATAAAGCGGACACACGCTAAATATGCGGTTTTGCCCCGGTTGCAGATTTGACATTAGTGCAAGTGCAAGATGTACTACAATTTTTTTTACTATAGGTTAACCAAACTATTATACCCTGATTATCATTTGTTAGGTATGTACCTACTTTTGAAATAAATGGATTTCTTAAATACTTGCGACAGAAAGACAAGATTGAAATTATTCTTATCTACATCACGACTGCTGAGCTGCATCTCACTTTGAAACAATATTTTAGAGCCTATAGCTGGATGTTGTATTATCTCACCGGACGAGAAAAACTGCTCTTTTTTTTTAAGTATGACGTCGAGTGATTGAAGGCAACCTACACTTCATTGGGAACATTAGAAATTCAGCAAATTGTTCTAGTGATGACCAGGGAACGGATTTTGTTGACCTAAAAAATGAAAAACTAAACTGCAAAAAATGCAAAAATGTCTTTTATTAAAAAAAAAAATAGGTTTTAAGACTTATAATGAAACTATACAATTATATAAGCATTTTAGAATTTGCTGGCAAAAAACGCCTGCGATTTTTCTCAGAAAAGCTTTGAAAGAGCTGAAGAGAGGACATGGGTGGAGACAAGTGGAGATGCTGTAATTTACTCTCATTAATAATGTAAATTAATTTACTTGTTAATAAATAATAATAATAATAATACATTTAAAGAAAAGAACAACTTCAGCAGCTGGTTCTTTTGCTGTTTGCAATTTTTCATCGTTTCCCCTTAAAATATTGAAAGTACATATCTAAAATCAATTGCACACAGGACAAAAAAAAAAAAAACAGATAAATAAATAGCAGCAGGTTCGTATAGGTATAGGAACCCTAGTCCTAGCTTTTTTGTAAAGAATGGAAGGGACCTACAATTTTCATGCCGAGTTCGAACGGCTGAATTGAGACGATTTTTCAGGACAGTTATACTCTCGGATGTTTGTCGGATGTTCGCAAACAATGTGTGCAAGTAATGCTTTGGCGGTATTTTGTTAAAATTGTACCTACTTGTAAGAAGAAAGTGCACATGAATTTCAACTTTAACCAAAAAAGGCAGAAAAAGGCAGTATTAGGAAAAAAGGAAAAAAAGGCAAGGTCAACAAAATCAGTTCCCAGGTGATGACACATTTAAAATATCGAGATCGGAGTTAGTTCGATGCAGTCGTGCATAATATCATTATACTCATTGTCAGTCCAGTTATTGTGTAAACAAAAAATCGTACAGTATCTTTCAATTAAATACCAATTTATTTTGAGTCTTCCATTCCCCTCCTTAAATTCATGTGATTAGTCAGCTAGTTTGTGTTTTAAAATTGACTTTGACTATCTCCTCTTCTTGTGCATCTTCTGTTCCAGAGGAAAGGATTTTCTCAGAAGGAAATATAACATTTGAGATAATAATAAGAATTCAGGTGAAAACTAATTGGAATGTACACAAATGCAGATGGCACCTTTCCGGAAAGCATTTATGGACCGGTAACCGGATCATAAATATTCAAATTGCATAGTGTGATGGATGGAATATGGAGTTGTTTCAGCTTGCACTCCACTGGTCTATGTATATGACTCTCATTCGTCATACTCACCGTACTCTACTCACATCATAACCTAACCATCCGAAATGGCAAAGCTAAATGACCCAGGAAATTTCCCAACGGAACGAAAACACTGACAGACAGTTTTATCACCATTTCGCTTAGCATGACTTTCCTCTATGGTCTGGAGGAGCAGCTAAAATGCTAAGCAGCACACATACACAACACAGTATAATAATATCAAAAGCAAAACCTATGCAATGTATCCACATTTAAACTTACATACGGTCCAGTGCATAAGGATATCATTTTCTATCATCATCATCATCATCCGTGCCGTCGTCGTAATCATCATCGTTGTCCTCGTGCCAGTCGGCGTTCTCGTCCTCGCCATCTCTCTAAATGTTTCACTCTTGAATTCAATCTAAATTCAGAGGGAAATCTCATTAAAACTGTCATAATTAAATGTCAACATATGCAAATACAAGAACGCAGGCGGGCTGAGGAATAGAGTGCAGAGGAGATAGCTCTCAAAAGGGAAGCACGGGACACCGGCACCAGGCCGAGATTTAAATTTTCAATTTAAATACGAAACAGAGAGTGCTGGCCTGCTTTTGGACCAGCACCAACGATAATTGTTGTATTTAGTTTTGAAGGATACATCCAGCCATACCAACCCAGCACTTGTCCCACCCACTATAGCAACGAGCTGGGCAAGGATATTAGGCTAATTTTTGTTGGCTTTAGTCAGAGCAGAGTTATGCTGTCAGTTTGGACTCAATCTTCAGTTGAATGGCATATAAGTTTCAGGGTTCAGATTTTAGTGGAACTTTTTGGCTCTCTCGCTGGGTTGGGGAGGTCCTAAATTGCTTATTCAGAAAATTTAAATATTTTTGATATGGTCCAGTGTACTCACAAAGGGATACAGCGAAACATGCTGATGGGGGAGGGCTTATAAACTTTTATGTTGTATGTAATTGGAATATTCCTGTTTCAGGACCTATTAAGGGTTTCCGATCATAACCATGCTATACTCAGTCAAATGTGATAGAATAAATAGATGCTATCGATGGAATGGAATTCTGAACGATGTTTATGGAAATTTTACCGTCAGTCACGAACACACGGGCACACAGATGATAAACTTGCTGTTACTGCAAAGTGTGTGCAAATGCCGAGTCAAGAATACCCTTGCCTTACATGTGCGTTTGTTGTGTGTCGAATTAACACTCCAGGTGTGATTCAATTATGAATTGCTGTCCGTTTGCGGTTCGACCCAATGGAATCAATTATTTCCAATCGAAATTATCGATGAATTGTATAATAGTGGTTCAATAAATTATTACATGTCGATGGGCTTATCGTTAATGGCGCAGTTGTGTTTTGACATCAAAGGGAATCGCTGGTGTAGCTAACCCTCTGTGGAATACATGTGACAGTCAAGCACATTAATACTAAATTTCCAATCATTGTTGGCATATATGTGTGTAATTCATTTTTGCGAGGGAATGTGAACTTTGAACTTAATTTAATATGTATACAGTTTTAATATTGAGCTGGGTAAATCAGGGGAAGGTTGTATTGCGGGTAGCGTTGCCATCCGTCCGGATTTTTCCGGACATGTACTTTTTTTTCGCCTATGCGGAGAATGTCCGGGACAGTTTTTCGGGATTGTCCTGCTTTTTAAGAGTGGTTTTGAATCGTAACGTAACTTGTTGCTTTTAAAATCTAAAAAAAAATTGTTGGCGCAACAGGCGTGTATGTATACACCCTAGACCTATGTAGCTTTTCACAACCATTCGTTCTGTGTGAGTTTTTTAACAGCTGAGAAGCTTTTTCAGGACAGTTGTACTCTCGGATGTTTGTCAGACGTTCGCGAGATATGGCACAGTAGAAAAAACCTTCCGATATAATTTGTATTTTTCCGGAGATCGAACGCCCTGGGGCGCTATGACACACATTTTTATGTCATAAGGCTCTCGGGCTCACCCCACACGTTTTGGGTATTATTTCATTTTGGGGCCTTAATGCACTTCCTATAGTGTCATAAAGCCCACCAAAAAGTGACGATATGACACTTTTAAAAGTGTCATAGCGCCCAAGGGCCTTATGACACAAAAATGGAATCATGACGTTAACTAGAAGGACTAAAATCTAGAATGGTCAAAATCTCGAAAATGCGTTTGAGCGTGAGCTAAGCCACGCGGTGTTTTGACATTAGCACGTCAATAAGGTTTTAGAAGACCTGGACCTATAACACAACGCTACGAGTACTTGTAGAATAAGTATGTGAATTTCTACAGTCTTTTACACATTTCTGTAACACAAAGTTACAAGTTCAATGCTGATCTTATGATGATCACGTGAGGAAAAATTCAACACAGGCTCTTGTAAGACTTGGTGATATGCCGCGTTGTGTTATAGGCCCATATTATTTTTTAGCTGACTAATTTGCTTACAGGAACAGTGAATAAAATTGTTGTTGCATACACAACACATGCAACTCAAATAGTTTTCTATATGAGTAAATCTTGAATTAATATTAATATTAATTCTAAATTTTTGCTTTCGATATTTTTTTTCTAAAGTTTTGCTATTCGATGTTTATTTTTTCGAGATTTTGGTTTCGAGATTTTACTGTGGCAATAAGACAGAATAGCTTATGTCGAAAAAAGTGATTTCGAGAAAAATCGATAGGTATTTATCTAAAATTTTAATTTATAACTTTTTTTTTGGGCGAAATTGTAAAATGAGGAGATTATTCAATATTTTTAACTATTTCATGGAAATCTAATAGAAAGAATATATAAAAAATTGCATTTTTATACTTAAGTTGTTATGTAAAAATCAAACTGCAAAAAAAGAATGTCTTAAGTAACATAAGTTCTTCTGTCAAACCTATAAAAAATAATAAGAGTGCCTTAAGTGGATTTAAGATTTTATGTCGAATCCCAGATCTTAAAATAAATAGACACAAGGCAAAACTTTGTTTTTTTTTTTTTTTAATTTATTTTTAATATTTTTATTTATAAAACTGATTTCTAAAAATAACAGACATACTACATTTAAAGCAACAAAAAAAGGTACAAGATTCATTAGACCGATTATAATGAATGATACATTATGCACTTAGATATAAGCTGAGCATTAGCCATCTTCCTTGCCTGCTTCGGTTAAGTCTGGATGAAATACTCCAATTTTATTATTATCATGGTAAATACTGTCAATCAGTGGTAGCATATCCAGTAAATCCTGCATTTTCTTTTCGTTGATTTGGAGAGGAGTAAGATAACATTTATTCAAATCTGTAATTTTTATTGAATTAAACCCACGCCATCTTATGGCCAGCGACCTGAATATTCTTCTGGCTCATTGAGTGAAGTGTTGAAATATACTATTCCAAACTCTTTCGTGGACCTCATCTACTTTATATTTTGCCAACAGAACTTCGGACTTTATGCCACATAACTTTTTCCTTGGAAACAGTTGAGAAATTGAAAATTAGATCTTGATTCATTGCCTGAACGTCAAATTTGTGTTTTACACCCACAGTTCTCACAAATTGATATGACATTTTAACTGCTTTGCGCTTTTTCGTTTTTTCAATGTGAGTGTGTCCAGGAAGAAGAAATTTATGATCGATGATCTCCAAGTAGTTACTGCCCAGTTGCAAAAAAGTTTCAAACATAGAAGCAATAAAAGAATTTTTATTTTGTCCTAGACAACGGTCACTATAGGATTACGTGTTTATAGTGTCAGATGGAAATGGAACGTCTTGAAGGTATTTGAAAACACATGAAGAAATTTCATTTCATTTCATTGTGCATCATGCCACATATAACTTACTGGTTGTCCGGTTATACAGATTGTAAGTGCATAATGGGCTTTATAAAATGAAACTGAAGACCTTAAAAAAGTTTTTCGGAGGCATTGTTGCAGGTCTACTTATAAGCATTCTCCGCATTCAGTTATCTAACTTGCGTTAGATTCGTTCTTGTACAATTTTTCCAGCTGTAGATATGTAGCTTTTCCTAGAGTTCCTCATGTCTTTTCGTAACTTTTTTGATTGTTTTGCGTTCCAAAACCACCATTCTAAAATCTCCAAACAACAGATTTTGCCCTAGCTGATGGCCCGCGTTTTTTGTTTTAAAAGAAATATCAGATTTATTACTTACGTTGTCAGAATCAAAAGGAACAAACTTGGAATCACAAAATGAATCATCGTCATCGAAATCCGCTGAACTTTCTTCTTCAGCTTCAGTGGAGAAAACAGCATTTTCTTCACAAACACACTCTTCTTTTCCTTGTTCTGATACGCTCCGTAAGACTTGGTCCTCCGAAATGTCTGGCACTTTATTTGCATCTTGAAATTTAATTTTATGTTAAGGTAATTAACCGCTCCTATTCTATGACAAAAATAATTTAACATTTAAGAAACTTGTATTGTCTTCGTATCATGTAAATGTTGTGGAATTTCTATCATATAACTGATTTTGTTTTCTTAATGCCAAAGTTAACATTTTTCTCGCGCGTTCCATTTTATTTTGTTTTATATGAAAAAACTTTGAGTTCAAATTATATAGCACACAATTTTAAAAAGTAATAAATAAAATAATTAATACACAAAATTAATTTTTTAGACACTAAACATGTCTGATTACTTCAGCACTCTAGAACACAAAACACAACATTCCCGCTTAAGTCAACAAAACGAACTGAAATGCAGCCAACAAAACTATCTTATGTTGACATAAGCAACGGTTATTTGAAAAGCAAAATTTAATAGAAAATCTTATGTAGACATAAGTGGTTCTAACAAACTTAATTTTTCTGATTTGTGTTTTCTTAATTTTTACAGAAGAACTAATGTCGACATAAGTGTATGTAAAATCCAAATAAAATTTTAGCAAAGTATATTAAGTCAACATAAGTTTGTTTGAAAAACTAAAAGAGAACCGTATAAAATTAAAATTCACACGAATTAATATTCGACATAAGAGTTTTTCTTGAATCATAAAACTTGAATTTGGGGGACATAAGAAAATTGAATGACATAAGCTTCTCTGTCGAATGCATTGTATAGCCGTTCAAACATAAGTGGTTACGAATAATACGATATTTTTGTAACGAACAAATCTTTTTAAAGGGGTAAGGCAGAAATGTAGATTTCAAACTGCTAATGAATATCAATTTAAAAACAGAGAAATCGCTTATCGCTACTCTGTCTTATTGCCACAGTATTCATTCTTTTTTCGATTTTTTTTTGTTTTCTTAATTATTGTTTTCTGTATTATATTTTTCTACATATCGGGGTAGACCCTACAAAAATGTTTGTCATAGCGCCTGCAGGGCGTTATGACACCGGGCGTTATGACATGTACCCACTTTTATAGCATTCAAAAAGTAAATGGCTTTCTCTTCACCCGGTAGTGGAATGAATTTTGCTTGTTTGAAACTCCGAAATAATATTTGAAGACGTAACAAATTCTCCGAAAATATCTATAAAATATTTTTTGTTTGCGGCAGGGTTTCTTGCAGGAGAAAAACTTTATCCAATCTGTTTGTTTGCAAAATACGAAATATATTTTGTCGCCAAAAACTCTGGTCCAAAGAAACATTTCCAAATTAAGTGCAGTATCTGGCTAATGAAATATCTCTATTTTAAGATTTGAGTTTAGTGAACTCCTTTTTAAAGGCTTTTACTTAACTTCGTGAAAAATTTGTTGTGTCAAAATCTTGCAAGTCAAATTTGAACCACTTTCTCTAGACTTAGAACATTGAAATTTTCCATGCTGGTTGGGTTGTGAAGACAATGCAATATTTAGAAAGAATTTTTGGATTTTGACTTCCCCTGCCCCTTTAAGGGAGGCTTTTTCATAACGCATGATCCATTAGCCATATTAACTTGAAACTTTATATGTCAATAGATAAGGCCAAACTATTACATACCTAATTGATACTTTGTACCGATTCGTCCTATAAGGGTTGAGAAAAGGGCGTGCAAACTTTTCTATTTCGACCTTACTACGCTCAACTTGCCATTATACTCATAAATATATGTAGGTCAACTCAAAAAATCCTTTTAATTGTTAGGCAATACTTTAACGAGTATTTTGAGCTAACATTCATCTTTCTAGTCCATCCAGAGGACAAGATATAATAAATTGAAAATAGATCTTATTCGGCTAAAAGCGAAAAAAAATTGCTATCTCGATTGCAGTTGTGCTTAGGAAGGGTAGTTTTATTTGCGATCTAAAAATAGAATTGTCACTGTGGCGGGCATTCAGAATGTATGCTCATATCAGGTATGGCGTAGTTGAATTTGATGTATGGAATATGGATATGGATAAAACAAACTATGTACATATGTACGTATATAGGAGTTTGAGATGCGTAAATATGTAGGTATGCACCATGCACAATCGTACATACTTATATTTGAGATCTGCAGCTATGGAAAGTGTATATGGTAGATACGCGTAGTAATATCAATCAAACAATACAATAAACTAATAGTAACAAAAAAGGTTTTGTAAGCATGTAGGTAGATATTAAACTGCACTAAAAAGCAAAAAATAAAATAATAGTTTAAAAAACTAAAAAATGCTTTTATAAGTAGCACTAAAAGCAAAAAAATAAAAATTAACCAATCTATTTTTAAGCTTTATCCTGGAAGGGACTTAGTGTAAGCCATGTTTGTGTAGTTTACACTCAAATAATACAATACATAACTACAAACATGGCTTACACTAAGCCCCTTCCAGGATAAACCTTAAAAATAGATTGGTTAATTTTTATTTTTTTGCTTTTAGTGCTACTTATAAAAGAATTTTTTAGTTTTTTAAACTATTATTTTATTTCAACATTATGTGTCAGAAAATCAGCCGAGAATAATTATTCAGCGCAATTGACACACGGCCTTAAAACATGAAGTAGGTAACTACCTACCGCAATGAAAAAATATTTTTGTAACAAATAGTATCTACTACATATAGTAGTAGGTCCTAGTTTTCTACTCTTTTTTAGATCATATTTTGTCCAGGAAAGTCCGGGATTTTCATGATCGATAACTTCCTTCTTGAAATGATTTCTAGCAATCCTGAGTGCGGGTTACTTCCACTTATACCTATACGAGGCAAATATTTTATATATCATTTTTGTTTTTAAATACAGACATCTCTCGAACAATTTTAACCTATAACTGTTTAAGAGAGCCGCGAGATGTATAGAGATAAGTTTGTACTATAATTCTGCACTTAGCTTTTTGTAAGTTGCTCGGCACTCTTCGAGCGTTAATAATTCTTTAGTATAAAAAGAAATGTTGGATTAGAAAACCAGAAAAACGCTTTCGAATGACTCGACATTTTTATGCCTCTATATAGTCTTAGTCATATCTTACAAAGCTCAACGCGTTTCTATTTGTGGCACTAATTTGTAAATTAGTCGGGTTAACACAATAGCATTTTCCTGGTGCCTTTCGGAAAAGTGTGATATGCGATAGCAAAACGCTTAATCCAGCCGTTCGGACTCGGCATAAAATGGTAGGTCTCTTCTATTCGTCTCAAAAAATAAAAACTCACCCAAATGAATGATTGTGAGAAGCTAAGTCTACAGCTTGTCTATACGAATCTGTTGCACCAACTATTTATTTAATTATCTTACGAGATTTTTTACTAAAAATAATAATGAATCAAAAAATGCTGTCTGCGCTTACAAAAGCTCGTCACAAAATTTAACATAAAATATTTGCCGAAGGATACAAAATATTTGCCGCGACAATACCGGACAGGGAACATTATTTTAGTCGTTTGATCTCTTTAGCAAAGGCGCTATCTGGGCCTTGCTTATTTTAACCAATTTCACTTATTGATATGCTAAAAAGTTCTACACCAAAAATAAGAACAACGATATTTAAGCCCATTTAAAAACTGGTGTGGACGATTCTTGCTTTTCATTTAAAAAAAAAAAAAAAACACCTATCGTTAGGAGACGTCGACACACGGAAACTGTTTGCAATCGGAAGTGTTTTCAGTGCTGTCCCAAAATGCATTCGCTTTCCATTTTGAAACCGCAAACTTTTATTGTGTTCCTTTTTTTTCTCGTTTCGACAAAGGGGTGGCTTTAGAGTATAGGTGTATGTCAATCGATGGAAATACTGAAATTCACTCAGAATTTCGTGATTGTACGAGTCCGATGTATTGATATCCTATCAGTGCTACATGTGATGTGTCAGCTCATATCCTCTTCCGCAGGACATCAGTGTACAATAACCCAAAAGGCCGGAAAGGCAGCTTTTGTGTCAGAATTTGTATTGCACTTTTTTGCGGGACTTGTTTACTTTAGCTGCAGTTTCGCGGAATACGAGTTGTGTGGTCAGATGTTACTGTTTGTTATTTTGATAAGCGACCGTTTCGATATTGAGTTGCATATATGTTTCTGTCGGATGTGTTTTTTGTTTACTGGGAATACAGAGCAAATGGTTGACATTTCAGGGACTCGCAATAAGTCTATACCTACAAAGTGTTGAGAAAAGTTTAGTTTCATTGGAGTAACTGACCCCAAACACTATTTTGAAATTGGTTCGTGGTAAATTCCTATTAATTTTCTTTAAATGTCTAATATTGAATAGCAAATGATTTGAAGTAAGTCGTTTGAGCCAATTAAAATAATAGACCCCTGGGAAGTGAGAATAATAGTTCGTGACAAAAAGCCACCTATTTGCGCCTATACCTGCAGTGTTTACCTTCGTCTACGATAAATAAATTACATTTAGTATGAGATGGCGCTTCGTTCCTGCAGCTCCAATTTGTGAGGGGGTGTTTCATCCTCACCACAAAAAAGGGGGCGATAACTCACAGAAATAAACACTACCCAGTTGCAAAGGAAGCGTATATTACACGTGACATCGACTTCAAAGAGAAATTTCATCAGCTGTCAATTTAGACAGTCCTGCGTCTTCTCCACCACATCTTCACCAAAATCTTGTATCATTTAATTCCCTATGGGAACGCATTCCATTCCACCCACCTGTGTCCTTGGGTGGTTTATTCAAATTTCGCTCCACATCTGGTTTCACTCCATCGGAATACAAAATAGAAAATCGACTCCAGTTCATTTGGTGTGTACCCGCTTCATCAACGAGCATTAAGACAAAACATCCTCTGAGATATTAATGAGCACACGAGCCATCTGCTCCTGGTTGTTGCTGATTAAACTTTCCACTCAGCATTCGTTGCTGAGCCGCCATGAAATAATCCTCCTGAGGTTGCCGTCATGCAATTGTTGCTACCAGAGCGTGTTTCCTTATCAATTGAATCCTGGTTTCTCCCTGCCATCGCAGTTCCAATTCAATGCGGTAACATGCCCACACGAATAGCATATCCTCATACGGAGGACGAGTAGGTATGTATTGTATATCCATGCCAAATGATGCCAAAAAATATCAGCGAATCATGGGCGGGAAAGAGCTGTCGCTGTCGCCTCAACTCTTTCCCATGAGGGAAATTCCAAATGAAATTTTCCGCGTATTATATTTTGTCACGACGACGGCGCGGAGAAGGACGACCGATGCTGACAAAATGAAAATTTATGGTTTCGCTGCATGTGCGACGCGTGCTGTATTTGAATTTGAACACATATAAAACTCCAATGGAGTCCTCTTATTGTGTGTGTTTGTGTGTAACTACGTGCGATGATGTTTTTGTTTGTCATACGATTTGACATAATTTTTCTGTTGATGTGTCATACGGTTGCAGCATCAGCATACCAGTAACGACGACAACTAAATAGCGCAGAGCAACACAAGACCATATCTCCATTCGAACGTAAAAATAGCAAATAGATGGTTCTGGGCTGGGATGTATGGAAAAAAGACAGTCAGACTACGATACAAACATATTAGCGCCGCACATCACATTGATATTTTATGTGCTGCTGGTAGGTACTGTTTTGAACAACGACGACGACTGACTGTCAACTCTTGACATTTTTGCAGGGGAGGATGAGGTAGGTATATTGATGCGGTGAGTGCGAAGCAGCAGCAATATGACAGGAATGATGGAAACCGGATGTGAAGCACAGCGAAAGAGATATGTGGATCGAATCAGTGCTATGATTATTGTGATGTTGTTGACAGTGGCGACGTTGACAGTTGTATGACAGCTATGATAATGCAGTACTTTTTTCTAGTTACTCCGTTTTTCTTCCATTTGCTGATACATATTTCTGCTATGTTTATGCCTCAAAGCAGTTGAATGAGTATTTTAATACAATGCACTTGTATTTACTTGCAATTAAGTATAATAATTTTGATACCATAATGGTCCGCGTTCCCGGAATAAAGTGGCTACCAGTAAGTTTCACAGTGACTTTTGATATTAGAGTAGCAAGTTCGCACAGCAGGTCCAGTAGCAGTGCAGCAAGATATGATAAGGGTGTTGGAACACTGTTTATTTTTTTTTTTAATAATCACACTTATAGTAGAAAATAACTTTGAGGTGGTTAAGGACTTGGTCTACCTAGGCCTCGCTATGAACTCAGGCAGTGACAGGCTGCAGTCCTGAGATTAATCGAAGAATAACTTTTGCCAATCGGTGTTTTTTTGGGCTAAGACAGCAATAGAGTAGCATAGCCCTCTCTCAAACAACTAAAAGTGACCCTTTATAAGAACCTGAACGTCCCAGTCCTTCTCTATGGTGCCGAGGCATGGACTCTTTTAAAGGCGGATGAGGTTACTCTTGGTAGTTTTGAGAGGAAAATTCTTCGAGTAATCTTCGGAGGAGATGCAACGACGAACTATACGGGCTGTACTTACAGCTATATTGACCTACCAATAAGAGTGAAGGTCCAACGACTGAGGTGACTGGGTCATGCAGAGCGAATGGACGCGAATGTTCCCACCCGAAAGATCTTCGAATCAACACCCGAGGAACGGCGGAGTATAGAAAGACCACGACTCAGGTGATGCACGCAAGTGAAAGAGGACCTTAACCAACTTAGCGTGCGAAATTGGAGACAACTGACCAAAGATCGTGTTGGCTGGAGACGATTGTTGGTAGAGGCCCAAGTCCAGGCCGGACTATAGCGACACCTTAAGTAAGTAAGTAAGGAAAATTTGGTTTGGAGTCGAGCAAGTTATATTCGGGTTTTAGTTCCTTTAGCAATTATTGATTTACCAGTCAGAAAACATTTCCTTCTTGTAATTAGTAAACAAACTGTTTTTTTATGAGACCTCGCCTTCGCCAGCGCAGTTTTTGCCAGTAGAAGCAAATTTCACATGTAAAATATAACAACAACTGGCTTCAACTCTTGATTTTCTCCCCAGCAGGAGAGCTGCTGGCTTGCAGCTGGCTAGGAATTCACAAACAGGTGGTGCAGAAAGCAACAAGTGGCGAAATACAAATTAAAGACAGAACTAAGTCCACTTCACGAAAGCGGTTTTATTTCCCACTAGGTGAGAACTTATTTCCCTGCACCCAGTTATTCTACCATTCCTCTACCAATTGGAGAGAATGGTTCTGGTCCCAGCAACTTTTCAGTTGACCCCTGTTTTGCAAGGGAGTCCGCCTTTTCGTTGCCGTCGATCCCTATGTATCCTCGTATCCAAGTCAGTGTTACCTGATCTTAAGATGAACACTTATTGAGCTTGAATACACACTCCAGTGCCAGTGATGTTATGATGGTTGTCCGCTTCATGCATCTAATCACAGTTGTGGTTGTCCAGTGCTATTAGGATATTTCTTCCTTCCACATGACTCTCAAGCAAGTAATCCAACGCATGCAGCAAAGCAATCATCTCAGCCTGGTATACCTACTGAAGTGTGTTTCCCGAGGCTAATGTGACGGGCTAGTTCCAGATCATCTGAAAAGATTCCGGCCCCCACTCCGTCATCCATCATAGATCCATCTGTGAAAATCACTATTTCACCATTCCTCTGGAAGCAATCCATTCTCAATACGAGTTTTGTGATTCCTTTCCATAATACGCACCTTTGTCATACCATCCCATCCATAGGCATGTTCAGTTCGCTAATCTCGTTTTTGACAAGCTCCAGGATCCTTCTGTGTCCATAGATGGTACCCCTATTGTGCGATTTCGCATCTCGATGCAGACGAAGTGCTGTTAGGTCCGCTGTTTTCTTAATAAATAACTCTAGCGGTAAAGTCCGTAAGATTACTTTCAATGCGCATGTTGGTGTTGTGCGTATTGCACCTGTAATTCCTATACATGCTAAACGCGGTGGACCCTTTCCAGGTGCTTCTTAGCAGTCTTCTGGGAGGCTTTCGCCCACCATACAACTGAAGCGTAGGTGATAATGGTTCTTTTAATCATCGTATATATCCAGTATGCTGTCCCCACCTCCGTCCACATACACGTTTGCACTGATGTACCCTTTTTGCCTTCCGGACCTTCTCCTCAACATGGCAATTCCAAGTAAGTTCAGTATCTATAGGTATACCTACTCCCAGATACTTAACCTTCTTGGTCGTTGTTAGTTCCGATCCGATAAGTGTTAAGGGCTGAAATTCCAGGTTTTTCCTCTTCCTAGTGAAGATTATTAGATCTATTTTCTCCGCATTAATGGAGAGTCCTTGTTCCAGACACAACCGCTCACCCACTTTGAGTGCACTGCTCATGATATCCGCTGTGACGTCTATAAATTTGCATGTTGCCATTATTGCTATGTCGTCGGCATATCCCACTGTGTGAATGCCGGTTGCCTCAAGTCTGTCGAGAAGAGAATCCACAGTGATATTTCACAGTGTAGGTAAAAGAACACCTTCTTGTGGGCAACCTCTGCTGACCCTTCCTCGGAGTTTTAATTTTAAGGATATTTATCGCCCTTGTATTTAACACATTGTCCACCCATCTTACCACCAGTGGGTTAACTCTACGTTTTTCCAAGGCTTGTTTCAGACTTTCAATGCATATATGTCACGTTACAAATTACCACCTAAATTGGCCATCCAATTGTTTCCGAATTGCACGATGCGAACGAATTGGGCCAGTAAAATATTCATTGCTCCGCCAAGTGTACTATGCCATCCGTGACCATTTGTTTGCAAATCTCCTCTTTGTGGTGCGTTTCCTACGAATATCCTTACCCCAAACATGCAATTTCATCAACAGTTACATTTCCACAAACAAGCACAAACGTTCCGCCTTAATGTTCCTTGAAAGCACAATCCAAGATGCAACCATTCCGCCAACATTCTGCTGCACGGACTTATTATTGAAATTTCCATGAAAATGATATTAACTGTTGTTCTGTATGGGAAGCCAAGAAACCATCCAGATGCAGCTGCGTTTGCTTATCTCAAAATGGTTGAATTTGTCTAGTGTTTTTTTTAAGGCAAAAAGATAGATTTTAAAAACCCTCAAGATGTGTTACAAAGGGATAAGTAGATAGCTTACTCTGTGAGAGTAAGCTCCAACTCCTTACTGTCATTCCAAACTATGGCAGTCACATTGAAAATATAAACTGAAGCAGAATTACTCTACTATTCATTTTAATAGAAATTTGAAAACAGGATCATTAGATGAAGCTCTGACAAACAGCACAGAATCTATAATTATATAGTTTGCTGTATGAATGCACTTGGATCCTTTAACTGTACCACATTGGGTGCCACCGACGACGACGGTTGTATATATACACCCCTATATAATAAAAACACAATGCAAAAAAAAAAATAAATAAATTGGAAGTAATCGCAAATATCCTTGGCTGGACGAGAAAATGTAAAAAATGCTTCCAGAGAGTATATACAATTGTACAAAAGCTGCATTTCGTTTTAAGGATAACATAATGATCTTAATGGATTCATAATTGCCATGAAGGATATCCGGCAGCTGAATCTTTTTCACCACATTGAGTGTATTTGGTTAGGTTTTTCCCACCGGAAGGAGCTTGCCTTTGATTTCGGAAGTGCGCAAGGATATGCGGTCGGATGGTAGATTCGGCCACAGCTGGAAGTTGAAATGGTGAGTGAACCTAATTTTATTTCCTGTTTCGAATGAAGTTAGGCCAATTTGGGTAAATTGGATTTATTTGACGTTTCACTTATACAAGCTAGAGTATCATTTGGCGCCTTATAATAATACCAAGTTTAGTTCTTTGCTTTCCGTTCTCCTGTAATGTCTAATAAGCTGCAATTTGGAACACAGCTAAACCTAATAGAAAAATATGAAAAGGGATTTATATTGGGAATATCAGACCAAAGCGCACTTACGAATACTTGAAATTTGGTTCTAGAGCAACATTCCATATTTCTTGAAATTCAAACAGCAATACTTTTTTGGTGAGCCATTTTGATTAAAAAAAATAAATAAATAGGTGGCGCAACAGGCGGGTAGACACCCTAGGCCTAGCTTCTCGCAACCATTCGTTTGTGTAAATTTCTATTTTTGGGACGAATGGAAGGGACCTACAATTTTATGCCGAGTCTGAAGGGCTGAATTGAGAAGCTTTTTCAGGACAATTATATACTCTCGGATGTTTGTCAGACGTTCGCGAGAGTAGACGCAGTAGAAAAAACCTTAAGATGTAATTTGTGTTTTTCCGGGGATCGAACCTAGGACCCCTAGCACAGTAGTCCAACACACTAACCACTGCGCTACTGCGCCCATCAGCCATTTTGATTTGCTGTCATGAAATCCCGTATTTGTTGAAAATATCTTATCTACAGTAGTAAGATAGGGACCCGTGAGCCTATGTGTCAAACACTGCAACCTTCCATGCTCTGATGGTCTTGAAGCGGAGTTTGGGTCTACCCTTTCGCATTGAACCTATTCAAAGATCGCATATAAGATTTCCATTCGTAGTATCCGAGCTTTTGTCTTTTTGAAGAATTCGCGGTTGTGTCTTCTCGATTTGCCCTCCGGATCAAAATTGCGTCGTATATTGTTGTTTTTTTTTTTTTTTTTTTTAAGCAGTGCAGAATATCATCTCATTCATCCAGCTGATTGTTTAGAAAAGGGTGACAAAAAGCAGAGTTGCTATAGAATGAAGGTTCTAAGAGCGTATGTAGGGATCAATGTTGGGTTGGGACTTGAGAGTAGGCAAAAGGTGGTATATTGGGAAACCACAAAGTGGTAGAAAGTGGTCGATTTTTAAAACATACCATAAATGCTGAAAAAATTTAAATAAAGCTCTTTTCTTCTGCTAACAGCGACACCTTCCAACGCTTTTCAAGAGTCGGCAAATCAAGGAAGCCACATTTTATAACTTGAGCAACTAAAAAAAAATTGGCAAAATCGATAAATTCTTAAAAATTAGCTTGGAACAAAATGTAAGAATTGAATTGGTTTTCAAACTTGTAAATGCATACAAGTCGGCATTTTCAAAGGTTCCATTTTACGGAAATGCCAATTTGTATTTGTTTATCTTTATGTACCTTCTCCGAGTTTCGATTTTAAAAAGGACGGGTGGGGTCGTTACGATAGCAAATCTTATGTATTGGCACGGGATAGTTCCTGTGGAAATTGGTAAAAATTAGACAAAGGGGCCTGGCGCCTTCAATACAAAAAACATTTTTTATGCGGTCAAACTCAATGACGTTATTACTCTATAACCGCTGGGCCGATTTTCATGATTTCTACACTGAAAAAATTATTCTTCGTAATGGTACGAATTTCGTTACGTTAACTTGTTTTTCGTTGATTCAATGAAAAATTCGTTGTCTCAACGAAAAATTTCATAAAAAGTATTTGTTGTTTGATGAATCTTTCGTTGGTTCAATGAAAGTTGATTCGTTAATTTTTTTCCTCTACGCCAAATTGATGAAATTATTTTAACGTAAGCTTTCGTAATTTAATGAACTTTGAACCAACGAATAAAATTTGTAAAATAATGAAAACCGTCATACCTTAATGTAAATTTCATTAACCCAAAGAAAAATTTCATTAAATAACAAATACTTTCGTTGATTAATGTAGGAAACGTTAATCAACGCATTATTAATAAAAGAACGCTCATCACGCCAACAAACAGTTTCGTTCAATGATGAAAATGTTTCATAGTTTAATGTAAAATTACATTACCCAACGAAGGATTTATTAATCTATTATCAAAATGCGTAGATTAACGATTAAAACGTTAAACAACGCATGATTTATAAAAAAAACGTTTGCCAAACCAACGAACTGTTTCGTTTAACTATGAATACTTTTCATAGCTTAACGTAAATTATCATTACCCAATGAAATATTAATTAACTAATGAACAAGATCCGTAAATTAACGTTTAAAACGTTCAACAACGCATGATTTATAAAATGCTTTTCATAGATTAACGTAAAATGTCAATACCCAACGAAATATTAATTAATTAACGAACAAGATTCGTAAATTAACGTTTAAAACGTTTAATAACGCATGATTTATAAAAAGAAACAGTATGCCATGCCAACGAATAGTTTCGTTTAACTATGAATACTTTTCATAGCTTTACGTAAATTGTCATTACCCAAAGAAATATTAATTAACTAATGAACAAGATCCGTAAATTAACGTTTAAAATGCATGCTTTTTTACTGGCACATATTTTCCGATAGCAATAAACGATTTTTTGCAAAACGTTTCATTTTTGTACTGTTTCGTGTACGCATTTTACTGATGGTTGTAACTAGTGCCTTAACGTGTGCTATGTCGTGTCGCTGAATGTGCACACTTGCGTGGTGTGCTGTGTTGAATTCAACATAGTTTTTTGTTTTGCTCTTTGAACACCGCTTTGGCGTTGTAAATATAATGAGACGAGTCATATGTACTCTTTCTCTCATATTGCGCAATTGTGTGGTGTGGCGCATTCGGAAGATGAGTCATTTCAACACAACACAACACATGGGTTAGGATATAATACCTAGTATGGAGAATTACGTTAGGTACTGTTTACATTTCATTAAAAACGTATTACACGTAGGTAGATGCCTGGTTATGTAAATTCAGTTTTGAACGAAAATATAATTTGTACTGTTGATAATATTTGATCCGCATATTCGAAAACCACACGAAACTCACAATATCGCAACAACAAATCACAAGCTAGGAACATATCGCTACCTAGTGAATGTTCAAAACAAAAACCATGTCGATTTAGGTATTTCATGTTCCACCAAATTCATTAAAATTGACACCAACTAAAGGATATTTATAAAAAAAATATATGAGTGGTTTTTAACCGTCGTATAACACGAATCACTCACAATAATCATGTAGCGCGCTTTTCTCTCTTAGCGCTATTTTTGTAAATACCTAAATTTTGTTTCCCAGAACCCTACTCTAATAGGTACTATACTGCTACATAAAACAAGTAAAAGTGTTATCATCGGCCTGGCCGATGCTTTGATACCCTCCACTGCTTAAAGTCATGCTTAATGTTTGCCATGCGAGTTAAGCTACGAGTACACGACATACGCATGCCACTCTGACGTCACGATAATTACTCGACATATTGTAGAATATGTCACGTTTTATTATATTGTGGCATGTGCGAAAAGTATGCCGAGTACACGGCATGCACGTTTTGTATCAAAGTTGGCATATTCGTATGTCGACGGTGACTGGCATGTGTTTTGCCGCCCCGGAGATGCATGTAATATGTTGTAATATGTAAGGTGTTGAACAGAAATATTATTTAACTAATATTAAAGCGTCAGTAAATGTCACGCACTTCCATCGCTATTGGCTATTTCGGAGAGCAAAAAATCGCCTCAATTGAAGATTTCTTAGACGTTTTTTAATCCATTGACATTGTAGCCATCGTTTGATAGAATTTGTTACTTTATGGCTTGATAGAAAGAAGACGAACCATATTTTGGGATATATACTCTATTTATTTCGAAATGTCACCAGAAAGTCATAAAATATTAAAAATTTTAGTGATTTATTTTCGCTTTTAGGGCTTTCTGGTGACATTTCGAAATAAATAGAGTATATATCCCAAAATATGGTTTGTCTTCTTTCTATCAAGCCATAAAGTAACAAATTCCATCAAAGGATGGCTACGATGTCAATGGATTTAAAAACGTCCAAAAAATCTTCAATTCAAACGATTTTTTTTTTATTCTCCGAAATTTACATGCCATTCTGAGTCGGACATATGGGTGACACGCATGCCAACATATGTTAGCGCCAATAATATGCCGAGTACACGACATGCACCCTTTTATGACATATTCTGACGTATTGAGGTTTTTCCAAATTTGCAAAATCGCTTCCACATTTGGGCAAAATATGATTCAAAACTATTGCGGGAGCACTAACTCCTGGTCAACTAATGTCGATTTCCATTGGGCTTTTGCCGTTTTGCTCTCAGATCTCAGATTTTTCCTGCCCCAATGGAACATGAAATGAGATTACTTTTTTTTGCATTTGGGTTGGTGTGTTGACAGTCAGCTATTTTTTTTATTGCAATTTGTGTTTACAAATGTCTCTTGTTTTGGTATTGGTGAAAGTATGTGTGAATCGAGATTCGCAAAAGTGATCAAAATCTTAAATAAAGTGCTTTTTTCCATCAAATGGAAAACGAATTTGACAGCTGATTTCTAGAGCAGAAAAACTGGTCTGAAACTGGAAAAAGTGATTTTTATTGCAAAATGGAAATCGACATTAAAAGCTTATGAAAATGTTGTAAATGTACTCGCTTTTTGATAATACCAACAACAAACACTTTCAA
The DNA here is from genome assembly GCA_949372485.1 of Cheilosia soror. Taxonomy (NCBI): domain Eukaryota; kingdom Metazoa; phylum Arthropoda; class Insecta; order Diptera; family Syrphidae; genus Cheilosia; species Cheilosia soror. Next base: position 136,792,725 of record OX443561.1, on the reverse strand, counting down.
TAAATGTAAACTTATTTTCATCAAAATATACAACAGAAAGCTTAAAACAGTAAAGTATGTACCAGGGAAATTACAATAAATAGTCTTTGCTGTATTTTTCAAGACTCATATCATAACACGAATTTCTGCTAAATATTTACAATTACTTATTATAACTATACCTAAGATGTCATGTCAAATTTATATCGGCAGTTTCATTTAATACTACCTAACAGTCTAAAAATTTAAGTAACCCATTAACATAAAATCGTAAACTGTTTTTAATACAATGTGAACCCCGCACAACTGAAAATGTGAACATCTACCGAACACAGCTCCAACCCACCATGAATATTGAACATCACCAGCCGCTGCAACTCACGATCAGCCATGTTTTTTAATCTTCGCCTTCTCTGCTTCGCGCCCATATGCTAAATTAACAAAAGAATTCATTCAATAATGTAAAAAGTAAGAGTCCTTTTATCATTTCGACGAAAGATTTAGTTTAATTATGTAAACTATTCGTAACTTTATGAAACAAAACGTTCAGCCAACGTAAAATTTAATAAAGGTACGAATAGTTTACATAATCAAATTAAATCTTTCGTCGAAACAATAAAAAGACGCTTACTTTTTACATTTTGTGCAGACGTTGTCCGAGTGTCCGACCATAATGACCATACGAGTCTCGCGCGTGTTTTTAGTGTGAAAAATAAATAAAAAAACTAGAAAAAAACAAAAAAATCAAAGAAAAGTGACGGTATTAATCCAATAATTAAAAAAAAGAAAATCCTCTGCTTCGCGTCCATGGATAAATTAACAAAAGATTTCATTCAATATTGTAAAAAGTAAGCGTTCTTTTATTGTTTCGACGAAAGATTTAATTTGATTATGTAAACTATTCGTACCTTTATTAAATTTTACGTTGGCTGAACGTTTTGTTTCATAAAGTTACGAATATTAAATTAAATCTTTCGTCGAAACAATAAAAGAACGCTTACTTTTTACATTATTCAATGAAATCCGAGTTAGACCAGACGTGTCTCGTGAGTGCAAAATAAATAGAAAAACTAAACAAAATTGGTGACTTGCAAAATCTAAAGGAAAATCAAAGGAGGAAAGTCGCTGCCGAAAATAAGAAAGCCTGGAAGTAAAAATGTAAGTCATAACATTTATATTACATTCTTAATTTTAGAGTACCTACAGTAAACTCTCATTGAGCTCAAAAATTTACTCTGCTGAAAAGGTAACTACATTAAGTCGACTTAAATGAATTTTTAACTGTTTTGCGCATTCGATTCTCCAATTCAATATACGCGTAGTTGTAGGTAATCTTCGTATACTATTTGCATAGTCGATAAAAATGCGTATCAGTATTTAGTAATTATTCCTAATAAGATGATATTATACAGTCGAAACCGGATAATCGCATAGCACCACTATCCTCAAGCGAAGCCAGTATTAGTTGTGTATTTTGTACAACTTTTTCTGGCAAAAATTCTTTTATTCGCACAAGGCTCAAAATCACATAAGCAATATGCGCGCTTACTTTTTACATTTTGTGCGTATGACTTGTGTGAAAAATAATTAGAAAAACTAGAAAAACTCAAGGAAAAGTGACGAAATTAATCCAATAATTAAAGGAAAGAAAATCGTCGTCTGAGAAAAAATTTACTCTGCTGAAAAGGTAACTACATTAAGTCGACTTAAATGAATTTTTAACAGTTTAGTGCATTCGATTCTCCAATTCAATATACGCGTAGTTGTAGGTAATCTTCGTATACTATTTGCATAGTCGATAAAAATGCGTATCAGTATTTAGTAATTATTCCTAATAAGATGATATTATACAGTCGAAACCGGATAATCGCATAGCACCACTATCCTCAAGCGAAGCCAGTATTAGTTGTGTATTTTGTACAACTTTTTCTGGCAAAAATTCTTTTATTCGCACAAGGCTCAAAATCACATAAGCAATATGCGCGCTTACTTTTTACATTTTGTGCGTATGACTTGTGTGAAAAATAATTAGAAAAACTAGAAAAACTCAAGGAAAAGTGACGAAATTAATCCAATAATTAAAGGAAAGAAAATCGTCGTCTGAGAAAAAATTTACTCTGCTGAAAAGGTAACTACATTAAGTCGACTTAAATGAATTTTTAACAGTTTAGTGCATTCGATTCTCCAATTCAATATACGCGTAGTTGTAGGTAATCTTCGTATACTATTTGCATAGTCGATAAAAATGCGTATCAGTATTTAGTAATTATTCCTAATAAGATGATATTATACAGTCGAAACCGGATAATCGCATAGCACCACTATCCTCAAGCGAAGCCAGTATTAGTTGTGTATTTTGTACAACTTTTTCTGGCAAAAATTCTTTTATTCGCACAAGGCTCAAAATCACATAAGCAATATGCGCGCTTACTTTTTACATTTTGTGCGTATGACTTGTGTGAAAAATAATTAGAAAAACTAGAAAAACTCAAGGAAAAGTGACGAAATTAATCCAATAATTAAAGGAAAGAAAATCGTCGTCTGAGAAAAAATTTACTCTGCTGAAAAGGTAACTACATTAAGTCGACTTAAATGAATTTTTAACAGTTTAGTGCATTCGATTCTCCAATTTTTCCTGAAAATCTATGAAAATAGATCTAAGACAGTTTACCTTTTCAGCAGACATTCAATTATTCTGTAATAGATTATGTACTCGGTGTTTACTCTATCATTAGATATTTGTATGTATTGAATATTTAGCAGTTCGTTCGTGCGAGCTGCAGCTACAGCACTCTTTGTGTTAAAGCAATTAACCGGTATTTTCAATTTCCTGAAATAAGCTGGGCCCTAATCAGCCCGATTAACCGAGAGTTTACTGTTGTTACACACAACTTTTACTGCAAATTACACCAAGAATATTTATTATTTCTTTTAGAACAAAATGATTTGTTTCTTATGTAAACAAGTTTTTTCCACAACGGACTATTTAATCACACATTTCAAAAGAAAACACGAACTCAAAACTAATAGTACATTTAGATGTATAGAAAGTTCTTGTTATCAGGTGTTTCACGATATTGCAAGCTTTAAAAGACATGCAAAGCGAAAGCATGAACCCAGAACTGCCGAAAATAAATCTATGTTATGTTTTAAAAATAAAAGTATCAAAGTATCAGAGCATACTGCAATAAAATCAGACTATACATTTTCCGAAGATTCTGGCAAAAGTAATGCTTTAAACATTGATGCATCCGAAATTATTTTTGAAGCAACAGACGAACCATGTACTGCCACACAGTCATTCAATGTATGTACTGTTAAGAGTTTTTTACAGTTCGCTGCTAAATTTTCGTTGGTGTTGCATGCCAATAATAATTTCACTAGAAAAGATGTATATGTAATTCAAGAACACATAAAGCAGTACATCACAGATCCACTCTTAGACATGTTTAAAGTATTTTCCACAAAAAAATTACAAATTGCTTGTCCAGAAATACATAATGAGTTTGTGGATTTGGTGACTGAGTGCAGAAGTCCATTTAAATTGTCTCAAACAGAATATCGTTTGTTTCAATGGCTAAAGGAAGAGCAGTATATGCAAAATGCACAGGAATTCACCATTGATCAATCAATAGGGGCCGTTCATCGCAGTGGTATATTAGCTTACGATGAAGAAAAGGTGACAGGCGTAATAATGCCAATGCGTTTTCAGTTTAGAAAAACATTTGAAAAAAAGGGTTTACTAATTGATGTACTCGAAAACATAAATGAGCTAACGAAATGTAGCCGCACCACAAATTTTGTTCAAGGAGAACTATGGAAACAAAAAGTGAATATGTATCCTGGCAAAAATCTAATCCCATATTTTTTATTTAACGACGATTTTGAAATTAATAACCCATTGGGTTCTCATAGCGGCCAACATTCAATAAGTAATGTATATTACTCATTTCCATGCTTGAGAAAAAAAGAATCAAAGCTAGAAAATATATATTTGGGAGCAGTTATTAAATCGAAGGATATTAAATCGTTTGGAAATGAAAAATGCTGGAAAGCCTTAATTGATGAGTTAATTCATTTAGAAGTAGATGGAATTGATATTTTAACAGAAAACGGTGTGCAGCATATTCATTTCATCTTGGGATTGGTGCTAGGAGATAACTTAGGCCTCAACACATTTCTTAATTTTAACAGATCATTTGTTAGTAACAGCTTTTGCAGATTATGTAAAATGCTGAAAACTGAAACCCATACAGCAAGTACTGAAAACGAAATTTTAATGCGGAATCGAATAAACTATGATAACGATATTGAAACCCAGCAATCTTCAGAAAGTGGAATCCGAGAAGTCTCATTATTAAATCGAATACCATCATTTCATGTAGTAGAAAACTATAGCGTCGATGTTATGCACGACTTATTTGAAGGAGTTTGCCACTATAATATGAGCCATATATTAAAATATTGTATTGAAACGGCGAAGTATTTCACTATAGAAACTTTGAATTCGAGAAAAAGGAATTTTGATTACGGATCAATTGAAATGGACAACATTTCAGGGGAAATAACAGCAGCTCATTTATCAATGAAACATTTTAAAATGTCAGCTCGGGAAATGAAAACATTTGTTTACTGCTTCCCAGTTATGGTTGGCGACATGGTGCATAAAGACGACGATGTTTGGGCTTTCCTTTTGAATTTTTTGGAATTAATAGATATGATCCTCTGCTGCGAGATCAATTCTGATTTTATTAATCTTTTAAGTACCAAGATAACTAAACACAACTCGGACTACACCCGCCTTTTTAATGACACACTTAAACCAAAGCATCATAATCTTATTCACTATCCAACAATTTTCAGAAAATCCGGACCATTGAAAACATTTTGGTGCTTTAAATACGAGGCGAAACATAGGCAATTCAAAGTATATTCCAGAGCTACAACATCACGAAAAAACATTTGCCTAACTTTAGCAATAAAGTATCAATTAAAATTTGCATATTCTTTAATGGATCTCAACTCTGAAGAGCATTCTTATTCATTTATTGAATCGGATCGAAAAATCAGCCCTTTTAATAACATTATATCCGAACTGTTACACATAGAGCATATGCTAATTAAATCATTTCACAAAATTAAATACAATGGGTATATATTCAAAGATGGATACTATGTAGCAACATACAAAAATGATATTAAGATATTTACAATTTTAAACATTTTTACTATTGATAATTTTTCAATTTTGCTATTTTGTCAACAAATTAACTCAATTCAATATCATCCACATTTTTTGGCTTACGATATAGAACCTGATGTCTTAGGAGAGTTTTCGGTATTAGATGTAAACGACCTTGTCGGGCCTCCTTTAACTTGCATTAAAACACCAAGAGGACGAACAATGATTAGAATCAAAGAACATTTCGCTGCAAATATATAAAAGTTGGGTTTATTTTGTTTTCAGTATCTCAACAGTATTAACTCACAAATATGGATATCAGGAATAGCGATATGAATTCTCAGGGGATGAACTTTAGTACTTCTTCCGAAAACGACAATATAAATTCGAACGAGGAGAACCCACTTAACATAGGAGTTGCACCATTACCACCTTATATCTCTGATGATGAGTTTTGTGACGAGCTACCCGAAACTGAGAGTGAACTCACTGACACTGGATTCAACTTGAACTCAGCTCAAACCTTTAATCCACAAGACCTCATTTTGATTGATGTACCAAGCGACGAAGCAGGCGTCATTATGCTGGATAGTGATGATAATTTTCAAATGGAATCAAAAAACGACAAACTACGGGACCTTCTGAAAAGTTGGAACTTAAGTGAGCTGGCAGATATCCTTATAGGTAAGAAATTGTTAAAGTCATTGCTACAGCATGAATTTAATTTCTTCTAACATTATTAAATACATTGTACTCCAGTTAAGAAGGCCAATCCGGTAAGTGTAGGCCACTGAAGTTCTATAGTAATGTTCTTTTGCACGCGATGCACTGTTTCTTGGTACCTGCGCAAAGAAATGGTTTTGCGAAGGACAAAGTCGTCAAAAAAACACGATTAAGTTCAGCATTAGGGATTCCCAGGAAGCATTTTTGTTCATTGGTAAAACATCGCAGCAGGTAGGGGATCATATTCTCCATTTGAAGCAAAAGTCAGAAAGTATTCAGCTCTTCCTAATAGGAATTGGGGATGAACTTACATTAATTAATGATTTTATTGTTTATTTTGACGGAGTTAAATTTAAATTTAAAACCTTCATTAGAGCAGTAGACATTCTGCTCAAAATATTTCATTTGTTTAACTTAGAATACCCCATTGCTTGTTCAAATTTGTTTAGATATTTAGGACTCTTCAGTCACAGCATTGATCTTCTTAACTGGGACACCATATTTTTAACAAATTACAGTATAATAAAAAACGTGCAAACGCATTTTAAATATGAACAAAATAGTGGACATAAAAGTCGCCCAAAGTCAAAACCTTTTTCAACGTTATTCGCAATGTTTATATTGCCAAATTTACTGCATTTCCGTTTTCAAAAATATACTATCTTGGTTTGCCGGATGCAGCCATGAACATATAAATAGCACAATTTCCAAAAAGAATATGAATAAATACATTTTAAAGCAACAACAACTTGAATTATGAAATCAAGTTATTAAAATACATTATCAGCCCAATTCTAAATATTCCCGGCGAAAAGAACTAGCCGGAAGATTCTTTCCCGGGAGTTAAATTCCCCAATTTCAAATTCCCGGGAGACAATTTGCTTTTTGCTTGTTGTTTTGAACCTAAAAAAAATCATTTCAATTTACCTCAATATTTAATTTGCAAAAAAAGAAAGGCTAACATTTTGTCATTAAACTCCCTAGCAAATGCGTGGGGAACAAACTCACGGCAAATTGCAGAATAATCTCCCTTTTGTTGACATTTGAAATGCCTACTTATTTTCCCGGAGTATTTTTCCCATTTTCGAATAGAATAGTTTATAAATAGTACGAGAAAAGGGAAAGCAAAGAAATTCCTCGGAAGTTTTTATTTAGAATAGGAGAAATGGGAAAAGGAAAAAAAATCCCCGGGAATTACCATTTAGAATTGGGCTGTATATGTTTTTGTACTATAAATATTGACCGCGTTGTAGATCACTACTTATGAACTACTGTTCTTTATATAAATTTTTACTGTATGATCATAGTAAACACTAGTGTCTATAAAATTTGATAATGCAATTTTAATTTTTCGCTATTTACGTCTCCGTGGTTTTGAAATCAAAAAATGATTATAATTTCTCTTTCTCATAGGAAAAAGGATATCCATTGATGTCTTAAGAAAAATGAAAAATTGCCACATTCCCCTTTACTTATCCGAAGTTCCCGATGGGCTAAAAATTTTATTTGAATTCGAGCTAGAAAAGTGGAAGGAGGAACATAACCGCATATATAGCAATGAGCATTTCTCACCGATAGTGTTACGAAAAGCAAGTTCATCCCGTTCATCCCCATATCCGTCTTCTTGTATTGGGTCACCTTGTGACAAATCTGAACAAACTGTTAATTTGTCAACTATTCTTAATAACACACTGAAAGGGAGGTTTTTGATAGAACATTATAATTCTAAGAAACAATTTGGTGATGAACAGAGGATCATGCTCATAGGCACTGTGGCAACCTATTTTGAGGAGAACAAAACAACATTGAGCTTAAAAGAAAGCTACAAAATCGAAAGAGAAATCCTCGAACGGTTTCCCACAGAGAAATTGGTAAATTAATAAAAGAGATAATTAATAATTCTGAAATTTTTCCTGTCTGACTTTCATTCGATTCGAATACTCATACCCGTATTCTTATAACTGAAAATACTAATTGGTTTGTATTTTTAAACACATAATGTACTCATTATAGACTAAGAGCTAGCAACGATTTTTCTCAAGTCATTTTAGCAAGGCTGTAACTTTGTTAGCTTAGTTGGGGGTGACTACTGAACACGAATTTTTAATGTCATAACCTCAAAAGGGCAAAAAATGTAGGTACCTCATTTTAGCAAACTTAAGATTTTGGTATGTGTTAATTTACGACCGATGTAGCCAGAAAATGCAATTGCCATATCAGTTTGCCGGTTTTAAAGTGCAAAAAAGGCAAAATTTAAGTCATAATAGCAAAGTTTAATTTTTGATATTATGTTAGAGATATTGTCATTCTACTAATTCCTCAAAGCTAAACCAAAAATCCGCTTTCATCATATACCAAAATCTTAAGTTTGCTAAAATAAGGTAAATTTCTTTCACTTTGAGGTTATGGCATTCCAATATAAACCAACGCAGCGCTGCCAGAAATGTATTTTCGTGTTCAGTAGTCACCACGAACTAAGCTCACAAAGTTACAGCCTTGCTAAAATGACTTGAGAAAAATCGTTGCTAGCTTTTACTCTATTATTTAATGTTTAGAATGTTTGAAAATCAGAATAAAGTTTACTAGAATTTAAAAAAAATCGTATGTGCTGGAACGGAAACTCAAAACAAGTGTGTCTGATTTCGATATTTTTCCAGGAATATTACAGAACGTCCACAAGGGGTCGACTTTATAACAAATATTGCAACATGAAAAGAGCGTTTGGGTCAGCGTGCTCCAGCCCCGTTCCCACTGAATCTCCAAGTTGTAGCCGTTCCGATAAAAAAATACTTGGTAAAAAAAACCTTATTATTATTTTATAGACACATTTTACTAAAATTGTCGTAATTATTAAGTCTCAGAAAGCAATGCTGAAGCTATTGTACGAACAATAAAATACGACAATCTCTCAGCAGACGAGTTTGACCATTATTGGCAGGGTTGCGCAAAATTTAGAATAAACCAAATTAGGGAATCCGTTTCAACTGCTGAGGCCTTGGACAAATGGCCTAACTATAAGCAGCCACTTGGTTTTCGATTGGTAATTTATAATTCTAATATTTTATATTAAAATAAATACACTAAACTTACGCACGCCTAAAAATACTCCTAGCGCAGCGCCGTGCAATGTATTTCAAGCGTATTCATTTTTATTCACTTAACATCTAATTATTGCGCAAAAGTATAAATAAAAAATGTATACCTATATGTCATCCACTTGCTTAATTAAGTCTCGAAAACATTTTTTCTTTCAAATATAGATCGACATGGACTTCAGGGTAATGCACAGCGGCGCTAAATCCCTCCTAGACAACTGGGATGAAGTATTTAAAAAAATACTACATTTTCTATCCGAAGACCGAAACATAAAAGAGCCAAGATTAAATGGGCTCCTTAATGATTTAAGGAACAACAAAATAACAGAAAGTAGGTTTAATATATTATATATTAACATAGATACATGACATTTTCTTTAAACTTTTACCCTCTTATTTATAAACTTTATACACTCTCTATAATAGCTCTAAACGCAAAAATCTAATATATACTTTTGTGATTTTATTTGTATTTTCAGCTGCTAGGGATGCTGTTCTATTGTACGCGATGCACGGTTTCTTGGTACCTACGCAAAAAACGGTGGCGAAGGACAAAGTCGGCAAGAAAAACACGATCAAGTTCACCATTAAGGATTCCCAGGAAGCGTTTTTGTTCATTGGTAAAACAGCGCAGCAGGTAGAGGAGCACATTCTACATTTGAAGCAAAGGTCAGAAAGTATTCAGCCCTTCCTAATAGGAATTGGGGATGAACTTACATTAATAAATGATTTTATTGTTTATTTTGACGGAGTTAAATTTAAATTTAAATCCTGCATTAGAGCAGTGGACATTCTGTTCAAAATATTTCATTTGTTTAACTTAGAATACCCCATTGCTTGTTCTAACTTTTGGGGTTTTGTACAACAGCATTTGTACCAAATACCATATTCAATAAAAAACTCTAAAATTAGCATCTTGGGTAGTGCACTTAGGTAAATGTGCAAATTTGTTAAAGTACATAATTATCTGTTTTTAATACCCAATTGAAATCAGTCTGACTTTACTTTTCAATTTTGTTACAATAAATTTTGTTACAATAAATTTTGTTGTTATACTGACTATTGAATGACATTAGTTTTCTTTCACAAATTTCTTTTACAGAATAGGTAATTCCAATTTCCCAGGTGATCCTGTAAGAATAAAGAACATATTTACTCAACGAAATAATTCGTTCAGGTAAGCAACAGGGTACACTAATTAACAAATAATATTCGTTGATTCAATGAAAACGGTACGTAAACTTATGAAAAGTATTGTTGATTCAACGAACACTTTTCGTTAACCAACAATCAATAAACGTTGTTTTAACGAAAATAAAACGTAATTTTATGAAAAAAATTCGTTAATCCAATGAAAGTGGGACATAGACCTATGAACGATATTCGTTGATTCAATGAAAACGGTACGTAAACTTATGAAAAGTATTGTTGATTCAACGAACACTTTTCGTTAACCAACAATCAATAAACGTTGTTTTAACGAAAATAAAACGTAATTTAATGAAAAAAATTCGTTAATCCAATGAAAGTGGGACATAGACCTATGAACGATATTCGTTGATTCAATGAAAACGGTACGTAAACTTATGAAAAGTATTGTTGATTCAACGAACACTTTTCGTTAACCAACAATCAATAAACGTTGTTTTAACGAAAATAAAACGTAATTTTATGAAAAAAATTCGTTAATCCAATGAAAGTGGGACATAGACCTATGAACGATATTCGTTGATTCAATGAAAATGGTACGTAAACTTATGAAAAGTATTGTTGATTCAACGAACACTTTTCGTTAACCAACAATCAATAAACGTTGTTTTAACGAAAATAAAACGTAATTTTATGAAAAAAATTCGTTAATCCAATGAAAGTGGGACATAGACCTATGAACGATATTCGTTGATTCAATGAAAACGGTACGTAAATTTATGAAAAATATTGTTGACTCGGTATAAGTTTTGCGTTGATCATTGAACAAAATTTCGTTAATCAATGAAAGAAATTCGTTGACTCAACGAATAAATCGTTAATCAACGAAGAATGTTATTGATGAAATAAAATGTTAATTTATGAACAGATTTCGTTAGTTTTATGAAAAATACGTTGCTTTATTAACAGCTTCGTTAATATATGAATTCCTATTCGTTGAGCCAACGAACGTTTTCATCGGCTGAATTTTAATGAAAAATTCGTTGAGACAACGAATTAATTCGTTGGATCTACGTATGTTTTTGGTTCAGTGTATACAGTCGGCAAGACGTTCCTAAAATAAGTCGTGGGTATTTGTTATTATTTGCGTTATTTTTAATTTTTTTTTCCAATCTGAAAAGGTGGTAGATTTGGATTTAAGGGTGGTAGAATTTTGGGTTGAGCAAAAAGTGGTAGAAATACCACTTAAGTGGTAGAAGTCCCCTCACTGATAGGGACGCTTCGAGTGAGAAGCCATATTTGCTTTAACAGCAATAGTGCCTTTCGTATCGACACCTACACTGGCATACTATCTGGATCTTTACTATACATATTACATGACAGCACATCTTCTTGCTGAAATTCGGAGCAGGCTTGTAAAGTACACCGATCCCGAATTAAGCCATCATCCTATATTTTTTTAAAGATCATAATGCATCTTTGAATTTTGTAACGAAATTTCTTCCATCCAACCCAGAACTTCCTATGGAAAATGTCCAAGCTGGATGGAGAATATCCTTTTGGTAACTCACACAGATTTTAAGAGGGTCCCATCTCTTGGGTTATGAAACGATTCAATAAAATAATGAAATATTTCCCAAAAGGAGTAAACCTCCCCCTTATATCACCCTTATGACCTCGGTACTACAGGCTTTCCTCGAGGTCAGTCCGGGCAAAAGTGGGAGGGTGTTCGTGGAAAATGTAGCTGCAGGGATGCTAGTCGGGCTCCGTCCTTAGCTCGTCGGAATGGGGGGGGGGGGATCTTGCCACAAAATGCCGAACAGTGTTACCATGTATTCATGCCTGACTCTAGTTGGTATTTGAGTGTCATGTTAAAAGAAAAAGGCCCGAATCTGTCCTGTTGACTCACATAAATCAATCTTAAATCTCCCTGAAATGCTTTTGATCATCTCTTAGTTTCTGTAGAATGAAGGAGAGAAAACTAGGTGGAGATGTTTTCTCTGAGTGAACCCACCCCTATGCAGGTAGTGACTATACACTATACCCACACCGTGGTAGCTAAACGCACTCACTAAATTTCTTAGCTACCCCAAAAACAAGGAAGAGGTCAAAGACCCCTTAGGCGATATCTACTATCGCTAATCCCGAAACATCATCACATCCTATATGAATTTACTTCACCAAATCATGGTCTATGCTTAATAGACGTTGACAAAAACAATCTAAAAACATTGCTAAATAAGAGCGAAACTATCAACAATTATCCAAATTCAAAGCTCAAAAAGTACGCTAGATTTTTAACTTCATAGTTCAGACAAACAATATTTATTCAATCGATAAAAAAAATCAAAAAAAAAAAAAAAAAGAAAACAAAAGGAAAATGTTAAAAATATAAAATAAAGAAAATCTTATATCTAAGGGATGTCTAATAGTTATAGATTTTACTTAAAATGTCTTATGCAGTAAGTCAAATGCATATCAGTTTGATTATAGATCATAGATCATAGATTGCTGTCTATTTATATAAATCTATATTTTATTATTGGATTAGAAATTAGGTCGATTGCAAATAATGATTAATTTTGTTACGTATCTCTGAATAATAATAATTTTATATCATAAAAATGAATTTTATCAGGAGTATTGATATCTATCTATAGCTTTAACTTGGTCAATATACTTTCTAAATTTTGTTCAAATTAATTTAATAAAATACGAAACAAAAGGAGTTATAAGAAACTCACTCACCGATTAATTTCACAAACCAAAAATATTCCAAAATTCGTTGAGCGTCCAGGTGAGGGAAATGTGCAGTGTGCACAAGTCCGGCCTGAAGATTTTTGCGATTTGTTGAATTCTTGATCGCTGATTACGCGTAAAATTTTGTTGCTTGAGCTAGGGAATAAAAATCAATTTGAACAAAGACCAAACCTAAATTTTACAAAATCCAAAATATGTACTTATCTTTTTAGACTGCTAAATTCAAAATCTTTAACTATTAGGACGGGTGAGGAGGGATTATTTTGAGGAGGGGAAATGGGATTGGGAATCGCCTTGGATGGCGCTCGAGACTGCTTCTTCTGCTTCTTTTCGATGGTGAGTTGATGCGGTGGGTGTTGGCTGCTTCGTCGCTTCGGTGGCTCGTGGCGTACTGGTTGATGGCGGATGTACTGCACGCTTGATGGTCACTGGATTGGCTCGACTATCGCCAGTCAAAAACAATTACTTTGGGGCAGAAGCGATATTGGCGAGTGTTCTGATCCCCTGCAGTATATAGCTCGGTGTACGTACGAGTGCTGAACACTGATTTTTTATTGGAACGCACTGAGGTACTTCACTTTGGTGGCCGGTGGATAACTTCTCAGCGAGAATCCTCGTTGCTGCCGTTGGTTGCTTAGACACTAGACAAACTTGTAGATGGCTTACGTGCTTTTGGTGGACTGCCACGTGACGTACAAGCGTGGTGTCTGTCTTTGGTAATTGCGACGGCAATGTGGCTGCTTCGATATCGGCTTCTGATGAGGCAGGCGTAGGCGATGGATCTTCCGATAAAAACCTTCCAGTGGCTTACGTTACGAAGATTAGACTCACAGGAGCGGGAATTTCGATGTCTCGACAGCTTAGGTGGTGTTGAGCTGAATCGTTGGACTTGAGTGGACGTATAATTTGTCTTTGGTGGCTGACAAAGTGATGGTTGCGGCTCTGGCGGTGGTGAACTTGGGATCGTTGCTTTGGGCGGTGCACAGAGTGGCCAATTATATGAAAAGTTGGCAAAAATTATTTGTTTAATTTTTATTTATGGAAATGATACCTTGAATAGAGACAAACGAAAAATTGTATGGGGGTTACCAAGGATTCCCAATGATTATCAAGTTATAAGGTTTTTAAACTTTTTTGTTCGCCTTTCATTTCTCGGAAATTTTTTTTTTGTCACATTTCTCTTTTTTATATTTTAGTTTTTTATTAATTCAAATTGCGAAAAAAAAATATTTTAAACAATACACAAATATCCCACTGAAAACTAAGGCTGAACAAAATTGATATATCTACGTTTTAAAAGAATTTCATAATATATTCCTTGTTTGAAAACAAAAAAACATTTCGTTTTATTAATTCAATTCATTTATTCTATTGTACATATGTATTCCTTTTAGCAACATATTTAATACAAAAAAATTAAAAAAAAAACTTTATATAAAGATAAATAAAAACCAGTAAGACAATTTCTTTGACTATGCCGAAGCTCAAATACCCGGTACTGAATTATTGTAAAAATAAAAAATAATATTTTAGTACTAAAAATATAAATATTTGTATGGGAGGTATGGGTAGTTTTTATTCGACCAAGCTCATTTTTTGTCAAAAAATTTTAAATATTATTAAAACAATATGTGCAAAGTTTAAACTTGCTATCTTTATTGTAGCTATTTAAATTTAATTTTTAACATCAAAAAGCTATATAAATCCGATATTTTTGTATGGGAGGTAGTAGTAGTTTTCATCCGATCTTGCTCATCTTCGAACTTAGCCTCAGTTTGGTGGATAAAAGATTACGTACCAAATTTCAAGTCGATAGCTCTTAAATTACGGCCGTAATCGTGTGGACGGACAGGCGGACAGACAGACGGACATCGCTAGATCGACTAAGAAAGTGATGCTGATCAATAATATATATAGTTTGTCACACCTACAACGCCTCCTTATGTGCGTTACAAATGGAATGTCAAAGTGAATATACCCTCGCCACAGTGTGGTACCGGGTATAAAAAAATAAGAAAAAAAAACGGCTTAAATGTGGTCACATCAAGGGCTGATTACATAAAAGAGTGCAAATATGTGCAAAATTAGTTTTTTGTTCACGAAGCAGCATAGCATTAACAACAACACAACACAAAAAACGGGGCCCTATCTCACACCTAAGTGAACTAAAACTTTACCACTTTACATAAATAACAGACAAACTAGGTGGTTAGATTAACATGTTTTTGAAACATTTTTTTCACATAAACAAAACACTTCAAGCATATTTATTTTTCTTAAAATAAAGCCCTTCTGATGGTAATGACGTCATAAAAATTTGTTATTGGTACACACTGTTTTCACAAAATTATTAACACTTGAACCACTCAGTCGCTCTGCTAAATTGTCAATGATGACGATTTATAGGTTCAATGTTCGAAGTTTAAACTGTTGCAACTAGCCCCCCCCTGCACCTATCATATTTTCAAAATCTTGCATAGCAATGCATCATTGGGTATAATTTTAATTTTACTATTTTTGCCAACTTTATGGGTTATCGGCCACTCTGTGCGGTGGTGGGATTGAATATTCATGTGCTTTATGGCTTGCGATGAATTTATTTTGTTACTGGCACTGATATTTTACCATATATTTAAAACTTTTCACAAGAAATTAGTTTGTAGAGTAGAGCATATGTTAGGCTCACAAAAACTCAATATAACTTTGCAAATAAATTACCACACGCGGGGACACTTGTCCACTTCAATTTTCGCCAGGCACCCACGTCGACTGATAATTTCCAACTGTCTTTCGATTTTTCTTCTCTGGTCACTTATATAACTATCGCCAAGCCAATATATGGAAGCCGCTAAATTTCAGCTATTCAATTGCTGCATGGGTTAGACGCTATCGGCTATTGTCGACCAAGATGAAAAAAAAAAATCGTGCCACAATTGCACGACATAATTTTTGTGCTCTTCTCATCAAAGTGTCATTTGATGTTAAATGCGTTTTTGTCCTCTTCTTATGATTCCGTTTTTTGATATTAGCGAAATTCTCGAATTGGTGTCTAATGGCCTCTCGTTTTAACAGCTTTCATTATATAATTTACATAATATACCTGATCTGTCCATTGTCTGCTTACTATTTCCGTCTCAATTGCAGGTACACTCCGAAATTAAAATTAGCAAATGCATTTCTGAGTGGTTGTGCTTAGTGATATTTCCGATTAATTATGGCGGTTATAGTAAAATTATAGGAAACTATTGTGGGTGTGGGTATGGGATAGGGATATTGTGGGTGGTTTGTGTCGCGAGTATGTTTAGGTATTTTTATTTAACCGATTCGTGTTGGCTAATGAAACAATAGGTATACTATACATTCGATTGAATAAATATATGTACTATGTAGTTCGATCTAAAGGGTTACCCACAATTTGAAGTCGATAAGTTTGCGGCGTCCACCCAGTACGTTAGATGTGATCTTTTTTATAGATTAGCAAACACTTCCTACATTTATTATGTGGTGAAACTACTTCTGCTTTTTGACTGAAAGTCGCCTCCGGTTATCTTCTTGTCCTAGCACTCTCTATGCATGATGTCCGTTTAGCAGCTTCTGAAAATGCTGCTGAAATACGTTTAGCTACCTGAACTTGTCGGTGCAGTGGCTTAGTGGTTAGAGCATAAATGTCTTAGAAAAGCTTCTAAATTTAGCAGTTCGGTGCAAAACTACGTAGATAAGAAAGGCCACTTTATTCTGCGCAGGATCTTTTTCTAATCACTTCTTTTGGGTCGATACTCTTTTCATTGTTTTGCACTTCAGCGTCCCATTCCACGGACTCTTAAACTGTGAAGCATGAAATGAACACAATATTCCGCTTATCCATTACAATTACAAGATCCCCGATTATTGGATATTCTTTGTATTGTAAATAATAAAAAAAAGTTCAACTTTTCGCAGACAAACAACATTACTCCCCAACCTAAACAACAATTGCTACTCAAGTCAATTATAATGATATTCACTGCTTTAATTTACCAAAATGAAGCTACCATAGTTCGCTGTCTGTATTATAGGGTTTTCATTTTAGCTTATAAACCATAACTTGTGCAAATAACAACACCGCACTATACATACACACATTTAAGATTGCCTCTGAACCAATTTACAAAACAACTTGTTCCACCCATACCCGATACTGTGGTACTAAGCTCTGGGATATAATGTACAACCGAAGGCCATGGTTTTAATCAAAATATATACAAATCCGCGCGCATTTCACCTCAAGTATCTATGTATATGCGTTGCTCGTAAAACAAACAACCGAGACACCTCCAATCTTCACTACCACTTCAGATAATTTGAATAATTTAAATTAATGAGTACTGTTTAGTCCGCCCATCCTCCATTTCAATTGGCTCCCAGCACTGCCGCAACCTCAAACGATCTCAGTGCAATAATCAGGACACAGACAGCACAGTCTTATGCGCCCGACCACCCTTCCCCTAATTAATGCCACCTCACAATAGTGATGCTGGAATTATGCAATAATAATTCAAAATTTTATTACAGTCTTGATTCGGGTAATAAAAAATATTATTCTTGGCCCTGTGTAGCTATTCGCTTTAAAGTAATCTTTGGAGTGAACTCGTCTGTGTTTCCGGTACTTGAAAATGGCGGGACACTATTGCTCCCTGGCCCGGTATTATGAACATAAAACTGAAAGTGAACTTGCAAAAGGAAATTATTTTCTATCCGACGACGCACGGCCGCGACGTACACATCCAACCATGAGATACCATGTTGATTTGGGCTGTTGTTTTGGTACAAGGTATTAGAGCGTGTGTATAATAATATTGATGTTGATGTTATTTTGGCCAAAAATAAACCAAACAAGCGGATACAGTAGTAAGCTGGCGAACAGATGTTTGTATTGATTTTTTTTTGTTTGCCCTTCTTGCCCTTACCACAGGAACAGATGTAGTAGGTCGGATGCTGCCGATGGCTTATACAAAATCAATTTGTGTACTTCAAGTCGTAAGACATAAGGGACAATAAAAATTTCAACTAAAAACCGGCCGGTAGATGAAACGCGAGGATAAGGGGTTGTATGATATTGGGGTACTTTGGGTTTTATGGCGGGAATCGACTATTTGAATAAACATTTTATGTTTGGTGCTAAATATTTAATGTTATGTTCTATACAAGGTTGGTTGGCTGGTTTAAGGTATGGTCCTTGATAAGGAACCTAAACGGTTTTTTTTTATTTAAATTTTGTTGTTTAATGTCTGATGGCAGACCTAATATAACACGTGACGTTTATTTGGTTGAAAACTCTGTTAGGTACTTCGCCTATAGAAAAATATTTAAAGGTAAGATTAGACGACCTTCACTTTTGAAGAGTCGATGAGCATAGATGTCTCGTCTAAATTGTTAATGTTTGTAGGAAATTCACATGAGATCTTCCCTACTAGCTACAATACACTTATGATCCAGCGAGATAATTAGGAGAAAACCTATTTTTAATAAATATGATAACTCATAAGAGTCGGGACCGCTTAAATGAATAGACAAACTGGCTGGTTGGCGTTAGGCAATAACGCCCAAGGAAATAGCGCCCAAATCAATTTGAAAATATCGCCCAAAAAAATGCATAGCGCCCAAAAATTAACAACAAGATGGAAATAAAGCCCAAAAATAATTTGCAGTTTAATACGTACCTATGGGGGGGGGGCGGGGGCACGCTGCCCTGTACTTATTCCACTGCTTATGCATTTCCGCTTACTACTTCGGGCTTTACTGCTTGTTATTGCCTAACGCCTGTGGCCTATGTCACCAAATTACAATTATAATTACAAATTTGTATTTGTTGATTACCCACATTTTCAAATTTGTTAACTGATTTTCTGTTTCACAAACTACAAACTTAATTCCAACAAATTTGTTAAAAAGAGAACAAAATTAAGGAAAATTGTATTTGTTATTTACAAATAGAAAACAAAACCGTTTCACCGTTTATTTTTCAGAGTTGTAAACAACAACTTTTTTTCATAATTTTGTAATACTTCTAACAGATAACATCAAGCAACAAAATTAACGGAACAGAACAAAATTTTTATTGGGTTTATTCGCAATAAGAAAACTGTTTTATTCGGCAAATTTTCTAACCTGTTATAGAAATTCATGTAGATATCGGTGCCAGTGAAAAGTTTATTTTCAGACTGATTTGCAATCCGACGTCCCATTTGTCTTAAGGACTATTCACATGTGAGCAACCATCTACCTACGATCGAACAAATATTCGCGAGTTTTGACAGTTGTTGTTCGTTCACATGAACACTTTTCATGGTGGCGGCAATTCGCGAATTTCAGCCTTCAGTTCCTACCAGAAATTTCTCTAGCGGTTTAAAAATGTGGATTGCGAATAAACTTTGAGAATTTGCGCCGATGGGGTTTTCATTTGCAGCAAAAAGTTTGGAATTCGAAAATGGCGGGACACTATTGCTCCCTGGCTCGGTATTATGAACATAAAACTGAAAGTGAACTTGCAAAAGGAAATTATTTTCTATCCGACGACGCACGGCCGCGACTTACACATCCAACCATGAGATACAATGTTGATTTGGGTTGTTGTTTTGGTACAAGGTATTAGAGCGTGTGTATAATAATATTTTTAATATTTTTTAAAATATTTTTAAACTTGTTTTCTTAATACATTTTGATGGGAATATTAATTATCCTCCTTTATAGTAAAATTTCCAATTTTCTGTTCATAAATGCATCAAAAGTGGTTTGTTCGCATTTCATCAATTCGTTCGTTCGCTCTTATGTAAATGGTCCTTTATTTCCTCTGCCTTAGAACGTTTTAACCGAAACTTTTCATTGAAAACAAAAGAATCTGGAATTTCGTAGTTAATTCGTGGTCATAATTTTGTCTCCGTCTATTCAGCACAAACTAATTTCACTATCGGCGCTACCTAGTACATACCTACTATGCCTTCGACGTAAAGACATTTTTAGGTTTGAAAAGCGATTCCTTTGAAAAATTAAATAAAAATAAATAGGTGGCGCAACAGGCGTGTAGATACCCTAGGCCTAGCTTCTCGCAACCACTCGTTTGTGTGAGTTTACATTTTTGGGACGAATGGAAGGGACCTATAATTTTATGCCGACTCCGAACGGAGAACGAATTGAGAAGCTTTCTCAGGACAGTCATACTCTCGGATGTTTGTCAGACGTTCGGGAGAGGTGGTGCAGTAGAAAAAACCTTAAGATGTAATTTGTGTTGTTCCGGGGATCGAACCTGGGATCCCTCGCACAGTGGTCCAGCACACTAACCACTGCGCTACTGTGCCCACAAAAATTTGAAAAATTACAAATTGTTACTAAATCGACACACGATCTTTCTATTGTAAGAAATTTTCAGTAATTGAATAAATTTGTAAAATTTCTTGATTTGGTGAAACACAAACTTGAAAAAACATATGAATTTGAACATTTTTGTACTTATAAGCAACAAAGAAAATTAACTTTTGTTGAAACGGAAATAAATTTCTACAAATTTCCCTTTGTAAACAACAAAAAAAACCGATTTTTGCACAAATTTGTGCAAAAAATGCCTGTTAACAATAATTTGTAAGTTGGTGAAATAGGCCACTGGCCGTTTTACCAGAGAAGTGGTGGAAACTCCTTTGGTAGAAAAGATCAACCCTTCAAAGGTGGCGTGTCTGCCATTCTGAGAGAGCTGTGATAAGGTAAATTAGTTAATTTACAAATTTATGAACTACATAATTAAAAAAAGCAGTCTTCAAAATGCAAGGTATTGTGGTCGAGAAAGCGCTAATACGACAGAGAAGAAGCTCGAGTGGACTATAATGGGAAACTGGTAGTGTAGACGATAGTGAGAAGCTTTGAGATGTCAGATTGGACATAATTCAATAATCTATTTTATAAACTTATGTACATTTGGTAATACCTAAGTCCGCAATCAAATTTTGGACATACATAATATTCCTCATCCATACTACTTATAAAATGCAACGTCCGTCTGTTCGTTTCTCCATAGCTCGAGAACCAATCGTCCGATTTTCATGATTTTTTTCTGATTTATAGATGTGTGGCCAACTTAGGCCGTAGGATGGGTGACAATTGCTCAGGAGTAAACGGGTCGCGAGGAATAAGGGGGGTCTCAGGAACCGTTAAACGTATGAACTTGAAAGTTAATAGGTAAGTCAAAACTATTACATCCCTCATTCATCATGTTTTTAAAATTCTTCCTATCAGGGTTAAAAGAAGGGGGTGCAAACTTTTCCATTTCGACCTTACTACGCTTAACTTGCCATTAATATGCCATAAATCTTTATAATGTAAAATCAAGAAATGAGTTTAACTGTTAGGCAAATATACTTCACCGATTATTTTGAGCTAGCAATTATCTTTCTGATCCATCGAGAGGGTGAGATATAATAAATTGAAAATAGATCTTATTTGGCCAAGTGCGAATAAGTTGCTGCTCGAAGCAGTTACAGGTTACGTAAGGTGGTCGACGGCGGCGGGAGGGTAAAGCGGTGGTTAGGACTAACTCTGAAACTATTTGGGCGATTTTAAAAATTCTTTTAACGTTGTACTGGCTACATCCATGTATAGTTTACAAAAAGCCATTGTGATAAAATATTTTGTAAGCTTAAAAAAGAGGAAAAAATTTACATGACAAACGTATATGATGACTCAAATAAATTTTAATTTTATTTAAGAGAAAAGAAACCGGCTTTTTCTTTGGGGGAGTGATCCCCTATTCACCAGAAAAGCTCAGTAGCTATGAAAGTTATTGATATTGGTGTTCCATTTCCTGGTAAGGGGTCGACTATTTCATTACCATCTAACCTTTAATGACCCAGGTAAACAACGGAGGCACAGAGGGTCAGCGTCCTACTACCCAGTTCATTAAAATTTGGAAGTATGTATGTATGTATGTACATATTTTCACACAAGTTTAAAAAGGAGCAGATTACCATGATAGCAGTTAGGGTAGCTGACATTATACAGTAGATAATCTTAGTTTCTGTCAAGATCAATTCTATGGCATAGGTTTTAGCTCGAAAGATGTTGATCTCGATTGATTCAGAATATTTGGTTTTATAGGTCCGAATATTACCTACATACTACTTCAGTTCCTTCATCACTTCATAACTCATCTTTGTACCACTTTGTTGTGTGGTTTATCAGTTTGGGGATTGTTGATTTGTTGCTCCATCCCTTGAGCTTGGTAACAAGGATCTTTTGAAAAATATTTTTGTTTTAAATAATAATATCATCTGTCAACAAAAGTCCAAAGGTTGTCGATTTTTGAATCGATGATGCAATCGATCGATGCAATCTCCTCTTCCTATTCCTTCTTTGATCTTTCTAATATGTAGGCAATTGATTTACCTGCGCATTCCTCAACCACAAATTACAAAGGTGTTGGTCAGTGCCTGTAGCATCCCTATGACTGCCGGCCGGAAAGTTTGCATGGCCCTTGCAAGTATTTGCAGTTGTCTTCTTCGTGGTGACCAGATTGGCTATTTTCACACCTGCAATCGCTCCATAAGAGCAAAATCCAGTACCACGTTGATCTTATACATATAATAGAAAGGTTGGCTCAGCAAAATTGATTGGCAAAAGATAAAGTATGCGGAATATTGCACAACAAAATGGTCTAGTTCTTGTTGCAAAGGTAAAGCACGATGGGCCGGTAAATTGAATCCATTTTAACAAGTTCAATTTTGCTAATGAAATTTTCCAAGTCTCAATGAAAGGACGCTTTGTTTCTGCAAAGAATAAAAGGAGCTCACAAACTCAATTTCTAATCATCAGCTATGTTGTAATTCTCTACGCGTACCAATTCTTATCATCGTCATCGTCATAAGGACCTCCTTCGGCTCCCCTCTTCAGAGACCCTCTTTCATAGATAAACATTTTCTCTAATAACAATCGCTTGACAATCCTTTAGTGTTGAGGATGTAACCAAATGCTGTGAATAGTAAAAATTCCACGCCAACGGTACGAAAATAATAGGAACAATAGAAATGAACGAAGAAGAATAGAAAATAAGCAGCATTTGAAGTTCCTCCCAACACTGCAACAGCAGCAAGTATAAGGAAAATAATAGAGAAAAAAAAGAAGCAAGAAAAAGTGGGCAACAGCGAAATCAAGTTAAGTAAGTGTGACAAAATTAAAATAAAAGTTTTATCCACTTTAAGAATTGTGCATTCGAATGCTGATAGTTCTGCAACGCGACAACATCAGCAGCAGGAACGACAGCAGTACGAAGTTGTCCGGCAGGCATACCACCCCACCACCACCACCATTGGCCGCATTGGAATGAGGCAAAGAGTGTCAGCACACCACCATCACACAGAACTTTTTATGTGCATTCGAAATACTATACAACGACGGCAAATTCCGTCACAGACTTTAAATAACAGGATAATCGTGAACAGGGCGACAACTTTTCACACACAACGACTACGACTAAATACAAAAGAAGGACCACGAGAAAAAGCAAAAGGGAAGGAAAGCAAAAAAGACGTGAACGAACAAAAAAAAAACAAATAGCAAACAACTAAAAGCATCAGGATGCAACGCTACAGGACACTATACTTTTGCCTTCCGGGTCGTGTACAAGTGTATGTGTATAGCTTTGTGCATTTGTATCTGAAAGAGAAAGAGATGGAGCAGAGCAACGTCACCTCACCATCACCACCTTCTCGAGGATTAAATCAAATCAACTTTTATCCCGGGAATGGCCAGCAATGGAATCGGGTTAGTGGCCGTTTCGCACGATGCACAATAATGGACGGACAGCGCAATGGATGGTTTGGCTTATCGGGCACCAGAACGAGGATGGTGGCAGTGAAATTTGCTTAAATAAGTTTCTCCAATTTGTTGAGCCGTCTAAAACAATTTCTGCGCGCAAAGTTCCACTTGTCGTCCGTCGTCCTTCTTGATGCGGGTCAATTTAAGGACGAGGACATTAAAAGAGATATTTGATCCCAAAAAAATAGCACAAACTATATAGTGGCAAGCAGCATTCAAATTAAGTTAGGGAAGATGCTTTTCCTCTGATTCCGTTCCGAGTTAGTGAAGTTGAAAGCCAAACTAAACTAATTGTTGGAAGGGAGAAAATGTGTTGCACTTATTTTGAGTAATGCTGACACTTTGTCAAGAGTTGTCGATTAAGGGTAAAGTTTCTGATGTTTGTAACTCCAATCTTGTGGACGTGCAAATATACAGTATAAACGTGCTGAAGGTAGTTTTGGAATCGTCCTGTTATTGAACGGAGATGCCATAGCCATAAAGAGTTTTTCTAGTTCAGCACTGAAACTTATGATCAGGAGTAAGTCAATTGGAATCCAATTGCTAATGAATGTAGCTACCGTTGCAATGTCCTTATTGTTGAAGTTCAAATAGGCATTGTCTTGCCTTTTGACGGCTATGAACAAGTGTTGTTTCTTTGTCATCATTCAGTTCACCTTCTGTATTGTCCGCTGTTAAGCTAGTGTAGCCTTATATACTTTCTGATTTAATGATTTGCATTGTTGGTTTGTTATCCTGGTATTGTGCCTCAATTGCATTTTGCTATCCTTTTCCTCTCAGTAGTCGAGAACTTTTCTTCACTTGACATTCCAACTGCTTGTAAACCGAATGTATAGGCTGCGTTGTAGATACCAGTTCAAAGGATCATAGAATCGATGGACACAAGGGTGTACGAGTAGAAAACAAGAAAGCAATATTGAAAGACCTGCAACACTTGTGCGAAAGGCAATATTTGACCAATATTCGTTTGCATATGAAAATGAGAAAAAGGATTCTCTTCCGCCCACTTGGTATCTCTGTTAAAGCATGTTTTCTAATATGTTTTCCATTTAATATGCATACAGCATACAAGTATAGTTCGATTTTGAACTACTGCAATAATGAAACGATAGCAGTTTTGAGTAAACAAATTTTTGAAATAGCTATGTTCCTATACTGATGATTTTAATTTTATATACTGGTGAAAAGTGCCATACCACGGTCCACAAGAATCTCACTTTATTCTTTTGAGATATGAAGAATGGAATAGAATGTTGAAAAATGGTAGATGGCTTAGAGTCAGTCGGGTTTCATCTTAGAGCTCTAAGTGCTGCTTGATTGTACATGTACTGTACATACTTGAGTATGTGAACGAGGGGTGTGATACGTTTTCCCAAAATTGTTTGGGGAATTGACATTTCGCCGGGGTTCACTTCACCATTTTTTGTTTTGCATTTTGTTTATTAAGCATTTCGTTGTTTCGCATTTTACGTTTGCCAAGTTTTGTTTTTTTTTTGTTTTTTAATTGACTTGACAAACCATCGCTTCCCAATTTTCATTTTGGTTTTTGTTTTATTTTTTTTATTTGGCATTCAATTGTTTTGCGAATTTTGGCTTGCATTAAATTACATATATCTAAAAACTTCGTGCGAAATGCAAAATGCGACTAGAATGCAAAAAAATATTTTTTAAGTAATAACCCAAATTTAAAACAAATGCAAAAGATAAGAACGCCAAATGGTAATTTCGTAATGATTGAAAAATTTTATCAATAAAAGCCTAACGTAAATTGTCAATTCAGGATTGCGAAATAAACGAAATATTTAACGACTAAAGCAAAAGCAAAACCCCGTGTAGACGAGCACTCAAATAATACTGCGACTTTGACTTAGAAATTATAAGTTGCATCCTTCAGTTGGACCTCGACTTCTAGGTAGGTATGTACTCCAATATCCACTTTGTTATATTCATATTAGCCAACATGAAAAATGTTTTCATTTTTAAATACATAACCTACACCTTGTACGGTTCAAATCGAAAACTCCTTCAATTGCCTGTAAACTTGTATCGAAATCCAATTGAAAACGTGATTTTTATTTTAACCCTTCAATGCTCGATTTTTTATTTTTTTAAAAATTAAATGTTTTGTTATGTAAATAAGCTACCTAAACTCGAAAAAAAATATAAAAAAAATTTCGGTTAACTTTCTTTAAAACCTAGTTTTTCAGTATGATGCATTATTTGCAACGCCATGCATTGACGGTATATAATTTGTCCAATTTGGACCAAATTTCGCAGAAACACTTGCAGGTTAATACGGAAGATTGGCTGAAAATTTGAACTCAGTGACTTTGGAGGTTTTTGGGAATAAGATGGACAATGTTTTTTTTTTGTATTGGAAGTGATGAATGAATGGTATTGCGGGACCATAGCCTTTCCTAGGTCACCATAACGGTCAAAACCTATTCTTAACCAATTCGCGTAAGCATTTAATTGAGAAACCAACCTTTTCTAAATTTTCGAAAAAGTAGGTACATTCCGATCCGAAGTGCGTTCTTCTGTCTGAACCTGGCGTCCGTCTTTTGCTGTCAATTACTTAATTTCGTGTCAGCTCTGCTTCTTTTTTGGCCAGAACGTTGGCAATTTGATTATATCTACTCTCAATATCACAGTGTCCACTGTTGTAAGGCAGGGGGTAGTTTGGGTGTTGATTTTCCCTGGTAGCAGAGGTGGCACGCTGGTGGTCGGACGGCGACAGCTCGTCGGTTGGGGGGGGGGGGGATCTTTCTGCCACTTACCTACCTACAAAATAAAAACGTGCCACATTCTTAAACACGATCGTATAGGTGTTGTATTGATTGCTCGCCGTGATAGGATTTTGCCATCCTTAGGGGATGACAAGACTGATAGGAAAATTATGGGGGAGGAAACGAGAGACTGAAAAGAGTTAGAAAAAAAATGGTTGATGTCAGCTGTTGGTGACATATAAGGAAGGTGATCGTTGTGGATAGATACGACACGCGACCTTCAGGCTAGCCCACCCTATTGCATGACCGAAGTCAAGACTCCTTGACTATCATGTGCCTGTATACTTGTTATGATAGTCCCTGAAAGAAATGCTACATAGATGCTCACACTTAGGTACCCATTGTTAGTCACTCACTCTTATCACCCTTTTATCGCCAAGAGAAATCAATTAATCCATAATGAAAAAATCGTTAATTTCAAAATTCATTATAATCATTTATTAAATTAGGTATGAGCATAGGTAACGGGGTCATTGGTCAATATCCATGCCCAAAATTCATTTAAAAAGAGAACTTAAAACGAAATTTAAGAGAATCATTCATAGGTGTGATGTACAATGTACATATATATACATACGAGTGTTTGATAACACAAACAAAATTTAACAAAATTGAGGCTTAATGCAATATAATAAATCTGTGAATAGGTAAATCAATTGATAGTGTAGGTGTTTGAATCTAATTGTATGTTCATAGGTTAATCTAATAGGTAATAAGTTTAGGGTATAAATAAATTCAATGTTTAGATAGTTGTAGTTAGCGAATATTTAGTTAATGTAAATTTAAATATGTGATCTTAGCTTAGTATAATTAAATTCAATAGATCAATGTTGTAAATGGATTTTATGTATGTTTGTTGAATTATAACCTCATAGATTATAAATTGGGTATATGTTTAGCAAGTTTATGTGTATGATCTTACTGAGTGCAGAAGGCACACGTATAGGTTTTTTAAATTTTTACTTAGGAATCTTTTTTTTTTATACCCTCCACAGGAAGGTATATTCACTTTGCCATTACGTTTGTAACGCCAAAAAGTGTTCACCGGAGACCCTATAAAGTATATATATTCTGAATCAGGATCACATTCTGAATCGATTTATCCATGTCCGTCTGTCTGTCTGTCTGTCTGTCTGTCTGTCTGTCTGTCTGTCTGTCCGTCTGTCTGTCTGTCTGTCTGTTGAAAGCACGATAGCGTCCAAAAGAATTGACCTAGGTGAATGAAATTTTGTGAGACGACTTCTTTTTACCGTCGCCAGGTTGGTATTGAAAATGGGCTATGTCGGTCAAGTAGTTCTGGTACCTCCCATACAAAGCCAATATTTGACCCATATATCTCTGTCTGTTGAAAACACGATAGCGTCCAAACGAATCCACTTAGGTGAATGAAATTATGTGAGAGGACTTTTTTTAACCGTCGTCAGGTTGGTATTGAAAATTGTCTATGTCGGTAAAGTAGTTCTGCTACCTACCCTACAAAACTAATATTAGACACATACTAACTCGCATGGCAAACATTTTGCATGACTTTTATGCAGTGGAGGGTATCAAAGCATCGGCCAGGCCGATGATAACACTTTTACTTGTTTTTTTTTTTTGATTATCATTCACTTTACTTATTGAAATGCATGGATAATTTGATACTCTTGATAGGTAATTTAGAAATGCCAAATGACTTACGGTTTCCTTTTTCTTTGGGGCTGGATGTTTAATTAATTTCGCAGCTTATTAGACGATCGAAGACTGTCTTGATGATTAAATACGTTGACTGCAGATTCGTTGTGCGCACATCGGTTCTGAAGGTCACTGTTGGTACTGTAGGAGTAATCAAAATTATGATAGGAGCAATGTAAAAAAAATCACTTGGCGCTTCTTACCTCGAATTCATGCGTGTGTGAATGCAATAATTATTGTTACCTGTGACCTAGACCATGCATATAATATCAACCTACTAAATTAATAAGCTAATTTACTTAACACTAAACTAAATTAAGATCACGATGCTGGGATGTCTGTGGGGTATTTTTTTTCTATTCGTTGGCTCCTGGTATGTCGAGCAATTGTTGCGATAGACAATTTGACTGGTGGATGGTCTTATGTCTCAAAAGGAGACGTGGGGGTGGGTGAAAATCCGGTGTATGGTGCGATGCGATCGACTGCACGTGGTTTGGACGGGTGTTTCGCATGTAGGTTATCTGTTGGGCGCGATAGTTTGCGCTTAGGTGCTGTTTGGTGCACTGCTTGCAGATATTGCCTCTGTGAGACACTTATTATGGCAAGTAAGTACACGTGGTGAAATTAAGAGCTTCTTGTTTGTAGCTTCTAGGTAGTTTACGTGGGTGAACGGCGATTTTTCTTTTTATTTTATTGGGCACTAGGCCAGATTAAAATCTATAGGTATTCAATTGATAGACAAAATTGCCTCGTTATTTTCCACGTGGGATTGTGTGGTCACAATTTATGTGTTAAAATTACACGTGTAATCCGCCTATTTTAAAGCGAAGGAAATATGTCACAAATGCACTGATTAAGGATAAATTCGATTCACTCTTACCTCCAATAATAATGATAAAGATTTCGATTTTTGTCTCATAAAGACTGGTCCAGGCTCTCTTAGCTAAACTATGTTTAGTTCTGAAGATGCTTGGTAGCTTTTTCAGTGTCGTGATGGATATAGAATTGGAAGCGAAATTTAACACTTGTAATTGATTCCTTTTCTTTATTTTAACACTAAAGGATAAAAATTATTACTAAGTTAAAGTAAATTAGGGTTTTAGCACGCGGTTTTACCTATAATTATCGACGGTGGATGCACTGACTGTCACTTTATATTTCACCAGCCAAAAAAAAGAAAAAAGGCCACCCATTGGGGTTGCACACATTATATACCCGTGGCTTTGGGCGAAGTAAGGTGAATAAATGTCTAAAGTGTGGTGTCTATTTTGAAGTGAATTTGCACAGCGGCTAAAGCATTACCATCAGCGCACGGAAAATCTTTATAGCACGTCGATACTGACGTCAAAAATCCATAAAATAAAATAAGAATGAGCAATTTTTTTCAAGGCGATCGCTACACTGTCCAGGTACCCAACATAATCTGATATGGTTCTGCGAGTATTATGTGACAACTTCTGACTAGTTTAGTTCAGGTTTTGCAACATAAAACTCTATGTAAAGCGCAGCCTGACTATCAAGGTAGATGGCGATACTCTTGTTGGATATAGATTCAATCATTTAAAGTTGTTCCGGAGATTTGAGAACTGTCAGAACCGATGCCAGGAACATACTGTACATGTGTACGGAAGTCTCATATAGGTTTATATCTCTCTCACGTATATATACCTGACCCTGCAGCCCCATTAATTTTGTAACCATCTCTATATCAGGGTAGGGTATACAGCACTTCGTATATATACGGTATGTCGAAATCAAATGTACCGAGATTTTCATCCGCTTTATCAATATCAAGCATGTTATGATTCTATGAGCCAATGATCCACAAATCCAGTTTTAAAGCGCTGTCTGCTTGTAATTTAATTTTTAAGTTCAGTGCCTACAATTAAAAGGGAAATCTATTACATTTATTGCCGTAAACACTTCACTGTTAGCCATTTACATACAGGGTGGCGCAAAAATTGTGGTACAATAAGAAATTCAAATAAATTTTTTTAATCAATTGTATAGGAAATTCAAATTCAATTCCGTAAATGCCCTCTGCGCTCATCCACGCATATATGCGACACCTGATCAGAACATTGTTCATTGAAGTCGGGTTCGCCTCAATTATTGCTTTAATAGACTGCTTCAATTCAGACAAATTCCTGGGTTTTGTTTTGTACACATATTGCTTGAATTAACCCCATAAAAAAAGTCTAGTGCAGTCAGCTCAGGTGATCTTGGGGGCCAGTGGAAAGTGGAGTTCCTGGATATTAATTTCTTTGGGAATTTTCGTTGGAATTCCACGATCTGGCTATGTGTGCAGTTGCGCCATCTTACTGGAACCAAATGCTGTTGGAACGGATACGTCTTCGGTGCAGTTCTGAGTAAAAAAACTCCCTCAACATCTTTAAATAATCTTCCCGAATGACAGTGACTGTTAAGGTGCTAGTACACGATATGTAGCACGCCTCATATTATATGTAGCACTGACGTCATTTTGACGTCAGCGAATGGTCCCAATGGGTACATGCTGTGTACAAGCTCTCTTTGTTCACTCTCTGTTGACGTCAGAGCCACTTATATATGAGGCGTGCTACATATCGTGTACTGGCACCTTTACACCGTTTTCTTCAAAGAAGTATGGGCCTACAATGCACCTTGATGATATTGCGCACCACACAGTGACTCGTTCTGGGTGCAGTTCCGTCTCATGGAGTATTTGTAGATTAGATTCACTGCATATATATCAATTTTGCTTGTTTACATTGCCGTTCATATCAAAATCGGCCTCATCAGACATAAACAAGCAATTTATAAACCTGTTGTCTTCTTTGGCCATTTCAATCAGTTTTTTGATAACATTCAAGACGAATAGGCAAATCCAGAGGGTTTAACTTGCTTGTGATTTGGACTTTGTACGGAAACAAGTTTAAGTCATTATAAATTATCAGTTGTAATGACCGTTTGCTAACTCTAATTTGGGCCGGTAAGTTTCAAGTCGAAACGCTTTTATTTGCTTGATGCTACAGCCACGATTGTGTTTTGAACACGGACATATGGATTTCGATGGTACGGTCTTCGTGCTTCCAGATTCGGCAAACATGTTTACCAGCCTCATTATGGTCCATCTACTCGGGAGAGTGCCGCTAAACTCCTGCCTAAATTCCCTTTGGACGGAAAAGATGGATTGCAAAGCATGATACCGCGCTGTACTATCAAAATCCTCTTTTCGGTATCCCAAGCATATATTATAAGAAATTTAAATAAAAAAAATAAGCCGTTAACTCACACAGAACAAAAGTTATTAAATTTTGTTTTTGTAGTACGATTCGTGCGCCACTCTGTATTTTATGTACGCTAGCGCTACGAACGTTGGAAACCAGTAAGTGGATAATTACACCAACTGTCGCAAAACGAAGACAATCCCGTCAAAAAATACACTTCTAAATTGCAACATTTCCAAACAATTGAATCATCTAGCTAATCATGTACCAAATTAATTTTATTTGCACATCTCTAACTAGCACCGAAAAATCTAGTACAATGGATCCTTTGATAGTGGCTGCACTGAATTCTATTCTAGCAGATTCCCTTTTTCCTTTTTGTGAGCTAGGTGACGGTCCATTTCCTTTCAAAGAAATCTGCCATTTCAATCTCAGTTGTAAAGGCATAAGCATATGCACCCAGTCTTAGTTAAGTGCCATAGTCTAAGAAGTTTTTTTTCTTTAAAAGTGATCTTACTTTAAGAAGTGTAAAAAACAAGTATACAAATTCTTTAAGGTAAGAACATCATAGTTCGTATTTGAGTTTTAAAGTTTAATATGAGTTTTCTCTTTAAGAAAACTTAAGATTAAGTGAGACATAGTCTACTTATCTACCCGCATTATACTACCTGAGATAATTCAACACGTGCACGAAGATACATAACTACAACATTGAAACAAGCTACATAAAATCGTATTAAACAACACACAAAACAGGCTAAAAGTCATGTACAAAGCTACACAAACACGCATACTCGAAACACATAAAGAAAAAACACATGTTATCAGAGCACACGAATATCACAGATCTTATATAAGTATAATTGGGTATATTTATCTAACACTATAACTATATACTATAAAAACTATATACTACGTCTAACTACAAAAAAATCCTAAGCTAATATCACAGTCCTTATTACAGTCATTGTATTGAGTATTAAGTTCCAGGGAAGCATGACTTCCAACCCACTATTCCATATATAAAAAAAATATAAGTGTTTAGTACATAGAAATTGTACTCTGTCGTCCTAAATACATAATCATGAATTGTTAATCACATATTTTCTTTCGGGTCAATTCTTCATCAATGTCCACAACAGCGGTAACCCTCACATTCTCAAAGGAACTTAGTTCTTCCCACCCCCAAGCCCTGAGCAAGCCGGAAGAAAAGAATAAAAGAGAGCAAACAAGAACTGAGTTTCGTTAAAATCAAAATTCTCTCTTCAATTAGTAATTGTGGTCATACGCTACACAATATTCTTACTTAATCTACCTTTCAAAAAAAAAAAAAACAACTACAGTCTGTCAATGAACGGAAAAATATCTTAATTACAGCACACACTGAAAAAACTTTTCACCATTACTGCACTCACTAGCGTAAAATTCTTTCACCTCAATCAGCTTCTGAATGCACATAAAATACAAAAACAATCTAATTACAGTTCTATGCTACAATTACCCAATCAATTCAGTTCATTCCAATGAATTCCTGTAAACTCCACCTAAACACGTAGGAGTAGGTGCACTCCACTTCAACTTCGGAAAGTGCTCCTGCTGGGGTACAGACCTACGGAGTCGCGCAAACAGTAACTAAGTACGTACCTACCGATAACGAAATCTCATTATTCGCTTCGGTAAAACACAAAGGAGCAACATAAATTAATCAAATGAGTTACAAAAAAGAAAATGAACACCTACTACCTACACCTGCCTACATATTTGCACACATGAAGTGGGGCGCGCTTTCAAACCAAGGACCCCATATTTGGTGAATTTTTTTTCTTTTTGCGTTCGCGTTTTCCTTTCGCTATTAAAAAGTGAATAATTTATATGAGTGTTGGGGCACATTAATCATCTTAATTCGCACGCATATATGCATGAGAAATTGGTTGGGATTCAACAGAGAGAAGGCCGGCAGAAACAGCAACACCACTGACAATATGAATGTCCTCGCGTTAATAACCCAAACGAAAGTCCTATGTGAGTTACAAATTCCTTAACAACAGCTCAGCGAACGTACAGTTACTCTCTTAGGGGCGACCACAAGCAGTGTGACGGTGGCGGTGGTGTCGGTCGTCGTCATCGTAACAATAACTCTGTTTTGTTATCATTTTGCAGGATGTTAGATCGCGATATAAGTCTTATTAGCCCTATACCAAGGTCTACGCTATTGTGACTGATGTTTCTGTACATTTTCCTAATAATGGTTAGAGGAGGTGTTAAGTTCTGGCAGGTATTCCTACATTAAACGGTATGTCCGTGCTCACCATCAGCGGTGTTATCGATGGGGGCATAATAACCGTAGAGTTGGCAATGTAATTACGGTGTATGCTTGTTTAATTGAAATTCCGTGTCCCTTTATCAAACGCACCGCAAGTGTGTGTGTTTATATGTGGGTGCACTTTGAAGGATAACTCTAGAGTAAGCGTCAATTTCGTTAATTGCTCAACAGGACTTACAACATTTCGCATCTTATAAGTCTAACATCAGGTAACCGCATATCAGTCAAAATTAATGTAAGCAATGCGGCTAAGGACCTACTTGATGCGATGATTTAATCAGTTATTGTTGCGACCTAAGGGTGTGTAGTATCCTTTTTAATTATTTGCATTCCGCATTTCGTATGATTTCGCCGAGAGGCATATAATTAGTTAATTAGGGTCTATGACGTGGTTAGTGGGAGAAAAGGGGTTGACAGTGCGGGCGAAATTATTATCGGATTATGGAAGAGGTGATAGGAAGGTATCTAAATATCTAATCCGAATCTACAAAGTGACAAAATGTATAATAATGTTTAAACAATTTAACGCAAATATTTACGAAAGGTATGCTCTGAAATTTTATAACGCGGACATCTCTCGTAGACAGACAGTTCATAAACGGATTCGCAAAATATTGGGACGTCTACCAATGATCAGAGCAAAGTTTTGCTTTGAAAAACGTTTTTGACGAAAACGGTTACATTGATGCGCTACTATTTGTTTCGCGAAAATAATGTCCATTTCCGATTTTACACGCAAATGTATAGATATGTGCCATCTAGAGTTGCGCTTTATCATTGTACCTTTGCAGTAAGTTGATTATGTCTCATTCCTCATCTCCTCAAGGGGGGGAACCATTTTCGTAGTGCTCTTATGTATTTTCGAATGCATATTCCGTGGAGAAAAGTTCGAATAGACAGTCTCCAGTTTCAGAGTCTGAGGTAATTACATATCTATATCTAGCAAACTGCTACTAAGTTGGAAATCAAAATAAATATATTCTAGAATAAAGCTACACCCAATCCTACACAATCGAATGTCTCTCAGAAACTTGCTTATAATAGTTTCAGTGTGTTGACTTTTGTCAGTGGCCATTTAAATCTAACCTAACCTAATTTAAGGAATATTCAATTTTTTGCACTGAAACCGGCGATCTTCTTAGGCAGTGGATAAATTGTTAGTTTAATCACCAAAAGATATCTACATTGTAGGCTCTCGCTGAAATAGAGCAGACAGTTGGTGCAGCAAGTTCACACATCAGGGACGAAAAACTGGCTTCGGGCTTCTCACAGCCATTGCGTAGTTGGTTTGTATGGTTCTTATTTTATCCTACAAGGGTCCATAAAAAGCAGAATTGGGAAACTTTCTATGGAGGGTTATATATTTTCGGATGTTTGCCACACGTTAAGGCGTTCGCGTACTTAAAATGTAAGTCTCTGATTTTCCCGAGGATCAAACCTGGGATACCTTGCACAGTGCTTAGCTTCAGCACACAAACCACTGAGCCACTGCTCCCCTCTCGCAAACATCTGACAAACAAAAACAACCGAGAGTATAAATGTCCTGAAAAAGTTTCTCAATTCCATTCGTCCAAAATATAAAAACTCATATACAAACGAATGGTTGTGAGAAGCTAGGCCTAGGGTGCCATGTTTTCTCAAACGGTGCAAGAAAGATTTTACCTATACACAAACAATATACAAGGCGTTCATTCGCCCAAAACTTGAGTACAATTCTCATATGTGGTCTGGTGCGCCAAAAACTATATTGCACTTACTGGCTAGGATCCAAAATCGTGCGTTAAAACTTATCGGAGACATAAATATAGCGAACTCTATTAATTCGCTTGAACATCGCAGAAATGTACGTGCTTCTCGCTTTTTTAACAAACAGTGCTCAAACGAAATTGCCAGCTGCATTCCACCCCTTCAGCAATTCAACCGCAATACTCGCCATGCTAGGAATGCTCATCAGTTTTTCATTTAGCCTATCTTCGGACGTACTATGAAATATAGAGATTCATTCATAAGCCGTACAGCACGAATGTGGAATGCTTTACCAAACTCTGTTTATCCTCCTAGTTACAATTTACAGACATTTAAAACATCGGTTTCTCCTATCACTCTATCCTCATTTCCCTAACGCCCGCGCTGTTTAGTTCACTCTACATTAATCTCTTTAGTGCGTGTCTATTATAAGAAAAAATAAATAAAATAAGGACCTGTGGTGCCAACTATTTAATTTTTAGACTGTCTATCGGAAAATATTTTCTTGTGTTTCTTACAATCCAAAATATTGGACCGCTATTGGTCCGTAAAATTAACATATGATTGGCACATTCTTCTATTCGTTGTCGAGGCGGCATAAACTTTGAATAAAGTTTGAGCTTGGTCTGAAATTTTTTTGTGCAACAGAAATAAAATATAGTGTTTTTGTGCGGGACTTTCAGATCGCTATACCTACGCTTAATTAGGTTCGAATAATTGATTTAATTTGTGCATTGTACCTACTGTCGCCATTTATCCATTTTGCAATTCACGGACACGCCATAATGCACTTAACAGTCGAGGACCTATCTACGTTACGTCAAGGTGACCCAAAGGCATTGATTATTGCGGTTGTCCTACAATGCATAATTAAAATTCAAACGACTTACCTACTGGCTAATATTTAAATTCAGCTACCACTACCCTATCCCCTCTCTAATAATTGTATTGGATATCTTTCAAATATCGTCGTCGTGAATAATAATAATCTTTATGCCTTATCCCAACCCCGCGGAAATAAAACCTCTGAAAGACAGCTACTCCTTTTTAAATTAGGAACAAAGTTCCAATCAACTTGTAGTTCAGTTTTGTATCTGTGTACATGTGTGCAATTGTTGTTCTAGTTTTTTTGTTTTGCCTTCTCTGACTGACAGCAGAGTGCTGGGGCTTTTGTCATGCAAACTGAATCACATGTTCAGGGAGCTTCGTGTTTTTTTTTTATGCTCCTTCCGCCAAACAACTTTCGGTCACAATCTAGTTTTTCCATCTCACACTTAGCCATATCGCTGTCTTTTCTTTCGGTTTAGATCCATTTGCAGCAGGAATAGCAGCGAATGGAAATTCAAAGTGACACAAAATGTTGTTGAACCGAAATACAATAACGAAAACAAACAAAATATTCGTGTCAGTAGATGCGGCAGAAAAGCAACGAAAACAACAAAACCCAAAAAGGAGCAACTTCCATTCTGTACCCCCATCAGCATCAAGTATTCAACAAGCGACTAAATGAAGATAAACAAAACAAAACAAAACAACACAAGAACAGGAACCAAAACTATAAAAAAAAGAAAAACATAAAACACTGAACAGAAAACAACAGAAATGAAAGCGAAGGAAAAGAGAAAAACTAACAAGGAAAACCTGAAACATGAATTTGAGTGGCACAGTCACTCGTCGTGGTCGTGGTACCGTCAACGTCACCCGAGAAATAAAAAGTCCTACGATCCAACTATAGAATCTTCATCAAGCAGGACCCTTAGTCATAGTATACAGGGTGTCTCAGTTAAGAAGTATAATCCTTTAAGGGGTGATTCCGGAAGTTCTGACGAACAAAAAATTGTATGGCAGGGGGGGGTCTTTTTTCATCGTATTTCCCGTTATAGCCCATCAAAGCAGGTGACCTCTACTTTGGAAGTGTTACCATTACCACTATATGCTATAACTTCTAAAGTATTATAGAAACAAACATTTAGTAGCGCGTACAAGTCCTAAGCACTTCGGGTAGGTACATCTGTGCAGCTACAAAAAATGTATGGCTCCTTAAACTCAAAATTTCGAAAATTTGTTGTTACAAATTTTTACTTAAAATGTTTTTTTCTCAAAATTGTTTACTTAATAAATTTGTATCCTTGAGAAATTATGTATGTTAAGCAACTTTTTTACGTATGAGTATGATTAACGGAAGTTTTAGTAAAGGCCATTTGTTGTCAGACAAAAATGGTCAAACAAAATTAAGTGAGAATAATAAACTGATATATATTGATAAATAATTATTGATCTCCACAAAATGTATTCAAAATGTGATTCCGCGGAAATAGTGTTTGTAAATGGGTTCTACCTTGGAAATGCTTTGTTGGCAAGATAGGAGTACCAACACCGATACGCAAATCGATAATAGTACCTACAGCCGGGTATTCGCTGATGCTTATCAGCGTCTTGTCGATACCGGGTGAGCTCCTCGAAATAAAAAGGAACGACGTTAAGACGCAGCGGCGGCAGAAATTGAGGGTGGCATTTTGCATGCTGAGAAAGTTAAGCTTTTAGTCAGGTCCGCGGACTAGCTGTGTAGTTGGAACTTCCCAAAACCGGGATTCACAGAACTCTACAGAGTAATAGATTACACCTTTCCATTTAGCACCGGTACAGGATTTACTACCAGGACCTGTGCAAAGAAGGGTGGCATTTTTCCAGTAGCAGAAGACGGTCACTTCCTCAAGAACATTCTGTGGACTGACGATGCGCGATTCACAAGAGATGAAGTTACAAACCTCCATAATTTGCACCATTGGCATTGGTTAGACCCCAATTTAATGTGCACAACATCATTTTCAAAGGTAACAATTTAATTATTGTGAGCAACTTCTTCAAAATGTGTGCTTATTTTCTAAGGAGGTTTAGCGTAAATGTTTGAAGACACTTTAGTAGGCCCGCACGTTCTTCCACAAACAGTTAGTTCTCATTGCAACCTGGAATTTATTAGAGAACAATTGCCGGGGCTTCTTGAAGTTGTTCTTCTTGTTCAGAGAAGGGCGATGTTCTTTCGACAAAAAAGAACCTTGTTACAGTAGCAGCGCCAGCGGGGTAAATCCATTCCTTTAACCATACTTTTGATGAAGGGTGGACTGGTCGATTTGGCCTCAATCCTTGGCCACCCAGATCTCCTGACCTTAACACCGTTGGATCTTTTATTCTGGGGTGCTTTGAATGAAAAACCTAATTTTTGGGAAAAATCGATTCTTTTTTGACTATTTTTGTCAGATAAAAAACGGCTTTACTACAACTTTTGTTCATCGTAAAAAAGTTGCTGAAGATAATTTTCAGGAAATTTATCAAGGATAAAAATTTCATAAAAACAAAATTTATTCAGTTATTTTGAGAAAAAAACATTTAAAGTAAAAAATTGTAACAACAAATTTTGAAAATGTTGAGCTTAAGGAGCCATAGCTTTTTTGTAGCTGCACAGATGCACCTGAAGTGCTTAGGACTTGTATGCGTTTTAGCGTTTTAAGTGGTAACACTTCCAACTTAGAGGTCACCTTTGATGGGCTATAACGGGAAATATGATGCAAATAGACCCCCTCCCCTGCCATAACATTTTTTGTTTGGCAGAACTTCAGGAATCACCACTTACAGGATTATACTTCTTAACTGGGACACCCTGTATAGTATACGAGTCGGCCGTTCTTTAATGGAATGTAGGGGGGGAATATATCGTAGATTTGGAAAAACAGCAAAAGAAGGACGAAATACAGAAAATGTCTCTTAGAGAAAGTTTGGGTTAAAGGTCGAGGGTGTAGAGAGCTCATATATTTTGTTCCCTTTTTCTTTCAATGCTATTTTTTACTTGTGCATATATTTGGTTGTTGTTACTGTTATTGCGAATGTTATTGTCATTTAATGGCCTTAAGGTCTCGATCATTATAATACCTATTAGAGTGCAAAATACTTAGAGGAAACAGAATATATTTTATAATGCGTGATGTGGTCATCGCCATTGTGAGGTGTAACCTTCTAATTATTTATGACTTTCGGGTTTAGACCTGATTTAAATAATTGTATGAAAGTAAACAGTTTCTCCGCCGTTTTACTTACAAAAGTTACTGTCGAATACTTAAATGCTTCGGAATGTTGTTGAATAAATTGCGGACTTGGTAAGTAACACATGTAACACATTTCTGTAACAAGTACCTGCTATATTCGTCTTAGCATTGGTATAACTCAGACCTGTCGACTTGTAGTTTTGTGTAACAGGCCTAATGTAGTCCAATAGCATTTCCGTTGTTATACTCTGTTCAATTTATATTTTCAGTACAGGGAAGATAGTATATTTGCCTTGCCATTGTAGATTTGCCTCCACTTCAGAAGCTTTCACATGATTGCCGTAGCCAGCATTATAAACTGGCATAATTATTATTTATTAAAAAAAAGTATTCTCCTGGAATCAAGCTATGATGATTACATAATTAAATTGAAAATATGTACAGAAAAGAAAAGAAGACACCAAATACCCTTTTAGTATACTTTTTAAGTCTCGTAGATACGCTGTCCGCAGCAAAATTAAGACCCCATCCACATCTTTTTACATCAGAAGCGCAAGTATCGTTTTTTCAAAGGTCACAGTCAAAAGTCTATGGAAGCAAGCCCACGACAACCAACGCCTTGAAAGAGGAAATTGGGAGGTATATTAATGAAATTCAGCCATGTAATCATGTCAAGATAACGAACACCACTAATTGTTACTCCCTGACTAGCCGGACTTTCGAAGAAGAATGGTCCGATTATGCCTCCAGCCCAAAATCGGCACCAAATAGTCACGCGTTGCGGATGCATTTGTTTCTCAACAATTACTCGGGGGTATTCTGAACCCCAAATGAAAAAAAAATGAAGCCACCAAAATGAAGATCAGCTTCATTACTGAAGATGATTTTGTTCGAAAAATCAGCATCCATTCTTGACTATACGGTGCCGAATTGATGTTCCTGGACTGTCAGCAATACTCTCGCGAACTGCTTCGATGTTTTCTATTGAACGACCTGTGACTTGTGTAATTTGATCCAGTTTCCCTGAATTTTTCAATTATTCTCTTCACACTTAATCGTTTTAACTCACTATGACGGCCATGGTTTGTTCGAAAATTGCGGAGAGTAGACAAACCTTTATTAATTTTAAAATATTGCTCGACAATGAAAATGCGTTGTTTTTTCGTATAGCGCTTCATTTTTACTAGCACCGAACTGTCAGCTGTCACATTGCTATCTTTTTTTTCGTTGTCATCACTGTACTATTTTGCGTGAGTTATGGGACACCCTTTACTATCAAGCATAAACCCTTTTTTGGTGCAGCTGCAAAATGCGCTCTATGATCGGTTTCATAAAATTGCTGACCCCCACCGTGAATCGAACCACTCGAAGTCTAATTACTACACCTTGAAACCCGCTACCGTTTGCTTAGTTTTACGGAATACTCGACTAAAGGAACACTTTGGCAGAAATACAGGCTCAGATAAGACCTATTTTTGTAGTTCGTGTGTATTTCATTTATCAAAAGTTTTAAAATGGTTTTGAATAGACAGTCGGCGATGCTTAGTGCAGAAATCCTGAGTAATTTAAACGATTGGGCTTCAAAATGAAGCAGATATTTTCTGAATCGTTCGTCTAAGATGCAGTGTCATTAGTGGGGCTATACAATTGAAGCCATTTAGCTGTAGGCGAAAGCCCGGATTTCACGTTTATTGACCGATGGTAGTAATAGTAACGCAGTGTCTCGAATTTGTGCTCGCAAGGCTCTACTCAAAAGTGAATAATTTACAACTATTCCACGACAACTCTTAATATTTAAGTGCAGAACTTTTTCCTACCTGCGAGCAATGCCGGGCCCTGTTGAAGATTTATATTCTCGCCTCCCGAGGGAACTATTAAAAAATATGGTGTGCTACAAGCCCAGATATTTTGAACCTTTGCATTCGGTAGCCACTGGTACGCAATAGTTTTGTATTTACTTTCCTACCTTCAGCTCCATTTCTTGTCATAATTTTTAAATAATCGAATAATATTTAAGAAATCTTTACCTACTTTATACATTTCTATATAAAAAAACTTATTCTGTCCTCTTCTAGATTACTGCAAGGTTCTCCATTCAAAACTGTACCTGTCAATAGCCATTGCCCATAAATTGATTCCATTAATTCCAAGCAAAAGTCATATCCATCTGACAGCCACTAATTGCCTTGTTTACCACAAATCAATTGTACGATACAGCCGCATTCAATGTCCGTCAATCAAAAGGTCTGCTCAATACCAAAGAAGGTCATAAAAAATTCAGTTTTCTTGCTACGTTGCGCTCATTGAGATAAAAATCGATTTCATTATACTGTCTTTCCTTTTCACAGTTTTTTTTTTTTAATTCTTAAAACATATGTATTATAAAATAGAAAAACTATTCGGTGCACAAGAACAGTGAAAGGATATGAAAAAGTGCATATCGTCCTTCACAACCATTCGGCGGCGGTGGCGGTCGTTGCCACTGCCATCATCAACAATAAGACTTCACTGAAGCGTATTATTCCCATTTCCTGCAACACCTCCAGTTTAGTTCTCACTCACCAGTGCCAAACGTTTGATAGTATCCCTTCATATATCCTAAACCATCTCAAGTCATCTGCAGATGGAATATGATATATGACCGGAAGTCTTTTTTATTAAAACCAAATTAAATAGTTCATTGATTTGGAAGAAAGAAAGCAAACCAATAGAGAGAGAAAGAGACTGAGAGATGTAAAGAGCGAGCAAGATAAAGGATACGTTTTTTCGTTCTATTTCTGTGTCAAGTTCTTGTGCTGACTTCTATAGATAGTACGTGCCTCTTCTTCAAGGAGCAGACGATTTAAGATCTAAATCGTTAGTGGGTGCGAATGAAAGGTGTTCTCATTATAATACCAGATATTATTATATTATACAGATGGGGCACGCAAAAAAAAGGACGCTTCTAGGATTCAAATTCAAAATTTAGAAATATAAATCCATGCTGAATGCATAATTCAAGCCCGAGGATTTGTTAAATTGCGAATAAATTTCAAATTCAACTCTAGGAAAACTACCACCCACCACTCAATTCGAAAAGGGGGCGGAAGTAGATAGTATAAACAAGGAGGAAAAAAAATAAATAAATCGCCATTTGAACCTTTGAACGTGTAACCCCAAATCGATTGCCAATAGGGAGACCAAAGGCATTTCTATCTCCTTAATTCCTTTTCAGTAACAGATACGAAATCTTTTTGTATCCTTTTTATCCATGCCAATATTGCGGTCCAATATAGATTGAGATTTAGCGGGATTTATCGTGTTGTGTGCGACTTGGAGGGTGGGATGGACAGAGCCTTTTTTTCACACTGCATTGTTCTAACAGAGATATCCCCGACATGACCAAAATTTGCACTAGATGTGGGAAGATGTCCTTTTCTCCGGCATATACAGTAAGAAAAATTATTTAAATCCTTTGCCAACCCCATTTACGACTGTCCAAATTGTGTGGTGTCCACGAATATGTGTATGCGAGAGTGTGCTGTACGGGTGTCTCTTCCAGGATATATTATATTGTATTGTGGTATCTTTTGCTTGGGTGGACAAGCGGGTGCCAGCCCAGATAATGTTTGTGCATAAAGATTTATGTGGTTAGTTTCGGTGAAGCAATTTACTTGGAATATGTCCGGCATTTTTGGTTACCAAAAATCTACGAGTGGTAAAATTTTTGCCAATGCTATGGGGTAGGGGGAATGCTTCTTATTTTGGGCTTTACTATTGTGATAGATG
This sequence comes from Cheilosia soror, assembly GCA_949372485.1. Taxonomy (NCBI): domain Eukaryota; kingdom Metazoa; phylum Arthropoda; class Insecta; order Diptera; family Syrphidae; genus Cheilosia; species Cheilosia soror. The sequence continues at coordinate 136,749,455 of OX443561.1, read as the reverse complement.
AAATTTATAATGGGTCTTAACGTCACCACAGTTATAGGAGCAGTAGTGACCAGTGCCATGCGCCGAAAGACAGAGACCGGCGGCGGCAGAAGTCACCGTATAAGAACTTTGGTCATAGATCTTGCCGAGCCAGTATTATGTTCTGTAGTGCAGATAGGGGTAAATGTATGGAAATTAATTTTAATACTAAGGAATTTTGTTGAAAATAATTCAATTTAGATTTAATGATTGTAACAGAAATCTTGGGTTGGCCAAGGGAAGTCAAATTTGGAAGTAAGTTGGTTGACATTGTACTCGTAGACTAATGAAATGTTTTCCTACAGGATGATGGTGTAAGTTTTTGTAGGACAGTTCCAGAAGTGACAACGAATTGTTTAATGAATTAATATGTCAAATTACAGAACGGAAGAGAGTATGGGTGTGGTGTGAAATTTATGTTTTGAAAACAAATTAGGCGTCTGTTTGAAATTCATTTTTTTTTTTTTAACTTTTTCGTATAGGTGCATAGTAAGAGAAAGATATTTTAATCAACAATTAGAAGAAATTCTGAGGAGATTGTTACGACCAAGGTTTTGCTTTTAAATGAGTGTTGCAAGGAAGGAAAATTGTGTAGGTATCTCAGTTAATTAGTTTAAGGTGTCTCTCGGTGAGAGAAGCACTTAGGCAGTTAGTCGACTCCTTGTGTATAATACTGGGATTAATAGGGATGTTTCTTTTGTGGCTACTCAGAAGGTACTACTGCATGGCTTTGGCATTGGCTGCCCCTTATTAAGGTAAGTATATTAGCGGTGCTGGTATTAAATATACATCACTGAGATCATTGAGAAAAGGCTTTCCTAAGTCAGCCTTTGTTAAATCGGTTAGTCCAGAGGGCAGCTCCAGAGAAAGTAGAAGATTGACTCATCCCCCTGTTCATCTATGCATTAGCTTCTGCAGAAGTCATTGTATGGCAGACCAAGTCTTTGCGCGTGTCTGCCTAAGACGCAGTGCCCGGAGATGACATTAACGGCTTTTGAAATGGTAGATATTTTGAGTCGCAAGAGCTCATTGCTCATTTTGTGCATTTGTCTCATACTGTCCAGAGGAACCTAGTGTTGCTAGTTCGACTACTGCACAAGCACAGTGATATGTGCTATCTCATTGACACATACGCGCCAATCTTTCACCGCTTTAGATTTTCCTACGTTCGCTGTCGATGTATATTATGACCAGCGCCGGATTTACATTTTTTGGGCCCTAGGCCCTACAGCAAATGGTGCCCTATTTTATATTTCCTTTTATTCATTATCTGGTAAATATTGTCTATTGATAATGGACCTTACGAATAATCAGTTTTAATCATCAACATAAATATTTATATAATATAAAATATAATATAAAAAAAATAGTTCTACAGTTAGCGCCAATCTCCAATGTGAATATAATTTGCTAAGAATTTAAGAAAAGGATTACTTTGGTGTAGGCACCTTGATCCAAGATAACACAAAGAGTTCAGCAGTGTATAAACTAGTGACGAATATCTCACATAAGTATTCTTCTTTACCACCAATGGATCCCCGTAAATTTGCAAACCGTTTTCGAATTCACATAAACTTTCTATAGATGTTCGCATTTTCTTCTTATTTTATTCCCTGACGATTCCTAGATTGACATTCGCACTTAAGCCAAGCATTTCACACGATATGTACATATTATATGTGAGGTGTCGCTTGGGATTCTCGGATGAACTCGCCGGCGAACACAATCTTCTTCCGGGGAATTCGAAGCGAACGAAATGCGAACTGTAGCATTTTTGGGGTACAGTAATAGATATTAAAAAATATATTCAGAAATTGCGGTAGATCCAGCACATTGCGGCAGAAGTTACACACATAGGCGAATAGTCGCATAGTTTATGTCTATTAATCTATATAAAAAAAACCAAACCAAACGAAAACTGCAAGCAAGGAACAGCAAACTATGCGAAAATTTATAGGTATTATTATGAATGCCTAAGACTTTAATCTGAATTCAAATATTTAGAAGAATTTGGCGAAGTTTTGTTTTAACCCTTCTGTCAATTATAGCTTTTTCTACCTTCCCGTCAACCATAAGGTCTGGCCAGACCTGCACACATTTTGCTTAAAAATAAAAGTGACAAAACAGAAAATATAAGAGAACTTATTTCCTTTTTAAAACCCTCGATTTTTATAACCCACGGATTCTTCATTCGCTTTTCTATCTGCAGAGTTACCAACGAAATGACCTACGGATTACCAAACGACAGAACATTCGTGTTGACTATCATGGAATTTCAAGAAGCTGTGGCCATTGTTTCTTAGAGAAAACTCGGTTCAAAAGTCGGAAAGGTCTGGCCAGCCAACGAGTACATTAAAAATTATCAAATCGCAGAAAATATTTTCTTTGACCCTATCTTGAACTTTCAAGAAGCTTTATTTTTTAAAGAAAACTCCCATCAGAAGTCAGAAAGGTCTGGCTAGACCTCATAGTTGACAGAAGGTTTAAGTGATGAAGAATAGTAAGAATTAGAAGGATCGTCATGTAAATTCAATTTCAATTGTTGCGTTAGATACAGCAACTCTTACATTGCATTTTCAAGTATAGTTAATTCCGTGCAGTTATCACAACAGCTGCAATATATCTGAGTGTCTTAAATAAAATAAATAGATGGCGCAACAGGCGGGTGACACCCAAGGCCTAGCTTCTCGCTAGTATCTGAGTGTCTTGTTCCTCGAAAAATATAGTTGCAGTCCAGACTCCAGAGTCTTTGTGTTATTATGGAAGATCGACGTCCTTTAAAAAACTATTTCTGGCTATCACCTTTACTCTTTTATGCTAATGGTATTCCATGCACACTAGCCATCTCCTTGTTGCCCTTCTTGTTTGGTAGACTCTACCTTTGGGTGATAATGTGGGTACGTTAAAAACTGTGAGATGTAAGCTATAGAGTGTTCGCTAAGAACACTCAGTACGTGGACAAAAGAATGTGGCCTTGGGGTTAATCCCGAGAAAACCGAGCTTGTTTTGTTCACAAACAAAAGAATTATACCACAATTCGAGCCACCAACTCTTGAGGGAATACCTCTAAAGGTGACAGATAGGGCGAAATATCTAGGAATTATCCTCGACAGGAAACTTAATTGAAAACTGAATGTCAATGAAAGAGTGAAGAAAGCAGCCAACGCTTTCTACGCATGCAGCCGCATCTTTGGCAGGAGATGGAGACCAAACCCCAAAATAATCCTGTGGATGTACACGGCAATCGTGCGGCCCATACTTACATATGGCAGTGTGGTCTGGTGGCAAGCCGCAGGCAAGGCGACCAATCTCAGATCAATGACAAAAATACAAAGACTAGCATGTATAGGGACAACCAGTGCGATAAGAACCACACCTACAGCTGGACTGGAGGCAATTCTTAATCTAACTCCTCTAGACCTATACATGGAGGAATTAGCTACCAAAAGTGCCTTAAGGATTAGCCAAACTAAAACTTGGAACCCAGGCAATTTTGGCCACGCGCAGATCCTAGGAAAATATGTTGGGAACGCTGTCACTTCAGACTACATGTCCCCCCTTTTAAACTTCGATAGACCATTCTCTTGCTCGTTTCCGAGTAGGGATGAATGGACCACAAATGAACCCACAAAGAGGAAATCGATATCCATCTACACGGATGGGTCAAAGATGGACTGCGGAACCGGTGCCGGTATATTCTCAGAGGAACTAAATATACAATGCTCAATCAGGCTTCCTGATAGCAGCAGTGTCTTCCAAGCGGAAGTTCTGGCAATCGCGGAAGCGGCCCGACAGGTGTCATTGTTGGCAATACCGCGCAACGATATTACCATTTTCATTGACAGCCAGGCGGCTATAAAAGCAGTCTCTGCTATTGAAATAAAATCTAAGCTTGTTCACCGCTGCCGCGAAGAGCTCAAGGTTCTCTGCTCGCAGCACACCACGAATCTCTGCTGGGTCCCTGGACACAGTGACAAAGCCGGCAATGAGAAGGCTGATGAACTAGCTAGAGAGGGATCTACAATGGACAATGATAGAGCACTACAGTCCATCAATCCCCCACTCTGCAACCTAAGAGAGCGAGTCGAGAACAAGATTCGTATGAAAACCAACAAAAGGTGGAAAGAACTAACGACCTGTGAAGTATCACGGAAGCTTTGGCCAGAGTATGACAGTGGCCGAACCATCAAACTTATACAGTTTGACAGGTCATCACTGTCTAAACTGGTAGGGGCTCTAAGGGGACATAACTTCCTAAGAAATCACGCAATGAAACTAAATCTCAAAGATGACGATATATGTAGAGGCTGCGGAGACGAAGAGGTTCATGAGGACACACCTCACTTCCTCTGTCACTGCCCGAGTCTCTGTCACTTGAGGAACAGAACACTTGGAAGTCACTACTTCCATGACTTACAAGAACTTTCTGATATCTCACTTTCTAATCTTTACAGGTTCTTGAGGACATCAGGATAGCTGGATGGCGTCGGGTAAATACAAGGAGAAGGGACACGAAGATAACCGACCTAACACCAATGGTTAACCCCCAATGAAAGGGCATCACAATGGGTCCATGAGGACCTAAGTGTGGTACAGTAGGGTTCACCCACTCTACCAACCCATCAACCTAACCTAACCTAAGCTATAGAGATATGCCTCGGAGAGATTGGAAATATTCCACTCTTCCCGAAATCGAATAATATTGCTTTTACCAATAATTAGAGACGAAGTTAAAAAAACCCAACAAACATTCATTTGGATAAACGAATCAATCATGGACCCTGTTTTTAATAGAAACAATTACTGCCTTGCCTTTGGATTTGGATACTCTTTCCACCGAAATACAGAATTACATCTATACTTAATAGGTATCTCGAAGACTACCGCTGAATTAATCGAATCACAGCTACGAGTTTACTCAACACTTGGGTACCTCTTAGGATAGCTATCAATTTAAGGATCATTCACTTTGCGCAATATCCTTTACACTAAGTTGATCACCAAACCCAAAAGTGCGTATAAATGAGTATTTTCCATTCCTCTTCTCTTGAGTACTCAATTTGAGCTCAACAATGGTATTTTTCGTAATCGCAAAGGATGTCTCTCCAAGGAAAAAAAATCGCTCCTCAATTTGGCTGAACAAACGAACAGAACTTCAAGTACCTACCAACATTCTCACTAAATTCTGATTTTCCTTTTTTTTTTTTGGTTGGAATCCTGGCGAAAAGCGAAATCATCGATGGATGTTGAAAAAAAAAATGACAAAGTAAACAAAGAGGCAGTAGTCCCCACTTTCCGCACGACTGAGTGAAAGCGTCATTTATTGCGTCTCAGCCCCGTCCCACTCCAGTGCGGTTATATATATTTTTGATCAATGTTTTAGAGCAAATGAAAATCCTTTATTTGATTTAATCGAAACCGATAGAGTGCTTCAAGTGGGTCCAAATCCAAAACTACGCGTGTAGTGTATACAATAAAAAAGCGCTTCCATTCAGAATTCGGATTTAAAAAGGAGATCGAGAGTATAGCAGAAAAAAAAAACAAAATAATTGTTCTACCCCAACAACAGAAAAAAAACAACACATCCACCCTTGTCAGCAACTATTCAATAAGTGACAATCAACGGAACGACAATTTGAATGGCTGAAAGCTGAATAATATGGGGACGGCATTAACACGGGTTTTTCTGAGTTTTGTGAGGTATGCCGCGCGTCCTGCTTCGTCAAAACTAGTATACGTGATGCAATTCCAGGGGATTTCTTGTCAGCAAACGAACCAATATCCTCTATTGAGGGCTTTGGTTTTACTGTTTTATCCTTCAGTAATGTCTATCTATAAACACGTAGGTATAGATTCTCTTTTTCGGCTCTCAACACCCTTGCTGTAGGTATTGGTATCAATAAACGGATAGCTGCGGCACAAACAAAAAAAAAATCTCTGTTTTCCCTGTGTCCTTTTTTATTTTGTTTTATTCGTATCCTTTGCTCTGGCAAATTGTGTTTACATTCGCGAAACACCTGAAATCGGTGCTCAGGGTAGGCGACCAAATGCGATAGTGGGTGGCACTTGTCTGAAGGACCAGAACATGACGCTGACATTTTCCTGTGCACGTTTTCGTGTTTTATTCAAAATTCATTCCACTAAAGTCCTTGTTTAAGGATTTGGTTGGTTTTCTTTTTTTTTTCGATTTGTTGTGTCGCTTTGCCAAACTTTAGCCATGCAACCGTCATACTGCAACGAAATTGTTATTCCAGGTGATAGTTAGAGGTATGGTGCGCCACCACTTATTGGACAGCATTCATCGGGGGAAGGGTAAATAGAAAAAAAAATCGCTTTCGAAATGAATCCTTAAATAAATCTTGTTTACACTGGCGATTCGGCATTTGAAGGATTTAGTTTTTTTTTCTTTAGTTCTGTACCTTTGCATCGGGGTACCTGACATTAAACGAAATTGTGTAGGTACAAAGTGTTTACCATTTTTTTAGCACAATGCTGCCGGTAACATGGCTACAGCTACATAGCCAAGTAAGCTTTCAGTGCTGACAACTATAACCGGTTGCGACATAAGTGTTTAGGGCGTGGGGTGGCTTTCACGAATCGATTCACCTAGGTTGGTTGATAGCTTTACGATTTTGTATAGGTTGGAGTTTTAATTTTGGTGTATCTATAGGTAGAGAGAAGAAGGGAATTCCTATAATGTGGAATTAGTTATTTCTATATAAAGGAAAAGTTGAATATTTTGTGAAATACTTAGGGGCAGAAATTTCGTCACGTGGCTAGCTCAGACAGCACTTGTTGTGAGAAAATATTCTCCTTTTTATTTATCGAAATTCTTGATCCTACAGTTCTGCTGATCTGGTGCGGTAACTGCATGTAAATTGCATGGACGGACTATTATCTGTGTGTACGATTTTATTAAGGCTGGATGGATTCGTATTGGCCCAAGGACGGACACTATGGAGGTCCAAGAAAATTGGAAATATAGGAAGATACGGTTTTCAATTTGATGGCGCTGCACATTGACTTGTGTTGATTTGAACTAATGGACGTGACACCTTCCATAAAAAAAAAAAACAATTGCAAACACTTTTTCCCGACACTTCGAAGGGTACATGTCATAACGCCCGGTGTCATTATGCCCTGGGGCGCTATGCAACACATTTTTGTGTCATAAGGCGAAGAATGTCATATCGCCCGCCGGGACTTAAGTCACTTTTTTGTGGGCTTTATGACACTATGGGAAGTGCATTAACGCCCCAAAATGAAACCGAAACATATGAGGATGCATACTGCCCCCTGCAACCCCCCTGCTTGGGCTTACTGTCAGATGAAGGTTTGGGGTGTTATTTCCGTTTTTGGGACCTTGCAGCCGAGGGCGCTATGACACATTGAGAGTGGGCGATATGATACTTTTAATAGTGTCATAGCGCCCGAGGGCCTTATGACACAAAAATGTGGGGCGTTATGACATGCACCCCACTTCGAATATATGAGATATGTCCATTCAACTCCATTAGTCGCACATAAAACAATTCCTCTTTGTCAAGAATTCACACTTATTACTGTGTCACTAGCAGTACCAATTTTTAAAACGTCCCAACATTTTACTGGTACCACACCTCTAGTTCAGCCATAAATGAAAAAAATTGCAAGATTTTCTGGATAGAAATACATACTGTATAGTAATACATACTCTCCTGCCTTTTTAAAACTGATGAACACTTTTCACTGGATAGCATAATCCAGGACTCATAAATGCATTAACGCAGAGTAAGCCAATAAAGATCTCTGCTTGTTGTGCTTCAATCAAATCACTTCCTCATATGGTGCCTAATTCTATTAACTTCATGAGTTTGCAGAACATCAGATAGAGTTATGATTTCACAAGTACTTGACAGACTCCATCAACTTTGAAGCATAAAGTAAATGTGAAAAATCGAGCTACGTTTCGAAATAAGTCCTTCATCAGTATATATCCAAGCCCTTGTAACCAGGGACAACATCGTTCAGTCCACTTGAAACTTTTCTATCTCACAGTTCATTTCACATCCAACGAAATCAAATACTAATAAGGACTCTTGCTGTGTCACATGAATACCCACATATATGACACTCGATGCCTCGCACCTTTGTTAATGAAGGAGACTAATTATTACCTGACAGAGGGAGGTGTTCCATGTTGTTTTCTTTTAGTTAATCTTATATTTTAAGAATTGAAGGGTGAAATATATGTTGCTTGTGCTTCTTTGCTCCAAACACTCCTACAACAATGTGGTATCCCACGAGGATTAGGTTGGAGGGTATGCTATTAATAACAATTCTATTTAAGACTGCTTAGGGCTAATAAAGCGTATCGTAAAGTGTACCGCAGCCAACAGACCCACAATTACTCTCCGTCATCGGGAGGAAATCTTAGAAAGCATTACAGTGAAGAGAAATGTACGAACATAGTCGTTGGGAATTATGTAGTGGATTCATTCTACAACACCCGCCATCTTACGTTAAATACATCTCATGGTTATACGGATGGCATGGCGTGAAGACGTCATTCCGCATTTTGTAGTGTATTTAGTTGACGAAGGGCAAAGCTTTGGCTTTTGGAGGAGGAGGGCTGGGTGGTTATAGCACCGTGCACTGAAATACGCGACTGGAATCCTTGCAAACAAGGCTGTATTCATTGCAGTTTCGATGATCGATGAGATTAGGTTTTTTTGTGCACCATTTATTGAGCGGTAAAGATGATGTGTATGAGCCATTATGTTTCTATTTTCAAAATAAAACTCTTGATGATTGCATTTTGTAATGTCAACCAAAAGTCTAATAGAGAATTTATGGCCTTTTTATATACGTATGTGGATAATTAGAATAATAATTAAAAATAAGTGTGTGTAGCTGCAGGCCTGCAGGTATCCGTTGATGGGATAGATAAGAATTATGAATGGTTATAGTATCCTATGGTATCTATCTATACCTAAGTTAAGTACGTCATCTGTCTGCTGGCTCAGTTTTGATTGGAGTAGATTAAGATTTAATTTAAATTAATTAATAAGTTACGAGAAGTTTCGTCGTTTGTGAAAATTTAACAAATTGTGAATATTGGTGATTTAATAATATCGATAACTGGCATTATTTTTAAGCAAGTTGGGTGAAGGGTGAGATTAATATTGCGGTGATTGCTTAACGCTAATAACATCACAATTTGTGTTGGCCTCGACTCCAGTAATGCGTTTCGCCCCGATGTGGTGGGTGGGCTCATCAGTAGACGACCACCACATCTGACCCAGACGCACTGTTTGCTCGATTTTCACCGAGACTATATGATTTTTCAATCAACAAGTGACTGTGAATCATACCTCAAGACGAATCTTTGTTTCAAAGACTATCGCCGGAGAATTTGTCTTTTGCCCAGGGCCTGGCTTGTCCATTTAACCAAACTACTTATCATAAACATATTTATGAATGAATAACTTTGGAGTGTACGATTGTCATCACAATTTGTGTTGGCCTCGACTCCACCACATCGGGGCGAAACGCATTACTGGAGTCGAGGCCAACACAAATTGTGATTACAATCGTACACTCCAAAGTTATTCATTCATAAATATGTTTATGATTGAAAGTAGTTTGGTTAAGCAATAACGCCCAATGATATAGCGCCCTAATCACTTTGGAAGTAACACCAAAAGGTTTCGTACTTGGACAGGGCTGCAGGAAATAATACCCCAATGAAATAAAGCCCCAAAAGAGAAAATGAAATAAGGCCCCACTGCGATGAAATAAGGCCCAAAAAAAAAAATGAAATAAGACCCCAAATCTGACAGTAAACTCAAGCAGGGGGGTTGCAGGGGGGCAGCATGCCCCCCTCCCACACGTTTTCGTTTTTCGTTTGGGGTCTTATTTCATTCCTTCTTTTGGGGCCTTATTTCATAATGAAATAAAACCCCAATTTTCATAAGGAAATTATGCCCCAAAAAAGGAAATAACACCCCAAATTTTATTAAAAATCATCGTTGTTGTTTCCTGTATATTTTTTGGGGCCTTATTTCATTTTTGTTTTGGGGCCTTATTTCATTGGGGCCTTATTTCGCAGAGCCCTTGGACAGAGTTGGCTTTTTGATTTCTTCCGTTTTGTCCCTATGGGAACGGAACTTAAAAAATGGTCGCATTATCCTAGATGCCAAATTTTTAGAAGAACAAAACTTTGTTGCAGGTAGGCACCAATTACAGAGAAAATGCTGATTTTCAAAAACCGTTCATTGGTAATCGAAACAAAAACCGAGTATGTATTGATATGTATTATATAGACTTATAAAACTACTAGTACCTACTAAGGAAAATATATATCGAACAGTCTTAAAAAAAAAAAAACTTTTTCAGCACCGACTTCTTATTAAAAAAAAATGTATTTTAATTTTTGTAGCAAACAGGAAAATTGTCTCTGTGGAATACAACTACTTACTTACCTACATACTGTAATGACCCTGAGGGAGACGGAGAGGTAAATGCGGTGTGCACGCCTAGCGATGCTCTGATGCTAGCTCGTCGTTGGGTGGGTTCTTGCATCCCTTCACCGATCTCACATCACACTAATTAATTATTGCGTGCACTATTAAAATCGAAAAAAAACTAAATAAAATAAAACTAAATAAAACTATTAAACGTAACCCGAGTAAATGTAGTATCAAAATAATAGGATGAATCAATCTCTGTTCTGAGAACTCAGATGTAATTTGTTCTCAAGCCTAGCCCTCCCAACCATGTGCTCAACGATTTCGTAGCACCCTTGTGTATCCACCCCACTCGTATCAAACTTGAATCACTTACACCAGCCAAATCAAACACTAGCTTTAGCACATATTAATTTTTAGCATAATTTATTTAACAAAAAAAATCCAATATTTTACGGTAAATTTCATTATCAAAAAAAATGTTTCAGATAGTTAGGTAACATTATATATATATATGTATAGCAGGATATATAATATGTATGTGTTTAGGCATAAAGGTGATGTTAAAATTTAGGTATTAGAAAGTATATATGTAATTCAATAGTGGATCTAAGGTATTCTTATAATTATTAGTTTTCAATTTTATCTAGATATAAGTTTAATATATATTCATATGTAGGATAAGTAAATAGGTAAATATTAACAGTAAAAAAAATTAAGATCTTACGTTCGGCAGGCCTGACGATGACGTTGAATTGATGAACGAGATTCTTTGAATTATATCGTTGTATTTTTTTCTTTTTCTCACCTTAGGTACACTATACTAGGTATATCTTTTTTTTGTAATTATTTCACTTTTTATAGAGACTTAGCTAATAATATTTTTTTTCTCTTTTCGAACACTTTTATATATATATTTTAACACACTAACTATCTAAGTATACTATACAATGAAATATTCAGAAATGTGCTTTTTTCACAAAATTAATATCGGAAGTTAAATTTACGTTCTTATATTATAAAACTAAACATACTACTAGGACAACAAAAAAAAACACAAAGCGATGCAGAAGACGCGGCGACGAAACTGGAACTGAGGAGAATGGCACTGTGATGACGATGCGCCTTGGCGTGGGAGATTTGCTGAGCAATTGAATTGCTGAATACCAGTGGATATTGGGTCTTACTTTGGAGACTTTTTGACCTCTGCACGGCGCGTGCTGATTAAAATGAGCGTACCAGTAAATCAAACGCTTATGAAGGTATATATGTATATACGTTTTTTCCTTCTATAATGAAGAGCTTGTCAGCACGAGAGATTTGCGGACCAAATAAATAGCGGGTCCAATAACTTGTTAGCAAATTGATAATCGGCGATATTTGTTTCCCAGTGCTTAATTCGCTCACTGCACACTTTGCTGATAAAAGCAGATTTTGGGATCTTGATTCGATGGAGTAAATCAATAAATTGACTCTTTTGCTTTTCAATGATTTTGGACGATGAGTGTATGCGGGTTACCACTTTTAACTTTTTATTGATATCTACTGATTTTTAGTTTTAAGTTATTTTAGTATTAAGTTTTACTTTTAACTTTATTTTAGATATGGTTTCACTAGTTTTAACTTTAGCGTATTAAATATAAATTGTCGAAGAAGATACTTTGAGATGGTGTTACACTGTCCAACGCTCCAATGAAAAAGAAAGATCGCGCGGAAAAATAAAAATGGATACCTCAAACAAGAAAACCCAAAAATGGTGGAACCATTTCCGCGTACACTGAACTATGCTCTAGTGTACTAAAATCTAGCTCGAATGGGTCTGTTCAATGTACATACACAAAATGCATTTTCAAGTCAAGTAGGTATAACCATCACAATACTTCTTTAATACGATTCCTACAAAGGATGAGTTTAATTAAATTCGTGTTAAGGGTAGATATATTTAATCCAGCTGGTTTTAGTGCAATTTTTAACCCTTCAAAGCATACTGTAGCATATCTGCATCATACTCTCGAAAAACCCCTCTTAATAGGGTTAGTGCAGATATCTCTTGGATTTGGTCACTTTTTTATTACCAATTAATTCAACGATAATATATTGTCCTTGAAAATTTATTTGTAAGCGTATATATGTAATAAAATGGAACTTGAAGTCAAAATACCATGTCCTCTTATAGTGGGTAAAACATGTGTGTTGAATTTGGTATAAACATAAATAACTATGTATTTTAATGCATGTAAGTATTTTTTTTATAGTTTGTTATATGTTCATTTTGATATCTGTGCAAAAAAGAGTTGCAAATATTTTACGAAACAGATATTTTTGCGATATTTTGTCTATGATGCATATCTGCACACCCATGCATTTAGAGTATGATTTTGGTTCATTGAAAACTCGTTGGATTCAGCACTTCCCATACAAAAAAAAAAAAAAAAAAAAAACTATTGTCCATCTTATTCTCAAAAACCTCCAAAGTCACTGAGTTCAAATTTTCAGCCAATCTTCCGTATTGGTCTGAGAGTGTTTTATGTGAAGTTTGGTTAAAATTTGACAAATATGCATCATACTAAAAAACTTTGTTTTCCAGAAAAGCGGTTAACCGAATATTTTTTTTATATTTTTTTTCGAGTTTAGATAGCTTATTTACATAATAAAACATTTAATTTTTAAAAAAATAAAAAATCATGCATTGAAGAGTTAAAGTGAATATTAGATATGATTTACATCCGAAGTGCGTAAAATGGCCATAAGTACCTATGTATTATATTAGTCATGAAATAAATTAGTTTAAGGTGTGTTTCATTGTCACACTTAACTTTAAATTTGTTACCTTTGTCAAGACTGGTAACAAATTTAAGGTTAAGTGTGACAATGAAACATACCTAAAACTGTAGCTGTCACTATTTTAAATCTTTTTAGTGTGACAAGCACTGGTATTTGTTCCTTTCTGCTATTCAAACAATATACCAATAACATTTCATCACGAAGTAAAACTGGCCCTATTTTTCCTTCAAAATACTTTCTCTTTTTTTTTATGTAGGACACACATATGGAAAAAAGAAAATCAAATCGGTGCAAAAATATTCTCCAAATCCAGATAAGTAGTATACTTGTGCCTAAATTTATCCTTTCTGAAATCCATCCAAATACCAAATTGATATTCATTGACACACAGATTTTTTTGTCTTTCGCAGAGCTTCATCCATAGCCCCCACTAACTTGGCAGTTTTAGCCCACCATATCAATTGCCACCTCTGATCAGCCTATGGAATAATACCTCGTTCAGATGATACAATATACATATATAATATTAACCCCATTTTTGAAAGGCCCCCCAAAAAATACAGCACAGGAGAAATACAAAATCAATTTCTATTTCAAATCTATGCTGTAAATATCTCATATTTCACACCGTACCCAGTGAACTGAAAAACTTGGATAACAGCAACAAAATATTGAGAAAAAAATAAAACAAAATTGAGACATGGAAAACTCATCTATCCGCCTATTTGAGCACCACCCACTCCATTAAACAATATTATCTGTGTGCACCCCACACATATACTCTTAACCCATTCGAGTACCTACTTATGCATTATTTCTGCTTATTTGCAAAATGGAAGGATACAAACAAACCGGATGTGTGTACTCAACTCAACGAGCATTATATTCTATGGAAGATCACAGCGATATGTCATATTGCACTTTGGTTCGCAATCGGTTTTTGGCAGCCCCACTATTGTATTGCCAAAAACTGCTAAAGCTGTTTTTCATATTATATTTGAGGGCGACTTCGTCTCTGTTCTACGAATTCCTACCGTGTTTACATTGAAAAGAACAACTTGCATAAAAAACAGGAAAGCCTGCATCATTTGTATCAGCAAAATGCAGAAGCAAAAGACGTTCCATCAGGTGCAACGACCACCATAAGCTCACAATAACCACCCCCTCCCAGTTGATAACTCACCATTGTCAGGATGATGCACAGTTTATTAAATTGCATTTTAAGATATTCATATCGACGTTGCAGTGCATGCACATCTACTAACATCATTGCTCTCATCGTCATTCTTGTCGTGTTGTTGTCGTCGTAATCGTAATAATCCTTGTTGTTTCTTCTGTATGCAGAAATGTTGTGTGATTTTTTTTTGCTGCTCTGTGACCGATACCAGAACATACTGCAAACTTACATATAGCTACGCACATATAGCGCAACATTCCGATGGCATGACATGAATGGGGCGGACAACGAAGGGAGTTGGCAAAGATATCACACAAGTGAGAACAAAAAAGACAAGAAGAACTGACGTACAACTTGGAGATACAACTCTTGAATAAAATCAAGTAGTAACCCAACAGGGAACAAACAAAAAATAATAATAATCATTTTACAATGGGGACTCCGACTGAGCTCAGAATCAATCCTCAAACACATGTCAGAAAGGACTATCTGTAGGTTAGTGAAAGAGGCGCAGAGGGGTGAGAAAGAAAACGACTGAAAAATGAATCGAACAAACAACATGCAAAATATGGATGCAAAAATCAAATCAATATCAGTGGATTCTTGGCAGGTTTTCTACATTTTCTTGGCCGACTTAACAAGAGTGTCTATGTGCATAATACAGTAGTGCCAGCAAAAAGGGAGATGCTTATGACATAATGTAGTTTATCACTCAGCACTTTTCCCACTTGTTAAAAAGTCATCTCTGATTGGACCTCACAAAGCAGCGTCTTGTCAAATTCACTTAAATCTATCTGCACTGCATATTTCAGACTTATGCCCAAAACACACTTGCAGTGCAGAATTCACTTTGCAGCCAGATAAGAATACACATGTTCTTATGTGGTAATACAAATGTAAATTCTGCACCCACCGCAGCACTGCAACATGTCTCTTGTCTAAATCCATTGCATAGCAACGCAGTGGAGGAAAAGAAAGACGGGAATTATTTGTCGTCTGTGTTGCACTCTCGTATTTTTCCCCGCATTAACTGCAACCGATGCAAATTTAATTCTGCACATCTGTTTCATCTGCAGTACTGCTTGCAGTGAAGCGTTCAGAATTTCTGCACATGTGTTGGATATTGCCATTCCGTTAAAAATCAAGAGAAGAGTAACACCTGCCAATAACCAGCTTCAAATAAACCCTGGCTTAACAAAGAATGCAAGCGAATTACCGCAGCGAAAAACAAGGCGGTCAAACCCATCGAAGCAAAAAAGATCAGAATTCATAATTCATCGAAATAGATGCAACCTAATTATTGAATCGGCGAAGACAACTTACAACAAAAGAGTCACTAACAAAGTAATTGGATGTCCTAACGGCTCACGCGCATTCTGGTCCATGGCAAAGATAATCAGTTCTAACTTTAGTTGCTCTTCCTTTCCACCTCTAGTAAAAGAAGATGGCACGCTAGCAACAACTCCTAAAGAAAAGGTGTCTGGCATAGAGCCCTATTAGATAAGTTAGCGTCTTATGGATTACCACAACAACTCTGCGGATGGATGCAAAATTTTCTTCTGGGAAGATCGATCCAAGTTGTGGTAGTGTTGTATATGGTGGGAAATGAAAACGCAAGACGAATAATTCTAATTTATATTACAATTTATTTGTCGAACTTATCTCGGTGGAGGTTGGCTTCAGAAGGAAGAGAAAAAAGATTGCCCGCTTGCAAGTGAATTAAAACGTGGTTCGTGTCATCTGTCAAACCTCGATAACATTATTTCCTTATACATCGATAACATAACAGTGTTGACAATGTGTAATAATACAAACGCTTACATTTAGTATTTAACAATTTTCCCCCCTCAAAAAGAAACATCTTATATACTAGTTATAACAATATTAATTCAAGAATTTGCCAATTAATTCAAAACCTTAAGCTAAAGAAAATACATTATATTTTACTTATAAGTCCACCTGTCTACAGGTTTTCGGACTCTACTACTTCTACGAATATCACTGGTTTGTTTTTTACAATTGGTTACATCTTTTTCTTGTCCTTGTTCGAGAACATTATCTGTACTATTATCCGTCGTTACCGGAAGATGTTGCTGCTCCTCTGGAACTTCACTCGGAAACTGATAGTCGGAAACATGGCTACCTGCATGCAACATTTGGTCAACGTGCCTATGGGCAGTTTTCCCATTGTCCAGCTTAATGTTATAGTGCAACAATCCTGGTTTTTCACACACCTCTCCAAAATTCCATTTGTCTTTGCCAATGTAATTTCTAACAGCAACTCTTTCCCCCTTCGAAAACTCCCTAGCCTGACGATTTTTATTATATGTTTGCTCTTCTGCCTCCTTGTCTGGTAGTAACATTGAGAATCTTGTACGAATAGGGTAGTTGAATAAAATTTCGGATGGTGATTTTCTGGTAACCGGATGAGGTGTAATTCGGTATTGCAAAAGGATATTATTTAACTTAATATCTAACTCTTCATTTTTGTTTTTCAAACATCGTAATTTATTTTTCAGTGTTTGCACATAACGCTCTGCCTGGCCATTTGTGGCAGGGTGATAAGGTGCAGTACGTTTATGCACAATATTATTTATGTCACAAAACTGTTTAAATTTTATATTGGTAAATTGGGCACCATTGTCCGAACAAATTACTTTTGGCACTCCAAAAGTGGAAAATATTTTTCGCAGTATGTGCAATGTAGTGTCAGTAGTTATGCTCTTCAAGATATGTATCTCCGGCCACTTGGAAAACGCATCCACTAGTACTAAAAAGTATACCCCCATAAACGGGCCTGCGAAATCCAGGTGGACTCTTTCCCAAGGATTCGATGGGTAGCACCAATGATGTGTTTCAACTTTTTGAGGGTTATTCTTAAATTTACAACAACTTGTGCAATTTTGGACGTACTCTTCAATTTGCTGATCAATTTTTGGCCACCAGCAAAAACTACGGGCTAGCTCCTTCATTCTAGTAACGCCGAAATGCGATGAGTGCAGATCCTCAAGAACAATTTTTTGAAATTTTGTGGGAATAACCACACGCAAACCCCTCATTATACACCCACTTTGAATAGAGAATTCCTCTTGTTTTAACCCAAAACGTAAATTAGCTTGCACATTTTTACCGCTATAGATACCTTTTAGTAACTCAACAAGCGCCGGATCCCTTGAAGTTTCCTCCGCAATGTGTTTTGCCGTAATTGGCATCGTTTCTATTTGATTTAGTTCAAACAAATCTGATTCCTCCAACTTCACAACACTTGTTGCCGGAATAGGAAGTCGAGACATTGCGTCAGCATTTCCATTCTGTTCGGAACGTTTGTACTTGATTGTATAATTGAAACCTTGCAAATAAATGGCATAATGCTGCATACGTGTTGCAGACATATGCGGCAAACTCTTTTCATTAGAAAATATTTGAACCAGTGGCTTGTGATCCGTATAAAGAATAAAATGACGGCCGAACAAAAATTGGTAAAATTTTTTTACACCGTAGATAATTGCGTAAGCCTCCTTATCTATTTGAGACCACTTACGCTGTGATTCTATAAGTGTCTGCGAAGCAAACTGAATAGGTCTATCACTGCCATCTGGGTAAGTATGGGACAAAACTGCTCCAACTCCCACTGGCGAAGCATCCGTTGATAAGCACAACGGCTTATCTTTCTCATAATGTACCAGAAACCTATCCGAAACTATTTCTTTTTTTATCGCCGAAAAAGCCACCTCGCATTCCTCAGTCCATTTAAAATGATTATTTTTCCTTAATAGCAAATGTAATGGCTCCAGCACATCAGAAAGATTTCGAAAGAATCTACCGTAATAGTTCACTAAACCTAGCAAGGAACGCACCTCAGAAACATTTGTGGGGCGAGGCGCTTTCAGAATTGCATCTGTCTTGCTTGCTGTCTTATGGATCCCTTTTTTGTCGATCCTAAAACCGCAATATTCAATTGAATCTTTAAAATATTCCGACTTTTCGGAGTTTATCCGCAGCCCAAATGAGCTTAATCTTGAAAACACTGCTTCCAATCTAACTAAATGTGTTTTATAATCAGGGGCTGTGACACATATGTCATCAATAAAAACGCCAACCCCTTCGATGCCGGCTAAAATCTCTTCAATTTTCTTTTGCCATTTTGCAGGTGCACAGCTCAGACCATACCAAAGGCGAGTGCATTTGAAAAGACCCAGAAATGTGGATAAGGTTAATTTCTCCTGATCCTCATCCCTCACCTTCCATTGCAAATAAGCACGACGGAGATCAACTTTAGAGAATTGTTCACCTCCATTCATCGCATGAAAAAGTTCATCGATTGTCGGGAGCGGATGCTCAATTGCAACCATGAATTTATTTAAGGTTATCTTAAAATCTCCACAAAGACGTATTTTTCCATTTGCTTTCACAATAGGTACAATTGGGGTAGCCCAATCGCTGTGATCTACTTTCTTTAGAACACCTTGCATTACTAAGTTTTCAATTTCTTTTTTAATAGGGTCGCGAAGTGCAAACGGTACTGGTCGATGCTTTATGAAAATTGGTTTTGCGTTAGGAAGCAAATCTATCGCCACAGGTTCCCCTTTTATCTCCCCTACATCATCACTAAATAGTATACTATATTTTTTTAAAAGCATTGGCAATTCATTGGAAACAAATGGAAACTTGGAAAAACTTTGCACTTTGGACTTAACTTTTACATTTACCTGATTACAATTTTCACGTATTTCGCATGTTTTGTTGAACATCTGAATTATTGGCAAGCCGTCAAATGCAAATAGCCACTCCCGTCCAAACAGTGCATGTTTATCTGCATCCACGATGTACAGCTTCAGTTTCTTGGAAACATTTTTTTCTACCGCTTTTACGTTCAGAGGAGCAACAACAACTTCTGCAACACCTAAAACCTTTAAAAGAGAATTGTTGTAAGTACTTAATTTGATATTAGAACTTTTAATTGGCAATTGTTTAAAATTCTTAACAAATTCAGAATAACTCATAACTGATACGCCGGCCCCGCTATCAATTTCCATCTTTATTAATTTATTCTCTATACGCACATCTATCCATAATTTTTCTGCAAACTCATTTTTAGTACTTAAGGTGTTAATGTAAACGATAGGTTCCTCTTCGCACTGTTCATAGTCATCCTCCACATGGTTGATATGCTGATTTTTATTTTTCGTACGTTTTTTTAAGCATACCTTAGCAAGATGACCACGCACATTACAAAAATTACATACCGTACTTATATGGGAGCAAACATTTGCGAGATGGGGGCCGTCGCATCGAAAACATTTCACTTGCTTTTTATTTTTAGTAAAATTACTCTCCTGATTTTGAACATGTGATGTCTGGGACTGGGACTTGTAATTGTTGTTGTTACTCTGGTTACTTTGATTTTTTGTTGTAAAACTTCTGTTGTATCGTTCTCTTCTGTGTGTGTTCACCGCATGTATAGAAGTCTTATGTATGGCCGTCTCATTGAGTTGAACTGAGTTGTGTTGCGACATCTCTAAGCTTGTAGCAGTCTCGACGGCCTTTTCAAATGTGAGACCCTTCGTCTCCAGCAACCGATCTTTAATTCGCTTGTCTCGTATACCACAGACAAGTTGGTTTCTTAGGGCGGTCATCAGATATGCCCCAAAGTTGCAGTGGATGGCCATTTTCCGCAAGGTAGCTACGTAATCTCGAACTGATTCACCCTCTACTTGTTCACGATGATGGAACTTATAGTATTCCGCAACTTCCAAAGGTTGAGGGTTGTAATGGTCCTGGAGCACCTTAACCAATTCATCATACGTTTTGCTTTCAGGCGTAGCTGGGGAAATTCCATCACAGAGTAGGTCAAATGTATTAGGACCTATGTAATGCAGTAGGTAATTGACTTTAATTCTCGCTTCGGTTATGTGGAATATAGCAAATGCTCCTTGAAGTCGCTGGAGCCACCGTTCAAATTTGCTTTTCGTTTCATCGAAAAATTCAATGGAAAAATTTGGTGGGACTCCACCGGCGTAAGTAGTAGTAGCAGTAGGGCCTCCAGCAGCACCCACAACAGCAGCGCTTCCAAGCATTTAAGCAGCAATAAAATGGTCGGTGAATGGACGACAAAATTTCACAACGTGTTATAGCAGCAAATTGCAACACCACAGCAAGCACAACGTGTTAGCAGCAAATTGCAGCACCACAGCAAGAAAACGTTTTTTTCAATAGAAAGGTTTGTTCGTCGCTTAGCAAGTTCGAAAGCACCGGCCGCGGCGTCGTAATGAATAAAAAAAATTTATTTCGTGTCTATGTAATTTTCATTACCCGCCTTTAGGAAATAAATCCCATCCTCGTCGCCAATTGTTGTATATGGTGGGAAATGAAAACGCAAGACGAATAATTCTAATTTATATTACAATTTATTTGTCGAACTTATCTCGGTGGAGGTTGGCTTCAGAAGGAAGAGAAAAAAGATTGCCCGCTTGCAAGTGAATTAAAACGTGGTTCGTGTCATCTGTCAAACCTCGATAACATTATTTCCTTATACATCGATAACATAACAGTGTTGACAATGTGTAATAATACAAACGCTTACATTTAGTATTTAACAGGTAGATGGTGTATCATCTAATTCGTTTGCTATAAATGCAGGAGTACCCCAAGGTTCTATCCTTTCCCCAACTCTATTTCTTCTCCACATCAACGATTTGCTTGGATCGACAAATAATAATTACCCTTATTCTACGTGGCGTTTATGTTAAACGACAAATGAAATTCCAGCCTTTTGGTAAAACATCATTTTTGCAAAATTCCTCTCTTCCATAAATACCTACTTGTCAATTATCAGTTGTTGGTGTGGAACTCATGTGGAATGTAAAATAAATGAGAGAGGAGGCGTTCAAGGAATAGAATACCGATACTAAAACGACACTAAAGCGACTCGACTCAGAAAACGCCAGCTGTCGTTTAATACAAACGCCACATAGAATAAGGGTGAATATCTACAGCTTTGCTGATGACAGCACTCTTATATCCTCTATCTTGAACAGTGGGCCTGTGAATACGGCTACATCACACAGTCAGAGATGTCAACAAATTAGCTCTCTAAATGGTGATCTGGACAAAATCTTGAAGTGGGGAAAAGACAACTTGGTTGTATTTAATGCAAACAAGACACAGCTCACAACATTTTCCAGGAAAAATGCATCAACAGTTCCTCAGATCCAAATGGATGACCTTCCAATCCATCCCAAGGACTCAATGCACCTTCTAGGAGTCACAGTCAATTCAGGAATCACATGGCAGGACCACATATCCTATATCGCAAGATCGTCGTCCGCTAAGTTGAGCTACCTATTTAGAGCAAAGAGGTACTTTACCCCAAGCAATTTCTCCTTCTCTACAAAGCACAGGTTAGATCAGGCCTGGAATATTGCTCCCATATAAAGAGTTCGGCTCCAAAACATTCACTTAACCTACTTGACAGCATACAGAGACGAACAGTTCGACTTATTGGAGACCCTACACTCACATCGAATCTGCAACCGTTGGTGCACAGAAGACTAGTCGCTGACCTGTGCTTGTTCTATAGGTACTTCCATGGTAGAGGTTCCAAGGAACTCAAAGACATTATCTCTCGAAATGCAACTTTTGGGCGCCCCACAAGACAGGCTGCTAATGCTCATGACCATACAGTACACCTGACAACTGCGAGGACATCATCTTTCCAAAACTCCTTCTGTTATAGGACAAGCAAAACTTTGGAACTCGCTTCCTGGGGATATATTTCCAGAAGACTACAATTTGCTGCAATTTAGGTGCAGAACTAACATACATCTGCAAGCATCTCGGGGCGCTGATGGAGCGTTATAGGTTTGCCTTTCCCGGGAGAATCATTAACAAACAAAAAATCACTGTTTCTTTAACCTAAAATTGCCAGTATTTATAGTGAAGTTATTTTCTTTTTCAAATCGTACCAGTATTGCTCTATGGCGCAGAAGCATGGACGTTGAAAATATTTTTAGTAATTTTAAGCGCAAAATGCCTTTATTGATTTTTTGGCCCGTTTGTTTTGACGGACTCAGGACAAGGAGAATCCGTAGCTTAGTCTAAGAACTACACATCTGTGTTGATATGATTAGAAAGGCGGGGAATCAATCTTTTAACACTCTGGCCGATAACAAAGGCGAGGCCTTAGGCGGCACACATATGGCCAACTGAATGTCATATGTATACAGATAACGACATTTTTATAATACTGATCTCTATCTTTGCTGCGATCAGAGCTTTCATGTCAATCATTTGTTGTCCGATGTCCCTGAGGCATTTTATGGCAAGGAGTGGAGTTCCGTACTTGTTGAACATAAATTGGTCTATAGGAATAGAATGCTAAATGTGATGGCGTGATGCGCTTATAGAATAATGGTCTCATTTACTACGCATGCAGGGTACGTAAGTACTATTAGGCATTAGGTCGCAATACGAAAGACTTTGTAATTGTTGTGGGCTTGGGCTCCATGTCCAACCGCCATCCAGGAGGACGAATCCGCCGATGAACTTAAAAGACAGATTTCAGAAAGGACTATAGCAAACTGACTTGAACTTTCATCATCTAGTATTTAGCGCATCTACGATGGTCTTTGACTTTCTTGTCAGCCCCACTATACCCATCGAATCCATACCAAATATCATTTCATTTTGATAGGCGAATATGATCTTTTGCATTTTTCCTTTCGGCATCAGTCTCGTCCTTCTAAAGCATTCATTCACATGGTCCTCGCTATCGAGGCAATACACCCTAGCTCCACTGTGTGGATATGTATTCAATGTATAGTGATGATACCCGATTTGCTTGGCATCAAGGTATCTATTTATAAGGATATCTCGGTCTCATACCAACTCCTGCTGCGTTTCGATTTGATTTTCGAGTTCAATTCGATTTTGGCGTATTTATTTTTGTATATTGTAGAGCTCCACAGGACTTCTCATTGATAAATCAAGAAGAAAACGATTTGTTGTTGTTGCATTTCCGTGCGGGTGCCGTTGTAGTAGAAATGGAGCGAAGCCCCTCGACTGACTGAATACATGAATAATAAAAGAAAATACATAGTTGATAGATGAAAACCCAGCAGAACGCGTTGAGTCGAACAAAATGTTTATTATCAAGTTGTACGTTGCAGTAGTATCTATCACTGTTTGGCGGTGGTAATGGTGCAGCACAACGGATAGACTATATGTATGAGTACCGATTTGAATTTGTATGCTGGGCTATGAAGTGACAATTTTTTTTTTTTTTTTTTTTGTTCCTTATTGTCAAATTCAATTTCAAATCAACATTTGTTTTTTTTTTTTTTGAATGCACTCGCACTTCTTCCGTAAAATGCAAATAGATGCGCTTTGTTAAGTTTACGATGGATTTGAATGAGTGCGGATTCATGTCGAGAGAGTAGTGCATTTGATTTTGCTTCTGTCGAGTTTTATTGTGTTAAGCAATGAAAAAGTGTGACAAATAAAGTGCAATTTGCATAGAAATGTCTCAAAAAGACATACTGATCAAAATTGACGTAATGAGATTTAAGAATTGATTTTCAATAATATACAATTGAGTCTAAAAAGTCAGTAGCTGAATTCATAAATCTAAAATACAATATAGCTACCGGACAAGTTGAATTTTGTTTCCAATTTTAATTGACAGTTTTGTAAGAGTAATGTCACGTAGACATTAAGCAAAAAATGCAACTCGTTTGACCAACTCTTTTCGCAAACAGAACTCCAATTTTGATACATTTTTCTTCATTTTTCATCTCGTAATTCAGTTATGTTGTTGAAGTGTATACATTTTTGATAATCTTAACGTTCATAACAATCCCAGAATGTCGACTGTTAAAACTTCGTAAAAAAGTACAAGTGGTTTCAAGAATTAATAGCGCCTGAAGCCGACAATAAATTTACTTAGGGATCAGTGCACGTCATTAATGACCACCTCGTCATCGACCTGAACTATGGTGCACCAATAGAATCGTGTTCGTGTAAGCCTTTACGCCAATATATTTTAGACAAATCTACCACAAAGTTATCAATATAAACCTATGCCGATACTGACGATATGGAAGAAATACTTAAGCAAACTGTTTAACGGCGATAACGAATTAAATCCTGCTGTCAGACAGAACCATAAATTCCGTTCACCCAACTTGAACGAAGTGAAGATGGTCAAATTGTTCAAAGCGGGAGGTTGTAAAAGGCGAGGGGTTAATAGAGTTGGAAGAAAAAAAAAAAAAATAAAATGCAAAAGAGAAATGAAACAAAACAATGTCACCAGGGCGTATACGTACTATTTATGTGTATAAAAAAAATTGTGAACAACTAAAACTAAAATGGCAGATGGACGGATGCAGGCGGTTAGCACGTTATCATATCCAGCTGCTTCAGTGGGTGAGGTGGTTCTTTGCCTGACCGATCCAATCTTTTACTCCCCTTAGTTAATTCACTGAACCAACCAAAAGGTTACGTAACGTAGGCTAAGCTATCGCAGTTAAACCATCATCTCGGGAATTAATTAAGACGAAAATGAGATTTTATAATTATACAAACATGTATATTAAATGATGAAACGATAGATATTCATGTCCCCATAGTAATTATGATCATATATATGTGGATACAAAAACGCAACGAAGAGAAAACCTTCCATGCGATTAAAAAAAAATTGGTTTACTTCAAAACTGTGATAAACAATCTGATGTTTGATCGATAAGATGATTAAATAAAAGTAGTTATAGATCTATCTATATATATTACTAGTTGGACACGTGGTCGCCTTGCCAGCTCGCACAAAATTATATCTGGTTAATTTAAAATTTCACTTTGAGTGTTTCATTGAAATCCGTTCAGTAGTTTTCGCGCTTTTAGTAGAAAAAGAAAATTCCTCCCTCTCCCAGATCTTGCTACTTTTTTGTAATACTGCATTTCCTTTCCGTTGTTTCCCTCTTCCTAAACATCCATTTGTAGCAAGGTATATGTGTATGTATATATTTTCACTTCAAAAAATACATTTTGGCTTAAAACTGTTCCTAAGGACGTAGCCTAATAGCAGTCTCACAATATTAAGGAACATTTTAAAAAAAAGTTTCATCTAAATTTGTCCAGTAGTTGTCTAGTTTTTAACTGCCAAGGGAAATGCCTACAGTTTTATTATATGTATAGATATTGGATGGTAATATGAATGTGAGTGTATATCTAAAGAACAAAACGTTAAAAGAACTATTAGGTTAGGAACGTTTCTTTTTTGAATGCTTTATGGTTTTATAATTTTGAACCACAAAAAAAAAATGAAATCGACTTACCAATAAAAATTCAGCTCGAAGATGGGCCCGCATGCCGTCGAGATGCTGTTTGACCGAAATTATGAAAAAAAAAACACACTCCTATCTTCTTAACACCGGTAGGTAATGCCATTTTTTTTTGTGAGTAAAATTCACTTTTTATCGTAACTATCTATGTTACAAAACGTACAATCATATGTACTGTACATATGCAAATTAAGACATAAATAAAATTATTTAATCTTAAATTCGGACTCGCAAAAGTAAAAAGCGCAGTCAATTAACTTATATATGATCAATGAGGGCAAGACGACGTTTATGCTGCCAGAAAGGATATATAACACAGATAGACAGATATATAACTTTGAGGTGGTTAGAGACTTTGCTTACCTAGGCTCCGCTATGAACTCTGACAATGATACCAGCGCCAAGCTTAACCGGAAAATAACTCTTGCCAATCGCCGCTTCTTTGGGATAAGAATGTGTTTAATGCCCTATTGGAGAAAACAGTTCAAAGATTATATTATCAATATTTTTGTTAGTGAAGCGCTGGTATCTTAACACAGATCATACTATAGCAGATTGAGTCACAATCTATGGGACAAAACATATTTCTTTGCTGGCAAATACAGCGATATGATAAGCACCATCTTTAGAATAGGGGGAGCTTTTACCCCTTCATTATATTCCACACCTGCCAGATCTTATTACACTCTTGCAACCAGAAAGATGCACCACTTTCTAGCAGTATGACCCCATTCATACAGAATTCTGCTTGAATATCTTTGGAGTACGTACACTGGAGTTAGATGAAGTTTAAAATTTATAGGACGAACGGTTCGTGACTTAAGAAAAGGGCCACAAACTAAGTTTCAAGTCGATCGGATGAAAAATAAACGTTGACCCCCCTCTTACCCCTTTAAGGGTAGAATTTCCAAAATCGAAGAAACCATTTTCTTTATTTCTCATAGAGAATATACAAATCGAGTTTAAAGTCAATCGGATGAAACATAAAATGTCCCCATACAAACTTTGATCCCCCTTTTTCCCCTTTAAGGGTAGAATTTTCCAAAATCTGAGAAATCAGTTTTCTTTATTTTTCATAGGAATCCGTACCATCGGGTAGGCGTCCTCTAGGTAGACCAAGGATGAGATGGTTAGATCAAGTCCATATTCTCTCCTATACCCGTATGGGGATTGCCCTTGATGATTTAGAGTCGATGGCGGAGGATCGAGAGCTATGGAGGGTCCACTTGAGCAGCCTACACCCGCGACCCACTTAATGGACAAGCGAACCATTGAAAATGATGATGATGATGATGATGATGAGTAAACAAACCGAGTTTGAAGTCAATCGGATGAAAAATTAAAATTTCCCATACAAACTTTGACCCCCCCCTTTTACCCCTTTAGGGGTCGAATTTTAAAAAAGCCTTCCTTAAAGCTAGTATGCATCATAAAAAAAACATCTGTACAAAATTTCAGCTTTCTAGAGCAAATGGTTTAGGCTGGGCTTTGATTATCTGTCAATCGGAATCTTCATTTATAAATATTAACAATTTGAACGCGTTTTTGCAAAGCTTGTACCTATTTACTCAGGACGAAATTCCAGAGCTTGCTGAAAAGAAATTCCCAGCTAAATCCATGAATTTATACATCTCTCAGGTTTACTGTGAACTAGTAATACTATCGCACATCTATACCTACTTAAATAGTCACTTATTATTGTGCTTACACAATTTAAATCCGCGCATCTGTAATAGCATTTCAATTTCCTTTGTTCTATACGTCAAACAGAATTCGCATTCCACTTTTTCTACCGAAAGGATAATAGTGTTCGGTAAAAGGAAAAAAAAAACGTTCCCTCCTACACAGAGCCATTAGATCAAAGGAAATCTGCATCCTGTCGCTGCTTCCCCTTTACGATGCCAGAGTATGAAAAATATATAGAAATTGCATAACAAACCTGAAACTTTTCACTTGAAATGATTTCCTCCCTCTTGTGCTCTTCGCTAGATTTAACATATAAAAAGGATGCCACCATACAGTGACTGACTGAATATATGCGTAAGAACTGCAACCGCACCAAGGGGCTATTATGAGGCAAAAGTCTACATTCAGTGGCAGCGTTCACATGTGATGTTTGCCAGCAGCAACCGAGACACACATCCACCAAGTGCACAGCACATAGTGCTAGTCAAAGGAACAATTTGCAAAAAACAAATCGCAAGCCATAACACAAAGTGGCATTCAGATGTAATTTTCATTTGAAATGGCATTGTGAATGGAAAAGGATCTTTTTTTCATGGAAATTCCGTTTGACAGATGTGTTTGAATGTTTCTTTGAAAACAAGCATTTTTGCATGAAAATTTCTCGTGTGAAGAGCCAACAATTCTGACCCAAGGGCTGCCTTTTGTCTGTATGTCATGCTCATGACCTAGGTCACATTTGGAACTTGCCCCCCAGCCACAATGCCATATAACATTTGCATTTCGCCCAAATTTGGTATGACCTCTGTGTATACGAGTCAAGTCCAGCGATGCAAACACTTTGAAATTCGGGCTATTGATAACATTCGTTTTCCGCTCCACAGACTTAAAGCAAGTTCCATCCTCCATTGCAATAACACCGAGTTTGGATATACACTTTCTGGTAAATGGTGTGCGCCTTTAGCACCGGAAGTGCCAACACCACAACGCATAGGATGTGAAACTACTGTTTTTACTCCTGCGGTAGCATCATTAAACATGCACGAGTGCAATGCTGAAAGCGGCACACAAACCCACATCTACACATGGTACATGGAATACCTATACAGATTAAACGATTGTCCAAACGAACATGCGAAAATCTCGCACCCTCTGGCGTGGCAAGGGTAACCCTTTGCCGGATGCCGAGCTTGGATATACGAATACAGTTGTAGTAGAATGTAACCAAAGTAACAATTTTAAGCATTAAAAGCTTAACGACCACCTTGGGAGCTATAAATTCTTGCAATTAATTTAATTTATGGTTAATTGCCGTAGTAACGCATTCTTTACTCCAGTGTCCGCCTTCTCGGAGAATTTTAAACGCAAAGGTGTATCCGGTTGATAATTGCGGTGTCGATATAGCCAGAGGTGTTATTTTTCTCTTTACTTTTAATTTAATTCCTTTGCTTGACCTTAATTTAAATTCAATTACGAACGCGGTTTGTATGGAATCTATATAGGAAAATCGTGCAGATAAGGCAATTTTAAACTGCCTCTGCGGTGAGCCCATTTGAATTATTTTACGGGTTTTTAAGCTCGACCACAAATGGGAGTTTTAAAGAGAAATGCGATATATGTATTTTTAAATTTCACCAAGGTACGAACTAATCCCAAACACAAATCAGCACCTTAATGTTGATGGCATACACTTGGTTTTGGGTATTGACACACACAATCATCGCTGCAGGTTGATTATTGACAAAAAAAAAAAAAGAAATACATTTCTCCAGTTGGAACAGACCATTAAATCACTTTTCCATCCGCCCGTGTGCCAATGAACCGAGGGCAAACGAATGAATGAATGTCTGTGTCGGTTTTTCTCATTTCCCAGCGAGTACACACATATTGGTCGAGCTGACATCAAAAGGAAATTCAAGACGCATCCGGAATCCGTCCGACTGTCCGAGACAAGCAATAAACTTCAGAAAAAGGATACCGAAATTTATTTTTCGTTTGTGTGTGCGCGTTTTTATTTTTTTGGTCGGAGCAGCATAGCTATGTGGCAAAGGCAAAGACGAGCTATTTTTATTTGGTTGCTTTCCTACCCACAGGGGTGACGATAACCTATAAAAACCAAACAACCAGCAGCAGGATAATACGACGGGATACAAAACAAAGGAAATGAACTAACATGGCTGACAAGAGACAAGACCGCCACGCCGCGCCGGCCGGTCGTGCCGACGAAGGATGTTTGTTTGGTATGGCAAATATGTACATTGAGACAACTTTATCTTGAACAAATTGGTAGAGGGGCAGAGATATTTATGACAAATTTGGGGATCGTGTATATTTTGAATATATTTACTGGTCAGGTTTGGCTTTAATGGTACGATTTAATCGAATTGAGAATAATACGTGAATTGCTACCTGAGATGAATGGAAATTCAATGCCTTTTAAAATACCAATTGTATCTTTTGATGAATTTGAAATACTTGGCTTCGAAAATTCAAACTTGTAACGCTTCAATAGCGCCCCGATGCGTTTGCAAATGGATGTTTTTTTGTTTGCACGTTAACTGTAGCAAAATGTTTAGAGTTCTGGAAATACCTCCAGGATGCGGTACTCTTACAGCATTCGTCAATGTAAGTTCCAATCGAATTGTATTTGGCAGTATACGTTTTTTAGCTGTTTACAATTATTTTAATATTGGATCTCACAGTTCTAGTGGTAGAAATTTTGGAAATGATTTTTTTCTGGCCAGAGATGGAAATATGGTATGTAATCCACACCGCCAACCGGGGAGAGTACAAACTTTGCAGCTAAAATTAGAAATGAGCAAAGTATTGTAAGGATTTTTGCACATGAAGTTAAACATTGGCGCAACCTAAGGCGAGGTTTTTTTTTTAAATACTTCTCCGGGGAAAGGCAAACCTATAACGCTTCATCAGCGCCCCGAGATGCTTGCAGATGTATGTTAGTTCTGCACTTAAACTGCTGCAAATTGTAGTCTTCTGGAAATATATCCCCAGAAAACGAGTTCCAAAGTTTGCTTGTCCTGTAACAGAAAGAGTTTTGGAAAGATGATGTCCTCGCGGTTGTCAAGTGTACTGTATGGTCATGAGCATTAGCAGCCTGTCTTGTGGGGCGCCCAAAAGTTGCATTTCGAGGGATAATGACCTTGAGTTCCTCGGAACATCTACCATGCAAGTACCTATAGAACAAGCATAGGTCAGCGACTTGTCTTCTGTGCACCAACGGTTTGTAACGTGGGAAATCGGGTCACCGTTTAGCGCCAACCTGCAACGTGATAAAATCGTGCCACACGTTTTACGCCAACCGGTAACGAGATAAATTTCTTGAATGGCCAACCTATAACGAAATTACCAAATTCCGATACCGCATCAACCATCCAAGCTAGCCGTGAACGTAACACTACCATAGATGACTCACTCACACGGCTTCAGATTAGACCGCCCACCTCTTAGTAACCCTTATGACCCTTGCACTACAGGCCACACAGAAGGTCAGTCCAGGCTAAGGTGGGTGGGTGTTCGGACACAAAGCAGCTTCAGGCATGCTAGTCGGGCTCCGTCCTATGCTCGTCGGAATGGGGGGGGATCTTGCTACCTTATTTGCCGAACGGTGTTACTTTTTTTCATGCCTGTCTCTAGGTTTAGTTTGAGAAAAATATTTAAAGAAATTGAGGCGCGAAGCTGTCCTGCGAATCCTTAATACGTCGTTGCGTTGTCCTAAAATTGTATTATTTTCCACCAATCAAGTTTCCTTCCATGTTAAAAGAGAGAGAGCTAGCTGGGGATGCTCCCTCAGAGTGTAACCCACCCCTATGGCAGTAAATGATCAAACAGACCAATACTAACCACCTTTCTCTCCTCATCAGAAACATTACCTATACCTCTTTGCCAATTAAGCTCCAAAAGCAGAACAAATTCCCCTCAGTGATAATGGTAAATTTTCCTACCTGTGACAAAAACCTTCTATTCCTGAGACATGACCCTCATAGGATAATTTTATTTCCTCCATGATAATGCCAGTATAACAGCTTTTATTCAACCAATATTCCGGGATTGAACCATTTTAAAATTTTCATTTTCGGAGTCCGAAATTCGGAACTCTTACTTCCGAATTCTTCTTGGATGTCGTGGTTGGTAAAAGCAATGCAAAATTATGCCTCGTATTGCTGAAAAGCAAATTGAAAGCGTTTCCCACAAAACTTGTCACTTTTGCGAGTGCAAAGGAGCGCAAGGGATAAGAAAAGAAACGGCTTGTTTAAAGCTACTCCTAGACGGGAACTATCCTACCTGCACCGATCTAACAATTATCTCAAAATCAAGTACGCAGATCTTTTATATGGAAAACTCCCATGTGTTTCCCTTTCATGTCTTGTAAATCGTAAAGATTTCCGCCTACAACTTTTCGGACCTGCATTTTCAAAAATTTAGGGCAAAGTTTAGCATTCAGTTTCTTCGAGGCATCGCTGAGAATGAAATTTCTTTTATACACGATATCTCCTACTTTAAATTTTCGATTCGTACTTCGGAGGTTATATACTTTCTCATAACTTTCATGAGCATCTGCCAAAGATTTTTTTAAATGCGCGTGCAGAATGTTCATCTTATCAGGTTTTGGTAATACATTTAGATTCGAGTTGTTTAGGCCATTGAGATTTCTGAGAAGATCATAGGTCGAGCCATGTTCTACCATGGTTTGCCCGAATAGAGCTTCATATGGAGAAACTCCTATAGCTGTATGAACGGCGGAACGCAAAGCACAACCTATGGAAGGAAGCTGTTCATCCCATCTGGTTTGATCCGTCGAAAGGTAGGTTCGAATGGCTGCCAAGATAGAGCGATTAACACGCTCACTTGCGTTGGCTTGTGGGGCGTACGAAGCGGTTTTAATATGGCGAATGCCAAAACTAGATACGAATTTACTAAACTCTCGGCTGGTAAACTGTTTGCCGTTGTCTGACAGTATTGTTTCAGGAACGCCAAAGAGTAAGAAGATTTGATCACGTAGAAATCTGGCAGTGTTTTCCGTGGTCGCCTTTTTAAGAGGCTGCAAGAGCACGAATTTTGTCAACTGGTCTAGTGCAATAAGAATATGAGTATTGCCTGACTTCGAACGGGGATACGGACCCAAAAAATCTATAAAAATGTGCTGAAAAGGACGTTCAACTACAAAAGCCTTACCCATGGGTGTACGTAAAATCGAGTTAGGAGCTTTGGAGGATTTACATTCTTCACAATCATTTATAAAAGTTTTTACTTGCGAGGCCATATTCGGCCAATAGAAGCGTTCTCGCAGGCGATATAAAGTCTTCGCTATACCACCATGCGAAGCTCGAGGTGGGCGATGAGCCAAGGATATTAGACGTTCGGTCAACTGCGATGGGACCCAAAGTTTCCAGACCAGATCATCTTGAAGGGGGTGCCCTGGGCTGGATTTAACCTTTTTATATACAAAATTACTGGAAACCGTAAGGTCAGGAAGCTGAGTCTGGTTACGCTTGACGGTGTCGATGAGTTTACAATATTCCTCCGAAGTAAAGCTTGGATCGGAAAGATCTGCGTGCAGCGCAGTTGAACACGTGTCTTTTGACTTTGATATATCCACATTTACTGAATCCAATCCGTAAACTCGGGACAAAGCATCGGGTACCACGTTAAGAGAGCCCTTTCGATGCTCAATATCAAAGACAAAGCTCTGTAACTTAAGGCTCCACCGAGCCAACCTTCCGTCTAAATCCTTTTTGTTCATCAGCCACCTTAAACTCGCATGGTCGGTTATAATTTTGAACTTGTGCCCTTCTACATACGCTCGAAACTTTTGTACGCCCATAACTGCAGCGAGGCATTCGCGTTCGGTTACGCTGTAGTTGCGTTGTGCCGCGTTTAGTTTATGGGAATAGTAGAAAATCGGGCGTTCTGTCCCCTCCTCGTCGCATTGACATAAAACACAACCTATTCCGGTCGCGGAAGCATCACACACTATTACAAATTCTTTATCATAGTCTGGATTGACTAGAATTGGTGCTGTGGTCAACATGGCCTTAAGTTGATTGAAGGAGTCCACTGCTTCATCGCTAAAGTGAAATTTTACACCCTTTTTTAGAGAGTTAGTAATAGGTGTGGCTATCGACGCGAAGTCCTTTACAAATCTCCGATACCAACCAGCCATACCCAGAAATCTGCGTACCTGGCGTGGAGTTTTTGGTACCGGAAAATCATATATCGCTGCAACCTTCTCGGGATCGGTTTTAAGGCAACCTTCTCCTACGACAAACCCTAAGTATTTCAGTTGACGGAAACAAAATTTGGACTTCTGAATATTAATTGACAAACCAGCATCTCTCAATCTATTAGCTACACAAGTCAGCATGTTCAGGTGTTCTTCGAATGTTCGGGAAACTATCAGTAAGTCATCCAAGTAGACAAACACATTTTCTCGCAATTCGTGAGGTACCACTTTGTCCATTAATCTGCACATGCGCTGTGGAGCATTGCATAGGCCAAAGGGCATCACTCTAAATTGATATAGCGGCCTTCCGGGGACGGTGAACGCGGTTTTCTCCCTGGACCTTTGCTCCAGCGGTATCTGCCAAAAGGCATCCTTCAGATCCACACTTGAAATAAAGTGTGTATCTGAAAGACGTCCCAGCAGCCCCTCAATATGAGGAAGTGGATACGCATCCTTCACAGTGACTCGGTTCACTTTCCGAAAGTCCAAGCACAATCGGTTCTTACCAGGCTTACGTATAAGTACGACTGGTGAGCTCCATGCGCTTGAACTTTCTTCAATGATCCCCAAGTCCAGCATGCGATCCAGTTCCCCATACAATAGGGTTTGTACCGCCGGAGAAACGGGATAATGCCGCTGTTTGACGGGTTCAGCGTCTCCGGTGTCTATTATATGTTCCACTAAGTTCGTCTTACCTAGGCCAACAGTGGCAAAGGAGGGGAACAAACTAATGGATTTGCTTAGTCTACTGGATTCCTCGGGTGACAATTTACAAAACAGTTCATTATTTGAGCGATCAGGCGGATCAAAGGATATTTCAGATATTAGATGGGGAGCTATCTGAAATTTCTTCCAAAAGTCAACCCCTAAATATAAGGGTTGCTTTAGAGAAGGAACTAGGTAAAGGGTCAGCTGTCCCACGATGCCTTTGTACGTAATGTCGATGGTAGCTTGCCCTATTACCGACTGATTTTGGCCGTCAGCCGTTTTAACTATCGACTGGAATCTTTTGACAGGGATGTTATTTTCTTGAAGTAGTGTGCACCCCTCGGTTCCTAGGCAACTAACTGCCGCTCCACTGTCTAAAAGTCCCAAAATATTCTGCCCGAAGACATTTACCATTGCATAAGGACGTGGATCATGCTCAGGACTGCAGAGGGTAGTAGCTGCGATGGACTGATACGAGTGCTTCTTCTTATTAAACTTTTCGCGAAGGCGAAGTATCTTTACCGACGGATAATTAGGTGGACTGTTAAATATTTTATTTCTGGTTGCATAGTAATTCTGCACACGGTCATGTAAGGTTTTGACCGAGGTGTTCTGATTTTGGGCTGGCAGAGGGAGAGAATCTACCTTTCGTTTTAAAATCGTAACTGGCGGAGCACAAGGTGGAAGAGAGGGAGTTGGGCTAGAGGTACTGATATTTGATTTTATTGATGAGCCGGGTTTCTTTCCTGCGAGCAAATCACACCGGCTGGTGACCTGCTCTGTCGCGAGTTTCCCGAGCATCTCGAGCATTTAGGAGTGGTAGTGTTTTCCTTTCCACACTTGAAACAAAATAGGTTTCGTTGTGGACTATCGCACTCATAGAAGGTGTGGCCAACTAGCTTGCAATTCCAACAAGTAAGACTGTTTTGATTTCTACGATTTTCCATAGCGTCAACATGGAAATTTAAACCACTGCAGGAGGGTTCCTCTGCACTAACTTCTAACTCACTAACATAGCGTCTAACTACTGGAGCTTGCATAGCTCGAACTCTAGACGGCTCATGGTCGCTGAGATATTTCTCAATGGTGCGACACACATACACCAACTCAGGCAAGCTGCTTGTATTGAACGTTATGAGGAGCTCTCCCATACGCTTACATACGTTCTGTTTTATGATTTCGATAATCTCTCGGTTGGGTTTCGGAATTCTCAAACGGGTATTTAACTGTAATATCTCATTGTAGAAATCATCAAAGGGTTCTGAGGACCCTTGACGTCTATCCGACATTTTTCGTGATAATTCGGAATCGGTTTCTAGGCTTCGGAACTGTTCTATCAGGGAATTCTTAAGACTGGGCCAGTTAACATTTGGGTTGGACTTAAGATAGACCCAAAACCAATTTTCCACTGGTCCGGTGACAAACTGGTGAAAGTTTAAAACTACTTCCTCCCACGAAGCTCCATACCCTTCTCTGACTCGCTCTAACCGAAAAAGAAAGTCGTCCACTGTCATTTTTCGATTATCGAATTTAATGCCCCACTTATGGAAGTTGTGGGCGTTCGAAATGTTCGATATGGGAGATGGTAATCTATTCACGACAGGTGGAGTTATGGGCTGGTTCAGATTCATATTGTTTAATTGAGCAATAAAATTGTCTAAATTCTCGCTTCGCACGTTGGGGGGAGGTATGGACATGTCAGGTAATTGCGAGGGGAAGGCCGTTTGTGGCTCAGATGAGTGTGGTACCGCTACGTTTGTAGGAGGTGGAATCCTAGGCGGCGTCTGGGAGTGCAATAATTCTTGGAAAAGAAGAGTAATGTCATTTCTGGTAGTGACACGATTCTTCTCCAACTCCTCCCTTATCACGCGTAAGTCGTCGGTGCGACTTAAACCAATAGTTGCTGTGACTACTTCTTGGACATACTGGGCCATATTGTCCCTTTCGGTGTTTTCGGCTTCAACTTCCACCTCAGACTCATCGTGTTCTTCCACGTGGCGTATATCACTACGAGTGTCCTCGAATAACGCGCGCGCATCGCTTGAAGTGGAAGGAACAGGATTGTTAATTGAAGATCGGGGTTTAGCCTTCGAGGCTTTCGCTAACGGACCTAGGGATAAACGAGTATCCTTGGTCTTTTTATCCTTCTTGGGACGTAGGAATCTATCCGAGGACAAGTTCGGATTCGACATAGTGTTGGTAAAAGTTATATGAATTCAAAAGAAAAAAAAAAACTGTCAGTAATGAAACTACAAATAAAACTAATCAAAAAGACATAAAATCTAATAATAACAAAATTCGTTTGTTTGAAATTCAAAATAAAATAATATCCAACAATAAAATTGTCTCAATTTTAGATTGGGTAGGTATTTGGTAAGTAAGTTCAATTTCATGAAAGGTTCGGATGTGATGATTTCGTGGTGTGTGATGATTGGTAGACAAAGTTTTTTTTTTTTCATGGAATGAAACAAGATATCTATTTGGATGGACGTTCGTTTTAGAATGTTACGAGAATGGTTTCAATATAAACATGTCGCCGGACAGTGTTACGGTTCAGCTTACAAGGGAATGAAAAACTCGAACAAGCGCAAAACAACGGTCATAAGTCTGGGTAACGTGCCCTAACTTATCGGATAGTGCGCCTTACTGAATAACCAAGATGTTGAATATGGAATACAGGTTCAAAACAAACTCTATACGAACGCTGCTAAATTACTATAAACTTTATAAATCTTAGCTTGACCAGCTTATGATCATCACTTTCAGATCTTTACAATCAAAGAAAATACGGGTGCTTAGCAACAGTCATAAATCAGGAACAATATCACTAATCTACCGGACAAAGCAACAAAATTTTCAATGAGATAAAGCAATAGCGAAAATTCTGATGAAATACGGGTCGTAATACAAATACAATGCCAAACTCAAAGCCATAGCTTCCCAGCACTTGTATATGTACAACGTCATACTAGGGAGCGGATCGATTTTTCCAAAAATGGCAGCAATGACGTTAGTCTGGGCAAGTCGCCACGAACTGACGGACAACCACAAAGGAAGTCAAGGGATCCTGATGTTAATCCAAAAAAAAAATATAGCTGGAACAACTTGAGAGCAAGCTCGATCAAGAGTTCGAAAGATCAAGAGTAATATATACCTTAAGAGGTAAATCAAACAAATTTTAGGACAACGACGACAAAATTTAGGCAACGAAATTACTAAAAATATCTAAACTGATATAAAGACAAAACTTGCTAGTTTAAGACAACTCGGGCCCCACGTTGGGCGCCAACCTGTAACGTGGGAAATCGGGTCACCGTTTAGCGCCAACCTGCAACGTGATAAAATCGTGCCACACGTTTTACGCCAACCGGTAACGAGATAAATTTCTTGAATGGCCAACCTATAACGAAATTACCAAATTCCGATACCGCATCAACCATCCAAGCTAGCCGTGAACGTAACACTACCATAGATGACTCACTCACACGGCTTCAGATTAGACCGCCCACCTCTTAGTAACCCTTATGACCCTTGCACTACAGGCCACACAGAAGGTCAGTCCAGGCTAAGGTGGGTGGGTGTTCGGACACAAAGCAGCTTCAGGCATGCTAGTCGGGCTCCGTCCTATGCTCGTCGGAATGGGGGGGGATCTTGCTACCTTATTTGCCGAACGGTGTTACTTTTTTTCATGCCTGTCTCTAGGTTTAGTTTGAGAAAAATATTTAAAGAAATTGAGGCGCGAAGCTGTCCTGCGAATCCTTAATACGTCGTTGCGTTGTCCTAAAATTGTATTATTTTCCACCAATCAAGTTTCCTTCCATGTTAAAAGAGAGAGAGCTAGCTGGGGATGCTCCCTCAGAGTGTAACCCACCCCTATGGCAGTAAATGATCAAACAGACCAATACTAACCACCTTTCTCTCCTCATCAGAAACATTACCTATACCTCTTTGCCAATTAAGCTCCAAAAGCAGAACAAATTCCCCTCAGTGATAATGGTAAATTTTCCTACCTGTGACAAAAACCTTCTATTCCTGAGACATGACCCTCATAGGATAATTTTATTTCCTCCATGATAATGCCAGTATAACAGCTTTTATTCAACCAATATTCCGGGATTGAACCATTTTAAAATTTTCATTTTCGGAGTCCGAAATTCGGAACTCTTACTTCCGAATTCTTCTTGGATGTCGTGGTTGGTAAAAGCAATGCAAAATTATGCCTCGTATTGCTGAAAAGCAAATTGAAAGCGTTTCCCACAGGTTGCAGATTCGATGTGAGTGTAGGGTCTCAAATAAGTCAAACTGCTCGTCTCTGTATGCTGTCAAGTAGGTTAAGTGAATCTTTTGGGGCCGAGCTCCATATATGGGAGCAATATTCCAGACCTGGTCTAACCTGTGCTTTGTAGAGAAGGAGAAGTTGCGTTGTTCTATTGCGTTGTCGAAGACTCTTCGGGCCAGGGCGTTGGTGTCCATTTGCTCTACATGTCCTAGCCATCTTAGTCGAGTGATACGTACTTTCCTGAAGAAGCAGATGTCGCTGTAAAGCTAGCAGAGTTCGCTGTTAAATCTCCTTCTCCAAGGCCAGTCGACGCAAACGGGACCGAAAATCACTCGAAGAATTTTGCGTTCGAAACGACTAAGAAAATCCTCATCCGGCTTTGTTAACATTCATGCTTCTGCGCTATGGAGCAGGACTGGAATTATGAGTCCCCTTAGTGTTTGTTGACAAGACCTTACTAGTCAGTTGCCTTCTTAGACACAGTGGTTGGCAATTGTATCTCTTGATTTCTGATGTGGTGTCTGTAAAATAACGACTTTATACTTTAGTTAATATTTAGTTTTTATGTTTGTTTTATTTGTTTGAAAAATATGCCTTGTTCAATTTTGAAATTCATTCGATTTGAAAAATTATAAAAAGAAAGCCGATCAAAAGGAGAATATTTGTATATTGCTGAAAGAAAAAAGAAATGGTTTCAGCAGAAGGGAAAAGGGTTATCGAATAGTGTCATTATCAGAGTTTATAGGGGACCCAAGGTAGACAAAGTCTCTAACCACCTGAGCGTTGTATCTGTCTATCGTGACATTTTGTTCCGATTCTTCGGTGTTGTGTCTTGTGTGTCCCTTCTTGTTGACAGTGTGTATTTCGTTTTGCCCTCATTCGCCACGTATGTGGCCTTAAAATCGATAAGTAGATGGTGAGTATCGATTTTGACTTCTTGGTTTTCTTTTGGCAGTGTGAATATTTGGTCGGTTGTGGACTTACCGGGCTTAAAGCTGTACTGGTAGTGAGCAATCAGTTCGTTGACAAATAGTTTCAGGCGTTCACACAGACAGCAGATAGCATCTTATATGCAGGTTTAGACACCTCTAAGGTTGGCACCACAAACCAGTAAGAAATAGACCGTCGACTCCTCCCACATAACGGACTTTGCCTACAAGCTGTTGGCACCATAGGATTTATTTATGTGTTGGGCCTGTATAAATCAAAGGGAAGAAATTACGGCACACGCATACTTATTAAAATCCTATGGCAGTTGCACCTGGCAGTGGTTTATGGCAGTGGGGCTGTGTTCTGAAGGTTTCTTCTTTTTTTCCAGTTACACTTCGTTCACATCACAGTTTAGTTTAAGGAAATGTTAAATTGTTCAAACTGTTGATATCAATTAAAATTGGCGATGTAAAGGAATATTAACATGAGAATGAACAAACGAATTGATAATAATATGCGAACAAACCACTTTTGATGCATTTATATAACAAACAATTGCTCATTTTACTATTGCAAGATTACATAGAATAATAAATTAATGCATCAAAATATGGGAAAAACAAGTTTGAAAGAATTTAAACAACGAAATTTCGAACTAAAAATGTTTGCCTCGAAGGAAAACACACTTTGCGAATTTTCACCAGTTTATTCAAAATCCACGACATTAAATTTTTATTATTAAACTATCAAATACAAAATTCGTTCGAACTTATGTAAACTTAAAGCAAAGATTGTTAAATAGTAGAAATTGATGTTTGAACTTGGCGAACTGTTGCGACAAATAAAAGTGTTCATGTGAATGGACTGTCAAAACATGTGATAATATTCTTTTCACTTATACCATGTTCCCACCAACGTGATTTAGCTAAATTCACTTAATTTAGCTAAAATGATGTTATTAATTTCGTGATCTATTACTATTATATATTTTCATGACTGCAAAAAAAACAAAATTGGTCCGAAAAAGACTTGCTCCTGGAACTTTGGAATGAAAAGCTTCAGGAATTTACAGTCAAAACAAAGTGTTAAAATGAAACTCTGTTTGTGATTTATTTTTTACTTTGGTTTATTCACGAGGTTATCCTTTATTTGTTATTTTGATTTTGTTATTAGAACTGTTTTATTGCACATCTATCTCAGTAAAGTAAAGAAAAGTAGAAATTTTAGCACGCAATTACAACAACTACACACT
The DNA here is from genome assembly GCA_949372485.1 of Cheilosia soror. Lineage (NCBI taxonomy): Eukaryota > Metazoa > Arthropoda > Insecta > Diptera > Syrphidae > Cheilosia > Cheilosia soror. The sequence continues at coordinate 136,708,596 of OX443561.1, read as the reverse complement.
GTTTGACACTAAGGGTATTCATGCAACGTCGTAAGTTTACCATTCGCGTAAAGAGAAATTGCACATTTTACTATTCCTAGTGTAGAATAATTAGTTATTCTATCAAATTGTATTAAGAAAACAAGTTTTAAAAGGGTTTACATAACGAAATTTCCAATTCCAAACTTTTTGCCGTGAACGAAAACATACTTTGTTTGGAATTGAAAATTTCGTTATTTAAACTCTTTTAAAACTTGTTTTCTTAATACAATTTGATGGATTAATAATTTATCCTATACTTGGAATAGTAGAATGTGCAATTTCTATTTAAACATCAAAAGTATTATAAATGCATGCAAAGTATTTTTTTCCTGATTTCGCGCCTTTATTTCAAGTGTGAAATGTCACATTGACCTCGTCGTAAGTTTACCGTCTCGGTTTTTTTAACATCTTGTGTGATTTTCCATACAAAATTTGACAGTTCATTTACCACGTTCGTTACGACGTTGCATGAATACCCCTACTTTATAGATATGCAATAAAACAGGCCTATTGATGAATAAATGCCGAAAAAGTTAAAGTTTTTCAGAGACAAGAATAAAACACAACCAACTCGCTGAAAAGAAAAAAAACGCGAGCGTTTATTCGAAATGAGCTGTAAGACAGAGAAAGCAGTATAATAATTTATCGTGATGCCACAAGGTAATAATTGTAAGATAATGTTCTCGTGTTAAACTAAACCACAATTCCAAAAGTTATCCCTTAGTTGGTAGCAATTTTAACAAATTTGCTGGAACGTAAAATAAATCGCCAGCGATTTTTTTTCCATTCACCAATCCCTACCTCTTTTTTATTCGCGGGTGATTTGTTGTTGCAATGAATTTCTTGTGAATTGAAAAAAGTATTAGTTTTCGAATGAGCGAACAAAATATTATCAACGATATAGATTATATTTTCGCTCAAAATTAAGTTTAAATCATTCCAACCAGCCGTCTGGCTACTTGCAATATGATTTTATCTAAAATGTAAACAGTACCTAAACTTAGTTCCCAACGTTTCTTAACACATCCCAATAAATGGCCGCTCTTATGTTTTATTTACATCCCCGCCATTAATTTTGACATTTACACGTATTCACAGACAGGGTAATTTTTTCCGGGGAGAATCGGGTAGGTGTACGGAAAGTCGGCGGTCTAGTTCTCTGTGGTTTGTGGTTGGCACAGTTTAGAGGGTCTCTAGGGCTTTGTAAGTGGGTTTTTGAGACACCTGTCACTCTTAGATCGATGTAAATCCATTGTGATGCTCTTAGGACTTGTAAAAGAAAATTAAAATTTGTGATTTTTTTATCTAATGATTTTCAACGGTGGAAAAGAAAGTGCGGAGTATCCATGTGCAGTGTGCACCTCCTCCTCCTCCTCACCGAATCCTCTGCACAGGTAATCGGCAATGATTCTTATTTCTGTCTTTGTTTGTCTTTCTACCTATTTTAAAGCATGCGCATTATCCTTTTTATAATACTTTTTCCCACCCTAAGTTTGTAGATTTTATCTATGCTGAGCCGATGTATAGTATAGGTTCTACTTATGGGTATAATCGTTGGGTTTGGGTTTACCAGCCCCAGGTAGTCAGGTAAAGGTAACACTTTAACTTCTCGCAATGATCTTGGAACGCATCCTAGATTTAAGGTACTTAGAAATAAGTTTTTTTTTTAAATCTATAAGCCTTTCGTATTTTTGAAGCATCATAGGAGATATGCCATCAATTGCACAACAAATTTATTCTGTCTACCATTATCCTGTGGTTAATGTCATGATTATTCTCATTTTTAATGTTAAGCCTGTCCATTTCAAGAATCGATGGTGTGGGATGGCCAAGTTGATCCTCCATAACGATTGATCTATTACCACCGACTACGAATTAGGGGCAAAACCCATATGGCAAGAACAGAGATCTAGAGCATTATTCAATACTTAGTGGACGCCTTTATAATAGCACGGATTCCATTGTAGGTAAGTATTGGGATCCCATATCCAATAGTGCAACCCATAATACATATACCTATGCCAGTATAACAGTCGCGTAACATTATTATCATCACCGAAGTGCGTTACTTTCATAGAGACAATAAAAATCCAACTGCATTCTCACCTGTCATTGAACCTACCTATATTTATAAACTAAGGCTGTTCTCTATATTACATAATTTTAATCAAATTACCCAGACCGCCCCTCAACTTACCGTTCTGCTCATTACATTTTCCATTTCCTTTTCCGTCATCCACTTCACCCAATTAACAACTTACTTCAGAGAACACTGGCATAATAAACATTGAAACTCCATAAAGAACTCCACTGCAAACACCTGCAACAGTCCTCTGCATTCTCTGGCATGCAGCAACAAGGCCCAAACACGGCAATAGCATACAAAAGATTAACCCTCCACCCCATCCTGCTGCCTATGCTATAGTAGCATACCGAGTAAATTGGAAAAAAATTCAGGCCAACTATAGTTAAGGTCCACCATTCACTCACTCGCTCATTCACTCACCAAGAAGGTGGTGGCAGGAGCTAAGCGGGCTACAACTCCACCTTTACGTGACCTGTTTGGCAAGCGAATGAAACTCCTGTACACAATACTCGTATAGAACGAACACGAGAACACAAAAAGTGAGCAAAAACAAAGAACGGAACAAGCTTCAATTTTATTGTTTTAAATTGCTGTGCTCTGCTGCCTTTTGCCACACAGTCTCAGGTGTGAGTAGGACAATGATAGCAATGATGATGATGATGACGACGATGAAAATGTGAAGAAGAAGGTATCCCTCCACTTGAAGCTCAATACTTAGTTCATGACCCACTGATACCTTCTCACTCTAAGCTAAAAACACAAACCAAACACAATTACCAGCCCCCGCCCGGATGTCCGTTAGCTAAAGCCTGCTTAATAATTTTCTCACAAGAAGTTTTTTTTTTATCCCATCTCCTAGGAACTACACAAACAAGATGATAACGATGTAGAAATTAAGTTTGATAATAATCGAACGATATAATTGACTTTGAATGACTTTTGAATTGAGACACGCACTTGAAAATGTGATTCCCACTTTTAAGTCAATTGACATTTTATGGAACACTAGAGTGATACAAATTACAAAGCGATCTAATGAACTCACGAAAGGCAGAGTAACGTTACTAACGTTAGTAATTTCTTTTGATTGCTCCAAATAATTTAGAATTTAGTTTAACATTTAAAATCGGACATCTGAATGTATGTAGTTAAAAAAACGTAAATAAAAATTCACGGAAAACGGAAAAAATCGCTAAAAATTTCTCAACTATAACGACATTTTTTCTGCAGACTGCTAAACGGCGAAGACGACACAAACTCCGCTGTCAGGCAGAATTAACCATTCAACCTGGGCGATGAAAGCCAAGACTTCCGTCCACCTGACCAAAATGAGGTAAGGATAGCAATATCCAAGCTGAAGTCCAACAAAGCTGCAGGACCGGACGGTTTATCGGCCGAGCAGCAGGAGATGACTTGGTAGAGAGCATACACCAACTTGTTTCTAAAGTTTGGTCAGAGGAAAGTATGCCTGATGAATGGAGCCTCAGCATTGTTTGCCCGATCCATAAGAAAGGAGACCCTCTAAACTGCGCCAACTATAGGGGCATCAGTCTCCTTAATATCGCTTACAAAATTCTGTCTGCCATACTGTGTGATTGGACCCTATTAGTGCGGTTTTAAGCCCGGTAAGTCCACAATCGACCAAATATTACTACGGCAGATCCTGGAGAAAACCCAAGAAGTCCCAATCGATACTCATCACCTATTTATCGATTTTAAAGCCGCATATGACAGCATTTATAGAGACGAGCTATACAGAGCCATGTCTAGTTTTGGCATCCCTGCCAAACTTGTCAGATTGTGCAGAATGACGATGAAGAATGCTCGCTGCTCCGTAAAGGTCGGAAAGAATCTCACCGAGACCTTTGATGTCAAAAAAGGATTTAGACAAGGTGATGCGCTGTCATGTGCCTTTTTCAACATCATTCTTGAGAAAATTGTGCGAAACTCGCAAGCCTACACTAGGGGCACAATTTTCCAAAAGTCCGTACAACTACTTGCATACGCTGACGACATCGACATCATTGGCGAGCTGTCGCATTTGCAAGTATCAGTACAGAGGCGGCAAAAATGGGTTTAGTGGTGAATGAGGGCAAAACGAAATATATGCTGTCAACAAGAAGGGACACACAACATCGACGAATCGGACAGAACGTCACGATAGACAGCTATAACTTTGAGGTAGTTCGGGACTTTGTCTACCTCGGCTCCGCTATGAATTCTGCAAATGACATCACATCAGAAATCAAGCGAAGAATTACACTTGCCAACCGCTGTTACTTTGGCCTAAGAAGGCAATTTATTAGTAAGGCCTTGTCGAGAAACACCAAGGAAACTCTATATAAGCCCCTCATCATCCCAGTTCTGCTTTATGGCGCAGAATCATGGACGTTGTCAAAAGGGGATGAAGATCTCCTTAGTCGCTTCGAACGCAAAATTCTTCGAGTGATTTTCGGTCCCGTTTGCGTTGACGGGCTTTGGAGGAGGAGTTTTAACAGCGAACTCTATGAGCTGTACAGCGACATCTACCTTGTCACAAAAGTACGTATCAGTCGACTAAGATGGTTAGGACATGTAGAGCGAATGAACACCGACGGTCCGGCCCGAAGAGTCTTCGATTCTAACCCGGAGGGACAACGCAGTAGAGGAAGACCTCGCCTTAGGTGGCGCGCACAAGTGGAAGTGGACCTCAACCAGCTTGGAGTGCGCAACTGGAGGCAGTTAGCCAAAGATCGTGCTAACTGGAGAGGCATGTTGGTTGAGGCCCAGGTCCACCCCGGACTGTAGCGCCATCTAAGTAAGTAAGTAAGTAACGAACATTTTTATTCAGAAACTCCAAGATTTAATAAATAAATAAATAGATGGCGCAACAGGCGGGTGGCACCCAAGGCCTAGCTTCTCGCAACCATTCGTTTTGTGTGAGTTTCTATTTTTGGGACGAATGGAAGGGACCTACGATTTTATGCCGAGTCCGAACGGCAGAATTGAGACGCTTTTTTTATGATAGTCATACTCTCGGATGTTTGTCAGACGTTGGCGAGAGGTGGCGCAGTAGAAAAAACCTTAAGATGTAATTTGTGTTTTTCTGGGGATATCGAACCTGGGATCCCTCGCACAGAAGTCCAGCATTGGGAGTCTTCTTAAAAGCAAAGTACCCACTCCGACTTTACTTGACTACTTATGCTGCTCGTCCACTTAGTGTCCAACGCATCAACCAATTTATTTCAACAGTTTATTCAACTCTTTAGTTGAAGAAACAATATTTTTAGGCTCGTACACTAGTACACAAACTCACGTTGTTCATGTTGAGCAACGTAATTCCAATTAAAGTTGAACATTTCTGGGCTGAACGCGTTGCGGGCCCCGTACGCCGTATACCTAGTTTATCAACTCACTCAACTGTTGAATGACCCCATACACCTGGTTGATCAACTCATTCAATTGTTGAATGACCTCGTACATCTAGTTGATCAACATGTCTGATTTTGGCAAAAAAAAAGTTCCTCGAGTTGGACAACAGCGTTTTCGTTGTGGTTGCTCATAGAGTTGAAGAACGCGTTGATACCTACCGCTACCCTCGTACATTTAACCAAGCATCACTTGTTGGGCAGCGCGTTGAACGCACACGGTAGCTGACAGCTTCTCACAGCCTCATGAAATATTTCGAGTTACGCTTTCGACATCAGTTTGGTAGTGATCTTCCAAGGGTACAAATCATTGTTTCTTGTTTAATTTTTTTTTATTTGATTTGTGACTGAAAGCCATACCTACATACTTCGTTTTACTTTCATTTTGCATCCTTTCCCTTTCTGGACTTTCCTTATGACTTTCAGGCTTTATTAGGGGTGGATGTGTGGTCTAGCCACTTACTTGTGCGCGCTGATGTTTTTTTACTGGTGCAATGATCTGCGCTGGGTAGATCTAGACCATCGTCTTGTTCTAGACAACTGAGTTGCAATTTAATGATAAACTATAGGTACACAGTGCATAAACAGATGTCAGTTGATTGATTCCAATGGCTCAACCAGCACATGCACACACATTTCGTCGCACCCAACGCAACTCGAGTCAACAAAAAATTTAAGAAGTTGAGGAACGGGTTGGACAGATAATGTGCAGCACATTATTGTAAAATCGTTTCTCAACGCGTTGCACAAGCATGTTCAACGAGCAACAAGAGCTCGTATCGTACACTACCCGCACACTTCTTTAGCAACGCGGTGAGCAACGATGTCCAATCAGATCAAACGCGTTGGTTGGATAAAATTGAGGGCAACGTACATTATACCTAGGTAGAACTGAATGCGCTGAATTCGAAATTGCTGCGTTGGGATTTAAGTGGACGAACAGCATTAAAGTCGATTTCATGTGGCTGTGCGAAAAATCACACAAAACCAAATTCGCCCGAAACCGAAAAATTAGCAATCTTCCAATAATTTGGGTAATTTGGCTCAAATTTCATAATGAAATATTGTGCAAAAAAACTCAAAGCTACATGAATTATAGCTCCAAAACGAAAAATCGACCAACGCAAATTGGCGCTAAATAGGAAAATTAAATGTAGCCCAAACTATTTTGGTCGATTTTTCATTGTCCAGAATTTGGTCTTCGTTTTGGCCCTTTAATTATAATATAATAGTTTATTCCAAAAATTTGTGGAAAACATTTTACTTTAAAAAGCTGTGGTTAAGGAAAGTACGTATATTGCATCTATACATACAATAAAACTGTAGCAATTTTCGTTGTCAGCTAAAAACTCGAAAACTGCTAGACAGATTTCAATCAAACTTTTTTTAAAATGTTCCTTATGACTGTAAGACTGCTATAGGCTATGTCGTTTATAGCCATGTCCTTAAGAACAGTTTGTAGCCCAAAATGTGTTTTTTGAAGTTAAAATATATACATACACTACACATATACCTTGCTACAAATGATGAATCAGATGTGTCCATCCTATTATTATAGCTTGGTGCTCTAAGTTCACACTAAAATGAGCTTGTATCGGCAGGGTATTAAAAAGGCTGGATAGGATATGTCACATAACTTTGCGAACTCATAAGTTCATAAATAAGTCATTACCCAGTAACCAGTTGTGAGCGCCCCAAAATGAGTACGAATTTATAGGTAGGTACTGACGAGCCACATTATTTGATTCAGCTGATATCTATGCACTTGGTCCAAACCGCTGGTGGACAAGCTATACGTCAAATTCCAGGAACATACAGGAACTTGGATTATGTATGGCGAATTGTTGACAAAGACCTTCAGTTTGCAACAGTATTAGATCAAGAACAGTAAGATATAACATATTTTTTTTTAACTCGCAGTTAAATTTGAAAGGTGTGAAATACAGCTTCAATTCTGGCGAATCAAGTTTGCCCAACAGTCTCAAAAGTGCTGGAGGGTTTAGATTGATTGAGAAAGTTAGGTTCTTCCTACTGCACAATAAGAGTGACCTCAGAATTTTTTGAATAAAATAAGCTACCCTATAAATTTGAATCCCATACACGCCTTATCTATCCTGTCGAGATGAATTGAAATTATATACCAACAACTCTATAGATGGTATCCTTCACAGACACAGGTGGAGTTGCAATAACCAGTTGGTAATGAAATATTGAATTCTGTTTTTAGAGATGTATATCATCGAATTGATTTGGTGCGGGATGGTGGGACATGACCGAGCTATCGGACATTCAAATCATTTAATAATGCAATCCTCACGAAGTACTAGAGCAGAGAGCCCGACAGGGTGCCCGAAGAGAGATGGATGACAGCCTCAAGTATAGTATAGTACACATGTCGACGTCCTCGTGTCCTTATTGCCGATGTTAGTACCATTGTATGTCGTAAGGGATTGCCTGGCTGAGTGTTAGTGGAATGTTGACATCATCATCGTCTGAAAGCAGTTAAGAGACACTCTAAAGAAGCTCATGTAAGCGATACATTGGGGGATTGTGTGTGTATGTACGCAAGGATAATAAATGTTGTTTGTTATTTAGAATGGTTGCAAATAGACGAAGTATGTCATTCAAAGGGGGGCTACGACTATCATTTCGACATTCATGGTTTCTAATGATATAGTTTGTGTTTGTCAATTTAGAAATGAAATGGATGCTATTTCCCTGAAAACGTTCCTTTAAAATGGACAACCAAGCTAACGCTAAGTGATATGACTGAATTGATCGACTTTAAAGTGGTCACCTACTACACAGAGAAAAAAATTAAACTCATACGTGTTAAAATCAAATATAAACACTTATGATTTGGCGCCAAAATGGTTTCTCTTTATTTTAAACACGAATGTATTTAATTTTATGAAACATGATTTCACATGGATTTCGATTGAATCGAAGTATTTTGTAGTCGAAATAAAGATGTTCACTTTAATTTCTGGGAATAGGAACCTATTTAAATCAAAATGTTTGCTGTTTGAAATGAAGATGTTAATGTTATTTTTTCTAAATAGAAACTTATTTAAATAAAACTGTTTTCTTTTTGAAATGAAAATGTTCGATTTAATTTTATTAAATAGGAACTATTTCAATCAAACTTTTTTTTTTTTTTTGAAATAAATACGTTCGATTAAATTTTGCTAAATAGAAACCTATTTGAATCAAACTCTTTTTTTTTATTTAAAAGCATAACCAGTTTTTATTTAAAGCATAATACATATTTGAAATTAACAAAACTATGAAAATAATTTATATGGCAATTTTAGAGGACAAAGACAAAATGAAATGATTACCGATCCTTGATGGGTAAAGAGAAAACAAAACTTAAAGGTTTACAATTTCCCAGGAACTAAGTCCATTGATGAACTCAGCAGCGAATTGAGTTTCAGCTTCGAACACATCCAGTATATCAACGATCCGGAAATATCAATTTTTCAAAATCGGTAAAGGACATTAGGTATACAAACTGAAAGATGGACAACTTTAATCAAAACAAAACATCCGAATATAAACCCATTACTTTGCTTACTATTTTGTCTGCGTCCTTGCTTTTGGCAGTGATGATACAGGCTCCTTCATCACATATAATATTCCACCTTGAACTCGTACCATGCTGTAGCAAGATAAAATTAAAAAAAAATTTATCAACTAGTATATAGAAGATTTAACTTACCGACAACTACAGGAAAGAGTGAAGATAAACTCCACTTCTCCAGAAGAACTTGCAAATCTTTATATATCGAAACGTAATCACGTGACACTACCTCACTGCACATATTTTGTAATGCGTAAAATATATTTCCTTTAAGCGTTTATAGTCAATTTAAATAGAAATCTGTTCAAGTTTTTCATTTTCAATCGATTTTACTAGAACTCTGTTCACAAAAAACTCGGTTGTGATTTTATTGATAATATCAAACATGAAAAAGATTAAACAAAATACGAATATATTTACAATATTCTTTAATTCAAAATGTTACGTGTATGATGTACAGTACATGTTTGACTTAAACTAATCGATTATGTTTAATTCAAACACGTTTAAGTTTGATTAAATACAAATCTATTGGAATATTTCATTTTCAACTAGTTTGAATAGAATTATTTTTCAAAAGTTAGCTCGTTTACGTTTTATTAATAGTAAAAACATGAACGAGCTTAAACCAAAGACAAATATATTTAAAATAACCATTATTTCAATATAGAACATGTTTTAGTTTGATTCTACCAGATTTTGGATTGAATTTTTTGTTAAGGCGACATGTTTTAATATGGAAAAATGAAATATGTTCCTTTTTGATTTTTTCATTGCAAATTATTCTCAGTGTACCTATGTGTTTTATAGTATTATCTCGTACCTTAGGTAATAACAATTTATTTGGGATGCGTTTTTGACAGACAGTATGTTCCTATCAATGGAATGAATATTAAAAGCGACATTATTTCTTTAAAGGTGGATTTTAGATTAGATTAGATTAGATATTATCTTCTAATATCTAATCTAATCTTCTATCTTCTATTGGGGTATTTCAGCAATATTTGCTAAGTTAACGATTTCTTCGCCAAGGACATCCTTTCTAAAGCCAAAAAGGGCCGGAAGTTCCGTGTGAATGTGAAGAGAAGTTTCGTTGCTCTACAGTCATAGTCTACATTCTACATATGTGGGGTCGGGTGAGATTCCAATACGGTGAAGATGTTTTGTCATAAGGCAATGGCCAGTGATTATACCTGTGAGGATTCTTATGGTATTTTTATCCAGGATAGTAAGAAAGTAGGATTTCCTGGGGGAACATTTTGGGAAGAATTATTGTTTTGTGCAGTTCTGCGCAGGTGTTTTAAGCCAGCCTTCATTGGATTCGATTAGAGCTAAGTTCATGGTTTCCTGAAACATCTCTTACTGACACCGCAGAAGTGTTCAGGTCCGACGAGTGGAATCGTCGATCCGGCTTTGGCCAGTGAGTCTGCTGTTTTGTTTCCAGAAAATTTGTGGGCTGGAATCCAGTGTAGTAAACTATGTTTTTCTTTGCAAGTTCGTAGATGGTCCTGTACGTTTCCAGGACCAGCTTCGATTTTATGACAGATGAGCCCAGACTGACTGAAGTGACTTCGTTAGTCTTTGTCCACCAGACCACGGCAGCATAAATGTACCTAATCGCTGGTCTAACCACAAGCGAATAGAGCCAATACATCATCCGGGATTTTAGACCCCAAATGTTACCACAGGCTCGACGGCAGATCCAGAGGGATCTGGTGGCTCTTTTTACTACACCTTACGTTCTAATTGTGTGTTGGATGAATTTGCTTGTTGTAATATGTTTTTGTCTCAATTGCAATGTTGTGACTAGGGTTCCTTTCTTAGTGTGAAGGCAATACAAATTAGTTTGATTAAGTTACAGAGGTGGTAATGGATTGACCACATATTGAGACGAAAAAATTACAATATCGTTCTTCGAATGGAATCATCAACGCAACTGATTGTAAACAAAGCACTGTCAGGAATCATACAGCGCCAGAGGTAGTTTTAGCCATATATATCAAGAAAGGTGGAAGCAAGTTATTGCCGGAAAGAGCTGCTGTGCATAATTTACGCAGAGGAATTACCTATTACAGCAAAAACTGTCCCGTCAAAATTCGAGCCTTAATTCTGAGGCGCGAGGCCAAAAATTAAGTTTTTTAAATCAAAACTGAAAATTGAAAAATTCGACCACATCCGAGTACCTGTACTAGATTTCACATGTATGCACGGAAATTCAACTGAAAATAAATTGGAACCTTTTTTTGTAGGTTCCTTTAACCATCCCGTTCAATTTTGGGTGGAATAAAAGGAAATTGCAGATTGATTCTGAATTAAAATGGCTGATTTGACTCTCCGATATTTCTCAGAAGTTCGCGAGAGGTGGAATACTGGAAAAACCCTACTGTAACGCAAACAACATCTTGGTGTGAAGGCGCGCATAACAGGTGCCATCTGTCTATGACTGCGAGCGTGGTCTGCGTAGCGTAGTATACGAGCCAGGACATACTTATGTCGGTGTATGTATTTCGTTTTGATATTGGCCGTCAGTCGCACCTTAGCCGTAGACGTAAGACGTGGTTTATTTGGAAGACGTGGTTAAAATTAAATAAATGTATTAACGAAGTCGTGGTGTTTTATGTAACACTACTATGTAATTTTGTTTCCGGTGGTTGAAGCTGAGGCCCCTGGCTTAGTAGCCCAGCATACCAAATACTGCGTCCACCCACCAACAAGTTATGATACCTTTTTTAATTAAGTATTATGAACGATGAGTGTAGAAGGCATCGGGTCGGGTAGCAGTAGCGGGACAGAGATTGTAATTGTAAGTCGAGTATTGTTGTCTCAAAAACAATGGGGCACAAGAACAAAATGTTCATGCATAGGTATTCAAATATTTTTCACATATTCGAAAGGAAAAATCTTATGTCTCGAAAACCACCAAATCGATTGAGCTCGATCTTACAGATAATCTTATTTATTAACCCTGGAGTGGTCCTGTGAAGTTTGGTCAAAATTGGACAAAGGGCGTGGCACCTCCCACAAAAAAAAAAAAAAAAAACATTAAGAATCTCATACATACCTCCTATACAAAAAATATCTTCTATGGGCTGAAACTCGATGACGTTACATCTCGATAACCGCTGGGCCGATTAGGCAGAAAGAAAATTCCAGCAAGTCGATTTATTCTCATTTCTCGCATTTTACAAAACAACACTATTACCTAAGATCTAAACAATACGATTCCTGTGCACAGGCAAAGCCGGGCGGGTACAGCTTCTTCGACAGTCTTGGAATTGGAAGCCAAAGATTTTAAAATTTGTAACATTGATGTGAATAAACTGATTTAAATTTTTTTTTTATTTTCTTAAAATAATATAAGAAGTTTGTTCTAACTGATTGATAAGATCTAGCCCAAACGGTAAGAGCTCAGGAACGGATATTTTGAAGTAAATATCCTTTTATATCCAAATATCCAAAGTGAGCACTTAAAAGCAATTTGGGAAAACCGGGGTCAAAGTTTGAGTGGGAAAATTCTTATTTTACTTCCAATTAATTTAAAACTCGGTGTGTGTACTCTAAATATGAATTAAATAAAATAAATTTTCCTAATTTTTGAAATTTTGCTTGGAGCCCGAGTTATTAGCGACAAGGAAGTGGAAACATATTTTTTTTTATTCTATCGAGTGCGTAGCGAAGCACAATAGGTAGATACTTTTGTACCTAACAGATGCAAAGCCGCGGATAAATGCAAGTAACTTAAATGTCGCATTTTCGTTTTATTAAATTCAAAAAGATTAGCATAAAATGCATTTTAATAGATCGGTAGCTATAATATTCAATAATTGAGAAACATTTTTTTTATAATCCTTGATCCTAATTGAAAATTGAAATTGCATTTTTACAAAAAACGAATGTCCTTAAACAACACAATAAATGAATAATGTATAAATATCGCGCTTAAAATAGCACATTATACACTGGTTTAAAGTCAAAATCTTTTTTGTATCCTTTACGCTAATTTCACTCTGACTCCTGCAGGACATTGTCGCTCTCTTATTATGACGTGAGTGCATGTACAATACAGTATATCTCTGTTTAATTAAACTGACTTTGTTTTTTTGTTACAAAAAGTAGTCCCGCCGGCTTCTGTTTCACCATATATTCCTTATTTTTTGTGAATCTGTCCTGGTGAGACATCACCAGGTCAGAACGGAGACAAGTGCCTACAAAAATCGTCGAAAAATGCTTTACGATCTGACTATTGGAACATAAAAATGTCAAAAAATAATAAATATCCTAGAGATACGATCGGCAGACACACTCGTAGTCGCTTGTATGTCATGTAAGTCAGCCATAATGAAAGTATGTGGCCAGAGCTATTTTCGCATCCACGTTGGGATTGCCCATTTCGTGTTGTTTCTATTTATGATCGTGTCCCTTTTCCGCCCTTCCTTGTTTCGTGTTTTATTTTCATTTTTCAACAATATTCACCACGTTCTCTGTGCACAAATTTCGATTTCAGACATAACAGCCCATCTGTGTGATGTGACTACGATGATGATGATGAGGACGATGGTTATACGATGACGGAGCCGTGGGCCAGGGGGAACTGGGTGCTGGCATTGGCACCAATGGTCGGGGATGAAGAGCTCACATGTGAAAAATGTGATCTGATTATTTATTTACGGTCCTGACGATGGTGTAAACTGTGCCTAAATGGCCAAGTATCCAATTTAAAAACGAATATGTGTGTATGGCATTTGGTCGAGATGAATGCCAGGATGGGGGGTGAACTATAAATTATTATGGATGCCATGTCAAGATATGAGGCCGACATACAAATGAGCAGCCGATGTTGTGTGCGGTTGATATTAAATGTGCTGTTATATTATAAAGGAGGCTGGGTGGTAATCTATGAACGGGATATTGATGTTATACTGTTTCTTTGTGTATTTTTTTGTTTATTGAAGTTATTCGACGAGAAAACATGTGTGGGTGGTGGTCGAGTGAAGCTCTAAAGTACAGCTGGTATGGTGGAAGCTGTGGGAGGACATTATAAAATTATTAGTGCTACACGATGAGATGGGGAAGGCATGCTACTGTTGGCTCTGACTGCTGGCTATTTGAGTGGAAATTTATAGAGGTGAAATTCGGCCCACTGGGAAGTGGTATATAGTGTGGGTAATAGATGAATATTTGGTGAAAGTGTTTCATTGAATTTTAAGATATACGATGGGGTAGGGATATAATTTGTTTCCCTGAGATGAATAATGTTGCGGTTAAATTGGCTTTAAATCGTTTATGTAATTCGTAGGTGATAAATGGTGGTCACGGGTTGAGGTAAAAAATTACACGGCAATAAAAAAAATTTAAGAACTGTTTTCCAAAAGAGTTGGAACCCACTTTTCAACTTAATATCACGTGTCTGAATCGATGCCAAATCCAATTAACACCATAAATAGTCCCATCTATCACAATCCTATTCAAGCGATAGGTATACCTCCCACTCACGTACTCGTACATCCATAGCACGATTAATAACGCCAATCACATAGCAGGTGGAGAAATAGAAAAGGCCCATTTAAAATTATTATTCATGCTTTGACGAAAGCTTCCGGCCTGGATATAACAACGCGTACCGGAAATGGGAATTATTTCGTAAAACATTCAACACTTTAATGGCGTAACGAGATTGACACCTATTTACAAAATTTCAGAAATTCTCTCTCTGAAAAGACGTCGACGCATGGTGGTGTAAAAAGAAAAAAAAAAAAAATAAAGAAAGATCGCTTCCGTAATTTAATGTAATTTTATAACCGCCTTTTTAAACTGCGGGAGCTCTATCATGCTGTACGCAGCACCGCGCACACCCATCGTCATTTCGAGCTCCAAAGCGAAAATGTCACGTTTATTGATTGATTTTGTAAGCAATCCCATCAATTTTGGTTGCTTCCGGAGAAAAATGATGGGGAATATTTTACATTACAAAGCAAGCGTGTAACAAAGTGGTGGGTGCAAGGAAAGGAATCCTCTTCGAAGTGGAGTCTGGAGTCTGAGGGAGAGTAAAATGAATTTCTTAACCGTTTTTCGAAGTCGAATCAAAACGATTGCAAAAATCTAAAACCACTATTCACATGAAAATACTAAAGTAGGTATTATGGAGACGAATTGTGACGGTTCACAAATTTTCTGCTGACATTATTCGTATCTCTACAGCGAAAATAAAATTTGAAAAACTACGAAATGTAGTTCTATTTAACTTGTAGGATCTACATGAATATAAACAACACCTTGCATGTGAATGATCCAAGTTCCAAGGAAGCCATACGCGTGGCTTTAAACTGATGCATGTTACATTACTTTTTGGCATACACCTATATATCCCTTTACATATCCCCCAAGAAAGAAAATCTGGGGACGTTAAATCCGGCGAAAATTAGAAAAACGCGATGTTATTCTATCACCAAAAATTTCCCATGAGAGCCATATTAAGACGGGCTGTGCGGGCTGTGGCTACATATTCTTGAAACAGAAATTCCGAATTGCTCTCTAACTCTGACCCGCTATTAAATGCCATCTACATAAACTGCAATCGTTTATCGTTTTTTAAATAATAGATATGATTCAATGATTCGTTCTGAGGTTATTCCACACCATGTAATGCATTTGATGTTCAACAATAATATTTTTTGATTTTGTGTGCTCCAATTTCGCAAACACCGAAAAACATCACCAACAGCTACGAACATCGCCTGGTGGAAGTTTCAGCATTTTTCCCAATACTTGCTTCACCCGAACAATGTTAACGTTTTTTCGAACTGCTCGGGGTCTTCCGGCATGCAGAAGATCAAAGACAGCCCCGTGTTGCTGAAAACGCTGAATTGAAGAATTGAACAAGTTCGGTCCTTGGCTAGCACTGAGTCTTTCAATAATAAATTTCCCAAGTTCTTCAAATATAATTCTGGAAAAAAAAAACGTAAAAAAAGTGCATATTTGATAATTAAATCATAGCACCATTTAAGTGCCACCCTGTAGCTCATAATATATATATACTCTCACAATGACACCACACCAGAAATCAATTAAAGAGTTACACTTGCCAACCCCTGTTACCTTGGCCTAAGAAGGCAACTGATTAGTAAGGCCTTGTCAAGAAACACTAAGGAGACTCTATTATAAGACCCTCATCATCCCATTTCTGCTCTATGCCACAGAAGCATGGACGTTAACAAAGGCGGAGGAAGATCTTCTTGGTCGGTTCGAACGCAAGATTCCTCTAGTGATTTTCGGTCCCGATTGCATTGACAGGATTTGGAGGAGGAGATTTAACGGCGAACTCTACAAGCTGTACAGAGTACGTATCGGTCGACTAAGATGGCTAGGACATGTAGAACGAATGGACACTAACGCTCCGCCCTGAAGAGTCTTAGTCTTAGTCTTACAGCGCAGTAAAGGAAGACCTGGCCTTAGGTGGAACCAACTTTGGAGTGCGCAACTGGAGGCGGTTACCCAAAGATCGGGCTAACGGTATAGGCTTGTTGGTTGCAAGTAAGTATAGGGTGATTTTTTTTAACATCAGTTCACGCGTGATTCGTAATACGTGTTAAAATAAAAATTGCTCAGTTCGCAAAGCTATTTCACCGTATAGAGACCTGCGTCCGAACAACGTTCGAAAATACTGAATTTTATTACCAAAAATCAAGTTCAGCAAAAAATGTGTTTAGAGCACTTCATCCATTTTATGGCCGTCGTAATAGTCCTACTGAGCAGGCTCCATTAATTATCAAAATTGTTATATACATAGCTGTGGTCTGCTGAGCAACCAGAAGCATTACAAGAACTGCCAATGCATCTACAAAATTGTACCGTTTGGAGTGAGCCGTATTTCTTCAAAGATGATGATGGCAACAACATTACGTCACTGTTGCTTGCTATTGTTCGTTGAAAAGGGACTTTTTTTTGCCGAAAATGGAAGTGCTGGGTTTGATCAACATGTGAACGGCAGGACATGCCACACAGCACTCGAAGCCGTGGTCGTACTCATCTCACGTTTTGGACCTGTGAATTGGCAGCTTAGATCGTGCGATTTGACGCCGCTGGACAATTTCTTTGGGAGATATGTGAAATCACTCGTCTAAGCGGATAAGTCAGCAACTATTGCCGCCTTAGAAGAGAACATAATTCGTGTTGTTGGTGAGATATCAGTTTACCTATAACCTATATGTTGGAAAAAGTATGCCAAAATTTATCATTCAAGATGGACCACTTAAAGAGTAGATAGTCGCCCTTTATAAGACCTTAACAGAGCACCAGTTCTGCTGTACGTATCTCAGCATTGACTCTTTCAATAGCCGATGGTTATAGATTGTCTTTGGTCGTTTTTAGAAAAAAGTTTTTTTGTAAATTATTTGTCCAGTTTGCTTTAACGGGTCTTGGTCCTTGGAGAAAACGATTCAAAGACGAACTCTAGGAGATTTACAACATTACCGACCATGAACTGCAGCGCTGGCTATGCTATAAAATTTACAAACCACCGTGACTTTACAGAGTGACAGATGCTGTCCCTTTGCCAAAGAGCAGTTCAAAAGTGTATACCTACCGAGAAAACCTCAGACGCTGAATATTATTACGGACAGCTTTAGGGAGATGTTGCATTGGCACTAGTGTATTGTATTTTTGTATACCTCTGTGTAATACCTACTCCCGTCAAAACATGCGTTTTATACTAAAATAACGAACTTGGTCAACATGACAAACTTCATTGGAAAATGTTCATAAACACTAAATAATTTAAGAACTTTTTATAAACACTGTTTAGATTCGTCAAAGTACTGAAGCTGCGAACGACAGACTTGAAAAGCTTAAGTCTCAGTCCAATTCGTTTCAATAACGCCCCATAACATAACATATAACGTGCGGCATAATGTGGTAACATTCTTTTATAAACAATTAAATTCCGTCCACAAATAACATCTATTTAATAAAACAACAACAGATTTCCAAATTGAATAAGTTAAATCAGTTGCCTCGTGCCATAACACCGGGTCATATGCCAGGTGATAAAGTGTACACGGTAAAGTGATGCTTTTGCAACCCATCGAAAAGCGTGGTGTCATTCGTCAATGTTTGTGTTTGCGAATTTCCCAGTCAAACCATGAAAATGTGTTTCATTTTTTTGCCCTGATTGTGTAAACAAAGGCTGTATTCCCTGTTCGCAGCACAACTCACAGCGAATGGCAGCACTCATCTCATCGCCCGACCCATCGCTGCGCACCTCCTTTGGCTGATGTATATCTTCTCAACCATTATTTTTACTTTGACAGTTCTTTGGCGTTTATTTTTTGGCCGTTGTTCATCGCCTGTTATTGTTTGCTGTGTTGGTAAAAACGACAAACACAAAAAATGTGTCAATTTGTTTCCCAGTATTTATCGTTTTATTTTCACGACAAAGCCTATACAGTAAGTAGGTATGAACTATAACGGCTACAACAATATGTATTTTATTTTTTTATGGCTTTTTGTTTGTATTTTCATCAATGACATGACAAAGGTTGATAAATTTCCTGGCGGAAGCTTATACTGCTTGGTTGCCTGTTTGACTGGTTGCTAAATTTATTTTGATCATCCACCTTTTTAAGTGAAACACTATTTGCGAATAGAAAATGTTAGAAGGCACTGTTGTCCTTTTGGTAGTAAACTTTAGAAAAAGAAATTCAAATGCACAGTAACCATAGCAGAACAATCGCATTTGCAGATAAATCGAAAAGAAAAGCACAAAACTCACACCCTCATCGTCATCCACATCCTTAAGCCAAACAATATGCCAGACCTTTCCTCTGCCTGTGTGTGACCGTCCTCTCCTTTCAAAGCGCAGCGACTTTTACTTCCTTGTTTTGTTTTTATTTCGTTCGACGTCTTTTTCTTTCTTCTAAAAGAATAAAACCTTCAAATTGAATGGTTTCTTCAAAGGATGGGGGTGAAAACAAACGGCACTGTAGCTCACCCCTCATCCAGAGCTACAACTAAAAAACAACCACAACCAATACGTTTTGGGGTTTCTGAGAAAATTTCTCAATAAAATTATAGTCACGTTTTCGATTACATTTCTCCCCTCTGGCCGCCTACTTCAAGGGAAGACTGCTGCTTCTTCGTCGTCGTCGTCATCATCGGCACCGTCATCTTCTCCACAGCTTAACAGTGTAAAGTGAAACGAAGCTCCCGGAGCAGTGCCGTTATGGGACAGGTTTTTGGGGGGCTGACTGAATGAAATGCCACCATAACATTCGATAAGTTGTTACAAATAAATTGCGGTTTTTTATGTTAATGGATTTTTGACCTTTGCGCGACTTTGAATGGCTTTTGAGCGGAAGCGCTGCCAGAAGCAACTTATCCTATTAATAAAAAGAGAAAATTATAAGCCGTTTAATAGTAATACGGAAGCCATCTATTGAATAAGAAAGTGCTCTGTTGGTGGAAGGCATGGAACTGCTAAAAGGCTAAAGGGGTATTGTCATTCATGATGGATGCAATCTTGTCTTGGGTATTGTGAAGTAATGTTTTCGGAGTTTCTTGACCAGTTGATTCGACTTTGCGCAAAATCAGGTATTTGGGATATGCAATAACAAAAGCACTCATCAAACCTTTGCGGCCAGAAAGATTCTATGTGCCCGGCATTTCAGTGGGAGTACCGTTGATATTTGCGAAATTTAGCAGTTTATCTCGAAGAAAGGTTTTTGGTGGTAGCTGAGGTAGTCAAAACTTATGTATGTCTATATTTTTTTTTACATCTTTAATTCTCCTACTTAGTCTTCGTGTCAAGGTGGAGGGTGACCGAAGCAGTCTAACCCCCCGCTGGTAACTTCTCACAGTCCGTTGGTGAGGAGGATGGCTGATACAGATCAGATGAGAAAGACTACGGCAGGAGAGAGCGACGGAGAGTGACCGTAACAGTCTAACCGCCCGCCTATCCCTTCTGACGGAATCTGAAAGCTCTACGTTTGAAGGTGAAAATGACTGACGTGTTCAGCCCCTTCCGTTGGCGGTTAGTCTTCAGAAGACAGACAGAGGGTGACCGAAACAGTCTTACCCCCGCCTATCCCTTCTGACAGTCCGTTAGTAAGGGGGTGGCTGGCTTCGTGGTATACTTCGGACAACCTTTTCGGAACTTTTTTCCGACAAATATGCAACGCACACTGGCGTTTTGCGTTTCAGTGCGATCAAGTGCGTTTTTACTGATATTTTTCATACGAATTTTCTTCCGGTATGCTCCGACAGGAATTGGTTGCAAAATTTGTTTACGATTTGCAGTGAAGTGTTGATAAATAAAAGCAATAAAGAAAAAAACTTTTAACAAAGTAATTGGTTTTATTTGTTGCTTAAATTTGTGTTTCCAGAGCAAAAACAAACGAAAAAACAAGCACTAAATAGGAAAACCCCGATGTACCACGAAACAACAATATGTCAAATCAATGCGTCGTCGCATTTTAATTATTTTTTCCGAAGGCGGATACCTCAAATGTAATTTGAGTCTCCGACGGAATATGCGTTGCGGAGAATTCTCCTTTCCGACGAATACCTCGCTAGTTCCGAATATTTGTTATGAAGTGGAAAGTGCAAGTAAATCAAAAGATTTTAAGTTTTCCGATAGATGGCACTGAGCACCTAGTTTTCAAAAGTATTACTATACATCAATCAAGGATGACAACTGTTTTGTGACAAGCTGAGCTCAGGGTACTCTATGGACAGAACATGTTCCGTTTCTTTGTTACATTGCACTAATGTAATGTAGGTATACAGAAATCGGTAAATTAAACTAGGGAAATATCGCTTTGAGAAAACCGTTTACATTAGCCTCATATGAGTTTCAAACTACATGTACACATTTGAACAATTTAACAACGAAACACTGATTCAGAGCGCTTAGTGCAAACATTAAGTAGTATTAATGCACCTACCATCTAATCGAAGTCGCCACCCATCATCAATTACAAAAGCCTTTCATCCACACAAAGTGATTAATTTCGATCATCAGCCGAATACCAAAACACCACAGAAGCCGCAACGCTACCTGGACAACCACGTGCTAGAAAGTTTCCTCAACGGACGGCACATATTGCGCCTTCAAATATGCACAAACAAACTTCTATACAATGCTACGCCCCCCGTTAGGTCTGATTAGGAAGAGATATCACCCCCAACACCCAAAAGTTACCGCAGCGTCAACAAAACCACTCCACCATCCGCCGATCCTTCGAATCCCAGGGCCCAAAAAAAAAAAAACATGCAAACTCATTAAGGTGATAAAAATCTTTGGATTTCCTTGTTCACCTGGATCCTGGGCTTATTTTTTTTTCGTGTCGTTGCTGCAGTATCATGTTCCAACAGCTTTTGGTGGCAACTCCACCACTTTTCATCTTCCTGGCCACCGACGAGATAAATTGTGTACTTTCGTTGGCAGCATAGTCATCGTGGGTAGTGGTGGTAGTGATGCTGAAGCAGAAACCCAAACAACTCATCTGATTAAGATACTCACACAGAGTGAAAGAACATACGTAGGTATACTATATAGACGTTATCCTGTGAGGGATTTTTCTCCTCTTCCACATGAACGGGCAGCGATCAACCTTTGTAGGACCTGCATCACGATATGAGAAAATGTTTTTTTTTTTTTTTGGTTTTGTTGTATACTTTCTGTGCGGTATCCTTGTGCTGGTTTGCCTCTGAGCTCACCTCTCTGTTTGGCTGGGTTTATAGTTGTAGTTAAGAGATTTTGATTGCTAATACCAAGGATAATATGGGGAAAACTTTAAGTAGGCCACAATGGCAGGCGGATGTGTGTATATAAATGTTGTTTTTTTATTTGTTTATTTCGATGCCTCACTTTCGTATCGTACCTTTATGTGTGCGGTCTACTGTTGCGATGCAATAAAATGTTCGTGTGCTATTAACCAAAGAGATTGCTGCCTATGTTGACATTTTTTTTTGCTGTAATTCCACAACGCACAGGATAGCTTAATAGGTCAAAAGAGACGCGGCTGTACCAGGGTCGAACACAGAGAATAAACTGAAAAAAAAAGTTTTATTTAGATTAAGGCCACGGGGGCGTACAAACAGGCCAACTTAAAATCTCGTGAAAACAACAAAAAATGGACACTGGTGCGTATACGTAACATTTTTTTGTATATTTTTGTTGGGCATTAAGCTGGCTTTGATTGTCACACATTTCCATGTTGCTTTGTGAAGATTACGAAAAATGAAACTTTTAGTTTGGTGAAATTGGAATTTCATTGCTACAAGGACCTTCCGGGTCAATTGTCGACTTCAGAAGTTGTTGTGGGTGGGCAATCTAGTTGTCAGAAGTTTTTGATTTTTTTCCTGCAGAAATTATGTGTTGTAATTTACCTTAAATTTGTTTTTCATATTAGTCTCACTGTCTTAAGTGAGAGTTGGTTTTTGTATTTAAATGTGGAGAGGGGGCGAAATATTGAGGGAAATCGACTTTTGTAAACTAGTTGCTAGCAGTTGTCGAGGGAAACATAATTATCGTGTGGCGGAAAATATGTACCACAGAAAATCCAAAATATGCAAGTACATATTAGGAAAACCTTTATGAAGCAGGCCTTTCCAATATATCAGTAGTGTTCCAGTGATCGGAAATCGGTATGTTCTATAATGTAAATTCGATATTTCTGAAATTAACATGAGCTGTCGTCTCTAGAACGACTGTTCAATTCACTCTGCACGTTAGTGGAGTCCCATTAAAACCGGTGGAGAGATTTAAGTATCTCGGGGTCTTATTTACGAACGATGGAAGGAGCAATGTTGAGTTTCCTGATGCGGATTTAGTCAAGCTGGGTCAATTTTCAGACAGTTTGCTTATTCTGATATTAAGAGGACTGAACTTAGTGGTCAGTTTTTTATTCGGTGTTTGTTCCAACTCTTACCTATGGTCATGATCATGAGATTTGGATAATGACCGAAAGAACTAAATCGCGGATGCAAGCTTCCGAAATAAGATTCGTTCGTTGTATTGCAGGTGGGTTGGGGTTAAAATACTGTATGGTCATAATTCTGTTTTCAAAATAAAATACCTACTGTATTTCAAAGTACTGTTTATCAAAATTTTGTGTTCAGAATGCAGAATTCTTGTACTATAAATTTGTTATTTTATTTTATTGTCTCTCTGAATGTCTACATAAAAATACATATAAAAAGTTGGCGCAACAGGTGTGTGTACACTAGGCCTGGCTTCTCACAACCATTCGTTTGTGTGAGTTTTTTTTTATTTTTGAGACGAATAAAAGAGGGAAATACAATTTGATGATTTGAATTGAGAAGCTTTTTCAGGACAGTTATACTCTCGGATGATTGTCAGACGTTCGCGGGAATTGGCGGCGGAGCAAAAAAACCTTAAGATGTAATTTGTGTTTTTCCGGGGATCGAACCACTGCGCTACTGCATCTACGTAGACTTATGAAAACAAAGACTGATGAATACCTGTAAAATTTTGCTACTGCAATCAAAGATTTACCTTTAGCGGTTGCCTTAAAAAAAATTGTATTTTACGGTCATTTCTTTGAAGCATTACTTTTACTCTTAGGCAAGGCGCGCATCAAAGTGGTAAGGCAGTGGCGTGGCGATAGCATAGGAGTGTTGTGGCATTGGCGAAGAAATGGAGGCAAAGTGGTATGCAAGTGATTTAAGTGACAAACAGTATGCAAAATGCTTTCGCTCAGTCTCAAATCTCACTTTTTTAGGTTCCACTGCACAAAATCGGGACGTGAAAATTATTTTTAGATTTAATACGGTACCTACAAATAAATTAAATAACTGATTACTTTTTGTCAAACATAGACGAATTCCGTGGAGGGAAAATAAGTAATCAAACCAGGATGATAGTTTTTTTTGCGAGCGAGGCGTTATTCTGTATTTCATAATTCCATAGTACCAAAATTCTGTAGTTCAAAACTTCTGTATATATGATTAAAATAGTTTTTTTTTATTCTGTTTTTGAAAATTCTGAAAATGCGAAATTCTGTCATGCAAAATGTTGTAGGTATTTAATTCATTCTAAGTATAAAACAACTGAATAAGAAATTTATTTATCTATTTTATCTAGGTATGTATTTTTATCAAAAGTAGTAGAAACATAAATGAAACCCATACCGGAAAAGTAAAATATATTTATTAATTAATACAAAACTAAGTTCTTTCATATTCTTCTCAGATAACCAGTGCGACTTAAATTCATTCTTTTTCTTATAATTCACTTCATTTGTTTGTTTCTGATGATTGTCGCTTATCTACCCTAATTTTTAGCCATTTCGAACCCATTCCACTTGTGCTTTTATTTTCCTTTGAAACTCTAGGTACTAAATGACCCCAGCCCGGTTTTTTTTTAAATGATTTGCTGGAGTTCCGACATTTTAAAGTGGCATAGCGGAAGATTTTAGAATAAGTTAATTCAGAAATTAATCCAGAATAGTTAGTGAAGTTGTGGAAAAAAATGTTGGCGAAGTGAAGACTGGATAGAATATCCTGTCAATCTTTCTATTTCCCGCTTTATTTACATCACATTTGTCCTTAAGCCTAGATCTGCTTTCATACACTTATATGCTTGTAAAGCGAGATTTTTTTTTTAATTTCCGGTACTTGGCTTTTTGAGAAGCTGTTTGTCTTCAATAAACTGCACAAGAAAACAGTTATTTTCATTAATTGCCCTATTAATTGTTGTTTCCTCTTTGCTACACTCACTCTGTAAAGTCATCTTGACATTTGTTAAGCTGAGACTGAGACAATACTGAGACAAAGGTTTTGCATACCATTTCGAGCTTTTGCTCATTGCAAACGCTCAGTCTCAATACCTTTCGCTCTGTCTCACATCTAAATCTTATGAGACTGAGCTGTTGCTTTTTCCATACGACCCAGTGTATGGTGCCACAGTTTTGTCAGTTCTTAAAACGTCTTACCTATACTTGTTAATTCTTGGTCGTTTCGCATGTTTTGAGTTGCCGGGTAAACAAAATACACAGTTGTAATGCAAAAATCCACGTCGTCACCAGCCTCTACAATAGTTTAAACTAAACCATCGCCACACCACTCCTACGCCACCTGCCACTTGGTCACCACGCCACCGCCGCGCTACTACTACACAACCTTACTGAGCGACTTGTCTTGTGTTATTGTTAAACTGTGTAGGTACCTAAGTGAATTTTAATTTTTTTATACATTTTTTCCTTAAAAAAAATTTAAAAATTTAAATTTAAAATTTAAAAAAATATTAAAGCTTACTTTTTTTTAGACAAACACAGTATTAGCAGTATTTCGGAAAACAGAATTTTGCATTTACATTTATTTTCGATATATTTACAGCATTTTTGATATACAAAATTCTAAAATACAGAATTTTGATCATACAGTAAATATTTAAAAAAAATATATACAGAATTTTGAAATACAGAATCAGAATACCTGAGGAACTCAATGTCGAGCATCTACTTTTCCGGACGGAGCGGTCTATGCTTCGGTGTTTTGGTCATATTGAATGGCGTCCTCTAGGCAGACCCAGGATGAGATGGTTAGATAAAGTCCATAATCTCTCTTTAGCAGTATATGGAGATATGCCGATACCGGCGACCCACTTAAGCAGACCATTGAAAATTAGTGAATAAATATTATTTGCGAAGCGCTTAGATATAATGTCTGTATTAACTAGCTTGTTGAAAAGTCTTTCCCTAGTTATAAAATGCTCGGACGTTTATTGGAGATTTTTCATGAGATGCTAAGGTTTGACAGATGAAATAGCTTTATGCCGATACGCAAACTCCTGTAACATAAATAACTCATCCATTGTGTTGGCATAGTTTTGAAAAAGCTTTATGATTCAAGTCTTATTTAAGGAGATGTTTTGTGTGAAGCATAATTGAACATTTTTATAACCACGGTTTGTCCATGTTTTGAAAATACGATATCGTCCAAACCAATAGACTTAAGCGAATGAAATTTTGTGACAAGTCATTGAAAATGTCAGGCATCTGAGTTAGTACTGAGTTAGTGTCATATCCAAAAATAATACGTTCAACATTACGTAGAGTATACCTAGGTTCTGAGACTCTGTTAAGCTCCACCCATGCCCACCAAGAGAGTATGCCCAATGCACATCCCCAATATGTAGAGACATAATAATATTTCAAACGACAATGTAGAGTTAATTTTAAATGGACCACCCGGTAAAGCAAATTATTTAAACAATGCACCAATAAATTGTCTGCCAAAGTGTTGAACTAACAAACATACTCCAACAATTCAACACAATCCCGCATTGATTAAAGTTCATTTTCATTTCAGCACTGTATTTGCGTAGATACAAACATTTATTGCAATTTATATGAATGGCTCATCGAGATATCCATGGATTAAAATATCGAAGCACACATTTGTTAACTATTATACTCATAGGTGTGTGATGTGCATAATGAAAGTTTTACAATTAAATAAAATAACGCCCAAACAAATAATGCAATTAATGTCAACTATTTAACGGTTAGAACACCTTCAATTATTATTATATTAAATTCCCGTAATAAAAAAATGCAGCGATTGTTGTTTGTATTGAAATTATGAGTGAAAAAAAAAAAAATAATCCCAACCATGCATTTGATATAAATTTTTTTTAATTACTAATTAATCAAAAAAAATATATATTATATTTCGTTTACATTAGTAACAACAATTATTTCTGACATGCAGTGCAGACAGCAACTGGACCGCAATTACAAATATTTTAGCACAATAGGAATTCATTTGTGAATCAAACCACAAACATTTTTTTTTTGTTTTCCGCATTTTAGGGTTCTATATTTGATTTTTAGCTGCATTTGCGTGATTTGTGGTCTACGAATTGAAGCCTTTGATTTGTCTACTGTAAAGCTTTATAGCCTAAGGTATTATGATTACAGTTAAATAATAACTGAATAAAATGCCGACGTCTTGGTCAAAATAGTTATCTAAATGGTCAGCATTTCGAACATGTTACGAAACTAGGGCCCAGTTTC
Source organism: Cheilosia soror (assembly GCA_949372485.1). NCBI lineage: Eukaryota > Metazoa > Arthropoda > Insecta > Diptera > Syrphidae > Cheilosia > Cheilosia soror. The sequence continues at coordinate 136,681,464 of OX443561.1, read as the reverse complement.
ATAAAACTTTAACACATGATCTACAAATTTGTCGCAAGTGTCTGAAAAATGTCCATTATTATAAAATATGGACATAAATACCACTTAAATACAACGAGAAATTTGTCATGACCGTTAGATATAAAATCCCCGATGAAGGGACGCTGCCATTAGAACTCTAGTGCTAGCATTAAAGTGACATTGGAACCAGTAGATAATGAGTTTTTCTTTTTATTACTTCGTCTTGATTAGAATCAAAAATGCATTTTGTGCCATTATATACACGTCGCACATTTTTATTAATCTAAACATATAATAAAACTGTAGAAATTTGGTTTGTCTTTTAAAAACGCGAAAACTACGGGACAGATTTCGATAAAACTTTGTTTTAGAATATTTCCTAAGACTATAAGACTGCTATAGGCTATGTTATTTATAGCCACGTCCTTTGGAATAGTTTTTAGCCAAAATGTATTTTTTTAGTGAAATTATATACCTACTCTACCGCTCGCACAAAATTATATTTAGTTCATTTAAAATTACACTCTGTGTGTTTCATTAAAATCTGTATAGTAGTTTTCGCGCTTTTAGGAGACAGAGAAAATTCCTACAGTGTTATTGTGAGTATGTATAGGTATAGATTTAATGTGCACCCTTTGCATCGCCCTCCCTCTCCATGTTCTTGCTACTTGTAATTGTTTATAATACTGCATTTCCTTTCCTTTGTTTCGCTCTTACTACGGAAATGGAATCCAAGCAACTACCTACCCCAACCCTACACTGTTACCATAGCACAATATATCGAATGAAATTCTGAAATGAAACCTGTTTTGTATTATCTCTTCTCTTATGAAGATTATTAATATACCGTAATATGCCGTACTCCAGCACGCACCCCATCACCATCCAGCATCGGACATACGAGCATAATATGCACACACATACATATACACTGATCACAGCACTCACTGCGAAAACAAATCAACCCTGGAATGCGAGATATACGTATGCTAGCCTTGTTTTGTTTTTGTTTGTCCTATCGCACGATCGCAAAAGTGTAAACATCCATTTGTAGCAAGGTATATGTGTATGTATATATTTTCACTTAAAAAAAAAAACATTTTGGCTAAAAACTGTTCCTAAGTACGTGACTATAAACGACATAGCCTATGGCAGTCTCATAGTCCTAAGGAATATTTTAAGAAAAGTTTCATCGAAATCTGTCCATTAGTTGTCGAGTTTTTAACGGCCAAAGAAAATTGCTACAGTTTTATTATATGTATAGTAGGTATCTGTGCTTTTAGAAAGGCGTCGCAAAAATATTTAAACCTCTCTATAGGGAGTCGCAGTATGAAAAAGATCATGGAACCCCTGCACTATAATATAAATAAACAAATACAATATATACTAATACTAATTGCACAAATGTTTAAATTTCTATTTTATATATGTACCTTATTTCTGATTTAACTTCTACATTTCAACTTTTGCTTGTTTTTATATCTGTGCTACAAATCTAGTGCTGAAATGTAATTTTTTTTTATATGAAGTTTGACATGCCGCGCAGTGGCGACGTGTGGGCGCAGTAGCGCAGTGGTTAGTGTGCTGGACTGCTGTGCGAGGGATCCCAGGTTCGATCCGAGAGTATGACTGTCATGAAAAAGCTTCTCAATTCAGCCGTTCGGATTCGGCATAAAATTGTAGGTCCCTTCCATTCGTCCCAAAAATAAAAACTCACACAAACGAATGGTTGCGAGAAGCTAGGCTTAGGGTGTATACCGTCTGTTGTGCCCGCCACCTACTTATTTATTTTTTTTTTTGACATGCCGCTAGTCATATAACATTTTTGGAATCTTCCAATATCGATATAGGTACCTATTCTGCACTTTTAAGGCTGATGAGTAATATCGAAAGCTCGAAACAGAATAATGAACACTTCTTGCAGGATAAAAAAATAAAAAGCTAAGAACTGAGGGAGTTCGAAATGCCCATGTGGACTAAAGGTTATAGAAGATACGAAAGAAATCGCAGCATCGCAACCTTACAACAACAATGTGTAAAAGGACACATCGTTGCGTACCACAGTGAATGATGCATGGATTAAACGGACTGATGGATCATGGTGAAACAAATTTCTCTCTGACTCTGACGCGTTATGTCTGTTAGGGAGAATATCTCTTTAAACCAAGCCAAACTGTCAACAATGCGAAACCGTTTCGGCGGAACACATGTTCTCCCATTGCCCATTTTACGAAATCGAGAGGATTGCCTTTTGGACCCAATTTGGGTAATGGTCCACTACCGGTAACATCGTAAAATAGATGATGCAGAGAGACGAAAATTGGACCATTATGAGCAAATTGGGCGTACGCACACTCATCGATCTTATTCAAATAATAGAGTAAGCTAATGAGGCTTTATATCAACCTCTGCGAAGTAATACATGACGGTGGTTCCGCGGGGAACATATTATATACCTATTTCCGAACAGTCCGACATTTAAACTCTAGTATGTATCTTTGTCAGGCGTTCTCGAGAGGTATCGCAGTGCAAAAAAAAAAAACCCTAAGATGCCCTTTTTGTCTTTATCCGGAGATCGAACATGGCTAAGTAGTACACCAAACTAATACGAGGTTCTAATAAGCCTAACTAAACACTGGATAGCATTGTGCCGAAAAGTCAATCGAAATTGCAAATGCACTGCAAGCATGTCGATGGATATAGGGTTCTTTGAAAAAATTTATCTATGTCACTGCGGTATGAAGTGTTACTTAATCTCTACGAAGCAGTTTCTGCAAACGAAATGTAACCCAAGAAGGGCAGAACATTTCTTCTTCCCCTCATATCGGTATTTTTGGAAGACTGTAACAGTTTCTGAAACAATCTACTACAACTTTTTTGTCAAACCCCAGGCACAAAGTGTTCCCAGTTCCCACTTCCCAATTAACTTAACGAAACTTGTCTTTCTCAGAGAGAGAATTTATATATGAAAAGTTCTCCCAAAGCCCGCCACCGCCACCATATTTTCAGAGAAATAAACTTAACCTAGCACAATTTAATTTCCCTCTCTATCTCTCTACCAGTGCGTATATAAATATTTCTCTCAACCCCCAACGGACCAACAGGGCACGCATAATATTTCAAAGGATTTCTTTATGAATAATTCCAATTTTCCCACCGAGAGAGCAATGTCTCTTCACGGAAAATTCTCACCCAACTTTGAAACGTTTTGAAAATATCCTTAGAGAGATGGAAAATTTCCCATATCGTCCTTACACAAGGCAGAACGCTTTAAACCCCATTTGTATAACCAGGTAACGATGAGGGAGAGCTTTTAGTCGAATACAGTTATTTGTCCTGTGCGGTATTCTAACAAAAGGATCATATTATTGTGCGAACGTTATTTAATGTTTCTTTTTTCGGTTTCTCAATTCAGAAATAGACACACATTTCATCATCGATTCTAAATTCGTGTATATTATGTGAAATTTTGTTGGTTTCACAAACAAATTATTAATTTTTTCCGATTGTGTCAGGGACATTCTCAAATAAACTGCAATGCCAAACTTCCCATGGGCAATACGAGAGAGAGAAAGAGAGTCAATGATGGATTACAATATCCTTGTCAGTTACAAGTTACTGCTTCATTGAGTGGGAAAATTGTATTTTCTTTCCATTTGTGATTTGTTTTGCAATTTGTATCCTTCGTAAGTGGGTTACCCAAAAACTGACCTTGGTTACGTAGAACTTGAAGACCTTCCCACTGCAGCTGGTTGTAGATTTTACAGACACTCACAAGGACACTGTATTTTTCCTGTGGAAATCAAATAAATTAAAGTACAAAATTAATGTTAATTTGATCCTTATCTTCTCTTCCCTCGCGGTCGTGTTCTTTACCCACCTTATCGCAGTTATCGTCGTGTCGTCGCGGATGCATGTGTACTACCCCCAGTGAGAGAAAAAAAAACAACAAATGTGATTGTAATAAATTTAATTACTTTGTTAGTGTGTTGATTTCTAATAAGAGAGACCAACATCCAACGTATAAAAAAACGAATACCTAAACGAAACCAAACTGAAGAAAGAAAAAAAAGCCGGGAGGTAAAAAGTTGTTCGGTGATATCCTCGTATACATATGGCCATTGCGTGTGCGGTTGTCGAGCATTATGTTTTGCCTGAGGCGTTAACTCAAGGAGCTATATCCTGGGTCGTTTATGTGAATAAGTGAGTTAGTCAGAGTGCGGGAGAAAGCGTTTGTGGGTGCAAGTGATGGTGGCTGTTTCACCAAGGTAGACCACCTGCCACCGAAAAGTTGATCAAAAAAGATATACGAAAGTGAAAAGAAGCAAAAAAAAAAAAGAAGAGAGAAATTCCTCGTCTGCTTCCCTCCTGGTGGTATGCGTGTGTAAACAAAAAGTTTTTTTCCGGTCGTGCTTGCTTTTTCAATTAATTGCCCTTAAGACGTTTGCCGACATACGTTTCGTCCTTATGCTGCTATCCATGGCCAAGTGGGTGTAGTGTGTGTGTGTGCGGGGCGGTTCGGTCCGGTTCGACAATATAGAGGACGACACAGTGAAGACGACGCTTCGTCGTCATTGAGGACGCAGACTTAGCCTACGTCACTGTTACCGCCACTATCCATAACGCCTCCCCACCATTAAAAGAAACGACGCGGAGCAAGTGGACGACGAGGGCTGAGAAATGGACGCGATTAAATGGATGATTATTGGGATTTTGTTGTCGGTGCTTGGTAAGTTGCTTACGTTTGGTTTATCTGAGTTTTTTTTTCCTTTTTGCTCTCTTTCCCACCATCCAATGTTGTTGGATGGAATTCAATTCCCATTGTGGAGTTGGGGTGGGCATTGGGGTTTTCGGAAAGGAATGGGACACTTGTTTGTTTGCCTTTAGAAGGAAATGTATGGCAAGACAAGTATTTATTTAGTGTGGTTTCTATAGAAAGAGGAAATTAAGAGGAATGTACGAAATTCGGACAAGGATGTTTCAATTAGGATCATATTTTTGCCGTAATGTCGGAAGTAGAGATGGAGTGTCTAATGAAGGAAGAGTGTATTTGAAATTTATCTAGATACTGGTGAGCACTTCTTGTTTTCTTTTTCTGTGGTCTTGTCGGACATTGTTGGGGAATTGTATTTATGGTAAATTATGTACATAATGTTTATTTCTTTGGAATTTCCTGATGGGAGAAAAATGCAAAGTGCGGGCCTACTTACTCTTGTAGATGTTGTCGATTTTTATGGTGTTACTCGCATTATTTTTATATGGAATGTACCTATATTATACTAGACTGTTTATAAGAAGGCATATTGGACAATAGCTAAAGAAGGTTGTACTAAGCCCGTAAATTAATATCAAAGCTTTCATCTACTTAAAAGCTATATTTTTGATAGAATATATTAAAAATATGTAGCATTCGGTTGTCTAGAATAAGTGGGACAAGCTTTCGACAAAGAATAAAATCATAAACTTTTTGGGTCGGACATACTACATAAATTGTTATAAAACAATTTTAGATTCTCGTTACCCCATATTTGTTGTAGCACGAGTTGATTCCAGACATTCAGACCATACACTCCGGCATACCCTATACACTATACAGTTTGGACTTTAAAACGCAGGTTCGGTCTGCCTTGTTGTTCCTAAGTTTGGGCTGAAATTTGAATGTATCATTATTGGTCATTATTAAAGTCTACATGCTTTTGGCTTCTTGGAGCACATTCATATCACGGTACATGGATGGTATGTACCTACAGTTTTGGAGCCATAGACCTAAAATTTTTATAGGCTTGTTAAATTACTAAAAGTATACATACGATAACTTATAAACGGTTCAAATCGGTTGATGTGTTCATAAGTTATATCTCATATCTTAAAATCTGCATGAAACTTTAAGGTAGAGATCAAAAAATATTCCTCAAAATGTAAGAGTGTCTTAAAAACTAAGGCTGAATATAAAAAAAAAATAAAAATAGTTGGCGCAACAGGTCCGTAAAGCACCCTAGGCATAACATCTTACCATTCGTTGATGTATGAGATCTTATTTTTGGGACCTACGGCTTAATTGAGAAGCTTTTTCAGGTCAGTTATACTCTAGAATGTTTGTCAGACATTCGGGAGAGGTGTCGCAGTAGAAGAAACCTTAACCTGAAAGCGAACTCAGATTTTCTCTAAAATGACTGCGTCCTTTGATATCCACCCAAATAGCTAATACAAATAGTACTTTAAAAATCTGCTCATATCTCAAAAACGCTATCCTCGATTATGATACAAATGTAACAGCCAGGTAATGCTTAAATCCATAGTAATGCCGTTTGCTCAGTTTTTAGCTAAACAGTTTCAAAACAGTGTTTTTTAAACCATGAATGCGTTCTTCGATTTCTACCCTAAACGATAAAAATTCTACTTTAAAAACTGCCCATATCTCGAAAACGCCATTTTCGATTTGGATGAGAATGTAACTGCTAAGTAATGTTAATATCCTGAAGAATAAGTCGTACTTAGTTTTCAGCTATACAGTTCAGTAACAGTGCTTTTTGAACACAAAGTTGTAACATTTGTCTGCATAATTTTGCACAAAACCTCTCTGACGATCTTGATCAAAATACATATTTTAGACAACATAAGCATTCTAAACATGATCACGTACTTAATTTTTCCCAGAAAATTCGAATATAGCCGTTTTATGAATATTTCTCAAAAATAACTACCTAAATCCTGACCGTTGAGATCACTTTTTTTAAATAATTAAAAATGGATATTCGAAATTCATAGCCTACTTGCCTCCTTTAAGTGTCAGTTGGTCGGGGTGAAATTTGAAAGTAAGTAATAAAGTGTTGTAGTTATAATACGTATGTTTATGCAGTATGAGTATTACTTTTTATTTAATTAACAATGATGCGTACATCTTATGATTTTAAGCGTAAAATTTGCTGAACTGACTCTGAGATTCTGCGAGTTTCGCAATAAACGAAAAAGTTTCATGCGACACAGTCGTGCACATTTTTTTAGATGACCCGGTAATCTTCGTACCAAAGGCGCCCATCTGATTAGTAAAATGCTTCAATTCATTCATTCATTCATTTTCAAATGGTCCGCTTTTCCATTGAGTGGGTCGCGGGTGTAGGTTGCTCAAGTGGACCCTCCATAGCTCTCGATTCTCCGCCATCAACTGCAAATCATCAAGGGCAATACCCATACGGTCAGAGGCGAAATTACGGACTTGATCTAACCATCTCATCCAAGGTCTACCTAGAGGACGCCTGCCTGATGGTACGGATTCCATAGCACGCCGTGGAATCCAAGTCGGGGACATGCGTCAGAGAAATAGCTGTTCGATACTGAGTTCCTCACGTATTCGGGTATTTCTAATGCCACCTCTACGGGTCACACCAGCAATACAACCGAGAAATCTCATTTCGGCAGATTGTATCCGCTATCTTATTCTTTCGGTCATTACCCAAACCTCATTCATGACCAAAGGTAAGAGTTGGAACAAACACCGAATTAAAGACTAACAAATTAGCTTTGACACCAAGTTCAGTCCTCCTGGTAACAGAATGATAAAGCTGTCTCAAAATTGACCCAGCCTGGCCAATCCTACAGGAAAAAAAATGCTTCAAATCAGGCAATTTATGTCCATATAGTATACGAAATTTCAAAGCTCAAGCTGTATGGTGAAGATAATGTTGTTTTCAATAACTTTGTTGTAGACATAGAGCTAGGTCGTACCAAGCCCCATTTTCCAATTCCAACCACACGTCTCGCGATTATTTGTTTGGGCACATCAATGTTTAAAAATTTTAAAAATTTAGCCCCCATGAGTTTCGAGAAATAGCATTTTAAATTTATTTTTTTAAATAGATAGTATTTAAATTTGACCGAATTTCACAGACCCTTTTCCGGACCAACACTCAATTGTTTCGGTGATTTTCAAGATATCCGATTTTTTAACTTTCTCGTATACCATAAGAGAGAGATATTGTTTTCGTACAAAATTTCGAACTCAATATTTTGATCAATTCTGATATAACGATGATAGGGGAACTCAAAAATGTGTGTCTCGCAATTCTGGACGTCTCGCAACGACGTCCGTATGTCTGTCTGTCCCACCCCTGGGGAATCTAAACGCTTGGACGGATTTGCTTCAAACTTCGTATTTAGAGTTTGTAGGCTTCCCGCTATGGACGTTTTATTTTTCTTATGCTAGCCTTAATATTAACGGTACCTCCCATATACAAATTTTACGAAATATGACGAAATATGTCTACATTTAGATTTTTTTCGAAAACGGCTCTAACGATTTGAACCAAAATTGATCGTTGAGTTAATGTAAGCATGCTTAACATGACTGCGTACCCAGTTTTTCGCTAAAAAGTCCAGCAACGGCAGTTTTGAAAATTGGCTTTTTCTCGAAAACGGTAAAAACGATTTGAAAAAAACTTATTTTAAAGTACTACTGCCATTCTTAACTTGATAGCAAACTCAGTTTTTCTCTAAAATGACTGCATCCTTTAATATCCACCCAAATCCCTAATAATAGAACCTACTTTAAAAAACTGCTCATATCTCAAAAACACCATTTTCGATTATGATAAAAATGTTACTTTCAGGTAATGCTTAAATACTATTTGCTCAGTTTTGAGCCAAACAGTTGCAAAACAGTGTTTTTTGAATCATGAATGGGTCCTTCGATTTCCACCCCAATCGCTATAAACGGTATTTCAAAAACTACACATATCTCGAAAACGCCATTTTCGATTTGGTTAAAAATGTAACTACTAGGTAATGTTTATATCCTGAAGAATGCGTCGTACTCAGTTTTCAGCTAAACAGTTTAATAACAGTGCTTCTCGAATCCAAATTGTAGCATTTGTCAGCATAGTTTTACAAAAAACCGCTCCAACGATTTTGATCAAAATACATATTTAAGACAACATAAGTATTCTAAACATGATCACGTGCTTAGTTTTTCGCAGAAAATTCGAATACAGGACAAACGAACAAAATAAAAGAAGAATCATTGCGAGACTAACTGGACTACATACATATCAGTCCATCCATTCTTTAAACAATATTTAACCCACAGCTTTTTCCACTCCACCACCTCTCGCGAACGTTGGACAAACATCCGAGAATTTAAATGTAAAGGAAAAACTTCTCAATACAGCCGTTAGGACTTAGCATAACATTGAAGGTCCATTCCATTCATCCATAAAAAAGTCACACAAACTTATTGTTGCAGAGTTAATGTTAATGTACATCACCGAATCTACAATGTCCACCCCATCCATACAGCTGCTTATCATCGATGACAGAAGGCGAAACAAATACACCAAAAGACAACATAATATCGAATACACAAATTACATTATATACAAATTCATTACATTATATCTAACACAAAACTAATTACATAAATGTCACTTGTGTACGAATGAGTGTACAATCACTTCTAATCGAGAATTCAATAAAACATAACGTTGTGAACGTCTTGTGTTTTCTTTTGCATATTTGGTTTCTTTATTTGTCCAATAAAAATACATGTTGCATCACTTATAATTGTGAGAAGCTAGGCCTAGGGTGTCCATACGGACTTGTTGCGTCATCAATTTATTTTTTTTTACTGGACAGCATTCATAGACAAGAGTTTTGATTAATTCGAGGCTTTACACTTACATCGAAAAGAGAAATGCTATAAGAATTGCTTAGATCACGAATAGTAATAAGCCAGTTTCCGAATTATTCGTTATATTATTGAGTTAGGTGTCTCGAAGAGATTTTGTGTGGCAAAAGACGTGAGTTACTTGTAGTCAAGAATCAGCTACAATGAGCAGAGTATGCAATGTATTTTTGAGTCGTACAAACACAATAATCGTGAGATACTTACCTACATCTAATCATTTAATTTCCATCTAAGTAAATTAAAACTAATAACTCAAAAAGGTTTCTGCTGCCGTGACGAAAAATCCGACAATAATTCTGATTATTGTCCCTGACTCGCGTACCTCCATAATATAACCCTTGGGGTCTTTCTGCATAATCCAATATCCATTCCACATTTTCATTGTTCTTCGTGCTATTAAAGCCAATGCTTAATCTCCACAATAATGGTAGGTTCCAGCTGTAGATACTATTTTAGTATAAACCTATATAACGCATAATATTAATATGCGGATCTCTTGCAGTGCGATAAAATTCGGTCTTAAGTCAGATTATAGTTTTCCTCCCTTAATAATAAAAAAAAAAATAAAAAATAAAAATAAGGAAAAAATAATAATATTGCAGAAGTCATAATATACGAGCATACATATTAATTATTCAGGAACAAAAAAAAAAGATATTAATGTTTTCTGGCAGAAAGTTGAAGTTCCATTTATTTTATTCTCACAAACAAAATGAAGGTTATATCTCCAGGGGTGGTGACTGTTAATAGCGTGAAAAGTTTTTTTAAAAATAATATCGAAATGGCGTCATATAAATAAAACTGCCATGCAATGAGTCATTTTTGCTTGGACTGTTAAAATATTGATTATTCGCACATAATTAAAATAAGAGGTGATAAAAAAATGGCCAGCCCATCCAGCTAGGTGGTAGAAGTGTCACTTTCGATAAATAGTTATAGATGGGATGCTCGTTCTGCGTCACAAGTATTTAAAAAAAAAAACTTAGCATCATATCTAGAATAATATAAATGTCTTCCTTGCGTTATTAGTGATACCACTTAAAAAATAGATTAAGTAATTCTTTTGCTGGGGTGTTCAACAAGCAAAACCCAAGTCAAGTTAAACTTTTTTGTTGAGCTCAAATGTTCCCACTACTCATGTTTATGATACTTTTATTACCAAGAAATGTTTGGGTACCTTGATGATGATCATGTGATGGAGACGGAGTTACCATGCGTACGTTACTGGTGCATTGAGTATTCACCTAGGACGCCCCCTTATGCTGCCCGTCCACTTAGTGCTCAACGCATAAATTTCGAATTCGAATAAAAAAATTGTTTCTTCAACTGAAGAGTCGAATAAACTGTTGAATAAAATTGGTTGATGCGTTGGGCACTAAAGGACCATTCACATGGGAGCGAACGAACGAATTGATCAAATGCGAATAAACCACTTTTTATGCATTTATAAACAGACACAGACACATTTAATTATTCCAAGATATCCTCCTCTTGGAATAAGGTTAAGTTCGAACGAATTTTTTATTCGCTACTTTGTGGAACGCGATTTAAATGATGTGGATTGTGAATAGACTGACAATTTGCGCCAGGGTGTATTCGTTCGCGGCAAAAAGTTTGGAATTCGAAATTTCGTTATTAAGACTATTTTTAAACTTGTTTTCTTAGTATATTTTGATGGAACAATTAATTATCCTCCTCTTGGAATAGTAAAATGTGAAATTTTCTGTTCAAAAATGCATCAAAAATGGTTTGTTCGCATTTTAGTAATTCGTTCGCTCGCTCTCATGTGAATAGTCCTTAAGTGGATGGGCAGCATTACTGCTCTTAGCTCATCCCGTCTGAGTTAGTGCCCCAGCACGCGTTAACCCTTTCAAATTCCGTCGCTTTTTCGTTTCATTGGAGTTCCGTATGTATTCACGTTTTTTTTAAATGTAGATATCTACGGTTTTTTATGAAATACGTTTTTTATGGCTGTCAGCTGCTAGCCGGAAACTTTCTCCCTATGCTCTCATAGTACCATAAGAACCTACAGTATCTAGCTTTTGGGTGTGAGAAACAATCCGTTCTATATCGGCCCCTTTTAATCCATTCATGTGAACATTTGAACTCAAGGCGTACCTTTTAAGAAGTTAAAAGGGAAAAAGAAAATCAATCCCAGCTTTAAACTAAATTATATGACAACGTATGAGACACTAGGCCTGTCTTCTCATTACCACTAGTTTGTTTGGGTTTTTTGAAACCAATAGGCCTCGCTACTCGTTAGCAGATAGTCGTCGTAAATCTTTAGACGTCACTACTCGTTGAATTTTGCCACTCGTCATTCATTGCTACTGGTTGGACTATTTTAATTCAAGAGGGTTTATTATTGCATCTGTATTCCAAGTGAAGAGAGTACAGGCACCTTGGACTATCTACTTAAGCATTTTCACAGTAAAATCACGTACAACTTCGCCACTATAGTTAGACTGTTTCAGTCGTTAGACCATCCCAGGTCGTAGGAAACGCGCTTTTATGACCAGTCCAATAATTGAAGTTACATTCAGACTACTTTATAAAAGGTTTACCTTGCTACAAACATTAGTCTTATACAATTTTAATCTTTCCATTCTTTCAAAATAGAACTTTTCACTTCTTTGTCATTAACATTATCGGCAACAATCGTTTTGGATCATTTCATTCACTGACATTTCCGGCAATTAAATCATCAGATCATGCTATTCCACAAATTTCCTGTTTCTTATAATCAAATTCCTTGAAAATTGTATTTCACGAGGAACATCAACATCACTTGGTTCCAAAAATGCCCAAGAAAACCAAGTTTACTATTTTCGCAGAGTAAGACCTCATAGGTTGTGTGCGGATTTATTATGAACTGAAATCAAATAGATTACATCAATAGGACCATTATCTTTGCCTATGTACCTACGTTAAATTTACCCAGAATTATCTTATAATATAAATAATGTAGGTATCCAAAAAACTCGCACTGTAGCTTTGAATTGCAAATAATATAATCGACATCGTGGTTTACTCTATTACCAGTTACCAGTTACCACTAACAGTGGCTACTGGCTAACTTTGCGTAACAGAATAGTCAGTTACCTACTTTTGGGATGTGTGTATGTCGCCATATTCCCAGAAATTTATCAATTTTCCATTGGTATGTAAATAAAATCCAATCAAATGCCAAAAATTGATTTTGACATTCCATGAGCTTGGGCAGTATAGCACATTATTCCCTTTTCCTCGAAACAAAAGAAGTTTATGCGGGTCAATGAATATAAGAATGCAGATGCTGGGGCGGCATTCGAAGGCATGTCAAGAGCTTATGCTTTCCATTATGACAAGGCAATCGAAGTGTTTCTTTTCTTCTGGCAGGGACATGACTGTAGAATATTTTATCGACATTCCAAAGAAATCAATTTTTCACCTCTAGGGTATCGTCAAGAATAAAGACTTTCGAAGATGGGGGAGAATGAAATGGACAGAATCTCGAAGCTGATGTAGTGAAAACGATACAAATACAATTTCCTATGGTCTACCAGGTACCCAACCATATTTTGTTTCTTTTTTAACACATTTCCATACCATAAGATGTAGGTTACTACAGACGAATGCTTTCGCCTGTAGGAGAAAATCGATCGAAAAATATTTTGTACAGTGATCCCACTTACTGGCCATGGGTGATGAATGAAAATCGTAAAGGACAGGGTAGCTGTGGTAATGAAATTGGGTGGAGTGAATGACAAGTCATGATAAAATTTAAAATGTAGTCTATCAAGCTGCCAACTGACATTTTAGGACAAAGATAAGTTATAATTGTATATTGAGTATGTTCCGGCAATGCATCGCTTAAAATTGTACAAACTATGTATTTTCCTAAATAAGAGTTCTGTTTAATAATGTCAAAGGACCCAACTCGACTTATTATCGATAACTTTAACCTTAGCAGTCAATTAGGTATACGTCTATTTGATATGCATTCACCAACCAGATGAAACTATAATAATGGCACTGAGAACTAAAATTTTTATTTTTTATCAGATCGACTTCAAACTCGGTTTGAACTCGACTCTTAAAGGGGCAAAAAGGGGGGTCAAAGTTTGTATGGAGAAATTTTATATTTCATCCGATCGACTTTAAACTCGGTTTATGTACTCTCTATGAGAAACAAAGAAAACTACTTTCTCTAATTTTGGAAATTCAACCCCTAAAGGGCGTTAAATCAATACCTTTCACCGTGGGCGTTGGACTTCGTCAGGGGTGCGTCTTGTCTCCTCTCCTTTTCATTACTTATATGGACTGGATGTTACAGCGCAGTCTTGGCGAGGAACGTTTCGAATTGGGAGATCTGAGGATAAGTCATTTGCTTTTCGCTGATGACTTGGTCATCCTTGGATCCTCTCAGACTGAACTTCAGCGCGCACTCGATCGGTTCGTAACCGTTTGTGTTGAAGCTGAGATGAGGGTAAACGTGAACAAATCTGAAGTGATGGTCGTCTCCAGAACTCCTGTTCAATGCACTCTGCATGTTAGTGGAGTCCCATTGAAACAGGTGGAGAAGTTTAAGTATCTCGGGGTCTTATTCACGAGTGATGGAAGGAGCAATGCCGAGTTTTCCTGTAGGATTGGTCAGGCTGGGTCAATTTTGAGACAGCTTGGTCATTCTGTTATTAGGAGGACTGAACTTGGTGTCAAAGCTAAGTTGTCAGTCTTTAATTCGGTGTTTGTTCCAACTCTCACCTATGGTCATGAGGTTTGGGTAATGACCGAAAGAATAAGATCGCGGATACAAGCTGCCGAAATGAGATTTCTCCGTAGTATTGCTGGTGTGACCCGTAGAGATCGCATCAGAAATACCAGAATACGGGAGGAACTCAATGTCGAGCAGCTACTTCTCCGGACGGAGCGATCCATGCTTCGGTGGTTTGGTCATGTTAAACGCATGTCCCCGACCAGGATTCCACGACGTGCTATGGAATCCGTACCATTGGGTAGGCGTCCTCTAGGTAGACCAAGGATGAGATGGTTAGATCAAGTCCATAATCTCTCCTATACCCGTATGGGGATTGCCCTTGATGATTTAGAGTCGATGGCGGAGGATCGAGAGCTAAGGAGGGTCCACTTGAGCAACCTACACCCGCGACCCAATTAATGGACAAGCGGACCATTGAAAATGAATGACCCCTAAAGGGGTAAAAGTGGGGGTCGAAGTTTGTATGGGAAATTTTAATTTTTCATCCGATTGACTTCAAACTCTCTATGATAAATGAAAAAACTTTTTTCTTAGATTTTGGAAATTCTACCCTTAAAGGGGTAAGAGGGGGGTCAAAGTTTAATTTTCATCCGATCGACTTGAAACTTAGTTTGTGGCCCTTTTCTTAAGTCACGAACCGTTCGTCGTATAAATTTTAAACTTTGTAATGCGCCCCAAAATCTTTCGTTGAATATGCATATCGCTTCGTCTAACTACAGTGTACGTACTCCAAAGATATTCAAGCAGAATTCAGTATGAATGGGGTCATACTGCTAGAAAGTGGTGCATCTTTCTTGTTGCAAGAGTCTAATAAGATCTGGCAGGTGTGGAATATAATAACCTTAGCTTCACTAACAAAAATATTGATCATATAATCTTTGAACTGTTTTCTCCAATAGGGCATTAAACACATTTTTCAGAGATACTAACTTTTCCTTAGGTACTTTCTTAGGTAGGTTTTCTGCGCGATATATAAATATAAAAGAGGGAACTAACTGACTGTGAAGGAATATCTGTTTACCAAATCCTGAGGACTGCTCGAGCGAAGCCGCGGGCAAAAAATAGTATTTTATAATTTTACTAGCTGAACCCCCGCCAGCTTCGCCAGGCATTTTTTTTTTGCTTTTTTAATTAGTTTTTTTTTTTTGTATTGGAGGTGCCACTCCCCTTTGAGCAATCTTCACAGCAGCACTCTAGGGCCAATACCTAAGATTATCTGTAAGTTTGATCTCAATCGATTTTTTGGTTTTCGAAATATACGATTTTGAATGTTTTTTTTTTGTATGGGCGGTGCCACACCCCTTTGTCCGATTTTAAATTTGATTAGCCTATCACCCGATCACCGTAATTACCGACATTAAAAAAAAAAATCAACAAAATTGGTTGAAAATTACGGGCGACAGAGGGAAACAGTTTTTTCCACTTTGTTTTATATAAGAGATTGGACCTTAGTTTTTAAATTTAGGTCTAGAGCTCGTCATTTTACCAAATGCTATGACGGCAGAACTAAGGGGCAATTATTGGTTTTGAATGGTTGGTTCGCTGACTATGTATACCTAAACCTGATAGAGTATTTCAAGGAATGTTAGTGAGAAGCTATAGGCGTAGGGTGCCTAATCCTATACGGACCTGTTGCACGAAATACGTGTCTATAATTTTTTTAAGACCGTTAAAAATTTGGTATCATCAGTAAAATTATCTCGATTAAAGGAGTGTTGAAGCTGTCGCGTAAGAAACTCAAAAGCTTAGGTTAGCAAATTATCTGCTTTTGCTATTTCGACTGTGTGAATTCATCCCTGACTTTTGCTTTATTTTAGTCACGCAGCTATGAAGAGGTAAACTTTTAAATGAGGACGAGGAGGTTACAAAAATAAAATGTATTAAGATGTTTTCTTCTTTTAGCGAAATTGCCAAGTTTTTGTCAAAAATATTCAGGTTACAATAAACGATGCCAGCCAATGGACAGATATCATACCCCTCGAAAACTAAAAACGGTTTACATGTCTCAAAATCCATACAAGGCAGTATCTACACATTGATAATATTTTTCTGCAGAGACAAGTTTCCCAACCGGTGACATCATCCCTTACCTTGAAGAAAATCTAAAAGAATTGGTCCACTTGTGAATTTTTTAATACCCAGCCTCATTTTAAAGTAGCCGTTCCACTGCCTTAAGCGTTACCAACATCGCTTCCATTAAGTGCTTCTTCTTAACCATAATGCAACGGAAGAGAATCGAAGAATTATTTGTCTTTGCTGTAAATATACAACAATCAGCGCCTTTAACCCAACCCAGCCAGCAAGTTGAGATGTACTCAGAACTCCTGACAGCTTCACCTCCTTCGAGAATATTCTGGCATACATTGTAAACTACATGCAACGATGTAGGTCCTAAGTGTACAAACCACTCTCATTTACCTCTCGTAAATATGTTTTATCTTCAATCGAAAATCAATCATAGGAAATGGAAAAGGAGGATCGAATCAAAGCATCAGCAGGAGAAGTAGCATCACAGCATCATAGAAGCCAAACTTATTCATATATAGAGTAAGGTTATTGTAAATACGTTTGAGCTTTTTATGGTACTGAGGCAAGGATTAGCCTTCCATTACCGCAGGCACTGCAGTCTCTGTAACAGTCATCCTTTTGTTTTCAATATGCTGTTGACAGAGAAACTAAACATGGTATTGCAAATCCACCACAAAACCTTAGCCCTGCACCTAAACAATGCATACGAAGTGGCTGCTGGTCTACTTGTGGTGTGTAAGGCACACACATCATTTAGTTTGCTTAACAAATGACTGATTGTACTTTATCGTTAGCTTCTGTAAGTTTTAACCTACATTTTGTTTATGTTATACAAAAGTTATACATAAACACCGTAAATGCTTTTGTAAACTATTGCACAACTTTTATACCAGATTAAATTGGTACATGATATACCAGGAAATCAGTCCATTAGCATGCAATTAAAAGTGTACGGGCTTTTAATCAGACAGAAGATCGAGGATATCTACAAAAAAAACTAAAAAAAAAAAAATGCATAGTCTTAGGGGTAGGTTTAAAAAAAAAATTACAGGTATGCAGCCATTTTCTTTAAATTGTAGTAACATATGTTCCAAATTTTAACTCGAAAGGTCATACAGGTTAGGAACAATTTTTAAGTATGACCAGGGTTGCCAGAATTTTGTTTGCTTTAAGCGCCCAAAACTTGAAGAAATGTAGCCCAATATCGTTGCCCAGAAAGAAGCCCAAAAATCGTTGAAAATAATTCTGTTCTTGTATTTAATTATAAAACATGTACGTATGCGTATGTGCTCCGCGGAAAGATGAGCGCAAAATATGAAAATTCCATCAGACTAGCTAATTTTGGGCTTTTGGAACTTTGTCATTTTGTTCGCAACAATGTACCTAATTTGTGTATTGATTACACAGTACAAAAATGGATAAAAATAAATCGTGAACTCCAGAACTTGCTAACTATCAAAATGGAAATGAATCAATGGCGTTGATAGCGAAAAAATTTGTTTTTATACGAAGCTTGTTTTCGGGGAAATACATGTTTCTAAGAAGACAGGAAGTTTTGAGAACCGCAAAAGAAATGAGATTGGACGCAAAACTACT
This sequence comes from Cheilosia soror, assembly GCA_949372485.1. NCBI lineage: Eukaryota > Metazoa > Arthropoda > Insecta > Diptera > Syrphidae > Cheilosia > Cheilosia soror. The sequence goes on along the minus strand of OX443561.1, from coordinate 136,663,405 downwards.
CCAGAGAAAGATTTGCCGGACAAGTATAGCCAATCCATATGCATTAAAATTAATGAGATTGTTGCACCTAAACTCCATCAATAACTCAGGGCGGTGTGTCGTAGAACACATGTCAACAAAAACCTAAGCATAGGCCGGAATTTCGAAAGATTCCACTAAAAAAGACATTTGCAATTTTGGAGAAAAGTTATTTTGGGTGTCAAATCCAAGTTTAGTTTATTTGGATCCGACTAGGTACTGTGCGAGAGGTCACAGGTTCTATCCCCGGAAAAACACAAATTACGTCTTAAGGTTTTTTCCACGGCACTTCTCGCGAACGCCCGACAAACATTCGAGATTCTATGCCCTGAAAAGCTTTTTAAACAGCCATTCGGACTCGGACTAAAAATCGAAAGTCCCTTGTATTCGTCCCTAAAAAAAAACTTAAAAAAAACAAATGGTTGTGAGAAGCTTGGCCTAGGGCTAGGGTGCCTATATGACCTGTTGCGCCAAATATGTCGGATTTTAGTGAAACATCTTCAGAAAAGATTGACAGCCCTTTTAAAAAATAAAGGCTATTCCAGTAAATATTGGTAATTTTTATTATTATTTTTTTTTTTTTTTTGAAACTAGAAATTTCAAGTCTTTGTTTTTCCGTGGCCAACTCGAAAATGAGTTAAAAAAGTTTCTGAATTTTTTATTTTTTTGTTTTTAAATATCTACTAGTTTAAATATTTTATAAAATGCTAAAAGTCACAACACGTTAGGTACTTCTTTCTTCAATTGAATAGATAGATAGATAGATAGATAAAATTGAATAAAATTAATAAGAAAACAACTAAAAATAGTTATGGCGTTTTCTATAACTACGAAAATTGGGATACTGACAGCGAAGTGCTCCGCGAGGAATTTCTCTCCAGAAAAGTGCGCGACCAAAAAAGATTGGGAAGCGCTATTCTACAGTATTGCTCACTGGAAGAGCTAGCAATTGGGTTACTTACTTACTTAAGGTGGCGCTACAGTCCGGGGTGGACCTGGGCCTCAACCAACAAGCGTCTCCAGCCAGCACGATCTTTGGCCAGCTGCCTCCAGTTTCGCACGCTAAGTTGGTTAAGGTCCCCTTCCACTTGCGTGCGCCACCTGAGTCGCGGTCTTCCTCTACTGCGCCGTCCCTCGGGTGTGGATTCGAAGATCTTCCGGGCCGGAGCATTCACGTCCATTCGCTCTACATGACCCAGCCACCGCAGTCGTTGGACCTTCACTCTTCTGGCTAGGTCAATGTCGCTGTACAGCCCGTACAGTTCGTCGTTGTATCTCCTCCTCCATTCACCGTCTATGCAGACGGGACCGAAAATTACTCGAAGAATTTTCCTCTCGAAGCAACCAAGAGTAAGCTCATCCGCTTTTGATAGAGTCCATGCCTCTGCACCATAAACTAGGACTGGGATGATTAAGGTCTTATAAAGGTTCACTTTAGTTGTTCGAGAGAGGGCTTTGCTACTCAATTGCTTTCTTAGCCCAAAGAAACAGCGATTGGCAAGAGTTATTCTTCGCTTAATCTCAGCGCTGGTGTCATTGTCTGAGTTAAAAGCGGAGCCTAGGTAGACAAAGTCCTTTACCACCTGTTCGCGAATAAAACAAATTCAGTAATGAAAAAACGTTATAATATACTTTATTAGTAAGTGACAATATATGTAAAAACGTTTATTGAATGAAGCTCGAGCAGAGATGTTGCCGCGTTGGTGGTTGCTATTAAAAGAGAACGAAAAAACAGCAGAAACAAGGCATATGCATTGCATAGGCAAAGACCAGTGAACAAACCGTAAGGTTTGAACCGCTAGCCCTTGCGCTGCAATAAGCATAGCGCGTGTGCTGTGCTGTGGAATTGTATAGGCAAATGCACAAGTGTACATACAAATAGAAAATTAACTTAGCTAAACATCTTTGCTCGTTGTAAACGATATAGGGAAGCTGTATAGAGTATGTTATACAATGTTTTGTGATGTTGTGTTCATTTCTTAACACGCCGCCACCCCTGAAGGGCACTTCAGGAAATTGGTAATAGAGCCAGCTTGGTAATGGGTCTCTTGAACAGCCCGTTCTTGGTGCGAAGGGTAACCACACGAATATGTCCATCCTTGCTTGAGTGTAGCTCTTCGATACGACCCAAAGCCCATTGGGAAGGTAGCAGATTAGCCTCTTTCACTACAACTAGATCACCCAGTTTGAAGTCCCGGTTAGTCTGTCTCCATTTCGGCCGTTGCTGAAGCGATGTTATATAATCGGACTGCCATCTCTGCCAAAAGCCTTGCAGCATATTTTGCACCAGTTCCCAACGTCCCAATCGATTTGTCGGAACTTCCAAAAAACAAGGTTCTGGTATGGCGGTGTATGGGCGACCTATAACGAAATGAGAAGGGGTTAGCGGGTTCAAATCGGTATCGGAAATGGCACACAAGGGTCGAGAATTGAGCAAAGCTTCTATTTGGGCTAGCAAAGTGCCCATTTCTTCAAAAGTGAGAAGATTATTTCCGACGATGCGATGAAGATGCTGCTTTACACATTTGACACCCGCTTCCCACAGCCCTCCAAAATGAGGAGCATGAGGCGGAATGAATTCCCATCGAATGTTCTCTGCTGCCAAAGCCGTTGACACCAACTCGTTGTGCTTCGAAGACCGAACTAACTCGTACACCTCAGATAATTTGCGAGCAGCTCCTTGAAAGTTGGTGCCATTATCAGAATGGATGACGCTACACTTTCCCCTTCTAGCGATGAATCTCCTCAGGGCGGCAATGAAAGCATCAGTAGAAAGGTCGCTAACAACTTCCAAGTGCAACGCCTTCGTGGCCATACAAACGAAGAGGGCAAAGTACCCCTTTACCAGCTTTGCTTTCCGGAGTTTCGATGCGCGAAGCGTAATTGGACCCGCATAGTCGCAACCAGTTTGATCAAAGGCAAATGATGGCGAAAGCCGAGAGGTAGGCAAATTCCCCATCAGCTGAGAGGACGTCGAAGAGCGCAAACGAAAGCAATCCAGACAGTCGTGTACAACCTTACGAATCATGTTTCTGGCCCCAATTATCCAAAACTCCTGACGCACAACGGAAAACAACTCCGACACACCAGCATGGAGAAACTTCTCGTGGGCATCCAACAGTATAAGCTGCGAAATACGATGATTTTTTGGCAAAATTATTGGGTGTTTAATGCTGAAGGAAACATACGGAGCATTCGAAATTCGTCCCCCAACTCGCAGCAACCCTAACTCATCAACAAACGGAGATAAAGAAGATAATTTCGACCGCTGGGAAACCTGATTTTGTTGTTTCAACATTTGAATTTCTTCCTTGAACTCCCCTTGACAAAAGCGAAGGCAAGTATCCTTAGAGAAACGGAGCTCGGAGAATGCTAAGAAACCAAAAGATCGCTCTTCAAAGGAAAGCTTGCAATTCCGAGCAAAACGTAGGACATATGCAACAATTCGAATAAGTTTGGGCCAAGAAGAAATCTTACTCTGCAGTTCCTGCACAAAATGAACTTCCGGTAGCGAGGTAAGTACAGCAGCTGGGGGTCTCCTCTCCTCAGGAATATTTTTCACTTCCTTGACTGCTATGGCCGGCCATTGGCGGGGTTCCAAGGCGATCCAAGTCGGACCCTTCCACCACAAATCCGAATCCAGCAGCTTGCTTGGTTCCACTCCTCGTGAAGCTAAATCAGCTGGATTATCTTCAGAACGAACATGGTTCCAGACAGAACGAGGCAGGTTATCCAATATTTCAGCTGTACGGTTTGCCACAAACGTACCCCATCTGCGAGGAAGAGAAGAAAACCAAGCCAAAACAATAGTCGAATCAGTGAAAGCGAAGAGTTTCCCGGGTGTGAAATCCAACGACGAGCAAACCAGCTTCATAAGGCGACTGAGAAGAAGAGCCCCACATAATTCAAGGCGGGGAATCGAAACCTGCTTGACCGGTGCGACTCGACTTTTAGCAGCTACAAGATGCACCTCAACAACACCATTCTCCGAAACGCTGCGGGCATAGACTACCGCAGAATATGCCTTTTCCGAGGCATCAGAGAACCCTATCAAGTCAAAGCACTTTGCATTCAACGTGTACCTTCGAGGAATCCTTAACTGGCCAAAATGTTTCAGTTCCTGCCGATAGGAAAGCCATTTTTTCTCAATTTCTGGGGGTAATGGATCATCCCAGTCCATCTTATTCAACCAAAGCTCTTGAAACAACATTTTAAAAAGAATAACGGAAGGGGATAAGAAACCCATCGGGTCAAAGATTTTCGAGACTTCCGAAAGCAGAGTTCTTTTGGTAGGAGCCGCAGAATCTTCCAATGTTATTTTATAGCTGAACATGTCGTGGTAAGGGTTCCAGACTATTCCAAGCACCTTTTTCCATTCTGTTTCGGAATCCAATGAAACAGTCTGACACTCCTCCGTAGTACTGAGAATTCCCCAACAGTTAGACACCCATTTGCTCAGCTCTAATCCACCACAAGAAAGAAGTCCTACCAACTGTTCCTTCAACTCCAAAACACCAGACAATGAATCCGAACCAGCCGCAAAATCATCGACATACGAATTGTGCAGAATCGCGTAAGAAGCCTTTGGAAACTGCTGCTTGTAGTCCTTAGCCAATTGCCTTAGGACTCTTATAGCCAAGAAAGGTGCGGGCCCAGTACCATAGGTTACCGTACTAAGACGAAAATGAGCAATGGGTTCTGCGGGGGAATCTCGCCAAACAATGCGTTGGAAATCGCGATCCTTAGGGCTCACCCAAATTTGGCGGAACATTTTCACAATGTCAGCGCAAAAGACGAACCGATACAGACGAAACTGCATATAAACATTAAGCAAATTTTTCTGCAATGGAGGTCCGATGTGAAGGACTTCATTTAAACTAAGCCCTGTCGAATCCTTGTGCGAACCATTGAAAACCACCCTCATTTTGGTTGTCACGACGGCATGATGAGGCAAGTAGAAGGTTTTCCCTGACGTAGGCTCAACTTCTCCGTCTGGAATTCGCTCCATATGGCCTAATTCTTCGTATACCTTCATGAACTTGCAATACTCTGCCCGAAGATTTTCGTCCCGAGAAAAGCGCCGCTCCAAACTAAACAACCTCGATAAGGCACCAGAAAGGGTATTTCCAAAACTCACATCAGCCTGACGAAATGGCAGTTCCACAATAAACTTGTTATCGGGAGCTCTAGAAAAGGTTTCTTCGAAATGCTGATCAGCGTCGTCTTCACTGCCCACCGATGGAATATGAGAACCGACCTCTTCTATCTCCCAAAACGATTTTAAAAGCACGTCGATATCCACTCCTACATGCAACGAAACGGCGTGATTGTTGGGCATATTGCCCGCAATTACCCAACCAAAGACAGTGTTGTGGGCTATGATATTACCAATACCATCTGAACGATGACCATCCCGCAAACTACTCCACACCCTATCCGAACCAAGCAAAATATCAATAGGGGCCGGGGTGCCGAATCCTGGATCCGCTAACGGCAGATCGGTTAAATCAAGACGACCATCAAAATCAAGGGAGGTTGGGGGTGTTATGGAGGTAATGGTTTTCAATACAAAGGCTTCCACGTGCATTAGGGGAGTATCAAAGCGAGGTTTCAATTGCAGATGTACGACTCCTTGCGTAACACCAGCATCAACAGCAGAGATCCCAGATATGGGCAAACGAGCATGGCGACGGGAAAGCCCCAGCATCCTAACCACTCGATCGGTTACGAAGGAGACCTGCGACCCGGTGTCCAGAAGAGCGCGACAAATTTGAGGATTTCCTGCAGCATCCAACACTTCTACGACAACGGTTGGTAGAATCCCAGATATTGGATTACTGGGCCTAATATGATGACTCACAATAGATGGCGACGGGGAAGAAACAACAGCAGAATCATTCGGAGAATCGCTAACGGTATTTGATGTGGAAGAGGACCCAGAACTATCCAGATGCACCAATGAATGGTGACGCGCGCGACAATGGGAGCATCGACTCCTCGCATGACAACGCGACGACGAATGTTGTGTTCCTAGGCAGTTGTAGCACAGTCTTTGGTCTCTAGCAAAACGACGACGATCTTCAATAGACAAAGCGATAAAAACCGAACACTGATACAAGGGATGACTACCTTTGCATTTTGGGCATGTTACATTTGCAACGGCTAAGCTTCTCACCCTTCCCGAAGGGTTTGACGAACGCGAACCGGTTTTATTGACACGAAATTTAGTCTCACTTGTCTCTAGTGCACTACATCTATTCTCTAAAAAGTCTATCAGTTCCTGAATAGTAGTGACTTCCGAATTTTGGTTCTGTAAAGCCCAAACTTTACGCGTTTCACTGTCAGTTTTATTAATCAAGAGGTAAATCAGCCATGGATCCCTATCTTCAGACTCCATGGCCTTTAAGCCACGAATAACCTCATCAGCGTTGTCTACTAATTTACGCAACTGACCACTATCTGCACTAGTTGCCGACGGCATATTTAAAAAGGTTTCAATAAATTGGTTGATGATATATAACCAGCGTTGCCATTTTGACTGCTTTCCAGTCAGATCTGACTGGATTGATATGCATTTAGCTGGAAGATTTTTTAAAATCCAGCCGGCTGTTTTTTTAGCTGGATACAAATTTTGTTTGACTGTTTTTAAATGTTTCGTGTAATATCACTTTTCTATCAATATAAATTTTTAAATTCAAAGTGGAAATATTGCTTAAATTTCACCATTTTTGTTGTTCTGAGCTTGGAAGCATATCCCACTCATATAATGAACCATTTTATGCGTTTGCATTTGCACAAGTACTTGCCTTTGCCAACTTACAAACAAATATTTGAAACTGAAAATTTAGCAGTTGTGTGAGGTTCAACTTTCCTATACCGGCCGAAGTAACAAAATAATTGGTTGGTACTCATATTACTTACAGAAGCAGCAATAAAATATTCGACATTATGTATGTTGATGCAAATGATGAGGAGACAATTGAAGCGCTCAGAGAGATTGCTATATAAAGTTCATTTATAAGTTAATACATTTTGTATACCCTCCACATGAAGGAATATTTCCTTTATCATTACGTTTGTAACTTCAAGTAAGAGTCACCGGATTTGACCAGGATCAAGTTCTGAATCTGAATCGATTCAGCCATGTCCGTCTGCCTGTCTGTCTTTCTGATGAAAACACAATATAGCGTCAAAAGGAAAGGAATCGACCTAGGCGAATGAAATTCTGTAAGAGGACTTCTTTCTACCGTTCAGGTTGGTATTGAAAATATAGCCTATATCGGTCAAGTAGTTCTGGTTCTGGTACCCCTCACCACACACCAAACCAACATTAGACCAATGCCCAGCCCATGCCTCACATGGCTAAATTTTTGCATGATTTAAATATGTATGCAGTGGAGGGTATCAAAAGCAACGGCCAGACCATTGATAGCACTTTAACTTGTATTTTAATTTTCATGACTGGATTTTTAGCTGGATTTTTGTTTGAATTTCTTTGACTGATTTTTTGACTGGATTTTAGGTTTTTGACTGATTTTTTTCCAGTCAAATTTGACTGGAAGGCGGATTTAAAAACGGCAACCCTATATATAACGGCCTATTATATCGGCGCTCAAGTTTTTCCCAAGCCGGCTCATAATTCGCATCGGATATATAAATACCGTTCAACAAACTAGCAGGTTCATCCCGCAAAAAGGATTTGAGGTACCGAAATTTCTGCGAACTGGATAAATGTTTTCTACAGTCTATGCTGCCTAGGAACATATCGCGGAAACACGGCCACTCCCGATAATCCCCAGCAAAGGGTGTAATCTTAAACGATGGCAACTCAATCTCACATCGTAAAGGGTTCGAAGTAGAGGGAACATTTTCAGAGTCAGCACTAAACTTATGTGCATCATCCCGAGCTGAAGTTTTTTCACTTGGAGCTGTCATATCCCGTTCAGCGGAGGAATCGTTTCCATTTTGGATTCCAATATTCGAAGACCGAGCGGGAATTTTCCCACCAACCGAATCTCGAGAGGGAATTCTTCCTCTAAGGGATTTTAAAAGCAAAGATTTAGCCATTATAAATTTGGTTTCGAAGCTAGCAAACTCTTCTTCCGGATCAACATATCCTTCATCAGCATGGTATTGGTGAAGGTCATATTGATTTGCGCTGAAATCTTTCCAAGTCTCCTCCAACCTATCTAAACGCACTTCCAGAGCCTCTACCAAAGTGTCCTCGGGAATAGATTGCGTGAATTTATATATGCGGTTAATGGATGATTTGATATGCTCACGCGATTGCAATAACGTTTGCATGGTTACGTACTAAGAGTAAATCGAAACACAGCACGGCCTAACGGATCCTATTGCTAACACAATTCTAAAGTGCCTTTAGGAGCCCCAACCAAGAATTTTACAGCAACACCGACCAACAAAATCACCAACGCAAAAATCCGCAGCAGCAACAGCAGCAATCACCAATTAATCTTATTATAATTAATTACCTATCCTCTAGGATTATGTGTGTACTGGACTGTACTGGACTGTATGGGTGGACTGTATCCAAAATCCAAAGCAATAGCAACCACCTGAATTGCAGCGAAACGAGAAAAAAAAGCGATTCAATAAAAATCCGGCTTCACGAAGGATCAATTTTGTTCGCGAATAAAACAAATTCAGTAATGAAAAAACGTTATAATATACTTTATTAGTAAGTGACAATATATGTAAAAACGTTTATTGAATGAAGCTCGAGCAGAGATGTTGCCGCGTTGGTGGTTGCTATTAAAAGAGAACGAAAAAACAGCAGAAACAAGGCATATGCATTGCATAGGCAAAGACCAGTGAACAAACCGTAAGGTTTGAACCGCTAGCCCTTGCGCTGCAATAAGCATAGCGCGTGTGCTGTGCTGTGGAATTGTATAGGCAAATGCACAAGTGTACATACAAATAGAAAATTAACTTAGCTAAACAGCTTTGCTCGTTGTAAACGATATAGGGAAGCTGTATAGAGTATGTTATACAATGTTTTGTGATGTTGTGTTCATTTCTTAACACCACCTCAAAGTTATATCTGTCTATAGTGACATTCTGTCCAAGACGTCGGTGTTGGGTGTCCTTTCTCGATGACAGCATATACTTTGTCTTGCCCTCATTGACCGCCAAACCCATCTTTGCCGCCTCCGTCTCAATGCTCACGAACGCGCCAGTGACATCTCGCTGCGTTCTCCCGATTATGTCGATATCATCGGCGTAGGCGAGTAGATGGACGGACTTTTGAAAGATAGTGCCTCTGGTGTTAGCGTTTGAGTTTTGCACTATTCTTTCAAGAACGATGTTGAAGAAGTCACATGACAGCGCATCGCCTTGTCTAAATCCTTTTTTGACATCGAAGGTCTCGGTGAGTTCTTTACCGACCTTGATGGAGCAGCGTGCATTCTCCATTGTCATCCTACACAAACGGACGAGTTTGGCAGGGATGCCAAAACTAGACATTGCTCTGTATAGCTCGTCTCTATAAATGCTGCCATAGGCGGCCTTAAAATCGATGAAAAGGTGGTGGGTATCGATTTGAACTTCCTGGGTTTTCTCCAAGATCTGCCGCAGTGTGAATATTTGGTCGATGGTAGACTTTCCTGGCCTGAAGCCACACTGATAGGGACCAATCAGGTTGTTGACGAAAGGCTTCAGGCGTTCACACAGCACAGCAGATAAGATCTTGTAGGCGATGTTAAGAAGACTAATACCTCTGTAGTTGGCGCAGTTAAGAGGGTCTCCTTTCATGAGGATCGGGCAAACAATGCTAAGGTTCCATTCATCGGGCATACTTTCCTCCGACCATATTTTACAGATGAGTTGGTGCATGCTCCTAACCAAGTCATCGCCTGCCGCTTTGAATAGCTCGGCAGTTAGGCCATCTGCCCCAGCGGCTTTGTTGGACTTAAGCTTAGATATCGCTATCTTCACTTCGTCCAGGTCGGGTGGACGGAATTGGTCTTCATCGTCCAGGTTGAATGGTTCATTCTGCCTGACAGCGGGATTTAGTTCGTCATCGCCGTTAAACAGTCTGCAGAAGTAGTTCTTCCATATCCTTAGCATCGACTGCGATTCTACTACGATGTTCCCTTGTTCGTCCTTGCATGCTTCGGTTCGGGCTCTGTAGCCTTGGCAGGTTCTTTTTACCCTTTGGTAAAACTTCCGAACCTCATTCCTGCTGTAGCATCTCTCTATTTCCTCGATCGCGCGCTTCTCGTGCTCTTTCTTTTTCCTCCTGAGAAGCCGGTGTTCGTCTCTTCTTTTCTGCGCGTAGAGCTCACGAGCAGCTCTAGTCCTTTTTTGCAGCGCCGCTTTGTATGCCTCTTGTTTTGCTGCATGTGCTTGCCGGCACTCGTCGTCGAACCAGGGGTTTCGTGGTGGTGGTCGAGTGAAACCAAGCACATCAGAGGCGGCGTCTCTGATGGCTTTTTGGCAATGTTGCCACTGGTCTTCAATACTTGATGCTGGCTGCATAGAACCTCTTGAGAGATTGAGAGAGACTTGATCGGAGAAGGATCTGGTGATCTCTTGCGATTTTAGCCGTCCGACGTCAAACTTCCTCACAGTATTTACTTGTCTTGGCGGTGTTCGGGATATCCGAAGGCGTACCTTGGCTACAACAAGGTAGTGGTCCGAGTCAATGTTGGCCCCTCGGAACGTTCGGATATCCATAATACTGGAGGAGTGCCTTGCGTCGATCGCAATGTGGTCAATCTGGTTGACGGTTGATTGATCGGGAGATCTCCAAGTGCCTTTATGAATATCGAGATGCGGGAACCGCGTACTTGATATGACAACATTTCGCCCCGCCGCGAAGTCGATCAGCCTGAATCCGTTATCGGAGGTGGTGTCGTGTAGGCTGTACCTCCCAACAGTACTACCAAAGATGCCTTCTCTTCCTATCTTTGCATTAAAATCACCTAGGACAATTTTAATGTCATAGTTAGGGCACTGCTCGTATGTCTTGTCCAAGAGCTCGTAGAACCTCTCTTTGGTGTCGTCGTCTTTCTCCTCCGTGGGGGCATGGGCGCATATTAGGCTAATGTTGGCGAATTTAGCCTTGACGCGGATTGTCGTGAGGCGCTCGTTCACACAGTTGAAGCTTAAGACTTCTTGCCTAAGTCTGCCTCCAACGACGAATCCACATCCAAATAAGCGCTGTTTTTGTTGCCGATAGCAGTCGCCATAGTAAATATCGCAGTCTTTCATCCTCTTCTTGCCCGGTCCATCCCATCGCACTTCTTGGATGGCGGTTAGGTCTGCTTTATAGCAGTTCAGGGCCTCCGCTAGTTGTTCGGCTGCACGTGGTCGGTTAAGGGACCTAACATTCCACGTGCAGATCCGAAATTCGTTGTCCTTTATTCGTTTGCCAGGTTCGTCAACAGTAAAATTTGTTGGACCCCTTGGACAAAAGGGGCCGGATTCCTCCGGTGCCAGTAACCCACTTCGGGGATGTGAGAGCTGCCGTTGGCCCATTAAGGGTTCATCCGCCACCATCTCTGTTTCAGCACCCTGACTAGTCCTGAAAAATCCTCACTGACCTCAGCTCCAAATATGTCGAAGTAGCTCAAGTAAGGTAACTGTCGTATTGACTGTTGACGACACCGTTGATTCAGTCTAATGAATTCATCCGCCGTACGTCCTCTTTCTGAGGAGCTCATGTAAGACTTCTGAGGCTCGTTCAGTCAGTCTTTCCGACAGAGCATTATAGTGTTGCTATTTTCTTCGTGTTCAACACTCGCACTTATAAGTTCAGCAAGTCACACCCGGATGGGCAGACCAGTACCCGGTGGTTACCACTAGGAGGTAAAATAAGCACAATTGATGTGTACGAAAAGTTACAACAGCTGGGCACCGCCAGGTTGATGCCGATCAGCGCCTGCCCGATTCATACACACCCAACCACCTAGCAATTGGGTTACATGCAAATAAACTTAACCCCTTCAAAATTGCTTCATTCGATTCATTTCTTACGTTAGATAACACGTAAGCCCAAAATTGTTCAGGATTTTTGTTCGTGTCGAATAAAAAGGCCTGCAAAATAAATTAGAGTGCGACTTCGATTCTACTTGACTGTAAGAGTGCTGCCCGTGCTGCCATGTTTTAAAATTGAGGGTTTGTCCAAAATATTTATTTTTTTAGTTTTATGAAAGAGTAAAACAAACAAAATTTGTAAAACGATATATAGCCCAAAATTGTGTTGGGCGCTCATGGAAGAAATTTCTATCGTTTTTTAAGCAAAAAGATAGCCCAAAATACGACAAAGCGCCCAATCTGGCAACCGTGAGTATGACTACGGTCAATCTACCACCACGCTCATCTTTGAAAGAAGAAGAAGAGACGTTTAAGAAAATGATGCGATATCATTTATATTGACGCCTTCAAGATGGACATTAGTTCAGAGGCGCTATTATCTTCAGCGAGACTCTGGATCTGCGAGTATCTTTCAAGATAGCTGTTATAACTCAATCTGCTAACGACTTAAAGAGACACCACTATGTCGATACAAACATGACCATAATATTCTGACTACCAAGTGGCTATAAAAGACATGAAGTAACTTGTGGTCAGGGGCAGTCAAATAATGCAGAAAATAATTTTACCATTATGCTGGGTATACCGCTCATAAGGAAATTTCGGGTAACAAAGAGTGGACGAGCTTGCAAGAAGTGGGCTCAGTGGTTAGTGTGCTTGACTACTGTGCGAGGGGTCTCAAGTTCTATCCCCGGAAAAATACAAAGCAACGCCTCTGGCGAATCAGTGGCAACTGCCACAGAAGCACCTATTGACATATCCATCTACTTAGGTACTGATGGTTACTTAGAAAGCTCCTATGAAATGAAGAGCTATCAAGTCTCAATGTATTCAAAATGGCACATTTATAGATATTAAGCCCTCTAAATTATGTTTTCTAGTGCCCTGCTAGAGTTTGCATTTAAACTAACCATCACGTAAAGTAAGTATGTATTTAAAAAATTAAAATTTGACACCCTAAGTATAGCTTGACGATTGAAGTGAAATTGCATGTAGTCTGATAAGTGATTAATAGTTGAAATAAAGATGCTCTGCTTACCATAGATCACAAGGTGTTGCATACAACAATTAATAAACCCTTAAATGCATAGTGGCCCATATCTGGCACAAACCGGTTTCTTGCCGATATATTGGCATACAAACAAAAAAATTGATGTAAGCGCATCGAGTACCACTTATGGCACATTCAATTAATACAGTGATGCTATTTTTATTTCGGTCCCGTTAGAATATTCAAATGAAAACACCTTTGCGTAACGGTGATATCAGGTTCACTCTGTCGGTAGAAATCGATCCAGTGAAGTACATCGTGTGCATACAATATTATAGTTTGGTGAATTTAAAAATTGTTTTTAACAAAAATAAAACTGTATAAATCTGTAAAAAGAATAAAATATTCCACAGTAAGTTTGCAATTAGTTATAATGGAAACAAAATTGTTTGTGCTATATATGGCACACTATGCAATAATGTATACTACAATTTGATTTTAGATGTTCGGTGTTTCTAAGGCTTCTGGAAGTAGGAAAATCGTGTCTGAGGAAGAAGTTCTGCAAATTTTAGCAGAAATACCTAGTGGCAGTGACGACCTTGAAAGCGATGAGTGTGAAAAAGATGAGCCTTTGAAAAGTGCGGGCGATGTTTTTAACGAGGAGTTGCTGGGGGCACTTCTGGGAGATGAAGATTTTGTGGAAATAGAGTGCCCTTTATTGGAAAATGATCCAAATGCTGCTCCATCCAATGAATCTGATAAAAATGAAAGTGAAAACTACGAATTGGATAAAAAATCACTTCGCTGGAAAAAGAAAAAAATAAGTATTCCTGCTGAACAGTTAAAATTTAATGGCTCAACTGAATTACCATCATCAGTAACAAATCTTGAGACACCTTACGAGTTTTTTAGATATTTTATGGACGACGATGCAATATCCAAAATTGTGGAAGAAACAAATCTATACGCACAATCCAAAAATATAGGTGATTCATTCTCCGTTACGAAATATGATATCCTAAAATATCTCGGAATTCTTATCCTATCATCAGTCGGTAAGTTTTCGAACATAAGACTTTACACAGACATTGGAATAGAATTAGTTAAAAACACAATCACTGTAAATCATTTTGAAAAACTTCGATCTGTACTGGATTTCAATGATAATTCAAAGATGATAACAGACAAAACTGCACCTCAATTCGACAAGCTCTTCAAAATTCGCCCAATCGTTGAAAGTTTCAGAAGAAAATGCTTGTCTATTCCGGTGGAAGAACATCTTTCTATTGACGAACAAATTTGTGCAACGAAGGTCAAACACCATTTGAAACAGTACTTGCCGCTTAAGCCCCATAAATGGGGCTACAAGCTTTTTGTATTATGTGGGGTTTCTGGCTTTGCATATAATTTTGAAATTTATACTGGACTCGAAAATAATAATGCGGAACGTTTGTCATTCAAAGAGCCAGACTTGGGAGCAAGTAGTAATGTTGTGCGATTATGCCGAGAAGTCCCGCGAGGTTCGAATTTCAAGATTTATTTCGATAATTACTACACTTCCCTTCAACTTGAGCATTATTTAGCGAAACTTGGCATCATTCATTAGGCACGGTGAGGCGAAACCGAATACCAAATTGCAAACTCCCGAATGATGCAGAAATGAAAAAAATAGCTAGGGGTGCATCTGTTGAATACGTGGCCGATTTCCAAGGTGTCGACATATCAAATTTAATTTGGAAAGACAACAAGAGTGTCAACATGTTATCGACCTTTGTGGGTTCTGAACCGGAGAGAGTTATAAACAGGTTCGATCGGAAAGCAAAAAAAAAAGTATTTCAATAAAGTGTCCAGCTGCCATAAAGGAGTATATTCGGCATATGGGAGGAGTCGATTTAATAGACAGCTACATTGGAAGATCTAAAATTTCAATGAAATCAACAGAATGGTACATGCGTCTTTTCCATCATTTAATCGATTTAGCCGTCATCAATACTTGGCTTATGTATAAAAAAGCTAGCGGTCAGAAAAAAATGCACATGGATAGATTCCGAATTGAATTGTCTAAATCCTTATGTAATATAGGAACGACAACGAGCTGCTTCCCAACAAAACGTGGAAGGCCTTCAGGAAGTCCATCTGTTGACAAGACAAGGACCTGCTACTTCCATACCAAGTAACGATGTAAGACATGACGGAATCAATCATATGCCCATTTGGAACACTGTTAGACAAAGATGTAAATTTCCTAGTTGCACGTCAAAAACTTTTATAAGCTGCCGTAAATGTGGGGTCGCTCTTTGTCTAAATAAAGATAAAAATTGTTTTCAAAATTTCCACGAAAAATAATTAAATCGAAAAAGCTTAAAAAAACGTTATCTATTGACAATTATATCACTAAAGTCATGCTTCTGAATTAGGTACATATTATTATTATTTTTTTTTGTAATATTTAAAACATTGTCTTGTGCCTAAATGTACCTAATTTGACTAAATGTAAATGAATTATTATTTTTAAAGCAATCTAAAATATGTATATGAATTATTTATTTATTTATTTATATTTCTTATTTTCTTTTTTCCATTGAATATATCACTCATTATTATTATTATTTGTTTTGTTTTTAAAAATATGCAAAACTACTTCTTGTCCCTAATGTAAACAAATTTTTGTAAAAATCCTAAATATTTGTATGAATTAGATTTATTTATTTATTTTTTTTCCTTTCCCTTTTGGTTATGAAATAAATGGATGTTCAAAATAAATATATTTTTAACTTATTTGAGTTGTTATGTTTATTGTTAAATGCAATATAAAGTAAGTTTTAATAAAATAAATTATTTATGCCACAATAAACGTACATTTTGAAATTAAAATTTGAAAAAGTTTTATTAATTTTAAACGTGCTTAATGCATGGCGTGCCATATATGGCACAATCACATTTTAACAGTTTTTCATTATTTAAAATAATTTTTGTCAAAAATTATTAATAACAGAATGTTGTACAAGTCGTTTGTTACCAAGAAATATTTTTTTTAAATTCATGTAATTAGGGCTACATATGACTAATCTAATCGAAAAAATTACCTACTACCTACATTATTTAACACTGAGAATTGGCCCAAAGTGGGGACTTATTCATAAAACCAAATGTTTGTCTGTCAGATATTTGCGGTAAGTAAACCTAGTTATTTTTAAACAGCAAAAGGTAAGCAATAATATTTGGCATACAAATCATTTAAGTGCTCGATGATGTAAGTCCTCTTAAAAAAGGGTTACTTCCGGCTAGTCTAAAAGAGGGTTGCGGCAGTGTGAGACATAATTTCCCAACAGAAATTGTCAGGGTCAATCCCAAACAAGCGGGAATCGTTGTTACTCCTCGATTCCCCACTCAATGTAAGACAAGGGTTTCCTAATGTATACTCGTTGATCTGAACTTAAATGTGTTTTTAATTTGAGGTCTCTTGTGATGTAAATAGTAGTCGCTGTTTTTAATTTAAAAAAAATACTTTTTCCTAAATTTTTCCAAAAATCTAACTAAATTAATTTTTCTTATAAATTCAATTAAATCTTTTCAGACATAAAAGTAAAATTTTGATTTAATTTATTATTATTATATACATATTTTAGTTAAATACACGTATTCGCGTATGAAAAAATTCAAATGGAAATTATTATGTGAACTTGACATAATGAAGCTATAGCCACCATGACTCTAAATGTAGTTTAGTCATTTCCATTCCCATTCATAGAAATTACTGCCCAACTGGCTGTAAGAATTATAAGTAAAATATTCACTTCAAAAAGAATTTTCAAAATCCATGAAAAATTCAAGAAATCGTCGGCCTCATAAGAATACCTCGTAACTCCACCTTTGGGTGAAAATTACTTTTTATTGCCATCTTATGGGATTTTTTGTAGCGCATTAGTGTAGAAAACCTCGCATCTCCCTGAAAACTCTAAATTAGCTTAAATTAAATTTATGTGTAGCTCGTAACTCTACTGCAATTCTGTTCTCTGGCAGACCTCGTAACTCCGACAAAATGACTACTCAGCAAACCTCGTAACGCTTATGCATGATTAGCAAAACTCCTAACTCCACTACTCAAAGTCGATTTGTTATCGTTAAATATCGTTAGCTTTTAAAAGGGTAATAAAAACCGTTCGCAAAGAGGGCCATCAGATCCCTTTGGATCTCCAGTCGAGTCTGCGTTAACGATTGGGGTCTTCTTATACCCCGGATGATATATTGTTTATACTCGCTTGTGGTTAGACCAGCAATCACCTATGCGGCCGTGGTCTGGTAGACAAAGACTAACAAAGTCACTACAGTTAAAAAGCTAGAATGGGTCCAACGTATAACACAGGAACTGCTTGACGGGGTGTCTACGCTCCACCCCGACCACTGCACTGAATGTTATTCTAGGCCTATTACCACTTCAAATACAAATTCTAATGAAGGCAAGACTGAGTATTCATCGTCTGCTCTATTCGAATAACATTGACGAAATACTTGACCTAGTCTGGTACACAGACGGTTCTAAGATGGAGTCAGGCGAACTATTCAGTCAGCCTTGTCAAAAGCTCGTCTATACTCCAGGCTGAAGTCGTTGCCATTAACCATTCCGCTAGAATAAATTTAAGTTCTAATATACGCGGTAAAACTATATTTATCTTCTCAGACAGGCAAGCAGCTCTCAAAGCCCTCGACTCATCTATCATAAAATCGAAGCTGGTCCTGTAAACATATATGGCAATCTACGAACTTGCTAAAAAGAAGTCATTCCTCACTAGTTTTCAGCCCACACAGTGCTTTGCAGGAAACGATCCACCGCCATCGTGCTACTGTGATTTTGAAGACATCAGCATCTTATCAATCATCAAATTTTATAGCATTGGATATAGAATGCCGCACATTTTGGGGTTCCTTTAATGACGAGTCTTCTCTGAACAGCTGAACCACTGGCTAAAGTCGGCGCGGCAATGCCATTTATCAGACCTGGACCATTCTGTGGTGTCAGTAAAAAACATTTCAGGAATCACATCAATGCTTGGCCTAAACCAAATCCAAAACTGCACCAGACTATTCTTTCCAAAATTCTCCTCCACTTCATTAATCTGGACAAAAATAACCTGAGGGTAATCACAAGTATAATTAGGCCATAGACTCATGAAAGAACGTCTTCACCGAATTAGAGTTGAACCGAACCCTACGGCCTACATGTAGAATTTGTCTAGAAAGTAACGAATCGTCTCTTCACATACTCATGCAATGTCCGGCCCGCTTTCGCCGCAGAAAGATTATCCTTAGAGAGAAAATCGTCACTTCAGCAAACCATGCTAACATACCCCAGAGAAGATCATTGTCTACCTGACTATCTCTGGAGTGATAGTCTCTAGGACCACACCAGGAAAGAGGCACATTTTTAATGAGGCCGTAGTGCCAGAGCCCCATGAAGGCTCTCCTGACTCATAATCCATCTATCTTTGAAATTTGTGAGTTACGAGGTATAATTCTTATGACGAAATGAATAAATTTAAATATTTTATCGTGTTCCAATTTCAAAACTTATTTTAAATTGAATCAGGCAGCAGATATTAAGATTATGTAGATTTGTATATATATACCTAAGTTCATTTATCAACACACTAACCAGCAAAAGCATTAATAACAAAGTAAACCTCTACGAAGGCCATCCCAACATTCCTTTCCTCGTACATATTTGAATTTTTTTACCCATGTTAACCACACCGAAGGCGATATGGCTGACTGAGACGAAAAGGAGCTAAGGACACCTTTAAAATCCCTTTTAATTGTGATTAACACTGTTCATCTCCTTAACATTACATAATCATTTTTTAAATACGTTCGTTCCTCCCTCCGAGACTTTCGCAAAGCCACTCAAATTAACCCATCTTTGTAGACCAAAGTTAAATAAAAAAATAAAACAACTGTAAAATATCTATCCCGACAACGACCAGACAAGTAGGAACCTTTCTTCTTATTATAGATATATATACATATATCTTCTTTTTTTTTAAGTTATATCCCACAATGAACATTGTTCCAAAAAACCAGAGATATATTCTTCGGAATAGGTCTACTACGTGTGCGTTCATTAATTTCCAACTGGATAAAGAGCGACAAACCATCAGTCAGCGGTGGTAGTTCTTCCCGTTAGCCCACCTCATTTATCCTGAAACCGCACTTTACACGCCACCACCCGATTTTAATCTCAGAAATTTATTCCTTAAAGTGAACGTTTGTCATTTTTGTACTCGGTGCATGACAGTACGGAGGAGTAAACGTAAACCACCGAAGGACTTAACCACAAGCCGCAGAGTGTATGATGAAAGCAGAGCACCGCTTTACAGGGTAGAGCAGGAGAGCACTACGATATAAAATAAACAAAACTTTCACCACCTCTTTGGTCCTTTTGCAATACTGTATACCAACACTGATGGGCACACGCAACATTCTGATGAATTTTCGTACAAAACCACATCCAATCAAGAGCAATACGACGAGCGGTGACACCAAGGCGTTGTCCGGAAGGAGCGGTGTGTTGTATATTTGCACAGAGGCGAACACAGAAGCAGTACGGGATGCCAGTTTATTTATTTAGAGGAATTTATTTAAGGTCTCGTGATTTATATCAAAGGATTAACTATAGCACAAGGAAACTTAACACCAAATGATGCCCCCAATATATATTATAATCACTGGAGCGGGAGGACAGATTCAGCGAAGGAATGGGTGATGGAAATGGAAGAAGGCTTAAACTGTTTTCTGATCCATGACAGAGAAAAGCACTTCGGCAAACAGCATACATTAATTTATTTGTATTCAAGGACACGTTGCATTTGCTATTTTATCTGCGCTTAAGGACCCATCGAAAAATACACACGATATCCAGGTGAGTGGGTGGTTTCGATGCATATGAGATTGGGTCCATTAAAATTACAAATGAGGGATAAGGGGTAGTTTTTTTTTCTTCAATGAGTATCTAGTTCTTTCGAAATTTAAATATACGAGTTGGGAAAATTAAGCATACCTATATTCATAGGGTTCTTCAACAGCAGACTGTGAATTTAAGCAGCTGGCGTTCATATAGATGGGATGAGCTCCGATGGGAAGTTTTTCTTTTAAATGGGAGAAAGATTGAAGAACTATATTAAAGTATTGCAGTCTTTTACAGCTATGCCGAAAACCTACCCCTCTTTAAATTACTACTGCTGTCAGATTAATTCAAAAAGCTATCAGCTCTAGTTTTAGTAGTTATAAAGCCTATAACAAAGCCTGCGTTTAAATTGCAATCCAATCTCACTCGCAAGAATTAAATATTTGTCGGATACTGTGCCTTGCATACGAAAGGAACTCTCAGTGAAAGACAAAGTTCCATCACCCACTTTAGTTAATATACTCTGCTCCACTCTCTACCTAAAAGTTTTCAAAACTACATAAATTATTATATGTGTGCATTTCATCATGAAAAAAAATAGGTTTATAGATCAATGTTTGGTGGAGTGGAATTACGGTTGTCACTGACGAGGAATACCTACCCATTACGAATACCTATACCTACACCGGGTAATCATTTCTGAGAGACTATAATCATCAAAGGCTATGGCTACTATTGAATTATGTTTTCATATTGCGAAGTGAATGTTAAACACAGATAATAAATGCACGGTTCAATATTAACCATTATGGAAGTGTCTGTATTATGTATTTGTAAAAAATAGGAATTAAACTTTTAGAACTTTTTTAATTAAATATGAAGTCTTTGAAATAATACACAATTCATATACGGGGTTATAATTAAAATTTGTATTTATAAAAAAAGCTGATGGGAAAACTTTGCATGTTCACTTTAAACTTAAATTACAATTTAGTACCTACCATTATTCCTGTATGGCTACCAGATAGATAATGCATTAAACCAGTACAGACAGTAAATTGGTGCTGCACAGAGACGGGAAGTCCTTTGATTCCCAACGATGGTATCGGAAAAGGAACTATAATACTTAGATGATGCTGATATTTGATGTACACTGGTCGGCATAAGTATTTTGACAAAACTAATGTTAATTCTACTCATAATTTGAACTTACTTCAGGTAAATTTTGGTATCAATGCGGAAAGGTTATTTAAATTCGGTTTGAATGATATAAAACTTTCATTAACCCATTAAGTACCCATTGAAAATTTGGAATTTTGTAAAAGTCTACTTTTTTGACTTTTTTCCTCGGCCCAAAAAAAAATGTTTTGATTCAAAAAGTTTCTTTAAACAATTCTAATAGTGACAGCAAAAAAAAATTTTCAAAAATCTCTTCGCTAATATTTTTTATTATTTTTTAAATGTGATGCTCTCAGAAAAATTTTGTATGAAAAGAGAAAAAAGTGGCTAAAATAGTAATTTTTAGCAATTTTCAAAAAATCATTAAAAATATTAGCGAAGAGATTTTTGAAAAATTTTTGCTGTCACTATTAGAATTGTTTGAAGAAACTTTTTGCATTAAAACATTTTTTTTGGACCGAGGAACAAAAGTCAAAAAAGTAGACCTTGACAAAAATTCTAAATTCTAAAATTTTTAAATGGGCACTTAATGGGTTAAGGAAAGTTTTGTATCATTCAAACGGAATTTAAATGACCTTTTCATTGATGCCAAAATTTACATCAAGTAAGTTTAAAACTATGAGCAGAATTAACTTTAGTTTTGTCAAAATACTTATGCCGACCAGTGTATATTGACGAGTAAAGAAGATTGGAATGAAAATGTTATAAAGGTGAAAGAAATCTCAAAGCAGACGTGGAAAAATAGATTGAATGCTGAGATTGGCGGTGCTAGACCTCGAAGTTAACCTTAGGATAGCAACAGGGGTCAATAAAATAATAATAATAAAAATAAAGTCAATAAAATCTTTTCAAAAATAAAAGTTAAATCTTGAGTTCATTTCTTATTATTTATTTTAGTTAAATACATTGGTGTGACAGGTCACCCATGTTGTATGGATAAAGTGTGTTGCTGTCCTAAGGTTAATCAGCGACCTGTCTGTCAGAAGGCGTGATTTTCTGAAATTTATTTTTTTTAAGGATAATACGTAAAAATGTTCTTCTTTACATTTATTGCATCTAAATTTTGGCGATTTTTTTTTAAATATTAGGCCGAATTGAACACTAAAAGTTACGTAGAAGGTAATCTTCGTCGTTTGCACGAACATTGGCGCCATTTTTCAATTAAAACAAGACCAGTTTTTTCGACGAATTCTACAAACTATAAGACCTTAGAGATGGCTGGTGTGACACGGAGAGAAGATGCGATCGGAATAAAGATCGAAGAGAAAATCGAAAAAAATAAATTCATGTTCGTCGAATCGACGAAGATTACCTTTCTAGGGTTACAATGCACTTGTCAGCTTTTAACAATATTCAAATCACCTGTCCTCGTTGAACCATAGTTCTACAAGTGTTTCTTGACGCATGTCGTGCTCCGTTACAGAAAACGGAAATTATATAATTTCCCACTTGTCATATTGTCATGGCGACAATAATTCTCTGGTGTCAGGTAGAAAGGGGTTAAGTCAGACATAGTAGTTTTCCGCAAAATGGGATTGAAGATTGAAAATGTTTTTGTAAATCCAGATTATCTTTTTTCGAAAAATTAATGATACAAAACAATTATCAAAATGGTCGTCTGAACGTTAAAGGCTGTTGATCAAAAAATAAGTAATTGCCAAATTTTCTGATGACTTATCTCCTTAGAGCCATTTGTTTTTTTGTTACCTGTTAATATAAAGTTTTTCTAAGGACTTAAGTCAAGAAGAAAAAAAATCTTTTTTTACATAACTCAGTTAAATTATTCATAAAGAAAACTTGGAAACATAAAATTATTTAATCAAATAAAAAATATAACAATTATAATGTGTCACAGAAGTAAATATACACCATTAACTGATGTTATACTTGATTAAGTATATACTTTCCTAAGATGACTTAAGTCCTTATGAGCAACTTATATTTCTAGTTATTTTTATTTCAAAATATGAAGTTAGTATAAATACAAAGGACTTAAGTCAACTTATACCCTTAATACCAACCAATTTTAAAAACTTATTGACTTATACCATTTGTACAAATTAATTTCTATACAAACAAATTATGCTAGACTTATGCAGATAGGACCAAACGAAAGAGAAAAAAAATTGACTTAAGTCCAATAAAATTCCAAAAATGGAGTTTTTAGATTTAATCCCTTTCTATCTGACACCAGAGAATTGTCGAAGTGTTTACGGAATGGATTTTCATAGCATTTTCTGGCACGAGTACGATAATTTAGGCGCCAAAAATTGATAACGGTATTTTGTAGAGAGGTTAAATACAAGCATTTTTTACTACGGGATGGGGTGGCCTATCTCGCTTCGTTTAGGCGGGAGGGGTAATTTAAGAAATTTTTCTACTTCATCTTTCTACTCATTCAAAATGTACCTGTTTTGCTGGATACGTCGTTCCTGTACCTGCCAAATTTTATTTCATTGGATTGACGCCTTGTTTTTGTGTGTAGCCAAATCGTTCATGGGAATGAAAGTCATGCCCATGATCGTGTGTCGATACACAAAGGAAATCATGTGTACCAACTTGGCAATATAAAAGTTCGGCTGGCAATAATTGTTCAAATGATTTGCTGGCTAGGAAGGTTTCAGGAAAACACGCATAGAGACGTTTTCCAGAACTTAAAAAGGAAGAACTCTTGTCGACTATCGGAACTTCCAAAAGCATTCCAGCATTAATTCAGGCTTTTTGTTTTCCAGGATTTTCATATTAGTAGGTGTGTATATTTCCGTATCATATCATTTTCCTAATAATATCAGCGCCTTCGAAACCAGAGAGCCATATACCCTATTCACACCAAGCCGAAAACTGGGTTTTCGCGAAAACAGTCGAAAACTTAATCGAAAACTGTTACGTATGGCAACACTGGCCATACGTGCTCTCATTTTATTGTAAAATGATATGTACGACCTATAGTAGTTAGTTCTTGATCGGTCTCGTACCGAGAGAGACGCGTATTTTATACTTCGGAGAACGGAGATAATAAATGTGGGTTTTTGTATATTTTCCCACAATAAAAGTCGGACTTGTTCTAATTAAACGAAGTATGATACAAAAACAGAAGTTTTCCCATACATATTGCAGTTTTCAAAACGAGTTGTTTGAGGTCGTTTTCCACGAAAACGCCACGAAAACGAGTACAATCGTTGGGTTGTTGAAGCAGACACACCTTTTGCAACATTTAGCGAGCTCAGCAAAACTGCTGACAGGATGTGAGAGACTGAGTGAGAGTGAGAGTGAGAGTTTTTTTTTGTTATCTTTGCTTGCACCATTAAGAGCAAACTACCTGCCACAACTAAATGGTATTTTCAGATGTTTTGATTTTGAATGTTGGTTATGTTAATTATTTTATGTATTTATCCATAAGTTAACGATTATCAAGTAGCTTAAATAATTTTGTTTCTATATTAAGTTTAGTAACTAAAATAAAAGTCTAGTCGCCACAAACATTTCATAGCTAGTTTCACAGCTAACTGAAACGTCAAACGAAAACGAGTTGGTGTTCGGTGGGAATGCATCCACGAGTTTTCTAAACTTTTTTGACGAAAACTCGGTTTTCGGCTTGGTGTGAAATAGGGTAATATCTACTTACTTAGGTCTATCATGCACGATTGAACTTAGATCGGTAGTAATTGTGGCAATAAGCTCAAGTGAATTGATGGCCTCTAGGACACCATTGGTTGAGTGGTAGTTAAACTAGGTATCTCTCTGGCACCTTCTGCCGACACTTTTGCTTCTAATTTATAAAGCCCTAAGAAAAGGCATTGTATAAAACATCGGGGCAACATTTTATTTTTAGAAAATTTAAAGAAGCATTTTGGAGAACGTATTGTCCTATTCAATTTTACAGATCTACATTTTTCACAATAACATAAAAACAAATAAGAGAAAAACACAACACACTAGCTTATGGTAATGAAATGACACAATTTCAATGGACGCCTACTCTGACAGACAGTAAACAGAGAACTTACCATTGACAGATGCATTTACATGTACTAAACCAACAGCTAATTGATTAATTGCAACAATCTGCATTCGAATTTGACTGCATTCGCCAAACACCAAAATTATATTTATTACATGAAATGAATGAGCGCACAAATTGACAAGCTTTCAAGCTTCTATTTGGGATTATGCCCGCGGTGCCTACCATACTTTGATTATAACGGTGACAAAAACAAACTAATTATGCTGTCAATAAATTGCAAGTGGTATCTGCGTTAAATGGGCAGTACCTACCTAGTCTAGTTAGTTAATGTGGTTGAGAGAAGCGTGTTGACAGTGGAAATGTTCCATCGAAATTGAATAATAATGATTAGCAAATAATTATTCGAATAATTATCACACACACACACATATTCCTGACATATAGTTAACTTGCTAACTGGGTGCGTTAGAGGTACATACTAAAATATTTTACTGTTAATGGGTATTTTTTTTGTTTTTTTGTTTGGTTTAATAGTAATTTTATGTTTTGCTCATAACCATAATGATAAGTTAGCCTTTGTCCGCGGATTGTTAAATTTCACATAAGAACTTTCTTAAACATAAATCCCAAGGGGTATGTATACTCGTTTCGATTATATGGCTAGAAATTATGTAACTTTGGAGGACTATTATAGTTGAACTTACTTTTGATTCTATGAGGAATTGGTTTAGTTTTTTAGGATGCTGATTGTATAGTATAAGACGAAAACATTTAATCGTCTGTGTTTGCACGAACGTCTTGCTTCATGTAACTTTGAAAACGAACGGAATTTTCGTTTGCGCGAAAGCTTTTTCAT
This sequence comes from Cheilosia soror, assembly GCA_949372485.1. Lineage (NCBI taxonomy): Eukaryota > Metazoa > Arthropoda > Insecta > Diptera > Syrphidae > Cheilosia > Cheilosia soror. The sequence goes on along the minus strand of OX443561.1, from coordinate 136,637,439 downwards.
TCCGGTTTTCGTTCTATTTGACCTTTATGTAACTTTCAAATTGAAAGACATTTTCGTTTCGGGCGATAGGAAATCAACGACAGCTTTTTCATTGACGTTTTTAATTTCCTTTGATTACTTCAAATGGTAAAAATGAGTTACATGAAGCAAATTTCGCTTTCGCTTGATTTCTTTCGTTTTACCAAAAGCGAAAGCGGGTTTCGTTTTAGTTATTTACAGAATTTCAACCCAGGTTAAGAAAGTCTTTAATTACTTCGATATACACTGCTGGACAAAATAATAGGTGTGGGAACATATTTTTTAAAAAAAACTCTATTTGTTCATATTTTTTCAATTTGTTTTTACAATTATATTAATGAAATTTCCATTATTTAAGATATATGGAATATATTTATCTGTTTATTTTTCGAATAATTAAAAAAATAATTCGAAATAATTTTCCGCTGGGACAAAAAAATACGTGTGTTCCTAAATAATCATTAATTATAGTTTTTATTAATTTTTTTTAACTTACTCTAGTAACCTGAGTATCCTCCATTATTTTTCAAAACTTTTTGGAGTCGACTTCCCACAGTTGATTCCCATTTGTAAAGATCCGACCCCTTAATTTTCTTTTCAGTTTATCCCACAAGTTCTCAATGGGCCTTACGTTACGCCCACAATCCGAGGAGAACAATTTTATTTTTGTTTCGTCACTCCACAGAATATTCTGCCATTTTTTTACTCCTTCAGGTCCGTTCCAACTTCTATGGCTTAAAGCAAATTCTTTTCTTCCTAGCTCTTAGGAGTGAAACTTTTCTGGCGACTCTTCCTGGGAGATTGAAGTTCTGTAGTCTCCTGCGGATTGTTCGTGCACTGATTCCATCCCCAATTTGTGCGCCTATAGTCTGTGACGAAACAAACGGATTTAACTTCGCGAGAAGTAAAATGCGGCGGTCAGTAGTAACTCTGGTTTTTTTCCTCCTTTATCATTTTCTATCTCTAATGTTGTCTTAAGAGCATTGGTTACGAAGTTCTGTGACCTGCTATAAATTTATAGGTTTTGCCCTCACCCCTTAACCGCTGAACTAGTTGCCTTTCTTCCGCAGAGCAGTGGACTTTTTGATCCATCTTAAAATATTATTTAACAAAAAAAACTTAAACAAGAATTGTGATAAAGTGATTAAAAAACAAACTCACCTTTGAATTTAATCACTTTTTAATAACACTTTTGAAATAAATCGGCAAATTTAAACAATTTAATTAAGCACACCTATTTTTATGTCCAACTTTTAAAACGTACCAAATGGTATTGCATCGAAAATTAATAAAGTACTTAAGCTCCTCACACCTATTTTTTTGACCAGCAGTGTATCTGCCCATCTTGACGCTCCGCCCAGATCTCGGAAGAATGTGTCCCTCTAATGCACCCAATTCCTTCTTATTGACACGCATAAGTAGTTGAACAGATTTTGAGAAATAATTAGTCTGAAAATGGCTTCAATGGCTTAATTTTTTTGTTTAAGATATATTCCACACATTCCACCATATAGACTCCATTTTTGACTCTCTTGGTGTAGTGTGGTAAAGAAACGCTGATATATAAATCATTTATCGGTGGCAGAGAATTGCTGTCCACTGCCAATACTCGAACCTGCGACGCCGCCCAAGTCATGGTATCATTTAAAACCTCCCTTTAAATATACCTACGTATTTATGGCTACATATTAAATACCACCGAAGTGACTTTAGCTCTAAGTTTAAAAAAGCAGGTCGGATCATAAGACATGTCATTCATTTTCTAACGCGAGTTGAACACAAGCCTATAGTGAACAATATGAGCATTCCAAGCTATATGCAGTGCAGAATCTATTAGCAATTCCATGCAAAAATTGTGTGCTCTTCCACATAGCACTGACTCTAAATAAACCAATAAAGATTAAGAATGAAATCCTCTTTCTGTCTTCTGCACTCACCATGGCTATTCGCCCCGACTCAACGCCCTGTCAATACATTCAATGTTGAATAGAAATTGAAAATGCCATTGCTATCTATCGCGTGCGCGAAACAAAGTGATAATCGCGAGTACACATTCGTACAAAGAAGATAGCAAAAAGGTTCAAAAGCACTCACTAAGACGACAGCAGAGTGTATTTAGAAAAAAAATAAAATAAAAAAAATCTGGCCTACCTCAACCCCCATGTTATCTTAACAAACAACAAAAGGGACGACTTCTTTTTCGCCCACCCCCTCAAATAGCTTATAGTCCCTTCTGCCCGAATAAAGCGTTTTTGTTGTACCAGCATCGTGTCGGATTACAAGGATTATCATAAACGAACACAAACGACTAACGTCAATGTTTCTATACGTACTGGAAACGTGGAAACAGTACACCAGCAAGAGAAAGCAAAAAGGATACCCGTAAGGATGATGAAAAGGAAAAGTTTAAAGTTCCCTCATAAGGGGATCAAATAGGCAGAAGAAGATCCTTTTCGCCATCATGCCCTTGCGACTTTGTATCGCACCGCTTTAGGCTGCTTCCTTACACAGCGGCTGTCTCTCTCTTTCTTCCTTTTGCACAACGGCTTCGTCAAAAAAAAATTTTTTTTATTAATGGCGAATTTGCAAATTGAAAACGTCTTGATGGGACTACTCATCGAGAAAATCTTCATCGTTTGCTTTTGTTTGGCTTTCGTCCCTTTTCGCATAGAATGGTAGATTTTTGTTTCTTTTTGCATACAAGTCCTTTTTATGTATTTACATTAATCCCATTGTAGCGTGCTATATACTCTTCGTTTTGAATGACCCGAAAAATTGTCAAACGTGTGATGAAAACTTTTGACATTACCGAAACAACATACAGGATAGGATAACAGATACTCACAGGAACTGCGGTTAAGATTCAACATGTGTTATTTTGTACCGAGTACATTGTAACATAGAGGTAAATATCCTGTTTCCTGTTTTCCTTTTTATCGTGTTTAGTTTTCTGGAAAGAGGAACAAAATATTTTGATTGAAATTTTTGGCTTTGTCATTGTTGGATCTGGATGGGTTGGCGCTTGGGTTAGTTATGAAAATATGGAGCACAGAGTATCATTAGGAAGACGACGACAAATTGCGGTCGATGTGGTTTCCTTTGCATTTAAGTTTGAGAATTTTCGGGTAAATATTTCAGAGCTCCATAACTTTTGATACCTGCTAGTGTGGGTATCTAGATAGATTGAGAAGGCAAGTTGCCAATGTGATGTATGATATAATGCTAAGAGACTATTTTGCTACCCACATGGAGAGCAGATTGTGTGCGGTCAAATTAGTTCATCTGGCAATGGTAATACGTTGTAGAATCCTTTTTCTGGATTTAATTAGATGGCTATCTTTGAATAGAACGAACGGGGTTGTACGACTTCATAACGTTTCATTAAATCCTTCGGTATGTTTAATCGCATTATGTATCTGACCTATGGTATGGTGTAGGAATTAGCAAGCGGAAAGGATTTTCTTTCAATGATTCCAACACACATAGTTATTACTTTTCGTTCATTTTAATTAGTAAAATTTGTTGTAGTTGGGACAACAACAAAGTCCAATGTCCAAGTTTGAACTGCAGCTGATAACAACCGTTGCTATTGCTACCCATCATAAACCTAAATTAATTATATTATATACATCTTAGACTGAAAATTCATTTGTTCACTCTGAACTTCCAGTAAGAAAGCAGGGCACGAAACTGGAGAAAATAGGTTTAAAATTATATGATTAATTTGTAAAACTACGATTACACGGCCATTTTTTCGAGTTATTTAAATGACGTTCAGACGTAAAAATTGCGTCACAAAGCAGTCATTTAAATGTCGTTCTGTGTGATCACCATTTTTGGGATAACATTTTCGGTGACTAGGAAAATGGCGGGCCAAATGACATGATTTAGTGCCATTTAAATGGCGGAAAAAAATGGCCGTGTGCTCGCTCTTCAATGACGCCTAGGTCAAATGACTAAACCTGTGGCGTCGACACGTCATCAGAACAAACAAACCTTGGCCGATGTAACTCTTCAAATAATTTCAATCGATAACATCGCCTATCCACCATCGTTCGCAGCTCGATTATTCAGTTGCTTTCGATAACATATCGCGGCCATCTTTTATATCGTGGCCATCTTTTATTTTGCGGCCATCTTTATATCTCGGGTTATAAGTATCGCGTACAGATTCCATTCGTTCTTCTTGTTCTTTGACGCGCGCTGGTGGTTGCTGGTCTAGCTATTTTAAATCATTGTATTAAGTTAAAATTAAATGTAAATACCTACTTAATCTAGTGAATTCAATAAAGTGAATTTTATAATTGGATTTACAAATATGTACATAGTTTTAATTTAAATCCAAAAACCTTTTGGCTGTTGCGCCATTTAAATGGCAGCCTCCAACAAATGGCAAGGCTCAAAAATCTTGCCATGCCATTTTTCTATACGCAAATGACGAAGCATTTAATACGATATTTGTGCTTTCATTTTGATTTTTGTCTCGTGCCGAAAGGACGTGTTAGATTTAATTAGATTAGATATTATGTGAATTAGGTTAAGTTAGGTTAGGTAAGGTGGCTGTTCTAAAGGGGACACACTTATACCATAATTGGCCTTTCTTTGTGCTGGGCATTACCTTGGGAATTCTTCTGCTGCTTGCCAATTTGGGTGTCCTACCTCGTTGAGAGGTTTTTGGTGGTGAATGAGGCAGTCAAATCTTATATAAGTTTACATTACGGTTTGCGGTTGTGGCTTAGTCTTCGGGTCAAGGTCAACAAATAATCGAATTGATTGGCTGACATTGCGATATAGTTCTTCTTCTACACTCTTGTCGCGACGGCTCAGCCACTTCTTTTGCCAAATATTCCGCTCGTAGCGTTGGTCCGTAATCAAGTCGTCTTTTACCAGCACATACGCCGCTAAATACGCCATCATCCCAAAAGTTATTTTCGACATTTTTTTATTTATTATAATATTTTTTTTTTTCTTTTCACTGTTATTTCCTATTTAATTTAATTAAAAAATTTGCACGTATGCAGACGCCGAGAGAAAAACACTCAATGACAGTAGCTATATTTTTCTCATAGGACATTACCGTCTAATCGCAAAACAGATAAATAACGGGAAATCGAAATAATAGGAAAGGTGACATTTGCCATTTTGATGAGGCAAGTCATTCCAATGTGATCGCCATTTTGTCGCTCGTCATTTAAATGACATCCCAACGGAAAATTCTAAATGACTCGCAGTGTGCGTCATTTGTTTTTGGGACACAAATGACGATGATAGTCATTTCGTGTGATCGCCATTTTTCCAATGACGAATCGTAGCTTGAATGTCGCTCTAATGCGACATTTTCTTCTGACGTCACAGCGCCATTTAAATGACTCAAAAGCATGGCCGTATAATCGTAGCTTAAGTGAAGCCCTGACATCTGGAAGTCGAAGTATTGTCTAAAAATTGTTTCAATTGTTTTTTTTTTTTCTATTGATTTCGATTTATAACTATGTATTATGAAAAGTTGAATGAAATAAGATTATGAAAAAATCTCCCTTAAAAGGGTGTGGCGAACAACAAACGAACTCAGCAACATTCTCCGTGGACACAGCCACAACAGTCGACAACTTCTACACCGCGTAACCATCTTGTTTGCAGCTGTCACTTGGACCTCTCTCTTCTTTCTTGACAGCGACAGCGAGCAGACGTCAGTAATTTAACACGTGTAATAAGATCAATTTTTATAACCAATAAAGTAGATTAAGTTTTTCAGAAGTATTAAAATTCTTCTTTTATTGCGTTACAAGGGTAATAGCTCGGGCCCCAAACGAAAATTTTCAAAATCGAAGAAACTGATTTTCTTTATTTTTTTATATTACACAAACCGATTTTAAAGTCGATGGGATGAAAAATAAAAAAATTTTCATAACGTTGACCCCCCCCCCCATTTTGGGTTGAAATTCGAGATATACTTTCTTATTCCTTGTACACACCATCAAGGTGAGTAAAATGTCAGCTATCTAGGTCAAAGTGTTTGCTCTGGGCGTTGATGAGTAATGATTATACATTCGAAAGTAACTCTATCTGTCTGTTAGTAGAAATTTTCACAAATAAATCACAGAACGAATCGTAATGAAATTTGGCAAAGAGGTAGTCAGGGACCTAAAGAAGGACATACCAAAAACACTGCAAAACGCTATCCATCGACCCTAAAAGGATTCAAATTTGTAAGATTTGGAACACTGATATACATTATCCTGATAGGAGCATAAAACAATTCCTACAATTCGTAAAATTAAATTAGTTTGCTTTTAAGAAATAAATATTTTATGCACTTATTGCACTTTAAATGACTTGATTTTGTTGTTACCCCTGATAATGTCTCACCTACTATACTTGTGGTAGTCCTCCTAGAACCGAATGCACATTTAATAGCTGGGGGATATTGATCGACGAAAATGAGAGCAACACAGAAGTACACAATTAGTCGACTAGTTACTCAGTTACTTTACTGCCTGCACAAAGCAAATAAATCAGCAGATATCTCCCCTTACATGAAACAAAACTTCCTTAATCCTTTCCAACTTCTCAGCACAAGAGTGCATTTATTCATTTTGTATGCCATGTCCAGATCCTTGGGAGACGACGTGATTGCTAAGTGAGTTGCCTTTTTTCTTCTTCCCCTAATATGATTACAATGGCTTTTCTGCCTTCGAAGAGACCGGCAACTATAGAAAGATCTCCTTTCGAAGGACATTATTCAATTATTCGTTCGTTTGATGGAATGGAAACGAGAAAAACAAGAATTCTGTCCATAAAGAACTTAATAAATAGTGCAGTGAATTTAAATTGCGATTGGTTTGGCCTTGCACTCGGCTTCGTATATACGGGAACCAGCCGCGGACGATAACATCCTCCTCTCTATCTCTATCACCAAGACGTAATGAGAAATGTTTCACTCGCAAAGACTGCTTAATTTTGTTTGGTTCTATGAATTTGCTTTCGTTCTTTTTTTTTTTTTTAGCCTTCGCTGTCACAACAAAAAGATGTTTTTGTTGCAATGACATTTTGTGGTATAGGTACAGTTGTTGCCAGAGTCGGCTGTGATAGTATGGTATCCAATTTTGAGGTCGAGAGCTGGCACTCGAATTGGTAGGCAATGCATTTGCGAGGACACTTCGTTGTGATTTGATACAGAGGACATTGTTGTGGTGGGAATGAAATAGAGAGGAAAAGAAAAAAAAAACTGTTCGAGCAAATGGAACGGAATAAGGAGGTCGTAGTTGTATTTTATAATGCAGTGGAACTTGTTCTCTATTGAGAATGTATTTACTCGAGATTTTCCTTTGATTATGTGAAATGTGATCCATTTATATAGGCCAAGAGTTTTGGGAATAATAAATTGTATTTAGGATTGAGGTCGTTGTAGTAATAAATGACCCAGTTTATCATAACGACGTAATCCTTGGCGATTAATCAGTATCATTTTATGATGGGCGGTATTGTAACTTACTGTAATGTTTATTAATTTCTCTGAATGTCCTTTGAGATTAAATTGAAAGAAACCATTTAAAATTCACTCTTTCATTTCCCTTTGTAGCGCTTATTCGTGCTGCAGAATTTCTCACTCTGGTGGATTAATCTATAAATAAACGTAGCACCATAAAGTAACTACAGAAACAGATAGAACAAATAGAATGAAAATGAAAACAGAAAAAACGCAGTTAGCTGGGAATGTTTTTTTTTTTTTTTTTGCCAGATTGATCTTCACCTCTGCAGCAGACCGCATAGACAGATGGACACCACAACTGCCAACTTTAATCTAAACTTTCACCTCAACCATTATAAAATATCTCCCAAAAGTGCAAGTATCCTCTTTATTCTCACATCGCATCGTCCAGCTGGCTATAGTGGCCCTGTCGGTCTCCGTGATTCCATTCATCACTTTGCCAGCACGGCATCACAGGGTAGCGATGAAGGGCGAGAATGAAAAATGAGGAGGGAGTAGGATGGAGTGGAATAAATGGTTAACCACAAAAACGGCTGCCTGTACGTTCACCTATTGAAACTCCGTAGTATTAATTTGCACAGTCCTTTGGTTCTTTGAGTAAACTTTTTCATTCTCGGTGTATATAAGGAAAGGACTTGTATTTCTCTTCTCTTTAAAGGAATTGCCCTTCCTTTTCACTACGAAGAACTAGATGAGTTTAAAATACTGTTTCAGACGCAACTAGTATATACCTTATCTATATTCTTTGAATCAAAACTGTGTGTGTGCAGGGCCGTAGCCAGGATTTTGGTTCGGGGGGGGCTTGCTTCCAAGTTTTACGAAAAAAAAAACTATGTATATTCCAATTAATTGATTTCTATTAGCCACATTTTTTCAAAGCAGAAAACGTTTTGATTTTTTTTGATATGAGATCAATCACCTTAGATATCTGGATTCACAATAATATCCGAATGAACAGATATCATAGCAAGTGAACTTAACCTTGCATTCTCCATAACGCTTCCGGACATTGTTTCAATCTTTTTCATAGCTAATAAAAAATAAATAGGTGGCGCTACAGGCGGTAGACACCGTAGGCCTAGCTTCATAGCTGAAAGGGTTCTTTCAAAACTAGCTAAGTCTAAAGTAAGTCTTGTCACATAATCAAGCAATTTCAAAACTTCGGTAGAAGGGTCACTCGACGATTTTTTTTCGCACCAAAGAATGTACTCAGCTTTCACAGCTGATAACGCAATTGCATTATCAAAGTAAAGTGTTAACTTTTCCAACTTTTCGCTCAGGCTAAACTGCAGCAAAACCTGGGAGAAGAGCTTGAAACGATCGATGGTAGGACGTCTTCGTTGACCATGAATCTGTCCGTAACATTTTGTATTTACGAATCTATGGAAGAAATCAGTATCGGCACTTTAAAATAGGCTTCAGAAGGAGAGGTTTCTGGATTGGGACGCGTTGTTTGTTTCAATGAAGGTCTTCAAATAAGTCCTCGGCAAGTAAGGATGCGGATTGAAAAGCCTCTCTGAAAAAATCTTCGGCATTTTCTCTGAAGTTCAGAAGAGAATTCAGAACTTCTTTTGTGCGGTCGATTGCAGAAAAGAAATCTAAGGATTTGTTCTGTAGGGAAACTGATAAGGGCAGCGCTAAACTGGGAGTTTTTCGTATACAATGAGGCTTACTAGGCAATCGCATTTTTGGACCATTGCCAAAAGTGTTGATACTTTCGAAGACATCACCCACGTTCTGCTAGTTTTTTTTTCAATACTTATTGAGATGCATTTGAAGAGCTCTACAAAGGAATTAATACTGTCATGTCTTTTAATGAATTTTGTTTCACAAAGGCGCAGAAGTCGAGTTTTTCGGCTCTCTGGTGCGTTTTTTTTTATGACAGTTTTGAAAGTTACATAATATGCATTTGAAAGGTTGCGGAAGAAATAAGCTATTTCACTAACTAAAATAAATAAATAAATAGGTGGCGCAACAGGCGTGTAGACACCCTAGGCCTAGCTTCTCGCAACCATTCGTTTTGTGTGAGTTTCTATTTTTGGGACGAATGGAAGGGACCTACAATTTTATGCCGAGTCCGAACGGCTAAATTGAGAAGCTTTTTCATGACAGTTATACTCTCGGATGTTTGTCAGACGTTCGCGAGAGGTAGCGCAGTAGAAAAAACCTTAAGATGTAATTTGTGTTTTTCCGGGGATCGAACCTGGGATCCCTCGCACAGCAGTCCAACACACTAACCACTGCGCTACTGCGCCCACTATTTCATTTCACTAACTACACCTAGGTAATTGCGAATGGCAGGAGTTGACATGGCAGAACCAGGTTAAAGCTATGGCTTGCACAGTGTACATACCTAGCGTTTGAATACTTTATACCTACCGGGATAGTCTCCTTATTTTTGTAGATTTGAATTTATATTAAGCCCCATTACGGTCATTTCAGTTTCAGTTGCAATCAAGACACAGCTCACAACATTTTCTAGGAAAAATGCTTCAACAGTTCCTTTAGATCCAAATGAATGACCATTCAATTCATCCCAAGGACTCATTGCACATTTGAGGAGTCACAGTCAATTCAGGAATCACATGGCAGGATCAAATATCCTATATTGCACGATCGGCGTCTGCTAAGTTGAGCTACCTATTTACAACAAAGAGGTACTTTAGCCCCAAGCAACTTCTCCTACTGTACAAAGCACAGGTTAGACCAGGCCCGGAATATTGCTCCCATATATGGAGCTCGGCCCCAAAACATTCACTTAACCTACTTGACAGCATACAGAGACGAGCAGTTCGACTTATTGGGGACCCTTCACTCACATCGAATCTACAACCCCTGGTGCACAGAAGACAAGTCGCTCACCTCTGCTTGTTCTATAGGTAGAGGTACTTCCATGGTAGATGTTCTGAGGAACTCAAAGACATTGTCCCTCGAAATGTAACTTTTGGGCGCCCCACAAGAAAGGCTGCTAATGCTCATGAGGATACAGTACACTTGACAACCGCAAGGGCATAAACTTTCCAAAACTCGTTTTGTTACAGGACAAGTAAAATTTGGAACTAGCAGACATCTGCAAGCATCTCGGAGCGCTGTTGAAGCGTTATAGGTCCGCCTTTCCCGGAAAAAGTATTAAAAAATTTTAGTTTTTGTCTTTTGTTAAAGACTTTCGGGGGGGGCTTCAGCCCCTCAAGCCCCCCCCCCTGGCTACGTGCCTGTGTGTGTGAGTCAAGGGAAAACGTCATTCAAAGAACAAATTACAACTCCTGCTGGTGCATATTTTGGCTTTATTCAGGTAGAATAGGCTACTTATTTTTTATTGACCTCTAGTACCTACCTTTTGAATCTTAAGGAGTATTATATTTTGTATAGGTTTTCAATGAAAAACCATAGATAGTTGGGGAGTAGCTTTGAATATTTTCAGCTCAACGTGCATAGGTAGATACCATCTCAAATTATTTTCAATAAGGTTCAGTTAGCTAGAAGGGTCTATCGGCAAAATTCGAGGTCCTTCGACAAGTGGAAAGTCCTTTCTGACACCGCGTGAATCTTAAGAAAAGTTCTCCCCCTTCTCCTTAAACTAATCGGACCTTTTGATGCAAAGTAATTGTCATAGAATATCATTACTTGAATAGTTAAGTTCGTTATAGCGAAAATATTCCAAGCCCTGGTGGTTCCCTTTTTTGCTATGAAGCTGGACATGTAATACAGGGAATGTGTAAAATAGTCTCTTCTTCCTTCTCGTTTATAGAGTTTCTCCAATATTTTATTTTTTTAATATCCACCGCATGCTTTTGTGACATGTGCTCAGTAAGGAAGGACACTAATCACCTAGAGAGAAATAGGATTTTAAAAACATTTCAGCACCGGTTTTGACAAAAGCTGTTTTGCATCATTATATCAATTGTTTAAAGCTGTGTTATTCTCACTGCATCTACATAGCTTTAATTGTATGCAAATTCAATGCATTCAGTTTCCTCTTTATCGAGTGTCAGTTTCAAAAAGATTTAATTGTGCTTTCGAAAAAGCGTTTACAATTGAAATGCATGATCTAGTAGATAGCAATGTTTCATGATCCCCGCAGGAGTAATCATAAATGCCAGAGCAGTTAGAAAAAAGAATCGACATTTTCGCATTTTTAGAGTGGTGAGAAAACGCCTGAATGACAGAGGCGAATGACCGACGCCGCTTACACGGAGTGACACTGACACGGTAAAACGATTAACAACACTGCATAGGTCCTGCTGGTGAAGTGCAGCACAAAATATACTCTTTGGCCTATTGCTCGTTTTTTTCGCATCAAAGTTTCTATTATGCGGAGATATTTTTATTGCTGGTGTTTCAGTAAAGAGTTCTTACTCAGACTTAAATGATAAGGGAGGTGCCTTTCAATATTCCCAGAAAAAAAAAAATAAAATAATATGTAATAATAATTAATTTGTATTTATCTACACTCCATTTTCACTATACGAGTCTGCTCCGCAGTGAGAGTGGTCATTCGCACAAACAGCAAAAACAATACCAACAACAGAACAGGGAAAAACGTGTTAAGCCCGACATTTATGCTACTGTCACGCATATTATCTTGTCAATCTGTGACGTGCGACATGCTGTCATATAAAGTCAGTCATTCATCCCCAACAGCATTGACAAAGCGATAACTCAAACGTATACGTATGCTGATGTGTCCCAATCGCAACATAAGCCGCGTTTATTATCGCTAATGATCCATATGGATCATCCCCTGATAATAAAACGATCCAGATCATGAAAAAATATTACTTTGAAGTTTGGCACCCCTGATAATTTTAGACATACCTTCGAAGCAAATAGTAAACATAACTCCAGCTGTATTTGATATACAGTAGACGATCGATATAGTGAACTAATAAAAACCAGGCCTGTTCACTATATCGAAATTGTTCACTATTTCGAGCGGGAGTTTTTAAATGTTTACCAAAGCTTAATTTGATATAATTATAATTTTTTTTCAATAAAGAATGAAATTAAATTTTTGAAAAAGGTTACTTCATTTGTGTCTTCTTTAAATTCAATTGCACAGATTTTTCTTGTAAGCATTTCATAACTGAAATATCAGAAAAACACACAAATGAATTGTAAATTGTTCTGAAAAATAGTTGACAGGCAGGCGTATTGCAAAACTGGCAGCTTTTTCGTTGAATTTTGCGAAAAAAAAGTCTGATTTCAGTTCATATCAAATCTGTGAAAAATTTGTGTGGTTCACTATAATTGGATAATTCACTATACAGAGGTTCACTGTATCGAGGGTCTACTGTACGTTGAATAGGAATGGATTATAGCGATTGTTTCATCCCTTGTCCAGACTCTTGTTTGTTTTGAAAATATTTTTAATACTTGAAACGACATTTTACATTTGCTATTTATTTGTATTTATATTCATTGTTTGCTGTTTTATTTGGATGTTTGATGACATCTTGCGCACAGCTGTTTCTCTGTATACTTTTTAATGGCGCTGCCATTCGTGGGTTTTTTCTTGTTTTATTCAACTTTTAGAAATTTGGAACAACATCAAACTACGATTATTTTTTTTTTCTTTTGCTACTGAATTCCTAACAACTACACTAATATATAGATGGCATATTTAGATTTAGACAATTTTCGTTTAAACACATTCGGCCTTACCAATAATCATTTTTAATCTTCAGATTAAATATTTTGACGGTCACAATCGATAATTTTATATGGAAATTTTCGCCATTGTGACTTCGTAAAAGTTAGCCTGGACACTAAAAATGATTGAAATTGATGATGAAATTAGTACCGCAGATTAAATTCGTAGTTGCATATTTCTATTCTGCCATTCTACGATGCGGCGACTCCGTACTTGATAGCACAGATCAAAAGTGGAAACATTCAGAAGTAAAAATTACTTAACTCTTTGGGTTTTGGGATTGGATGTCTGGATCATGAAAATTGAGCCCGATAGAACACAGAATCTCGTAGATTTGTTGTAGTGCGGGTAAATCGATGATCCATATGGATCATTGGGGATAATAAAACGCGGCTATAGCTATCGTGTAGAAACCAAATTTCTGTCATCATAGGTAATGTAAGCTGAAAATTGTTTGTTGGTTAATCTGCTGGCTAGTCAGCATAATATACGTTGGCGAACTAAACATATCGTGTAATACCCCTTTAACTCAGTTATTTGTAGAGCTCTATCCAAAACTGCCAATGTTGATCTTGTTGCTTTCCTATAATGCCATGTTTCCTTTATGGTTGGGCTATTGTTGAGTATATAAGTCCCGCTGGATTTTGTAATATTTTGACATGATGTTAAACATAATAGAGAGCAGGTAGACCTACGTTATATCAGATTTTCGGTAGATGTTCTTGCGATCATTATACATACCTACTACAGCTCCAGGACTAACTAGATCTACCCTTCAAAAGAGCGACCCGCATCACATTGTTATTGCTATTATTGCGGCAATAAATTTTCAACAAGTGGCTAACAACATCAAAAATCCTATAGCACCATCGTTCTCACCGTTACTGGGGGCATCCCATTTCATAAGAAGCACGCCACTAAACTCTGCAAATACCTGACATATCCTCATCTCGAGCCATCACTGAAGAGCGACTACATAGGAACAAATACCTCTGCATGTTTTTTATTATTTCCATATGCAAAAAGAAAAAGGGCAGGAGCAGGACTCATACAATTCTCCGTTTATTCACCTGCTTCCCTATCTACACCGCCAAAGGGCTCGAGCAATTGTGATATATTCTGTACAAAATTTGTATTTGCCATTGTTAGTTGGAGCTATTATCCTGCACATAAAAGCATGGATAATGGCGCAACAAGAAACAAGAAGGACACATGGATACGCGGAACGTTCACCCTACAACAATCACGGAATATAGCGTAGAAAAAATAAACAAGAACAAAACGTTATAACAAAAATGTGATACCTCTACTTGAATCTCATTTTGCACGATGAATGATGTCTCAAAGGATACCAACCAAGTGTAGGAGTGCAAAAGACATCGCTCTTGTAGCCGCAGCTCCCCTTGGCGAGAGGCAATATAGTGATAGTCGTTCTCGTATAGTCTACGCATACTTAGATGGGAGTTGTATTATGGTTAACAAGACTTCACAAGGAGCTAGGCGAACGAAGAATGGAAAAAATGACAAATTACCGCGAGCAAAATGACTTCAGATCCACGTCAGAGATAACGACAATTAGGATCCTATTGCTATCTTCCACGAGACTGGCTCGTGACGCAAGCGGGAATAAACAGATACTTCAAAAAACAACAAGCGGAGCGCGCCGCTATGCTATAGATTGTCCTTTGTTAAGGATATTTCGACGACATTGTGGGTGCGGGGTAATAATGATAAACATTTTTCCGCAAAGGAAGCAACATTAACAAAAAATAGAAAAAAAAAAATAAACAACCCAACTGGTATGTGATAAAGGATGCAATTATATCCTTACAAAAGAGATCATATTCCAGACACTGTCCCTATACCAGGAAAACAAAGTGAAATTGTTTTACACAAACTCACAGAAACGACGGCATGTTCATGAGAAAATCGAGGATTAATGTCCATTTCTTTGACACAGTGTTTCTTTGTTTAGCCATTGTCCTTGTTTCCTGCTTTCTAATACAATATAATGATGTATGAAAGGCAAACAAAAGTGGGTGGGCAATTGTAAATCGGGTCAATACGAAAAGATAAAGCAACATTTTTCAATATAATACCAAAAAAACATAAAAACAACATATAATACCTAATAGCAGAATGTTCGAAATTTTGAACTGAAAGTGAAATAGATTTGCTTAGTAAAATTGAAAACAAGTTTTGTTCATGCTTATGCACAGTGGAAATCTGAGTTTCAAAAACGTGCGATAATGACGTGTTATTATTTCAATTTAGATTTGGCAACACTGTACTAAAGATTCAGCTTTCAATTCCTTTTGTCATTCATAGTGATATCTACGCGGGAAGATTTGCGTCTGTACGAGAAGTTTGTATTTGTATAAATAGTATACTCTCAATATCCTAGATTTGGAGAAAGCATATGACCGATTCCCTCGAGGTAAACTCTGGAGTGTATTACAGGAGGATGGAGTTGACGGTTCTCTCTTGAGAGCAATTCAATCTCTTTACACAAACTGTAAAAGCTGTGTCCGGGTAAACGACGTTAAATCGATACCTTTCACCGTGGGCGTTGGACTTCGTCAGGGGTGCGTCTTGTCTCCTCTCCTTTTCATTACTTATATGGACTGGATGTTACGGCGCAGTCTTGGCGAGGAATGTTTCGAATTGGGAGAGCTGAGGCTAAATCATTTGCTCTTCGGTGATGACTTGGTCATCCTTGGATCCTCTCAGACTGAATTTCAAGGTGCACTCGATCGGTTTGTAGCCGTTTGTGTTGAAGCTGAGATGAAAGTAAACGTGAACAAATCTGAAGTGATGGTCGTCTACAGAACGTCTGCTCAATGCACTCTGCATGTTAGTAGAGTCCCATTGAAACAGGTGGAGAAGTTCAAGTATCTCGAGGTGTTATTCACGACTGATGGAAGGAGCAATGCTGAGTTTTCCTGTATAGGATTGGTCAGGCTGGATCAATTTTGAGACAGCTTGGTCATTCTGTTATCAGGAGGACTGAACTTGGTGTCAAAGCTAAGTTGTCAGTCTTTAATTCGGTGTTTGTTCCAACTCTTACCTAGGGTAATGACCGAAAGAGTAGGATCGCGGATACAAGCTGCCGAAATGAGATTTCTCCTTAGTATTGCTGGTGTGACCCGTAGAGATCGCATCAGAAATACCAGAATACGTGAGGAACTCAATGTCGAGCAGCTACTTCTCCGGACGGTGGTTTGGTCATGTTAAACGCATGTCCCCGACCAGGATTCCATGACGAGCTATGAAATCCGTACCATCAGGTAGGCGTCCTCTGGGTAGACCAAGGATGAGATGGTTAGATCAAGTCTATAATCTCTCCTATACCCGTATGGGGATTGCCCTTGATGAGTTAGAGTCGATGGCGGAGAATCGAGAGCTATGGAGGGTCCACTTGAGCAACCTACACCCGCGACCCACTTAATGGACAAGCGGACCATTGAAAATGATGATGATGATGATGATAAAATATTATATCTATATCAAATGCTTTTTGAAAACTCACTAAATTTTCGAGGTGGAAGTGGAATTCGAAAGAGTATTAATATCCCATGAATTTGTCATTGTTGTGCTAAGGCAATGAATAAACCTTTTACTCAGTTTCCGCTGGAAATGCATTTATGGAGTTTAATTAGTTTCAGTTTGTATAAAAAAAAGCACAAAATTCGTACATCCCATCAGAGGGAGAAGCAAATATTTTTTTTCATTACCTTATAGCACTACAATAAACGATATTTTGTAGCAAGTGTTATAATAGGTATCTTGCGTATGCCAATCACAACACTTCGAATACTTTGAAATATCTGACATTTGTGTCATAAAAATATTTGCCTGATTTATTGATCATATCAAAGTTATTTGATTTACAAAGTTATGTCAACATAATGTTTGCATTGTTGCTCACAAGTCACAGTCCTCAATGCGCACTTAAAGTTACAGAAAACGCAACATAATGTCGCGTAATTTGAGAACTATACATAAACAGTTGAATTCACTTTCACAGTCAATTGAACTGTGATCGTCAAAATCCATTCATAAAACCTGTTCTGCTTTTATTGACCCATCGCTGCCTGCTCTTTATGCAAATCAAATCACAGTGAATCCGTTTTAAAGCAAAACAGCATAACCCCTACTGTCAGAGTTTTTACTGAGGCGATTAAAAAAATGTTTCCTCCATACGCGCGTTAACAGGCCATAGTCTGGCCGATATGGTCGTTTGGAAGTAAGTGAACGTTAACTCATGAGGACACTCGTGTTCGGCTGTAATTAAATTTATCTCTCGAAATAAAATGTATCCTACATACCCCACAGGCCCACACCTACATAAACAAAAGTAAAGCGTTATACCGTGGATATAAATTCAACTGTGGATTAAAGAGAAACTGAAACTACTGAATTATACATAGCCCGCTCCTAGGTCCTTTTTTTTGCGGTATCTGGCCGGACTTGTACCGCTGTGTGGTAGTGAAGTGACCTTTTGCAAAAACAAAGTTTTAAATTGCTTTAGCATGACCATTAAAAAGAAGAACAACGGCAGGAGATTGCTCCCCACATGCGGAATGTTTGGGTTGGGAGGTAATTTTAAAAGCCATTCTGAGAGCTGGCGGCGAAATTGCGGGTTCAAGATTCTTTTGGGGTTTGGTCGGAGTATTTCCTTGTTTTCTCTCTTTTTTTTTTGTTGGCTTCAGTTTGTTAATGCTGTTGGTCTGTATACTGATTTTACCTGAGATTTATTTTTCTGTTCTTGGTTTTATTTTAACTTTCTTTTTTTTTCGAATTTTTTGTTGGGGGATTTGAGAGGTTTATTGATGGCTCTTTTTTTTCGGGGGAATCACTTTGTAGAATGACTGGTATTTTAAAAAATATGTTCTCATCTGTACCAAGGGAAAATTAGTTGAAAATAAAAACATGTGGGCTAAAATTAAAGAGGATTTCGAACTTTCGTTTTCAGAATTTATATATGTATTATTAAGATCATGGGGAAATTAGCTTTAAAATATTTCAGTAGAACAATTTTTAATATGTACCTACGTTTGCTTAGTGCAGGTGAGCATTAAATTGTATAAAGCTTTATTGTAATACGTTTTTATGAGTTAAGTTACGATTACACGGCCATTTTTTCAAGTCATTTAAATGGCGCTCTGACGTAAAAATCCCGTCACAAAGCAGTCATTTAAATGTCGCTCTGTGTGATCGCCATTTTTGGCAGCGTCATTTAATGACTAGGAAAATGGCGCACCAAATGACATGAATTAAGTGCCATTTAAATGGCGGAAAAAAATGGCCGTGTGATCGCTCCTCAATGACGCCTAGGACAAATGACTAAAATTTTTGGCTGTTGCGTCATTTAAATGACTCGCAGTGTCAGTCATTTGATTTTGGGACACAAATGACAATGATAGTCATTTCGTGTGATCGTCATTTTTTCAATGACGAATCGCAGCTTAAATGTCGCTCTAATGCGACATTTTTTCCTGACGTCACAGCGCCATTTAAAAGACTCAAAAAATGGCCGTGTAATCGTAGCTTTAGTTAGAAAAAAAAAGAAAATCTTGTAACCTTATTGTACATTATTTTGTTACTAAATCTGTCAATCATTTATTTTAGTGGAAGATAGACTGGTTAATCGAGAGTGGGCGACAAATTTGTTGATACAACTATTATCTTCAGCATTGCAAAACGTTCCCCGCTATGTGGCTAGATAAACAAAAGAAAATTGCAAATTAAAGGTTCAGATTAACGTCTTTACGAGTTCAGTGTTTTTTTTTTTTTTAACAAAGAGAGGGCATTTGTTACGGTGAATTCTCTGCGCTATGGTCCAGTAAGTTATTTCCACTGCACCGTCTTACGAACATGAGACGAATGTCCTGAGATAGTTTCAAAGATCAGATATTCGGATTCAGAATAAAATTGTGGGTCACATCGTTTCAAAATCTCCGTCAGCGGTAATTAAACAAAAATGTTTTACATATTTCGTTCTTTAAATTCAAAGCACCCATCCGGATAACAATTTGCTTGAAATTGCCCACCCCAAACATCCGTTCACCTCATAATAATATAGAATCGGGACGATGCGGAATAAAATAATATAGTTTACTAATTCTCCGCTTAGTTTGAATATTGTGCTTATCAGTTGCAGAGAATAGCGTAGCGGTTAAGAAGGTAAGTAGATGCGTTATCAATTAAGTTATTAGCTCAATCTATTCTACACCATCCAATGTTGCAAATAATGTGCTTCAGATAGCAATTTATTGTGGAAGGAATTACCCGCCTTTATCAATATATTGGTAAATAATGGTTTTAACATCGAGGGATGGGAATCAGCTGCAATATCCAAGATCAGTCCATAATTTTCCACAAGCTCATGTCACTTTTGTACAAAGTTACCTCTTGTTTAAATCGCTTGCTTCATCCCCATATATGAACCCTAATTGGCATCCCTAAATTCAATAATTGTTATTGGATTTATGAAAATCAATTAATTGTAGGTAGGTACACATAAACCTCACAAAGGTTAGAACCTGTTCATTTTATGTCTGCGTTCTGAAATCTGAATGCATTCTAATGCGATAAATCACTCTCAACTCCGAGAAACTGCATTCCTGTTTTCCTGGTGGCTCTATAAATTTCCAGAAATAACAAAATACCCAACTGCCAGACATTCCTTCGCATGAACAACAACAGCGCTTTTCCACTCTTATCGTTGTCGGTTTCTGTGGTTATTGTGCTGTTACAAGCGATATTGCATTTTATTACTGTTACCTTGCCAAATTCCTAATAATAAAACGAACCCATCGTTAACTTACACGGAAATATGTAAATGCAATTGTTAGAAGCTATAGCCTGCCTCCCAGGCCCCTGTTACACCTACAGCAAATACCTCCCACACTTTACGCCTCAGTGTCGGTAAAAGCCAACACCAATTGGACGTCCTTGGCTGTGTGTGCCAGAGTATATTGTTATTATTATGTGTCAACACGCGACCAGCAGGAGAGCATTCACAAGGATCAACAGGGGGGCTAGATGCGATGGCGATGACGATGACGATGATGAGGGTTGCTTTCATTCAATGGGACGTTTTGTTTGTTAATCTTCGATGGAGAGATCTCAAAGAGAGAGTGCATTGCAAGGAATTTCCTTCCGCTGCAACCCACTACCACTACCCACTATATATACGCTCAACTTGCAGATTTAATTTTCCGAGTGTATTTCCCATCGACATGATGTTTATCGTGATGGTTTCCTCTGGGCAAAAGGCACCCTGTTGTTGCAGGAGCAATATGTTCAACTCAGACGACTTGGGCGACAGGAAATAAACGGCAAAAATGAAAATTTCTATATATTTTTTTTGTTCATTACGTTCGGCTTGTGTATAAGCGCGGTTACTCCGCACACCTCCCCGTATATTCCCCAACACCTGAGCTGTGTAACCAAACACCATCCATGCCCATGGTAGTCCCTGAAGGGAATACACGCATACACCTGGGTGACTTGGGAATGCATGAAATTGATGAATAATTGCCTAGAAGCATATACATAATAAATACTATGTGGGTAAAAAAGGAAAAGAAAACCACTAAAGGAAAAGCAAGAAAAAATAAAAATTCTATTTGCATATCACCCTGGTAGGTGGCGGATAGGAAGGCCTTCAGCGAAAAGAAGCCAAAGCCAGATTCTATCCTTTGGTGTAATTTTAGTTTTTATCACTTCGTTTTCTACTCTTTTTGTTGTTTTTGTTTTTTCGACTTGCTGCTCGCTGCTCACTGCTGCTGTGTTGCGGTTATCGACACGCAAAGTCTAAAATGCTCGCATAAATACTGCAAGTGAATGCCGATAGATGGCGGGTGTGGTGGAGTTGAGTCTATTAACGGAAAATAAAGTTTAACCGCGCTCGCCAGTTGCTGAAGGTGCAACGCAATTCAGGATAATGCATTGTACACCATATGACAGGATGACATCGTTGTGTGGAAGTGAATGCTAGGTATTGCTGCTATGATTCGATAGTTTGGCTATGGTTTCCATGCTCGTGTCGCAGCGTAGCCACTACCATTTGGTTCATGTCGATGTTTCATGCGGCTAGCGTAGATATTTTTCTTTTTTATGTTGCGTTTAATATCCTTAAGTGGAGAGCTTGTCAATATATAATGCATGTGAGTTGTGACAGCACATCGGAGAGTAGACATTCATTATTTTTTGTTTTTTATGGAGTAAATGTTTGATGACATTGACATATCCTGCTGACATGGATAGGTATGTACAGTGTACCTACAGTACACCTCTTTTTTTTTAGAAATCATTTGCCTTGGGAGTAATTTTATTGACGTGTTTTTATATGCAGGGTGATGAATATAAAATAAAACGATAATCGATGCTGGACTGCCTTTTAGATAAGTGGAATCAAAGGTTAAAGCTATTTTGTTGCGGAATTTGTTGACTATTTAATAGACAGATATCGGGAGGTAGAATCATAACGGATGTCAGAACTGTTAAGATCAACGCATAAATGCCATATACTTGTGCGCAAGACAATCGCGGAAAATAATTTGGAATAGGAAAACCGTGCGGCCAAAATGTTGCCATATTCTAGGAATACGCTAAATACATACATTATACATGTATGTAGTTTGTTTCTTAATGTAGTTGTCAAAATCACACCCAAAACCTCGGCGAAATATGTAGGCACTCCTTTTAACAAACCGAAGCACATATAGGCGGTTGGCATTGATATCTGCAAAAGACACATTGAAAAGATTCCAAGAAACCTCAGAGGAAATAAAAGTTTAACCCCATAACATTTTATATAGAAACAAAGAATGGAATGCTTTTTAAGCTTGAAGGATTCTTTTCAAAAAATATAGGCATCATCATCAGCATCATCTATAGGTATTGATTTTACACAGCAGTTATAAGAATAAGGCCCTTAAAAGCATAAGGTTTTGTTGTTTGATCGATGGCGATCATCCCTAAATTGTACCTGAAAATTATGATTCAAAGGAAATAAATCTACTGGGTATAAAGAGTTCACTTTAAAATCCATATCTCATCAGCTAGGTCTGAAAACCCTATACTTAGCCTACAATCCACAGTGGTTTTCTCAGACGAAAAAAAATTTAATTTGGAAGGCCCCAATGGCTATAACCTAGCTTCTATTTCCATAACCTCATTTGGACCGGCTGCATAGCAGAGTTGAAGATATGATGGTGTGGGAGCCCGTTTCGTATTATGCACCTGCAAATAAAATTTTTTGTCAGCCACAATGAATGCGTTGTCTTACAATGGTACCTATATTGAAAGAACCCTTCTCATATAAAAATAAATAAATAGGTGGCGCAACAGGCGGGTGACACCCAAGGCCTAGCTTCTCGCAACCATTCGTTTTGTGTGAGTTTCTATTTTTGGGACGAATGGAAGGGACCTACAATTTTATGCCGAGTCCGAACGGCTGAATTGAGAAGCTTTTTCATGACAGTCATACTCTCGGATGTTTGTCAGACGTTCGCGAGAGGTGGCGC
Organism: Cheilosia soror; assembly: GCA_949372485.1. Lineage (NCBI taxonomy): Eukaryota > Metazoa > Arthropoda > Insecta > Diptera > Syrphidae > Cheilosia > Cheilosia soror. Next base: position 136,614,746 of record OX443561.1, on the reverse strand, counting down.
AGTAGAAAAAACTTTAAGATGTAATTTGTGTTTTTCCGGGGATCGAACCTGGGATCCCTCGCACAGTAGTCCAGCACACTAACCACTGCGCTACTGCGCCCACCCTTCTCATATATTTATAACAATTTCAGACATATGAAGTTAAATCTTCCTTCTGGTCAAATTACAACAATTCAAAAAACCGGCCAAGTGCGAGTCACTCGCGCACCGAAGAACGTACGTAGTACTGTAGTGAATTACATTTACATAATCCTTTAGTTCATAGCTACTGTACAGTGTACACGTACGGTACACACGTTTATGCGTTTTTAAAAAAAAGCTTTTTTAAAAAAAAACGCATAAACGAATGGTGATGGCCGAGCGCGAGAAAAGCAACAAAAGTGTGTTGTGTATGTGGTACAAGAGAATGAGTATCTATTGAAGCTCCAATTCCAATTGGAAAGGATTAAGTTTAAGAGAACAGCCGAAGTGCCAATGCCATGCCCACGCCCCGCCCCGACCGACACACACAGACCGGTGAGTGAGCCAAAGCCAAGCCCCAAGAGCCAAGACACGAGACCGAGAGCGAAAGAAGAAACAATATTATGTATGTGTGTGTATGAAAATGAGTAATTCTTGGAGTTCCACTTCCAATTGCAAAGGAAACGTTTAAGATAGCACGCTTATCAATGACATATTGGACATATTTTTGTAAATATCTCGTAAAATATTAACTTTTCGGCAAAACAGTCTTCAGCACGAATATGATCTACAAAGTAGGAACATTTTTTTCTTTTTTGTAAATCAAGAAAAAACTGTTTTTTGTGCAAATGAAAATATTTTTTTCGCTAAATTACTTATTACTCCAAAACTATTCAATGTGTCGCTATTATTGGTATTTGTCGTTTAACTAGAGGTTATACCGGATGTTGTGTGCAAATTTCAGCCTTCTACGTCAATCAGTTTTTGAGATAGACCTAGGTAAAAAATGATTGGCTTAGTTTATCCGGACAGACATCGTAGCGAAAGCAATTAGGTTCCTCCATATGAAAACGGAACCTTAAAAAATTAACTTTATGTATTTGATAAAAAGATTACGTCTCTATCATTCTTGATTTCAGAGGGCGATAGAAAATCGACCATAGTGGGTTTGCTATGTAGTATGTAGCGCGGCGATACTAGCAGGTTCCCATTATTTCGCTCGGCGTTATTTGACGGCACCACCGTGAAGAGCGACTGCCATTGTATCGTGTTTAATACAAAAATATAGGTATAGCTACATACTATTAAAATGCTTATGTACGAATTTAACCACGCTTGAGGTTGGCTTTCCAAGGATGGACAAGATTTTCAAAAACTTTCGATTTCTGAAAATATCCAAAATTATAGAAATGTAGTGGAAAAGCTTGCTAATGCTTGTCATAAAAACTTCTGGCTAACTCATGATGCAAACGATAATCGTCTGATGATTTGGCAAACAATAGTGAATATAAAAATAATATAGTCAGCTGTCAGATAATGTGTGTTAAGTTTGGAAAAAAAATAATACCCTACATAAATCAATACACGATGTGCCACCCTTTCTATAATACTATCTATAACAAATACCATAGCTTGCATTTAAATTGACGTCCTATTCCTAATCCCATGAGGTAGGTATATACAACGTGGTAATGATTATGACTTGCACTTTAATATATCCTTCCGCTTTATGCACACGTTCAGGATTCACATCCCAATACGCACTTTCTCGTCATTCAGAGCGCACTCACCATGAAGTGACACTATTCATGATATGGCTGACAATTCCGTTGTGGCTTCCATTCTGGTATTGCAGCAGCAATAATTGCTGCCTATAGAAAAAGCCGTACTTGGTTCGGTCAGTGGCTCTACACAAAAGACGTCACAAATTGAGTTCATATGCGAATAGGATATAGGCAGCGGAATACAGCCGGCGTCATACACGCTACACGCACTTGTTCTTTGAAGCATAAAGGGGAACGTACTTCCAGTGTTGTTCTATTTTGTAATTTATTTCGCTACGATTGAGCTTAGGAGGTCACCAAAGCCCTCGATCTAGTCACCCCAATCAAAGACTTCTTTAATTTACATGGAGTATTGGTTTTTTTTACATAATCCTTGATGCCTCCAATTTCCATTCATTTTGTATTCCAATTTGCCTTGCAAATGTCAGTCACGGTCGCTAGTAACCATGCTATTCACCGCTAATAAACTATGAAGGTCCACCGCTCACACACCATCGATGCGAATTCCGTTGAACTATAATACACGGCGATAGCAGAGGAAGGACTCATCCACGTTTTGCAAAGCCATTGCCCTCCACAGTGATAGTGATTCTATTCTGGAATGAAGCGATGAATGCCACGAAACCGACCGACGTTGCCAAACTGGTATAATGACGACGATGATATCGTTTGCAAGGGAATCTCGAAAATCCTTTACCGTCGCCAAAATACAAGGAAACCGTCCCGACATCCACGCCTGCACTCTTGTCAAATGGAAGTGCCGATGAAGGATTATTGTAAATAGCGCCAGTAAATCGCATCGCAAATAGAATTTATCTCGTTGGCAATCCTTGCCTTGTTGATGGATTCATTAACTGATTGAATTTGCTTAACGAGCTTACCTATTTTTCGGCCCTGCGGGTGGGGCAGATGTATTTACTTACATACGGAGGTAGCTATATAGCATAATACCTATAGTTGTCATTGGAAGTGGGCGATGGTGATGGTGGGATTTCGGTAGATGGTAGTAGGTACTTACCAATGCTTTCGTCTATAATTGTTGTTTACACATTGCGGATTCGGAATTTAATTACGGGGACAATCACGACGAAGGATTTGTTTGAACAGTGGTTAATTGAGTTTTGGTTACGCGACGCGTTTAGCTCCTTGAGGCTTTGTTTTGATTGAAAATTAAAAAGAAACTTCATTCGCAGTAGGTGGGTTTGGGTATATGTGGTTGATGAGACGAAGGGCGAAATGATAAGAGGGAGATTGATAGAATAGGAATATATGATTAGAGTTAAGGGAATCGAAGCAAATGAAAATGGGTATCGGAATTGGAGCGGAGTAATGGGATTTTTCCAAGGAATAATTAATCGGACAATCGTAGGAAACAACCACCTGGACGTTGAAGTTTCTAATGTTTTTTATTGCCCGTGCGGGACTGACGTGGGCGCAGTAGCGCAGTGGTTAGTGTGCTGGACTACTGTGCGAGGGATCCCAGGTTCGATCCCCGGAAAAACACAAATTACATCTTAAAGTTTTTTCTACTGCGCCACCTCTCGCGATCGTCTGACAAACATCCGAGAGTATGACTGTCATGAAAAGGCTTCTCAATTCAGCCGTTCGGACTCGGCATAAAATTGTAGGTCCCTTCCATTCGTCCCAAAAATAGAAACTCACACAAAAACGAATGGTTGCGAGAAGCTAGGCCTTGGATGTCACCCGCCTGTTGCGCCACCTATTTATTTATTTATTTTGCGGGACTGACATCCCCGTATAGTGACGTGTGTATTACCATATGCGTAGAGCTAAGTTTCCCTTGCAATTTTAAGAATTTCTTCTGAATTGTGGGACACTGATTGATACAACAACCTAAGAAGATGCATTACGTTTTTTTTAGAATCATTGGTTGGTATAATAATAATTAATAATCAACAAGGATTGAGTAGCGTTGACAATAACTACATTCAAGTTCCGTTCATGACTGTCACACCTCTTAAGCTGTAGTTTCAACATCTTCTGTATGCATTTGGCATATCTCTCTCCATCTTAAGCAAGAAACGACATTTTCCATTCGGTAGGTGTCATATTCGTCTTCATCAGATTCTTACAATATATATAAGCATCGCAACTGACAGAAACCGCTTCCACGGGGACTAAACTTATCCGATAAAAGATATTTGGCAACAAATAATATCATATCCGTCATATTATTATCATAACTTTTGCCCATACATCATTTGACGCCTTCACGACAGAACGCACATTTCCATTGCAAATGTAATATCCTTAACAAAATAATTGGATACACATGAAAAATTTCCGGCAATATCAGCAAGGATATTAATTTCCACACCTTTCCTACCAAGCAAATACACAAAATATGTACATTCATCCATAACCTGTATCTTTCTAACACTCGCACAGAGAATCATCATCCATTTTTACGAGCATATTCCATCACCACCTGTGCAAACAAAACCAATGAGCATACAGCTCTATCTGTATCTGCTAGTCCTGTAGACCCGACCAAGTCTTTCCCTACCGACCGCCCCGTAATAATACATCACCCAGACAAATGAGCAGCTTCATGGCCTCAGGACCAGTAAGAGTACCTAGTGAAGATGCAAAAAAAAAATCCACAAATTCAAATGTGCGGCCAATATTCTCTAAAAATATGTACCACCGTGCACTACCACTTATCTTACACTAACAACAGGGATAAAACGTTTCTCAGTTTTGTACAGTTTATTGCAGTAATTATTTTCTGACGGAGTAAGTGCTACTCTCTCGGGGACCGATAACTTACGTCGACTTGAACAAATTATCCTTTCGTGTTAATTGCTCTTCTCCAAAGTATAATTTTTGACAACAAAAAAAAGTGCAACTCCTAAGGGTAGTTGAAAGTGACACTCAACTCAACTACATATTCTCAAAAAAAAAAAAAAAAAACAAATAAGTAAGTAAATAAATCCGCTCACCTGACGAGGGCGAAATTAATTCGCAAGCCAAGATGCAAAACGCTATGCCAGCTATAAAGCATTCTAAATGCATTGCTCTTTACACGTTCACATCAAACCCTTAGCAAGGAGTTGAGGTAACTGACGAAGGGTGCGGTGCATATACAGTAGGGTGGGCCGAAAAAACATTTTTTTTTATTTTCAAGTCGTAATACCGCGGAAAAGTTGCTTATTGTGGAGACTAAAAAGAGGTAAAAAAAATAAATAAAATCGGTTTATATCTTCCGGTCGCGCATGTCCTCTTAATTTTTGCGAAATTTCGAAAAATTTGCATTTTTAAGATAATTTGTTATTTTTCTTAACCTGTGAAGATTTATATGTAATAGCTCAAATTCTTATGTATTATAACCACAGAAACCCATATGTTTAAATATCATTTAAGTCCATCAGCATCTTCTAGGCGCGCATTGCATTCAAAGTTATTGAAATTTACGAAAAACAAATAAATAAAGGTAGATCACAGTTCGAGGAAAAAAATACTGACAACTTACATGTTTTTATTTTTGGTTCTCCTTATTGAATATTCTATATATATATATACAATATTTAATGTTTAAAAGAAATTATTTTATACTATTAGCAATATTCATTCAATTGCATTTTTTTTTATTGAAAAGACTAAATTTGTGTGGGAAGAGTTTCAAGTCCAAGAAACTCATATTAAACAATTGATGAATATCTCCGTCATTCATTCGTAGCTGAAGGTATATTAAAATGTGATTTATGGGCAAAAATAGGCATGGTTGACCTTGACAGCAGAGTTGTTCTAAAAAAACCATCCCTAGACTCAGCTCCGCAAACTTGAGGCTTCTGCTGTTTCTCAATAAGGGACTGAGCCACTTTAAATATGTGATTTAATATCATCGTCACTGATATCTTTTAATAATGGTGGAGAAGATAAACGTGTTTTCTATCGTATTGTGCCATGGCAAACATTAAATGTACTGGATGAGCGAAAAAGCCATTTCGTTCTATCACAGGGTCGACAATATTACGTAAAATATCAGAGAGGTATCTTGAAGATTGTATTGATTGGTACACAAGTTTTGGTCCCTGTGTAAAGTTTTTACTTGTTCTAATACTAGACTAGGTACATTGGCATGTATGACATCAAAACAAATATAAATATTTCTAGAAGTTGAGGTGTGGGAATTTCTTCACTTATGAACAATCTGAGAGTTCGATTTGCTGCTGTCCTGTCAACCACCTCGAGTGTGACAAGGGACCAGGATCTCATACAGCCAAGTCCTCTTTACGATTTCCCGACTAGGTATATTGCCATGGAAATATCGAGTAGATAATTAGATATTGCTGGTCCTTACTTAGTACATTTCTGTCTACTGTCGGGATCTGAAAGTCAATACTCTTAAGCCAACCAATGGACGTTTTTCGCAGGCACTCAGCTTTTCACCGATTGGTCCTCTCAAAGATTTTGGACCCGTTGATTTACTGTCTAGGGTGTAAGTATTGAAACATATGTCGAAAGGGTAGTTCATTAAAATGAAGAAGGCAAACTGCCCATTGCAACTGTTTCCCCAAATGCATTTCTATTCGGCGAATCATACCATTCTTCCAACCTGTATTAACAGCAGTACCGTCACATCCTATGACAACTAATTTTTCAAGAGATATACCACGACCGGACAGATAAGAAATAATAGAACTGAGAATGTTTTCAGAGCTTCCAGAAGTTGGAGTAACATGTCCGATGTAGACTGAACCAGGGGGTCTAGCACGTAACTTGATACAATCGAGCTCTGGCAGCACCTAATTTGTCTCAATCGATTATTCTCGATTGATTATCCTCGATTGAGACAAATTAGGTGCTGCCAGAGCTCGATTGTATCGACCGAACTCGATTGTATCAAGTTACGTGCTAGACCCCCAGGTTATTGAATTAGAGAGTAATGTTCTTCTTCCTTTTTAACTCTGCGGAACCTTTTGGAATGAGCTAGATCTACCACCAAAGTGTCGTCCTTTCTCCCATCCAAATAAAGACTTTGTAGTGACAATTCATCAGATTTGCTTTTTATCTATAAAATGGGAGACGTCAGAATGGGTAATTAGTTCAACGTCGAGCAAAACACTTGATGTGATTGCAGCGGTTAGATTTAACAGCTGTTGCGCGAGCGGAAGACCTTAACCGATTTGAACCAATCTTTTTTTAATATCATCATCGGTTCGAGTAAGAGTCGAAGAGAGCTATTACATTTAAATCTTGACAAGTTAAGTAAGATAACAAATTATCTTAGAAATGCGAATTTTTCGAAATTTTGCAAAAATTTAGAGGACATGCGCGACCGGAAGATATGAACCGATTTTATTTATTTTTTTTACCTCTTTTTAGTCTCCACAATTAGCAACTTTTCCGCGGTATTACGACTTGAAAATAAAAAAAATTGTTTTTTCGGCCCACCCTAATATACAGTGACGATGACGATGGCGGTCGGTGCCTTGCTCTCTATTTCTCACTTTGTAGGGGGTGTTCTCGGGGTAACTGTAAGTATGTGATATATAAATTTTTAAGTGACGTTCATGAGTTTCTATTAAGTCATTCCGTTGATGATTGTGATGTGACACATTTACTGTTCATCCTGGCAACATCTGGAACTAGAGCATTTTATGGGAAAATATAGGACGAAACAAATGGCTTTTTGTAGGTTTATGGTCCAAGGACGTAGGTGATAACTGCAAGATTAATTAAAGGAAATGGAAATGTTATTTTCATTTACCAAATTTATTTCGAAGGATAAGGAGTCGATGGAGCGGAATAATTTAAATAGCAGAAATGTTGGAATCGAACATTTGAATGAAAGCCACCCATGGCCATGACAGAATATCAATGCACTTTATGCGTTGTTCTCCATCTGCAGGTGTGATTGAACTGCTTTCTAAGCCTGTTGTTGCTTTCTTCGCCACCTGTTTTTAAATTCTTAGCCGGCTGCTAGCCAGGAGCTCTCCTGCTGGCGAGAAAATCAAGAACTGAAGGCACTATGTTCTTGTTTTATATAACATGTGAAATGTTCTTCTACTGGCAACTACTGGCTGACAAGGTTAAAAAAAACATGCCCATTGTAGCGAATACATTTCCCTGTATACTTACTGGAATGGCTAGCACTTTGCATGCTTTCATATGTAGGTACCCTCATGTTCTTTGTATTCGTTCTAAAATTGTACAGCTTCTTCTTCTTCTTCTTTGTCGGAGGTTGTTACTATCCGATGGAGCACTCAGACACAACTACTGGTCCATTGTACTGCCAAACAGATACCTTACATTGCTATACTTAGTTTTCCCGTCTTTTGAAGAAAGATGAGAAGGAGCTTCAGTGATGAAGAGCTTAGATGTTCGGCACTCACCACGTCAGCCCCAAAGATCCGCCACCTGATGCGAGCAAAGGCAGGACAACTACAGAGGAAGTGCTCCGCTGTATCGTCATCCTCTCCACAAGCAGGACAGATGGTGGTGTTGCTCAAGCCCAACACATTTAAGTGTTTGGCAAAAGCTTGGTGGCCCGAAAGAACGCCCACAAGAAGTCTGCAGTCTATTCTCCTGAGAGACAGAAGGAAAGACGAGGACCTCCTGCAGATGTCCGGACGCAGTCGTTTGGTCTGTCTACACCCAGCACAGTCACGCCAACGACGCTCGTGTTCACGAGAAACCCAAGTATCAATGGATGACCTAACCACAGATGCAGGCAAACCCAACGCAGGTTCAGGTCCTAAGAAATCTTCTTCTGAACCCAACCTGGCCAGCTCGTCAGCGATCTCGTTTCCCTGGATACCAGTGTGACCTGGAACCCAAACAAGTTTGACCGTGTTTAGCCTACCGACTAAGTTCAGAGAAAGCTTGAGTTCGAGCACTAACTTGGACGAGGTAAGAGGGTTGAGCAGCGCTTTTAATGCAGCTTGGCTATCACTGCAAACGCATATGCTTCTAGCCCTCCACCTGTTTGTCACAATATAGCGCATAGCCATAAGGATAGCGAAAATCTCCGCCTGGAAGACAGTCGCATGGTTACCCAAGGGGTAGTGTAGTCTAATGTTCTCGCTTTCCACGAAGACTCCAGAACCAGACCCCTGTCCGGTTTTAGAGCCATCCGTGAATACACGATGGCATTCCTTCCCTGGCTCCGAGTCTGGCCGAAGCCATTCTGTTGCCTGAGGAAAGTTGACGTGGTAGTTTTGTCGCAGTAGGATTTCTGGTGTCATTGCGTCAGACGGCATATCCATAAGACAGGGGTCAAAAGATAATTCTCGCACAAGTTCTTCAAAATTCCAATGCGCGTGGTACCAAAAGCCACCTCTCTTTAACCGAGAGATGGTTTTCAGCGTACACCCCATGATAAAAATACAGTAAGGCTGCTCCCTGATTTTCCAGTTCAGTTTTGTCTTGTCAATATTTCCTCGCTGTTTAAGATAACCGGCATAACTCAAAAAACTACCGATCGATTAAGATAAAAATGCTTTTTCTTTCCGTAAAATCGGCATAACAGATAGCGCTTTAGATTTTAGAATACCGCCAGATGGATAATGTAACAATTTTTACTTTACCTTATTTTTGTGTATGTGTATGCGTAGCGGCATAATTTGTGTTGTGCGCAAAAAAGTAAACAAACGTTTCTTGAATAACGGCCTATTTGTTGTTGTGCCAACTTTTGCAAATTAAGTACTTTTCCACATATTTTCCTATGTGTTAAAACGAATTCTTCCACTTGTCCTAAAAATCTCTTTTTTGAAGTGACATTTTATGATTTATGCGATTTTTCCTAAAAATACTTTCTCACAAATCTTATAAAAAAAGATTTTTATCAGCTTTAGCTATATTTATATATAGATTTTATAAATTTTTTTTAAAGAACAGAGTAGGTTATTATGCTTTCAACTTCCATGATGAAATAACTTCAAAGTGATAAAAACGTTGTCTTAATATCATGCGCATTTTTTTCGGGAAAAGTGACTTAATTTGGCAGCCGCTAGAAAATGCCTAAAATGACTTTATCAATTTTCTTTATCATGTTTATTTTTGATTAAGTATATGAAATATGGAACTATGCAAATCAAATACACATTCCCAAAGAATAAAATGTTAAACTTTAAAAAAAAATTAGAGTTGTGTAAAATTTTCTGACTCAGAAACTTTAAACCGCTCTCCTGAAAAATCGTGATTTTTTTAGTTGTGTCGGTTTTCTTTTGTGCTTCGTTCTTTTTTTTAATTTGAACGGGCAACAAAATAATGGCATTAAAACAATATTAATAGCTAGTTTGTCACCAACAGATTGGAAATCCAATTTTGTGACACTTCCTTCAATTGCTGCAAAGCTACCACAAGTCACTTGAACAATTTAGACTTTCAACAAACAATCATATTAATATCTTTGGTTGAGCGTTTTATTTATTTTTTTAAATCGTTTTCCCATTCCGTTATTGTATGGAAGTAGAATTTGTTTCACTCGAGTATTGCTTCCCTGTGAAAATAATAAATGGTAAGAATTTCAAAAAACAACGACATTCAATGAAATTTCCGCAGTCTCTTTCCTTCTTCTGTTCAATCTCGTTCATTCATACGGCGTTAACTTTTCGAACTCAGGTAGAAGTACATAATATAATAACTGAAAAAACTACAAAAATCGGATAATAGTTCTGGAGTTGTGGATATACCGAGAGGTCCGAGACCCACTGATACTAGATATAATTAGCCGTTTTTTATTATCAGTTATTATCCATATACAACATCATTGATTTGCATGCACTTACTACAACAACATGTGATCCTGCTTTTCATTAAGATCACGAATCATGATCTGATAATTAATTCAACTATATCTGGTTGTTGTTTCATCATTTTTAACTTGATAGCAAACTCAGTTTTTCTCTAAAAAAGCTGCGTCCTTTCATATCCACCCAAATCCCTAATAATAGTACTTTAAAAAACTGCTCATATCTCAAAAACGCCATTTTCGATTATGATTAAAATGTAACTGGCAGGTAATACCTTTGTTTTGAGCTAAATAGTTGCAAAACAGTGTTTTTTGAACCATGAATACGTCCTTCGATTTCCACCCCAATCGTTAAAAATGGTACCTACTTTAAAAACTGCTCATATCTCGAAAACACCATTTTCGATTTGGATGAAAATGTAACTGTTAGGTAATGTTTATATCCTGAAGAATACGTCGTACTAAGTTTTTAGCTAAACGGTTTAATAACAGTGCTTTTTGAATCCAGAGTTGTAACATTTGTCAGCATAATTTTACAAAAAACCGCTCCAACGATTTTGATCAAAATACACTATTTAAGACAACATAAGCAATAAGCATTCTAAACATGATCACGTACCTACTTGATTTTTTTTAGAAAAAAATCCCGATCTGTTTTCACACACCGTATTAATTTTGCAAAGGCCAAAACTTCAGTGGCAATATAATTCGAAATTCATCGATCATCGCCTACTTGTCTCCTTCAAGTGTCTGTTGGGGGTAAAATTTTAAATTATGTACCTAGGTAGTATGTATCTATTACGTTGCGTTAATTACACTTTAAATGGGCTGGTTATGATTTTAGACGTAAAATTTTCTGAAATGACTCGGAGATTCTGCGAGATCCGCAATAAACGAGAAAGTAGTTGCGTGCGACTCAGTCGTGAACATTTTTTTAAAATTCGAATAAGTTACTACTCCGACTTTCGATATGTTTTTTTCGCTATATGTACTACAAAAATATAAATGGAAATATTAGCAGTACAATACGGTTAATATGATGCATATTTGAACATAGATTAAAAAAAATATATTGAATGCAAAATGTAGATAAATGCAGATTTGTATTCATATGGTGACAACCGCGACACAACAAGCGAAATGTGAAACTCAAATATGAGCAACTGCAATGGAGAAATCATCGCATTATGATACGGTCACATTGTACCGTGTGGATGCAATACGAAATTTTTCATAATTGGTATTCGATTTTATATGTGAAAAAAACTGTAACCACGACTTAAATATAAAATTCAACGATCCAGTTCGTTATATTTTCATGATCTGACCCGGATCAAATCACGCTGATAATAAAAAACGACTATTAATCTCACCCAAGTAGAAATCACTTCGCAGTGTAGTTCATGTTGACAGCTCTCTGAGAGTTGCTTCATAAGTCATGTCATGATGACATGACACTGCTGTCAGCGTTATGCTTTTTTTTTTAGATAAGTTTTCAATAAAATACCCCTAGAAACAGAAAAACACATGATGTTATAGTAAACTTGGAATTAATTTAGTAATGCAGTGTAATGATTGTTATGATAATTATGATGATACTAGTTGGTTCAATAACATTTGTTATAATAACCCAATTCAATAAAAGAAATTAATAACTATAACTACCTACAAACCCACGCAACATATTTTTTAATACATTTTGCCGGTCTCTGAAATCCATTCAAGATCAAAATACCTAGCTACTCATTATTCGGTTCTTGCGGAAGAAATTCATCCAACCTTCTGCATTTTGTCTATGTCTACCAGCAAACTTGCATTTTTTCTTAAAGACCCAGAGCAAACATGTCTGAAATTGGACAGTGATTTTAAACGGACTGCAGATGGCATTGGTTTTTTTTTCCATTTTGTCTGAAGTATGTATTTTTATCTACAAGTTAATTCTTTGAGTTTCGATTTCCCTAACAAATTTCTAAGACCACCCAGTTTATTAAATTGGTAACCACGCTTCTGCATACATAATTATCATAAGATCAACAAATACTGGGTCAATACTCATCGTCATCACCGTTATCTCGATTCAAGCTACCAAATCAATTACTATCTTTTCCGACCGTAAATTATCGATTCTTTTCACAAAACGATATATTGCTGGCTTATGGTGGCATTTGCTGTATCATTCTGATAGGGAAGTAATAATTTAATTTCATTAAAAATACATAAATACCATCGGGTACAAACCCAAATAATACAAGCAGAGAGAGAAAAAAATATAAACCATAACCAATAACATGTATTTATCGTTAACGGGTATGCCTGCATTTTGCATAATTAATTAAAAGCAACAGCGAATAATGTGAATGTGCGAGTGCGGTGCATTTGCAACTCATCAAGGACGCAAATATGCATGTACAACCTTGCGCCTTGTGCTATTATGTATAGTGTATAGGTATCCTATATGACCCAGTACAGCAATAGCGTCTCTCTGACTAAACTGCTGGCATTCGTTAATCGTAATTTTTGCACGCGGATGCGTTAAATTGCATTCCCCCCAACGCTTTTACCTTCCGCAGCCTGAAGCTGTTGAAGTTCATGTCCTTTATAGCGATTTCACACTCCCACCCCTGACACACATAATATCGCTTCTACTTTGCCGCATTTTTGAGCATAAATTATGTGAAAATCAATTACGTGCATAGGATGTGATCCATTTATACTGGTGACATTAATCCCGATGGAAAATCGATGCATTTCCAAATGGGATTTACCCTGAGTACTATTTTTCCCCAGTGATAAACCATCACCTTCATTGCTCCCATCAACGCTTCAACATGAGAATACTGTGCAATTGGAAAACGCTTTAGGTGATAATGAGATGATCATCATAAGATTAGAAAGCTTTAGGATTCTGCAATCAACAGATTATTCCGCAGAGAGGATCTTAATAGTAATTGCAAAGTGCGGATACATTGTAGTGCTACTTTTTGATGATGTTCAGTTGATAGTTGCATGGGGAAAAGGAAACTCTGCGTGAGATTTTAAGGGCAGCCCATGAGCAATTCATATTTGAATATTGTAGTCGTATGCTATTGCAATTTTTTTTTTTACAAAGGTTTTAAGTGATAGAAACACTGGATCACTCAGATGCAGTAGGTCTATCAGTACTACGCAGGAAGCAAATCCCGTATTACCCATTTCACTGGAATTTCTTCAACTTTCGGTCGAAAGCCGAGTATGACCTGACCATCAGTTATGTGGAGCCTAGCACACCAAGATGTATAGCAAAGCTGCCGAAAGGCTTTTCTACTAAGAGACTGCAGGAAAGCCGCAGAATTCTTACGGGGGCATGGCTTTAGTTTGCCCACATCCTGGAGAGCCTTGCCTTACCGTACACAATTGCATTCGTAAAAACTCTAATATTCAATTAAGGCCCTGAACAAGGACGCAGGAAGACCCAACGCAGGTTCTGATACTGAGAAATTATAGTCTGGGCCTTGCATAGCAATCTAATCGGATATCTAATTTCCCGCAATGCCAATGTAAGACCCAGGTAAGAGACAAAGAGTTCAACCTTGCGACTGTCGGTAGAGACGCAGATACTCTGGCCCCGCCACTAGGATAGACTATCTATAAATATCTCCGCTTGAAAACATGGGCATGCTTTCCGCAGTAGTAAAGTCTAGTGTTGTTGATTTCCACGAAGACACCACTACCGAACCCTTGACCTCTCGCTTGGAACCATCTGTGAAGATTCGACTAAATCCCAGACTATGCTCAGACTCTGTCTGAAGCGAGTCCTGAACGCAAGGAAAGTTTGACACTAAATTTGCACAACATCCAAAGTTCCGATGTCATTGCATCAGACGGCATATCCATGGAACTACGATCATAGGATAAGTATCGCGTTAGGTTATCGAAACTCCAGCATTGGTGATACCAAAAATCCACTCCGCCTGAGCGTGCAGTGTCTGCTGTTTGCAGTCAAGAGTGCAGAACTTTTGCATTCGACTTTCTTCGTTGCAGTTACATTAAATCTCTGGAAAATTCAAATCCAGCAGCACTTGTCGTCCTTTAAAACCTCGAGTTGTATGTATCGAGCTTATTGATTGAGCCCTTACATTCGACAGTTCGCTCATTGTATTGGCTTTTATATTACTCAGACCCTCTAGGCCTAAGAATATCGATCATCGTTACTGTCATAGTAATACTAGACTATAGCTCACACACTTGGATATTTTTAGCTCTAATTATGTAATAGAAATAAAGACATACAAATATGCTTAATAATAAAACAATCTGCATAGCAGAGACAGTTGCGCATTCGAGAAATCTCCTGTAAAGCCGTGACAAGCGGTTCTTTGATATTTAGTTGTGAGAAGCTTACCCTAGCCTTAGGGTCCTATTTGGGCCTGCTGTGCTAAGCATTTATTTATTTTACATGAATATTCCACGATAGCAATATGTGCCTGCAGATATTCCAAACTGTAAGATACTCCATTTAAAACTCTTATTGCGCTCTCACGTATGTCCTCTTCATTCAGAAATGTCACGCGTCAGCTATAACGTCTATGAATAGCCCAAATACGCCACAAATCTCTATTAAAATGTAGGTATGGGTGGAAGGACTCGCTCAAAAGTTCTACATATAATAATACTGTTTACCGCATCAACCCCCTACACAACAATTTCAATGGTTTTAACACTCCCTAAGGACTTTCAGTCCTCACCATTGACTAATAATATTAATTATATCACTTGACATTCAAATAAAACTCCAAAACGTCTTACTCCTCTGAATCAATTCGCTCAAGTCTTATAATTAAACCACAAGGCAGTCAACATTTACGGAATCTCTAGGGTCCTTCACACAAACTGTAAGCAAAACTTTACGAAGAGCACGCGTTGTCCACGCGAACATAGCATTTGAATAGTTAATTTGAGACAAAGTATTCACCTGCCATCAGCAAGGAATACTATTATCCTCATGATGGTCGTAAAGCTTCAACCATTCGTAGGAAAATGCTCAACACTTTCGAGACTCAAATGAATTCCCTTTCAAGCGGGTGGAGCTGGAGATACACAAATATCCAGCTCAGCAGCCCAATGTGACTAACAGAACAGCGCGACGTGTAATCACACACCATAAATTTGTTTTCTGTTCTTTTTCATCCTGGCATGGCCTCCTTCAATTTACACAATGAAAAAATAATTTAACGCAAGCAGGACCAGGACATATTCCCTTAACGTATCCAAAGCCCGCTCAAGGAACCTATTTCGAGAAAAAGAAAAACAAAAACGCTGAAGAGAAATAAGCACATGCGGACGAGCAAGCAACTCCAAATTAAATATTTACACTCTACCGTGCCCCCAAACCAGTTCAGTGTCTTCACATTAATTCACTCGCTCACTCACTCAGTCGCTCACTTAGGCATTCACTTGGTTCACACAATTTCGCCTTCAAAAGGGAAAATTTATGACACCGAATCGCACTTCATTATGCGTTCATTTTGATTTTTTCTTTACTGTTTCTGTACACTGTAGCCTACCTTTGTCTCATTCATGCTCATCTTCATCGTCCTGCTTGGGTTTATTTATTCCTTCCTGTTTGCTTCTTTTTTTTTTAGGCTTTTAAGGACCTTTATGCTGTAAAAATAAGCAGCACACGGGAATTGACGCTGCTTTGAAAGTATGTATGTAGGAACGTAGGGGATGGACAAAAAGGCAAATCGTTTAGAAATGCCAGGACAGCACGATTCTAAATACAAAAAAACAAACTTAAATCTGAAAGAAAGCAAAATAAACATCGCTCCTTGCAAATGGCCAGAATCTGAAGCACACCGAGTTACTTAAGATTTCGTGAGTCAAGTATACGAGTATGCGTTTGAATGTGATCCATACACACAAACAAACAAGAGCACTACAAGGATTCATTCATTAAATCCTCTTCTCTCGTATGAAAGAAGAAAAGCGAGCCGGTTGTTTTATGAGAGCTAAATGTCTTAGCGTAGTGTCAACAAAAAAAAAACCGGGGGGGTTGGTGCTTAAACACCTTTTCATTATTAAAGTTTGCTCAACCGCAAGTTAGAAAGTTAGTACACGAGAAGGTGGTATGGTGCTCGCGTTTTGTCCTTGAAGACTGTTTTGTATATAACTCAGGGGGTACGCTGGAAAAATATCCAAAGCGGATAGCTTGCAGGATTCATAAAGGATGCTTGAATAATTCATAACGTCTAAATTTGAAAATTTATGCGAGTTTTGGCACTCGAGTGTGGCAGAATATCTTGATGTGTTGTCTTCCCCAATGTTACTATGATCTCTGAGTGAGAAATAAAATGAAAGGACACTCGATGGCTGTTCCCGCCATCCTTCACATTTGCCTTAGCCAGGAATAGTAAAATGTTCATAAATTATCCGCATAAAAATACACACCGAAAGAAATAAAATATGCCACCGAAACACAGGCATCAGCGACCGACCGACACGGCGGGATAAGAGCAAAGAAAAGCGAAAAAGAAACCAATCCTTGGGCAAAAAATTTGCACTTTGCGAGGCCGAGCGGAACGAACGTTCAAAAGCCAAATGTGCTTTGAGTTGCCGCCTTGGAAAACATGCCTATGAAAGGATACGTCCTTTTTGTTCGTTGCCATCTTGGAGCAACCCTTGTCGTCGGCAACATCGTTTACGTGGGCATTCTCGGATAAATACTTAAGGACGACGGTTTGCATAACAAAATGCTGATGGGCCAATGATTTTGGATGAAAGGGTTCACCACTCTGGGGATGTCATCATTTCGGTGGTAGAAAAGGGAAATATTTATTTATTTAGCTTAAGATGCCTTGACAAATGTTTATATTTTCCACTTTTTTTTTTAAGGGATATTAGTGTCCGTTTTGCGGACAGTTTGGATTCCTGCCTCATTGTAGATGTTCATTTTTATTTGCCTGGAAGGGATGATTTACTATTCCTATACATAAAAATGTTTATACATTTGGTTCGAACTATGTATGTATGTAGCTTGTGTGACATAGCTTTCGATGTTATGATGACCGATTGCTTTGGGTCAAAAACTGTTAACAGGAGAATGGAAGGACTCTAATGAAAACTCGAACGAAATGTGACATTTTCGGATGGGAACGAGTTCGAAAGGCGGTCTGATTTGATGTAAGCGATGATCCTAAAGGGACTTTTTTGTGAAAATAAAGTAAAAATTTCATTAGGGGTTACTGGATTATAATTATAATTAAACCAACAATGGTTTGACGTATCAATTAAGGTTTTAATTTTTTTGTAAGCTTGGATAATGTACCTCTACCTATATTCTAAACAAGGTATAGTGCAAATGTCCATTACGGCTTTATACTGACTCAACAGATACCTTCAATAATAGTTATCACTTGATATGTTTGTGAACAAACTGAGCTCGGAGTTTGTTAATAGTTTTCTTCAGAGCATGACATCTTTTGAATCAGTGTACAGTTCATTTATATAGGGCCACCAGTTTTACAATTAGATCTTGATTTTTTTTTGGGATTTATGGATGAAGAACAAACAAAATTAATTTATTAGATAGTTGCATAACTCCATACTAATATTATATAAATTCTAAACTATAACTCTGCCTGTCTCTCTATCTTTTTGTTACTTTCATGTATAAATTAATTGAGGAAAAATATAGGCCACATTTTATACGAAATACTTAAGAGGAAAGGTTTTCCGTCCACGAGACCAAAACGAGGTAAGAATAGATATAAATGTTAAAACTTGAGTCCAACATTGTTGCTGAAGCTGACGGTTTACCGGTCGAACTGTTTGAAGCGTCGGGTGATAACTTGGTAAGGAGCATGCACCAACTAATCTGCAAAATTTGTACGGAAGAAAGTATGCCCGATGAATCAGCATCATCAGCATCATGAGCCCCATCCAGAGTTTTTTATTTTTATTTTCATTTTTTTTTTTGAATAAAAAGGGGATTCCAAATCCTGGAGCACTCAGACGAATCTCGGTCCATTGTACTACCAAGCAGATACCCCTTTTTTGGTGTAGTGGTGGAGAAACTCTGATATTATTCGTTTCTCTTTATGGTCGGTGGCAGAGTATTACTCTCCCCCGACGGAGCTCGAACCAACGCCGCTCGGGTCACAAGCAATGACTCTAACCACTACACCATGGCCACCGCCTAATCCAGAGATACTCAGAACTGAACTGCATCAATTACAGAAAATTAAGCCACCTGAAAGTTGCATATAAGATCCTGTCGGCTATACTGTGTGAACGCCTTAACCTTTTACTAATAACCTGACTGCCCATGTCAGTGCGGTTTTAGGCCAGGAAAGTCTACCTTCGACCAAATCATACAATCCGGTAGACCTAAGAAAAAATTATAAATTTCAAGTTAGCCTATATGGTAGCGTATATAGCGAGAGAAGCTCGTCATGTGACTTCTTTCATCATTCTTGAAGCAATTGTAAGGAACTCACATGCTATCATCAGAGGTAACATTTTCTTCTAGAAGGCCCTTCAACTACTTGCATATGCAGATGATATTGACATTATCGCTAGAACTCAGCGAGCTGTTAGTGACGCTGAGTGACTGAGTCGGCGAATATGGATCTGGATCAAAACAAAAGAAAGAACTCTCAGCATCCGCGATTTGGGCAAATCTATACCATTGGTAGATATCATTTCGAAGTAGGTAAAGACTTTGTATAGCTAGGCTGAGGCTCTAATATTCCCTAGCAAAACGACATCGGCGCAGAAATCAAACGAAGCCCTCTCTTACCAATCGGTGTTTCTTCGGGTTCGGAAGGTATTTATGGGAAGTAAAGCTCTCTTTCGCAAAGAACCAAGAAAATACTGTACAAGACCTTAATCATCCCAGTCCTGCTGTACGATGCAGAAGCATGGACCTTATCAAAGGCGGATGAAAACCTCTTGGCACGTTTTGCGAGAAAGATTTTTCGAGGTACTTTCGGTACAATTGGTATGGATGGAGTGTGGAGAAAGAGAATCAATGACGCACTTATGGGCTATATAGCTCCGTTAACCTGGTCAAAATGATCAAAATACAGTGACTGGGGTGGCTAGGTCACGTGAAGTGCGCGGACAGTAACGCACAGCCCGACGAGTCTTTAAGGCCATCCCTGAGAGACTACAAAGCAGAGGAAGATCCCACCATGAATGGGTATTCCAATATGAAGTTATTAAAAGTATGGAGTACTTTAATGATCGACGCCAGAAAGTTTAACTTTAACCTTCACTTGTATATATACACTAGCGTAGCCCGTGCACACTTCGTAGTGCAAAATAGTTAAATAGATAAACTGTTTTTATTGTAATGCTCTGTGGTACACAACATTTTCTGTTTTTTTTTTTCAGAAATCGTATTTCCTAGAGTCCTAGACAATATTATTGACTTTCATTATTTATATCAATGTTACAAATTTTAAAAACTTTGGCTTCCAATTCCAAGACTGTCGAAGCAGCTGTACCCGCCCGGCTTTGCCCGTGCACAGGAATTGTATTGCTTAGGTCTTAGGTAATAATGTTCTTTCGTAAAATGCGAGAAACGATAATAAATCGACTTGGTGGAATTTTCTTTCTGCCAAAACCTGAAATACAGCAATACGAACAAAACAAAAGATGAATAATGAAAATCGGGCCAGCGGTTATCGAGATATAACGTCATCTAGTTTCACCCCATGGAAGATGTTTTTGTATAGGAGGTATAAGATTTTGAATATTTTTTTTGTATGTGAAGTGCCGCTCCCCTTTGGCCAAATTTGACCAATCTTCACAGAGGAGCACTCCAGATATGTTGGAGATATGTATACGATTTTGAATGTTTTTTCTGTATTGGCGGTGCCACGCCCTTTGTCCAGTTTTGACCGAACTTCACAGGACCACTCCAGGGCAATAACTAAGATCTTCTGTAAGTTTGAGCTCATGGTGGTTTTCGAGACATACGATTTTGAATGTTTTTTTTTTGTATGGGCGGTGCCACACCCTTTTGTCCAGTTTTAACCAAATTTCACAGGACCACTCCAGGGCAATAACTAAGATCTTCTGTAAGTTTAAGCTCAATGGATTTTGTGGTTTTCGAGATATACAATTTTTAATGTTTTTTTGTAAGGGTGGTGCCACGCCCCTTGGTCCAATGTTGGCCAATCTTCAAAGTACTACTCCAGGGACAATAACTAAGATCTTCTGTAAGTTTGAGCTCAATCTATTTGGTGGTTTTCGAGATATACGATTTTGAATGTTTTTTTTGTATGGGCGGTACCACACCCCTTTGTTCAATTTTAACCAAATTTCACAGGACTACTCCAGGGACAATAACTAAGATCTTCAGTAAGTTTCAGCTCAATCGATTTGGTGGTTTTCTAGATATACGATTTTGAATGTTTTTTTAGTATGGGTGGTGCCACGCCCCTTTGTCCAATTTTGACAAAACCTCACAGAAACCGTATATGGACCAATATCAAAGATGTGTGAAAGTTTGGTTAAAATCGGTAAATGCGTTAAGGCGTGAATCGACGACAAACATTTTAGAGCTCAATTTTTATATATAGGTATAGAGAGATATACCATTATCAGTAATTCAAAAAGCTGATTGGAACTTATTAAACGTTTTTTTAAAGGAATTTAGAGACCCCCGTCACTGTTCTCTCATACTGCAGTCCTGTTTGATCTCTGACCTACGAATCTGAAACTGGAATCTCATGAACTGAAAGCATTTAAAAACAGTTTCTCCTTTTCGCATTACATAATTTACCCGAAAGATGCCTTCCTCCCTACATAAATCGTTGAAAGCTGCAAAATCCTCAGACATGGAAAAACGAAGAAAGATATCAAATATTTTATTTTTGTTTTGCGTTCTGGCTGGATAACGTCAACTCCACCTATGTTCTTAATTCTGTCAACATCAATACCTGTCTAAGGATAACAAAAAATCCAAAATATATTTATACCAAGGGACGTATCGATGTAACTATGGATGCAATGACCCCAGCATCAATAACCTGATGACACGAAAATTCAATAAGTAGATACATGTGATAAGTTGTTACTTCCATAGTTCAGACGATTTTGTTTATCAACTTACGACTTTATTTTAATTTAAATAAATTACGTTTATATATGAATATGTCTAGGACAATAGGACATTGGCATTACATTCGGTTTGCATGTAAACACAAATAACCCCGCCGTAGAAAAACGATTATTAAATAACTATTTACTACTTTGGTTTATTAAAAATCATTCAGTCGTTTGATTCTATTTCCAGACTCCTGCAAATAAATAGATATAATTCACAACAATTTCAGTGATTAATGCCCACTATATCGGCTTATACAAAAATCCATTATATCGGATTTTAATTAAATTATTTCAAAAAAATACTTCATTCCATCTACCAACCACTGATTTGCAGATTAAATTAATTTCAATTCAACAGTGGATAGATAGTACATACCTATAGTAATACTAACAAAAAAAAGATAGAAAAAAAAACATTTTTTGTCTGTAAACAAATTAACTTGAAATTACTTTGTTAAATACATTAAACTCATGCTCTTCGGCACTATCCATTAATAGCTTTCTGTTAAATTCTTGGAAAACTTTAAGGATGAACAAACATCGAAAGAGAAACACAACAAGCCGCGATTTATCTCTCCCTTCTTCCGAGGTGATTTTAAATTTGGTCATGCCTCCGAAGTGGGTTCGTCTGGTGTACAGTTTTTTTTCGAAAAAGTTTGAAATATTCTCCGTGAAAGTATATACGATTAAGCGCAAATTGTCCGAAAGAAACAAAACGATGAAAAGAAGAGGATCCCCGCCACCAGCACAAACAGGAATACGACAGTCAAGTGAATAAAAATATTCTCTAATTATAAATCCTGTCATCCCAATCAGTATGGATATCAAAAAAAGAAATTTGTGTCAACAGATCCATTCTTCGTAGGGCTTATCCTTCTGGATTGTCATTCAACTTGCCAATTACAGCAATCACCATTTTTTAACGCTAACTTTAAACTGTCAGTTATAGTTGTTATGGATCCGTTTCTGTTAAATACATTACTCCTACAATGGAATGCATATTATCGAATTCAGAGTGAATGGTGTACGATTGGGCGCTTCATTTTGTCTCTCAGATTATGGACTTGCTGGAGTTTCAGTCCTTCACGATACATACCTAACCTACTACATGTGGGGCGGGTGAATTTCGTTTCTGCTATTTCCCGAGGGATTATTCTGATTGGAATCAGAAAGTTTTTATCAAGTTTTAGTTTGGTAAGTGAAAGTGCCGAGTAGAGAAGGAAATAAAGTTTTATTCGCACGTTTGAGTTGCATCCGAAAGGATACCTACTTTTGCTTTGCAATCTATAAAGAGAAGAGAATTGGAAAATCCCATCCATATGAAATCTTTTGCTAAGAAAATAAGTTTTCTTGAAATACTAAACCAAAATGAGTTATTTTTCCATAAGGGATTATTATGAAGAATTTATAAGGAATTTCAGGAAATAATTTGAATAAGAACTTACTTTCAACTTGAGAATTGCACGAGTATCTAGCTTATGGTGAGAAAATTAACAAAAACAAGTAGATATTATTATTTATTATAATAAATACTCATACACATACTTATCCATATATCTGCTGTTGTAAAATAATGTGAAACTTTTAAGAGCTACAAGTGTTTGACAGAGCATTTTATTTTCACTTACAAGAAATCGTTTTCAATTAACTTTTGTCCCTTATGCAAAAAAAAATCAAAAATAAATCGTCGCTGTTTAATAAAACCGGCATAAGTCAAAAAACACGATTTCTCAGGAGAGCTGTTTAAAGTTTTTGAGTCAGAAAATTTTACACAAATCTAATTTTTTTTATCGTTTAAATTTTTTTTCTTCGAAAATGTGTATTTGATTTGCATACCTAGTTCCATATTTTATCTAATCAAAAATAGAACGGATAAAAAAAAATAAATAATGTTAGGTATAAAATTTTTAGGAATTTTCTAGCCACTTCCAAGTTATGTCACTTTTAATCATTTTGCAGTTAGTTCATCATGGAGGTTAAAAAAATAAAAACGTTAAAATATTATTATATAATGGAAATTATTAAAAACTGTTCTTTAAAAAAAGGTATTGCAAGTTTAATATTTTATGAAAAATATTTTACTTATAATATTCAAAATTACATATAGGTAAGCCGATTTTTTTTAAGATTTGTGAGAAAGTATTCTTAGGAAAAATGGCACAAATCATAAAAGTGTCACTTCAAAAAAGTTGTTTTTAAGAAAAGTGGCACAATTCGTTTTAATACGTAAAAGTATGGAACAGTACTTACTATATTATAAAAATTGGCACAACAACAAATACAGTGGCCGGCATAAGTATTTTGACAAAACTAAAGTTAATTCTGCTCATAATTTGAACTTACTTCATGTAAATTTTGGCATCAATGGAAAGGTCATTTAAATTCCGTTTGAATGATACAAAACTTTCCTTAACCGATTGAGTACCTATTGAAAATTTGGAACTTTTGTAAAAGTCTACTTTTTTGACTTTTTTCCTCGGTTCCAAAAAAAAAATATTTTGATGCAAAAAGTTTCTTCAAACAATTCTAATAGTGACTGCAAAAAATTTGTTTCAAAAATCTCTTCGCTAATATTTTTTATGATTTTTTGAATGGGATGATCTCAGAAAAATTTTGTATGAAAAGGAGGAAAAAGTGACTAAAATAGTCATTTTTAGCAATTTTCAAAAAATCATAAAAAATATTAGCGAAGAGATTTTTGAAAACATTTTTTTGCAGTCACTATTAGAATTGTTTGGAGAAACTTTTTGCATCAAAACATTTTTTTTTTGATACCGAAGAAAAAAAGTCAAAAAAGTAGACCTTGACAAAAATTCTAAATTCTAAAATTTTTAAATGGGTACTTAATGGGTTAAGGAAAGTTTTGTATCATTCAAACGGAATTTAAATGAACTTTCCATTGATGCCAAAATTTACATGAAGTAAGTTTTAAATTATGAGCAGAATTAACTTTAGTTTTGTCAAAATACTTATGCCGGCCACTGTAGCCCGTTTTTCAAGAAAATTTTGTTTACTATTTTGCGCTCAGCACAAATTATGTCGCTTTTCCACATAAACATACATAGAAATGAGTTAAAGTAAAAATTGGCACATTATCCATCTGCCGGTATTCTGAAGCAATATTATAGTTATGCCGGTTTTACAGGAAGAAAAAGAATTTTTTTCTCTGTCTTTTGGTATACTTAACTCAAAAATCGAGTTTTTTGAGTTATGCCAGTTTTCTTGAACAGCGACGAAATAATGAAAGCAATAAATTAATTACTAACAAATTAACAGATTAAAAAAGATAATCTAATTTTGATTTTTAACAATATTACTGAAAATGAAAGTTAACGGTAAAAATAACAATAACAACAACAACAAAAAAAAGAAACAAAAATTTAAAAATGAAATTTTTTTTTGGTTAAAAAAATAGTAAGTATGCAGTACGATCGAATCCGATTTGTACACATTTTCTGCAGACTTCCAAAAAGCGTTAAAGTTATTGATTTTTTTTTTCGTTTTTGTTTTTGCAACAATCTGCAGATCAAAATGCCAAGGTATCTACTAGAAAAAATAAGTTCTAACAAATTTTAAATTGGAGGTTTTTCTCGCACTTTCCTTCAAAAAGATTGCTATTTGCTAAATAATAATTTCGTTCAGATTTGTTAAATATATTGTTTCAGTAGTAAGATATAAAAATATCATTATGTCTGTACTTTCTGTAAAATGTGTGGTAGCTTACTGAATGTAAATAAATATTATGCGAAACAAAATATGTATGTATATCTAGTTCTAACAAATAAGAAGATAAAATCTTATATAAACTTTTTATCTCCCGATATATTAAATTGCTCTTATCCTGGCTATAGACAATTAGGAAGGTTAATCCTTTTTGATTTATTATTTTTTTTTTTTATGAAAGTTCAATATTATTTCCACAAACCAGTAAGAACTAGACTAAGAACTAAGAACTACCCGATTTTCCCCGGAAAAAATTACCCTGTCTGTGAATACGTGTAAATGTCAAAATTAATGGCGGCAATGATTTTCCATGCTATACCATGGGCCTAGGATTTTTCAAGTATGTGTGTGTTAATGGCGCTCCTTTAGGCAAAGTCCGTTATGTGGGAGGAGTCGACGGTCTATTCTTACTGGTTTGTGCTTATTTCATTGACTTACTGAATTATCATGCATGACAATTAATTTTTTTTTTTTTTGCAAAACAAAAACTAACTCAAATAATTTTAACAACAAAATTTTCCAAAGTGCTTAACTAAACATTTATCTAATAACAAAACGGACGGACGGAAAGACCAGAAACAAGTCAATCGTTACAGGGTGGAACACTCAATTTCATATACATAGGACACTTCAGAGTTCACATTGGGGGATCTATTTCATCGAAAAGAAGTGCCTACATATTATATCGTCTTTGGATTAAACTCTTCGATGCATA
This sequence comes from Cheilosia soror, assembly GCA_949372485.1. Taxonomy (NCBI): domain Eukaryota; kingdom Metazoa; phylum Arthropoda; class Insecta; order Diptera; family Syrphidae; genus Cheilosia; species Cheilosia soror. The sequence continues at coordinate 136,588,750 of OX443561.1, read as the reverse complement.
CTGTAGCATATCTGCATCATACTCTTTAAAAACCCATAGGGTGAGTGCAGATATCTCTTGGATTTGGTTCATTTTTTATTTCCAATTAATTCCATGATGATGTCTTGTCCTTGAACATTTTTTTATGGGCGTATATTATGTAATAAAATCAAACTTGAAGTCAAAATACCATATCCTCTTATAATGGGTAAAACATGTGTGTTGAATTTAGTATAAACATAAATAACTATGTGTTTTAATGCATGCATGTATTTTTTTTATAGTTTTTTATATGTTCATTTTGATATCTGTGCAAAAATATGTTAAAAATATTGTACGAAACAGATATTTTTGCGATATTTTGTCTATGATGCATATCCATCTTATTCTCAAAAACCTCCAAAGTCACTGAGTTCAAATTGTCAGCCAATCGTCCGTATTGGCCGGCGAGTGTTTTTGTGAAGTTTGGTCAAAATTTGACAAAGGGGCGTGGCATCTACTGTACAATAGAAAACATACAAAACTGCATATCTCGAAAACCTCTAAATCGATTAAGTTCAAATTTTGAGACAATCTGTCGTATTAGCCTGCAAGTCTTTCTGCGAAATTTTGTCCAAATTGGACAAAGGGGTGTGGCACCTCCCATATTTATAAAATTATAAATTGTATATCGTCAATGCATGGCGTTGCAAATATGCATCATACTGAAAACCTCGGTTTTCAAGAAAAGCGGTTAACCGAAATTTTTTTTATATTTTTTTTTTCGAGTTTAGGTATAGCTTATTTACATAATAAAACATTTAATTAAAAAAAAAAATAAAAAAATCATGCATTGAAGGATTAACTCTTTCAATGATATTGCTATTCTTTCCACTAAAAGGGCAGAAATTCTCTCAAAAAATGCTCTCCTCTAAGTGGTAACTAATTACTAAAATGAACTGATATCTCAACAGATGCTTCATTTCGCAAAATATCAAAAATTCTAAATATTTTCCCAACAAAGGCTGCACCTGCAAGTATAGACAGAATAATTAGATATTGTAAATTTGCAGCTTCATTCTCCCATCTAGATACGCGAGGACATAATACTCACATTGCATAATATCTGTACAGCGGATTACGCTCGACCTGTCATTCCACTACGAGCCAATTTCAGCATCAGCTAAAATATCAAAACAGATTCTAGCCGAAATTGGCACTTGTAATTTTTCATTTCAGACGAGTATCTATAGTTTTCACTTCACGACCACTATCGTTATATTAAACTTTAATCCATCCACATGAGGCCATTTCACCTGTCTTCTCGCTACCAAAACAAAAAAAATAAACCGAAACAACCATGAAAATAAATCCTAAGCGTGAAACAAACACAAAAACAGATTTATGAATTTTTGGCAACGCTTCGGGGAAAACCGTCCATTTTGCAAATTATTTTGCCATTCCTTTGGCGCTCGCTATACTAAATGACACCATGCACCGTCTAGGTATTACATGCAGCACTCACTCTATACAAGTATAAAAACGGAATGCAATGGTAGTGGTAGTGATACTACCACCCGCAAGATACCCGCAAAACAATTGTATCTAAAAATGGAAACGTCCCATTGAGTTATGCTCGCATGAAATTGGAACAGCGCAACAGTGGCCGGGCCGCACCACGAACACAGCCATTACCATCACCACGAATGAATGAACGAATGTGTCACCGGGTTCCCTGCGGTCCAACAATTTCACATGGGTGTTGGGTGGCGGTGTTAGGGTGTGTTTGAATGGAAAGGACGATCGGTCGCATATTCTAATGCAGGTCCCCATGCACGTTGTACACCAGTGCTAAAGGTGTAGTACACGAACAATGGTACTATTTGTATTCTCAAAATGAGTTTTCCCAACAGAAAGAGAGAAATGAGTGCGACAAAACATGGAATATAAAATATGCAAAGGACATTTTAGGTTGTAGTGGTAGCGATAGGTAGAATCCATGACTTTCTTATCGTAGCATCACATCACAAGTCAACCGACATCATCATCATCATCATCATCATTGTTGTGTGTGCTCTTCATTGTTCGTTCGTAGGGTGTAAAAGTGCGACACACTTCATGATACAGGAAATCCAATTCAAATGCTGTCCGAGACCGAGTATATGGAGATGTGATCTAGCCATAGAACAAAAAATATATAGGTATAAACGAAATGCGGAGGGAATACGAGTTGAAGTTTTTTACTGACCGGAAATATTGACAAGAGGAATTTCCTTTTAATTTAATTAATTGACAAGTAGATACCTACTTTGGAAATGTAGCAATCTCCGAAAGACTTTTTTGGTATAGGTATAAGGTACTAAATTATATAGCTTAAATGAAACGGCACAGCATATCTCGCTTTAACCTTGACGTCAGTATTTTTAAGTGGAGGGGTCTACTCGTACATAATTGACGCTTTTATGAGCCGTTTTGATGACACAACTTGCGTGACCTAGGCTGTTAGTGAGTGATTCCAATATCTTATGAATATTGTTGCAAAATTAAAAATGTAGTAGATTATAGGTAGGTAGGTACTGAAACCTAATAGATAACTGAAAATAACGCTGTCACTTTATATGTGATATTTAAATAAAATAGGGGACAGTATTGGGTAATGGGGTCCCGACACATATTCTGTCAATGTACTCATATATTGGACTAGCTGGACCCGTGCTCGCCTTGCCCGCTCGCAAAAAATTATATTTGGTTCATTTAAAATTACACTTTGAGTGATTAAAATCTGTCCAGAAGTTTTCGCGCTTTTAGGAGAAAAAGAAAATTCCTCTTTCGCTAGTCTTGTTTTGTATTTGTTTGTCCTGTCGCATGATCGCAAAAGTATAAACATCTATTTGTAGCAAGGTATAGATATGTGTATGTATATATTTTCACTCAAAAAATACATTTTGGCTAAAAACTATTCCTAAGGATGTGGCTATAAACGACATAGCTTATAGCAGTCTCACAGTCCTAAGGAACATTTTAAAAAAAGTTTGATTGAAATCTGTCCAGCAGTTTTCGAGTTTTTAGCTGACAACGAAAATTACTACAGTTTTATTATATGTATAGATTAAGCTGGATTACTTCCATCTTATCTTACTACATACCTTGGTGTTCCCTTAAATCTGTACTCTACTGAATTTTTGTACAAATTTTGTACGCTGTATCTTATTTCGAGATGCATAGTAACGAATACAATACATCAGTCAGAGTTGGTATATGCAGAATCTGCTCATATGACGAGCCGGAAAATATGAACTAGCTAGACTAACTAGAACTAACTCCTTGCTTTTGTGGACACTCTCCAATCCATGGACAATTACATGGCCATCCATGATGAGTATGTACATCAATGAATTCGATCCATCTGGGGTCAACCCACCCTTGACTACATTCAATTATCAAAAGAAACATATTATAAGAGCAAGCAGTACGAACATGCATCAAACGCCCAAGTGTCCAGAAATAGACCACAAACGAACTAAGAAAATTCACTAAGCAGTGAAGCAATAGGAATCCTGTGTGGCCACTGTCTTCTTTTAAAGCATGCCAAAAAAGCAAATACTTTAAGACACATATTTGTATAGATTTTATTATAATGTATTGACATACGCGTCGATGAAGAAATCACAACATTTTTGCGAATGAGGACAGCTTATTAGTACCGATGGCAAATAAAATTAAGCTCTTGAACTTTTACATCTAAATTAAAGTAATCTCAAACTCATTTTCATAATCCTCCACAGGTAAACTGTATATCCTAAGTCACAGGACAACAACTGCAATCCTAATCCCGCAGGATGCAGCTTTCGTCAATTAGCAAAACATCTCTATATATACTCATATAGGTGCAAACAATTTAAGGGACAATGCATACCATTATCCTGACTTCCTTCGTCACTTTTACATCCGCATTCGTTGCTCGTATATGCAGATGGATTCATCAGTTACAACGTGGCAAAAAAAAAGAACTTAACAATGTACTAGATGAGCATTTGACATCCGTCTCACATTAGCACCCCACCTGAATAGGGTTTTGTGTGTTTTGTTATAGTTGCTTCTGTAATGAATGCCCGCTTCCGGTAAACATATACCACTGACCCGTTTCTATCTCCAGCTTTATTACAGCGCCATGTGAAACACCGCAAATCTGTTATTTAGATTGTACAAAAGGACGCAGGGAACAATGTGAATGGGAATTGAGTTTCATGACGCAGATAGATAGCGAACAAGAGAGAATAGGACACATTTTTGTTGAAGGTGTGTGTGTATTTTTCTCTCATTAAGTCAAGCTGATAAATGGCGAGCAGTTGACCTATATCCACATTCGCGTAAATTGTGTAAATGGACGGATTATGTTACTCTTGCAAGGGATTGTGTTTATTTTTGTTTAACAAAAAGCGTATCTCTTAAATTTCTTAGAGAATTTACATCATTGTTTGTTGACGGTAAAGAGGATAGACAATAAAATACAATTTTATAACACAAAAGCTACGGAAGGTGCTAGGACCTAACTCAAATGGGGTTTTCATCATTTCAAGAGGATATTCAATGGAATAATCACTGGCACGTGGGTGTTCCTAATGTGCTCGTTAATTTTTGAAGTGCCTTTTGGTGTCTTTTTTGAGAAATGCACGTGGGGTTTGTTTATCTAGAAAACATTTTCACGTGTACCAAGTACCTAGAACTAAACGAACATTGTGTCGAGTGGATTGATGTCGTTTCAAGAATGTAGAAGGGCAGGCATTTTAAAATCCACATAATTTTGTTAGTGATTAGAGTTAACATTGGAAACCTCTCAGATTGGCGGAACATTGAAAGGTATAATAAAAAAGTTAACTTAATAAGAGAAGAACGTATACGGATTTTATTTATAGAACTAGCTTTTGCCCGCGGCTTCGCTCGCACAGGTCCTAAAGATTAGGACACAGAGATTCCTTCATAGTCAGTTAGTTTATATATCGTGCAGGAAACCTACCTAAGAAGTAATTTGTATCTCTGAAAAATATGTTTAACGCCCGCCTATTGGAGAAAACAGTTCAAAAATTATATGATCAATATTTGTTGGTAAAGCGCTGGTATCTTAACACAGATCATATGCAGGAGACAAGAGGGAAATTGTGGAAAATTCGTAAGAAATTTCCATCCCTGAGCAGAGGGTTGGCACGCTTGCGGTGGCTCGCGGCATTTAGCTCGTCGGAGGGGTGGTGTTCTTTCTGCTTATCGTGATTGTCTGCAAAATAAGTTTCGTGCCAAAGTTAAGAATGGGAATGTCTACCATGGACTTAGTCAACGCCATCAGGGTTGTCTGAACTCAAAACTGACCGAAATAATAGAAAATAATAAAGAAGAAAAATAAAAGTAGCTCACGATCACTAAGAAAATAGATACGAAAATTTGTCCGATGTTGTGACAGTGGAGAAGAATGAAGGCTGCTATGAGAACCCTTAATCTCCTCCTCGCGGCAGTACCCACCCTTACTATCGATCTAAGTCAATAGCTCCATGGCTACCAGGTGCCGAAGTGTTTAGTCTTGGTAGCCCCATGATCTTTTGTCTACGCCGAGTCTTCTCTTAAATCTTAGGATTCACTTTCAATCACCAAAATCGGATATTTTAATACATGGTATTATTTATTAACAATTTTAAGTAAGTATTCATAAAGGTTGGACAATGAAAAATTCAGTTCAAGTTACTATACATTCAATATGAACTATAAGGCAAAAGGGCAAGGGGGGTAGAGGCATTACGAAAATAAAATTTTATTTGTAGATATCTCAAATCTGAGTATGACCGATGGATATTAATTCTGTATAATCGGTATATAAAGTACACAGTTGTGTTGTGGTTCTAAAACCACGTTGCCGACAAGATAATATAATCGATATAAAGGAAATCACTTACAGTTCTTTTTTTTTCTTATTTGCCGCTCTGCTTACTCCTTCGTGATCGTGATGTGCGCACAGGACGATGGTGAAGTCTTTAGATTACGTATGTAACTGTTGGAAAATGTTAGATTCAATTATTATAAAAAAACAATTATATTAACTTAGGCAATTATTACCTGACTGACGACTAAATTACTTATTTTTATTTTTTTTTTTGATGATGCCTTTACCTTTAATATACCTTACCCACAGCAATTAGTATAATGAAACAGTTTTCAATATCTTAAGATAAACGATAGCGATGGTTTTAACCAGTTTCGCATTTAGACTCCTGTCCGATGGACCAAGTTACACCTTGTTCTACAGGTGGTTTTGCATAAAAGATATGCGCTGAGTATGCGCAAGTATTTGTGTTTGTTGTTGTAGCCGAGGTTTGGTACACGCTTATATAAAAAAACGTAGTGACGGTGGAACAGGCAAGTATTTGTAGTTGTGGAGCAGAAGATGGGTACTCGCTTATTGAAGACGGTGGAACAGGTGAGTATTTGTTGTTGTGGAGCAGAAGATGGGTACTCGCTTTTGAAGACGGTGAAACGGTGGAACAGGTGAGTCGCTGCAAGTAGGTGAAGCCGATTGTAAGATTCCCCTGCGCGGTCTTGGTCTTGTAGCACACGTGTTGGCTGTGCCTAAGGTATCGTAGATTAGCTCAGACCGCGACAGAGAGAATTTCAGCGGTGTAGTTTGACGGCGGCGTTCCTTGTTATTTTGAGCACTTATGCAACCAACTCAGGTACACACGTGGGAAAAGTTTCAACAATTTCAAATTGGCGAGGAATTATCCTGCCGTCGAAACATCCACGTGGCAATTTGCTGATGTTCGCTGTGTGATTTTTGGAGTTCGATGCAGCAATTATTCCGCGCAATACTGCGACGGAGTTTTGGATTGTGCTGGATCTTAAGCCGAAGTTGATGCGCACTTTCCTTATATGTATATTATTAGTTTCGTTTTTGTTTCTTTTGTTTTTCGTATATAGTATACAGTGTAGGGACTTTTGTAATTTTAACTCTTTTTTTGTTGTTTTAGGAATTTTAACTCACTATTGCAACTTTAATCACCGCCATACCAAGAAAAAAAAGACTCGCCATTTTATTTCAATGGCTTTTATACCAGTTGGGTGGGGGGAGAAAAAGAGTTTCAAGCTTCCTCAGTTAAGTGAGCTGCGATTGGACAAACATACAGCGGCTCATCTGGGTGTATTCAGTTGCTTAATTTTCGCCGGTTGATGTGAACCTCAGATGAACGTACCCAGACATATTTATGGCAAAGCGAAATATTGGGGATAATGTTTTCAAGGGTCACGCTACACATACTATAGCAGACTGAGCCACTATCTACGGGACAAAACATTTTTTTTGCTGGCAAATACACCGATATAATGAGCACCATCTTTAGACTAAGGGGGAACTCTTACCCTGCAACATACTGCGCAACGTATGCAACCAGACAGATCGCGAGGATGTGTATTTACCACTTTCAAGCAGTATGACCCCATTCTTATAGAACTCCGCTTGAATATCTTTGGAGTACGTACGCTTAAGCTATATGAAGTGAAATGCATATTCAACGACGCAGAGGTTAGGACGCATTACAAAGTCTCAAATCGATACGACGAACGGTTGGTGAGTTATGAAAAATGGCCCCCTTAAAATAACAATAACTCGGGCCCCAAGCAAAATTTCCAAAATCTAAAAAACTTTGTTTCCTTATTTCTCATAGAGAGTACACAAACCGAATTTGAAGTCGATCGGATGAAAACTAAAAATTTTCCCATATAAACTTTGACCCCCCTTTTATCCCTTTGGGGGTGAATTTCTAAAATCGGAGAAATCAGTTTTCTTTATTTCTTATACAAAGTAGATAAACCGAGTTTGAAGATAATCGGATGAAAATAAAATTTCCCATACAAATTTTGACCTCCCATTTTACACCTTTAGGGGTCGAATTTCAAAATATCCTTCCTTATTCCTTGTATACATCATAAAGGGAACCTCTTTCTAGAGCAAAGGGTTTGGGCTGGGCGTTGATGATAAATGAGTGGTAAACTTAATTTTTATTAAATATTAATGGGCACTTTGTATGTAGTAGAGCATAGGTAGATATTCAGAAGGCTCAATTGTTCGATGAAAATCACTCCTTTTTTAATGGAACCGATTTAACTGCCTGTTTATAATAAAAGTTTACCTGTTAATCTTGCTAGGCTGGGAGAGTAAACCTCTAGAGTACCTAGTCTTTTTGCTCTATGGCACTTGTTGCGTTAACCAAGCGTTAAGAAGAGATCAAAGAGGCGACTTCAAATATGAGTGATTTCTCCGCTCTTATCACTTTGCATGTGGTCATAAGACTAAATCTCTAAATTTGGCTTTATGTCGATTTTTGGAAGTGACATAAAGTCAAACTGGTTCCTTTGGTATTATGAAGCTTTGGGGAAGCTAATTCGGTTTTATGTCACTTTCCAATGCACATTGGATTTTGCTTAGGTACCTGAGTAATTACAAAATACTCTGTTTTTATTATTTTAAAAGGTTTAGGGCCAGTTTCAAGACTAGCTGATAAAGTCTCGGATAGCCTATCCGGAATTTATATGTCAGATAAACGTAATATTTCGGTTTCAAAGGTTTCGGATAGTAATAGCCGACAGATAAAGTCTCGGATAGTTTATCAGCCAGTTCAACCGGCTGTTAAAGCCTCTATCCGGAAGATTTAAACAAAATATTTATTTGATGTGGCTGGAAAAAATATAGTTTTAGAGCATTCTTTCGTTGACGGGTGTAGACAGCAGTCAGAAGTGTTATATCATGCATTTATTTGAATTCTTAAATGTCGAATTAGATGAATATTACAACCATATTACAGGGCCCCGTAGGAACAGAGTATTTCAAATTATTTTTAGAAACCCTCGACGATGAAGATTTCTGAATTTTCACTATTTTGTTTAACTATATCCATGACCAGTCAATACCTTTCACCGTGGGCGTTGGACTTTGTCAGGGGTGCATTTTGTCTCCTCTTCTCCTTTTCATTACTTATATGGACTGGATGTTACAGCGCAGTCTTGACGAAGAATGTTTCGAATTGGAACATCCGAGGATAAGTCGCTTGCTCTTCGCTGATGACTTGGTCATCCTTTGGTCCTCTTAGACGGAACTTCAATGCGAACTCTATCGGATTGTAGTCGCTTATGTGGAAGCTGAGATGAAAGTAAACGTAAACAAATCTCAAGTGATGGTCGTCACCAGAATGCCTGTTTAATGTATACTCACGAGTGATGGAAGGACCAAGAGCAATGCTAAGTTTATCTGTATGATTGGTCAGGTTGGTCAATTTTGAAACAGCCCGGTTATTCTGTTATTATAAGAGGACTGAACTTGGTGTCAAAGCTAAATTGTCAAGTTGTCAGTCGTTAATTCGAAGTTTGTTCCAACTCTTACCTATTTGGGTAATGACCGAAAGAATAATATCCCGGATACAAGCTGCCGAAATGAGATTCCTCAGTTGTATTACTGGTGTGACCCGTAGAGATGGTGGAAACACCAGAATACGTGAGGTACTCAATGTCGAGCAGCTACTGCTCCGGACGTAGCGGTGGATTAGTCATTTTAAAACGCATGTCCCCAACCATGATCTTACGACGCGACGTGCTATGGAATCTGTACAATCGGTAGACGTCCTCTAGGTAGACCCAGGATGAGATGGTTAGACCAAGTCCATAATATCTCCCCTACCCGTATGGGGATTGCCCTTTATGATTTACAGTCGATGGCCTAGAATCGAGACTATGGACGGTGCACTTGGACTTGAGCAACCTACACCCGCGACTCACTTAAGGGATAGGTAAGCGGGGTATCGAAAATGAGTGAATGAATGAATACATCCATGCTAAATTAAACAAACTAGAACAACACAATTCACTTAAAAATGTGATAAACGATAAAAAACATCATTTCCATTCCTGTCAAACAATTAGTGCCTGATAAATTTTTCTACCGGATAGTTTATCAGAGACTTTGACGATGAAACAGAAAAAAAATATCAGCTACTTTTATCTGGTGGAAAGCGTTATGTGTCGGCTAACTATCCGAAACTTTATCCGGAACATTTGAAACTGGCCCTTAAAATAAATGAATGAAATTTTGCTCCATTGAAAAAGGGTTTAAAACGAAAATGAAATGGTCCCAAATTTTTTTTATAAAATCCAACAACCCTTTTACATTTTTCTAATTCATTCAAAATGAAGCAAATTCAAATCATCCAAGGGATTATAAAGAAACAGTTATTAGAGTGGCTTTCTTTTTTTTCCTAAAGCATCTTCAATTTAGCCTTAAATTCACTTTTTAATTTGAATATCTGCAAGGCAAGCAGACTATTTATAAGTGGTAAGTCCTGGAACACTGCGCAATGGGAGCGATCAATTTGGGCTTGTAAATAAAGGCGTACGAAACGAGTACGTTTTTAATTTCCACACCCCAAATCGATCTTCCCTTGCTCAAATTTTTTTTTTGGCTACGCCTTTAAATTTTGTTTGCAAAAATGTATCCCTCATAATGGTGTTGTGTGCCAGGGCTTACTACCTACAATGTATGTATGTAGTATGCTTGCCTTGCAGATACATTTTAAACTCCTCACGGAATGCCTTTGAAAGTTAATTGCAGATGCTTAAGGAAACTAATAGGTGTCCTTGCCTACAAGGTGTAGACGATGCCATCGTAGCGTAGCTATAATAAAAACAATAGAATCGAAATTTCCATTTAGTATGGGAATATTCACCTCCAATGATCGCGAAACAGACAAAGCCGGTTGTTCGCTGACTTGGCTTCGGAGCGTAAGTATGGAAGATGACCCCAATTTTGGTCTAAAAATCATCAATCATCGTCTATTTTTCAACCCCTCTAGCTATGGAGTCGCAGTTAAAAAGGATTGGGAAGTGGGAATCCCTGGTCAATCTCAATGAGCTGGAGTTGGATAGCTGATTGGCTTATGAAGAGTTACAAAAAAAAACAATTTTAGGTGCAGTAGGAAGTTCACCGGGTGTTTTAGTTATGTAGGTAATAAAAGTTCTAGCTATGTCATATGTAAATAATAATATTATGTTTGAGGTGACTTTTCAGTTTTGGGCTCAAAATCTTCCTTTTTTGGAGGTATTTTTCGTTTAGTTTAAGTGGATTTGCATTTTTCCTTTTTGTTTCGGGATCATTTTTCATTGGGCTCAAATTTCATGAACGTATATTATAGGTAGCCGTTTAAAATTATTAAAGTCTTGACAAAATGACTTGTTGATGATTTAATTGTGTATTTATCATATTTCTTAATTTTTAGAAATTCGCGAAAATGCTACCTAATTTTCAAATTTTAACTTCAGTCCATTAGACAATTCGAGCAAAATTTTTAAACACAAAATTACAAAGAGTGGCCGACGTAATTATACCGATTAATTTAAACGGTATAAACAGGTTTTTGTTATGGTAAAATAGCATTTGGTTTTATGTCTAAAAATAAAAAGGGCTACATGTTGGAATTTGGTTTATGCCGCTTTCCAAAGCGTCACAAAACCAACATTTAAAATTTCACCTTATGTCACAGCATCTAAAATTCACCTTAATGAACACATCGTGATTGGTTAAGGAATTCATGTACCTTCACTTCTGTTTCCGAATGTCAATAAATACCACATATTTAAGGAACAATTTTCAGTTAGATATACCTACAAATTCAAAATATTAGTAGATATTCAAATACATTTTTCGGCACTGTAAATTATAGAGTAAATTAAAAAAATAACTTTTCAAAACCTATTCCTGAAAGTTAGCTACTTTGCCAAACTTTTCCATGTAAACTGCAAAAATTTAGCAAACTCCGTTACAAAGGTAATGCAAGAAGTTCCCTCTCTGAAAAAAGTCTATAAAAAACTAGTAGGACCCAGGTACAGGTACTTACCTACAAAATTTTCAAAACGTTCTACATACAAATGTTTCGAAATTAAATCAACTACTATTCGCTATAGTCTCTGTTAAAAAAAAGATCTTATTTCGAAAATCAAAGAACCATTCAGCTATAACCTAAAGAAAAATAAAACAAAACTTAAATCATTCCACTAGAGTGAGGAAAACAAAGTTCGTCTTAAACTTCTCTCCGTCATGGGGTGATTCGTGATTCTGATTATCATTTTCCTTTGCCCGCATACGGGAATGGGAGTTTCTTTTCAAAGTAAACATCCCAATTAAATTTACAACGAAACTGTATACAACATTTTTCTCTTTTTTTCAGAACTCACCATAGGCTTATCTATGACAGAGGTTCGAATTCCCAAACATATTATGCGCTTTGAGGATGCAGTTCTGGGATGTAAATATTATTTGGACGGTGAATCACTGTACTCGGTGAAGTGGTACAAGGACGGATATGAGTTTTATCGATATGTCCCGAGGGACATGCCTCCGGCGCAAGTGTTTCCACTTCCTGGCGTTGATATTGATGTAAGTATATATTTTTTTTATTTATTCTCCTTATTTTGTTATCCTTTCCTCTGCCATACTTTTTACCTATATTGCGCCGTTGGTATGTATATAGTGACCTGGTTTTTGGAATAAAACTAACTCTTCGTTTGGCATGTTTGTATAAAAACGTGATGTGTCCAAAAAAATGTTTTCCAGAAAATTAAATAAAATAAAGTTTCAAGTACCAGGAAAACAAATGAAAAAGGCACTGAAGTGACCCGGCAAAAGAGAGCGAGAGGGAGAGAATGAGAAAAAATGAGCTAAAAAAAAGAACAGTAAAATGAAGCATTGCCAGTAGATGTGATATTACTGCAATCTGTATCCGCGAAGTTGCTTCGTGTTCGTATTGGGAACTTTATCATTCTAGAAATTCAGTGTTTCAGCTCACGTACGAGCACTAACTACTCGACTGACAGTTTATCTGGGATGTATGTGTGGATATGCTTCACTTTATGTAACCGCAGTCAAGTCAATAATATATGGGCCGAAATGCATTGTCTCTCTCTCTCTCTCTGGAGTTTGCAGTTCGTGAAGAAATTGCCATTGAATGGATGATTCCTTATCTTTATTACCTATATGTGTTTATTGCTTTTCGGATTTTGGAAACCAGCATCTAGGTACCTAAGCAGCCTTTTCTGTTTAACGTTTGAAAGGTTACTGATGGGCGCATAGTCCATTGTGGTTAGTATGCTGGAGTTTTTTTCACTACGCCATCTCTGGCTAAATACTAACAATCATCTGAGAGTACCTACTCGTGCAATCTTCCTCAGAAAGCTGCTCAATTCAATCGTACGCATATGGCATTAAATAATTGTAGGTCCCTTTCATTCGTCCCAAAACACTGGACACTATGCGAGGGGCCCCAGATTCGATACCCGGAAAAACGAAAATTTACATCTTAAGGTTTTTCCACTGCGCCACCTCTCGCAAACGTCTGACAAACATCCGAGAGTATAACTGTCTTGAAAAATCTTCTCAATTCAGCCGTTAGGACTCGGCATAACATTATACGTAGGTCCTTTTTCATTCGGCCCAAAAAAAAAAACACAAACGAATGGTTGTGAGAATCTAGGGGGTAGCTTAGCTATACGCACTTGCTGCGCTAACTGTTTATTTTATTTATCTACTAGGTAGAAATAAAAAACAAACGCTCATCATCGAACAGCACAAACGAATTATTTCCCTCCAGCAAAACTCCCCATTTTGGTAAAGCAGTGAACCAATAACGGTGCGCTCTCCTAATGCACATGTGTATTCAAAATTCTGGGTTCTTTCCCTTAAGACCTAGTAGAATAGAACATCCAGATTTCCAGCTAGTGTCGCTAATAAATGCATAATTCCCTCTGCACCAAAACAAATTACTCTCCCCAGCTGTTAGGGACAATTTATCCTCCTATATCCCTGCAGATGACAATTAAAATCGTTAGAACTATTTGCCGTTTCTTTTCCTTGCCATAATTATAATTTATTTCCTTTCATATTTCTTTATTACAAAGCGAACGCTGGTTGCATCCCTCCCTACTTCGTCATGGTTTTGAGTTTATTTATGCATACATATATGTATATATAAACCTTACCTTTGCATACTGGTGGGCTATGCTTAAAAAAAGCAACCCAAGGATAATAGGCTCTTAGATTTCTTTGCCTTTATCCCTGTTATGCAACCAAAACTCACACCAGTCAACTAGGTATATCCCTACAGCTAAAACTATTGCCACCCAGTGGGATATAGAGAATACCTTGCTAGGTCACATTGAAATCGAGAAAAAGAATGAGTTGGTTGGACCATAAAGCCAAACCAAAAGTACTTTGTTGTATGCCATTAGTGTTTGGTTGCAGGACAAGCTGTATAAAAAAAAAAAACTACCTCAAGCGAAGGAACAACTTTTCCATTTCAACCCCAAAGCAGAGGGGATATATAAATTTAATAAGCATTTGCTACGTGACTTTTGTCACAATTCACTGTGGGAATTTATCCTTTCATCCTGCACATATAATACAAGCCGAACCGAGAAACCACCCGACTGCGTCTGGCTGTGTGATGCAATTTACTCAAAAGGAATCTGAGGTAGACCCTGCATCAGCCCCTATTTCGTGGTGCCGTCTCACAGGATTACAAGTGAATCCGTCCGTAGTACCTATGTAGTTGTGTGTATGTGTAGTGTATACGTATTTCTCTGTTCCCATTCATTTGCTCTTAGCTTTGCGATAATACCGTTAACTTTTTCAAAACTCGCATTTTTTTGCCCAGTAACGCACGTACATATGTTTCTGCCGTCCACTGTTGTGTATCACAACTCGATGCCATTGTGGCATCTAGTATGAAGTCGTGGGTGGTGGTGGCAGCAAAGTTTCTGTTAATACTTCCGCGGAACAGAAGGACGCAATGACGATGGGCGATAAAAAGCATAAGTTTTCTTTTTTTCTTTTTCTTTTTTCTTGGCCTTGATAGTTGTTATGGTGCTCGGTCAACTTAGCTTGGTGTGGAAAAAAACTTGTTTTGTCCTTTTCTTCACTTTGTCATGTCAACTTTCTTGTCGCCACCACTTCCGCTGTGGCTTGGGGTTTTGTTGTTCGCGTTTATTGAAAAGAAATTGCGGATGGACAGTTGTTAAGAAAACAACAACTGACAACAATCTGTGCGACAGCCACTTGGTAGCGAAGAAAGGAAAAACAAAAACTATCCCCAAATAAATTGAAAAGTTTCAGCTGACAATATCCTTTTATTTTTTTCTTGTTCGCAAGAAACGTTTGCATAATTTAATAGATATAGAAAATTTTGTAACTAACTATAATACTTAATGTATCTCCCGTTTTCTCTTTCCTTCTTGCAGCTTGCTAACTCAACAGACAATGTTGTTGTCCTTAAACGAGTGACACTCCAATCGACTGGTCGTTATAGATGTGAAGTTTCCGGCGAAGCGCCGTCATTTCAAACAGTTTCCGGCCACGAGGATATGATTGTAGTTGGTGAGTTAAAACACAAAATAAAAACACGAAACACCTTCCAAACTTAAACATTTCAATTCGCCCTCACTGTGAATATCCTTTTCTCATTATAATTGAATTCATTTCTATGCTATTACTAATTTGCTATTAAATTATTATTATTATTATCCGCACAACCGAGAGAAAGGCATAATGATGCAACGTTGTAAGTGCGAGATACAAAAATTAATTATTATTTTATTATTTTATTAGGTTACCAAGGCTAATAAAGTTTCCTTGAAAGTTCCTAGAATGAGCCATCGCCTAGGGCTACACTCCTTTCTCTCTCTCGGTTCAATGGCAAAACAGAGGAAATAAGCACTTGCATTGCAGATAAAACTTTGCTGCACGAGATGCATTTCCTTGGCAAAATAAGTTATTAAGTATCTTTTAGGGTGGTATGATAGTGTATCTTGTGGTGCGATGCTGGGCGGAGAATTTAATAAGATGACAACGACGACGACATCCTTGCGAAATAATTCCTTATTCAGGAAATTTAATAAATGGAATTATATGACATTGATCACATTTTCGGTGGTTGGGGTGTGGGTTTGTTTTTGGGGCAAATAATGTCGGTAAGGTTTGTGGCGTTATTTTTTTGAGTTCAGAGAGATGATAAATGGTAGCTGCTTGACGGGAACCAAGAAGAATTTTTGGCACAGTAGACGACGACTCTGAAGCAGAAGGCTGCAACGGATGAACGTTTTGCTGGATATAGATTCTATTTGGGAAAATTTTGCATTTTAATTTGAGAAATTGATGAAATGACTTGAACGAGACATTTAGGGAGATGACTGAGGTGCAATTTAGCAAATAGATATGCCTCAAAGTTGGTGCGTTTGTGTAAGTTGGGTTGTCCTACATTTTGAATATTAACTAAGAAGATAGAAAGTACAAAAAGTGTTTAAGTTTCTACAATAATTTGCTAACATTATAAAAATTTGCAGGCTTTGGCAAATATTGGACATGGTGTAAATAGTGGTTAAGAGTAACCTTATAACCCGAACGGATTAAAGCTTTCGAATAGAATCCACGATCAAAAACTACATAGATTAGCAGACTTAGCAGCAGCAGAGACCCAAATGAAAATATGGCCGCAGTTTTAATATTTAGCTGCAGATCGAGAAAGATGTAAGAGGCTTATTGCGCGCTCTTTTCTCTGTATAGGGGTAAAGAAAATTGGATGATGACTGCTATACTTGAACTTTTTGAACTTCTAATTTAATAATATTTAAAAATCTAACGATGAATTATTATAACAAACAAAAATTGTTTGCACGTATTATGCGACATGTTAGGTACAAAAAAACTATGAGTTGCCTATGAATATATTATTTTAATCGTTTGTCAATCGATGTGCCGTACAAAAATACCAATTTTCGATTGAGTATCTATCTATACAGTCACATTGTTCATATTTTTTACAAGAACTCAAATAAATCTATTTCCAATTTCAATCGGTACATGGTGCTTGAAAATATTTTTTTTTTTGTAATGTTAATTCGCTGGAAGGAAGAATCATCGAAAGACATTGCAGAGCTATTACTTCTATGCTCAGGCAACTTTTTTAACTTTTTCCTCAACCACTTGTACCAAGGTGCATTGACTATAATGTTCCTTAGTACTTTATTTTGGAAAACCTGAATTTTTTGCAAATTTGTTTGGCATGTACTGTACATCCCCACAACTGGATCCCGTAGGTCCATACTGGTTTAAGAACTTGCTTGTATAGCAATAACTTTTATTATAATTTGACAGAGATGAATATCTCCCAATGAGCCAATACATTTACAGTATCGCATGTTCAACTCTTCTCTTTTTTTCTTTACATGCGCTTTCCAACGCAGTTTAGCACCTAGACCGAGTCATGCCTAGATATTTGGCTGTATTTGAGTATTCAACTACATTGTTGTTTATGTATACTGGAATATATGGTACGTTTTTATACGTAAAATTAATATGGACTGACTTAAGGTCATTTAATGTAATCTGCCATTTTTTTGTCCAATCAGAGATATGGTCTATTGCCTTTTGAAGCTTTTTTGTTGTTACTTCGACAGTTGATCCCACAGCAAGGACAGCTGTGTTATCTGCAAAAGTAGCTATAGTGGTTTCCCCACTTTCAGGCAAATCGCTAGTGAATAGAAGGAATAGAACTGGACGTAGCACGCTGCCTTGTGGTACACCAGCTTTAATATCTCTTAATGTTGAGTACTCTGTCTCTTGTTTAATTCTGAAGAATCGATCTGATATATATGACTTAAGAATTGTCGAATATTGTTGTGGCAGTTACCTTTGTAGTTTGTGGATTAAACCTTTGTGCCAGACTTTATCGAAAGCTTGTGCCATATCAAGAAATATTGTAGAGCACACTTTTTTCTCTTCGAATGCTTTTTCGATTTTATCTGTGATTATATGCACCTGATCGATTGTAGACTTGTAGAGTGCTTATTTCTAAATCCAAATTGGTGATTTGGGACTAGAGATTTTTCGTCAATTATTTTTTGCATGCGTTTAACCAGCATTTTTTCGAATAACTTTGACAGCATTGGTAGTATAGATATTGGGCGATATGAGGCTACCTCGTTAGGTGGCTTGCCTGGTTTTGATATCATTATTACCTCCGCGACTTTCCACATGCTTGGAACACATCTCAACTTAAATGCAGCATTTATAATCTGCGCTAATTTTTTCAGACATTTTCGTGGAAATTGTTTCAAAATTTCTCCTGTAATCAAATCATACCCTGGGGTCTTTTTTATATTTATGCCTTCTTTAATTCCTTTGGCAAGTTCTTTAGCTGTTACCGACTGTATAGGTCTATCTTCTTCACACCTTAATTCGAGTCCTTGATAACCTTTATCTTCATAAGGTTTAAATACGTCTTCAAGATACTCTGCAAAAGTGTTTGCCTTTTCTTGGTTGCTTTTCGCCCAGTTACCTTTCTCTAGTTTTGACTGGGGGAATATGAGCTATTGGCCTGTTCATCCTATTAGTTGCCTTCCACAGTGAGTAGTCAGTACTAGCATCATTTGTAAGGCTTGTAAGGTAAGTTTTTAAAGATTCGTTTTTGAATTCTCTAATAGATTTTCTAAGCTTATTTATTTAAGTTGTTCAGTGTACTCTTATCGCGTGGCGCCCTTGTCTTGACAGCGTTTTCTAGCTTTCCTCTTTTCTGTAATTATTTCACATATTTCGCGAGGATAAGAGTTTTGTTTGATCTTTTTTGTTGTTGTGGGAGTTGCAGCCACGCTTTTTGTATATTTAATATTAATATTTGGACAGCATTTTCTAGTTGATCTTCTGTTTAAATAGCTGTTGATATTTGAATACTTTCCTCCAACTTCTGTCTGAAATAGTTCCAGTCAGTCAGCCTATTAACTAGTTTTGGGCTATGTTATTTTATTATTATTTTATCGCCAAGTGTAAGAAGTATAGAGGAATGATTTGATTGAAGATCTGGCCCTTCTTCTGCACTTATTTTATTCAAAACTATATTTTTAGATATAAAGAAGTCGACAAGATCTGGGGTTATATTCCCATCTATTGGCCAATAGGTAGATTTTTCCGTTGAGTGATATTTGCCGCCATCTTCTTTAAATGCTTGAAAAATATATCTTTATGAAAACTAAAATGTGATCCCCTTCAGTACTTTTTTCCAGTCTGGATCTTCTGAGTATCCCCACATCCACTTTTGAGCAAAATTTAAGGGCCAACTCCTTACATGAATAGCTTCCAGCCATCCGCAAAGTCCATAGTTAAGCCCCTTCTGTTGGACCCATACTCGGAGAAGCTCGCAGCGTTTCGTTTTAAAATTTGACTGGCTTTAAATAGTGACAATCAGACCACCAGACGCTCGTAACCTGCTACTCTTTAATCGGGGTTTGAAAGGTGCCCCAATTTTATGACACTTGCTTTATTCATCTGATCATCTTGGGTGTGTATGTGAGCTTTGTCTTCGTCTATAAATAGATATAAAATATAAACATTTGGCCTACTTGAGCGCAGTGACTCAGTGGTTAGTGTGCTGGCGACTAATAAGCGACGGGTCTCAGGTTCTGAGGCATCTATTGCGATCGTTTGACAAACATAAGAATCGTAAATGTCCTATAAAAGCTTCTCAATTCAACCGTTCGGACTCGGTATAAAATTGCAGGTCATTCCATTCGTCACAAAACAATAAGGAACTCACATAAACGAATGGTTGTGAAAAACAAGGCCTAATGTGTATATAAGGACATGCTGCGCCAAATTTTTTTGGTATTTCCAAATAACAGCGCATAGTTACCTACATAGGTATGTGAACCTATTTTTCATATAACTTTATAGACTGCGCGTAATTAGTTTAACTTCAATGACACAGGAATAAAATTCAATACAAAGTTAATCAGCGGACACCAGGCAAAATGTATCCGAAATCATATAACAGTCCCACAGTAGTCGGTGTCGGAGCTCGAACCTGTGGCGCTCGGGTTAAGTTTAAGTGCGCCGGTTAAAGATTAGAGCCTGCGATTTTGTTCCTGTTTAGATTCTTCCCTTCTTGTGACTTGTCCGGATTTAATATCTGCGCGGTTATATAACTATATTCGTGCTCCGAATTGCTCTTCAAGTTCTTGAATTTTTTATGAGTCAGTGATTTAGATTCCAAATAGGTCACTGCATTATATTCGAATACTTTTGCAAACAGTCTTTGCATCAAAAGACCCCGCTTCATGCAGTTTCTTCATGGCCGAATCATTTCTTTTCGTAGCACCTTCTTCCGCCGCTATTTATACAACTTCCCACAAAGAAAAACCTATATAAAGTGCAATTTAAAATGCATAATTCAATTGCAAATTAAGTGCAATCTTCATTCCACCCCCTCCATGCTATCTATTCAAGTACAATTATCTCCGAGCACCCCCTCAAGTATATACATTTTTCACCATTTTCATCAAGGATAAGCAAAGGAAGTACACTCACCACAAAGACGAAGCGAAACCGTCATCACCATACTCCATCTTCTCATCTAGATTATAGGAAAACGAAGAAAGAAAAATAAGAAGCATAGGGGTTTGGGGACGGTGAAGGCAAAATTAATTACTCACCCTCTGTCTGCACTGAGCGCCACAAATCACTATCATTTCAGTTCCGATTCATCACCTCATACCCATATCCAGGAAATGTCTTACCTGGCCTACAACCTGATAATGGTTCTGTAGCATATCTATAGTTGTATGCGATGAAGTGTCCATTAAAATCGTAAAAGATAAGCCCTAGGAGACACAACAATGTGGTGGTGGTTGCGATGGAAATAATGTATGTGGTCGTTGAAGATAGATTAGAAAATGGTTTCGAGAAAACAAAAAAAAAAAACAGATATGCAGGACAATCAATTCACCGTGTGGTGCATGACATACTACAGTCCACTCCTCTCGGTTTGCCCTTACGCAAATTCATTTAAATGAATTAGGGTTAGATTACATCTGAAGTGCTGAGGTAGGCTGTGTATAAATTTGCACAGTTCTTCACTGTCCTCACCAAGGCCACATTGAGCGAGAGCACTGCACATGCACAGCACACTCTGTGTGTACATTAGGAAGTTATTTTTTTCCTGCTGTGTGACATTTAATTCTCCCTTTCTCTTTTTCTACTGCACTGTGTCGTCCTGAATACGTATATGCGGTGACAACTATCTGGAGGTGGTATTCTCTTAGTTGTAGGATTTCACTTCAATTAACTAAAAGTGAAAAAGGAACTACCATGGGAGTAGTTTTTCTGTTTTTGAATAGAACAATATAAAAGCTGACGCACTCTACTATTGTTGGTGAAGTGTCCTTGTTGGAGGATAATAATTGTGTACGCGCACTTGAACTCTCCAGATTTGCCAACGAAAATCGATATTCCGGGAAATGGGGCAAAGTGTCCTTGTCATATGCTAGCTATGGTATTATATTTAAATTTTGTTCTGTTCTTTCTTTCGGAGCACAATTTGGCATACAGCGCACACAAATATAAAGAATGCCTGACACCCAGAAGGATATTCATGTCAGGGTGTAATCATTTCTGAAATTTCTATGGACGGCATTCTCCTAATAAATTTGTAATCATCTTTGTTGCTGTGGTTGGAGATATCCGTTTCTAGGAACCGACATTAAATCGCTCGGTTCTGTTCTGTTTTGTGGAATTAATTTATTTTCAGTTCGTCGCAGAGGGCAAAGATTTTCCAATGAAAATGGGTCGATAAAAAGACTGAATTTCGAGTGATGGTATATACAACGTCAAAGGGGAACTATCACATTTTCAAACGCAAAAGGATGAATTCCAAGAATTGTTTGCTCATTAATGACCATTTGTACCATTTGTACATTATGGTGATGCAGATCTAATCTAGAAAAAGTCAAAGAACTAAAAGAACACTGTAGCGACTGAATAGTGTACATATTTGGGAAAATCTTTAAAAACATTTAAAATTCAAATTGAGTCGTCATCATCGAAATTTGATCAGAATAGAGTTCTGACCTCTGAGTTGATCACTATCTGCAACCGCCTGAGAAGTCTTCTAGTTATTTTTCGGATGCACATTACTGCCCAATATTTTGACAGCGTTAAGTTTTATGTATATCAAAACTCTTTTTGTTATTTTAATTTGTCCAATTCCTTACGGCTCTGGGCGGTAGTCTATTTAGACTTTCTTAAGCTAGCGCAGGATGTCTAAGGCAAAGTCTAGACCTAGGCAGTAAGCCGCTAAAAGCTGAGCGGGAGCTTAATAAGTGAATATTTATTGAGCGGCAATTCTTGAGTGCTTAGTTTCGAAAATGTCCTTATGGAAAGCTGTAATTTTTAAGGATTTTAAGGAACGTTTGGTAAAAAAAAAATGTTCAATGACCTCTTGGATAACTCCAAATATATGTACATACCTACATACGAATGGTTAGTGCACCAATATATTTAGATAATGTATTTTTTGTTTTATAAACTAAAAACGTATATCTCCCTCTCAACTTCTGTTAACCTCGCGAGGTCACACTTTTCGCTTTTGTAACATATTCAGCAGTATGCTTCTCAGCTCCAGTTTGATCTGCTATTGGAGAAAGTTCGTTCTGAAATTAGGTACAAAACGTAGGAAACCAATTTCTGCAGAACAGAGGCTTATGGCGATCGCAACTAATCAATACATTACAATACAACAGTTTATTCAACTCTTCAGTTAAACAAACAAATTTTTAAGCTCACTTTGTTCGTGTTGTGCAAAGTAATTGTGGAATGACCCCGTCCACCTACTTATTCAATAGTTGAAGGACATCGTACACTTAGTTGATCAACATGTCTGATTTTGGCAAAAAAAAAGTTGGTCAACTGAGTTTTCATTGTGGTTGCTGAAAGAGTTGTACCCTTGTACACTTAACCAAGCAATACTGACAGCTACTCAGTATTCACACCTGTAGCTGCTCTTCGGTTTGATGGGCTGGAGTCATCTGAAAATATGTCTCCAATATGTCTAAAGAATGATGCAAATATCAATTAAATGTGTAGAAGGGACACAACTCCATAGCACGGTAAGACATCAGGTATCACCTTAATATCCGCTACTTGAGGCTATCCTTAATCTGTGTCCGCTAGACATTCATATACAACTATGGGCCGCAATTAGTGCAATGAGAGTACCTAGAGTTTACAAGACCATTCTCTAGCGCCTATCCCAGCAGGGAAAAATGAAGAGACGGACTCGTACCTAGCACACCAACCATAGCCGTATTCACAGACGGATCAAAAATGGACACAGGGGTAGGGTCAGGTGTCTTCTCTGAATAGCTGGGTATATCAAAATCGATACGCCTCCCCGACCATAGCACCATTTTCCAAGCAGAGGTCCTGGCAGTGACAACAGCAGCTCGTGAGTCTGTGGCAAGGGCAATACCACCTAAAGGTATTACCTTCTTTATCGACAGCCAGGCAGCAATAAAAGCCATAACTGCACCAGAAATAAAATCGAAGCTTGTGAAGTGCTGTCGCGAAGAACTCAAGGCTCTTGGTACACAGCACAAGATATTACTCTGCTGGGATCCGGGAAATGAAGGCATTCCAGGCAATGAGAAAGCAGACGAATTAGCAAGACAAGGTTCGACAGCTGTTTCAGAACAAGCTGATCCCTCTGTGGACATCCCGCCTTGCACACTCAAATTCGAAGCAGGGATGAAAGCCACAAGAGAGGTGAACGCAAGATGGGCCAGCTTAAACACTTGTAAACAAGATTGCTATGGCCGTCCTTCAACGAATCCAAAACCGAGAAGAAAATGCAGACGTATAGGAAATCCCTGTCCACCCTCGTATGTATCATAACAGAGCACAACACCCTGCGGTACCATATGAAGAAAATTGGCTTAACGGAAGAAGAACTTTGCAGAGGCTGCAGTGATGAGGAAGCTCTTGAGGATACAACTCACTTCCTATGTCACTGCCCAAGTCTCCAACACACCAGGTATAAATTCCTAGGGAGTCACTTCTTCAACGACCTAGACGAGCTAATGAACTTCGTCAAATCAGCAAGATGGTTTGTATGTAGCAGCACAGTAAGTAATTTGAATACAGGGTTATAATGGGTAAAGGACAACCTCTTTCCCCTTACGGGAATCACAATGGGTCAGTATTGACCTGAGTGTGGCACGGAGAAATCCTCGCCAGCCCACAAACCTAAGCTAACCTAATATCCGCAGTCTATGTGGGAACTATGATGAAGATTAGGTACATTTTTCGAAAAGAACCCGGATCTTCGTTTCACCTTTTAACATCTGCTTAGGGTGTTCACACTTTTGAAATTTAGAAACACTTTTTCGGGCAACAGTTTAATATAAATCCTTTCATAAGGCAATTGATTATTATTTTTACCAATCAATCTTATGCTTCTTTGTAACCATTTACACGAGTCTGCTAATTGCTTTGCGACCTTACGCGAACTGTACTTATTTATCTTCCAGTGAAATAGATTTTAATAAAACAAATCGTCTATTTGTGCTGATGTGCCCACTTAATCTTCATCTCACACCCTCGTTAATTAGCTATAACTGGAAGCGAGCAGGATCTGCCGCTGAGACAAATATCTGCTAAAAAATTAAAATTGAATTTTGCTCGTCATTAATACTCATTAAAGCAAAATAGCAATGCCACAGAAGAGGAAAAAGCATCAACTAGCACCAGCACTAGTAACAGTATAGCAGCGCGAAATGAAGAATTGAAAAGACGAAAGCAAAATATTAACGAGGAACATCCTTTAAGCCAGGACCCGCACTCCCATTCCCAAGTCGCAGTGAATTATTTTATATTTTCATGGCAGTCGGCAATAACTTAAAGGACACAGCCAGACGCCTAATTACAAATCGCCCGCCGCAGTTCGTTGGCCCTTGATTGTATACTGTATAGTCGCTGTCGTGTTAGCGTACTTTTCGATGTGGGACCTGGGAGTTACTATCTTGAACTCATTCGTCATGGCATATACAATATACATACATATACCTACTTTCGCACGATATTTTTGTTTTTGTTTTATTTATTTCTTTGCATTTTGATTCAGTTCCTCGTTTCTTTATGGTCTTCGCGGAGCAGCGCATTAGCTGCTGGAGAATGCTTGGATTTTGCATTTTTAATGGCAAGCCTTGGTGCGTCCTCGTTCTCGTTCGTTTGACTACCGTGCAGCAGATGTAGTAGTTGTAAATAACACATTATATTCGTCGTTCTTATTATTATTTCTTCTTATTTTTTTTGCCAAGCAATTTTCTCCCCCCCTTCGCCACCGTTTCACAGTGATTCACAGGATTTAACGGAATTTTAAATGAAGATTTATTCATTCAATTAAAAATCTCTGGGAGCGGTTAAGGATGTATACTATATGGATGGGCGGCAACGGCAACGGCAACATAAGCGGGACATGCTACCTTGTAGAATGTAAAGATGTGTTAGAAAGAAAAAACTAAAAACCTTTGCAGAAAAATTACAGAAATTTATTACAAGGACGCGAGTGAATCCTGTTTTCACCTACTCATGTCTCTCTGTCCTCGCCAGGAATTGTAAATATAAACATGTAAAATAAAAAAGTATCTTTAAGGATGTCTGCTACTCTGGGCGTGTTTCTTCTTCTCTCGGCAGTAATTTCTCTTTAAATGAATTAAAAATACGAAAAGGACATGAATTGGGAGTATAAAGATAGAGCGGGAGCTGTTAATTTCCAACCTTTATAATCACAATTCGTCCTTTTTGGCGACATCGTCGGCGGCGGTAGAATAAAACACCAACAGACACACACGCGCGAAGTCAAAAGCTAACTGTCATCTGCCTGCCGAAATAAACATTGAATGTGCTTCATTTTGTTTAACTGCCATCATTAAGTGTATATGCGCCTTATTTTTTTCCCCATCGTCGTCCTTGTTGCTTTTGTATGGGAGCTCTATAATTATGTCCTATTTCGAGTGGAGTGAAATTAAAAATCAGAAATAAAAAGAATTTAATTAATTAAAAGAAAAAATAGGAAACAACAACAAGGAAGTTGACATAAACGCATAGCATAGCGACGTTGTGTTATACATATTTTTTTTTTTTTATTGCGTGTCCTTTACTTTATCTATGTGTTTGTTTTTAGGCAGGATGAGAATCAGGCACAAAGATATATGTATATATTTTTTAGGTTTTTAAGTTGATTTCTTGTGAAATATATTGCGGATGAATAAAATTAATGCGGCCGTAAATTTAAAGATTTTCACTAGCTGGAACGACGTGGAGGAAGTGGTTCTTTTAATTGAAGACATACTTTCTTCGAGAGATTCACTAATTAATTTAGTCGTTAAAATTAAGCCATGGCGGCGCATTAAAAATTGTTAAGTGTTTCGTTTTTATTCCTGGAAAGAAATAATTTTTCCCAGGATTTCTTTGGTGGAGGTATTACTATAATTAGGCAGTGTTCCCAAAGGAGACTAGATGGCTCTATGTGAGGAATGTTTTTTTTTTCGTGATATAATCCACCTCTAAGTAAGTAATCCACCTCCATGGTGGGGTAAATTGTTTTAACATTATACGGTGTAGTGAGTGTGCTCCGAAATAGCATATAACAATTTTACTGAGGGATGGCAATCAATACCTAATGCAGGAGTTATGACTTTTAATATTTTTAACTTTTTTATACAGAAATCGATGTCTATGCCAATTTTTATTATTATTCATAAAATATAAACCTTCCTTACGACTTGTTATATGGATTAAACTTACACCTCCTGTCCTACAGTCGTGATCCATTTGGTTATTCATCTATGTCTTCGGACAGATGTGTGTTATTTTTATACATTTCAGTTAAGGGTTTTTTCAAAGGAAGGTTAAGTAGAGCAACTGGTCTACCTGCTACCAATTGAAGAGTGGGGGAGTGGTTAAGTTACATGAGGATGCGGACAAGATTGTCCTTCATTTAGTAATTTGGAACGGCCTATATATTAAACTCATGTAGTGAGTGCACTTTTAAGAATATTATGTATTTATTAACCCCAGAACTATAACTATAACTGTAGGTACGTTATTACTAATCATGAGTCGAATCGAAATTTTTCAAAGGCATTTTTGTTCAATATTAAATTTTATATTTTTACAATATAAATTCAGCAATTTTCGTTTTTATAAAACATCAACACTTTACTTAGGTATAAATTTTGCTCCTGTACTCCTTGGAAAAGTTATTATGCCGGAAGTTGATTCAGATGAGTCGAATGCGACAGCTGAAGTCTCAGGAGCTGTTGTTTCAGTGAAAGCAAAAGTATGAGCGGCCAGGGCCATTGCTGGGCCCTCGCAATCTTTTTTTTTGTCTAGGTTCACTTACCTCTAGCTCTGTATATTTCTATTCTCTTATTACTAATCATGAGTAATTTGACTCACTTATGTTTGCTGTTAATGATGTCTCAGGATCCAGGCTGACAGCACCGACATAATGTACACGGCAGCGTCTTAACAGGCGCTAAACAGTGGAACCTTAGGTGGCGCGACAGTGCGCTACCGCATCATGCGAACTGCGCATATGCTCAGCTTTGTGTACCTTGTGAGTCGATTTAAAACATGGTTAGTGTTCTAGGGTTAATAGGTACAAAAGATTTGTGAACGTCAAAAATATTGTTCGTTTGATCGATTTCCACTTCATAGGCCGTGTACGTTTTATCTGTGAAATTCTCAAAATCAAATACCACTTCAGCAATATCAAACACCGATAAAAAAGAAGTTAAAATTAAACATTTGTTTACTATAATGGCTTTACCATTACCGAATGTTAATCAGAAACAAGTAAAAGTGTTATCATCGGCCTGGCCGATACTTTGATACCCTCCACTGCATAAAAGTCATGCAAAATGTTTGCCATGCGAGTTAGTATGTGTCTAATATTAGTTTTGTATGGTAGGTAGCAGAACTACTTTACCGACATAGACAATTTTCAATACCAACCTGACGACGGTTAAAAAAGTCTTCTCACAAAATTTCATTCACCTCAGTCGATTCGTTTGGACGCTATCGTGCTTTCAACAGGCAGAGATATATGAGTCAAATATTGGCTTTGTATGGGAGGTAACAGAACTACTTGACCGATATGCACCATTTTTAAAACAAAATTGAAGGCCATAAATATAAGACCTCTCATAAAATTTCAGTTGCCTAAGTCGATTCTTTCGGACGCTATCGTGATTTTAACAGACAGAGAGAGATGTGGGTCTAATAGTGGTTTTGTATGGGAGGTACCAGAACTACTTGACCGACATAGCCCATTTTCAATACCAACCTGGCGACGGTAAAAAAAAGTCGTCTTACAAAATTTCATTCGCCTAGGTCAATTCCTTTGGACGCTATCGTGCTTTCAACAGACAGACAGACAGACAGACAGACAGACGGACAGACAGACAGACGGACATGGCTAAATCGATTCAGAATGTGATCCTGATTCAGAATATATATACTTTATAGGATCTCCGGTGAATCCTTCTTGGCGTTACAAACGTAATGGCAAAGTGAATATACCTTCCTGTGGAGGGTATAAAAAGAGTCGTGTACACATATTGAACAGAAACCTTGTCCTTTTAAAGGATGCATCGTTGCGTTGCGGTGCATCGATATTGATCTTAACAATCTCGAACACAAAACTCATTTACGCCCGAGATGTCAATGACAGTCATACAGTGCTATACCAACTACTTAAGAACTTGGAATGTTCTATTGAACTCTAGGAGGTGCATATTACTTTCCGCTTACAACATTCTCATTAATTTAGCTTTAGAAAAGTAATGAACATTAAGTTTGAGTAGAAACAAAATTAGTGTCATTTTACGTATCACAGTCGATTCCTAATGCTCACCATAGATACTTATTACAAAAACTTAGGCAGCACTTATAAAACGGTTTGTATTGCAATATTTAAAAGTTTATTTGATTTGCTGAACAGGTTGAATAATGGTCTGACTTCAGCGAAAAAAAGAATATTGTATTAATTGAACTATTAAAACAAAAAAAAAAGATTCAAATCAACTTGTCAAATCGCCGACAGCTCTGCAGCTTGTCACCTGTCAAAGATATGAGTAGGTAGCACTTAAGTGTCCAATATTGGACCAGTTCTATAATCTAAAATTGCACTGACGCGTTAAGAGAAATTTGATGGAGAATCGATACTGATAACTTTGAAACTGGACATTAGTGTTCAAGTTATATGGGGCATGTTGACGAAAAATGTAATGCATTATTGAAAGTGCGGCGACTTTTTTTTTATTGCATGAAAGATTACTACCGAATAGCTGCTTTGCCCGTGCACAGAAATTGTTTTGCTTAGATCTTAGATAAAAATGTTTTTAGTAAGATTGTCTGTAAATTTGAGCTCAATCAGTTCGACGGTTTTTGAGATACTTATAATATTTTGATTGTTTTCTTTTTTTATGGTTGGTGCCACGTCACTTTGTCAAAATTTGACCAATCTTCACAGCAACACTTCTGCGCCAATACCTAAGATTGTCTGTAAGTTTCAACTCAATCGATTCGGCGGTTTTCGATATATAAGATTTTGAATTTTTCTTTGATATGGGCGGTACCACGAACCTTTGTCAAATATTGACTAAATAAGTGTCCTCTTTGGTAATAGAACAAATATTTCAGTCTGGCAATATACCTCCCAAGTGGAAAACTCATACACAAAACTACCATAACTCGAACTTCTTCAAGTCGAATTTCTCCAACTCGAAGTTTTATTGAGAACTTTTCAACTTTTGCCCTCCATAACTCGAATTTATTTAATTTTTGGGAGTTCGACTTATGGAAGTTCCACGTAACCGTGTCAAATGCCTATTTGAAATAAAAAAATGGATAAAATTAATTTTCCTGACAATACTCATGAGAGCGTAGGCATAGTCGACCATTTATGAATATTGACAGAAAAAATGAAACACTAAACATAATTTTTTCCAACCAGATCAACCCGATTGGGTTAATCATTTAGCAACTGAAGCACACAACTGAGGCTCACATGCTAACCATTGTTAAGAAAATATATTTTCTGCTACACACAATAACCTTTCCATTTACAAGTCAACATGCTTTCAAACAAGCGCCCACTACCCTGCCGTTTATGATTTTATGCTCCCAAAGTAGTCAATTTCAATTACACTCACTCTGGCGTATACGTAACATTTCTACACATCAGATCATTTCCACTTGAACTTTGTCATTACACAAATGAGCCTCATTTAATATGTCATCCCTCAATAGGGACAATTAAAAATTGATTAGCTAATCATAAGCCTATTTGTTATATACATCTACCCTCCATAACTACCCCAGATCACACGCAGTAGGTGTAGGCACACGTACCACCAGCACAGGCAACAATTTAATCAATTTGAAACCCTCTCACAGTATCTGCACCACAAATAAATTCCAAATTATACTAATAATAATAATCATAACCATAATACAATTTGTACACTCTTGTGTTTTATATTATTCATTTTGCAGTTACCCCGAAACGTGGACCACAAATCACGGGCGGCCAACCGCGCTACCAAATTGGAGACACCGTCCGAGTGAATTGTACATCGGCCGCATCGAAACCGGTCTGCCATCTCAGTTGGCTCATAAATGGTGTCCACGCCAATCGATCATTCCTTCGGCCTTATGACAACATTATTGTCGGACGTGAGGGATTAGAGGTGGCAAAACTCGGCCTGGAATTTCGAGTACGTGGATGACATTTCAAGCATGGCGACATGAAGCTCAAGGTAGGTTGCAATACAGTTCAACAATGTGAGTGATGGAACACAACACCGCGTCAGTACTACTCCCACACATATACTCTACGCTCGACATCTGTGTCCAATTGTTTATGCCAGGGTAGGAAGACCTACCAACCGAAAGTTTCCACTGGCCAGTTTATAATGAATGAACTCTCTGTATCCACCCCGAGGGTGCAGACGTATGGTCTTACTCACCCACCCAGTAATCAATTAGAAGTGTATTAAGTGGAGTTAGATTTGGTTTCTTTATTTTCTCCGTGTTCTCCCTCATTTTGAAGAATTAATTTTGTCCTTCGTCAGGGATGCGAATGAAAGTGTATAGTATGTGGCGTCTGGGTTATGTGCTATACGATTTTATTGATTCTACGTGCACACATTGCTTGACGAAAAATGTTTTTGAATTCGCCAGAAGCATCTGTCTCAGGTTATCCTTTTGTCTTTTCAGTGTGTTGCCAAGATATCGTCGGTGTATTGGCAAAGCAACGAGGAGAGTGTGGAAAGTGACAAACACCAGAGGATACCAGTGCTCGAATCAAGAGAAACAGTCGTGCCCAAATCACGTCTGCTCGACAAAGCGCTCGAAGGTAAGTTTTAAATTCACGTAATCATTCAAAATGTCCCAGAAGATCCTCAATGGTCAACTCGAGTCTAAACACACACACACACACACAATGGTCATGGAATACAAGTCAGTTCTTTGTTTTTTCTTCCATTCGCAGATAAAACCATAAAAGAAAAAGGCAGCAGCAGTAGTAGCAGCAGCAGTAATAGTGCTAGTAGTGCCAGTGGCCGATGTAGTTGGACTCCCCCACACTTAACAATCCAAAGGATGTCCTTTTACGCTCTGCCAATTTTAATAGCTCTCTCACATCATGACATTATATCTTATCAATTAATTAGTCTCCCTCGGAGATAACAATAAAAATGCTATCGATTCGAATTAAGTGAAATTTAATTGTAGCACAATGGAGAAGGAGGTGGCACACACAGAGAAACTCCCCCACACATACCGTCAAGTGTGGTGTGCCCGGTGAGAATACAGGATACCTGGTTAGGCAACAGACAAAAAAAAATCGAAAACATTTTTAATTGTTATTTTATTAAGAATAGCTGGAGGTGAATCGCGTGTATGTTAAATTATAGAATAGGTATCGGAGGTGATGATTAAAACAGAACATTTGTGATGTATACACAGAAATAAGTATGTGTTAGACGATTTAATTAATTTTGAATGACATAGTGCGCGGAAGAGACAAAATGAATTTTTCCATTGTAAATATAATGAGTACTTATAACATTGAGAACATAAATCGAGAATGTATTCGGATATCTAGGTATATTTCTATTATTTCAATTGTCCTTGTTGCAGGCTAACAAATGTGACTGTACTATTGTAATGAACTCTAGCTAGCGACTTATTGAATTGGTAGGTGTAGCTAGTCTGATGGTACAGATTAGAAAATCGACAAATGGATGAAAGAGCGGCTCAAGGTCATTTTAAAAAGTGTCATAAATACTAACTCAACGAAAACGAACTCCTAATGGTGGCAAAGCTTAAGAATCTTCACTTGCTGACCTCATCTCTAGGTTCGATTTTGAATGACTTCACGATACATAAACTTAGCAGAGTTCTAATTTTACGAAAGGGACCTATTTCATAAAACTAGAGCACATCAATGATTTTGAATACGTTTTTAAAAGTATACCTCTATACCTACATAGGATTTAAAAGTGAGTTAAGTAACAATTATCAGTGTTGTATCTACCCACTTAAGATGGTTAGTGTTTACTCTTCTGACCGAGCAAAGATCAAGAGTGTGGCAATTACTGCTGTATAACAAAAAGGGGTACTCGCGAATCAGATTTAGTGAAGAATCCTATTGGACTTGTTAGGGTTTATTGGATGGATTGTATTCTCAAGAGACGCCAATTAGGCACTACCTGTAACAAGAGCTTTGTTCAGCTACAGTGTATTTCCAACACTAATTTTCTCCAGTATTAAACTAAGACTTGCTGCCAAAATAGTATATAGGGGCACTTGACATTGCGTGCGAAATGTTTTAGTGAACTTATACTTTTATCTATAGGTATCTAAGATTACAAATCAGAGCATTGCAATATTTGGATGATTTGTTTCAGTTCGCCAACATGCATCTAACTGAGAATGTTATTTGATTTGAAATTGCGATCAGTTTCTTTAGCACTTGTTCGGACTTAAAGTCAGTCAGTGAAGCAGTGTCAGTGGTAACCACCTCTCCTTGTAGCTTCAAAATGAGACAATTTGATATCTGGAGCAAAGCTGTCCCGCTATTGGTGGTGTCAGAGCTTGTAGGAAATTGTACAACCTCAGATTGGTTTGATGAAATCGGCACGCACCCACAGTAGTGACCAGGTTTAATTATTTACTGTAGTCAGTTGCCAATGAACGCTAAGGAATTTTAAAACATTTGAACAGGTCTAGCGATCATTCGATTTTTCCAAACTAAACTAACTAAACTATTAATTGAAAACCTATGACATGATTACGATAAATCTGTTGTGAATTTTGAATGGCTTCTACTCCAAAATTGCTGAAATTGCTACTCCCTGAAGTGTTGTTTATTGCCAGAAACTTCAATAAAATCTATATTATTGAATTGGCAAGAGAAACCTTCTCTGTGATTCCATGACATTCAATATAGGATACCAATTTATGTAATAAAACTGACCTTGCAAATAACGGCAAACATCCAAGGCATTTTGCAAAATAAATGTTAAAAACCCTTTTCTATAATCATTTTTTAACCAGTTTATATAACAACTACTGCCTGTTAGACTAGGGTATACCATTCAAATAAAACTCCTAGCAGCTAAACCAAGGATAAACTTATATCATAAAAGAGTCCGCTATATCCTTTCCAACTCAGTAAGGTTGTTAAAAAAAATGTCAATGTAGAAATAGCGCCTGTCAAAAATATAAATTGAACTTTCTCTACGTAGATAGCAAACTTGCATACTAAATTGTTAATATATACTGCACCTTCTATTAAATACTCTAAACTATATTGTAAACATAATGTAAATAAAATTAGATTCTATTAACTTTTTGGTAGAAAGAAAAAAAAATATTTTAAAAAGCTAACCAATGCATATCCGTGTACATATACCTAAAACAAAACTGATTAGACAAATAATTGTAAAAATTATTTTTTATTATAAATAAAACGTTAAGTAGCATGGCATATCGTTAAAAAGTTCTGCAAGCTATAAGAAAAAATAAAAATATGTGAAAATTTCAATTAAAATATTAGGTATCATAGATCGATATTGCATTTACTTGCTAAGTAAACTATGTGTCTAAGATCATTATATCTAAGTGAAAATAAAAATATAGTTTTAATTTTCCTTTTGTAAAAAGTAAGCTATTAGAATAATATTGTAAACTCATACATACAATACAATAAAAGGTAATATTTTTTCGGAATAAACTATAAGAACAAAATAAAAATGTTGTAATGTATTTTATTGGAAATTCATCCATACTACTATAAAAATGCATCTGCGTCTGTCTGTTCATCCACCCATAACTCCAGAGCTACTATTTATAGATAACAAACAGCAAAAGAAGGAAAGAGACTTCGGAAATTTCCTTCAATATCGTTGTTTGTTGAAGGTCTTGTCATTTTCTCTTTCCCGTTGCAATACTAACTAAAAAAATAAATAAATAAATAGGTGGCGTAACAGGCAAGTAGACACCCTAGGGCTTAGGCCCAGCCTTTTGCAAACATTCGTTTTGTGTGAGTTTCTATTTTTGTTACGAATGGAATGGAAGGGACCTACAATTTTATGCCGAGTCCGAATGGCTGAATTGAGAAGCTTTTTTATGATAGTCATACTCTCGAATGTTTGTGAGACGTTCGCGAGAGGTGACGCAGTAGAAAAAAACTTTAAGATGTAATTTGTGTTTTTCCGGGGACCGAACCTGGGTGGGATCCCTCGCACAGTAGTTCAGCACACTAACCACTGCGATACTGCGCCCACTAACTAATGCAAAGATTTTCAACTCTGCCAAAAACTAAAGTTACTCGAACTGTAAAAATGAGACTAAAAGTATTCAATTTAAACTACACTGCTTCTTAAAAAGATTTGCGAAGAGGAAGACAAAAACGAGAGGAGTTCATATTTACGCTTTCACATGATTTCATTCGTTTCTATACATTTTTCTCAGAATCCCATCCCAAGTCTGTTGTAGTATCCTGGGAGCAAATTTTTGGACATTAATTTTCTTTCAAAATCTCTAAAAACAAAGTGAAAAAAACTGTTTCCCTCTGTCGCCCATAATTTTCAACCAATTTAGTTGATTTTTTTTTTAAATGTCGGTAATTACGATGATCGGGCGATAGAATAAACAAATTCAAAATCGGACAAAGGGGCGTGGCACCGCCCATAGAAAAAAAAGCAATCAAAATCGTATATCTCGAAAACCACAAAATCGATTGAGCTCAAACTTGTAGGTATTATTACGTATCGACCGGAATGCTCCTGAGAAGATTGGTCAAAATCGGACAAAGGGGTGTGGCACCGCCCATACAAAAAAAAAAAACATTCAAAATCTTTTATCTCGAATCTCTGTGAAGATTGGTCAAAGTTGGACAAAGGGGCGTGGCACCTCCAATACAAAAAAAAATTAATCACAAAAGCAAAAAAAGGCCTGGCGAAGCTGGCGGGGGTTCAGCTAGTAGTTGAATAAAATGTTATCCTAAATAAAATACAACATTTCTCAGAGCTATATGGCGTAAATTATAGAAATAAATTTTGATCATTATTTATAAAAATTTTGTAAAGCCAAAATTATCGAATGATAATACTTTATTTAGAAACTAGCTATGTACGACTGTTATTACCTATATGTTGCATTATCCCTCTTCATGCACACCCTTTAGGTATTAAGTAATCATCAACTACCCCTTTCAGCATTTGCTTCTGCTTTTCGAATTCACAATGAGATTATTGCCCCGGAGTGATTCCGACCACACACAATTATTGCATACAATGACAACATCACTGATATAAAAGGAAAATCTGATCTGTAAGTCCCTCAGGATATTAATAAAATAAAAAGTCAAAATACACTGCCCCTGCAATAATCAACGCGATTGATAGACTGTTTCAGATAAAAAAAAAACCTGCGAACAACAGATAACTACCGATGGTCATCCTTATCATAAAGCTGTGCTAAAAAGCAGTCTGTCCGACAAAGTAATAAAAACCACAGAATGACAGACACAAACAATGGGTTGGCATTTCCATATTTCTTATCGGTCATCGGGGAACAAAATGTCGCCCAATTCCCATGCCAAGGGACTCCAATTAAATTGCACACAAAAAACCTAAAAGAGAAACACAACGGCCCGTGGTGGACAGGCCCAACTGAAACAATAATCATTTTTATTTATACGACGAGTATGTTCTCGACATTCAACACTGTGCTGAACAGGCACCCTCATCCCATGTTAGCCAATAAAACTTGAATATATTGTGTATGCGCCTCAGTGTCATTCGTATTTAACATTATCGTCGATGATTTATACGCATGCAGTAATCATTTTTATTGTTAACATTCTGCACCAGTTCTAGAATGGGGAGTGGCCGCTGTTTAATATCAATATACCCACTTGTGGGTACATGTATCCCGCAGAGGGTTTGAGCTGGGGTAAGTCCATTATGCCTCCGACCACTGGCCAACCATGGATTGTTTTATTGTTGCCAATTTTTTTTATATATATTTTTTGTTATAAGTAATTTTGTTGATTTTATTATTTTTAACGTATACTTGCGACCGGTGGTACAGCCATATTGCCAGTTGGTTCCTGGTGGTGGTGAATGCTGCTCACCAGACTGATATGTCAGCCTTCATTAAAAAAAGATTTTTTATAACAAATTGGAAAAAAATAATATAAATACATATACTTTGCGGCATTTTTCGCATCAATTAACTGAGTGAAATAATGAGCGAAATTATGTGGGGTTGTATTTTTTTTTTTCTTTGGGGAGGTGGGATGTTTGGGTTATGCGTGGATATTCCCAGAACGATACTCTTGGTTTATGTGGACTCTATTACTTTTTGCTTGTGTTCTTTATCAATTAATTCTTTTTTTTTTATGCTTGAATAATGACATGGGCTTTTGTCATGAGGTGTTGGCTGATATTGCATTTACATTTATGTTATTCGCTTTTCATGGTTCAACTATTCGATGGTGAGTATTTTTCATAGATGACCAAAGTGCCTTTATTGTTTAATTTCGTAATCATTTATCCGAAATTACTATGAATCATTAGTGATGGTTGATTTAATTTTGTATTTATTAATTTATTGAGAAACTAGTAGGCTAAAACTGCTGCAAAAAGGAAGGAGTGCGTTGGGGTATGATAACCTATATAGATGTAGGATGACTCAGCTATACAAGCTACAATAACTTTTTGCAAGATGTAACACTAATGTGGAGAAGATTATTAAAAAAATATTCAACGCTCAATTTAAAAACCTTATTGTCGTCTATCTTTGTAACGCAAATATAAAAATTTCAGAGCCCCCATAATACTTGTACTTCTTGTAGGTAAATTTCACATTTTTAGGTATAACAGCAATAATTAAAGTGGTATATTAGAATAATAAACTGGGAACCTTATTAAAGGTATAATACTCGTACTCGGTTTCACAAAAACAACCCCTACGAAACCCCTAGTTTGATGAAGTCTAAATACTGCTTTCAAAATTCTGATATTTTTAGTTCTGCTTTACAAAATTCTGCTTTTCATGTTTAAAGAAATTAAAATTAAATATATTACACCAAAATAAAAATTTCTGTATTTCACACGCTACCACTTGCTTTGGACCATTGTCAACTTAAATTAAGCTCAACAACGCCGGGAATGAGAATGAAGACACCTTAAAATGAGAAAGAAATTCTTTAAACAAAAACAGATTCCTTTGAGATTTTTAGTGAGCTTAAAAATCTTCAATCCTGTTTCGCCGGGCGGGACGCCATAGTAGATAATAATATTACATTTTTAATGTGGCCTTATGAGAATTCTCTCAGTAAGTGAATGTGAATTTTAGGAACGAATAGAAATCAAAATGAATGCATGCACTTTGAGTATTGTTGCGATTGTTCCAATCATGAATAAGACTGAAATAAAATTGTTTTGTCCTTTATTTGAGTTTCAATTTAATCTTTTAAGATTGTTTCGGCTTATTTCAAGAACAAAAAACTTACTCAAGATTTTGGCGAGCTTAATTTAGGATTATAATACATTCAGGCTTAAATATAATAATATGCAGAATATGCAATCTCAAATCAAGTTTTTTTTTGTTCCTAAATGAAGAATTAAAGTTTGTTTTTACAATTATGTTATTACCTACATCAATAACTATGGGTGTCACATT
Organism: Cheilosia soror; assembly: GCA_949372485.1. Taxonomy (NCBI): domain Eukaryota; kingdom Metazoa; phylum Arthropoda; class Insecta; order Diptera; family Syrphidae; genus Cheilosia; species Cheilosia soror. Next base: position 136,550,631 of record OX443561.1, on the reverse strand, counting down.
TTTGCAAAACTCTGCAAATAATAATTATTAATAAAAAAGGTTTGGAAAATGTAAAAGAGCACGTGTTCTTTTGAAAGCAGAATTTTGAATCACATTTTGAAAGAGGAATTTTGTAAAAAGAATTTTGACCCATCCAGATTTCCAAATTTTAATTCAACCCGTCTCCTCAACATCACCTGCCCTATAAATTCATATCAGCTGTACTGTGTTGTGTAAACGCCTGAAAACTTTAGTTAACGAACTGGGGCCTATCAGTGCGGTTACAGGCCAGGTAAATCCACAACCGACCAAATATTCACACTACGGCAGATCTCCTGGATCACCATTTTATGGATTTTTAGGCCGGCCAGTGGCGAATGAGGGCAAATATATTAAGCTGTCAACAAGAAGGGCCGCACAACATCGACGAATCGGACAGAACGTCATGGTAGACAGCCATAGCGTTGAGGTAATTCGGGACATTGTCAACCTTGTCGAGGTCATGGAAACGCTTATAAATCTTTAGCTTATGAAATATTTTGAATTACAAAAACTTCTCAATGTGCGAAAATACGGCTGTCGTGGCGGCAGATCCACTGGTGATTTGATGACTTATCTCACCGAAGAGTGGAACCAATCTCTCCATCACTCTGGTGAAACGAAGATTGTTGCGCTTGATATTTCGAAAGTATTTGACAGAGTTTGGCACCAAGTATTTATCGAAAATGCGTGCCTATTGGATCGACGCATTTCTTATTCAATGAATTAGAAACTAACTTTCTGGCTGTTCAATTCAAGTTGTATGTTGGACGGTTTCGCCATAAAAATACAAGTGTTCCCCAATACTCTCTTTTGTCTCCGGCACTCTTTCTCATATTCATCAACGATCTCTTGTCTGTTTCTTCTAGTCCAATACACTCTTTTGCTGATGATAGCACCCTCAGGTTTTCATATTCGTTCCCTGACCCACGTCCCTGCTCTTCGGCCGTAGAACGGCAACGTATGCTAAACAAACACATTAAATTCCGATCTTGACCAGCATTATGGAATGGGGTACAACCAATAGAGTGGAATTTAATGCATCCAAAACACAATGCTGCCTTCTATCATTTATCTCATTATCCATGATTGGGACTTGAATCGACGAAACCGAACGACTTTTCATACTCGGTGTGTGTCAACGACAAACTCCGTTGGAATGACCACATATATGAAGTCGCCAAAAACGCTGAAAAAAAATCTAGGTTTCTTAAATAGATATAAGACGTACTTTACACCCTCCGACTTAGCTTCAATATACAAGGCCTTTATTCGGCCTAAGCACAATGCTCGTATCTGGTCAGGTGCACCAAAAACTTTATTGCACCTACTAAAGGGTCCGCCAAATAACTTTTTTTTTTTAAAATGCTATAAAAAAAAACTACTGAATATTTTATCAAATTTCTTTTTTTATTTGAAAGTACAATCCTTCCGGTTAATATTGGAAAATAATTTCATTCAAATGGCTGCCTCGGCTGGCCATGCAGTAGCCTACACGATCGGTCTAATTTTTAAGCACATTATCGATTGTGTGCAGCTTTATTTCACCAATGGCTTCACGAATATTGTCCTTTAATGGGTCAATTGTCTATGGTATGTCGGCGTAACACTTATCTTTTACGGCACCCCACAGGTCCGCGGTGGCCAAACGACATCAGCTCTGCGGCTGATAATGCGATCTTCAAAAACAGTGCGCAAAACATCGATTGTAGCTTCGGCTGTGTGGCACGTAGCGCCGTCCTGTTGAAACCAAATGTTGCCAATATCCTCCTCTTTAATTTTTGTGAACAAAAATTCGTTCAACATGGCCCGATAACGATCGCCATTGACTGTAACGGCCACTCCTTGCTCATTATCGAAGAAAAATGGCCCAATTATGCCTCTGGACCAAAATCCGCACCAAACAGTGCCTCGTTTTGGGTATATCGGCTTTTCAATGTATGCGTGAGGGTTTTCTGTGCCCCAAATGCGACAATTTTGCTTGTTTACATACCCGCCAAGATCAAAATGAGCTTCATCTGAAAAGATGATTTTTTTGGCAAAATCGGCATCTTCTCTAAGTCGACCGCAGGCCCACGTAGCAAAGCGAAAACGCATTGGATGGTCAGTTGGCTTCAACTCCTGAACCGATTGGACTTTGTATTGCGTCATACCAAGGTCTTTATGCAAAATTCGTCTCAATGATGTCTCCGAAATGTTCAATTGTTGAGAACGACAGGGAATTGATGTTAATGGCGCTTCACGCACACTTTCTGCCACAGCAGCAATTTTCTCGGATGTACGCACTGTTTTTGGCTTTTCACGCTTTGGTTTATCGATGAGGATGCCAGTTTCTTTCACTTTTTTCACAAGATAACGAACATACGGAGCTGACGGTGCTTCTCTTCTTCCAAAATCCGTACGCGATTTTCGCACACATTCTGCAACATTACCATGATTTTGAAAGTAATGTCGCAATGTTTCCCAGCGTTGTTCAAGCGTATACACAACCATATTCGTTCAGCGGAAGGATAAAACTAATTATCTCTCAAATCTGACATGAGCTAAGTGTTACCATTCGCGAAATAAGCAGTAGTTGAAAAAAACTTTAGATGGCGGACCCTTTAGATGTAATTTAGAAGCGCGCAATAAAACTTGTAGATAGAAATATAGCAGAGTCAATTGATCCGCTCGAACATCGCAGAAATGTTTCTTGCCTTTTCCTTATTTTATCGATATTTTCACCACCGATGTTCTGATGAAATAGCTGACTGCATTCCTCCCCTTCAACAATTCTCTCGCAACACCCGTCACACATCGAATGCGCATCAGTTCACCCTTAAGCCTAACTTCGGACATACTCTAAAATATATAGATTCTTTTGTAAGTCGAACAACACGCATGTGGAATGCATTGCCTCACACGGTTTTCCTCTCTCATTACAACCCACAATTGTTTAAAACCAATGTGCACCAGTACCTTTTCTCTATCATTCCTATTAACCCATCCATTCGTGCTATGCATAAGCATTAGGGAACAAAAACCCCTTGAGCACTAGTGAATTATAAAAAAAAAGGAAACAAGTTTGGTCATATTATCCTTCTGGGTATGTTCAGCAAACTCCTCCATCTGAGGTTGATCTTCCATAGGAATTCAGAAGAGATTTTAGCTTTGGCTGTTTAGAGAATAATCGATCTGATTCCGCAAGTCAACAGTGGAGAGCTGCACCTTACTTGGCCAACTCGTTGGATTGTTCGTTTCCATAAACGTTGCTATGGCCTGGAATCCAAATCATGATAACCTTGAATCAATCAAGCTAGGGCTAGCTTCTTTCGACATTCTAATACTTATTTTGCGATTATATTGGCTGAGGCGATAGACTTGATGGTAGCTTTACTGTCAATGGGCCTTCGCACACGAGACTAATTCTGCCGGCATAAAATCGATTTAGTAGGCGGGGGGACTGAAGCGAGGGGAAAAAACGGAATAAAATGTTCTGCCGAGTTTGAGTGGTTGAACAAGGCATAAAACTAATCCATACACAACTTAAAAAATATTTCAATTGTGAAAATAATACCACACAATGAAAAGGGGTTCATAAATAATGTTTCTGCCGGCAGAAATCATCTCGTGTGCGCTCGAAGTATGATATAAAAACGGTTTTCTGCCGGCAGAATTAGTCTCGTGTGCGGAGGCCCAATGAGAATGAATAGGTATATCTATCTTTAGCCTCGGAGCGTGTAGTTTCATATCAAAATTCGTGTCAATATGACGTCAATACAAGATCAGATTTTGTCTACATACAACTGTAGGACAAAATCTGAAGTCATATTAACGTCAGCCAAAAGTGTACTAGTAACTTAAAAACTCATTCTTGTCAATGACATAAATTTCGTCGTTTTAGGTTAGGTAGGTACTCTTATCTTATTCGTTGGTATTTGTTTTTCTCCAAAAATTTAACAATTACTGAATCGAAATACATAAGGATGAATTCGTTTAGCCACACGAATGGGTGGTAGGTATATGGAGTGGACCTACTTTATGTATACCTAGTGAGCCACCCTCTAGTTGTGGTTTTTCTGTGAATTATTTCCATGTGGGACAATTAAATTTTATTGTACCTACCTATAAAACCCAACTATTTGATTTAAAAGTATAAACCCAGCGCTTTTTGTACAATATTTCTGTTAATTCGTTGATCAACTTTAATTCAAAGTGCCTGCAAGTGGCTTTTGTATAAATTCAATAAATATTATTTATTGATCGTTAAGCGAAAACCATATTTCTGCGTGAACTACATTTAAAGTATGATAATTGGAAATAAATTATCTGCATTTTACTTCATGAAATATTTCCGGTATATTTGCGTGTTTTAGGGCTCAATTGACCTTTGATATTGAAATTGTTTTTTTTTTTAATAAATGGCAATAATTAAGCGTTTTATCGGAATTTAATTTTCATCAATTTGTGTCTATATAATTTACGCCATTTTCAAGAGGTCAATGAGTTTGTGGAATATTCGAACAAGCTTAATAATTGTTGCGAATATCCATCAAAATCATTTATATCATCCTTAGGTGTATTTGAAGTGACTTTTTGTTTTCATTTTACCTCGAATTTAGACGTGTTAGTGTCAGCAGCTGAATTAGCACACTCAATGTTCTTAAACTAAGTTCACGATTAAAATACATACTGTATATAACCTATTTGAAAGACTGTTTAATTGCAAAGCGATTTGGAAAACTCCCAAGTGTTCTTAAAACTATTTAAAGGAGAACATCAATTAAACATATCCCTATAGGCTTGCGCTCTATGTAATCTGAAGTCCATATTAATTTTTTCTTTTCACTCATATTTCAAAAAAAATTCATTCATTTTCATTTTCTTCGCTTTTGGATTTTGTGATCGACTTTTTACGGGTGGCTTGCTTTTCTCTAAGACGCACTATCACCCTTAATTTACATAAAAAAAGACACAAGGGAAACTTCCCCATTCAATCTTCACGCAGTTCAACATAAGAATATGCGAATTGTCGACACAAATTCGCTCAACCATAACAACCTACACCCACTTATGTCCAGTGTCCATGATAGTAATTCCCATAAATGCGCTTGTGTGGAGTGACCGTTGAAGAAGGGCTAACACACATTTATTTGAGACACTCATTACTCAGGAACTCACCAAAATGAAAGACAATATCAAAAGTTAAATAATTAAAATAGTTCTTTTCCGCAGGATGAATCGGTTCGCAGTGAAATTCCCCAAAAACTTGGACGAAAGAAATCTTTTCAACTTCTGATTTAAATTTCTTATCACTGAGTAGAGTTACTCACTCTCTTTAGCGAGTGGAAATATCAAATCTTCTTTACTTTGGTTGGGTTTCTTTAATTTTTTGTTGAGGAAAATCAAATTTTCTTCCAAGAACTTATATTATTCGCCTCTGTAGCCCTGTAGGAGTAATATACACCAGAGATGCAGCAAGAAAGGGCTACGCTGACGAAGAACATTTAATGTAGAACATCGTAGCAACCATTTCCATGAGTTTATTTTCCCACCACATCGGCCGTCGGAGTGTGGTAGTACTAGTTTTCGGAAACTTTCTGCTTCCAAAAATATGTTACGATGAAAAGATCCTAAGAGTGGATTAAATCGTTTTAAATTTTTCCTAAATTCGATATGCATATAGTAAATACATGGAGAAGTAAAGCAGCCAGCAGCGAACATGGAGAGGGACTAGAACAGTTTTTCCATTTGTAAGTGGAGATAAATATCCAGGACATCCTGGGGATTTTAGAACGACCACCGAAATAAGAGTTGATTTCCAGTCGAACAGTTTCTAGTGAGGAGTTCTCCAACAACTAGAAACTTAAGATATACAATTGGGCTAACAAGAACAATCCAAAATAAAAATGGACCTAAAAAGTTGGTTGTCCAATTTCATCATCAATTTTCCTTGCGGGGCCTTTTACATAAGCGCTGATTTAAGCTGTTAATATAATTAAGTCATTATGGCCACCAGGTTTTTGACGAAGCGTATTTTGGAAAAATACTTATATTGATTTAGCGTGAATGATGCAGTTTTTTGGCTATAAGGGAGTCTATATGTGGTTTACTCAATAATTTTAGGTAGGTACCTCACGTACAGCAATTTATCTTATAAACAGACCGTTAAACCAAGCTCAGATGGACGAATATGTTTTCCAGAATACCTTCAAAGCCTTTTATAAATGCTGCGAAATAAATATATATCTAACTTATAATGGAAAGTAGCAAAGTAGGATCTGTGAACTGTGGGTAAAAAAAAAACAAGTAAAAGTGTTATCATCGGCATGGCCGATGCTTTGATACCCTCCACTGCATAAAAGTCATGCAAAATGTTTGCCATGCGAGTTAGTATATGTCTAATATTAGTTTTGTATGGTAGGTAGCAGAAATGCTTTACCGACATAGACAATTTTCAATACCAACCTGTCGTCTCACAAAATTTCATTCGCCTAGGTCAATTCCTTTGGACGCTATCGTGCTTTCAACAGACAGACAGACAGACAGACGGACATGGCTAAATCGATTCAGAATGTGATCCTGATTCAGAATATATATATTTTATAGGGTCTCCGGTGAATCCTTCTTGGCGTTACAAACGTAATGGCAAAGTGAATATATCTCCTGTGGAGGGTATAATTATTTAAGGTATTTGGTTATTAAGTTATTATTTGTAAGGTATACAGTTTATTTGACATTTCCACAATTGCAAAATATTCCGCAGATATTGGTTGTCGGAGAACTTCGGAAGAAATTTGCGGGTAGAGTGTAGCTAAAGCTAATGGCATAGCGCGGTATATTGCAATGCGCCGAATTGCACTACATGTAATCGAAGAATCTTTCCGAAAGTGAATCGCAAGCGGAACGGATACATCGAATTGAATTTTGAATCGGAGAAAATTCCGTTACGAACGGATACCTCGGCTGATTATCAAGGACATATAATAAAACTGCAGACATTTTTTTTGGCCGTTAAAAACTCGAAGACTACTGGATAGATTTCGATGAAACTTTTTTTTAAAATGTTCCTTAAGACTGTGAGACTGCTATAGGCTATGTCGTTTATAGCCACGTCCTTAGGAACAGTTTTTAGCCAAAATGTATTTATTGAAGTGAAAATATATACATACACGTATACCTTGCTACAAATGGATGTTTATACTTTTACGATCGTGCGACAGGACAAAAAAAACAAGCATACGTATACTACACCTTCGAAAAGGGTTGATTTGCTTGCGCATAAGTGCTATGGTCAGTTGTATGAAGGTATGTATATTATGATCGTATGTCCGATGCAGGATGATGATGGGGTGCGTGCTGCAGTATGGCATGGGGTATATTAATAATCTTCATTTTCATAAGAGAAGAGACATATAATACAAAACAGGTATTCAGAATTTCATTTTGACATGTGGTATGGTAACAGTGTAAGTTTGGGGTAGGTAGTTGCTTGGATTCCATAGGAAGAGGGAAACAAAGGAAAGGAAATGCAGTATTACAAATAGGTAGCAAGATCTAGGAGAGGAAACTCCTGGAAAGATTTCAATGAAACACTCAAAGTGTAATTTTAAATGAACCAAATATAATTTTGTGCGAGCGGGCAATGTTCATAATAATTAGAAACGAAATTTGAACTACCATTTACCAATTTTCGTAATATCATTTCGGATGAATACATGCGGAGTAGAAACTTCTTGCAAGTGATTGTGAGCAGCTACACATGAAGCACTCACTACTCACTAGGTGACATGAAATAAAGTCTTATGCAAAAAGGTCCAAAACGTAATTTTGGACTTTTTTGGACTTTAAACGAGTTTTGGACTTTATTTCATCTTTGAAAGTGCAATAAAGTCATTGGACAATATTGCACTCAGCTATTTTAAAGAAAGACGAGCAGGGGGTTGCAGGATTACATGTAGGATTCTTCAAATTAAACACAGACACTTGGATAATAAACATTTTTATTTAACAAATCTTGCTTCTCGCCCGAGTTGACGCTGTGGCGATGCGTCCGTACAGTTTAAAGGTTTAAGACAAACTCTACTTAGAATGCAAATGCAAAGACAAAAAAGAATGAAGAGGGACGCATGTTAGAGGTACTTATTTACTGCCTCGGTCGAATGATTTTGAGGGGAAGTATGTTGTGTTCTTTGTTGCGTATTGCGTGTATGTGTGTCAGTCTGTTACGTTATATTTGTCCCGTACTTTTATGTTTTGTTTTGTAGGGTGATATCCTACGGTTTGGCCCCATCCCACATACATATTCTACTATTTATGTATTGTGGATTTTATTTCCACTTCCAAAGACCTTTTTGAATAAGAGTTTATTTCATGCCACCTATACTCACTATAGTTAGCCTTTATATGAATCCTGTTGCGCATAAGATTAGTTTTTTTTTTTGATTTTATTGATACGCTTTCTGTTCCTGTCACACCCACTGTAGATAAATCCGAACTTCTCTACGTCCATGCTCGTGTGCATTTGAATTTCCTTTCCCCCAACTACAACTATAAAGTGTAAAACAGTTGAATAGATACCCACTAAAGTATTTTTAAAAGAAAAACATAGTTCAAAAAGGAAATAGAGAAAACAAATATAGAACTATGGTCGTGTGGTAACAGTATTGAGCGACCAAGGTTATTGAATTGCGGAATTTAATTTCAAAACTTATTTAAGGACATTGCCTTTGAATTTTCTTTATTTTCCGACAAATCATTACTGAAATTTTTTTGTGCAACTTTTTACGGCTTACATTCGGACTCACACCAAAAATATGCACAAGCACATCTGTAAAATAGTTTCCATATTCGTATGGTTATTACGAATTGAATTAGCGTGCAGTTATGCATTAATAATAATCACAATTTCCCGCTGTACATTGATTGATGTGGATAAAATAATAATTGAAGGTGAAATTAATAACAATCATTCCATACCGTATACCTATATGTGTGTGGGTGGGAGTTCCCGTCACAGCCTACATACAGAAATGAAAATGAGAATGTATTTCACGATGAAATATAGGTACATCCTCATTTTCATTAATTTCATTTTCTACACAATCTCTTTGAAAGCGAACCTGATGAGCAATCGACAAATTACAAAATCAATACATCAATGTCCTGTCCTTGTCAGTTGATGAATTCTCTGTCGATAACGAACTTTGGGAAGTGATTCGAAAAAATAGCATTATCATGGTAAAGTGGTTTTTTGATGGTGAGCACCTATGTATTATGTCGTTATTTTTAGTCCATTTGAACATTTAACTTTTAACATACCTAGTTTCGGTAGCAGTTAATGAGTGCAGTTTTTGTTTTTTTTTAAACAGTTTCTAATTTCCGAAATTAGACGCCCAGAAGAACTAGGGAACTTCTTTGTATTAGGAACAAACTTAGTTCCTTTGTGGGAATATTAACGGGACACTGTTACCTATTCGACGTCACCTTTCGAATCAAACAGAGGAGCAGATTCGGCTCTGTTCTGTACCAGCCACACTTCTTGCAAGCGAACCGTCCAGGTCCAAAAGCTACAGGCGGGGGTTGGACTTTTTCGGCCATGCTTTGTCTGTTTCTGAAGAGTGAAGACTAACCGCCAACTGGAAAAGCTGACTAGTTCTTCGGTTAATTTCACCTTGACATATTGAACTTGAACCACCCCTTCCAACTGTTTCGGTCACCCCTCGTCTTCTTCACCTTTCGCGGGCAAAACTCTTCCTTGATCTGTACCAGCCACTTTTCTTACTAGCGGACTGTGAGGAGCTGCCAACGGGAAGTTGGGCTGCTTCGGTAACCCTTCGCCTTCCCCGAAGACTAACTGCCAGATCCAATAGACGAGGGGTTAGACTATTCCGGTCAACCCTCACCTTTTCACCGAAGACAAACCGCGACCCCTCTTTCTGATACCACGCAGTAGGATGCAGTGCTCCAAGCAGCATGGTTACTCAGCACCAGTCTCTGTCCTGTGGACTGATTGTCAAAAATAAATAAACGGAAGGCAAACTGCTACGGTTACCCCCATCCTCTTCCCAGCAGACAATCCATTCACTGACTTTTGGCCAAGCAGTAAAGCGGGCTAGTTCAATTACCCACTTCTGCCCGCACCAGTCTCACTCCTTAGATGGTCTGCCAGAGGCAATAGGCAGGGGGACCCTACGGCCTTACCCGAAGCCGCAACCAGGAGGTGGAAACATAGAGAAGATTTGACAGCCTCAGTCACCATTGAAACCTCTTAACGAGGTAAGACCATCAAATTCGCAAGTAGTGATACAGTTTTCCCACTATAGTTTTTTCTGACCACGCTCGTCTAAACAACATTTTACTATAAAAGAAAAAGTCTTACAAAAGTATACAAGTTCAAGTTATCACCCTATGTCGGAAGATGCTATAATTTTTGCAAATGACCGCAAAATGTCAATTCTATTTTGAAATTTGTGTATATGAAGACTTACTTACTTAGGCGGCTCTACAGTTCGGGGTGAACCGAGGCCTCAGCTAACATGCTTCTCCAGTTAGCTAACTGCCTCCAGTTGCGCACTTCTAGTTTGTTGAGGTCGCCTTCGACTTGCGCGCGCCACTTAAGGCGAAGTCTTCCTCTACTGCGTTGTCCCTCCGAGTTAGACTCGAAGACTCTACCGGCCGGAGCATTTGTTTCCATCCGCTCTACATGTCCTAGCCATCTAAAACGGCTTACTCGCAGTTTTTTGACCAGGTCGATGTCGCTGTACAGCTCGTATAGTTCGTCGTTGAATCTCCTTCTCTTAAAATTCTACGAAGAATCTTTCTTTCGAAGCGACCGAGGATATCTTCATCCGCTTTAGATAGAGTCCAAGCTTCAGCGCCATAAAGCAAGACTGGAATGATATGAAGAACAGACACAAATTTTATAAATACCAGGAATATCAATATCAAAATCATAAATCGATATAAGATAATTTATCTCGGGTAATCATACGATATTCTGACTTTAGATGAAACTAATATCCTTATAAATAGCGTTAGGTCACACCTAAAAGTGAATGAAAGTGTCAGACGTTACCAAGATTACTTCACACGTATTTTTCTCGGGGCTGAACCTAGAACCCCTCGCTTAGTAGTCCAGCACACAAGCTATAGCAAAAATTATTAATACACTAGATACAAGTGGGATACAAATTTAATTAAAAATCTTGGTCATGAGGTTTGGGTATTGACCAAAAGAATAAGATCGCGGATACAAGCTGCCGAAATGAGATTTCTCCGTTGTATTGCTGGTGTGACCCGTAGAGATCGTATTAGAAATACCAGAATACGTGAGGAACTCAATGTCGAGCAGCTACTTCTCCGGACGGAGCGATCCATGCTTCGGTGGTTTGGTCATGTTAAACGCATGTCCCCGACCAGGATTCCACGACGTGCTATAGAATCCGTACCATCAGGCAGGCGTCCTCTAGGTAGACCAACCACTACACCATGGCCACCGCCAAGGATGAGATAGTTGATGATTTTGAGTCAATGGCGGAGGATCGATAGCTACGGAGTGATATACAGCCACGATCCACTTAATGGATAAGCAAGCGGTCCACTGAAAATGAATGAATGAATGAATGAATCTTTCAAATGCTTTTTTTCTTTGTCAGCATTATAATGTAGGTATATCGCTAGGTACCATACCAAACTAAAAAATAGCTAAGCAAAGCAATTCGTAGTTTCTCATTCACCATTTCGGGCACATAAAACCCAATCGCTCATGTTATCTACTCTTGATTTGTTGTGCAATGTCCATAAAATCTCAGCAAAGATACTCAAATTGCACAACCATCTGGTACAGTTGTTTCACTTGCACGTAACACCGCCCTTACGGATAAAAGACAAGCAAAACTTTTGAAGGATTAACTCGAAAATCATTGCACAAGAAAAGACTTCCAAAATACCGACATTATCGCCACAACGAAAAGTTAACAACACAAACATAGGAAGCTTACCATATCGCGCGTACAAATGTCGTCTCAGACAAGGACATGTGGAGAAAGTTCGGGTGTGGCACTGTAAAGATGCACCACCGAATCGCTGTAAATTGCAATCACCATCTCGTACTCTGTGGGAAAATAATTTATCCTAGATTTCGAGGCGAGTGTCACAGGCAAAAGTACGACCAACGCATGCATTATGGTAGTTCATATAGAGTTTCTCCAGAAGTCCTTCTTCGTATGCACGAGATAAAATGAAATTAATGTATGACGAAACTTTGTTTTGCAACAACTATGAAGGAAATAGTTATACAAAGGTGTGGGTGGGTGGCAACGTGTGTGCTTTTCACTGACGCACACGATTAACAGTCACATGCGAGGACGCCAAGGAAGGGCATAGCATCGTTATCTGCTGGAAAGTGTTATGAATGATGTTCCACGCGCAAATGGACAATATTTGTGGAAGTCATCGCGTGTCCTGTCATTTGTCAAGGTGGGAATGTGAATGCGGTGATGTTGGGATTAGGATAGTTTGGATGAAAAAAACCAACATTACTCATACTTGGCATCCTGGTGGGTAGCCACGCGAATGAGTGAATGAGTAATTTACCAAAGAGGACCTCTATACACACACTAGCACCAGTGTGCAGTCTTATCGTACAAAGTTTTCAGTGGTTTTATTCTCATTATTTTTTTTCCTTAGGATTCATGAAAATCCTTACATATAATAAAACTGTAGGCATTTTCTTTGTCAGCTAAAAACTCGAAAACTACTGGACAGATTTCGATGAAACTTTTTTTAAATGTTCCTTAAGACTGTGAGACTGCTATAGGCTATGTCGTTTATAGCCACGTCCTTAGGAACAGTTTTTAGCCAAAATGTATTTTTTGAAGTGAAAATATATACATACACATATTCCTTGCTACGAATGGATGTTTATACTTTTGCGATCGTCAAACAAACACATTCGATAAGGGTTGATTTGTTTTCGCAGTGAGTGCTAATGGTCAGTTGTATATTATGTAGGTATGTATATTATGATTGTATGTCCGATGAAGGATGGGGATGGGGTGAGTCGTGCGTGCTGCAGAATGGCATGGGGTATATTAATAATCTTCATAAGAGAAGAGACGTATAATACAAAACAGGTTTCATTTCAGAATTTCATTCGATATGTGGTATGGTAACTGTGTTGGGTTGGGGTAGGTAGTTGTTTGGATTCTATAGGAAGAGGGAAGCAAAGGAAAGGAAAGGAAATGCAGTATATTAAACAAGTAGCAAGATCAATGAGAGGGAGGGCGATGCAGAGGGTGCACATTATATATCCAATGCATTACATCCATTATCGCATATCGCCACGCAACGCAGTAGGAATTTTATTCTGATATGACGTAACAGGGTAGGGTTGGGGTAGTTGTTTGGATTCCATAGTTCTACTTTGGGGTTGTTGTCGCACATCGAAAGCAATTTTTCTTGAACAGATAGGTACTGTGTATGAGTGACTTACTTCTGTCCAGCCAGTTTGTGAAATCTATATCTATACATATAATAAAACTGTAGGAATTTTCTTTAGCCGTTAAAAACTCGAAAACTACTGGAAAGATTTCGATGAAACTTTTTTTTTTAAATGTTAAATGTGAGAGTGCTATAGGCTATGTCGTTTATAGCCATGTCCTTAGGAACAGTTTTTAGCCAAAATGTATTTTTTGAAGTGAAAATATATACATTCGAGGGTTGATTTGTTTTCGCAGTAAGTGCTATGGTCAGTTGTATATGTAGGTACATATGTATATTATGATAGTATGCCCGATGCCGGATGGGGATGGGGTGCGTGCTACAGTATGGCATGGGGTAATCTTCATAAGAAGAGAGACCAAATATAATTTTGTGCGAGCGGGCAAGGCGAGCACGGGTCCAGCTAGTCTTATATAAATATTGCACCATATAAAGGATTAAAAAAAAGGGAAGAACCCAAGAATTGTCCGCCTCGGGGCATAGCCGGGTACGTACCTTATTTGAGTGGATGTATAATCCTTGCTTTTGATCGTAGGTACTCCGGCAAGCTTTGATAAGGAGCAAACATTGCATGCTTAAGTTCGCTGATGACACGTGATGTGTCAGTGATGTGCATTAAACGCTTTTAGAATGTAGTAGCGCGTCCTCTCACACCCTTTTGGATTTTAACTGCATAACATCACGTTCACATTTTTATGTACGTGCATATGTGTGAGTTGCGCCACCTGTGAATATTCACACGCGTCTGGGCTGTTTTATTTTATTGCTTTGCGGATGGGGGGTTCATTTTAATTTCCCCACCATGCAACTGCAATTTGACCGCCAGGCCATTGTAAGAGTGTCGGGGTTATGTGCTGTGCATTCTTATATGACTTCTCCAGAGAAACAGGAAACTTTTCACATTTTAATCGCAATAAAACTCACACAAAGTACGAGTACATCTTGTCAGACAGATTCTTGGGTGGCGTTTTGTTTCTGCGTTCTTGCGCCAACCGCCAACAATGAAAAGTTAAGATGTGTCTTCCCGTTCCCATATAGGTATGCTGTTCATATGTGTATGCAATGGGAAAAGGGAAGGAGCCACGCAAATTGTGGTGGATAAAGTTGTTAAGACAAATCGCTTGGAACGTGTTGTGTCAGGAGAAGAACATAATGAAACAATGTAGTGGGTTGTGTATAAAAGTAATGGCATGGCAAGCGATAAAAAGGGACGATGAAATAGAGTTTTCAGTAGAGGTGAATTATAGCTTAGATCAAAGATTGACAGTGCAAATTTGCGTTTCCGGCGATTAGTTGAACTGAGAACGAAGCTTACTACTATTTAGAGTTTAAGCTTTTGATCTACGCTCAGAGTCAGAAGAATATTAATCACAAACTACATATTAACTGGCTGGGGTTCGTAGGGCGGATTGTGCTTACATTTGCAGCTCAATACATATTTGTAATTCTGTTCAAGCAAAAGCCTTTGAAAGCTCTTCAGCAAGCCAGGAAGACCGATGTTGTTATAGATTTCAAAGCCCCACTGTATTACAGTAGTAGTCGGTGGTTTTTGTTGCACTTTTGTCAGTTTCGCCACTATAATCTGAATGTGGGAGGCAGACTAAACAAAAAACAAAAAACTAAAACTTTCTATAGCCCCATTTAGACGATCATTTCAGTTTCAGTTTTAGTTGAGCTATCAGTTAAGCTTTTAATTAAACTGATGTCTAAATGCAAAAATTGAAGCGTCTAACTGAAACTGAAACTGAGACTGAAACTGATGGAATTCCCATACATTTTCAGTTCATCTTATAACCTTCTGCTAATCACGAGTAAATTTAAAGCTCAACTGAATACTGGACTGATGTTTAAATGCACTCTAGAACATCAGTTTAACTGAAACTGAAATGACCGTCTAAATGCGGTTTAATATAAATTCAAATCTATAAAAATAAGGCGACTATCCCGGTAGGTATACAATATCCAAACGCTAGGTATGTAAACTGTGCATTGTTCAAGCCGTAGCTTTAACCTGGCTCTGCCATATCAGCTCCTGCCATTCGCAATTGCCTTGGTGTAGTAAGGGAAATAGCTAATTACTTCCGCTACCATTCAAAGTCATATATACAAGTTTCAAAAATGTCATTAAAAAACATGCACCAGAGAGCCGAGAAACTCTACTCCTACCTTCTACGCCTTTGTGAAAGGCATTGAAAGGCATGACAGTATTGTTTCCTTTGTAGAGCTCTTCAAATGCATTTCCATAAGTCCTGAAGAAATAACGAACAGAACGTGGGCGATTTCTTCGAAAGCATCAACACTTTTGACAGCGCAGCGGTCCAAAAAAGGGATTTTCTAGTAAGCCTCATTGTATTCAAAAAACTATTCAGTTTAGCGCTGCCCTTATCAGTTTCTCTGCAGAAAAAATTCTTAGATTTCTTTTCTGCAATCGACCGCACAAAAGAAGTTCTGAATTCTCTTCTGAACTGCAGAGAAAATACCGAAGATTTTTTCAGAGAGGCTTTTCAGACCGCATCCTAACTTACCCAGGACTTGTTTGAATAACTTCACTGAAACAAAAAAACGCGTTCCAATCCAGTAACTTCTCCTAATGAAGCCTATTTTAGAGTGTCGATGACGATACTGATTTCTTGCATAGATTCGTTAACACAAAATCTTCGGACAGATTCATGTTCAACGAAAACGTTCTACCATCGTTTCAAGCTCTTCTCCCAGGTTTTGCTGGAATCGACAGACTCCAAAAATGCGGATCAAGCTCTTTTATAGAGAGACAACTCTTTGCCACGTAATTGACTTGTGTGATCATGTTCTAAGCATAGGTCACTACAGTAATGCAATTTCGTTGTCAGCTGTGAAAGCTGAGTAAATTCTTTGGTGCGAAAAAAATCGTCGAGTGATCCTTCTATTGAAGTTTTGAAATTGCTTGCTTTATAAGTATAAATTAAATGCTTACGGTTTTAGCACCGCTCCCGGAGACCACAGCTAGTGTTGAAAGAACCTTTTTTTTAGCTATGAAAAGGATTAAAACATTATGTCCCGAAGCTTTATGGAGAATGCTAGGTTAAGGGTTAAGCTCACTTGCTATATGATATCTGTTCATTCGGATATTATTGTGTATCCAGATAAGGTGATTGATCTCATGTCAAAAAAAAAATCAAGACGTCTTCTGCTTTGACAAAATGTGTGTAAACAAATTATTTAAGTTTGTTCATTTAAGTACATACGATTTAAAAACTAATAGGAATTGGAATATACATAGTTTTTTGTTTCGTAAGACTTTGAAGCCCCCCTCGAAGCAAAATTCTAGCTACGGCACTGGGTGCGATGCTAGGTACTGCAATTTGTGATCGACGCCACCCACATGATTTTGAGTATTTTCCAAGTAAAGCAAAGTTTTGTAGTCTGATCTTCAGCCTCAATGGCTGTCTTGAAGCACCTTAGAATTTGATGAAACGTTAAAGTCAGTAACGCCTTTGAAGTTTTAAGACTCAGACTCAAAAATGTGTCCAGATTCGTTGAGACTCAGGTAAACGTCGAGCTCTGGTTAATCAATAGTCTGAGATAACTGGTTTAATCCAGAGCGATTGAACACCAACGTTTAGGCGTTAGACCCGAAAAGTATTTGATGCTGATAGTTGGAATTACAAACTTGGAGTACTCAAATAAAGATAATTTGCTATATAGCAACGTCACGTTTCAAATAGGGAGCGTAAATGCAAAAATTAAAAAGGCGGAAAACTTTTCGAATCTGAATAACATAGCTTGGTATGAAGCAGGTACAAGCCAGTCTCTATACAACTTAATTGAAAGATGTGATCAATGAATCTCAATAGCTTGCTTGGTTTGTGGTTTTAAAGAAAGCAGGTTGAACTACGTTCTGCTTTTTAAAGCTTGCTTTAGATTTGCTCAGGCTAATTAACATTAATGGCTAATTTATTTATTTAGGTACATATGTAGGTCAAGCAAAGCCCTCCAGCAAAAAGTTCACAATATTAAGTTCATTTTAACCATCTTAAAAGGAAGACAATCAAAGAATACCCTCAATGCAAACACTCCATGCGTAGCCCCAAAGTTCTTTTACACAAACCTCCGTCTATCGATTTTTTGTCAGAAAAGGGCTCAGACTATCGCATCTAGAGACCATAAAACTGTATTGCCTTTGGCACTTCATTAACATTTGCCATCTAAACTGAAAACAAAAAAAAATCGCTTCTCGCATTCTTTCCTCATCTTTCGTCGAATCCTTCCGAGTCCTCTACAAACTAAGAAATCATGTCACAACAAATGCCAATCATCTTATCCATGAAAGTCATGAAAATTAAAAAAAACCTTCCTACCCTCCTTTTGTGTGATTTCCTTTGATATGCTCTCTAATATCAAAGATCCTACAATTACTGCTGACAACCGAGGAAAAGAAGGTCAGGAATTGAGCTGGGAAAACCCTTCAACACCACAATACATTTACAAGGGAACCGCATAGTGTAATTTGCCCCACCCGAATATTTATACCCTACTCAGCTGATGGTGAAGGACCTCTTGTCACATTTGAACTTTATTTGTGGTTATCAATATCTTTTTCAAACAAAAAAGGATAATCAAATTTACACAGAAATTAATCGTGGGCCTTAAGACTTTGTCGCTTCTTTGACGTGTCCCCTTCTTTTCTGTGGCGAACTTCAGGGCCTTGAACGGATTAACGGAAGAGAAAGTACAAGCAGTCAAACATGCATCCGAATATTTGTATGGGAACAGTTTGACATTGATTTATTTATCCAAGAATAAGCAACAAAACAAAGGATACAAAACCCAATCACTAATGTTGTGTCCTCTTGCTTCTCCTGACCAGTGTCAAAAAGAAATACGATACCAGCAGTAGAATTTGGGAGATCTACATGAAGCCATCAAATCGCACACAAAATTTTGCTGATGACGACTGCAGGCAGAGTGAAAAGCCGAAGAACACTCTCTCCTGAGATGTGACCAACAAGGATACATAGAACCAACAACTTACCCAACCAACAACTACTCCGTTCAGTTAGACGTAAGCTGAAAAGCAACAAATTGAGTTAATCCCAAATGATGTGTGTCCCATCTGTTTAAATGGACACTGCTCATTCTCGTTCCATCGTGCAACCGCTCCTCCGTATCTGAAGGCTATTTATCTAGTGGAGTAGTTGCAGGCGTTAGTGACACACAACGACTACAATATTCGTTGTCGTAGTACACTTGGACTTGGATGGAGGAAGGGTCCATTCCCCATCAATTCGCTTGACAGACAGACGGACATTGATTAGAATCACAGAATTTTATTTGTGACAATCAATGGGGATGGGGTCCTAGATTGCGACTTTAAAGCGCATACGATTGACTGTGTCCTCTTCCCCCTCTTTCTGTTATCACAACAGCCAGCTACTCTATCGATTGTTCCTTATGTATTGATTTTGTGTCAAGATTGATTACCGAGATCCGAATTTGTTCATCGGTCAATACGGATGGCAAGTTAGCTACATATTTGTCCCTGGTCAGAGCGTGGCACACTATAAGGGAGAGAAAGGGCAAAACCAAAGCTAAAGCTTAGCTTCCAGTCGCCTCCTCATAAATATAAATGAAATGTCTTCCGAATTACGGCTTCCTCTTTCTATTGGAGCTCTCTCTGCGTGTAGGTATAGCGTATAGGTATAGGTGGAGACGTGTACGATTGAGGGCCAGTCCAAAGTGAAGGGACATCATTCAATGGACAATTATATGGTGGCAGTTTTATGGAGGTAACATAATAAAACTTCTGACTTTTAGTTTCAGACTGGATTAACAATGGACCGGATGCATGCCATATGCGAGTGGGGGATCGATTTCCAGTTCACGATAAGGATTTTCCTTTGAATGACTTCTCCTGCTATACGAGAGTTGCCGCCTGAGAGATACGTGAAAGTTCGTGTATCTCAATAATGTTGCTGATGTTTTCGATTCAATTTGTGCGGCAATTTGATTGGTATTTTTGATAGGGATACACATAGTGGGGCGAATCGAAAGAGAAACCTTTTTTAATGAATTTCGGCCGGGTTGGACAGGAAAGTGATAGGATTACGTCTTCGGAAGTGTATGCCAATACAATTTAATTACTCTGGATCGTAGTTGAAGAAGACAAATTTCGATTTAATCATTGAGGATTTTGAACCGGCTGTAATAAATATTTTTGAAGTAGATAAGTCTTAGTTAGTACTTATATCTTCAGAGTTTTTTGGTCTATAGGGTAGTAAAATATTCGTTATATGTCGCGTAAAATGACTTGCATACGTATTGACATGATTGGCAGTACTCAGCGGTCTGTTAATGGCGTGAAGGATTGCGTTTGCTAATCGCTGTGAACTACGAGAACGAACGACATCGACCTGGGCAGAAAAGTGCGAATCTGTCGACTACGATGGCTGTATACGACTAGGACATGTACAGCCAAATGACACCTCGGCGCTCCGCTCCGAAGAGCAGTCGTTTGCAACCTAGAGGTGCACTGCAACGTAGTAGAAAAAAACGTCGCAATATAGGTTACGCTCAAAAGTGGAAGGATACCCCAACCAACTTAGAGTGCACTGCACAACTAGAGCTCGTTATTATTGGTTAAGGTTAAGGTCCAGGCCCACCCGGACTGTAGCGGAATTAATTTTTAGAACTAATTCAAATCGACACCTTTATGAATGTTTTCATAAGACTGCTTTTGAGATTCGGTAAATTCATTTAAGTGTGTGAGTGAGTGAGTGAATAAGTGAGTCAGTTCCGCTTTTTGCGATTTTTGAAGTCTTGTATGTTGAGAACCACTAATGAACTATAAAGATGAGATTTGGTGAGGTGGTAAATGGCAAATGTTTCAAGTTTGAAGTTTTTGGCTTAATTGGTTCCGAAGTTGGAGGGGGTCGAAAACAACCTGCGTTTGTTCCTGTAAAAAGGGTCACTGCCTTTACCAGAGAACTTGACTGGGGCACTACCGGTGCCCTTTGTTCTTTACTTTATAAATACGGTCTCCAAAATCAATTTGTTTATCATCGATGTCTTCGCAGGTTTAACGGAATGCTTTGTACTGCTCTTCATAGATCGTCCTTCCGAGCTTTGCAAATTTTTGACAAATTTAGCCTTCGGTGGTAAATGCATTTGGTTCTCACTAACTTTCAATGCTCTCAAAAGTAATGGAAAAGGCAATAAATGTGGAAATAATCAAAGAAAGCCATCGATTAATAAGCGACAGGCAATACGGATCTCGGAGCCGTCGTTCCACTGAAGGCAACGCGGATAAGCGGATGGATGCAAAATTTTCTTCTGGGAAGACCTATCCAAGTTGTTGTAGATGGTGTATCAACTAATTCGTTTGCTATAAACGCAGGAGTGCCCCAAGGATTTATTCTTTCTCCAACTCTATTTCTTCTCCACATCAACGATTTGATTGGATCGACAAATAATAATATCTACAGCTTTGCTGATGGCAGCACTCTTATATCTTCCATCTTGAATAGTGGGCATGTGAATGCAGCTACATCACACAGTCAGAGATATGAACAAGAAAGTTCTCTAAATAATGATCTGGACAAAATCTTGAAGTGGAGAAAAGACAACTTGGTTGGAATGCAAACAACAAACAGATCACAACATTTTTTAGAAAAAATGCATCAACAGTTCCTCAGATCCAAATGGATGACCATCCAATCCATCCCTAGGACTCAATGCACCTTTTAGGAGTCACAGTAAATTCAGGAATCACATGGCAGGATCACATATCTTACATCGCAAGATCGGTGTCCGCTAAGTTGAGGTACCTATTTAGAGCAAGTGGTACTTTAGCCCCAAGCAACTTCTCCTTCTCTACAAAGCACATGTTATGGAGCTCCGCCCAAAAACATTTACTTAACCTACTTGACAGCATACAGAGACGAGCAGTTCGACTTATTGGAGACCCTACACTCACATCGGACCTACAACCGTTGGTGCACAGAAGACAAGTCGCTGGCCTTTGCTTGTTCTATAGGTACGTCCATGGTAGATGTTCCGAGGAACTCAAAGACATTATCCCTCGAAATACAACAACTTTTGGGCGCACCACAAGATATGCTGATAATGCTCATTATCATACAGGGGGACTAGCACGTAACTTGATACAATCGAGTTCAGTCGAGAATAATCGATTGAGACAAATTAGGTGCTGCCAGAGCTCGATTGTATCGACTGAACTCGATTGTATAAAGTTACGCGCTAGACCCCCAGTACACTTGACAACCGCGAGGACAACAACTTTCCAAAAACTCCTGCTGTCACAGGCCAACCAAACTTTGGAACTCGCTTCCTAGGCATAAATTTCCAGAAGACTACAATTTGCAGCAATTTAAGTGCAGAACTAACATACATCTGCAAGCATCTTGGGGCGCTGATGAAGCGTTATAGGTTCGACTTTCCCGGGAGAAGTATTTACAAAAAAATAGGATGCTGAAGTTTTTATATATTTGGTAAGTTTTCGGTCTATTGTAGCCCTTCTTTGAAATACATATTAAATTCAGAATAATAAGTACAAATAGTATATTAACATAGATACGTGATATCAAGTCGCATAATCATTATGGCCCATCATATACCACTTTCTAAAATTCCACCGAATTTAAATTTTTTCCACGATGAAATTATCAATTCTTCAAAATACATATTCAAATTGCTTTAACGAGCTATATTGTGCGGTAACTTCGAAAATACCTCATTTCAAGAAAACCCCTTTGTTGTCGTTAAGTCCCGGAAACACTTTTCCAACAAAAGTCACCACCTTCATAAAGCCCAATTAGCCGAATGCTCATCCGGACTCACATTAGTGAAAACTTCAACACGGTTCCTGCCATCGGAAGTCACACGTTATTACGAAAATTAACTCTTCTTCTTCCGAATAACCTG
This sequence comes from Cheilosia soror, assembly GCA_949372485.1. Taxonomy (NCBI): domain Eukaryota; kingdom Metazoa; phylum Arthropoda; class Insecta; order Diptera; family Syrphidae; genus Cheilosia; species Cheilosia soror. Next base: position 136,528,212 of record OX443561.1, on the reverse strand, counting down.
CAAAATCTTCAACCCAGCACATATCATTTTACTTCATAGCCGACTGGATATACCTACATGTAAGAGTGCTTTTGCTGCAAATTATGACATTCATCCCATTTATGGACTCCGAAAGGACTAAATGAGGGGGTGAGCGAAAAAAAAAAAACAAAATTACCTCCCAACATCTGCCCTCCATCAAAAAATAAGCGACAACGGAGAACGCCATGTAGGTATACGCCATGCATCCAGAATGTATCCTTTCATGGATACTTAGCCCATTCACATTTGCAAGTGTGTAAATTATCCTGGATTTTCATTGGAATATTTAGTACTGCAGCAGGATGCAGAAGCCCTGCAGCCGCATCGGGCAAGGAAGAATGACAACAGAACGACTGATGCAGGAAGGAGAGAAGTCTCACTTCCACTCTGCATAACAGTACTCATTCTCCGAACTCACTTGGCCCGAAAACTCGACGTGTGTGCTTAATGGAGCTCCAGCCTCCTCCAAAATGCCATAAAACTTTTCTCATTAACCTGGAGGAGAAGAGCACAGAACGACAGGCAGAGTAGCTGGCTGGCATAGCATCTGAACACCTTCAGGACACGAATTGCATATGTTGTTGCAGATTTCTGACAAAAGGATTGCTAAAGAAGCCTGACATGGTTGCTCCGGTTGCCGGTTGTCTTCTCTGTCGTTTGGTTGGCAGCAAATTTTGCTTCTAATTCAACCGTTTACTGTTTACAAATGAGTGTGTTTCCACCCTAAGAGAGAGAGCAGGAGTGTGAAAGGACAATACACATGTGTGTGAGAGGAGGTAATAGACTTTGCACGTACGGCACGCCAGGTGAGGAGATCTAATTTTATGTTTCCTGTTTTCACCAGGTTTGCCGCCCTAGCCGTCGTTGCTTCAGGGTGGCAACGGAGATGATGACAATTCTAGGAATTGAAAATTCCACTGTGTCGTCGGGGTTTCGGACGAATTTTACTGCGAAGGTTAATTTAGCGGAAGATCTATGACTTAGTGTGGGTTAATAAAGAGGTCATAGTGGCGTAAATAAAAGCGTTTGCACATAAAAACTGTCATCCTTGGAAGAAACACTTTGCTTAACACCTGTTCTTTACTAATTTCCCCAAAATGACCCCAGCCTATTGTTGTCTGTGTTTCTGCGTATTCTATGTAAGGTTCGCACCTTTAGCCTTGCGGCAGTAACATCATTTTTTATATTCCTCTTCCATGCGAACCTGGTCCTCTTCTCTGTATAATAATGATCACTCTGCTTTGATTTTCCCTGAGGTTTTCATTTAACTTTTGCAATTTTCCATCGCCAACTCTCCCCTCGAGAAAAAAAAAAGGATAAACAGGAGCGCAACACTTGAAAGTGGCAATCAAAAAGGTCGGATGTGTATTTGTATTGTATAGGTAGGTGTATGCATGTGGGTTGATTTTTAATGCCGAAACTTTTCACTTGATGTGATGAGAAAAATCCAATCCCCGTCCGCTAAGAAAGACGAACAAAAAGAAGAAAACTGCGTTATAAAAGAAAGGATAACTTCGGCACCATCCAAAGCCTTCGGCGGGTGGTGGTCGTGGCAAACTTAATTGTGGAAGTTAATGTGAAACAAGGAGTAGCGCTCGCAACCAGCTTCGAAATCTTTCATTTGTTTTAAGTAGATTTCAGTGCGCGCATTTCACACATGGGTGGCGTGAATGGCTGCGGCTGAAGCAGGCATGTGTTGGTGGGCGGTGGCTATGGAATCAACGAAAACCGCTTTAGCAATGTAATTTTATCTACGATTATGGCTGAGGAAGTGTGCTGAATTTTAATATTGTAATTAATAAAGTTTATTGGGGGATAAAATCCATTGACGCGCTTTCGTTTCGCTGTGTGTGTGTGTGGCAGAAGACGGCATACCGTTCGGTTGCGGAAAGAAAGTGAATTCATTTCAAAAGGCGGTTGGAAGGGCAAACTGATGTCTTCTTTTTTTAATGTGCTTTTCACTGATGATTGTGATTAAGAAATTAATTGGACAGGAAAATGAGGGAAGATGTGGTAGTAGAAATTTTAGTTTGATAAAACGGTTTAGTTCCCGAAAAGATGTCGATTTTTTGGGTTTCCTTTGGTAGGCAGTTGTCATAAATTAATGCAATTGGCTAGTGCATTTGCATATGAATTTTAGAATCTAACCGATGAATGTCATAAGTGTATTTGTATTATGAATGTGACGCTGAAAACTGTGAATGAGAACGAGGAACTACATGTAGTCTAGCTCCATAGAAGTCCAGTTTGGTAAAAAATGGTCAGCTCGAAGTCTGCGAATGGTGACTTCTTCATAAGGTAACTCACATACCTAGCCTTTCAACAAGATCTAGATTTAACTTGTATCTCTAAAACAACTTAGAACTCAATTTCAATAAATAGCAGTTTATTACAATATTAACCCTGGAAGGACAATCTTCGCCGATTCGATTTAATTTTTTTCGATTTTCTCTTCGATTTTTATTCCGATCGCATCTTCTCTCCGTGTCACACCAGCCACCTTTAAGGTCTTCGAGTTTGTGGAATCTCGTTGAAAAAACTGTTTGTCTAAGTCTTGTTTTTTAATCAAAAATGTCGCCTATGTTCGTCGAATGTCGAAACTACGAAGATTAGTGTTCGATTCGCGCTAATAATAAAAAAAAATAACTCAAAAATGATCGAACAAATAAGAGAGGGCAACGTAGATGTAAAGGGGCTCCGTTCTTGGACCTCTCCTGTGGAATATAATGTACGACGGAGTCCTGCGAATAACGCTACCTCGAGGGGTTAAGGTGATCGGTTTTGTTGACGACATCGCCGTGGTAACGGTGGCAAAACACATCCATGAGATAGAGTCCGCTACGGATGAAGCAGTTGCCAGAATCGAAAAATGGCTGCAGCCCGCCGGCTTGGAACTAGCCAACCACAAGACTGAGGCTGTCTTGATAACCAGCCGAAAGTCTGTGGAATTTGCAAATTTCCGGGTTGGGAATCAAACCATCAGGTCTAAGGAGTCTTAGGAGTACTGCTCGACAACAGGCTAAACCTGAAAACGCACAGTCAGTACGCCGGCACGAAGGCCTCACAAATAAAAGAAGCTCTTTCCCAAATGCTGCCAAACATCGGTGGACCTGGATATATCAGAAGGATTCTACTATCCAGAGTGGTCAGCTCAATTCATCTATGCGCTGCGACGGTCTGGGCGTAGATTTATGAGTATGCTGACGAGAGCTTGCTGCTTGATTCATTTGTTTTTAGAGCCCCTAAAAACAAATGAAACAAGGAGAAAGCTCTCGTCAGCATACAGGCTTTGCGCAATACGAACAATAAGGGGATTTCGAACAATCTCGGATAAAGCAGCCTGCGTTATATCGGGAATTATCCCCATCGACATTCTTGCCAGCGAGATGCAAAGGATCTACCTTAGGCTAACAGCCAACCGGCAAGAGGTCCCTAATAGAAGGGTCAAAGTAGAAGAGAGGAAAACATCAATGGCACTATGGCAAGCCAGGTGGGATAACACGGCAAAAGGCAGATGGACCCACAAACTGATCCCCACCATTGAGGTCTGGACAAAAAGAACAAACGGGGACTGCAACTACCATCCTTACGCAATTCTTATCGGGGCACGACGGCTATCGGAAATACCTTCACAGATTTGGTCACGATAGCTCGCCTTTCTGTCCCGAATGCCCAGACGAAGAAGAAGATATGGAGCACGCAATGTTCCATTGTAGGCGCTTTGCAGGGGGAATAGCGAACTACCAAACCACAAAGTCTAATAAGCCATATGTTAGGTCAGAAGATGTCCGGCTGGAGGTATGCTCCTTTATAACGAGTGTACATGAAGAATTAAGGAGACTTGAAAGACTTGGAAGAGCCGAAATGGCAGACCCGGAGGATTTAGAATGAGTTGCGATATGTACAACAAGGAAGGCATATGCTGGGAGCATAAAGTTGTAACAAATGTTCAAAATGAATTGTTTTTTCTTTTTTGAGATATTTTTCATTTTTGTTCTTTAATGTATTCATTTTTAAGGCTTCCAAGACTTTTTTCAAAAGTTAAAAAAAAAAAGAGTTTTTTAACTACAAAAAAAGAAATGGTTTATAAATATACACTATTAAAATTAACAAGCATTTTGTGCACACTTTTCATAAAAATTGGACACCAATGTTACTTCATTGATTCGACGAATGTTTACCTTAAAAAATATGATTACCTTTCTAGGGCTAAGTAGGTACTTAAATGCTAGAAGTCCCCCTCCGACTTTAACTTCTTTACGGTCAACAAATACACATCTCGTTGAATCTCTTAGCAACATTTAATTCTTATGCGTCAGGAGCTAATCTTTATTGGCCTATCACCTATCACTTGTCTGCGTTATGAGATGTCCTAAGCAATTTTCCGGGTCTTATATGACCAGATAAATCTACATCATGTATAGGTATGGCCTGCCTTTTAGCGAATCTGCTACAGCAGATCTTGAAAAATGACAGCAAATAGCAAATCTACACCCGACACTTTTAGTTTATTATAATCGAAGGCAAAAAAAAGACGTTGATTCTTAAGAGTGTCGTACTTGGTACAGATTTAATAAAATTGTAAAATTTGTAAATTTTTTAATGTAAATCAGTTGACCTTTACAAACTATGTATTTTTATTTTTTGCTCAAATTAAGGTGGCTTTTATTTTTTTCTTAGCGAATTCCATGACAAAATCAAAAATGTGCAGTGGCGAAAATGCAGGCGCTGGCTGTTGCCACCTCGTCTAGAAGGCTGAGCCACCAATATCCTCAGCAGTTCGAACTACTACTGTGCAAAGTCATTGTTAACTTAGTTAGCTTATATGTTATCATTACTTATATTCATAATACCTATGTAGGTACTAATATTTAATTACATAAAAAGGAGTCGTTATAGTTTTTGCACTTACCCGCTGTCATCTCTCAGACGTCAGACCATACATGAGACATACGATACACCTACCGTATACCGTAACGATAATATCGAAGCCATCCATATTCATGGAAAAAGAAAGTTTAAAAAAGTGTATACCCTCAGTTATCCCACACGAGTCCTCCTACATATCTCTAAATGTGTTTTCCTGATCTGAATATAATAATGTGTTTAAAATTCAGCCAAAGTAGGTATCATCAGTAGCCAGTTTGCTATAGTCTGACCAAACTTCTACCCCGCCCACATCATCGCATCAGCACAAAGAATGAGGAACTTTTATGTCGGCGGACCATATCGTTGCAAATTCAGAACACTAAATGAAAATATGCTCTGGAATGCATACGAAATTCCAGCTCCAGATGTTGGTCATTTTCGTTATCCAATACGCTCCACCAGCTGTAAATACAGCCCCATCAGTACACACACACAAACACACTCTAATGGATGAACGAGCGATGTCTGAACTCTAAAAGTTGCATGGATATTATTTCCTACCGGCTAAAAAGGTGAAATTTATGTTACCTCTCTTTCTCTAACCCCAAAAGTTCGTTCAGTGGTTTGATCTTCACCGTTCCCCCCAAAGCGGAAAAGAGATGCAAATTCCCTTGTTTCGTAGGTAAATATGCTCTGTTCCTACTTCTTAGTATTTGCCAGCTTCTGGTTGGGTGGTGGAATGGATCATGGGTACAAACTTACTGCACGCCGACTGCCGAGGTTACCTAAATGAGTGTTTACCATTGCCAAGCCTGAAGAATGAAACAAAAACGAACAGTGCATTCTGTTGAAATATTATTTATAGCCCCAAAAAAAACTCGAGTCCTTACTCCGCTCCTGATGGCACAGAAAGAAAAGGTATGAAAATATGAGCTCGGTTTTCTTTACACTCATGTGTGCGGTGTGGATACCTTCACAGAATTTGGCAGAGTACTTAATTGTATCTATGTGTATAGTTTAGGTACCTATGTGTGTTTGTGAAAGTCCAGTTTGTGCAGTACAAATGTTTGTATTTGTTTTTGCCTTATTCCGCACATCAATTATGAATTTCAATTTGGAAGTGCAAGGCACCCAGGTGGTACAACCAACAACGCGGCAGTGGGCTTATTCTTGAACTAAAGAAACCAAAAACGTCATTAGATTGCGAGGTTGGTTTCCACCTTACATTAAATTGAATTTATAATTTAAACTCCACGCCTTTTAAAAAGAATAAAACTTCATGCGATAGTTGGACGCTTGTGCTTGTGATTTTTGTCAAGGATCAAGGGTTTTCCAAAAAGAAGCACAAGTTTGGAAGCCTGATACGTATTCATTTTATGAAGGATGCTGGAACTACTGAGAATAACATGACGATAATTTCATATTCAAATGACCTTAGCAATAGTACATATTTCGATTTATCCCTATGATTGATAAGGTATATCTACTGGGACACTTATACCGGCGGGACAGACACTGACAGAGGTGATGTCAAGAACTCACTCCAAATATAAATCTCACATTAAATAAAACAGTTTGGGTTGATTGATGGCAAATGACAATTGTTAATCAACACCAACCCCAACCGGTAAGAAAAAAAACCATCTGAGACTAATTACAGGGTTGCCAGAAACCATTTGAAAAAAGTAGTTATCGAGCATGAAAATCCCGGTCTTTTCCGGACAAAATAGGAACGGAAAAAGAATAAAAACCTAGGACAAAAATATGCGTATATGTACTATTATTTGTTACAAAAATATTTGAACTTTCTCGTTTTCATTGCGGTAGGATACATGTTTTAAGGCCGTGTGCCAATTGGGCTGAATAATTATTCCCGTCAGATTTTCTGACACATGAAAGTATTGGAAAAAGAAGTCCACTAAACTCAAATCTTAAAATAGAGATATTTCCTTAGTTTCCTTAGGGGGAAGAGAATAGAAAACATTGGGTGGTTGCCGGGTTTTAACAAAAGTTCCAATCTAAAGGTCTTAGAGAAGATTCAGCGCTTGGCATGCCTGTGCATCACGGGCGCACTGAGGACATCTCCAACCGCTGCTCTGAAAACCATGCTTAACTTACTTCCACTAGACATCGTCAGTAAAGAATATGCCACCAGCGTGACGATCAGATTAAGGGAAGGGAAACACTGGAGAGGGCAACCAACTGGACAGGCCAGCATCCCCTGCCTACTACTACCGACTATCTGCCTATACGAAAATCAATTTCGAAAGAGGCTTCACACATGAAATGCCGGACAGGAACTAATGGGATTCACAAAATGGGTGCCATGAAATAAAGTCTTATAGAAAAAGGTCCAAAACGTAATTTTGGACTTTATTGCACTTCTGAAATTGCAAGAAATTCCAAAACTATTTTTGGATTTTATTTAATTTTCAAAAGTGCAATAAAGTCCAAATCGAAGTGGAAATAAAATCCACAATGCATAAACAGTAGAATATGTACGGGTGGGCATGTTGCCCCCCTGCAACCCCCCTGCTCGTCTTTCTTTTAAGACGAGGCTCCTCTGGCGTGGAAAGTATAAGCCTGTATAACGTGTATGCACCACTTTCCCACGCTAAACAAAAAATTCATGCAGTAATGAGTGCAGGGGCAGGCTTCAGATAGAAACATTTGGGATACTGCGATACTGTCAAGCTTGCCTGGCCAGCTCTAGACGCAAAGCGATGCAAGGAGCTTCTTCGACTTAATAGATCCACCATCTCGAAAGTCGTTAATGTGATCTCCGGTCACTGCATATTAGGCAGACACGCGAAAAGGCTCGGTCTGCCATACAATGACTTTTGCAGACGAAGAGGAGGACGAGTCCGTCACTCACTTTCTTTGCAGCTGACCTGCCCTGCCCAATCTAAGAAAGGCCTACTTAGGAAACTATTTTCTCAATGATCTCAGTTATGTAGGTAACACCAGCGCCGCTAACATTCTTAGCTTTATAACCAGCAGCAAATGGCTTACATGAGTAGCCAGTAAAGAAACAACTCCCCAAATCTCAGTGATATGCACAATGCGCCGAATAACGGCCTAAGTGTTTCTCTCATAGAGAGCCACTTTCACTAAACTAAACTAAAAGAAATCAATTTTAATTCCTCGGATTTTGGAAATTTTGTTTGGGACCCGAGTTATTGCCGACAAAATATATTTCGAATTTTACAAACAAAAGGATTGTGCTTTTAATTGCGCAAATTTTGGCTCGCATTCACGGATTTTCAAAATATTGGAAAAAGATTTTCTCATTGAAAAAAACCCTGCCGCATAGACAACACAAAAAATTATATATTTTCGGTGGATTTTTGGCATCTTCGAAAAATATTATTTTAGGGTTTCAAACATAATCATCTCCTTTTTGAATAGTTTAAAATTGACTGGTATTATAATATATTCATTGCCATACAATTCAGTAAAATATTTATGGCCAGTTTCAAATGTTCCGGATATAGTTTCGTATACTTAGTTAGCCGACACATAACGCTATCCACCAGATGAAAGTAGCTGATATTTTTGTTCTGTTTCATCGTCAAAGTCTCTGTTAAACTATCCGATAGAAAAATTTATCAGGCACTAATTGTTTGACAGGAATGAAAATGATGTTTTTTATCGTTTATCACATTTTTAAGTGAATTGTTTTGTTCTAGTTTTGCAATTTAGCATGGATATTATGTTCATTCATTCACTCATTTTCGATACCCTGCTTACCTATCCCTTAAGTGGGCCCTGGGTGTAGGTTGCGCAAGTCCAAATGGACCCTCCATAGTTCCGATTCTTCGCCATCGACTGTAAATCATAAAGGGCAATTCCCATACGGTAGGGGAGATATTATGGACTTGATCTAACGATCTCATCCTGGGTCTACCTAGAGGACACCTGCCCGATGGTACGGATTCCATAGCACGTCGTGGGATCCTGGTTGGGGACATACGTTTAACATGACCAATCCTCCGCTCCGTCGGGAGCAGTAGCTGCTCAACATTGAGTCCCTCACGTATTCTGGTATTTTCAATACGATCTCTACGGGTCACACCAGCAATACAACGGAGGAATCTCATTTCGGCAGCTTGTATCCGCGATCTTTCGGACATTACCCAAATAGGAAAGAGTTGGAACAAATTCCGAATTAACGACTGACACTTGACAATTAAGCTTTGACACCAAGTTCAGTCCTCTTATAATCACAGAATAACCGAACTGTTTCAAAATTGACCAACCTGACCAATCCTACAAAAAAACCTAGCACTGCTCCTTCCATCACTCGTGAGTATGCATTAAACAGGCGTTCTGGAGACGACCATCACTTCAGATTTGTTTACGTTTACTTTCATCTCAGCTTCCAAACGGCTTATCCTCGGATGTTCCAATTCGAAACGTTATTCGCCAAGACTGCGCTGTAAAATCCAGTCCATATAAGTAATGAAAAGGAGAGGAGACAGAGACAAAACGCACCCCTGGCAAAGCCCAACGCCGACGGTGAAAGGTATTCACTTGACATGGCGCATGGATATAGCTAGTTAAACAAAATAGTGAAAATTCAGAAATCTTCATCGTCGAGGGTTTCTCAAAATAATTTGAAATGTTCTGTTCCTACGAGGCCCTGTAATGTGGTTGTAATACTCATCTAATTCGACATTTAATAATTCAAATAAATCCATGATATGACACTTCTGACTGCTGTCTCCATCCGTCAACGAAAGAATGCTCTGAAAGTATATTTTTTCCAGCTAGTTCAAATAAATATTTTGTTTAAATCTTCCGGATAGAGGCTTTTACAGCCGGTTGAACTGGCTGATAGACTATCCGAGACTTTATCTGTCAGATATTACTATCCGAAACCTTTGAAACCGAAAGATTAAGTTTATCTAACATATTAGTTCCGGATAGGCTATCTGGGACTTTATCAGCTAGTCTTGAAACTGGCGCTTAAAGAGGGATTTAGTGCGTATATCTATCTATAAAATACTTAATCGTTGTAGAAAAATTTCAAAAATGAAAGAAAGCTGTGGAAAGAGTACCTGCGATAGACTATTATTTCGCCAAAATTGAAAAAAAGAATAGCCCATATAAGAGAAATCACTGAGCACTAATTTCAATTAAAGTCATAATTGGGAATTCAATTGGCCTGACAGTCAAGAATATATTGATTTGGGGTGGTAAAATTGTTTTAATTCTGTGGGAAAAATTGACACGGGTAACGACTAACGACAATAATTTTCTATAGCCAATATGGTAGGTAAGTTATACTAATCGTATTGAGATTGAAAACTACAAATGTAAAGAAGGAATTATACTTCCGTCTTACATGTCGGATTAAGTAAAAGTTTTTCATAAGCTTCAAATTTTAAAATACAGCCCATCGTATTATATGTAGGTTTCCTTTACTAGGGGAAAACAGTGTATGACAACCTTCGGTATAGAAAGCTATTCCGTAGATAATATTTTTTTTTTGCTATTGGCGGATTTTATTATTTAATTTTTCACTGGCAACTTTTGGAGTTAGAGGCGGTTTCACAATCAATATACCAAAAACTTGGTAGAATAAGAGCTTTCATAAATTTTAAATTTCATACCAATTTGTTTGTCTTGTCTGCCCACTTTTTTACATTTTCTTCCCCACAGCACTTGCCTTCTAAAAGTTACAGTTAATTGTGGTTCTATTCCTAAAATACTTGCCTAGATTTCCCTTGGGGAGGTTTATTAAAAATATGTACATACTTTTCCCTCTGTTTGCCTGAAAGTCGTTCCTAAAAAAAAACACAAAAAACACATTCCCATTGCGATACCCATATTCAACTCCCCCTTTCTAAATGCGACGTCATAAATAATTGAGAGGGAATTTTATTAAAAACTCAACGTGGCTCTTATTTTATATTTACAAATGCATTCACTTTGCGCTGATGTTGCGCCAGCTCCCAATACTGGATGTTCATTGTACACACTGGTCAACTGCAGCAACTACAATCGAAGCGTCGACGATACTAGTGTGCTAGTCGACGCTCGGCCCATAGTATAGTAGTCGCATGTCGAGTTAAGCGATGGAAAATTTATTGGTCAATGAAGTGTACCGGGTTTATGGGTGGACTTTTTGACCAATCAATAAATCAGAGCGAACGAACTAAGGAAAAAAAAATAAAATAAAAATAGCGAAATAATAATTCTATTTAGCTTTTTAAGAGGAGTGCAGGGAAGTACTTTACGCTTGTCCAGCAAAAGTTTCTGCGCAAAAGTTTTCTTCCTTTTTGTTCAGTTCACCCTGTTACGCTTGTGTGTCTGTGTGTCGAGTTATTGGCGAAATATTTGCGAAAGCCATAAATCCTGTCAAAGGACATGAACGGGAATCAAATATGAAATGCTGTTAGATTGTAATTTGGTTTTAGAATTTATGGGCCTCTTTATGCTTGGCTAGCCGCCGCCGCTGCCATTGATGGAACTGACAAAGCAAAAGCTGTTCGCTTGATTTAGTTAAAATTAAAATGCAAATTGACAGTCTGGACAGTTTGAAGAGATATTTCGGTTTTTCTTTTCGAATTTTGATAAATATGCAACCAGACCAGAATGTAATTTTAACTGCCAAATTAGGGGATAATAATGGCTCAAGTGTTGGGCGTAGAGAATTACAATTTCTTTAAAGGGTGTCGTTCGTACAGAATTTTGTATTTATTCGAGAAATGTTCAATGTGATAATTACTTTCTTCAAAAATACATTATGCAGGTATGCCTTGCATGGGAAAATTAAGTTATGCGAAATGAAGTTAATGTTGTGCCTACGTACCTATGTATTATTATGCAAATTGTTTTCAGGGAAGCAAATTACATACAATAGAATCTTCGAAATGGAATTACAACAAATAGCTAGACTCTGCGAGCAGTTGACATGTCTGAGATTCATACTAGGTTTATCCTAGGTTTCTATTAAAAACAGGAGTGATTTAGGAGCTATATAATCAATCATAATTGAACAACTGAACCAATTTCAAAAATTGTTTCAGTACCTAATATAAATTTACAGGAAGACATAGAGTATCTACTATGCGATTTTATTTTTTTATTGGACAGGGGCCTGACAACGCCCATATAAAGAAACTATTCAAAATCGCGTATATCTCGAAAACTAACAGAAACAACTAAAAGAAAAGTCAAAATAGGACACTATTTTGAGCACTAAACTGATTGCGCTCAGGATACAGAAAGGTAGCTTTAATGATAAACTCATGTGCATTTTTTATTAGCTGCGAGTGCTGCGATAATCTTAATGCAACTGACTTTTTCATCAGACCATTGGTGGTGAAAAAATGAAGGGCAAAAAACATTTCTGATGGGTTTAACCGGGTCAATTGACTTCGTTGGGACTGAGAGTATTATAATACAAATAGTTTAGGGGGTTTGTTTCTAGTATCTGCATAAATGTATAATGTTTTCTTCATTTTAACTAAATGATTATACATTATAATTATGAAATGAATATATGTTTTTGTGTAAAGGTAAATTCCAAATATTTAACGATTTTTTATTGTTATGTTATGGTTTGTATGGTACCTACCTGTAGGTTTTGTTTTACGCTTTCGTCACATCTGGCAACACAAAAACAACAAAATACGTTGTAAACATCGTAAACTTGTCAATGGCGAGAGCACCGCACATGGTAAAATACAATTTGAGAAATGTCTGTCGGTTACTACTCAATAATTTCAATGATAAGTGGTCTACAAAAAGATTTCTCCTGAAGCAAATAATGAAATCGGCTACAAATAAAAATCGTTGAACAACAACATGTCGTATACGGTATACATGTCGCAAACATGCAGCTTACGTTAGTTGCGTTGAAATACTTTCACAATTTAGCAGTTATTTTTGCGTTAGATTGTAAAATTTCCCAGAAAAGGATATTTCACAATAATGTGGAATGCTATGGTATGCCACTAGACATCTATGTAGAGCAGCGGTTCTCAAACTTATTGAGCTGTGACCCAAATATATTTCGGAACCCCAACTCTTATGCCGATTTAGATTGGCAAACAAAAAACACTCTTTCTTTCCCCAGATCACTGCGTTCGTTTGGTACAAAAAAAGGGGTATGGTTTGTTTCGTCATTTTTATCTCGTTTTTGTGTTGTTTCGTTTTATTCGTTTCGCATTTTGTTGTTTCAGCATTTTTATTAATATGTTTTTTAATTATTTGGTTTATATTTGTTTCGAAAAAAAATAATTTAGTCTTATACTTAGTTCGTTTTAAGCTCATTTCGCCTTTTATTGTTTAGTTTTCGATTATTTCGGTTTTTGTTTATTTCGATTTCAATTATTTGCCATCATTTATTTGGTTTTTTTTTATGTAAAAAGCCCAAGGGCGTTCAAATTCGCGCGTAAACAGTAAGATACGTATGGGGGGCCATGCTGCCCCCCTGCAATCCCCCTGCCTGTGGTCACTGTAGGATTTGGAGTAGGTGCAAGGTTGGGTATATGCAAAGTTTATATTATGATGTTTCCTAATTTTACCGCCAAAAACTACGAAAACGAATTTCGAAAAGAAAACCACACACCAAAACAATAGATTCTAAAAAAAATAAAATGCGAATTAAACCTTTAGCTAGATAACATTGACCTAAATAACTCAATGCACTTTTAACGAAAATGCAAAACGAGTAAAAAGAGAAAGAAAGAAATGCGAAATTATTGTAGGGCGAAGTGATTGAAAAACGAAATAAAACAAAAACAAACTACGGTATTACGAAGTAAACAGAAATAATTGTAAGAAAAGCGAAACAATAAAATGCGAAGTAAAAAAAACAAAACAATAGGCACCCCAAAAAAAGCTATCTTTTAAGATTCGAGAGCACTTTTGCGAATCTAGACTTTTTTCTCAGAGTTGCTCGAGACTTATCAACACACTTACATATTATGTTTTTACGTTTGGAGTTTGTTTGTTTACGTTTTACGGAAAGTCTTTGGCCGAAAAAGTTAGATCTAGTGATATTAAAATAAATAATTTAAGCCAAAATATGGAACAAATAATAGATTTGTTATTTTTATATTCATTATGTGCCAGATCCTCATCGTCCTTGTCGTCGCCTTGGGATAATACCGGTTCGTCTTCTTTCTTCAGTTGCAGTACTTATTATTTGTGAGGGAGAAAATTCATTGCGTTTGCAATTTTGTGGAAGAATTATGTATTCGGAATATTTATTATGAGATTTCTTTTATAATTATTTGAAGATGTATGTAAAACCTGCAAGTTGCAATCACTCAGCTAAAAAAAAAATCTTCACAACAAAAAAAGGTAAATAAACTCGAACTTTTTTGCGTTCGATTGGCCAGAGGAAATCTTAAATCGGAAACAGGAATCTGAGAATCCCAATCGAATTTTTTTGAAATTGACTTTTATCTCTGAAAGCTGTGTTCGCATATCGCATATCTGGGGCAGCGTCCAATCTCGATCTTTAGTCGTTGCATAAGTATACGCTGAAAAACCTGCTGCATAGCGATACGTTGTGACAAAAGGGAGCAAATTTAATATAGTCTGTTTGACAAGTTCGGGCTATTCACTCCGGAATACTGCACTTCGTAGGCCCAGTTAAAGTACTTTAACCCGGGTTAAAACTCAATTTCATATTATTGACTGTTTTTTGTATGTCACATTTTTGACATTTCTTCGCTCGCAGAAAATAAGTGAAAGTAAAAATATAATAAAAAGCAAGAAGATAAGAAAAATGGATTTTATTGCAACGGTTGTTTTGGATATAAATCCATAGTATCTAAAATTTATCTTTTGTTGTATTAAATAATAAATGAATTAATATTATTGTACACAAGTCCACTCATTTCACATTGGACACAGCAATTAGTGATATCGACCAAATGTTGATCACGTAAAACCCGCTTAAGAGAAACAGCAAAATGTCACAGTCTTTCTTTCACTTAAACGGGTTTTTCACTTATCCGGACTTCGCTTAAGTGAAATTTTTTTTCACTTAAGCGGGGTTCGTTTAAGTAATGTCACTTAACCTGTCACTTCAGCAGGTTTAAAAATTCTACTAATTCTTAGGAATGGAGTTATCCCGCTGCTACTGTGACAAGGCACTCCATCTTGTTGAAAAAAGATGGCCTCCGTTCTCCAAGAAATTCCAGGTACCTAGTACTTGAAATTAACTGTTTGTGGAAGAACGTGTGGGCCTACTAAAGTGTTTTCAAATGTTTACGCTAAACTTACTTTGAAATAAGCACACATTCTAAAGAAGTTGTTCACAATAATTTAATTATTACCTTTGAGAGGATGTTGCGCATATTATTGAGATTGGGGTCTGACCAATGGTTCAAATTGTGGTATATTTTGTAACCCCGTCTCTTGTGAATTAAGCTTCGTCAGTCCACAGAATGTTTTTGAGGAAGTGTCTGAGGCTTTAATTGTCGGGTTAAAAAAATGCGGATTAATGATCGGGTGTAAAATCAACTCAAACCTGACTCATAACTAATTTGGCCGTTAGTGTCTTAGGCTGTGTTTCATTCTGACTATATTTTTCATTCTTTGTGAGATATTATGCAGAAACTTTACAAAAGCTGTGCATGAACTAGGTATACCCACTCGCATGCATTTTTGTGTCAAGTTAATGCATCCATTGTTTTTCCGCAAGACGCACTTACACTTACAAGTTTCAGAGCTCACTGTATTCACTACTGAGCTTCTTTACTAAGTGGAAAATAAAAGTCAATGCAGAGAAGTGCCAAGCTATATGGTTCGATAGCTGTAAGTATCTTGGCATGACTTTGGATAAACAATTAACTTTTGAAAAGCATATATCTAATACTATTCATAAAATCATCCTCATAATTAAGATGCTCTATCTTTTTATTAATAGAAAATCTAAACTAAGCATACATAATAAAGTCCTTATTTTCAAAACGATTCTCCAACCGGTTTTAACTTATGGAGCTCCAGCATGGTTTGATTTTGCTGACACTCATACCAAGTAGCTGTAAATTAGCCAGAATAAAATTCTAAAGCTTATGCTTAACCTACACAATAGACCAAATGTCAGCCCAATTAAATTAGTCTTATATAAGCTCCAAAACAATTTTTTTTAAAAATGTGATTTTTCAGATAATACCTGGGTGCAATCTTATTTTTAAGTATTTATTATAAAAGGTTTTTTTTTTTCTTGTAGTGTTTTCCCTTAATATATTTATTTATTGAAAAATATTAAAATAATTCGTCGTAAACATTGTACCCATATTGTAGATGTAAAGAACTATGATCTGTATCTCTTAAACTAAATAATGAATGAATTGAAATTTCAAGTGCAAATTTTGTCCTTTCACCAGAGTGATGATGGAGAGACTAGTTGCACTTTTCAGTATCTTCTTATTGCCGGTCGTTGAGATGTTGTTTTGATTCAATATATTTTAGTCAGCATTGCCATGACCTTCTATAGAGATGTACTGTACAAGTTTTCGATATACTCGGAAAAAATGTTCCTTTTGAAAAACATTCGTCTGTAATTTAAGTCACGAAAGTCACTATTTGCGATTCTTAAGATCCTGTATTTCCATAAAATATTGCAAGGCATTAATTTCCATTTTGTTTAAGGCGAAATGCAAAGCAAATCCCTTTTCACTGTTTTTAGCCATAAATCATTTTTTCTACTCCATTAGGGTTGTGTTCATTGGTATACCTTTACGTTTTACCTTCTATTCCGTGAGGACTTCCCACGGCAGACTTCCAGATTAGGGCATGTATTGCATCCCCACGGAGATTCAGGGACACATTAGATATCGATCAGATGCCACTGTATCTGTGGTATCTGTGCTATTTTCAATTGTGTATGCTATGTACCAATGTAGGTAGACTACATGAACGGAAGGGATCCATTCGCAGTAATTTGGTTCTAGGTTGCAGAATTCAATATGGAAGTGCTTAGAACACGTTTACTGTGTATCGTATTGTACCCTACTTTTTAAACTTTGAGAGAAACTCTAAAATATTTCATAGATTGCGTATTCACAACTTAGTAGTATATGATTTTAAGAATCTCTTAGATTGAAATTTATTTACCCAGAATATAATATCTTTCAAAGGACGCCATGTATTTATATTCGTTGAAATATTGCTATTCAAGTAAATGTACCCTATGGGCGAGTGTTACAGTCACATGGAGTAGAGGGTTAGTGTGGAGGACTCCCACATTGCTCGCATCATCACGATGCTCGTCGTGACTGCAAGAAGCAATGTGGCATTAGCAAGCGATAAATGGCACCTGTGACATTCTGACAGTGGAATTCACTCTCATACAACTCTATCCGTCCCTTCGTCGCACGGAGCGACTACCTCTCATTGCACTGTATCACTAATTCCACTGCTGTATCCTTGATGTGTTGTATAGATAAAAATGCAAACAAAGAAAAAAAAAAAAGAAGAAAAGGACGAAACGACCCCAAAGATAACTGTATAAACCGGATGCTATTAGGGACACGAGACAAATTCGTTTTCTCATTCTTTTGTCAGTGTTTCGTGGCTTTATTTTCATTTTTCAACTTCCGCCGAAGGGGAGTTCGATAAAATAGAGGATAGGACGCCACACCGCACGACCAAAGCAAGCGATACGCCGGCATCGGGCGGCGATGATGGAAGGACGAAGATAAGGATATACAAAGTACCTACTATAGGTGATGTCGAGGTGATGTCTCCCTCGGGGTATGGATTGCCTTCTTTACTTTTGCTTAAATTAAGGATGAAATATCTTGATCTAATGGCATCGAGTATATACCACGGATAGATGATGAGGAGAAATTGATGCGAACTTGTTGATTCCAGTCAGGTAAAAGTGTGACAAAAGCGGATGCTGGATGTCGGATTAACAAATCGTAGGGAGCAGTGATTTTTATTCTAAGCAGAAAGGAATTGATTTTCTTTTAAGCTGTTTGGATACTGGTGTACTTACAGATGCCTTCGATTTTCAATTAAAAGCTTACGCGAAGGCGATATGGTAGAATGGTTCTTCTATTCGCTCCTGATGAGATACAATTTTAATTAATGATTGATTTTATGCGTTCGCCATAAGGTATTGGGGTATGGTGTACTTGAGCTGAGTTCAATATCGGGATGAACTTGAAGTGTGAAAGTGATTGGAAAATTAAATGGAAAACCAATCGATATGAAATCGTTTTTTTTTTTTTTATTGAATACGATTTAAAAATGATTTGCATTAGCTATTTATTTGGAACTAGCTCTTCCAGTGCTATGTATATACAAATGCGAGTAACTATGATTGTCAAATCGGAAATCGGGATATGACAATCATGCGATTTTTGGGATTATTGGTTAATTTTTTAGTTGCATTCACGTCAGTGACTGAATAACCTTCTATATCAATTAACGCCTGTTCCAAATTTCATTTGCATAGGATTTGGTTTCACTAGCATAATATGTTTAGTGATTTGGATTTCACAACTAAGTGATAAGAAAATTGATAATGCAGCAGATAGGTATAGCCAGTGTTGCCACTAAAAAAAAGTTAATCAGGTCAAATCTGACCGTATGACCGTATTTTTATTTTCTAAATCCGATCAAAATCAAAATCAGAGTTTTTGACCAGAAACCCCGTCAAAAATATATTATGGTAACATAATAGATATGTATTACTATGTATGTATAAACATTATCCATGTAGCAAGGAGAAAGGTAGATAGCATAGAAAATGCGCAGAAAATCCATTTTCGGAAATAATTCTGGCATGGCCTGGGCAGAGGGCAGGGCATAAAGCTACTTTTTCGTAGCACTGTGCTTTCGATTCGATATAAATCTGCATTTGATATTTGCATTGATAGAATGAGGGCGTCAAAAATGGACGTCGGCTTCGGCTTTATTAAAAAATTTGTTTGTGTTTCCGATTTCAATATCATTTTACCTGCCAAATTTTATTTCATTGCAATGACGCTTCGTTTTTGTTTCTAGCCAAGTCGTTAATGGAAATGAAAGCCGTGGGAAGACGTGTATGGCTAAATAATTATTCTCAGATAATTTTCTAACACTTGAAAAGAGTAGTTCACCAAACTCTAACGCTAACCTGGGTTTATCGAATTTCACACCTTAATTGAATTGTTTAATTTCCTCTTCAACATTCTAGCAAAAGAAAATATCCAAAAATTAGCCTATAAGACAATTTATTATCCTGCCCCCGAAGGAGAATTCCATGTGTGTGTTGTAAATGTCCCAATATTCGCAGTTAATTGGTTTCTGTTTGAACTTGGGAGCGTGTTCGTAGTACATGGCTAAGTTTTATTCAAATTACCTATAGAAATCTATCTTTATTTAGAGTCAGTACAGCAATATTATTTTTCCAACCCTAAAAGCGTTTTCCGGTTAAAAACATTTTTCGTTCCGATCAAAAAACGGTTAGACTGGATTTCAACATTTTCTCCGGTCAGAGTAAATAGATTTCGGTCAGATATGATCGGAATCCGGTCAGAATGGCATCACTGGGTATAGCTGATGTTGGCCAGTATAACGTTTTAAAAAATTCTAACAAGAAGAAGTTCGTTTGGTTTAACTAGCATTAGCTGCAAGAAAAGCTAAGGAACCTTAGATACTAAGTTGACATTTGTCAATTCCCCGATATTATCGATATAATAAAATTTACAAGCTAAGATCCATCTACTGGCTTCTCATGGTGTTATTGATGCGTTAAATGTTAGTCCGAGTCTATGTTAGCCACACGGAAAGTTTGGACATTTAGAATACTGCAGAAGTAAATTTTGATTAGGTTTTTAGGATCGAAGTCATGATTATTGTGAATATTGAATAACCTAAGTAAACCCTGCGCTAGCATTATAGTAAAGTTATGTATTTTATCAGAGCATAGTGGTACAGAACGGAACGTTTGACCGAAAAACTTTAGTTCGTATTCACAGAAGCCCGTAAATGCAAACACAGCATTTCGAAGTTGACCGTAAAATAAAAGCCTGTAATACAGAAGCAGCCCGTAAAAGATGAACAAATTAGAAATCTTGTTGGCGAAAATCATTTTGCATTGCATATCTATACTATCTATATTTATTTTTTATTTTTATTATAAAAGACGTAATTGATAAAATTATGTTCGCAGTGTTCTCAGAAACTACTGAACGGATTTTGATGAAATCTTCACTAGAATATTCTTTGAGCATCTCTGCGTGCAGTAGGCTATATTTAATTGCACCTTATTCCTTTAATTATGCGAAAAAAAAACAAATTTTCTTTTGTACGCTATACGCATTACGCACTCCATAATTTTATTTGTTATTTTGACTTTACTTCATTCAACTTGTCATAAGATTCATAAATCTCAACCTATATAAAAAGCGTTTAACTGTTCATATCTTCCAATTCTTCCCCGAGTATTTCGAACTATCATTCATCTTTCTACTCTATCCAGAAGCTGAGAAACAATAAGTTAATTATTAGATCTTAGTTGATCAAATGGGAAATCAATGCTAAACCAATAATTCTCTGTTGTTTCTCTGCTTTGGCTGGTGGGCGTAAATCGCAAGCATTATCATGATCTTATGTGGGTTTTGTACGAGTAGGCCATTCGGTGCATAGTGCTTGGTAGAATTAAGAATGAGAGTTACATTGTGTTCGTTATTCGTGCAAAATATTTTTAACAGTTAATTATTGTGTTTAAACTTATAGGGCAATATATTTTATGTTCATTCAGCACATATTCAGTGAAGTGAAAAACAAAAACTATCCAAACATGTCATTTATTTTTCCGACGTTACATTATGTATGTCAATCAACGTAATTCTGTCTGCTGGCCTGTCTGTTTGTTAGTGGACTTAATTCTTCTTTTTTCAACAGGTGCACAAAGTCTTAATAAATTGTTTTATTTTTTGTTTATAGACCCAGCAACATCTTCTGTTGTTATTTTATAAGCAAGTAGTGACATGTGCCATATTTTATTTATTCGGGAAAGTGTTTTCTCTCACGGGCAACTATATGTAGCAGTATTTATTCGAAGTGGCTGGAAAAATATAGCTTCAGAGAATTTTGTCGTTGACGAGCGTAGATTTCCCTGGAGGAACAGTGTACTTCGCCCAAGGCCAAATATTTTGAAAGGCTTCCATGAAGATTTTCGATTTATATTTCGACTTACCAAAACGGCCGAAAATGCGACTTTAAAAAGAAAATGTAAAGATTCAACAGGCTATGCTGGTTTCGGCTTTAGTCGCCAGTCAGTGGGGTGACCCATGACAGACAGGCAGTTTTGATGAACAACGAACTAAGAACTATTCAAAAACACTTAGTTAAAGTACTCGATAAGCTAGATAATGGGAGCTTATCTACTTCCCCCTCTTCTCCTACTCCTATCCTCAAATTGCCCTTCTCTCTGTTTTTTATCTTAAACTCCTTCTTCATCGTTTTTAAGCATTTTATGCAAGTGGTGATAATGTATTCACTTCACATACGTAATTTGTTATACCCTCCACAGGAAGGTATATTCACTTTGCCATTACGTTTGTAACGCCAAGAAGGATTCACCGGAGACCCTATAAAGTATATATATTCTGAATCAGGATCACATTCTGAATCGATTTAGCCATGTCCGTCTGTCTGTCTGTCTGTCTGTCTGTCTGTCTGTCTGTCTGTCTGTCTGTCTGTCTGTCTGTCTGTCTGTCTGTCTGTCTGTCTGTCTGTCTGTCCGTCTGTCTGTCTGTCTGTTGAAAGCACGATAGCGTCCAAACCAATTGACCTGGGCGATTGAAATTTGGTGAGAGGACTTCTTTTTACCGTCGTCAGGTTGGTATTGAAAATGGGCTATGTCGGTCAAGTAGTTCTGGTACCTCCCATACAAAACCATTAGTAGACCCATGTGTCTCTCCGCCTGTTGAAATCACGATAGCGTCCAAACGACTCGACCTAGGCGACTGAAATTGAGTGACAGGTCTTATTTTTACGGTTGTCAGGTTGGTATTAAAAATGATCCATGTCGGTCAAGTAGTTCTGCTACCTCCCATACAAAGCCAATATTCGACTCATGTATCTCTCTGTCTGTTGAAAACACCTTAGCGTCCAAACGAATCGACTTAGGTGAATGAAATTTTATGAAAGGACTTTTTTTAACCGTCGTCAGGTTGGTATTGAAAATTGTCTATGTCGGTAAAGTAGTTCTGCTACCTCCCACACAAAACTAATGTTAGACACATACTAACTCGCGTGGCAAACATTTTGCAGGACTTTTATTCAGTGGAGGGTATCAAAGCATCGGCCAGGCCGATGATAACACTTTTACTTGTTTTTTATTTTTTTTTAGTAGATACATTTTTGTTTTAAATGCATATATCTCAACCGCTAACTTGCAGTTAATAAAACTTCTTTGTCTAAAAATAGCGACATATTGTGCACTTCACTAAAACTAAATAGAATCTAATGCCTTAACTAGCTCAATATTAATCGACCACCTTTCTTAACCCAGCGCTAATTTGCGCTTCTAATTGAAATCGCTTCTGGCTCCGCCGCTTCTTTTTTAGATGTGGTTTAACGTCATTAATGAGTTAATGACATGGCAAATAAGTCTTTGGCCGCATCCTCTTTTTTTATCCGTCGACCAAGGGCGTATCAAGCTACATATAATATGTTTGGCGAGTTTAGCTTTTGCTGCGGATTGTCAAATCATAAAACGTTGACCAACATGTGGATAACTCAAGACTTTTTGCCTAAATCTGAAGCGTATGACAAGACTACAAGAGTATTAATGCTATATTATAGTTAGTGCTAGATCGGATCATCATTTTTTTTTTTTTCTTTAAATTCAACAGACACTGTACTGTCAAATTTGTGGACTATAGTTAAATAAAATAGTTTCAGAAAAGTGAAGTCGTCACAGTTGTCAGGTGCAGTGATAGGTTATATCGTATGCATTGTTGCATGTGGCTCTCTATTTTGCTATGGGCTATTCGATTTTTTAAATCAGCTGTAAAGTAAGGGTCAAAAATGATTAAACTCGAGAATTTTAAGAAAATCCTACTTTTTTCGAGCAATATATTCTGAAAAAAATTCAAAGCGGCAGATGTTTAGCGTTAACTTTAGCAACCTATTTTGAATGAAAAATATACAACTAAGTAATAAAATATTATGTCACACTTCACTTACATGAGGCTGTCATTCAAACTGCAACGCGTTTATTAAAATCAGCATTCAATTTCCAACTCGTTGCTATACCTAAATGATGGATCTGACAATGCATTCTCATCGATTCAACGCCAAACTCACGCAAACTGCCGTAACTCCATCGATATTCTGACATTAACAAAATTCAATCTCTTGGCGAGACATATTCCATTTAACTTGAAATAGACAACTTGTTAATTGACTCGGGATATGGATTCCATTATCATCCGTTTGAAGTCATAATATCTCATCAAATATATCTCGAGGAGCACCATTCTACTCCAACAATACAATAGGATCCTTCCGGACCCGTTCCCCCATTTTCGTTAAATCACGCAGCTTGCATACATATACCTATGCCAGTCAAGTTCACAAGTGGAAGGCGACGATTAAATTAAATCGTAGCCAGTATTATACCAGTATGAGCTTGAGCACCCTCCGCAATTGCTTGTATTATTGTCCTCGCCACAACAATTGTTCAAGCGTTCGTGATAACTGAATACTGTAATTAAACTATGCATATATACCTGTCAGAATCTGAAGGTGTCATCGCTTCTAAATATCCATCAGCCTAAGCATCTAACTGTCTGAAACAACAAATACAAATGCATCATCATCATCATCATCGTCATCACACTTCGAACCGAAAAGGACGACGGTAAGACACGTTTCAACCGCCCATTCACCCACCCGTACTGCCGCACCAGCCTCCATAGCATTATACGTGACTGATGCAAATTTTGATTCCCCTTTAGCAACAACAACAGTTCATTTTGGTTCGACTTCCGGTCTTTGCCGTCCTGCTTAAGAAGAGTGTCATTAGGCCTCTAAATTATGAGATAATTATAGGGCTACCGATACCAAGTGACTTAGACATTTGCTGGTGGTATCCACATGTAGGTATGGTATGCTCCGCAACCGCAACTAAAGAAAAGGGAATAAAAATGTTCCCTGGCAGGAGGGCGAGCATGACGACACCGACACAGCTCTACATAACATACACATTCCGATTTCTGTGAGTCGATAAAAGGCGCGCTCAGTGTGCTCTGGTATTATATATCCTCGCGAACGGAACGAGTGGTGTATGTGTGCTTCTAACTAATTGAAATTAAAGGGCTGTGATTATTACTGCAAGGATTCCATCGACATTGGTCTTTTGTAACTCTGCGACGACAACGTTAGAATTACACGCCAACGCCGCCGCCGCACCATGGTTGGAGAAAACTTTTCCTATTTGGTTTTGATTGCACGGGTGGCAGTGGGTGGATCACAGTTGCAAAAAGGCTTACTATTGTACTGAATTCAGTACAATTTGACTTTCCTGAGTACGCAAGTACCACTTCCCAATTTTCGGTACTATTTGTACTAATTTAAATTTTATTTTTATGTCTTTTAAATCAAAGGATTAAACAAAAATAAGCTGAACGCACTCCTTTGTTTTAAAATTCTGAATGCATTTATTACTCATTGTATATACTTAGTTAAAAATTGACTTTTGAAACTTCTTGCAATCCTCGAAGATGTGGAAAAAAGATTTGATTTCGGAGGCATTTTTTTGAACTCATTACAACATTTTTCACAAACTGCCATTTGGACGATCAAGTATATTCAATGGTCCAATTTGTTTAAGGTTTTTTCCTGGAAAACAAATAAGTATTGAAATTATCAATGATGAATATAGAGCTTTATCTGACTGCGATACAAATAGGTAGGTACTGTAGTATCTAGAAATCACTAAGATATTTATGATCTAGTTGTAGTAATTCTCAATCATTTATTATAATGTCAAAAAGAATTTACTATTTAATTTAATCAATAAATACGTAGGAACCGAGAAGTTCCTATAGACACAACAGGTACATACTTCTATTTCTTCGTTTTGGACTGAAATGGGCCTTGTGCAAAATGAATGCAACGAGTTCATGTTTTCAAATCCTACACCGCATTGTCTATGGTGCTTTTTGTATTCATTCTTATTCTTCCGCAAACGTTAAAAGAATGTTTTCTTATCAAAATAGCTCTTATAAAAAAAAATATAACCAAAGCTAACGAATCGAATGCAGGCGTAAATATACATTATTAGAATCTAAAAATATTATTAAAAATTAAGGCTGCCATAGCTATATAAATAAAACAAATTGAGCTCGAGCAGCGTACTAAGCTTCAGCTAAAAAATTAAATTTTAACTTCAGACTGTACTGCATGTGTTTTAGTATAAAACATCAAAAAATACACAATTAAACAATTTCCTTTGTGGTTCACATTAATAGTTTATTTTAGCAGTGGACTGTATTGATCAGATTGTAAACTCAAAGTGAGTTGCTGTCATCGCACAAGTAATAAAAAGCAATATAACAAAGAGTAGGTATATGTACATAAGAAAAGAAGAACAGCAATGTTCCCGTTGTCAAGTATTCAAGGTTAATACATGTTGCAGATGTTAGGTAGACAAATTACGGTTTGGTTTTTGCATAGCGTGATGCGCTTTCAATACTTAATGTGTGTGTATGTATATTACATGGCAAGATGCAAGGTATATAATAAAGCAATTATGAATTTAACAGAGTTGTCGTCTTTACGCAATGAACAATAAAATTATACGTACAAAATGAAGCAAATGCAATTACGTTAATATAGTTAGTTGAATTAGTGTATAGATAATACATATAGTTTATAAACATTCCGCCAGCCTTGAAGTTCATTCAACAATTTAGTGGTAGTACGCAGAGCTTCGTGACGGGCCTCTTGAATGTACCCGATTTTGTGCGGACAGTAGCCACACGTACCAATCCATCAGAACCAGCATGGGTTGCAGTAACTTTCGCAATCTTCCAGTACGTTGGTGGATGATTTTCTTCTTTAAGTAGAACGATGTCGTCAATCTTGATATTAGGTTTTGATTGTTGCCATTTCTGCCTTGGTTGCAGAGAGGTGATGTATTCTGATGACCACCTTGACCAGAATCCTTGGGTAAGCTGTTGTACCATTCTCCATCGAGTCAGTGTAGACAATTTTAAGTTCGTGACATCTGGTTCAGGAACTGCGGTTAGGGGTCGTCCAGCCAAAAAGTGACCAGGCGTTAAACAGCTGATGTCATCAGAGTCAGATAGTGCGCAGAGCGGCCGAGAGTTGAGTATTGGCTCGATTTGCGCAAGAAGTGTTGTCATCTCTTCAAAGTTTAGTGTAGCTTGACCAATAACTCGTTTTAGATGAAATTTGACTCTCTTTACTCCAGACTCCCACACACCGCCAAAGTGGGGAGAACCAGGTGGGATGAAATGCCATTGGATACCCTTGGACGATAAGAAATCAGATATTAAATTATTTGTGTTATGAGAAGCGACAAGTCGATGTAGTTCACCGAGTTGCCGAGCAGCCCCAACAAAATTCGTCCCATTGTCGCTACGAATGTGCGCACATAACCCCCGTCTAGCAATGAAACGTTTAAGAGCAGCTAAGAAGCAATCAGTACTGAGATCGCTTACAAGCTCTAAGTGCAATGCCTTTGTAGTAAGACAAATGAAGAGAGCTACGTAGGCCTTAATTAATGGAGCCTTTCTGCCATTATGTTGCCTTAGTAGAAAAGGACCTGCGTAGTCGCAGCCAGTATCGTAGAATGGATGAATGCCATGAAGTCGATATTTGGGAATGTTTCCCATTAGTTGTTCATTGGTTTTTCCGCTGTGTCGATGACAGACCACGCAGCGATATACTACAGATTTCGCTAAGTCACGTAGTCCAATAATCCAATAGTTCTGTCGAAGAACTGCAATAAGTATAGTAACTCCAGCATGATGATTCTCCAGCTGACAGTCCGTCACAATTTTCCTTGTTAGACTGTGATCTTTATGTAGTATCACTTGATGTTTAAGATCGAAGGCGAATTCCGAGTGTTCTAGACGACCTCCAACTCTAAGAATCCCATTCGCATCTAAGTACGGAGCTAGCCGCTTCAATTTACTGTTAGCCTGAACATTATTTTCGCCAGATAATTGACGGAGAGACCCAGCCTAAGGGATCAAAGATCTTAGATATTTCTGACAGAAGTTTTCTTTTCGTACTTAAGTCTGCATTTCGTTGAGTTACTTTGAATAAGAAGCAGTCGGTAGCTGGATTCCAAGATATTCCTAATAAGCATATACTATATTCATTAGGAACTTCAACTACTGAGTCAACCCTATCTTCTGGAGGTATGCTCGAAATAATTTCTGGCGAGTTAGACGCCCATTTTCTTAACGTAAAGCCGCCAGCCATGAGCAGACTATTTATCTGTGACACAAGGTCTTTCGCTTCACCAATAGTATTTGCCCCCGCCATACAATCATCGACGTAGAAATTTTCCATAAGAGCCTTAGAAGCCAGAGGATAATTATGACCCTCGTCTCGACTTAGCTGATGAAGGGTTCTTATGGACAAGAAAGGGGCCGGTGAAGTTCCGTAAGTGACTGTATTAAGTCGAAAATGTTGAATAGTTTCATCCGGTGAATCGCGCCATAAAATCCGTTGAAAGTCTCGATCGCATTTTTGAATTTCAATCATTCGAAACATTTGCTTTATGTCAGATGAAAAGCAATATTTAAAGCACCTATAGCGAAGTAAAACCGCAATCAAATCCTGTTGTAGGGGTATACCTGGTAAAAGGATTTCGTTCAATGATTTTCCATTGCTTGATTTACAAGATCCATCAAAGACAACCCGAAGTTTCGTAGTAAGACTGTTGTCCTTAAACACAGCGTGGTGCGGTAAATAATACAGCTCGGTATTTTCTTTATTAATTTCTTCGTTTGGAACCTTTTCCATATGCCCAAGAGCTAGATACTCGGACATAAATTTTTGATAGCTGTCTCTAAGGTTATTGTTCCTTAGAAACCGTCTTTCCATGAAAATGAGTCTATTTTCGGCAGCTGTGTACGAATTTCCTAATTCAGACCTCTCAGACTTAAAGGGTAGTCCTACTGAATATCTACCAGCTTCATTACGTTTGCATGTAGATTTAAATATTTCTTCTGCTAATTGTTCCTCACTTGTAGGGGCGATAGTTCTAGTTGGTAGGTCTTCTGTTTTCCAAAATAGTTGGAGAGTATCATTGAGAGCTACCTCAGCAGCGTGTGTGGATAGATTGCATGAAATAGCAGTGTCAGCTAAATGTGAGCCACATATGACCCACCCGAAGAGAGTGTTTTGTGCAATCACAACGTTATTTTCGGTAACTTGCTCCTTTCGAAGAACAGAGAAGAAGTAGTCAACTCCTAGAAGAATATCTATTCTCTTTGGTTGATTAAAGTTAGGATCAGCCAGATCCAATAATTTAAGTTTGTTCCATGATTTGCTCTGAATAGGGACAGATGGTTGATCAGAGGATATGTTGCTAAAGACAAGAGCCGATATATCCAGAACAGGATCCTTTTTATATTTTGAACATATTCTTAAATTGACTGCGCCCTTAGAAACGCCGACCTTGCTAGCTGCGAGCCCTAATATTTTTACATTAGCTGGACGTCTGGGAAGGCCTAGTCGCTGAGCACACGCAGCAGTAATAAGCGTATTTTGACATCCAGAATCAAGAAGTACGTTGCAGTGTTGCAAATTTCCCATATGATCCTCAACTAAGACCATAGCAGTTGGCAGTAAAGCATTAAATTGTATATCAGAAGAAAGCGGTTGGTTTGAAACCTCGAAACATTCAGCTGTAGGATTTGTGTTGACTTGACTTAAAAGTGCGTTTAGTTCAGCTGTAGTGGAAGTGGTTTGAGCCTTAAATTCAGCTGTAGTGGAAATGGTTTGACCTTTAGATTCAGCTGTAGTGGAATCTGTCTTAGCAGAGGAAGACTGCTCTCCATGAGCCTTTAGTATTATAGGGGTAGAAGTGCCAGCATGGGCTGCAGCAGATGTGCTTACACTCGGTTTTTGGTACGTATTACCTTGTGTTTTATAAGTTACATGTAATGAAGAGTGGTGTCTTAAATTGCATTGCTCACATGAATGCTTAGAGGAACAGTTGTTGGCAGTGTGCCTAGGCTTGAGGCAGTTAAAGCATAGCCTGCCTTCATTAACAAACTTCCTTCTTCCAGCAACATCCATCCCGATGTATTTTGGGCAGTAAGAGAGATGATGATGCTCTAAACATTTTGGACAGGCGTTGTTGATTGCAGATATATAAGCACGAGTAGATTTGGGCTTAATAGGACCTGTAGAAGCCTTTGAAGATGAAGGACCTATTTCTAAAGCGTCACAACGCAAATTTAAGAACTTTGTCAATTCCTCAATAGTTGGGTAGTCTTTCCCGACTACATATTCGGCCCACGCTTTGTGGGTATCACTATCTACCTTTTTTAAAATAAGTGCGATCAGCCAGGGATCACGAGATTCAGCCTTTGGACCAAGTGCTCTCAAACCACGCATAACTTGGTCGAAGGTGTTTGCCACTGAGCGAAGCTGTGTCGCGTTTGAATTATCTATTCTTTTTATCTCAAAGAATGTCTTAATCAAAGAATCAACTACCTGAGATGGCTTATCGTAGCGTTCTTTAAGTTTTCCTAATGCTTCCTCATAATTAGTTTCAGTCACAGCTAGGTGCTTAATCATTAGTTCCGGTTCACCCGTTAGTTGACCCTTTAGGTATTGGAATTTTTGTACCTTACTAAGGCGCTCATTTTTATTGACAGTACAGTCGAAGATATCCCAGAATGATTTAAATTTGTCATATTGACCATCGAATTTAGAGAGTTGGAGATAAGGCAAACGAACCTCCTGTGATTGGGCAGTAGGAGCCTGACTAAGCGTCTGAAATTGTTCCGTTAGTTTTTGTATCACATTGGTCTCACTCGATCCCATTGAAGTGCTACTAAGCCTTTCAAAAAATGCAGTTTGCTGATCGAGTAGTTTCTGGAAAGCATCCACACTAATCATAGTGGAACTTAACAATGGGTTTTCATTTGAAGGGGTGTTCGAAGGGGTAATTTGGCGTTCGGAAATCAAACGAGTATATTCCGCCTGAAGCTTAAAGTATCGATTCTCGAAGTCCGCAAACTCCGTTTCCCTATCGGCCAAAACCTCCCCAAGAGCGATTATTTCATCATCGATTTTTATGAACTCTTGGTACATGGCCTCAATTTTTTCCAATCTTCCCTTTAATTCGAACGTGGTTATCTCGTTCGTTACCCCATTAAGAAAATTTTCAAAACGCGTTGCATTCCCTTTGCAACGAGCACGTTTTAATTTTAAAATATCCATCGACATAATTTAGAAATATATAGTAAATTGTTACCTTGATTACAGCTTGGTAATACTTCTCTACTTTTCTTTATCCAATTCTCCAATTTACAGCAACTCCTTTGATGTGAAAAACCGCACGCAGAATCCTTACGGTGAATTTTCAGCAACGCTCCAAAGTAACAGCAGCAGGTCACGTACGCCGGCGACAGCAAGGGTCAAACACTTTTTCTCTCTTTGTTCAGTTCTATTGTTTTTTATTGCAGCAAGGCACTATTATCTTTCACAATTTAGTTAGTCGCATTAATTTATATCACTTGATCCGGCTCAAGAAGGATCAAAAATGTTTTAGTATAAAACATCAAAAAATACACAATTAAACAATTTCCTTTGTGGTTCACATTAATAGTTTATTTTAGCAGTGGACTGTATTGATCAGATTGTAAACTCAAAGTGAGTTGCTGTCATCGCACAAGTAATAAAAAGCAATATAACAAAGAGTAGGTATATGTACATAAGAAAAGAAGAACAGCAATGTTCCCGTTGTCAAGTATTCAAGGTTAATACATGTTGCAGATGTTAGGTAGACAAATTACGGTTTGGTTTTTGCATAGCGTGATGCGCTTTCAATACTTAATGTGTGTGTATGTATATTACATGGCAAGATGCAAGGTATATAATAAAGCAATTATGAATTTAACAGAGTTGTCGTCTTTACGCAATGAACAATAAAATTATACGTACAAAATGAAGCAAATGCAATTACGTTAATATAGTTAGTTGAATTAGTGTATAGATAATACATATAGTTTATAAACAGCATGTATCTGTCACAATTTAGCGCGCACATTAATGGTTCGGTAAATTTTTTTCAAGCAAAATTCAGACAGATCATGTTGTTTTTTTTTCAGTTGTGTTTTTGGGTTGCGGAAAAGTAAATAAGGATACGGTTTTTCAATGAATACCTCGCTGAGGAATCCTTTCAAAGTGATAAATTTGAGATCAAGGAATATCAGACAAGGAAAAAAGAAAGTGCAACGAAAATATAACACTTTTTCGCGTCGATGAATTTTTGAAGGGAGATATTTTCAACGAACAGCTGTTTTCTGTGACACTTATATCCACAGCGCACTCTATTTCAAAATTTAGCTAGGATTTTAGTTAACGCTCAAAAAGAAAAATTAAAGAGCAGCTAAATTTAGTTTCGCTCGAGCTGCGTATTAAGCTTTAGATTCAATAAAATGCGCCTTTATTACACCCTTTACTGGAAGGTATAGGTAAATATACACTTACATTTCGAACGTCAAGAAGAAGTCCCCTTATATCCCATAAGTCGTATCGTAGAATCAGGGTGCAATTCTTTAGCCATGTCCGTCTATCCGTCCGTCGGTGTCGATCTGTCTATTCATTAAAAACACAAAGTAGTCCATAGTCCAACCAAACGAATCGACCTCTGCAATGAAATTTTGTGAAAGGACTTCTTTCTTGCGGCACCTCCCTGCACACAAAACCATAATTAGACCCACGTACTTATGTATACACGAACTCACATGCTTAACATTTTGCAAGACTTAAATGTTAAAAGGGGTATCAAAGCAGGCCGATGATAACATATCTACTGATACTGTTTTTTTTTTTTTTGTTTAAGAAAATATTTATTTTTTATGTTTTCGATTGGTTTTATACATTTAAGAAATTTGAGTACTATTCAGTACAATTTCTTTTCAGTTTTCAGTACAGTTGAGAAAAGTCGATTTTCATCACTGGGGTGGATCTTTGTGCACGCGCGTTTGTGTATGAAGACGTTTAGTGATGGGTAAATGACTACCTTTATATAATGGTGTCGCCCTTGCGTTAGGCGGTCTATGGTAGACATCACATGCTTGAAAGCAAGGCGGTACCAATTCCCG
Organism: Cheilosia soror; assembly: GCA_949372485.1. Lineage (NCBI taxonomy): Eukaryota > Metazoa > Arthropoda > Insecta > Diptera > Syrphidae > Cheilosia > Cheilosia soror. The sequence goes on along the minus strand of OX443561.1, from coordinate 136,496,020 downwards.
GTACAAGGAAGTTGGCAATTATGCAAATGAATTGGCAAATTTTGAAATTTACGTCGTCACTGTCGGTCGTGTCGTAGTTTTTAGCGCTCGCTTTCAACAGGGATTTTGACAAAATTGTATTTGTAGTTTAATTCAAATCGATCAACGCTAGTTAGTGGAGTGGTTTTATAAAAACATTTGCATTTTCTTGAACAGATACTCGTGTTATTTAAGAGTGGTTACGTACTGTTCCGTTACGATAGTATTAGTGTATTATTGTACTTTATCATCTTGATGTAATGTTACTATTCGTATATAATATATGTGACTGAATTCTTCCTAACCGATTTTTATGAAAATTTGTTGTGTGTGTTCGAGGGGGTCCATTGTTGGCTTAGATTCACAGTTAAAAATGTTTTTCATTTTTTAATTTTTAAAGATTCTTCTCATATCTGAACATAAGCCAATCAAACTTATTGCCAAAATGTCAATTGACATAGATATACTTGAATGTTATATTAAATGAAAATGTCACTTAGCTCCTTTTCTATTTTTGAATGAAATGTAGGTAACGACATTTTCGCTAAAGTTAGCAGAATTAATTGGTAACAATGACCTCGTCAGCAAACCTGATCACTTTAACTCCTTGAGGCAGCCAGCGCTAGTCGCAGGACTCCGTCACACATTATATTCCACAGGAGGAGTCCAAGAACAGAGCCTTGTGGTATTCCCGCGGCAACGTTGTACATTTAGTACTTAATAATTTGCAAGTCTCCTCCGCAGGTATAGTACGGCGCTTCTATTCTGGTCAGGGGCCTCCTAAGCTCCTAATGCACGACCAGTTCGCCGAGTTAAAGGCATTCTTACCTCGAAAGCTTAACTGCGAAAAAAGATTCCAATTATTCACTTCGGAAAGCTGTAAAAGGCACCAAAAAGCCTAAAATCCCCGCGCCGCCAATTAAAATAAATCAAAATGAATGGGCAAGGGAAGATAAAGATAAAGCCGATGTTTTTGCAGCCCATCTGAAAGAATCGTTTAAACCGTACGTTGGGCAAGTTGTTAACGATAACAACGATGGTACTGAACTAATATCTGACGATTCAACACTCGCAAGTGCAACGCTAAGAGAACTAAAAGATGAGATCGAGGATCTTAAACCTAAGAAAGCCCCGGGCTATGATTTGATCACGGGAGAAGTTCTAAAAGCTCTTCCTAGAAAAGCACTAATCAAGCTTCTCCATATTCTGAATGCTGCGCTCAGATTAAGACACGTGCCGAGCCAATGGAAAGTTGCGGAAGTCATAATGGTTCTAAAACCAGGAAAACCGCCAAATGAGATAAAATCATACAGACCAATTTCGCTTCTTCCAATCATATCCAAAGTTTTCGAGAGGATACTACTAAGGCGTCTACAAACAGTTATAGAAGTTAATAATCTTATCCCTGACCATCAGTTTGGGTTTAGAAGTAAGCATTCGACGATTGACCAGGTTCATAGAATTACTGACGTAATCGAGAAAGCACTTGAAGAACGAAAAATATGTTCCAGCATATTTCTTGATGTCTCGCAAGCCTTTGATAAGGTGTGACACGAAGGCTTAAAACTAAAATTACGACAAGTTCTTCCCGTACGTCTATACGATATTCTCGTATCATATCTCGGCAATAGACTTTTCCGTGTAAGACATGGAAGCGAATACTCGGATCTAAAAGAAATATCGGCTGGTGTACCGCAAGGAAGCGTTCTTGGGCCGCTTCTCTACCTGTTATATACTCGTGATATACAAAAGGAAGATGACACTATTCTTGCTATGTTTGCCGACGACACAGCTATTCTAGCAGTAGGTAAAACAGACGAAGAAACGACCGCAAAATTGCAAACGGCGTTAAATAAAGTCAATGAATGGACGAGGGTCTGGCGAATCGCCCTCAATGAAACTAAATCTGTTCACGTGAACTTCACATATAAAAAAACGAATGACTTGCCAATTTTTCTAAACTCGGCCAGAATACCTTTTGCGAACGAAGCCAAATACCTGGGAATGACACTCGACGCAAAGCTGAAATGGAATTCACACGTGAAAATGAAACGCAAAGAGCTTGAACTCAAATATAGAGAAATGTACTGGTTACTTGGAAAACATTCCCAGCTCAGTACCGAGAACAAACTGCTTTTATACAAGCAAGTGCTAAAGCCGGTGTGGACCTACGGTATACAACTTTGGGGTTGCACCAAGAAAACAAATGCCAATATTATACAATCTTTTCAAAATAAAGTGCTTCGAGAAATTGTAAAAGCACCGTGGTATATTAGAAACGCCGATATCCACAGGGATCTCGGAATAACTACAATCGAAGCAGAAACGAGAAGCTTTGCGCGAAAGCATAGAAACCGACTAATCGGACACACCAACAATACAGTCCTACAAATTTTGGATGATAGGAATTTATTGCGCCGACTACAAAGAACAAAACCTTTCGACTTGGCGATATAGGGATTAACCGCGTCTAAATTGCGGAACATGCAGGATCTTTCATTGGAGAGTAACCTGTCAAAAGTTTTCATTTCGTGATAGAAAAATTGCTTGATAAGTTATATCTTAGTTGCAGTATCTACAATTTATATCGAAGGGTGGTGTTTTTAGTCAGTAAGAATCTGTCTATGCAAGATTTTCACCTACCCTCGGGGAAAAAAAAATTCTTAACGCCCAGCGTCACAAACTCACAACCGCGCAGTATTTATTTGTCCTTGCTCTCTATCTTTTCCATAATAATATAATAAATGCCATTGCTGGATTTGGATTCTGTAAAAAACGAAACGAAAACCACTTTCGAGTTTCAAAAAACGAAAGATATGTAGGGTTGTAGGTCGTTGGCTTTCTTTTGCAGGAAACAGAAATATTTTTCGTTTTTGTGAGTTAGGTGCGTGATGTGATGACCGAAAGAATAAAATCGCGAATACAAGCTGCCGAAATGAGATTTCTCCTTTTTATTGCTGGTGTGACCCGTAGAGATCGCATTAGAAATATTAGAATACGTGAGGAACTCAATGTACAGCAACTACTTCTCCGGACGGAGCGGTCCATGCTTCGGTGGTTTGGTCATATTAAACGTATGTCCCCGATCAGGATCCCACGACGTGCTATATGGAATCCGTACCATCGGGCAGGCGTCCCCTAGGTAGACCCAGGATGAGATGGTTAGATCAAATTCATAATCTCTCCTCTTCCCGTATGGGGATTGCCCTTGATGATTTGGAGTCGATGGCGGAGGATCGAGAGCTATGGAGGGTCCACTTGAGCAACCTACATCCGCGACCCACTTAATGGATAAGCGGGATATTGAAAATGAATGAATGAATGAATAAATGAAAAAAACGAAAACGTAAATGAAATTATGTAGTACATAAACGAAAATTTCGGTCGTTTCCGGAGTTCCATAGTAAAACTTTCGTGCAAGCCAAAAAGGATCGAACGTTTTTATCTTACAGAATTCCAGTCCCGGGATTCTGACGTATTGTGTTGTAGTCCTAGGCTTTCTATTATTTATCATCAGGTCTGGAATAACATAACATAGTGTCAGATGTTGAGGATTAAAAATACAAATGAAGTACCTACAAATTTAAGCAGGTTGGTGAGCCCAAATACAAAATGGGTTATACGAATATTGCATACGTATACCTAAAACGAAATTGCCAAACCCTAAACTTTCTAAATAAAATTGCACGCTCCGAGAATGAGTCAAAATCGTCCATTAACGGACAAACGCAAAAAAACGAGAAACGAATTCTAAATTAAATAGATATGCCAGAAAAGCGTCGTAAATGGATTTGCGATAAATTTCCGCAGAAAATCAAGAGCTCCTCAAAAACGATTCAACAAAAACACAAACCAAACAACCGAATGCACAACGCCAAAAAATGAAATCGAAAATCGTCGAAAAATGTTGACCCACTAATTTCGCGTAAAAAACTGTTCTAAAACTAAACTAGAAAAGTCAGGTACCTATAGTGTCCAAAGAAGCACGGGAAATAAAGCCCCGAAAATGCGTCAGATTACGAAAAACAAAATTGATTAATAAACGTATTAGAATCAATATCAAAATTAAACGAATATCTCTCAGGGTCCTCAAACACGTACCAAAAGATACGTAGCTATTGGACGCATTGTGGACACACGCCCAAAAACCGGTAGCGAAACTGCTACAAAAAATACAAAAATTACCACAAAACTGACTACAAAGGTATCAAAAGACGAATGAAAAAAAAATACCTACAAAAGCCCACCAGAAAATGTTACAGCAAAATTGTACATACCTACAAATTTAACGAAGAACGTACAAAAAGAACTTGAAAAAGATGACCCACGAAACGTATCTAGAAATGTAAAAAAAATGCCCTGATAAAAGTGATATTAGCTTATATTAATACACAAAGGTGTTGCTTTCTGCCAACCCTTTCTCACATTAGCTAAGGATAGGCAAACTGAACCCGAAAGACTAGCTCTCTGGAAGTTTTCCCAAACGAACATAACAATTCAATCGAACAAACAGACGCTTCACATACCTAGAGGTACCTAAATAAAGAGATAAATAAATAAAATATTGAACAGGATGAGACGAATGAAGCCCAGGACAATAAATCAACCCCTTTTTGGCCCGATGTGATTTATTGTTCGTTGGCAAAACATCGGAAAAGCTAACGTTCGCCAGCGCAATTATTGAATTACTCCCCAACAACAGTGAATAATGGGTGACCGGGAATGTGTCATTGGATGACTCTCCACAAATTTCCCTGTCTGCCCCGTGATGCTGATAGTGGCAGGAATTCCGAAAGTGATCAAATGGCCTATAAATAATAAATATACTCGTTATCCTTAGATACTGTGTCCGAGTAGACAAAGGGAGTGAAAGAATCATGCTCCCAGCAAACCAGTCACCATGTACAACACAGAGCTGTGTATAGTATATGTGGGAAAGGTAGGGCAGATGAGAGAATCACTGTAATTGCACATAAGTATCCTTTTTCCATATGCTTACGTGAGAGGACGACATATAGTATGTTGTATGTAGATAGTAAAATTGTCTGAGGACATTATCCGTGCCGTGCTCGTATTTCTTATATTTCCCGGCTCACACCATTTTGTCTCATTGGAATCCCTGAGGCGATTACTCGTTGTGAGGTATTTAAGCATTAAAGCTTATACGACTTTTATTTTTAGCCTTTTCTTTTGCGTAAAAAAGGATTTGCGATCAGGAGTTGATGGGCGATTATCATATTACGAAGAATACGACCACAAGTTTGTTTCGCAGGAACCGAGTGATATTGGACGATAAGAGATTAGGATAATGTATCAGAAATACCGAGAGTTTTTAAGTAAGTATAGTGTCACTAACTCTTCTACCTATAATTTACAAAACCCCAAAGCTGCGTACCAAATTTAGAAAATATTAAAACTTAATATCGAAAAGAATTGTTTAGAAAGTAATTGGAATATAATTAATTATAAACACGAATATTTTTGATTCTGAATGAAATTGCGATAAAATAAAATCGTTTATTACGATAATAAGTATAGGAATATGGAAGCAAGTATACAATAATATTAAACATTGAGCCTTATAATCATTTCCAACCTTCAACCTTAATATTTGGTTGCAATAATATATCTACCTAGATCACTTTTTATTGAAAATTTGGCTAGAGTTTGTAAAATGTAGCCTGGACACTAATGGCCAATTCCAAAGGTTCCAGACAAAGTGTTGGATAGTTATTTGACACACAACGCTATTCACCAGATAAAGATTGCTAATATTTTTTTTCTGCCTCATAGTCAAAGTCTCTAATAAATTAACTTGAAAACAAATTTATCAGCCGCACAAATTATTATTTGAACAAACGACAATTCAATAATGTTGTTTTTTTTTCCGTTTCGAATGTGTCATTGGTTTTGTCTTTGTTTATTAAGCTACTATTACTCATGTCAAAAATCGTTACAATTTTTAACATGCTAATATGAGGTCGGATTTTGTCCTAAAGATGTGTGGAGGAAAAAGCTGACGTCAAAAATTTACACGATTTTTGACATGTGCCAGCCACTCCTTTTTTTTAAATCTCTTTTTAAATCATTTCCATTTCAACCAGCATCCAGTACCTTCTTTATATATCCTTCATACCGATTTTAACTATAGATTTATTTAACTATAAACTCACGCCTATTATCTGAAAAAGAAAATCAAAATAGAGACTACCGGGTATCGCCTATAGAACTTCGCACATCGGATTTGCCAGCAAATGTTGTGAAATCGATCCTCCTCCTGTTCGTGTTTAATTAAAATTCCCAGCATGTCCTCGACATGGCCACCGCCCCTCAAAGACAGTTTCTGCTTTCCGCACCACTGGTGAAAGTATTTCAACACTTTCATTTTAAATTGTGTATCTGGAACGTTTTCTTCTCACACTAATAATTTTATATTTTCCCGCGTTCTACCTACTTGTTTGCGTTTTAGCAGGACTCTTGTTTTTCTGTGCTTGACCACATGTTTTCCGGTCACTGACAATAAAATGTATATCAGGTGGAAGTTGACAAAAAACACGTTTATACACAAACTGTTACCCGCAGGAAGTATGTATGTATGTATTTGTATGTGTATCCGTCCTTTGTGAAATGCAACCGTGATAATATACATCTTATATACTTTAGGTATATTTTTCCTACTTTCAGGTGACCATAACACAAAGATGAGTAGATACTCCAGCAATTTTTCATAGTTTCTCCTTAGCACTATTACCCAATTTGTATTCGTAGCTCGTAGGTATAACGCTGAGACCTCGAGCTCGACTTCGTTATTCAGATTTCTGGCTTTGCTCGTACATGTAGCAAGATCGAGCTCGAAATGTTAACCAATTCTGATGTTATGATGAACTCAAAGCCAAGGATCTTACAATTTCAACCATCTTTTTCATTGAGACGAATTGTGAAAAACAATGAATGAGGCATGTAATAATTTTGACTTATCTATCAACATACAAACTTTCAAGTTCATACGGCTAACGCTTCGTGTTAGCCCCCTAACTCACTGCGACCCCTTTACTCCTCAACAAATCTCACACACCCTCAGCCTAATTTGGCCACACATCTATAATTCAGAAGAAAATCATGAAAATCGGACGAATGGTTTTCGAATCTCGAGCTATGGAGGGACGAACAGACGAACGTTGCCTTTTATAAAGTACTATGGATATGGATAGAAGATAATGAATGTACTGTAATTTTAAATAAATATATTTTAGCCCAAGCTTGAACTTTATTTAACACTATTTTTATATAAACCTTCCTAGATAAATAAACAAAGAAGCAATGAAACTGGCAATGAATGAGAAAGTTTCGTGCGACTCAGTCAGATGCTTTAATTTTGTGCTCGTAGATTCCAAGGGTGCTCTTATCAGATTTCGATAATGGGTAATAAAATGAGCTTTGAGGGTGTTGTCTTGGGTCATCTCAGTTCTTTATACGTTTTTATGCGCCGCAAAAACTGCGGACTAAGCAAGTTTAAATTGCCTGAAGAATGGGCCAATCGATCATTTTTCGACGAAACCAATGTACAATAATTTGAAAGGGACATTTTTCACAGGCAAAATTGTATACATTTCATTTCAAATTTAATTTCGATTTATACTTGTACTGGGCTGGGGCTATAAATTAAACGTTTCACCTAACGAAAAAATTAACATAAGATTTACTTGAATAGGGCTAGTTAGAATGAGTTACACAGTCAGATAACCAGGTCTCAGGTCCAAATGTTTTCCACGACACGTTGAGGTCTGGTGAATAGGGTGTAATAATCATGAATTCAACATTTTCCAATTTTCCTAAAATAAATTGTCCAAAATCCATTTATGGCAAATCGTACAACTTATAAATAGTTTTCGGAAGGCTTGTCCAAATTAAACAGAGATACCCCATTATACCGTCCAAAGCATTTATCATTCTATCGTAACCTTCAGAAAAACAACACCAAATTGGCCCTAAATGCACAAAATGTTTATCGACAATTATAAATTTCCCGCCCATTATGACGGCATTCATATAATATTTAATTAACCCTCCATCAATTCTATCTACTCCCATCATCTCAAAATACACATCCGAACGCTTAACTTGCAACGATTATAAATCATATTGAAACAGAATATATACGCCAAAAACTGTTGGCCCACATAAGCAATATTGATTTCAACTGCAAATCCGTTTTCAAGGATAACGCCACCGGGACCATCTCGACCGCAGTACAACTTTATCCGGTAAATCCAACCAACAGGAGAACGGAATACGTAAAAACCAACAAACTCCTATACCACAATGCAATATTTTTTTATAGCCGCGAAGAAAATGTTTCAATCATTCACAGAGCCGAAATCTGGAACAAACCCATGTGCATGGTCCCATGAAAGTATCTTCCTGCAGTTGTTCTTCCTTTCTACACCTTTTGCCAAGCCATATATAGTCAACCGACACACAAGTTGTGCCGTTTTGCCCGTCGCCGCTTATGCTTCGCCCCATCGAAATAATATTGAGTTTGCCAACCCAATAATCCACAGGACTTATGTAGGATGTCCTGCGATGCTACACTGTATTTGTGTGTGTTAGTATTTGTGATTTTGTAGTACAATGTGGAAGTAGTGGTCAGGTGATTCGCTATATCGACGGTCCCGCACTTAGTTACTACAGGCTCCCCCCAAACCGATGTAGAACAGGTGTAATGCCCATTCGGTCGGTGCCAAGGTAGCAAAAATAGTTTGATAAGACTCGCAAAGGCTTACGTGACTCTGCATAGGTTTCTGACTTTACGACGTGGACTATAGTATACCCCCGAAGAGTAGCATTATGCTGTGTATATGGATGGTGGTTTTTGGCAGGATATCATGCCAGCACTTACAGTACAAGTGTACGTGAGTTGGTTGTCCGGTTGGGCTGTTGGTAACTGCTGCTACACTGTTAGTGGGTGGTGGTCGGTAAAGTGGTTGCACGCTACTTCGGGATAATCTTTCTTTTTCGGTCTCAGCGGAGAGTGTATCAGTTAGTGGCGGACAGTCACTGTTGGAGATTTAGCCAAGCCGACTGGCCAGCGTACAACACTGACCGCCGAATTGAATGTTAAGCATTCGACGTGCTGAAACTTTTAATAAAGGATACTTGCGGTTAGACAGAGGAAATTATGAAGCATTATCAGATGTGCAGAGAGATTAGATGCCGGAATGTGTTATTTAATGAGTGGATGTGGATGATTTTAAAATGATATATAGACGCAGGGCAACAGATTGGCATTTGCTGTAATTATTCTTGGGAAAATGAATTTGAAAATGTCATGCGAATGTCATCGGTTAGAGTCCATAGCTGCAGCAAAGGGTAAGTACGCAATTGGTCTGTAAAAGCAGAAAGACAATGCAGTGACTCGTTTATAATTCTACCGGCCATGATGTAGTTGATATTTGAAATCATATAAATTTGCTGATTTTCCGCAAGATAGTACTCGAATTTTACTGTGATTTATAAGAGTCGTTTGCTTTCGGATTGCTTTTTAAAGGCTTTTAGGTAGATACTTCACTTCGTGAAAAAAAAATTGTTATGCTCAAATCTGGCAACCCAAATTTGAAGCACTTCCATGCTGGTTGGATTGTGAGGACAATGCAGTATTTAGAAGGAATTTTTGGATTTTGACTTTCCCTGCGCCTTTGGGGGAGGCTTTACAAATGAACCATAAACGTATTAATTTGAAACGTTTGAGGCGAAAATACTTGATACCCGTAAGGCCCGTACAAACCTATAGTTCCGAAACAAAAGATAGACACATTCATTGACGGTCAAGCTGTCATCAAGTTCAACGCAATCGCTTCAGTCAATATAACATCAACAATAGTTATAGAATGTCCAAATGAGCTGGTCTCGTTGATCGGTTCAAAATTATTCCATGACCTTGAGAATGAGCGTGCTGGCCAGGCAAGGTTCAGCATTACACTGCTCTGATCACTTGCGAAATCGGTTCTCATTTTAAAAAGTCAAAACAAAAATGTCCACAGAATTCTTATCTAAGGCCTGCCTCAGATGGAGGAGGCTGACGAACTGTATTATAACCAAAAGGATGTGGCCAAAAAAACAGCCCACCTTCGAAGTAAAACAAAAAAACATATTGTCAGAAAAACAGCGATCAGCATAGGCCATATGCTTTAGAGAGGACCATGCAGTCAGAGTAGACACATTATACATATTGACGCAGCCGAAAAGAAACTAGGACCAACTGCTGCTTATTTCAGCGAGTTCACCGAGACTGTCGAAGAAGATTTAATTTTCGTTGAGATGAGAGAGCTGGGCATATGCATAGGTGAAGAATATTCTTTTCCTCCTTCTCGTGGATGCAGCTTCTTCAGAAATCGTTTGCAGGTAGGCATTCCTATCAATGATGCAGTGTCCAGTAATTACACCTAATAATGTGCTTATAAGGTTTTTTTTGGGGCTATAAGATTTTGCCACGATTTGACTATCGATATAGATAACAAGGAATATCACTTGTTATTTACATTATACCGCAGTCACGACAGGGGCCTCCTTAATCACTAGGATTTCCGCTTGAAACCCTGCTGTTTTAGTTTTGCACCCGTCTGTATACAAGCAGATTGATCCCCTGCGTGACACTACATCATTCCCCCAGCCAGTCCTGGAGGGTATAATGTAGGTTTCGAGTGTATGACAGTACTTGCAAAATGTATACGCGGTCGCTATAATGTTCACACATCCTAATACGCATTAATAGGCCATACTTACTCCTTATAAAGGGTTTTACAATAAGAGGTGTTATTTTGGTATTCAAAGAAAAATGTCATTTTTTGAGATAAATGATCGGATGTTTATTTCATAATAAAGAGGAAGGTATGCCGTTAATAATGAAAAACAACATCAGCCAAATGGCCACCACGAGCACGCTTACAGGACCATATCCTTTTCATGAAATTTTCCATAACCAAATCGCAAAGTGGCTGCCCTATGTCCTCGATAGCCTCACGAATTTTATCTTTGAGGTCTCGAATCGACGCTGGGCTGTTGGCGTAGAGGCTTCTCAACAATAACTCTTGGATTTTCCGAGCCCCAGATGCGACAATTTTGCACCGAGGTGGAAATGGGCCTCATCAGTCAAGATGATTTTTCGATGGAATTCCGGATCATTTTCATGCATTTCAAGGACCCAATCAGCAAAGACACGACGTTTTGTTGATGATCGGCCGGCTTGAGTTCTTGTGTTAACTGAACTTTATAAGCCTTAAGACCCAAGTATGCAAAATACGGTGTAAGTGTAATGACGTTTGTGGAATACCCAATTCCAAGGAACGACGAGGAATGGACAAACCTGGGTTTTCTTCAACACTTTGGGCTACAGCAGCAATATTCTCAGTTGTTCTTGAGCGACTTGCGCGGGTTTTATTCTTCACATCACTAACTTGTCCCAACAGCTCGAATTTTTCCACCAATTTTTGTATTGCGGTCCGACAAGGTGCTTCACGACGACCAAAAAATGCTTTAGTTTTGCGAACTGTGACTGCAAGATTTTCACCATTTTTGTAGTGAATTTCTGCTATATCCATTGCTTTCCTTAAAACTTTGCCTCAATGGCTCGATCTAGTGAACACTTTAAATCAAAACAACTTTGCTTAAGTGCTACATTTAAACAAAAGATAATTAATTTTCATATCACACACGTGAACTTACCCAAATTTCAACAACTAATAATACAAATAATCCTCACACCCCAACTGCTCCTCATTAAAATATTACCAAAAATGTCCAATTCTGTCATAAAACCCCAACAAAGTTAAAAAAAAACACAAAAGAGGATTCAAATATCTTCACGTCGGTCGAGACGTCTCTTTGTACCATAGTCTCCTCCCAATTAAAAAATTATTCAATGATCATCAAAGCAAAGCAAAGTAAATGTAAATACGTGCAAATTGCAAAAGATGGTCTGTGCGTAGATGCTGAATGAGGAGACTAAAATTAAGAAAACAAAAAAATCACCTACGCCACTGCTAATGAAATCTGCATTTTAATTTTTCTCCTTGCGTATACCCACCCCCCTAGGTAGTACCAGTACGTACTTTTTTCAACGTTCAACTGGATGAGATCCTTTAGCAGGTGTGCGCCCTTGTTGAATTGAAAAACAACAAACCACCGCTGGCGCTGGTCGCTAGTGGAAGTGGATGGCTAGGCTATGGTTCTTGCTGTGGGCTGTAAGTATACGAGATATTTTTTTTATTATTTTTTTCCGGTGAAAATCATTTTGTTAGTTCTTCGCTTTGGTTCTCTCGTCAGCTCTCGTCGACGACCGCAACTTAATTACGAAATCTGTGGGTCAGTGATGAAAATCGACTTTTCTCAATTGTACTGAAAACTGAAACAAAATTGTACTGAATAGTACTCAAATTTCTTAAATTTATAAAACCAAAGAAAAACATAAAAAATGAATATTTTATTAAAAAAAAAAAAAAAAAAAAAACGAGTTATCATCGGCCAGTTTTTATAACCTCCCCAGCATTCAAGTCTTGCAAAATGTTAAGGAATTATTATAATGATTTTGTGCGTGCGTCCTTTCACAAAATTTCATTCACCTAGGTCGATTCGTTTGGTTGAACCCTGTTGTGTTTTTAAAAGACAGATAGACCAACGGGCGGATAGACGTACATGGCTAAATCGTTTCAGAATTGCATCCTGATTCAGAATATTTATGACTTATAGGGTATAGGGTGACTTCTTCTTGGTGTTAGAAATGTAAGTGAATACTTATACCTTCCAGTGAAGGGTGTTATAAAGGCGCATTTAATTGAATCTAAAGCTTAGTACGCAGTTTGAGTAAATCTAAATTTTAGCTGCTCTCCAATTTTCCTCTAAGAACATTAAATAAAATCCTAGCTAAATTTTGACATAGGGTGCGCTGTGAATATAAGTGTCACTGAAAACAGCTGTCCGTTGAAAATAACTTCCTTCAAAATTTCATCAACGCGAAAATGTATTATTATTTTCGTTGCACTTTCTTTTTTGCTATTTCTTGATATCAAATTTATCACTTTGACAGAAGGTAGGTAGGTAGGAGTAAGGTATTCATTGAAAAACCTTATCCTTATTTACTTTTCCGCAACACAAAATAACAGAAGAAAAAGAAACATTATCTGTAAAAATGTAGCTAAAAAAAATGTGCCGAACCATTAATGGGCGCGTTAAATTGTGACATATACATGCAGTACAGTCTGAAATGAAAATTTAATTTTTTAGCTGAAGCAGCACACCGCTCGGCTAAAAGGATTCGCTTGAATTTAGCTCAGCTAAATTTTGGAGACAATTTTGTATGTGAGCTAGAATTTAGCACGAGCAGCGTACCAAGCTCAAGGTAATATAGGTCTTATAGACGCCGGATAGGAACTTTAGTCCATGTACATACATATAAACAGATTAAGACTAATCTTTGTATAGTCGTGTTCAAAATCACTTGTCCAACGATTGAGTATACTGTAGACTTTGTACAGAAAATCTACCATTGTCCAAGTGATTTGAACCCGACTGTACTACATTCAGATAACAATCTAGGTCTATACAAGTTCTTAATTTTCAAGTTTATTTTGTAAAGATCTGTTTTATTCAAAGAACTGTGGCAGCCTTAATTTTTAATAAGATGTTTAGGTTCTAATAGTGCAGACATTACGCCTGCATTCGATTGTTTAGCTTTATTTTTTTGACAATAGCTATTTTGATAAGAAAACATTCTTTAAACGTTTGCGGGAGAATAAGAAGAAATACAAAAAGCACCCTGGACAATGCGGTGTAGGATCTGAAAATATGAACTCGTTGCATTCATTTTGCATAAGGCCTATTTCAGCCCAAAACTCAGAAATAGAAGTATGTACCTATTTCTATCGTAGTCAGATATTCATGATTGAAAAAAACCTTAAGACAAATTGAACGATTGAATTTACTTGATCGTCCAAATGGAGGTAGGTAGGTAGCTAGCAGTGGCGGTTCACCTTGAACCCAATTAGCACTATAATGTGCCGTTTTGTTACCACGACTCGTGTTACCTGTTTTGTTGTGGTTGTTGAGGGTGTGGTCCGGTCGGTGCCTATAGCCAACCTGTGGAATTGAGAAAACGGATAAGATCCTGTATCCCTTTGCCCGAGATGTCGCTAAGGTCGTCAAGGAATGGTTGGTTCAGTGCGCGCAGTCTGGCTCTCGCTAGAGCTGGACATTTGCAGAGGAAGTGAGACAGAGTTTCTTTTTCATTTATATTACCACAACTGCGGCAATGCGGGTTGTAAGGGATACCTAGCTTGGCCGCATGGTCTCCAATTGGCCAATGCCCCGTGATTATTGCCGTGAGTCTGGCGATATCGGGGCGTGTTCTGTTTAGCAGGTTATTTGTTCTGCTTTGGTTGTAGGTAGGCCATATCTTCCTTGATATGACGCAGTTCGTCAACCCCGACCATCGGAAATTGGCTTTCTGCAGAAAATGCGAATGTATTTGTCCCTTTACCGTTCCTAACGGAATGTGGACCTTCGTTGAGAGCGAGGCATGTAGTGCTGAGCCCTTCCTGGCCAGTTCATCTGCACGCTCATTGCATGTTACGTCACTATGCCCTGGAACCCAGAGAAGTGTGACCCTGAAGCGCTCGCTCAGACAGGCAAGTTCGTTCCGGCACTCCTGCACCAGTTTGGAGGATATGGTAGCCGAGTCGATGGCTTTGATGGCGGCTTGGCTATCTATAAGGATAGCAATGCTTTGTTTAAGCGTTGTGTCACGCCCTAGTTGCGTGCAAGCTTCTCGAATGGCCAATAATTCCGCCTGGAAAACACTGGCAAAATCCGGTAAGCGTACTGAAATCGATATTTGAGGTGATTCCGAATAGACACCGGCCCCTACACCACAGCTCATCTTAGATCCGTCGGTGTATATGACCGTGTCGAAGCCCTTTACTACTTCGTCCCTCTTCCACTGGTCCCTTGTTGGGAAACCGACGTGGAAGCCTTTCGTGAAGCTTAATTTGGGTGTCATGTAGTCGGTTGGAGACGTGACCATGCCGCTTGGTAGCGAATCCAGGATGTTACTATGGCCATACGGCTTTGCAGTCCAGCATCCCGACTCCTTGAGTCTTATAGCACTGCATAATGCGGTATATTTTGTGTGTAGGTCGAGGGGTAGAAGATGCAAGAGCACAGTAAGGGCATCTGTTGGGGCCGACCTCATTGCCCCCGTGGTACCTATACTGGCTGTTCTTTGCAGTCTTTTCAATTTCGTGAGGTTGTAGACTTTGCTCAACGCAGGCCACCATACTAGTGATCCATACGTGAGAATTGGACGCACTACGGCTGTGTACATCCACAAGGTCATCTTTGGTTGAAGACCCCACTTCTTTCCAAAGGTTTTGCTACAAGCATAGAAAGCGACCGATGCCTTCCTTACTCTGTGTTCAATGTTATGTTTCCAGCTAAGTTTTGGATCGAGCATGATACCTAGATACTTAGCGCTGGATGACAGTGTGAGTAGTTGATCGTTTAGACGGGGTAGGGTAAAATCGGGTATTTTGGTTTTGGTAGTGAACAGCATCAGTTCAGTTTTGCTCGGGTTGACACCGAGGCCACAACTTGCAGCCCAGGTGCTTACCTTGTCTAGAGCGGCCCCCATAATTTCACTAATCACGGTGGGAAACTTCCCTGACACTAGTATCACCACGTCGTCCGCATACGCGACAACTTTAACCCGTTCCCTGTCAAGTTTCACCAGAATTTTATTTATAACCATTAGCCATAGTAGAGGCGAGATGACGCCACCCTGCGGCGTTCCTCTATGGGCGAATTTGGTTATATGACTGCTGCCTAGTGTTGCCTGAATAGTTCTTGTCCTGAGCATAGAGACTATCCATTGACTAATAAATTCCTCTATGCCCAGCTCAATCAGAGATTCAAGAATAGCTTCAGTGTGTACGTTATTGAAAGCTCCCTCTATGTCTAAGAAGGAGGCTAGTGTGTATTCTTTATACTGTAGGGATATTTCGATTGTTCGCACTACCTCGTGGAGAGCCGTTTCCGTGGATCTTCCCTTTAGGTAGGCGTGCTGTGATTTGGATAGCAAAGATTCTTCTAGAAAACTTCCAAATGGAACTTTGTGAAAAATTTTGCAATGAGTTCAAAAAAATGTCTCCGAAATCAAATCGTTTTTCCACATCTTCGAGAAATGCAGCAAATTTCAAAAAAATATTTTTAACGAAGTACGGTGAGTAATGAATGCATTCAGAATTTTAAAACAAAGGAGTGCGTTCAGCTTATTTTTGTTTAATCCTTATATAATGTCTGATTTGAAAGATATATAAATAAACTTTCAAAAATTAAAAATAGTACTGAAAATTGAGAAGTGGTACTTGCGTACTCGGAAAAGTCAAATTGTACTGAATTCAGTACAATAGTAAGCCTTTTTGCAACTATGCTGTGGGTCCATCTAATTTAAAATCCATTAAAGGCGCTTTCGCTTCTCATTATGCATATCGCGCAAACAGAATAATTTAGACCGTGGGCTGGAAGGAATCTCAAATATGGATACGTTTTGGTGGAAGTGTTGTTCTGTTCTTTTTATTTTTAGAAATCCTTAATTCTCTGCTGTGATTTTTTTGTTTAAGTTTTAGGTTTTAAATGGAAAATTTGCAGACTGTCTGAGTTCTGGCTCGAATATGTTTTTAGAGTGGCCAACCTGCTTACCCAGTTTTGATTGTTTTAATTTTTTTTTTTTTGCTTTCAGAAAACGCAAGGATAATGGACAAATATTTTTTTTTTGAGACTAATAAGAGTGAAAAGTAGTAAGTAGGTAGGTAAATTTCAGAAACAAATGAAGAACTGTGGATGAAGTCAGGTGCAATGTCCATGGCTCCATAGTCTAGTAGCTCTGTTCTGTTATTGTTTTTGGTGGAACAAAACAAACATTATGCTCGGTTTTGCTTATTTTCAAAACAATGAAACTGGCTGGGGTGTCTATGTAAGTATTTACTTTCGGCAGACCGTCGTTATAAGATTCAATAGCCAGCAAACTGCAGCGACTTGGAATGAATCCCGTTAAACCACAATAAGAAAAAGTCAGTAGCCTGCTGAGTGCTGACCTCTGAATGCGTATGGATTTGATGGTTGCTATTAGGAGGAGGTATATACGTGAAGACCACCTTTCATAATAATTAATCCTTTGGTATATCAACAAACTTCAGACAACATTTTTCAGCGATTTTTTTAAAATATGGAAGATAGGTTACGTTGAATAGGGTGTGAGTTCATCACATTGGACTAGGCACCATATTGGACCCATCGCCATTCCTGGGGAACCTTAATGGTCAAATAACCTAAACCACTTTGCCCAAGCAATTAATTTCCCTACAGAACCTGAAAATGGTTTCAGTTTTGTTTGCGAGGCCAACCTCCTCCAAATTGTCGAAGAAGTACCTACCGAGGTATTTCCTCCTGTACCGAGCAATAGCTTGACATTCACAGAGGAGATGAATTATATCCTTAGTTGTGCCCTACTATATTCAACCATCTCTGATCTGCCCTATTTTTAATATTCTCGAGAATAATTCTCTTGGCTTCGGTTATAATTGTTGGTCTAATGTCCTCAATTGTTTCATTAGGTTGAAGCTCTGCTTCGGTTTTGGCCAGAACATCAGCCATTTTGTTACCTTCAATATCACAAATATGGAAGATAAATAAACCAAATTTTGTATTTCAGTGGCTTTACACCAATAATGCGTTTCAGCCCGATATGTGGTGAGTGGACTCGTCAATAGGGAGAGGGATCCAATGTTCGATACCCGGAAAAACCCAAAATTACATCTTAAGGTATGCCTGTCCTGAAAAAGCTTCTCAATTCAGCCGCCGGACTCGGAATAAAATTGTAGGTCCCTTTCATTCGTCCCAAAAATATAAACTCACACACATGAATGGTTGCGAGAAGCTAGGCCTAGGGTGTCTACCACCTGTGGCGCCACCTATTTAGAAGTAGAAAAAACTTTAAGATGTAATTTGGGTTTTTCCGGGGATCGAACCTGGGATCCCTCGCACAGTAGTCCAACACACTAACCACTGCGCTACTGCGCCCACCCTTACACTGACTTCACCAAAAATTTACGCAATCAAATGCGCACATACTGACTGACTACATGTAATGCTAAATGTTCCAAAAGTCGCATGCATTTATGCCGCAAGAGTGGCTACATGTGCCTTTGCCAGATGTTCATGTCAAATTCGCATAGCCACTAGTATGGGCTGCGGTTGATATAATTATAATGGTCTTCATCAGATTAAAAAAATGCTCTGTTGTGTTAGATTAGGCTATGTGACAATTATCCGTTATATATACGGAGTACTTCACTTAGACCAACCAAGTCTAAGTCTTCCTACTTCGTCATATCAGTCTTAGACCCATCTGTGTAATACTTTTGGCTATTTTCGTCTATGCTGTCGGTCGGGGATTGTACTTAATCTGTAACTTTTGTCTTAACATTATTAGCATTTAGAATATTCGAATGTCCTTGCCTAGTATCATTACACCTCTAATGCAATGATTCTTGATCTAGAGGACACTATTAATCGCCCATGAAAGCTTGCGCTCGCTTATCACTTCCTTTGAAATAAGATGAGTTCTGGGGTGAGACTGTTCTTTAGTCAAAGAGTCATCCCCTTGGACAATTCCTGGAAAGTGGATTTCTAGAAGCAACTGAAGTGATTCTTGACTAAACTGTGTCTCCGTTCCATCGGATTTCTTTATATAGATAGGTATACAGGGGAACTTTGACAGGATCTTCCTAACTCTAGTATCATCATTGTTTTACTCAATACTGGGGTTACTTTAGTTTGGAGTACTTATTTCCATTCTGATTAGGGCCAAATTTAATGTAGCCATTTAAAGTCCTGGAAAATAACTTGAAGTTTTAAAACAGGTTTCCAACCGCAGAAATCAAACCACGGAAATCACAAATTTTATCAAAGTTTTTTTCATTGCGCAACCTCGTCTGAGACATTTGAGAGAATAAATGTCTTGGAAAAGCTTCTCAATTCAGCCGTTCGGACTTCGCACTTCGGTCATTAAATTGTAGGTCCCTTTAATTCGTCCCAAAAAAGGAAAACTCACACATAGGAATGATTGCTAGAAGTTATACATGCCGGGTTATGTAGTTTTCAAAAAATTTAAAAATTTTTTTTATAGTAAATGCATCATCGATTGATGTTATGTTTGTGTCCACGTAATGTGCCTTTCCATATACTCATTATTATATCTTACATACCATTCTAAGGAACTAAAAAATTGCAATACAAATCGAAACTAATGAACTGCTTAAATTTAAGCTGTCAACCATAACACTACGATCTGTTTTCCCGATACATTGGTTCGGAACTCATTCAAATTTAAAACCCCTCTGATGACACTTCCTATTTATTTCCTTGACAGTACAGCTCCATTCACTCAATCTATCCGTATTCATCACATCTCTAACAATTTCTATTCAATGCATTCGTAGATACGAAGCGTTAGCGTATTAATTTCCAAAAGTCCTCTTACCATTCAGCCCATCATTTGCATCATATCCCAGGTAGAGGTATGCAATACAAAAAAAATACTCCACAAATCCCATCCAAAATCCGGACAAACAGTCTCGTTGCAAATTCATCTCATTTGGCCTTATCCTTATAATGATTCTCGAATCCCAGCTAACATCCCCATTCACAATCTCCCTCGACACTATCACTGGCGCAAGCACACACTGCCTGGGTGACTTAATTAAATAAACTCATCTTTCCAATTACGCATACAGAATGGGTCAGCCAGCAGAAGCTGCCAGTTGGGGCTTAATTAAACCGTTATGACATTCTAATGTAGGTACCTCATATCATCAGACGCACAATTCACGCGTACAAGCGAAATGGGGCAAAACACACAACAACTAGCTCAGCTAGCAACCGGAAAAATATTCGGATTCTCGACATTTCCGCACATTGCCTATAGTTATTCCTACAGCAGTGCCGATTTCACATACATTCACATTTTACCTATACATCTGTGCTGCTGCTGTGAACAAATTGCTACACTTCTCTCGCCTAATTGAAACCTTGTCCCATATAATCCTCAAATGCGAGAGATTGGTGTACGAGTATACAACAATTCTTCGTTATTCCTTCCGTTGGGGAAGAGTCAGTGTCCGTATTCGGGAAGCACATCCCTTACGTTACACTTTTAATAGTTCGAGTGTAGTCCTTAAGCTTAGAAAAATTGCGAAAAATGAAATAGAGAAGGAAAGCCACCATCCGTATAGATTGTCCTTTGTATAGGACATGGGTCCATAAAGGAAACTGGTGGTGGGGTACCACACCCACTACATCGGAGTGCATGCTATACGCAAATCCGATGAGCGCAGTTCATTGATTCTAAATTTTTAGCAGTACGTTTTTATTTCATGAGACACATTCAACAGACAGTGCTATACATATACACACATCTACACGAATATGTGTGTTATGCAAAAGGGCTTAAATTCCGCCTCATATACCCATGCTAATAAATAACTTTATCCTCACCCATGTTGGGAGGAAAAAATTAAACCAAACATAAAAAATCTCACGTTTCCTGGGAATGCATAAAAAAAACTCATAAAGGGTCACTTTCTGGAAACAGTATGGCAAATAAGAAAGCATACGTTCGCAGTTAATCATAAGAAATGTTTTTCTACTACAAACTGCCCACACGTCATAAACTCATAAACCAAATGTTGTATGCGCAATGTGCATGCTGCTGCTGCATGTGAGTGGGAGTAGGTACACTACTCGCGAGAAAGCCGCATATTGACGCATTTGACACGTTCTGTCTACGTTGGAATTGGACTGAATAGTTGAGATGAGATGTATAATTTTGAATTTTTTTTTGTATTGGTAGTGCCACGCCCCTTTTTCAATTTTGATAAATCTTCGCAGGTAAACTCCCGGGCCAAAGACTCAATGTGTGCTCAACTTTAGCACGTGAAAGCCGATTGTGAAGATCGTGAAAAATGTTATCATGTTGTTGGATGGATGAGGTAGTAAGGCGAAAGATAGGCGCTGGCCACGTTGTAGTGGTTAGAGTTATTGCTTGTGAACCGAGCGGCGTTGGTACGAGGTCGAGCCCCGGCGGGGTACAGCAAAACTCTGCTACCGACCACAAGGAGAATCGAATAATATGAGAGTTTCACCTATATTCATCGACTTCAAGACCGCGTATGAAGTCGTCAGGGGCTCTATATGGGGATGGCTGAACTCATAATAACGGCAAAACTGATTCAGCTGTGTCGCGCTGGAAAACACGCACTGCAACGTGGAATTTGGAAGCAACTCCTCTGATCTATTTCAAACTTGCACCGGATTTCGGCAAGGAGACGCGCTATCATGTGACTTCTTCCATCTCGTACTGCGGCAAATAGTGCGCAAGGCATCAATACGGAAGGCACTATCTTCAACAGATGCCGACGATATTGACATCATCGGTCGCTCCCAGCGTGCCGTGATAGAAACCATCACAGCGATAGAAGAACAGACGAAATCCGTTGGCCTTGAAGTAAATGAGGACAAGACTAAGTAAAGTACATGCTATCAGCAAACAAGCATCTGTCTACCGCCTAGGACAAAATGCCACTATTGATAGCAACAATTTCGAGGTAGTTAAGGAGTTCACCTATGTCGGAGTAAATAAGAAACCCCACGAATGACACCCCAGTGGTGATCCGGCGAAGAATTACCCTAGGAAACCGTTGCTACTTCGGTTTTGGCAAAACAACTGGGTTTAAAACTCCTGATTCGAAGGACGAAATGAGTGCTCTACAAAACCCTTACCCTGCCAGTTCTGCTTTATGGCGCCGAGTGCTGGACGATAAGCAAGAAGGGAAAGCTGATACTATGGGACTGGGCTCCGTCGAAAGAAAAATACTTCGCAGGCATCACGTTTTATTATTAGTACCGTTTGTTACCTAGAAGCCTTTCTTGATTATACATCAAACATCATATTCCACATTTTAATTTCAAAGCCATATCCTATCTTGCTAACCATCCTGTTTAAGTGGGTGTTGAACCCACAACTTGTATGCACACAACAGCGAGTTAGATTTGTTCTTTGAAAATAGGTGCAGTCCAGAACCAAATCGACCCGCGCGCGTACAGAAAGCCCCATTTGCAAAGTAAAATATGAGCTCGCTGGCTATTTGTATCCAGCCGGGAATAAATAATTCCCGAGGGAATTTCATTAAATGCAATATACCGTTCGCTTGGGGCTAAAATTGCATTTCATTCTTTTTGCCCAGTTTTGTACTGATGGGTGGCAGCGGTGCGCGTTATTCAGTCGGTGTTCAGTGAGTGAGCGCCTCATAGTGCTTGTTTGCGCTGTTGCATCAAATCTAAACGGCAAATAATTCTTTCGAAGAGCTGGCGTTAGCGTTACTGTTTCATGATTTTTATTTTTTTTTTTGATGATGATTATGGTTTTTGTAGACTTTATTCCAAGCCAGCATTGTGCTCGCACAAATACATACAAGCTATCGCATTGAATTTCATTTGAAATTCAAACGCTTGGTAAGTTAGGAACGCGTAAAAAATGACGGTACCCGTAGCACTGCCACCGGCAAGTGCATACCTTGATTTGCATGCCCGCAGTTATTCTGTACTTTGAATGGGGGAGACATTTTGCAAATTACAGGACGAGGTAGCAAGGCCATTGGTTTAGGGGCCGCGTCCCCTACCCAGACATGGTGTCATTGCTGCAACTGGGTCTGCATAGAATGCAAAGAGTGTTAGCCTGCAAAATATTTCACTGTCTATCTAGCGGCCGGATGTATTCACTTTGGCGCGATACGGTAATTCGTTTCGAGTGTGCGAGTGCATTTTGAGGGCATTCGTTTAAGTTGAGTTATCAAATTAGGGATTTTGTTTTGTTTTAGTGCGCGCTATGCATTTCGGATCCATTGTGGGGTGGTGTGTATTGTGTGTGTGTGTGTGTGTGTGTGTGCGGTGTTGTTTGATGGTAATGTTCTGATTTGGAAGTGAAGTGTATAGCCATTAGGGATTGTGCTTGTTTTTCGTTGTTAACAGTTGTATAGTTGGGAAAAGTTATTTGTGGCCGAATGCGCTTTTTTGAGCAGCCAGGAGTGTGAGATTGATCATTTCATATAGATTAGTGATGGGCGTCGCTTGATGGTTGGTTGCGTGGGGGAAGTTTTGCTTACGCTTTAATGGATTTTGTTAGATTTTGTATAAAGATATTTGTTTGATTAATTTTAAAGGAGAATTTCGGATCGAAAGGGCTGTAAATGGCGCCCAACGGGAGATTCACAATGCAAAGAATTATGATTTTTTAATTTCATTGTGGCAAGTTTGCGATAAATACAGATTGGTGGGAAGAATAATCAGAATAATTGAGCATTGTCTAATTATGTACCATTTTCCAAGACATTTGTTGATGTAATATGGCAAACATTTTAAAGGTTGGATTGTATGCAACAATCTTGTACATAGGTACACCATTGCCGTCATTCCTTTTATTGAAAGACACAGAAGATTGCAGAGAGTTTACGGTAGGTAGTAGTACCTATACCTACGTACTAAGGGAAAAATTGTTCCAACATTTATTTGAAATGCACTTCTACTTTTATGCCATATATTTGAAAGACTGAATTAAGAAACTTTCTCATGACAGTTATACTTCTAGTTGAACCTGAGACCCCTCGCTCAGTAGCTAACCAATGAGCCACTGCAGGTATACATAGATAAATCAGGTCACGTTTACTATTGGGTCGATGATCCTGGAGACCGAGCTCCAACCAAATTAGCCGTAGAGCCTTTAGCATTCCATTCATTCTAGCGAATGCGAAATTGTTAGTTGGTTACTGCATCAACTCGCGACATTCAACAGTTTCTGCCTGATTTAACATCACAATTCCAGGATTGGATAATTTGCAACCATTAAATAAAAGATAATCTTTCGGATGTAGGATGTTACAACGTTGGGATAAATTCAAGATATATATTGACGGATGTTTGTCGTGACTTTCATATTTTCAGAACTTTTATTAGTTCGTTCTGCAATATTTCCAGAGGTAGCTAAACAGCCAGAACTTTTCAATTGGAGGCTCGGCCGTTTATCACCTCTTGCCGTTTATCCTTAGACTAGCACTAGACTACCAGTTTTCCATTCATCTGCTGAAATTTATATAATTCGTCTGGCTCGCTAAAGTTACCTACTTGCCACGAAACAGTTGTCATCGGCGTAGTTCAAGTGGATCACATCACAAGTATCTCATCAGAACGTTGAGCACGAACATAGAGATTTAGTAGAGACCCTTGACGAACTTGCGAGAAGAGACGTTGAATTAATAGGAAAGGTAGAGTCCTCCTTAGGAAAAAAAATAAAAACAGGACACGCATTATCCAAGGTATTTACCTACTCTGGTCTTAGCACGATCGTAAAAGATCTAGGGAAGGTCTCAAACTATACGGGGAAAAACTCAGATCACTGATCGTTATACTATACGGGATCACTGTCTTATAAGAAAGCATCCCAAGAGGCTCTGACTGGCAGACTCGGAGCCCAGGGCTGTCTTTTCGTTAATTTATTGGGTGCTCAATTTGATAAAATGGTAGTATAGTAGGTACCTATTTTGCTCAATGAAGGTAGAACTTAGGTACATTCATATTTAAGAAAGCCAACTTTGTTTTCATACAAATACCCAAGGCAGGGAAATGCTTTCGCACGTAAGTATTAAAGATCTTAGACCTAATAGTCTTTCATCACTCGCGCATTCCTATAGACATAGACATAAAAGGCGCTTTTAACCACCTCGACTTTTCTGCAATCGCTAATGTACTGGCAGTTCTGAAAGTATGTAGATACATCTGTTGGAGAGCTGGTCAATCTGATGTTCAATAGCTGGATTATCAACTCTTGTCTGGGTAAGATACCTGTCAGCAGAGGAGCCCCACAAGGTGGTATCCTATATCTCCTTTTCTGGAACTTGGTGGTCATGAACTGCTGACATACCTGGGACAAATGCAATATGATTGCCTATGCGGACGACATTGTTATTGCCGTGTCATGAAAATACCCAAATATTTTTTAAGAACTATACCTGCAATACGGGTAGTACAAAGCTAGTATTGTAGTACAAAAGGCAACTGCACACCAAGAAAGATATAACTCTCATATACCTACTGTACTCCTTATTTTATTTCTTAGAGGAGATAGACCTATGTACTTGGTTTTTGTAGTAAAACTATAGGACCCGCCGAACTTCGTCTCGCCCCAAATTAACGCCTTCAGATAAACTCCAGAGTGATAATAAAACACAGATATGTATGTAGTTCAAATTTCAATGAATTTTATTTGAATGGAATCGTAATCAGTAGAGAGCGATGTGATAAACAATGTTTTTCGATTTGTTTTCCGGCGCAAAAATGAACAACGAAGACGGTTTGCCAACACGCGACCGGGCAACGTACAGCTGACCGTGCGAAAAACAGGGAAATTTAAGATTATTCCCGAAGACTTCCAACGATTTGCCATGGGATTTATTGATTGTCATCGCAAAAGGAAATCGAACGGGGAGCTGAAATGGAATGGAAGATCAGTTGGAATAATCGGAATTCGAGGGATAAGGACTTCCTTGAATTTGCCCTTGATGATCGTTGCTTGAATCACATTGCTCATCAGTTTCTTGACGGACAAACGCGTACCGTTGCACAATTTCGGATGATTCAGATTCCGCAGCATAATTATGATCAATCCCACCTTCAGCTGTAAATTATGCGGTACAGTTCCTGGCACATCAAGCGAGTTCCAAAATTCTGTCGGATAGTTGGTCGCTTCATCCTCGTCGGTCATGCTCTCAACGGATCTACAGTATTTACGAATGCAGTTCTCCAGCGATTTGACTTTGAATAATGAAATTCAAGCTATCGACATCGTTATTCTTCGCTGCTAGTATTGCCTGTTCACAACCTAATCCAATCGAGATTTTTATAATTTTGTGCAATGCGGGGGAACACTTTGGTGATGAGTTCCTCCTTCGACGATGTGAATTTTCAAAAATTTGCCGGGAACGATATCAATCCAGTCAAAACATTAACGGGAATTTGGCCATTGCCAAGCGCCAGCAGTTGTCCCTAGAATTCAGGAGCAGATGGGTCGTTCTGCAATGCGACTCTCATGTTCGTGGTCAATTTCAACCCCTTGACATGCCGCAACAAAGACGAATATTTCAGGATTTTCCACCTTTACATCGTCCAAAATCATCAAATTATGCGATAAAATGCAATATTTTGGCAAAATAATTCAAAATGTTCGCGTTTTTCCGTAATTTTCCAAGTTTTTCTAGTTTTGCACTAAGAATTTTTAATTTTTCCATTCGAAAAGCCATTCCAGAACAATAACACACAAAATTCCATACAAAAAAATAAATTTTCGATTTTTCCAATTTCCCGACTTTTCGGGAGGATTTTCCCAAAAATTTTCTTTCGTATAAACCCTTTCCTGTCAATTACGAACAACTGGAAAGAAAGTGTGAGCCAAATCGTTCCAGCAGTTCTCAATCGATGAATTATGTACTACACATTTTTGCCAACATTTTTATATATGTAGGTATATGATTGGGTGTTTTTTAAGGGCAAGTGTGTATGTGTATAGATGATTTTTATTGTAGTTTAGTAGATTCACTGTAAGAATAGCGATGGACCCTTATGGTGCCTAGTGCCGTATGAGGTATATCTCTTATTCATGTAAGCAAGACTTTACCTTACTATACCATTGTAGCTTAATTGTATAGTCCAGGGGTTCCCAAACTTTTCCATACTGCGACACTCTATACAGGTTATAATAATTTCGGGACGCCCTTCTAAAAGCATACAACGGAACAAAGTATAGATATGTGAATATAAGCTAAGCTTACTGAAGATTCACTAAAGGCGTTTTCAATGAGGATTGGTCGACATTGAAATGGAATAAAATAAGCTGCGTGCAAGGTATTAACGGATTCCATGTAGGTATGCCATTATTGAATGGAATATAACACCAGGCCCAAAGGTCCGCTGCAGCTTCTCACGTTGTAACGGATCCGAGTGGTCCAATCTGCCGCATAGATCCGGCTTAATTTGAGCGTTGGCATTGGTTATGTTGGGTTAAAAGGACATCGGTCGATTGCGGTTTATTCGCATTGAGCTGCGACTTCAGGCAACGCCACAAGAAAAATTTAGCGAGGTTAAATCGCACGATCTTGGGGGCCAATTCACGTCACCTCTGATAGAGATCAGATAACCATAACCTGCAGCTGAGTGCCACATAGCCACCTCTTGCTGGAACCACATGTTAGCAGCATCGTTCTGTAGTACTCGCCGTTGATGGTATTGGCCTTACCAAAATAATGAAAAAGTACAGAGCAATGACGCCACCGCCAGTCTAAAATGCGCACCAAACAGCTTTTTATGAATACATTGCCACCTCGCGCTGGTTGGCGTCATCCCATTATGGAAATTTGGCCATTCATCCAAAAATGCGGCCCGTCGCTAAAGATGATTTTTCTATGGTCATTACATTATCATTAACTTTGGGTCCTGGGTCAGTTCAGGATCTTAAACGGGTATAGGCCCAAGTCTCGACGCAAAATTCGCCAAGTTAAAGTCTGCAAAATTCTTATACTTCCTGTGCACGGCAAAACACAATGGCCAACATCGAACGAACCCGACCCAACATTTTTTTTTCAAAACGAGCTCAAGCTGATGGGACGTCGTGTGCAGGCGACCTGTGCATATCGTCTTGCGATGCCCCTAGGATAGCCCCAGTTAGTTAGGGAACTCCTGGTATAGTCCTTTCATTATTCTGGCTAACACAATAATCGTTATTTCCATATTTGCAAAGAGAAGGCTCTGGTATCTAATAGTTATTTCGTCTCTAAAATCATATACATACATACTAGCAATAATTGTAAACATTTGTCATCCTTTGTTCCCACTTCTCCTTTATCAATGATGTCGTTTATTATAGGCTCCGAAATATTTCCTTCAGTATTCTAAGTGCGTTGGTATCTACAATGCGAAATATTCTGGGGCCAAATGGTTTATAGTTTTCCAACTGATCGAAGATTAGTACCCTTTCACATCCTGCATTTAGAGTACCATTGTAGATACCGTCGTTAAGATAGGAAGAGGCACTAGGTATTCGTTTTCTCAGATTTTAGTAATTAAACTATGTATAGGTTTTTCAAAAATTATCTATAAAGATTAGTGCCTTTTGAACCGTCAATAGGTTAAAAGTCAACAAGAATTCATGAAAGTTTCTGACTCCCAAAAAAACTACACAAAAAACAGTAAGTGATCCTTCATTTATTTCATGTCAGTATAACTACTAAATTTAAACTCCCTTCAAAAATGTTTTTCCGTTTAAAAAAAAACAATTTTACACAGCCACATGAACTCGACTACACCCTTACCCTTTGCTCTATCTTTTGGCATATTTTCCCCAAATAGAGTCATCACACAGCCAAGAGCGTTTGTGTCATTTCCACTCAAAGCGTTCCCATCATAATATCTTACCCTGCAACGTCATCGACTTGTCAGACGTCAAGGCGCCGCGTGAACAAAGTAATCAGCTCACTATATGGTGCCATTGAGCCATTCGAAAAAAATATATGCAAAAGGGATCACATTCTCATACGCGATGTTAGTAGTAAGAGCGGTAGATACCTACCTACATATCGCCCTATAAAATTCAAAACCCATCACTCTGCCCGAAGCTCTCCGCCTCCACACAGAATATGAAATGTGCATGCAATCCAGTCATGTCGCACCACGTCACACTCACAAATTACTCCCTCTACAGGAGCTTTCAAGTAACCAGTTAGCGACTCATCCCTTACGCTGGTATTATCCTTGGCAAACGAGTATATCAGTCAAAACTATCAACGCGCCCCCCTACAGCGGGTTACGCCACCATACCTACCAGCATGTTTTTGCGTTATGGCTGGTATTCCATTCCAAAAGAGGGTGCCGCCATCAGGAATCACACCACCGGCGCGGCGGTTGACTATGATGTGGTGCAATGTGGTTCTATTCAGAACGCGCGCGTCTCGCAACTAAAAAAAATATGAAAACTCAAGTAAATGAGTCCTTCGCCATATGGATATGGAGTTGGCATGTTGCGCCCCGCATATAACTCGCTGGGGGGAGTCCTCCGAAACTCAACTCAAAGACGGAACGTGATGGCCAGAATGCGCTAGGACGGGTTTGGCTGGTAAATGCCTCAGCTATATAGAAACAGGGCCAAAGGACGAAATGATGAAGGACCGCTACAGGGTAGCCCTGCATAATAATTTATTCATTATGCACAAATTTATGTTAAAAGTTTTTTGCCTAAAGTTAGCGTTTCGTGAGGCATCCACCCGGAATGATGTATGACAGAAAGTTGGGGCGGGTCGCTCGCACACAGACGATACTCACATACACACGAATATTCGTGTACCACACGACTGCCGCAAAACTAAATGAATTCCCCAAAGGCAATATTAAAGATAGTTTCCAGTAGTTTTGGATTCGGTAGTCTTGTGTCTTCCCGAAGCACGCTCGTGGTATAGAAGGGAAACTTTTGAGCACACACAGATTCTGAAGTGCACTATGGATTTGGGAAGAGAGCGGACGGATACTATACTATGTAGGTTGGGGTGCATTGCGAATGAAGTGAGTCAATCTTTCCCCTGTCGCTTGACTGTTCAGCTCCTCTCTTGCATACTCGAGTTGCGACTTGCGAAGAAATGTGGGAGAACACCGACAACAACAACAACAAGCAGCTGCGATGATGAGGGAAGGTGCATTCCTTGAAAAGGCCATTTTGAAAAATGTTCTTTCCCCGAAGGAGTTCGTATTTCTGCATGAACATTCCGCCAGGACTCAGTAATGTTAACATTTGTATGCAGTGTTGCATTCACCATTCACCTAATGTAATGTTGTTATATTTATGAGAGAGGGCAAAAGGGAGTTTTTGCCGCCATCACCGTCGGTCGTCGCCGCCGTCCGTCGGTTGGCCAAGGAGAGCATTTAAAAGGAAAACCCCAAACATCGCCAGAGTTTGCTGAAGACATTCTTCTTCTTATTTTTTTTTTTTTTTTTTCTTTTTTTGGTTTACTGAAATAGTAGAGTTGGAGTCGTCCTTTCGAATGAACAGAGGGGATGTTTTATTTATTTGTCATTACCTGAAGTGGGTACTTTGATATTACTTTATCCGTTAGCATTTGGTAGGTATTGTTTTCATTTTTTTGCCTCCTATGGACTTCTAGCATAAGTGATGATAAATTATAACATGCATGAAATATATTTTTTTTTGGTTTAGTTCTTTTGTGACCACATTTCTTTGGAAAAAAAATTATTATTATTATTATTATTATTTATTATTTCTTAAAATGTATTACAATATTTTAATTACAATGTTTGCATGCTATAGCATCAAAAAGAAATAATAGTGACATACATATTTTTTAAAAAAATAGAGATAATGCCACTTAGGCCATAAAAAATGAAACTTAAATTGAAATGATGGGTGGGGTGACCCAATAAAAAATTTCTCAACATATTTTTAATTCAAGTAAGTACTATTACGATGAAAATAACATTACGAAATTCAGCTAAAATTTTTCACCAAAATATCAACGAAGAACATGGAACAAAGATTCTATATTTTTAAGGTCAAGGCCAAAAAGCCAATTTTTTACTTGTTTAACAAATGCATGATGATGTATAAGTCCTCTTACAAAAGGTGGAAGTTGGTTAAATAAACGGTATGAAACAACACTATAAAAATTACGAAACGCGGTTGTACGAAAAGCAGGTACATATACTTGATTTAAGGAGTTAACACGTAAACTATAATTGTTGATGAGTCTGAAATTAAGATTCCCTGATCTCATAAAGAACATCTTAAGCACTTTATAGCAGTACAAGTGACGGACCGGAAGAACTCTCAAATCTCTGAACAATGGAAAACTAGGGTGTAAGCGGGGTTTTCGACAGATTTTTTTTAAAGTATGCTTTTGAATTGATAAAATAGGCTGAATTTTATTTACATAAGCTCCTCCCCAGCAGGTAATACCATACTGCAATCTAGAATGAAAGATTCCATAATAGATTTTTAGCAAAAGTTGAGTACAGCAAATCCTTTGCAAAGAGTAAAAATGCCTGAGAGCACCACGAAAATAATTTCTTAAATTTTGCGTGTGGTTATTAAAGCTCATCCTTGAGTCAATTGTTAGGCCTAAGTATTTAAATTCAGAAACACTTTCAATCTTAAAACATTTATTGCTGCAGCTGAGACTACTATGAAAATTACAAGCAGACAGACTTGGATTACAAGTGCAATAAGATAGTTGAAATCTTAGGCAATCAGTTGCATGAAAGTATAAATCAGCTTCAATATTATTTTGCGCCACCAAACTGAAAAACATAATTTTAGTTTTTGAGCTGATAATCAGTTTATGCTCCGCAAACCAGATTCTTAAGAGATGAAGATCAAAGTTAATGTCCGAGATAAGATTTAAAGCACTATCTGAACCATAAGCAAAACCCACATCATCCGCAAATGCTGTCAGTAGTCCCTTAAACGGCAAATAAAACAACGAATTAATATATATTAAGAACAGTAATGGTCCCAAAACAGAACCCTGAGGAACCCCAATATTAAGAAACTTTACATCGCTCCTAATATCATCAATCTTAACTCTTTGCGACCTATTTCTAAGGTATGACTTAAACCACTCATAAATAAAACCACGAAATCCAGCATTTTCAATCTTGCGGAGCAGAATGTCATGGTTAACCATGTCAAATGCTTTAGTTATGTCAACAAACAATCCGGCTGTACATTTCTTTTTATCCAGGTTCTCAAATATCTGCGAACAAAAGCGAAGAAGAGCGTCTTCTGTAGATCTACATTTCTGGAATCCGAACTGAACTGAACTGAAGAAGTTTATTTTATCCAAAAAACTCACAATCCTGTTTTTCATAACTTTTTCAAAAATTTTACTTATAGAAGGTAGAAGTGAGATAGGCCTATAATTACTCAATTCATCAGTAGATCCCTTCTTAAACAGAGGTTGTATATCAGCACATTTCAGCGCATCAGGGAATACTCCCGAAAAGATGCTATTATTGAAAATATGGGCCAACACATCGACTAAAAAGCATGCAATATTTTTCAATACTAAATTTGAAAAACCATCAAACCCTGAAGAATTGGACTTTTTCAACGCGCCAATTGTTTTTAAAAGTTCAAATCCAGTTATCGGCTCAAATAAAAAACTGTGCCTTTGCAAGGGTTCAGTAGAATTTCTTGAAGGACTACAAATTACACAAGATGGATTTCTGGGGTCCAGTTCTGTATTCTCAGATATCGAGGCAAAGTAGTTATTAAAAGCGTTAGCAATACCCAGTTTGTCGCCAGATGTCGGAATGACAGAAAAATCTTGTCTAGAAGAAGGAAGCAGTTTACTAAAGTAGAACACTGAAAACTATGATTTAATTAGGTCACTCTTGTTTGCTATTACGTAGATACTTGTTTTCACATTTGGTATCAGAGGACTTGTAACGTTGATGTACAGTACACATACTAACCATATACATATTTTTTCTAACGAATGGAAGAGACCTACAATTTTATTCCGAATGCGAATGTGTGAATTAAGAAGTTTTGTCAGGCAGTTATGCTCAGAACTCGAATTATATGTATGTACTCGGAACTTGGACTTTTCAGACGTTTGGAGAGGTAGCGTGTAGTACCTATAGATAACAACAAGGTGTAATTGGCGTTCTTCGGGGCTATCTGCCGCATAGATCCGGCTTAATTTGAGCGATGGCATTGGTTATGTTGGGTTTAAGAACAATTGCGGTTTATTCGCATTGAGCTGCGACTTCAGGCAACGCCACAAGAAAAATTTAGCAAGGTTAAATCGCACGATCTTGGTGGCCAATTCAGGTCACCTCTGATAGAGATCAGATAACCATACACAGCAGCTGAGTGACACATAGCCACCTCTTGCTGAAACCACATGTTAGCAGCATCGTTCTGTAGTACTTGCCGTTGATATGGTATTAGCCTTACCGACGTCATGAAAAAGTACGGAGCAATGACGCTGCCGCCAGTCTAAAATGAGCACCAAACAGCTTTTTATGGATGCCTTGCCACCTCGTGTTGGTTGGCGTCATCCCATATATGGCAATTTAATGGCCATTCATCCAAAAATGCATTATCATTAACTTTGAACTCCTGGGTCGGTTGGATCTTGAAATAGGCCCAAGTCTCGACGCAAAATTCGCCAAGTTGAAGTCTGCAAAATTCTTATACTTCTTGTGCACGGCAAAACACAATGGCCAACATCGAGCTCAAGCTAATGGAACGTCGTGTGCAGGCGAACTGTGTGTATCGTCTTGTTACGCCCCTAGGATAGCCCCCTGACACCCAGTTAGGGAACTCCTGATGTAGGTATTATAATGCGACCCAGTAATGCACCTTGCACATCATCCATATCCATATCCATATACCTACCTACTACTTTATAAAAGGCAACGTTCGTCTGTTCGTCCCTCCATAACTCGAGAACCATTCGTCCGATTTTCATATTTTTTTTTTCTGATTTATAGATGTGTGGCCAAACAAGGCCGTTGGGTGGGTGCGATTTGTTAAGGAGTAAAGGGGTCGCGGAAAGTTAGGGGGATCACGCGAACCATCAGCCGTATGAACTTGAAAGTTAGTAATGTTGATAAATAAGTCAAAATTAATACATGCCTCATTCATTGTTTTTCAAATTAGTCTTAAAAGGGTTAAAAAAACGTTTGCACCCCACTTTTCTATTTCGACCTTACTAAACGCTCAACTTGCCATTATACTCATAAATCTACGTATGTCATGCTTTTATTTGTTAGCCAATATGTTAGAGTATTTTGAGCTAAAATTCATCTTACTGGTCCATTCAGAGGCTGAGATATAATAAATTGAAAATAGATCTTATTTGGCCAAATGTAAAAAAATTATTTTCTCTATTGCAGTAGTTGTGCTTTAGGGGAAGGGTATTTTTATATTGCGTTCCAAAAATAGAATATTATTGCACGACAGGCACTGAGAATGCACATTGAACGACATGCTCATGTATGGCGTAGTTGAATTTGATGTAGGGAATGGATATGCATAAAACAAACTACATAATATGTATATATGTACGTCAACGTATATAGTATAAGAAGTTTGTGATGCATAAGTAGATATATGTACACAATCGTAGATACATACATTTGAGATCTGCAGCTAGGGAAAGTGTATAGGTAACGATATGATCGCGTAGTATAAATATGTAATTAGATCATATCTGTGACGAATTTTTATTTATACATATTGACTTATCTTCAGATCTCGCAATTCGAAACGTTCCTCGCCAAGACTGCGCTGTAACATCCAATCCTTATAAATAATGAAAAGGAGAGGAGACCTGACGAAGTCCAACGCCCACGATAAAAGGTATTGATTTAACGCTGACGCTGTTTACCCGAACACAGGTTTTACAGTTTGTGTAAAGAGATTGAATGGATCTTAAGAGAGAACCGTTAACTCCATACTCCTGTAATACATACTTCAGAGTTTACCTCAAGGAATCGGACCGGTCATATATGCTTTCTCCAAATCTTCGAAGCATGCGTAAACAGGTGTAGCATACTCCCAAGCCTTCTCAAGTACCATTCTGAGAGTGAATGGGATAACCACTCCTATAATAAAATATTAGGTTGATTGGGCCTCCGCACACGAGACTAATTCTGCCGGCAGAAAACCGTTTTTATACCATACTTCGAGCGCACACGGGATGATTTCTGCCGGCAGAAAAATTATTTATGTATATGAAACCCTTTTCATTGTATAGTATTATTTTCACAATTGAAATATTTTGAAAGTTGTGTATGTATTAGTTTTATGACTTGTTCAACCGCTCAAACTCGGCAGAACATTTTATTCCGTTTGTTTCCCCTCACTTCAGTCCCCTCTCCTATGAAATTAGTTTTATGCCGGCAGAATTAGTCTCGTGTGCGGAGGCCCATTTACTTTACTACACTTAGCACTTACTATGTATATACACATTGGCCTTGCAATCCCTATCAGCTATGCGAATACATACCTTAATAGGTTATGTAGGTTTGAGAAATTATGCAGTTTCTGCTATGTACCTACGCTCAACAAATTTTTTTTTGTGTTCGTCGATAGATTTCACGCAAATGAATATTAATAAGGTAGATTTAAGATAAATAAACGTAATAAAAAGAAAACTCCTCAACCAAAGCTTGAGTATCCGTAGAAGAACCATGGCGATCTAGCGAGCTTATAGCTCAGCCCAAACAAAAACAGAGGGCTCATCACATTATTCTGGGTCATACCTATAGCCCAAAAGTGAAAAAGAAAGAAATATCTACCAAAAGTTCAAATCAGGTCCAATGTACGTAACATTTTCCAATCGGGTTTAAAGTGAAAAAAGGAAAAATTACTTTGAAAGCACATGCGTATAGATGAATAAAATTGCGAGAGCTTATTGGAGTTTCTTCCAGCATGGATTGATGCCTTGATAGGTACATAGAGTTCGAAATTTTGACCGACAGCAATATTAGTGTCTTACTTTCCATTATACGAGAAATGATCACGAAGATATACCTACAATATATGTATGTATAAGTTGAATCTATATCCAATTCGTTTCCTTGATGCCTTGAAAGAATCGTGCCAGCGATACGTTTTACAACTCATACGACCCGCCCCACGCACCGGTTCGTATAATACCAGTGATGGTAGAATCCTATATTTGCACGGTGAGCAATATCCTAGCCTTTAGTAAAAATATTACTGAGGGGTAGGTAGTTACCTATACCTAGTCAAAATAGATGCACATTCTCGTGAATTCAATCTACTCATTTATTAATACTCGTATATCTATATCTACACTTATCTATTTTTTTGAAAAAAATAAATTTGTGTAATAGGTATGTACCCACTACAAGAACTTATTATTACATCGCCCACCCAAAGCCAAACATCAAAATTGCCAACGTCTTCTAAGAAACATACACAATGTCACATTTCGTTATTGTTCCTCCGCCGACTAAAAGCAATCTTTTCTCATTCAAAAGGATTCACATTGGTAAGCATACGCATAGGTACCCATATAGCATGGCACGCGCGCATCCCCTTCAGTAATAGGAAAAATCCATTTGCTGGAAAAAAGTAATTTCATTACATCTGTCAGAATCCTTAAAGCCATATTCTGTTATGAAAAAAAAAACATATTAATCTACCCACGTATTACCGCGCCGCATAAAAACTGAATGTGAATCTGTTCCCCCCAAAAAAAAAAGACGAGAAGGAAATAAAAACAAACAGATTATTTAATGTAGCCGCAATAACTCATTCGACTTCATAATTCATCCAGAAATTCCCATAAACAAATTCCCACAGAACCGTGACAGGACAGTGTGCAGCAACCCTTCAGTGCTGTGGCCCAAAAACGGCAAACCCCACTGTGCCGCACCCACTCCAGTCAGATACGCTTTCGAAAGCGATTCAAATCCAAATATACGCATTTTCCATACGTTTCGATTTGTTTGTACATCCTTTTTCGCCGTAAGGAAAACACACAAAGAATATGAAAGGACGCGATAGAATGGCGGTGAGAATATACACCACACAGTCAACCAGCTAAATACGCACGCAAAACAGATTCGTACGCCAGGATAACAGATGCTTCTGGAATAACGACTATGATTTATCAATGATAT
The DNA here is from genome assembly GCA_949372485.1 of Cheilosia soror. NCBI lineage: Eukaryota > Metazoa > Arthropoda > Insecta > Diptera > Syrphidae > Cheilosia > Cheilosia soror. Next base: position 136,459,129 of record OX443561.1, on the reverse strand, counting down.
TATATCTAACTGTTGAATTGGAAGTGATACAGACAGAGGACTCGCATATAGCAATAGGAGAAGAAAGAAGCGCTCGTCGCCAATGGGATGGGAGTATATAATATGTGCTGTCCTATACTGCGGCATGCGGCAAAAGAAGGAGGCTACATAAAAACGCCATAACATCATACCAGTTACGCACGTATATCATCAGATGAAATGGTATGCAATGCATATCACTTAAACCTTTTGCGCTCTTCAAGGACTCACCTGCGGCAGAGGACAGCTCTGTGGCGATATGGGGACGGGTGGTATTTGGTATGGGAATTGACTCCTGTTCTGTTGGATGAGAAAAGTGGTTAAAAGCATCTTTTGCGCGAGCACGCATACCCTTAGCTCCTGCAACTCCCAGCTCCCAGGTACAAATAAAATATCCTTAAAATCATCATAACTCATACTTTTTTTTTTGTTTTTGTTTTTTTTTGCTCTTTGTCTAGATCCTTGCCGACGAGGATGACTTCAGTTCCCGTTCTCAGGAACAGAGAGCCAAATAAAATACCAAATGGGAATGGAAATTTATGCAAAATGTAACAAGATGGGGTTTAGGACGGCGGCAGTAGTGGGGATCGGGTAATTTTATGTTTGAATATTTTTCTTCACTAACTCACACACACATACACTCAGTCGTGTCGCGGCACGTATAGAGCATTTCTGAAGTGAGATCTGCAATGTTTTTCGATTTTCAGCGCCTAGGTGCGTGAGGAACACATTCCCATGCGCCCAGCAGGTGAATGCGGAAAATATATGGGTATCCTAAACAGGATTTGATTTAAGGTGCCTAACCTTTAAAATGATAAAATTTCATAATGTTCACTTCAAATATAAATGCGTGTACTAGGTTAGGTATGTTGTCCGAATGGAATAGAGAACTTTTGAGTTATGGAGCTCGAAGGTCTCCAACGAGAAATTTTATCACTAATTCAAGGGATGACTGTGTGCGAGATAATGAAAACTAAATCAGTTGCGCTGCGGGTGGTATAGAACCGCAATGAAAAAGATAAAGAAATAATGATCAACGCTAGCTGGCTGGAATATCTAGCATTCTTGCCATCACAAGCAAAGTAATATTACAATCTCATAAAAGATCTAAGAAGTCGATTGAACACAAATGCAATATTGTGTGAAAGTCGTAGCCAAAGCTTCGGTTGTTTATATTCGAGACCTTCTTTTTCTGAATGACCATGCATCACTTGAGTGTTGAATGAAATGGAAAAATTCTATCAAAGATGTGAATCGGGATAATGCCCATGAAATGTGATTATGTCTTCTCACAGTGTTGTACAGGAAGAAGGTAGAAACACTGTATTGTTCTTTTGGCAATGTCATTCTGAAGGAGGCTCAGAAGTCTAACATAAGCCGAAAGCGGGCTTTCAAATGTGCCTTTAAAGATCAGCCTGCCCCCGCCTAAGCATCAAAACTACAGTCTTAATCATAAGTCTTATATAAGATGCGCATGTGCCCCTACCGAAGAGTTTCAAGAACATATCAAGAACAAATTTATATAACCTTGTGGACGGACTCTGCCAGAACCTGATCGAAGTACGATGTGAAAATACCTATGTATTAAAATCGTAAAGCGAAATTTTCGGCGAGTTTGGTAAACACCGGCCTCCACGAAATGACAACAGGTACATAATGGCTACTGACTAATGGATTTGGCAGCAGCTCGTAAAAGATTTCGATAGGTAGATATATGCTTGCTTACACGTTCTAGAATCTACATTCATACAGCAATCTGGGTGGGCCTCTATTACAGCTATAACAACCTATAATTATTGAGGCTTCGTAAGGTAAAAAAAAACTGCCGGAACGCACATTTTTTTAACATCAAATAAAGTAGCGCCGATAAATGGGTATAAAGTAGAGACAGTGTTAGTATAAGAAAAGAATCCAATGTCCTGCCAATAAATAGCTGGTTGCACTGCCTAGTAAAGGGTTTTCCAATAAGAGGTGCTATTTTGGTATTCAAAGAAAAATGCAATTTTTTGAGATAAATGATCGGATGTTTATTTCATAATAAAGAGGAAGGTATGCCGTTAATAATGAAAAACAACATCAGCCAAATGGCCACCACGAGCACGCTTACAGGACCATATCCTTTTCATGAAATTTTCCATAACCAAATCGCAAAGTGGCTGCCCTATGTCCTCGATAGCCTCACGAATTTTATCTTTGAGGTCTCGAATCGACGCTGGGCTGTTGGCGTATACCTTATCTTTCACGCGGCCCCAAAGGAAGAAGTCGCAAGGTGTTAAATCACAAGATCTAGGTGGCCAATTGTGATCACCTCTCCGAGAGATAACACGGTCCGGAAACTTTTCCCGTAAAAGATCAATGGTTTCGTTGCTTGTGTGGCACGTAGCGCCGTCTTGTTGAAAGTAAACGTTGTCCAGATCAATACCTACCATCCAAATCCGATAGCGCAATCCATTGACCGTAACTGTTGATCCAACCTCATTTTCGGAAAAGTAAGGTCCAATGACCCCGTCGGACCATAAACCGCACCAAACAGTCACACGCTGAGGATGGAAAGGCTTCTCAACAATAACGCTTGGGGTTTCCGAGCCCCAGATGCGACAATTTTGCTTGTTGATGTAGCCACCGAGGTGGAAATGGGCCTCATCAGTCAAGATGATTTTTCGATAGAATTCCGGATCATTTTCATTAGGCTTGTGAAGTTCGCGAACGAACTAGTTCAATGAACTAGCTCACTATAGTGAGTATAATGTGTATAGTGAGTATAGTCGCTAGTTCATTTAGTTCACGGTTATTATTTTCAATGCGCCTTACAAATAATAATTTGTAATCTTCAAATTATTATATTAAATTATATTTTGACGGTCACAATAGGTAATTTAACTTGGACACTAAAAATGATTATTAGTACCTACCGCTCAATGATTTTCATACAAACGGAATAAACTGCGAAGCTAAGTACACAGGATTGTCAGATCTGTCAATCATGTAACAATAACTGACAATTAGCTTACAATAGCCAACTATATCTTACAATACAAAATCATGTCATCATGAGAGAACAACTCAGCTCACTCACTTATATCTTTTTTTTTTATTTTCCACGGCAAATCTTTTTTGTATTTTCTGTAAATTTGACAATTTTGAACTAAAATGAGTAAACTAGTTCAGTAGCGTGATTTGAACTAAATTGATCGATCACTCAAATGAACTAAATTGCCCAACTTTAATTTTCATGCATTTCAAGGACCCAATCAGCAAAGACACGACGTTGTGGATGATCGGCCGGCCTGAGTTCTTGTGTTAACTGTGTAAGCCTTAATACCCAAGACTTTATGTAAAATACGGTGTAATGACGTTTGTGGAATGCCCAATTCCAAAGAACGACGAGGAATGGACAAGTCTGGGTTTTCTTCAACACTTTGGGCTACAGCAGCAATATTCTCAGTTGTTCCCGACGTGCACGGGTTTTATTCTGCACATCAATAACTTTTCCCAACAGCTCGAATTTTTCCACCAATTTCTGTATTGCGTTCCAACAAGGTGCTTCACGACGACCAAAAAATGCTTTAGTTTTGCGAACTGTGACTGGAAGATTTTCACCATTTTTGTAGTGAATTTTAATAATTTCAATGCGTTGTATCATTCCATTTTTATTAATGGCGCAGTTTCTACTTGTCAAATGTCAAAGAAAAAAATCTTCAAACGTGACAGCTACGGAAATAGCAACCCATTCACAATAACACCTCTCATTTAAAAACCCTTTATTATACCCTCCACAGGAAGGTATATTCACTTTGTCATTACATTTGTAACGCCAAGAAGGATTCACCGGAGACCCTATAAAGTATATATATACTGAATCAGGATCACATTCTGAATCGATTTACCCATGTCCGTCTGTCTGTCCGTCTGTCTGTCTGTTGATTTTGGATTTTATGTGCGCGCATTCACATTGAAATGTGTGTGTTCCATTTTTTGCGACTAAAAAGACGCGCGATTGAAATCGCATGTGTGTTTCGGGCCTTTGGTGAATGCAATTTTGTGAGAGGACTTTTTTTAACCGTCGTCAGGTTGGTATTGAAAATTGTCTATGTCGGTAAAGTAGTTCTGCTACCTACCATACAAAACTAATATTAGACACAATCATACTAACTCGCATGGCAAACATTTTGCATGACTTTTATGCAGTGGATGGTATCAAAGCATCGGCCAGGCCGATGATAACACTTGTACTTGTTATTATAATATAACAGGTTGGGTTTGCCACGAAAAGGTTTAAGGTTTGGTCTATCGCCTAATCTCTTCAATTACGGGGAAACTGGGAGGGTAGATCCCAAGCACCACCTCATCAACCAAATCCTTATAGAAAAGAGCTTGCCCGAGCTTTAAAAAATATATTTTTGACCATCGTTACAGTGTATATCATGTATATTTTTACCATCCTTTTCCCATTATTTATCCTAAGAGATGTGTCATCTATCTTATGAACAGCTTTAGTGGCAGAGCTCTTTTATTTAGTCGAGAAAAAGTATTTCTTGGTGAAGTGTACCTACATTTTTAATATGTACGTTTAGATTACCTATTCATCCTCTTCCAATAATCATATACAAAACAGTATTGCCGAAGCATAGTGCCTGGGACAAAACAGTAATTTGGTTCATTCATCTGTGAATAGTTGCAGACTTTTTTGAAATATCTTATATTTACCATTCGCTGGAGTTTGTAAATATTTGCCTAAATTCTTTGACTTATCAATTTGACTCACCTACACAGTTGTAGGTATCTTCCTTTTCTACCGTCATTTATCAAGAGTTCAATGAATCTTGAATATTAGTGCGCCTGCTGACATGATATCGATATATATCAATATTTTCAGCATATACTGTTAAGTTCAATATATACACGTGCAAGAGTACAATCCCCCAATGCGGAAAGTCGTCGCATAACCAGAACCCACTCCCCTCGAACCCGCTCTGACACATATACACACTACACAGTCACTGAATCTGAAGTCATTCAATTCAATGGCGATCCTCATACATTTTTATTGCAGGATGGAATAATTTTTCATCAATATGTAACATTTTGATAAGCAATAATCCTTAAAAGGGATCAATTCTCCTTTCCGAGTTGTATAAAATACCAGAAGAGGACGCACTCACCCATCCATCGTTCACCCGCTGTTGCCACTCTCGTTCGTGCAGAGTTTATGCCATTTTCTGGGATGACTTGTGAGGGTGGGCCAATCATCTAGGTTGGTCAGTCAGTCAATCAGTCGTAGATATTAAGTCCTTACGTTACTGGTGATCATCATCGATACCCACCCGCACGGAATTATATTTTCATGTCCCTATTTCCATCTTTCGATGATTTTTACCATTTATTTTCTTTTTTTCATCCTACATATAGGTATATTCCTTTCTTTTCTCTTTCCTGTCGGAAGGATTCGAATTTCGGACATTTCAGTATAATATTGAGTAGGAAAAGTAACCAGTCCAATGGTCTGGCCAGGGTTACGATGATGCGATTCGATTCGACTCAATGACGCTGATGATGATGATGAGCGGTACAAGGAGGGGGGTGACGATGGAAATCATGACGACGATGATGACGATAATGATGATGATGGGCATGAAAAGGAGCCTCATAATATCGAAATGACATAAATGAATGAATGATGCCTTTGATGAAAGGATCTTCATCACTGCGAAGCTAATAAATTGAAGGCAAATAGTTGAGGGTACCAACAGTATAGCGACAGTGAGAAGGGGATGATTCTCATATCCCGTCTATGTAGCATCATTGTATAGAATTGCTGAATGAATGAATATCGGGCGGGCAAGGGTAATCGGTTTGATATGGAAATTCTCTATTATTTTCTTTTTTTATGTGTTCCAGAACCAGCCCCCCGCGCCCGCATGTCACTTTTCACTCTAGTCACTACATCAAGTGCTACAACTGAAATGGAACACAAGTATAGGTATATCTTTCATATTTTTCCTTGTCGTAAGTATGACTATACTGACATTTGATGTACAATTGTGTAGGATGAATGAGACTTTCATCTTCAACATCTTCCTTTCATTGAATTTGTGGTGACTTTTAATCTAAGCTCCAATTCGAAGGAGTAATTTTCGAATGGATTTCCATAGCAGCAGACCTTGCAAAACAAAATGAACAATGAAGTACCTAAATTTAACTTATTGTTAGACCCCAGTAAGACGAATGTATTGAGTAATTTATGATAACATTGTTTGATTATTGAATTTAATTGCTCGAGGATGCTATCGTATATTCATATTGGTCACAGTAACACATGAAATGTATGGACTGTTCTACATTCCAATATGTATGTAGTTTAATATTATTACTATTGTTGGCTAAACAAAAGCAAATTCCGTATGCTCCTTAATGCGGTTATGGGCTCTGATGCCGCATGCCCAGCATTAATACAAATTTCTGCAGGCTAGTGTGTGGACGTTAATCTCATCAAATATAGATTAATCATAGAAGTTTCCATTCTTGCTCTGATTATTCGCCATCCAGCTGAACATTACACCTTTTATCCATCGCATGAATCTTTGGTGAAGGCTGTTACAGCCTCTTCATAGCTCCTAACCTACGCTATCATATCAAGTCTAATCGTCATTTCAAATTTTGCGTACCCAGATAACGCTTGACCGATGCCACAAATTAAAAGTCGAGTTTGGCAATACAACAAAGAAATCTTATTTCGTCAGCTATTTTTTTTTAATTACATAAGGAAAAGTAACAACAGACACCGAACTAAAGTCCATTGGCTTAGTTTTGACACCATAGCTGTCTCAAAATTAAAACAGCTTCATCAATCTATATAGTCTTAAACTTATCCACAATAGATATGACTCTAACATGCCCAGGCCAACAAGTGTTCATAGGTGTTCCGCAGGTGATCATCAGTTCCATCAGCACGCTCTGCTTTAACACTTAATCAGTGTGGGAGGACCAAACGATGATCAGGTAATTAGAGAATCGCAAGAGAATTATCTTAAGGCCTCGGGATATGGAAAGTTCTTCGCGAGGCCTCTGCTAACACCCAGAGATTTTACATATTACATAATAAGTAATGAAAATTAGAGGTGACATATCGCAACCAATGCTTACAGCCAGAAGGTATTGATTTAACGTCATTAATCCAAACACTGTTTGGTAAAGGTATAGGAAAGAACTGTGAATTCCAAACTGCTGCTGTCACCCCAGAGTTCAGCTCAAGAGACTCGACAGTATATGCAATCTACAAAAACAAATCCACAAAATATATACAGGGTTTTTCAACAGGGACGCTACAAAAGTAGAGCTACAGGGAAAGCAAACGACGCCGAATTTCTTACCGCTCTTTTGACATTTCTCTTCAGTAAGGTTTGCCAGTTCATGATAGAAAGATATACGAACCAACAACGAGTCGAAATTATTAAAATTTACTACCGAAATTCGGAGTCAGTGGCCTCAACGTTAAGAGCGCTACGTCCTGGTCGTCATAATCGTCCTAGCAGATCAACAATTGAGTGTCTAGTGGAAAAATTTGAATCCACAGGCACAGTACAAAATGTTCCCGTGCCAGTGAGACAAAGAAGTGCCCGTAGTGTCGAGAATATTGCTGCCGCTGAGGCTTCAGTTGAAGAAAGCTCAAATGTGTCTCTCACACGTCGTTCTCAAGCGTTGTGGCGAATTTTGCGAAAAGATCTTGGCCTACACCCTTACAAGATTATATTAACGCCAGAACTGAAGCCGCTTGACCACCAGAAGCGTCGTATGTTCGTGAATTGGGCTGAGAAACAACTTGAAAATGATTCGGATTTTCATCGAAAAATCATCTTCAGCGATGAGGCTCATTTCTGGCTGAATGGCTTCGTCAATAAACCAAATATGCGGTATTGGTCAGGCAGCAATCCACACGTGTCATGAGTCATCATGACATCATGAGTCATCATTGCATCCCGAACAAGTTACGGTTTGGTGTGGTTTATGAGCCGGCGGCGTCATTGGGCCGTACTTCCTCCGTGATGATCAAGACCGGCACGTTACTGTGAATGGGAATCGCTACCGTTCAATGATAAGCGAATATTTTTGGCCCCAATTGGATGATATGGACTTGGAGGACAAGTGGTTCCAACAGGACGGCGCACAAGCCATACGGCGAATGTCACAATCAATTTATTGGAAACTAAGTTTGGAAAACGTGTTATCTCACGAAATAGTCCAGTCGCTTGGCCGCCTCGGTCGTGCGATTTGACGCCGTTAGACTATTTCCTGTGGGGCTACGTCAAGTCTATGGTCTATGCCAACAAGCCAGCGACGATTGATGAGCTTCGTACGAATATCGAAAGTGAAATTGCAGCAGTATCGGCCGATTTATGCTTGAAAACCGTCGTTGCCAAGACTTTTTAATGGCCGCATTTAAAAAAAATTGCCCGATATTGCTTCTAGCTTCAATGATACTCCACCACCAAGACCACCTTCCTCCTTCCTCTTAGTCGGCGAATGTTCTATCACATTTCGAAAGTTAGATGCACCTCAGTGGAAAGATTTCAAAAACCCCATTAGCATCCGTATCTTAAATGCCTTCATCTTATATTTGGTGACATCTTAAGCTGCCGCAATTTAAAGCTATTTACTCGCCAACAGCCTCCAAGCATCTTCAATCCTCATACACGTTGTAAATATGTGCCATTCATCCTCTACCTAGGGATAACTTCTTATGCCTCATGAAAGAAAAGATTTGTCGAATACGATGGATTTTGACATTTTGACTGCCAACGAAACATAAAAATTGACGAATTATTTGCTAGGAATTTTTTGTTCAACCATTTATGTAGTCGAGGGGTAGGGCACACCTAAGCTAATCTGCTGAAGAAGAATGTTGAAAACACCTATCGACAACACAATGGCTAACCAAATACCTATGTTCCTGCAACCTTCAAAAAAAGCATTCCTATGTATGTATAGTAATATTATAAACATCGACCTACCTGTAGTGTATACATCAACCCAACACTCCCACACAAAGTACATTCTCGAGTTCGGTAGGTAGATCCACCACCAGCACTGGCCACTTTAACAATATTTCATGCAATTCCTGTCCATAATCTATGAGGTAAGTAAAAATCTCAAAAGTCTCTCCTTTACAAGGTTCTTTTCTCCTTCATTTCTTTGTTGAAAATGAGAATGAAAAACTTTTTCGATTTCTTCTCGTAGCTGTCGTTGAAACTTGGTCAATTCCACTTGTGATTGTAGTTCTACCGTCCGCTGTGCTATCAGTTGACTTTCAACTTGTTCGCATTTTCTTTTGATATCCTAGAAGCTGGAATATAATGAGCATGAGGGAGAAATAACAAGTCCTCGTGAGTATGTACGAAAATAGAAGTAGAAAGTCGTAGTACAATAAGGTTAAACTCTACGAATTGGTCGTATGCACTTTTCGTGTTTTGGCAATAATTTTATATAGTAAAAAACTATACAAATATGTTTTTACCTTTAACTAGTCACTCTTTCTCACAGTCACTTGTTGATTGAAAAAATCATTAGTCTCGGTGAAAATTGAGCAAACAGTGCGTCTAGATCAAATGTGGTGGGGCGAAACTCATTACTAGAGTCGAGGCCAAATCAAATTTAAAAATGTTTTAAAATATTATGATATCTTATGATCAGCTCATAGAAGCTGAGCATTAAAAGTCTTATTAGGTTTCAAAAATCAAAATGTTCCCTCATTATTCTAACTCAGCGTTGTTCCGGATAAATTTTGGAGTTGAGCTATTTTCCGAGCCATTTCACATAAGTTTGAACCACTTTAGGGGGGTTCTTAATTTGTTGTGACTTCTTTAAAAATTTAATTTTTTTTTGTTTGGAGGTTTGCTGGAAGGAAAAATCATCGAAAGACATTGCAGAGTTATTATGCGATAGATATCTACTTCTGCAACATTGAGAGACTTTAAACCGATCTAAAAAAAACTCGATGTGAGTGACTTTCGTCATTTCGAATTGCATTGCATCTAGTCGTTTGACTAATCGGCAAATTAGTTTTGATTAATTTTAAACAATTCAGAAAATTGTTTACCCGCCTTAATCTCCTGATTACATTGTCAGTATTTAAAAGTTCCGTTACTTCTAATGTGGTTTTCCATTCAAATAAATCAATCTTTTGTTTGATCTAGATCAAGATCACTTTTCATGTTCCATTGGGCAAAAAAATCAATCTTTTTATACCCTCCGCAGGAAGGGCACTTTTATGCAGTGGAGGGTATCAAAGCATCGGCCAAGCGGATGGTAACACTTTAACTTGTTTTTGATCCAGATCACTTTTTACAGATCTCGATATTTTTCCAGATTTACACATTTTCTATCTCAGACCAATATACTTTGCACAGCTGTTTTACGTCATTCAGAATTTGTTTTCAAAACAAAATTACGAAAAGCCTCTTGAAAAGAAATTATTCAGAGCCAAAACGTAAATAATGAACATGGACTTAATTTTGGAGCAATTGCTATCATCTTATTCTTCTTCCTCGTCATCTGTGGATTTCGGTTTTTCAACGATATCATTATCCATATGAAGTTCGTATGTTTCCAACCATAAAAACAATTTGCACAGCTGATGTACTGTCAAATAGCGCACTTATACATTAACAAAATCAGATCAATCTGCTAGCATGTTCCATTCGCCACAAAAAATCTGAGATCTGACTGAAATAAAAATCGATGTGCCCAATGGAAAATCACATAAGTTATGGTTAAGAACCGTGTTGCCACTGAGAAAAGTGAATCCGGTCAAATCTGACCGTATGACCGGATTTTTATTTTCTAAATCCGGTTAAAAAATCCGGTCAAAAGTCAAAATCAGAGTTTTTGACCAGAAACCCGGTCTAAAATAGATTATGGTAACATAATTATGTCTTACTAAAAATAAAAAACAAGCCATCTTTTTACATTATAAACATTATCCATATTGAGAAAACGTTTTTACAATATGTGAATCTTGAGTTTGTAAACTTGTTTTTTATTTCGTTTGTTTAAAATTTACTAAAATAAATTTTTCATATTATATGCCGTGGCTTAAGTCCTGAAATACACTTTAAGTGCATGACCATAGAACGTCTTCCAATGTCCAGCGAGGCAGGTAGATTTTGAGTGAGTTGAAAGGAAAAAGGTAAATGCGCAGAAAATCCACTTTCAGAAATAATTCTGGCATGGCCTGGGCAGGACATAAAGGTTCTTTTTCGTGCAATTGTGCTTTCGATATAAATCTGCATTTGATATTTGCATTGATAGAGTGAGGGCGTCAAAAATGGACGTCGGCTTCGGCTTTACAATAAAATTTGATTTCAATATTCTCTTACCTGTGAAATTTTATTTCATTGCAATGACGCCTCGTTTTTGTTTGTAGCCAAGTCGTTAATGGAAATGAAAGTCGTGGGAAGACGTGTATGGCTAAATAATTATTCTCGGATCATTTTCTGTTTTAATGCGACTCATGAGACCATCACTTCACATTTGTTCACTTTTACTTTCATCTCAGCTTTAACACAAACTGCTACAAACCGATCGAATGCGCGGCGTTAAAGTTCAGTTTGAAAGAACCCAAGGGTGACCAGACCAAGTCATCATCGAAAAGTAAATGACTCATCTTCAGACTACCCCAATGAAAGCACACTTTGCGAACTCGAATGCCTGTTCGGTGTGCGAAAGGACACTTTAAGCAAAGATAATATAATATATTTATGTTTTATTATCTTTGCTTTAAGGTTATCCGCTCACGGCGTATCGTCATCGTAGCGTATGGGAATATGCGATGCGAGAACCGCATACGACTCGTCTGCTACGCGTAATTGTCGCAGCATACATGCTACATGACGACTATCGTCAAGCGTGTCGGCCGCTTATAGTCTTTGTAGGAGATAGGAGTACAATACCAAAAAGTTTTTAAGTCAAGAATAAATTTAAGAAATGAATAATACTGATGAGCCAACCCACCACATCGGGGCGAAACGCATTTGGAGTTGAGGCCACTTAAATGTTTTTATTATAATTTGTACGAGTATCTACGCTTGGAGTTTGTTTACATTTTTCAATACGGACATATTTTATTTTAAAAAACATGTCGGGCGACATCTTTACGCTTTGTATTTTGACGATTAGAAACTGCGTCGTGTGCACGGCAAATTCATGATGTGACGATGACGATGCGAGTCGTGTACGGAAGGCATAAGTCATTAGGTATCTATACCCTTATCACGACCTTAACATTTTTAACAATACAGTATGGATTAAAAAAAAGTTTGTAATTCCAGGACATATGCATTTTGGTCTAAGCGCACCTTATTGAGGAATGCCAATCAGCCAACTGAACCCAGTTTTGACAAAAACCAATACCTAACCTTTATAAACTGAAAAAAAAAAAATTGATAAAATTCTTGTGCTCACATGACAAAGTTTTCTCAAAAAAGTAGAGAAGTCTGGTTATGGGACACTTATAGCTTCCCACAAAGTAAAAGGAATATTTTTTAAAGTCCGGTAGGTGGTGGTCCGATATCCAGGTGGTGGCGGCGCAAACAAAATGTCTGGAGAATCCAATTTCAAGTTCATCGAATGCGACCGAATCTCAAAGGTATTTGTTCTGATACCCATAATATTCGATTTTATCAAAACTCTTTCCACTTACCTACATGTGAAAAAAAAAAAAAAAAAAAATGTGCCCTTACGAATTTCCAATGGATATTTAAATTATCATCTACTTCGTATTCCTTTCGTTGTCGGTTGTTTTGTTGGCTTGGGCAAACATATCACCCAAAGACCCTTTTTATTTCTTTTCTTTTATTGGCAATATTTCTTACTTACACAATCTTTAATAGACTAAATGTCATGTGGGTTGTGTAATGTGTACGTATTTTCACCAAGTCAATAAAATTGCCGAACCATGATAATAATATGGTGGTCCCGATATTGGGTCAGATTCAGGTGTAATTTTAATCGAACCATGGTAATGGTGTATCAGTGTGGGTACGCGATTTTATTTGTTTGTGTTTTTGGAACTAAAATATATCAAATTGATTGCGAACATAATGTGTGCAGTATGAGTGTAAATCAAGAGAAATTTTTCAGAAGGAATAGCGTGGTTAATGTTATTGAAAGCGATAAAAGTTAACGACGCGACGGGACATGGGAGTCTGTTTGAATAAGGGTTGCAACTTCTTGGGAGGAACATTGGTTTCGTGAATCATTTCGGGTGAAGGGGTAGGGATTCGTTTTTGGAGTGTGAAAGTGTTTATTAGTCGGAATCGAAAAATTAAATAAGTGTACATAATATGAGGGCTTACTATGTGCTTTGCTTTTATGACTTCATGCAGGGGGATATGGATTTGAGACTTCTTTTCGACGCAGGTGTTTTCTTAAGAAAAAAATGCATAATACCGCTAAGAAAGCACTGGTTTAAATGAGAAGATTTCTTGTCAGCTCATCGTCATCATCATCATCATTTTCTATCCATTGCAAGGGTCGGACTTTGTTGGATACTCTCGATCTTCACTCATCCGTCAGCTTATACCATCGAAAGTTGCATAAGATGTATTTGTAAGCCATAGTCGTAGATACTTTCATTTATTCTTTAATCGATTATTCTCGATTATCTCTTTAATATCAGTCGTGACCAGATTTGTTGGTCTTCTGCCAAGGCTTAAGACCTCCAAATTACCCTCCGTCTTCCAATTCCAACTGGGTATATCCAATGCAAATTCCATTTGAATGAGTGCTTCACGATGATGCTATTTGGTCTTAGTTCAGTCCCGTTGACGTTTGATATTGGTAATGTTTGAATTCGAAAATAAGAATACAGGACTACATATCCAATATTGCAATTCGAAGTTGGGTCAGAGCAAAGAGGTACAGATACCTACTTTAGCCCAAAGTAACTAATCATCGTCCATAAAGACCATGAAAGACCTGATCGCGCTAGGTATACAGTTAGGTAACAAAATATTCACTTAACGTATAGGTACTTGAAAAATACAGAGACAAGCTGTTTGAAAAATAGAAGGTTTTATACTATACTGACTGAGAAACACAACGAAAATTTTCCTTAAAATGTAGTATATGAGCGCCTTTCAAGCCGTACAGCCAATGCACACCACATATCACGGTATATCAGTAGACAACCAACAACCGTGTGGAGATCACTTTTAAAATGCTTTCTTAGGGTTCAAGGGGCTTTTGAACTCGCTTCCTGAATATATTTATAATTGCAACTTACATCAACGGCAGTGCATAGCTGCTGTTTCGTTGTTTGTTCCGAATTCAAAAAAAAAAAGACAGTGCAGCGATGTACCTATGCAACATTCCCCAGATGCTAATGGAAATTTGCACGCTTAAGGAAATTCACCGGGACTCAATTAGGTGTAGTGGGCTTTGACAAAATTGTTTATTTTATTTTTTTTTTTTTTTTTTTTAATGGAGCACTCAGACACAACTACTGGTCCATTGTACTGCCAAACAGACACCTTATATTGCTGTACTTAGTTTTCCCGTCTTTCGAAGAAAGATGAGAAGGAGCTTCAGTGATGAAGAGTTTAGATGTTCGGCACTCACCACATCAGCCCCAAAGATCCGCCACCTGATGCGAGCAAAGGCAGGACAACTACAGAGGAAGTGCTCCGCTGTATCGTCATCCTCTCCACAAACAGGACAGATGGTGGTGTTGCTCAAGCCCAACACATTTAAGTGTTTGCCAAAAGCTTCGTGGCCCGAAAGGATGCCCAGAGACAGAAGGAAAGACTCCGACCTCTTGCAGATGTCCGGACGCAGTCGTTTGGTCTGTTTACACGCAGCACAGTCACGCCAACGACAGTCGTGTTCACGAGAAACCAAAGTATCAATTGATGACCTAACCACAGATGCAGGCAAACCCACCCAACGCAGGTTCAGCGCCTAAGAAATCTTCTTCTGAACCCAACCTGGCGAGCCCATCAGCGATCTCGTTTCCCTGGATACCAGTGTGACCTAGGACCCAAACAAGTTTGACCGTGTTTAGCCTACCGACCAAGTTCGGAGAAAGCTTGAGTTCGAGCACTAACTTCGACGTGGTAAGAGGGTTGAGCAGCGCTTTTAATGCAGCTTGGCTATCACTGCAAACGCATATGCTTCTAGCCCTCCACCTGTTTATCACAATATAGCGCATAGCCATAAGGATAGTGAAAATCTCCGCCTGGAAGACAGTCGTATGGTTACCCAAGGGGTAGTGTAGTCCCAGACCCCTGTCCGGATTTAGAGCCATCCGTGAATACACGATGGCATTCTTTCCCTGGCTCCGGGTCTGGCCGAAGCCATTCCGTTGCCTGAGGAAAGTTGATGTGGTAGTTTTGTCGCAGTAGGATTTCTGGTGTCATTTCGTCAGACGGCATATCCATAAGACAGGGGTCAAAGGATAATTCTCGCACAAGTTCTTCAAAATTCCAATGCGCGTGGTACCAAAAGCCACCTCTCTTTAATCGGGAGATGGTTTTTAGCGTACACCCCATGAGAAAAATATCAAGGGGGGAGGTTCATCAAAGCATCTAGAGCACAGATATTTTACTTCGTCAGAGAACGGAATAGTGACACGTTTTAGCACAAGTTGAGTCAGACCAGTGACATTCCTCCTTCTCGTGAAGAAGATTCACTGAAAGCCCATTCATTGTGCACCAGTCATCGATCAAGTATAAGGATCTCTGCGCCCGAGAGCAGACAGTCCTTAGGTCTGAACCGACAGACAGAACGGCGACATCGTCCGCGTAGGCTTGTGTGTAGGTTCCAATAAGATTGATAGTCGATGATAGAGAGTCTACTACCATGCGCCATAAAATGGGAGACCGAGCACAACCTTGAGGGCAGACCCTGTCATGACGCATTTGACGCAATCCGCTTCAGCAATCAACGTCCTGTACATTAGCATTGCTTTAATCCACAACACCAATGTTTCATCTCTACCGTGATGTCTGGCTGCATTGCACATGCTATCAAAGGTCGCATTATCAAATGCAGCCTCAATATCGACGAAAATACCCAACGCGTACTCCTTC
Organism: Cheilosia soror; assembly: GCA_949372485.1. Taxonomy (NCBI): domain Eukaryota; kingdom Metazoa; phylum Arthropoda; class Insecta; order Diptera; family Syrphidae; genus Cheilosia; species Cheilosia soror. The sequence goes on along the minus strand of OX443561.1, from coordinate 136,443,029 downwards.
CGATCAAGAGCACTTTCGATCCTACCAACGATGTTCTGAAGCGCAGTTTCACAGGATTTTCCGCGCTGATAAGCATGTTGCATCTCAGAAAGAGGATGTAATCGAAGAGCAACATTGCGCACGTGGAGCTATACCAGTTTCTCCAAGCTTTTCAGCAGGAAGGAAGACAGACAGGGTCTGAAACTTTTGGCGAGAGTATAGTCAGTCTTACCGATTTTTAGTATGAAATTGTTTATTAAGTTCCAAAAGTGTTTCTCGACCCATTTGCATTATTTTAGCCTTAATATTGATCCTCATCCTTTTTGATCCAACCAACTTTGCGCTGATTTTCACATTCCGTTCAGTCCTATACTTGTTTTTTGAAGGAAATGGACATTGCCATCCTCATCATAATCCACATGGTTAAGCCTGTCAATTATTATTCATTGTAGACTGTATTTTATATCCAGTAGCCCTCAGTAAATCGAGACCATAAAAAGGTACATATTGTGAGATTATGCTAAACGAAACATAACGAAACTTGTGGTATAACATTTTTCAACGGAATCACTCTAATCTCTAGAATTTCAGATACATTTAAACTTGGTCGAAGCCGTTCTCAAAATCTATGAAAGTTAAGTTTGGCCGATTATTTGCGAAGGACAGGTTGATCACTGAAAAAGCCATATTAAAGCCTCTTTAGTTTATTTCCGGCCTCGAATTATATCCGCTCCAGAACAATTATCGTCGACAGATTTCTAAAACATTAAAAAACAATTTCAAAAGAACTAAGTGTTACTGTAATGATTTTGGATCAAATGGCCCATTCCGTACGTCAATCTTAATCTCAACGAAATTGATTTGAAATTGTAACCCCAATCAAACCCATTAAGCCATTAAGGCAGTATACCTACAACTACTTTCGGTAGCAACCGAATAAATATATTATATGCTATGCCCTCAGGTATACCGACCTACCTAATAGTTTTCTACCACTATAGGAAGATTTTATGGGAAAACAATGAGCCTATAAGGTGGAGGCTTTCGTAGACATGATTGTAAATACGTACAAATAAATGGTAACGTGTTCCTGTGCCCACTTTTATAAGTACACATACACAACTATATTTTATAGTTCCAATATTTAATCCAATCCGATCCAATATTTCTTTGTCGATGTCCATTAGCAAGCCAAAGTGGGGTTTGTGAATGATTCTCAATCTGTACCCATCATGTAGTCAATATTTTCAAGCGAAAGCCAGAATGAAAATCAGGATCTGGACTTGTTAAAACTTCCATACTATTTACAATGTATCCATCATCTATAAGCCCAACAGGCCATATTATGGCTAATTCATTGAATACGTCCTAAACCAATTATGTCACACAACCATGTGTTTCCATTACAATTCATCCGCACATTTGACGGATGTCCTTACAGGAATCTCAGTGAATATTTTTGTGCGTGCCATTTTGTGACCTTTCTCCATTTTATTGGCAGCGGGTAATTTACAAAATAAATATTAATGTAATGTGTGTACTGAACCCGTATCAATTTGCGAAATCAAATAACTATGCTTGCTTTCATTCTTTGCACATTTTCTAGCCCTTTTGCTATTCTCCCTTCGTATAGCTACCGCCCTTGGGCGCGGGGGAAAATTAGAAAAGTTTTTCAAAATTGTTCTCGTTTTCTTGCGAATATGTTCACGGGGCGGTAGAGATGGGGATATACTCGACTCGTATGTAAGTATTTTTGAGGAAACTTTTCATTTCATTTTGCTGCCATTAAAATTTCAATGCAACTTCCTGTATGTTGAGGAAAAAAGAAAAAGTAAAGGATACCATGGAATGGAATAGCGTTGCGGCGCGGCGGTTTGCGTAGTGAATATAAATAAAATTGCCAAAGAATATCTACCTACAACACGACTTTGTCGTTGACGACGACGCACGATGGTAATACATATTTGCTTTTCTATAAAGAGTCGGATATTTGTTTATGTGAGAAAGGTGGCTTCAGTTGGAGGTCCTCGATGCCAGCGGGCAATTTATGCATACATTTCCGTTTCATGCAAACGGCGTTATTTTTGTTATTATTCGAACACTGAGTGATTGCTCTTGATTTATTCAAATCATTTTAGATGGATGTATATTTTTCTGACACATATTTGTGCGAAGAAAAGCGCATTTTTGTATAGTAGGTATAATTCATATTCAATTTCCAACACTTATGCGATGTGTATGGTGTTGTAGGGGGTGGGGGATATGGGGCACCTTGCTTCGATTTTTATTATAACTCAAAAAAAGGCAGCGCATAGAATAAAGTAAAATATTGATTCTGTTAAATGTCGTTCTAACTATCTTATTTTAGACGAATGTACTCTTAAATTCATCTAAAAAACATTAAAAAGCTATTTACTAAAAAATGAAATTTGAATCAAAATTGATACATATCGGGGGCACTTTGATTCATAGCCAAAAATCTGTATTTATTGAAAACTTTCAGTTAATAAAATAAGTTTTAATAAGTAATAAATAATAAAATAAATGCTTTCTTTGGCTTTAAATAAATATAAATAAAGTATTTTATGTATAAAATAAACAGTCTTGAGATTGTTACGATAAGTCTTCAAATAACTTTGATTTGCACTTTTAATGCTTTTTTTTATTATTGACAAACATCTACTTACATTACATTGATAAGTATCAAACTGCCCCGAGGTGGGGTGTATAATGTGACCCAACTGTCCTCACACAATTTAAATATGAATTGCAATTAAAACAACGTTTAAAAATTACTTTTTAGATAAATAAAAAATTACCAATTATTGACATATTCTCACAATATAACACCCCCACGCTTTTCAAGAATTAGCAAATCTACAAGCTACATTTATTATCTTACTTGAGCAACTTAAAATAAAATCGGCAAAAACGAACAATTTTCAAAAATTATCTCGGAACAAAATGTTAAAAATTAAGAAGGGAGTTTGCATTTTCATTAGGTATAAGTTTCCAAACTTGTAAATATATACCTACAAGTCGGCATGCCAATTTATATTTGTTTATTTTTATGTAGGTACCCTTTCCAAGTTTCGATTTTAAAAAGAACGGTCTGCATCGGTGATCGGTGAATTTCCCCACTGAACACCTTAAAATTAACTTTAGGGAAAAAAGTTTGGAAAACGAAGTTTCGTTATTGAAACTGTTTATAAACTTTTTTTCTCAATAGTTCCAATTCCAAGTTACTAAAATAAGTCGGCAAATGACAGTCACTCCCCACGTCTCGAAACCCTCGCTACGCCCCTGAGTTTCACGAATAATTTTAATTAGTACTAATCTTCTTCTTCTCCTTCTATCTATATAAAAGAAAGTTTAAAATATGTTTGTCCGTTTATTACTCGAGTTCGGCTATACCGAATTTGATGATTCCTTTTTTAATGGAAAGGTATTCTTTTGTAGAAGGTTTATATGTAATAAAAAATGGGCAAAGAGGTGTGGCACCTCCCATAAAAAGAACATGATATATCTCGAAAAACACAAAACCGATTGAGCTAAATTTTTGAGAAAATCTTTGTTCTGTGAAGTTTGGTCGAAATTGCACAAAGGACAAATAGTCTTAGTAATTAGCCCTGAATTTCTCCTGTGAAGAATGGTCAATATCGGACAAAGGGGCGTGGCACCGCCCATACAATAAAAACATTCAAAATCGCATACCTCGAAAACCACCAAATCGATTGAGCTAACACTTACAGATAGTCTTAGTTATTGGCCCTGGAATATTTCATGGTCAAAATCGGACAAATGGCCGTGGCACCTCCCATGGCATACATAACAAAAATTCAAAATCTTAAATCTCGAAAACCACAAAATCGATTTAGCTCAAACTCACAGATAATCTTAGGTATTGGTGCCCTTTAGTGCTCCTTTTAAGTTTGATTAGAATTGGGCAAAGTGGCGTGGCACCTCTCATACAAAAAAAAAAAAACATTCTAAATCTTATACTTCCTATACAAAAAACATCTCCTATGGGGTGAAATTCGATGACGTTCTATCTCGATAACCGCTGGGCCGATTTTCATTATTCTTTTCATATTTTGTTCGTATTGCTGTATTTCAGTTATAGGCAGAAAGAAAATTCCACCTAATCGTTTTATTCTCATTTCTCGCATTTTACGAATGAACATTATTATCTAAGACCTAAGAAATACAATTCATGTGCAAGGGCAAAGCCGGGCGGGTACAGCTAGTATATTATAAATGCGAAAGTAACTCTGTCTGTCCACCTGTTTGCTAAATTGTCATGGCTAATCCATTGAAATAATCGGAATGTTGGCAAATATTTCTGTCTGTCATTTCTGTCATATAGCTAGATGCTACAAAAGAAAATTTAAATGAAATTCGAAAACGGGGTATGGGAGGTGCCATACAATAGAAACCAATGGAAGCGATATCTACCGACATTAATGGAAGGTAAGGTTAGGTTGAATAGGGTGTGAGTTCATCACATTGGACTAGGCACCATATTGGACCCATCGCCATCCCTGGGGAACCTTAACGGTCAAATAACCTAAAATACTTCTTCCAAACAATTAATTTCCCTACAGAACCTGAAAATTGCTTTAATTTTGTTTGCGAGGCCAACTTCCTCCAAATTGTCGAAGAAGTACCTACCAACTTATTTCCTTCTGTACCGAACAATAGCTCGACATTCACAGAGGAGATTAGTTATATCCTCTGTGACCTGTAAGTCTTCGCAATACCTGCATATGTCTGTATCTGTTAGACCTAATCTCATAGCGTGCTTCCTTAGAAGACAGTGCCCGGAGAGTATCCCTATTGCCATTCTTAGCCTTGATATGTGCTGAGCTTTAGGACACTAATGGAAGCTAAAGTTGGAAAATTTGAAACATTGATGTGCAAGTCAAAGCCTGGCGGGAAGTTATATACGGCGGCTCTTATACAGTGAGGCAATAAGTAATTGTCAATAAGCAATATGCAAGTTTATGTTGACCTATTCTTATTTTGGGAAACAAACAATTTATTACTGCATGCTTTAGCGCATATGCCTAATCTTAAGAAGTTGTGGAGAACTGTGTTTGATCTGCCAATTTTTATAGATATTTCACGATGAGAAAAGCCATATTCTTTGAATGAAGCAATTTTTGCCCCTTCTTTCGCTTTCAAAATTCTTCCGCGTGACATCGTTGATTTCGAACGGTAGATTTATATTCAAAACAATAAACAATAATTCAAAATTTTATTTCGTACCTACCAGCTTTGATAAAAAATTTCCGACCAATTTTGATAAATAACACTCGACTATATTTATACGAATTTCATCTTAAAAATTACTTTTTTGATATGGAATGAATTAGAAAGTGAAAAATATAATAATTTACTTCCAATTGGTTTTAGCGACGATTGACCATTGAAAAAATAAAAGTGTCTGAAGTATGCAGAATACATCTTTAATCATTATCTCTATCTAAATAAGTTGTACGAAGGGGCATGGCACCACCTATACAACAAAAACATTAAAAACCCTTTATTTTAAAAATCACCGAATCGATTGAGTCACAATTTTTGGACAATCTTAGGTATTGGCCTGGGAGTGTTCACTTTTCTTCGACAGTCATGGGAGCCAAAGTTTTTAATATTTGTAGCATTGATATGCATTGGCCTGATAGACAAGAATACTACCAATCTAGGCAATACGATTATTGAAAAAAAAACAAAAATAACTTAAAACAACTTAAAACAAAAAATTTAATGTACAGAACAATACAATAAAAACATTTTGTCACGGATTTAAATGAAAATGAATTTAATTTTTTTATTTTTCTATTTTGCACTACGAAGTGTGCAGGGGGTTCGCTAGTATTTATATAAAATTGTTATTTTAGTTTGTGTATGCTTCAAAAACTCGAAAAGTTTTGCACCGATTGAGCTCAAATTTTCAGAAAATCTTTGACATTGGCTCGAGATGGTTTTTATAATGGTTTAGTCAAAATTTGACAAAGGGCCGTGGCAGCGTCCACACAATATGTATAAAATATTATAGTGGTTTTATGGGAATTTCCCTTACTGTGCTGTTCACGCGACCAAATTTCACAGATAAGCTGATTACAGATATAAAAGTCATTTTGACTCGGACATGATATATTTTCATTTTTGACTCCGATATAAAAGAAATGTTTTTTTTTGGCATCCCTGCCAAACTTGTCAGATTGTGCACAATGACGATGGAGAACGCTCGCTGCTTCGTAAAGGTCGGAAACAATCTCACTTTGATGTCAAAAAAGGATTTAGACAAGGTAATGCGCTGTCATGTGACTTTTTCAACATCATTCTTGAGTAAATTGTGCGAAACTAGCAAGCCAACACCCAGGGGCACAGTTTTCCAAAAGTCTGTGCAACTAGTTGCATACGCTGACGACATCGACATCATTGGCAGAACACAGCGAGCTGAGCTGTCACTGGTGCGTTTGCAAGTATCAGTACAGAGGCGGCAAAAATGGGTTTAGAGGTGAAAGAGGGCAAATCAAAAAATATGCTGTCAATAAGAAGGGACACACAACATCGGCTAATCGGACAGAACGTCACGATAGACATCTATAACTTTGAGTTCGGGACTTTTTACTACCTCGGCTCCGCTGTTAACTCTGAAAATTACATCACATCAAAAAACAAGCGAAGAATTACACTGGCCAACCGCTGTTACTTTGGCCTAAGAAGGCAATTGATTAGCCTTATCGAGAAACACCAAGGAGACTCTATGTAAGACCCTCATCATCTCTTTATGGCGCAGAATCAAATGCGGATGTAGATCTCCTTGGCCGCTTCGAACGCAAAATTCTTCGAGTGATTTTCGGTCCCGTTTGGGTTGAAGGACTTTGGAGGAGGAGATTTAACGGCGAACTCTACGAGCTGTACAGCGACATTGACCTGGTCAGAAAAGTACGTATCAGTCGCCTAAGATGGCTAGGACATGTAGAGCGAATGGACACCAACGCTCCGGCCCGAAGAGTCTTCGATTCCAACCCGGAGGGACAACGAAGTAGAAGCACAAGTGGAAGGAGACCTTAAACAACTTGAAGTGCGCAAGCCAAAGATCGTGCCAACTGGAGAGGCGTGTTGGTTGAGGCCCAGGTCCACCCCGGACTGTAGTGCCATCTAAGTAAGTATGTATAAAAGAAATGCACGGATTTAAAAAAAAATTCAATATGACCCATTCAAGAAAAATGCTAAGGTATTGACCCGCTTTTTTCAAAGTTTGGCCAGTATGGCATCCGTTTTAGGATCCATGTAGGACTTTGGTTTATATTACATATACTACTTTTAATAACCTTTTCACATACATACCTACAAACAATGTAGTACCTATACAACAGCCTAACTACTACAGTCCCCATATATTATTCATATTCACAGTTTCAAGGCTTTATGTGAGCCACAAAAGCCTGTTTTTTGGAAAACACTTTAGTAGTGATAAAAATCGTTTTTTATAGCTACAGAGGTTCAAGGATTAAGAAAAACAACAGAATGCCAGCATTATATGGACCACATTTTCTGCTCTATACATTTATATTGGTACCTATAGGTACATTGCTATACTAAATAGCTAGATTATATAAAAAATTGGGCTCATGTCTCAGCAATTACCGAATACCGATACCAAACAAATCAGTACGATCATATTCATTGAAACCTCAAATTTGACAATTTTCAGAAAACAATATCCATTCCTCTTGGAAGCAAATTGAATCACTTGGCTTGGCCGAGCTACATTTTTACCGCAATTGTGTGCTGTTCCAATAAGCAAGTGCATTTCGTCATTTAACAACAACCGCACTGTCATCGAAGTATCCACATAACAACAATCTCCCGTAGAGTACACATATTCGGTACCGTTTACTGCAACCTTAGTCAAACAAAAGGACAATCATCAAAAATGAATTCGATTGAGTGTTGTCTGTTACTAGGTGTATCATTGCAACGATAAAAGCTCCATCCTCAGTAGTCATAGTCAGTTCAGTGCCTGGGCATATGTAAATATCCCTGTGCCACTTATATTCGTACCATGGTATAGGTAAGGTATACCAAACAGTAATTGCAAAACACAACAGAACACAGAACAGTTGTTGGATGGAAAAATGCTCTGGGGATGGGACGAAAGGTGGAAAAGAGAATATAATTAAATTAAATACCAGCAGCAGGCAGCAGCAGCAGCATCACATCAGAGTGCTCTGCTCGTGCAAAAGCAAAGTTTTTGGGGACGCTCCGGCATAAGTACACAAACACATGCGGAGATGCCAGCAGACAACAACAAAGCGTAGGTACCTACAACTTTTGGGCAGCGATGAGAAGGAGTCAAAAAAAAAAAAACATCAGCTACAGCAGAAATAAAAATCCTGCAAGTACATCTCTGCATCTGAACATCTGAACTGAACGGAGAATAACAGCAATGAAATTGATTGGGTTTGTTGGAGCTATTTCCCGTTGAAATTTATCGAGATTTTTATTTCGCTTATTTTATTTGTATCTTTTATTTAGCTTTGGGATAATACCTATACAACAAACACAAACCTATTGTAGTATTGAAGGATATGTTAGGAGGGGAATGCCTTGCTTAGGTAAGAGGAGCGGTGGTTTTTAATGCACTTTAGAAAGTACGTAGCTATTTCGAAAATACGACTTGGTGAAGTAGAATCCATTTCTTAATTTTTTTTTAATTACAAATAAAATCCAGAATCCATGGTCAACGTAAGATTTAAAATGTACAAATATATTTTATAGCTTTTTGTAGTTTCAACAAAGCCAAGGTCTGTATTGACTCTTCTGAAGGTCGTAGGTGAAGAGAATTAGGGGGATTAATTAGCAAATGTTATGTAGGAAACCCAGAACCCAGAACAAAGAAATGAATCCCTCACATAGAAAATTGTGATATCCTTGGCCGAATGTTATTTCTTGACATATCAGGGAAATTATAATGCACCACGTAGCCTTCAAAGTCAGTAAATTTCATTTCCGAAAACTAGGTCATATAAATTAGAGGGCTCCCCATGAAGAGTATCAGCCTGAGCTAATACAGCCGCCTAAGACAGGTACAGCCATGATATTATAGTCAGCGATGATCTTTCAAACTGTAACAGTTTGTGAGCCCGTATTTTGTCATATCCTTGCGAATTCTTCCGTGATATTTTCGGTGATATTTAGATTCTTACCCCTGCTAAAGGCGAACCCGTTGTTTGCGTGCAACATTTATAGCTTTCCTTAGCGTCTGTGCTAAGAGAAGGCCGAAAACCTTGGCATCTAAGATAATAGATCTAAGATAATAGATGCCAAGGTTTTCTCTTACCACAGACGCTAAGGAAAGCTATAAATGCTGCACGCAAACAACGGGTTCGCCTTCACTGCAGACTTAAAAACCCTATGCTATACATTTTAAATGGAACGTAGGTATCTAAGCTCTACGATTAAAAATGGCTGAACCATAAGAATCAGGGAATATGTCGAGTTTGATGAAGGTGCATAACTACATATCCTTAATCAATTTGAATGCAAAATTCTTTGAGTAATCTACGTTGATGGGCCTTGAAAAAGAACAAACAAAAGCCAACTTTACGAGCTGTACAGTACAGCTTTGTATATAGAGCTTCGGAAAAACACAGATTGTACCTTAAGGTTCCTTTCTACTAATCTATATCTTGCAAGATCTGACAAACATCCAAGAGGATAAGTTGAACGAAAGCCGCAATACAGCAACAATCAAATTCTTCTGAAGTCAGATCGAATCAAGAGATTCTTCAAATTGAAAATACATTCTTCAATTCGACGCATCGTGCACTTTAAATTAACGAAATTTTCTTCATTTTTACGTATTTTTTTTTAACTTCACTTTATTGATATTGAATAAATATTCTTCAATTTTACGCATCGCTTTTCAAAGTCAAAAACAATTTATTTTCTTACCATTAAGACAATAATTATAAAGTTTTTTTGTAACTTACATAAACATAACATATTTGTAAGTAAATATACTTGAAGATGGTTCTTGTCATAGTAGGAATTGATGAAAGCAAGTTTGGATAAAGGTCCTACAAGGCCATAGCTATCTATACTTGGAAAAATTAAACAACTTGAAAATATTAAAGTTTATATTTTATGTCATTGGAAAATACAACGACGTTCTTATGGTTCATTTATGGTGATCATTGGCCGAAAGTTATTTTTCTTGTTGCATCTCCTCCGCACATACCCCACGGTTGATCCAACTAGGAGAGAGCTAGCCCAGAAAAGCATGTTGCTTTTGGGAAAAATATTATAATTGAAAGTGAACTTTTTTTAAACTCTTTTAACTGCGATAGACGAAATATTGAAAAATATTTCTATATTACTTACGTTTAATATATAATATTATATACTTTACTTTAATTTATAAATTCTTTATCCCGGCTTCACTTTGGCAATTCACTTTCTAGAATAAAACTTATCACTTCGAGCGCAACAGCGAACAATAAAATTTTTAAGAAACTTCTTTAAATTAATGAAAACCCCATAAGATTCTAAAAATGTGTTATAAAAAATTGTTGATTTGAATAACTGATTCTTCTAAAAATTAATAAAATATTTTCTCAATATCACCTACGGGATTTAGTTTAGTCAACGATTTCAGTTTGTCAATACATATGACGGAATTTCATTCGTTTGAATAAAATACTAAATCAGACAGCAGTTGAAGAAATTTATTGATTTTGAATATTAAATTTTCAATAAAACGAAAAGTTTTATAAAAAATTGTCGATTCGAATAATAAATTCTTCAAAAATTGACAAAATATTTTCGTCAATATTACGATTTGGTTCAGTGCACTGTGTTGCTGCTACCCTATGATTTACTAAGCAAACCATTGTGATACCTATACTCGCGAGCCAACTAAAAATATATTCCTCTTATCAAAATATGGCATCTTGTCAAAGACACCAATGAAAAATTGTCATTGGATAATGATTTCCTTTTTTATTTTAAATTGAATTTATGTAGTGGCACGACTAAAAACGCATACACGAATTTCCCCCACCAATGGTATTTACCTCTTTTTGCCATCGATATCATTGAGACTCCTTTTTTATTTCCACCCAAGTCGATTTGATATTTTTATCGCTCGTTTCGAATTCTCATACATTATTTTGGTACTCATATACATAAAATATTTCCATGCAATGTTCTCACAAAAATTAGATATTTATTCACAAAAGCCACTCGCACTTATGTAAGAGTACAAACACACTTAACCATACCTACCTACATGTAAAAAAAAAATATCTCCGACTGTCCTTCGAAATATTACCCAAAAAAAAAAAAAAAAGATAAACATATAAAAATCGAGTAATATCTAGGTTTCCCGTTTTTCATTTTAGTCCATCTCCGTCCCCATTGGGGTTATTTGGTTCGTATATTTATATTTTTTTATTATATTTCTCTCTTGATGTGCAGATAAAAAATTGTCCCAATGAAATTAAAATATAAATCATCCTGAATATATAGATGGAGGTTTGGGCTTTGCAATCAATGACAACTCCTTGGGTGCTTAGGCTGACAGTGTATCAGGCATTTTATTTGAAAGGGTTCTCAATTGTCACTGAATAAGGATGAAAAACACTATCGGATACTGATATGGACAGTCATGCATAATTTAATGTATACTGCAACTGTTGTCGATAAACTATTTGGCTTTATCTATATATTTTCTCTGGCAATGTCCGAATATTGAGCCATCTAAATAAAAATATTGAATAGAGTAGGCAGGTACTGGAGTGTCCTTGATTCGGAATTGCAAGCTTATGTTTTTTTTTTTTATTCATTCAAGAAATATGTGGAATAATGCTTTATTTAAGTGTTGTTGGCTATAGGTGGTGGTGGTATAGCGATTAATTCAATAAATTTCTGGATAACCATTTTTTTTTGTGATTTGGAATAAATGAACACCATTGAGTGTGGACCGTAAGTATAAATATGAAAATTGTATAGAGCGAATGTATTTGTATGATTTTAATCCTTTTGGGGCATGAGGGCATATAGGGCATAATTTGAAGGGATTGATAACTTTGAACACAGAAAAGGAATAATGGTCGTATGTCACGAAACTAATAGTTTAGCGAAAGTGCTGATGCTGAAACGAAGGAGCAAATCTCATACTTATATGCCTTTTTGAAGTTTGGTCAAATTTTGCCCAAAGGGGAGTGGCACCTCTCATTCAAAAATAATATATTGCAAACGCTATTCTTCAACAGTCATGGGCTCAAGTTTGTACAATTTAGAACATTTATATCAGAGGTAAGGGAGTCTCTCTTACCTCTGATTTATATGCACACTGATTGGCAATACAATTACTGGGCACAAGTGAAGCCCAGAATAGTAACATAATTTATTTATTTGTCCGTTTGTTAAACTTTTTCGGATCAAATTCTCAGTCAATTCCACCAAATCCACTAAATCATTCCGTTGGAATGCTTGCGTAAAATGTTTCAGTTTTGTTCGTAAAGGTGGTAGTAGACGGCATGTAGAAAGCCACATACGTATGTAGCATCGCCGTCATTTTTACATCAGCAAGTGCAAGAAAACTATATTGCTTTTATTTCTCATTCGTTTTTAGTGAACTATTATTTGTTTTTGTTGTTTTTTTTCTCATTCATTTTTTTTAGTTGAATACTTATTTATTCACTTTTGTTTCTCTTAAATAGAGTATGTAGGTAGTAGAAATAAAATAAAATATGTACCTAGATAATGTATCTAATGAAACTTTTTTTTTTCACTTTTTTTTGACTTTGGTATTCAAAAATAAAAAAAAATTGTTTGCCCCTTTTTGAACACTTGTCCCCCCCTAGGAAACTCACAATGTCCTCCTTTTCGTATTTTTCAACCCTAGAATGCATAAGGGTTTTTGAATAACGTTAACACATATGGCGTTCCTGAGCACCCCAGGATTTTTGGGTTGAAAATACCAGAAACTTATAAGACAATCTTATAAAATATATTTATATTATTTTAAAATAATGTATTTATTAACTAAATTAACAAAAAAAATTAAATTTTATTCACAGCCTTAGTAATTAAAATTAAAATAAACACAGAGGTTATTAAGTGGTGTGACCATATGGTGTTTCAAAATATCCAAGAAAATATAGCTTTTTAAGCTTGAATCTAAAATTTTTTTTTCTTGTTTCTGAAAGGAGACATATATGGCAACATAAGTATATGTAAAGAGTTTTGAATTTGTAAGTCTTACCCGCATATTTGTAATCCTTTCTTTTTCAACATATATTGGCAGATGGCATACTTCGCAGCGGGCGGTGGTCTGAGCAAATGTGCCTTTGGCAAGTACTGCATGGCATTTTTGTCTTTTTATCACGTCTAGGACATAAAAAGCACCTTCCCTGCTTTGGAATCTTCTTTTGAGGTTATCTTAATAAAATATTCTCGCAATCCTGAAGATCGCCTTCCATTGATTCTCGAAGCACTTTTTCGTTTATAATGTAATTCTGAAATGATTCATTAACTTACCTTGCTAGAGTTCGAAAAATTTAAAAAAAAATATTCACTTGTCTTTCAAAAAAAAATTACGCTAACACATATGGGGTGCCAGGCCAGCACACCCCAGTGACCACGATACCCACAGTCCAGAGAGAGGAAATGAACTAAACATCTTTCAGGTGTAAAGTAATAACGAAATAAATAAAAGTCATAGCACTTTTCAAAAATAACTACGTTTACTTTAAAAAATATAAGCGTTTTAATTTTGGAGTTAGGTGCGAACGCACCCCATATGCATTCTAGGGTTAATCTATATGAACCCTAGTATGTATGTGTACGATATATGGCAGCCTCTGTCGACCTCAGACCCACATACGTATATGTGGCTTTCTACATGCCGTTTACTACCACCTTAAAGCCTTTTACCTATAGGTAACCAAAACTGAGGTCTTATTAGAAGCGCTTAATAATTTTGGTAAAAGACTGTAATATTTTCCTTTACAAAGCGCAGACAGTGCCGACAATTAGCTGTTGCATGATTAGGCCATGCCTCTCCTTTTGGAGGCAGCGACAAGCCTCAGACTCTTCTTAAAGCCTCCAAAGAGAATAATGCGTCAATAATACAAGAACCTATTGCGCGAATTGATTTCTTAAATCGAGGAATTCGCTGAGGAATAAAAAAACACTAGCCGACAGGGATAAACTACTAAACCAGAATTTAAACAATTTTATGCGAAAATCACGATTCTAAGCCTCCAAAGTTTTTGCTAATGGTTTCATCTACACAAAATCTATATTCCAAGCCATCGAATAGGAAACAACCAAATTTAATGATGGCCGTATGTTTTATTTTTGATGCACGTGGATTTTATTTATGAATTAATTGAATTTGAAAAGCTTTGTGCCATAGGCTTAATTTAGAATTTATTCATAGGATTAGCATTTTATTGTGAGGTAGGTACTGCATTTCATGTCAGCATATGTTAAATACCTATGCATATAGAAAATTTTTTTGGCAAGTATTTTAAATATTTACTGGGATAAAGCATATCGTATAGATAAATGTGAATAATTAATTAATTAAGAGAAAGGAGGAATTAATATTGGGTAATACTAATTCGCAACGCGTATTTTTTAAACCGATATTTTATTTTATTTATAAATACGAATCAAATGTTTACCTAATATCAATTATTTTTTCACCTAATACTTACATACTCTTTTCAAAAGAAAAAAAATCTTTACACGATACAAAGCTATATTTATCTATGTATTAATTAGGGCACAATTCCTTTTTCCAGTTATGGATAAGACGATTCCACGATGAACTAAACAGAAGTACCAACAGTACATATACATACAAATCAATTTGTATGCGTTTCACTCGCAAAAACTTGAAAGCGGCTAGACAATTTGGATGATTCGTCTATTGTTTTTTTTGGCATAAGCCAGTGGTCAATCAAAAAAAAAAAAAACTCGGAAAATCCCTAAGCCCAAAAAAAAAACCAAAATTTACATTTTGTATGGGAATATACACCACCAATAATCGTCTCGAAAACCAACGCACCGATTGAGCTCACAGTTTGAGAAAATCTTTTTTATTAGCCCAGAGGAGAGCATGGTACCTCCCATAAAAAAAAACTTAAAAATCTTATGATAACTCGAAAACCACCGAACCTACCTACATTATCTATTCAGCTAAAATTTTTAAAAAAATTAAACGTATTCGCCCAAAGGTGTTTCTGTGAAGTTTGTTTAAATTTATATAAAGGAGAGTGGCAGCTATAAAAAAATAAAAAAGTTGTATACATATTGTCGCTGTTTAAGAAAACTGGCAAAAAACTCGATTTTTGAGTTAAGTATATGTTGGGAACTCCAAGGACAAAAAGACAAAACCAGTCCGAATTCAATGAGGTGTATTTCAAGACAAAAGAATATTTATATAATGTATAAGTATAAAGGTTAAGTATAAGACTTAAGTATAATAGATAGATTATTCACCATAGGGTGTTATATTTGTAATGAGGAATTGCCAGTATTACATTTTCAACACAACCCCTCAATTCTAATTTACAATAAACCAAGCTTTTCTACAAATTGTACATGCTTAATTTTCTTTAGGTTTTTGGTCAAAATATCGGCGACCATTTCATCCGTAGGAATATATACTAATGCGAGTTCTTTTCTTACATAAACATCTCGAACAAAATGCACCTTAATGTCTATGTGTTTGCTCCTAGCGTGAAAAACCGGATTTCTAACCAACTGTTGAGCACTCAAGTTATCTCCATATAAGATTGTTGGTTTTGTGACTAAACGGGTAAATCCCATTTCAGTGATCAGGTTACGGAGAAATACGATTTCCTTCGATGCTGAACAGAGCGCCATGTACTCCGCTTCCGTACTACTAAGAGCTACTGTCGGTTGCTTCTTAGATTCCCAGGACACCGGACTGCCAGCCAGGAAGAAAACATGACCACCCCAATCAGCATCAGTATAGCCATACAGATCCAGCCCAGTTTTCCTGTAAGTAAGCTGATAATGAACTGTATTAGAAAGATATCTTAACAAATGTTTCGCTGCAGCAAGATGTTCACTGTGTGGGTTCATATTATATTGAGATAATCTTATAACCGAATGTGAAATATCAGGACGTGATGTGATACTTATAAAGTTTAATGATCCGATTAAAGATTGATATAGTGTTTTGTCAACCTTGGAGCAGTTCTTGCAGCCGTCGCATTTTTTTACAACGTGCCTGGATCTATTGGTGTGCTTACTCTCCTAGAATCAGCCATGTTAAAGTTTTGTAAAAGATCCTTTATTAGCTGCTGTTGACAAATTTTAATTGCCCCCCTTGAACCATCTCTTTCAATCTCTATGCCAAGAAAATGATTCAATGGTCCCTTATCCACTATGTCAAATTGCCTTCCTATTTGTTTTTTAATTGCTTCCATAAGACTCTCCTCTTTACATGCGAGTAAAATATCATCAACGTAGACAACGATTAAAATAATTTGTCCGTCCTTATGCATAATATATATACAGCTATCATTAACACAAGGAACAAAGCCGATGTCTTTCAATATACGATCTAGTTTCAAATGCCACTGTCTTCCTGACTGTTTCAGCCCGTATAAGGCCTTCTGAAGTTTACAAACTTTGTTTCGATTCGCCTTATCTACAAAAGCAGTGGGTTGATACATGAAAATGTCTTCATCCAAGTCTCCATTGAGATACGCTGCAGTAACATCAAGTTGGTGTAGAAGTAATTCAAATTCAACTGCCAACGCAATAACTAGGCGTATGTTCGAGTACCTTGCCACCGGAGAAAAAGTTTCATTAAAATCAACGCCATACTTCTGTCTGCAACCCTTGGCAACAAGCCTAGCCTTATATCGAACAATTTTCCCCTCCTTATTGCGTTTAATGTTGAAGACCCACATTGACTCAATTGCACGTCTATTTTTGGGTAAATCAACAAGTGTCCAAGTTTGATTTTTCGTAAGAGAATCGAATTCATTTTTCATAGCTTCGAGCCATTTACTACCATCCCTACCATGAAGGGCTTCCTCTACCGTAGAAGGGCATTCATTTCTTACATTTTCTTTTAAAAAATTTAGCGAATTAGGCGCTAGGTTAGTAACTCCTCTATCTCTATTGCTCTCTATACGCACTCTCCCACTTCTTAATACTCTAGGACTTACTTCAATAGATTCTTCTTCTTCCTCTTCATTACCATCCTCGTCAGTGTTAGCATCCTTCATTTCAGCAGCAGGTTCAACAGCATCCGCAGCAGCAACGTCCAAATCTTCAGGTCCCATCGCATCTTCGAAAACACTCTCGGTGTCTGTCTCTGTTTTAATTTCTGGTACTTCTACTTCATTGTTATAAGGCTCTGCAAAAAGGTAATCATCATTTTTACTTATTGATTCAAAACCCTGCGTTTCGATAAATTTTACATCACGGCTAATGTATACTTTACCAGTTTTGCGATCGTATAAGCGATATGCTTTAGATCCACTCGCATACCCAATCATTACGCATTCGGTGCCTTTGGAGCTAAATTTGGAGTATCCTGGTCGCTTGTTCAACATAAACGCCTTACAACCAAATACTTTTAAATGCGAGACAGATGGCTTAAAACCGGACCAAGCCTGAAATGGTGTAATACCTTGTAGTGTACTGCATGGTGACCGATTTCTTAAATACACAGCAGTATTAACTGCCTCCGCCCAAACACTTTCCGGCAGTCCTGATCCAATTAACATACAACGAGCCATCTCTTCGATTGTCCGGTTGGCGCGTTCCGCAACCCCATTTTGCTGCGGTGTATATGGTGCGCTTAGCTGGTGTCTTATTCCATTCGACTCTAAAAATTCCGTAAATGCCCTGTTTACAAACTCCGTTCCATTGTCGCTCCTAAGCATCTTGATTCGTTTCGAAGAATACGTCTCGACCATGGCTTTAAACTTCTTAAACATATCTAGCGCTTCACTCTTTGCCTTTAAAAAGTAAACAAAAAATTTCCTTGAAAAATCATCAACAAATAGAAGAAAATATTTTGCTCCTCCAATGGACGTATTCCTCATGGGGCCGCATATATCAGTGTGTATTAAATCTAAAATACCTTTGCTTCTATTCTGTTCACACACAAATGGTAGCGAGCATAATTTGGCTTTCATGCAAACTTCACACTGAATATTAGAATAATCAATTTTGCCTTTACATTTTAGACCACTCACCCATTCGTTTTTAATCATGTTGCTTAAACATTTCCCATTTATATGCCCATACCTCTCGTGCCATAAAAAGAAGTCGCTGTCGCTGCCACGTGATTGCTTTAAACATGCATTAACCTCATCTCTTCTAATTTCACAAATGTACATACTCTGCACCTTCTTTGCAGATAATAAAATATTTCCATTACCGTTCACAATTTTCGCATCATCTTGGTCAAAAATGATTTGGTTACATTTTTCTGCAGCTTTTGAAATTGAGACAAAGTTCATCTTCATCGTCGGCACAAATAGAACATCTTTCAGAATGACAGTACCATGAGTTGTTTTCAAAACAACCTCACCAATGCCATCCGATAAGACATGTGCATCGTTAGCTAGTCCGATCTCTTCAATGTGCGGGCGAAAACTAGTATACATACTTTTATCACAACAAATATGACTTGTCGATCCACTGTCGAAAATCCACGATCGGCTTGTGAACCCTCCGGCGCATGCTGCATTTATTATTGCAAATGAAGATGTTGTTGTTTTATTTTTTGGCTTGTCTCTGCAATTAGCTGCCAAATGTCCACGACGATTGCAATTAAAACAGGTTCCTCTAAAATTGTTTTGGTCGGCTCTCCCACGTTGTTGTTGTTGCTGCTGCTGATTTGGCTGCGGGGTTTGTCTTTGCCTTCGGTTTCGTACGTACAATGCCTGCTCCGGTGCGGAATTGTTTGATTCAACCCCTTCTCTCCTGTGTCCTTCTTCAAGAAGCTTTATCTTTAGGTTTGCACATGTTGGTAAAGTGTCTCGCGCTTCTATTGCAAGAACGAAATTTTCGTAACTAGTGGGGAGGCTAGAGAGTAAAATTATTGATAGAAGTTCATCTTGGAGCTCAATACTTATCTCTTTTAATTTTTCGACGAGAGATGAAAAATTATTAAGATGCGGCAACACGTGGTTATGCTCTTGCATTTTCAATTGTAAAAGTTGCTTAAATAGGGTCACTTTCCTCGCTGGTCCTTGTGGTTGATGAGTGTTTTGTAGAATTATCCAAGCTTCATTCGACGTTTTACAATTTTTAATATAATTTAATTGAGATGGTTTAACGCATAGCAAGATGGTGGCCAATGCCTTCTCATCTTTGTTGCTCCAAGCAGAAGTACTCCCTTGTTCTGGTTTTTGTTCATCTCCACATACGTACGACCATAACTCACTATGAATTAGCACACTTTTAATTTGTAATTTCCACGTTTCGTAATTTTTTTCGTCTAGCCTCTCAATTTGGTACAAGGAGGACGCCATTACTTTCTTTTATTACTTCGACTATGTACTATCATTTTTTTTTTTTTTTTTTCTGGGCCCATAACCTTTGTTGGGAACTCCAAGGACAAAAAGACAAAACCAGTCCGAATTCAATGAGGTGTATTTCAAGACAAAAGAATATTTATATAATGTATAAGTATAAAGGTTAAGTATAAGACTTAAGTATAATAGATAGATTATTCACCATAGGGTGTTATATATGTAATGAGGAATTGCCAGTATTACATTTTCAACAGTATACCAAAAGACTGAGAAAAAAAAATTTTTTTCTTTCTGTAAAACCGGCATAACTATAGTGCTTCAGAATACCGCCAGATGGATAATGTGCCAATTTTTACTTTACCTCATTTCTGTATATGTTTATGTGGAAAAGCGACATAATTTGTGTTGGCGCAAAAAAAGTAAACAAAAGTTTCTTGAAAAACGGGCTATTTGTTATTGTGCCTACTTTTATAATATAGTAAGTACTGTTCCACACCTTTTCCTACGTATTAAAACGAATTGTGCCACTTTTCTTAAAAACCACTTTTTCGAAGTGACACTTTTATGATTTACGCCATTTTTCCTAACAATACTTTCTCACAAATCTTAAAAAAATCGGCTTACCTATAGGTAATTTTGAATATTATAAGTAAAATATTTAACTAGCAATACCTACCTTTTTTAAAGAACAGAGTTTTAATCATTTTCATTTCCTCACAGCAATAATATTTTAACGTTTTTCCAACCTCCATGATGAACTAACTTCAGAATGATAAAAAGGTTATCTTAATATCTTGCATTTTTTCGAGAAAAGTGACATAACTTGGAAATCGCTAGAAAATACCTAAAAATGTTATACCTAGAATTATTTACTTTTTTTTATCCGTTTTATTTTTGATTAGATAAAACATGGAACTATGCAAAACAAATACACATTTCCGAAGAAAAAAATTTTAAACGATAAAAAAAATTAGATTTGTGTAAAATTTTCAGACTCAAAAACTTTAAAGCTCTCCCGACAAATCGTGTTTTTTGAGTTATGCCGGTTTTCTTAAACAGCGACGATCTTGAAAATCATAGAAAAGAATTAGAATAGAAGAATGTGTTGTATTGGAAAAATAGGAAACATTGATCATCAATTCTACGAAGAATTATCTTCAAGATTTAGAAGATATGGCGCAATCAGGGGCCGAATCGTCGCATCCATGAACGACCTATACGTTCACGGAATCAACCGATTTTACACTCGAAACAACAACAAATTCCGTCACGTATTGCTCGTTTACGGATGAGACGATTCGGCCCCGGAATGTTTTGTTATTATAGTCTAAGAGCCCGCAGTATATTTTTGACGTGAAAGGTAACCGGATGAATATTACATAATTACGTTGCTCTGATGCCCAAGATTTCAAATATGCCCGTCTGTCAGCGGTTAATTGCAGCTAAAGGGTGTAACTGCATATTAAAAATCCGTTATGATTCAAAACAAGAATGATTGATGCAACCTCTTGAATATACTACCAAATAATAGAGAATGATCCTCTTAGTACAAATACATGTATCCAAGACGTTTTAGGGTACGCGGTGGAAGTGCGTTAAAAGTTCCAATTTTGAATAATTAATGCAATCGCACTAATTTTTCCTAAAAGGTTGGATATTGTTACGATTTTCCCACAAGTTACGCAGACATTAGGTTGCATACTTGTGATGTAGACATTAACTAATTTACACATAAGTTAAATTTAGAGATAAGTATATAATGTCATCTCATGCTCCGTTTTTCGAAGTTCACCGCTAACTGATCATGAGATGATGACGAGGAAGTAGTCGACTCGAGATTGTCAATCGATGGAGTATACTTTGTAAATTGGAGAAATAAAGTTGTACAGTAGAATTATGAGAAGTGAGTTTAATTGGTCTTACGAATTATAACAAATCTGGCGACGAGGATACATATAAAGAGATTGTTCCAGTGAAAAATAAAAAAGTAAAATGTCGCGGATAGTGGGATATATTGAACCATTCCTGCCGGGATCAAATTTCAATGCCTACGAAGATCGTGTACGACAATTTTTCCTAGTCAATGATATTCAAGAAGAGGCAAAAACCCCATTTTTTGTTACTATAGTTGGCGCTGAAATTTATGAGGCCTTAATGTCACTCACAGTGCCAAAATTACCAAGTGCTCACACATCACACTTTTGAAGAACTAATATCTCTCCTTCGAAAACATTTTGCTCCCAGAAAAAATAAAAGGGCAGAACGATACATCTTCAATAAAGCAAAACAGGAGGAAGGAGAGCCAATCAACGAATTCATTGTGAGGCTTAAGTCTTTGGCGCAAACATGTGATTTTGGCGACTTTGTAGGCGAAAGCGAGGGAAAAACTGCTGCAGAAATCAAGCAAAAAATATTGGATGATGTTCTGACGGACCGGTTTATTATTGGCCTTAGAAATGAAAGGATACAACAAGTTCTTCTTAGTGAAGATTCCACAAACTTTGAAAAATATTGTGAGAAAGCTCTTAACATCGAACTATCACAAAGTGCATCCAGATCGCTTCAGTCCATTCCCCAGCAAGCTGTTTATCGGAAAAACAAAGCATTTAGTCAACCGCAAGCAAGTGGGTCCAAGGGTCAAGCCGAGATTCACAACAATGGTCAAAAATGTTATAGATGTGGGCGGCTCCATAACCCCAACACTTGCCCCGCCATCAATTGGCAATGTTTCCTATGTCACAATGTTGGACATATTTCAAAAGTATGCCGAACAAAAAATAAAAGGTCAATCAATGTCGTCAACAGATCATTAGACGAAAGGGATCATGAGATGACATTATATACTTATCTCTAAATTTAACTTAGGTATGTGTAAATTAGTTAATGTCTACATCACAAGTATGCAACCTAATGTGTGCATAACTTGTGGGAAAATCGTAACAGATATTACAAATATACAAATATGAAGGTCCAAGACTTTTTGCATGCCGCTAAGGGCTTGCCAGACGAAATCAAAATACAATAAAAGCCCTTTAATTCGGAAAACTCGTTTATTCGGGAAAAAATTATTTTCCGAATTAAAGAGATTTTTCCGAATAAATGAGAGTTGGTTTTAACTTTTTTTTATGTAAAAATTAAATTAAACTAGAACAAATTAAATAACGCAATGATTGAACATAGCAAATAGATCTCAAATGTAGAAGTCGGAACAAATCATCCAAATGTCTATTGAGGGAGTCCCCATTTATTTAGAAGTCGGGAAAAACCATAAAAAAATGATATTGGGGGAATCCCGGTAATCCACAGTACCCAATAAATTTTATGTATTATTTCCAATCTTTTGTGTTATTAAAATAATTTTTGGTTTAATGTTCTTGCATTTTTTCATCAATAGGAACGCGTTTGTGTGCATAAAAAAAATCTCTCATTAATTCGGAAAATTCGTTTATTCGGACAGAACTTCCCCCAACCATTCCGAATTAACGAGGTTTTACTGTATTGCTAATAATTCATGTAATCACTCAATTTTTATTTTAAAAATTAGAGAAAAACTCCGTGATAACAAATATATAAGTCCAAGACGTTTCACTTGTCGCCAAGTCTTTGCCAGACGCATCCAAAGGTTAGGGATCCGCTAAAATGTCCTATTTATACCCACACAAAAACTTGTAACTGAACATTAAATAATTTACGCAACCACACAAAATCCCTCTTAAGCATAGATTGAAACACCAGCAACATAACTGCATAAGGCCGACGTTTCACTTGTCGCCAAGCCCTTACCCAGGTTAGATATCCGCTAAAATGCTCTATGTGACACGCGGTTTGGCTTGTACTTGGAATGTCAGTCAGGAAACTGTTTTATATTTATAGAAATTAAAGAAATCACATATCAGCGCGTCGGGTTGTCTAAATACCTTTTGGCATTCAAAGTTTCGGTTAGCCAAAAGGGAATTGTCAACTATGGAGGATAGTCCCAAATTTCAGCGTAACCTCATACACTATTTTTAAGATACTGTCTCAATTTTAAGCAAATCAGAATTATATACACAATTCTAAAATAGTCTAAAAGCATCCAACGCACGATCGATTTTGTCTCCACGTTCGTGCCATAAAACCAAGTATTGTTTGTCAATTAGGCCACGTCTTCACTGCCAGCTTATTTTCATTAATTTAGCAGACAAAACAGACCCTCGTCAGCTCTTCACCGCAATTCGAGAATTCACAAGTGAAATAGGTACCCTCATCACCCGACTACGGATTCCGCCTCGCACAAAACATGAACGCACCGATTCCTAAGCCCATTCAATTTTCATCGAACCCAATGAAATGCAAATTAAAGCAAAGCATTTTGTCGACAGTACAGCAGGAACCTGTAGGATCCAACACCAGTTTACCTCACTTGAGATGGAAGTGGGTTGGAGGGAACTAACAGATAGGTAACATAATAACACCAACAAGCTAATAGTTAGTAATTGGTATTTTGAAAATTGGCGCTTACATAACACGTAGTCGCACATGTAGCTAAGTCGATGTCGTTGTACTCGGTGTCGGTAGTGGTGACTGCAGCCCGACACTCGTACGAATCATGTTTAATTATACCCAAATAAATTAATTAAAAATGAATTCAGCTACTAGCTGGTAAGTATACAATAGTGTTTATACATGGGTTAGGTACGAATTGCCGCAGTGGTTCTAGTACAAGCACCACTACCTGACAACTAATCGCATGCGATTTTGCGATATAGTAAACAGTGAACCATTGGAAATTTACGCTTTCCAAATAATAAATCGCTATGTCGGTGGCATGCTCGCTAACGGATGTCGCAATGTCATGGTGTAGTTAAAAGGCACGTTATTGCTTCATAATTTATTTAATTACCTACTTTACTATTGTTAAGTATTATATTAAGGTAACTGGTGAAAAGAGAACAGGGATTAATTTCGCTACCCACCTATGTTTCGAATTCTGTTACATTTATTATCTAGAGAGGATTATAATGAACCAATAGGAGTGCAGTGGTTGTCGGGATCGATAATTGCACATAAATTACAGTGCCAGCTGGCCTTACTTATTTACATGTATTGACATTTAAAAATTTTCGGGGGAAAAAAACCGAGTTGTTTGCTCGCAAAGGTAAACGCCATGCGGAATGTCGTATATAGCTTTAATGCGTGAAGTAGAAATTAGATACAGAAAAGGGTAAATATTTGATGTCATAAAAAGGGTAAAAAATTTGTTTGGTTCTTCCACGAAGTTCTTTTCAGTTTCCAATTTATTTCTTTTTTTATTTTAAGTATTTAAACACATAAACAAATTTTGTTTCTTAAGCGTTACGCAGTGCATAAAGTTCGAATTCAGAACGGAACGGAAAAAATAACTTTTTATTTTAAAGCTTGGAAGCGATTGAGGAAAATAAAATAATCTTAAATTTAAAATTTCATTTATTTTATTAACTAGTAATTATAACAAAAGTAGGAATAGTTTAAAAAAAAGTAGCTATATTCAACAAAACAAACTAAAGAATTCTTTTATAAAACTAAATTTAATCGTCTGGCCTTCTTTGCTGCAAATAAATCAATTACTTCGTCAGTATTTATTTCTATCTCCCGATGAAGTGACATTAAGGCTAAACCAGTAAGTCGATCTTCACCGGTAGAGTTTCTTAAAAAAGTTTTTAAGCGTTTCATCGTCGAAAACGTTCTTTCTGGTGTATACAAGTACATGTCGATACTGGTAAGGTTCCCAACATTTTTAAAAGTCGATGTATGTTGGGAAAAAAAATGTTACTGCAGCCTCCTAAAGCTGTTATGACGTTCTGTGAACGCAATGCCTCGGGTTGTTCATGACATTTTGTCTTCCACAGTAGAAACTCAGCCTTTAAGCTTTCCCAATTCAAAAATCTTTTATAAAATTTTAAATTTTCTTCGTTAAATTTTGTTTCGCTTTTTCCAAGTATTGACGGGATCAAAATATATACCGATGATAGATGATGATGGTCCTCGAACCGCGTTTGGAGCTGAGTTATGAAGTCGTCCCAAAGGGGAATCATAATAACTATCCTATAAAAGTTTTCAGGATCAGATGCGTTTACATTGGCCCTATGCTGCTGCTTCGATACTGTTCGTGGAATTTTTAAGGTTTCAGTTTCATCCACAATACTTAAAAGGCCTTGTGCAGTCTCAAAAATATCTTTAAATTCTGAACTAACATCTTCGCGAATTTTTTTGAAACGTATCTATTTAAAACAAGCTTTACGTGGTCCAGAGCTGACACTAGGTCACAAGAAGCGGATTGCAAAATTTTACACAATGGTAGTGTGTACGAAAACAAAATATTTAAGCAGCACAAGCTTATCAAAAAATCACTGGCCAAAACTGATTTTAAAAAACAGGAAGCTTTAGATGAGTTCTCAGAGTCCTTATCAATACTCAACACATCCAAGGTATCCACTATGCCTTAAAAATGTCGTCTTTATAATCAACGCAGCGAACGCATATTGTTCAAACCCCTGAGATCCCCCCCCCCCTAGCTACGGCCTTGCAACCGTTCTTGTATTCAATAATTTTTCGCCTAGTTCTCAACGCTCCATTGGCGGAAGTGGTCATCCCTTGGACAGAAATTGACGTCGAATCCAATTGCAGGTTTTTTTCTGACAAAAAAAGGGGGTATATAAAAAGTTTTCCAATCGGTATTTTAGGAACTTTGTCAATTGATTGTGGCCATTTTGTTGAAGTTTGGCTGTAATTTATTTAGTCTGTCTTGCCAAATCAATATGGAGAGTTATAGCGTTTAACAACAACATGTGCGCAAATGATTAAATTATTATTATTTTTTTTAAATGGGTCTTCTGTTCGAGCCACATTTCGTGCCCATCGCCAATTTTGCGATCACCATAATCATCCTTCCGAGAGGAATATTCCCAATGTGGTGGATAAATTGGAGTCGACCGACTCAAATCCTTCGGGCCAGTCCATCATCGTCAACGGCGAGCGCTACTATGAGTCGTTGATAATCAATTTCTTTTGTCATCAATTTGATGATATGCAAATTGACGCCAAATTGACACCACAATGGACAATGAACATTTTACACGAGCGATTTCCGAACATGGTTATCTCATTGATTACGAAATGAACATATCTTTTATCTAATCTATATACCTATCTAAAATGTAAACTAATTAACTAATTTACATTCCATACTGCAGGCCGCCGAACTTATCGGGAAATCGCAGTCCATCCAGTTAAGAAAGACAAATCTTCTGTCAATCAGATTTTCTTAATAACATGCTATAATCGATGCACTATCTGTGAAGAACCATCTGGCCAAAATAGGTACTGCTGCTTTGAACTCACTTGTGGGTATACCCACCGCATACTGCTTCCAGATAGGTACCATAAGCGGCTTATAAAATGAACGCTCGGTAATTTCTATTGAGGCCTGTGATTAAAAATTCTGTTTTCTAAAGTAATTTATCCGTCAATACGCCAATATCTCATACTCGATTTACATTACTTTAGAAAACAGAATCTTTAATCACAGGCCTCAAGAAAAATTACCGAAACTCCATTTTATAGACTGCTTTTGGAATAAAACTTCAATCCGTACAGTTCGTATTTCCTATATCCTCAGTCCTTTAAAAATTGCCTAATATTAGATGGATTATTTAATTTGCTTACTGCTTAACAAGGGAATTTTCAGCTCGCTCTAAGTGTCTACCATAAGCCACATAGAACTACTAAAGACCCGCTTCATCCCATTCCCGCACGGAGGCATCAGAAGAATTGGCCAGTACGAATTTTGTGATTCGAGAAGAAGATTACGTCCAACGCTTTAAATTGTCAGTAAAAACTCCTGTTTGGTGCCAAAGTCTCGGGTAGTTGTGTTAAATTTCAAGCCTCCATCCAAAAGAGTATTCGGTGGAATTTAAAGCGACCCTGGCCTTTTTGGATATCAGCCTCAAACTGAAGACAAAAATTCAGCAACTATAGACAAAGCAGATATCTAATAAAATATCTTAATATCCCCTTATTTCATTTGATTAGTAAAATGGCATAGTTTTCTCGACTATGGACACGAGTTAATGGTTTTCTAAAATCACAAAATCTTTAGTCAAGCACACATACAAATATCGTAAAATAATAATTTTCGTCATAATTTTCACTGCAAATTTCCTTCATAAATGTCAAATTTAGTTTGAACAAGAAAGCAAAAGTTTTCCCCTCTTCATTTCACATTTCATCATCAGTCGGGTCAGAGTATTTCAGAACCGCTTGCCCTTCCATATCCACATGTTAAAAGATAATCAAAACTGTCAAATTAAATACGAAGCTACTAACCTGCCCCCACCTAGAAAACTTGGTCAGGAAATTAGGGGATGTGGCTGAAAGTTTTCTGCACACTTTGTCGTGTATCCCTGTTACCTATACAGTGCTTTTGTTTGGTGGAGAACTTCCTCGCCAACACCGACAGGGACAGATTGAAACTCACACGAAACGCGGTCGCGGCACAGATACGCACATATAGATGCAGGTGCGCACATTATAACCAATATCCGCAACAATCCCCACTCACATCAGCGATGTCATGGAAAAGTTAATTAGACAGCATATGAATTATGGAAAACTAGGACGCAAAGCCGCAAACTTTTTCGTATCTACTTTAGTATTGTTGGAGAGATGGTGGTCTTGAAATACTCAAACTTGCATCTGCAGAGTTAGTATAGCATTTTATTGATTTTTGTTTCGTCTATTTTAATAGAGAAAGTTTTATATATAGTTATTGTTCTTAAACGCCAGTAATTCCCTTGATCTGCATATCTTCAAGGACTCCCTTAGTTCAGTTTAATGCTATCGATTCATTCGCTTCGCACATTCCTTCTTAAATAAACCGCAAATAAGGGAACGACTGCGTCTTCTTATTTAGCAAAGAAATGAAGAGGATCGCTGTCACTCACCTCACGAATGTAGTCTCAACCAAAATATTTCTTATCCATATACCATCAACCCTTTTAGTATGCATTTAAAATGAATATAAGTATGTATGTGTATGTATGTAGTGAGTATCTGTGATGATAATCTCAATTTGCTATCGGATAAGTGGATGGATATATCTAAAGAAACGGCTAGGATAGGTATAAGTAAAGTGCTTTAATTCTTTGCCACTGCCATTGTCTGATGACACGCTCAATAACATGTCTCAACAATGACTGCAGTCATGAGATTCACCTCAATGAGGCTACACAAAAAAGTTCCACAGAAAATTCGTCCTTTTCGTTCTAAATGTTCGTTTTGTAAACAGACTCTGTTCTATCTTGGATTGCTGATATTCCAGGCAGACAGGTGTATAGGTTCCCACTGGATATTTATCACAAGGGGAGAGAGTGGTAAATATGGTAAAATGTTGCCACGACGAGTGGGATGATTTGATATGCGCACTCTGTTTACGTTGAAATATGCAAAAGGAATCTGATTCAATATTTTTTGTTTGGCATCGTTGCGGTTGACGAGCTTTAGGATATGGCTTGTCTAAGCAGCGCGATGAACGCTGAAATGCATTATTTAATTGCAAGCTTTTGTAGATGAGAGATAGAATGAGAAAACATTTGAAAATGTGCATTAATTTATTTGCGAGATGTTGCACGAGGCTTTTGTTGTTTTCGAATATAATTAAAATGTGCAATTCATAACCATGACACGAAATATTTTTTTTATAGCGAAGAATGTATAGTGTTCGAATCTATTCTTTATTTTTTCAGCCCGTTGCGTTGGTGGTTTGTTATTTTAGTAAATTATTCAATGATGGCTGGAGTGGAGGTTGGTGGTGTTGTGACTGTGAGTGGAATTCATTTGTTAAAGTAAATACGTGTCGGGAACCACTAAATGTTTTGCATATTTTTCTATCAATTTTTTTCTAAAAAAAAAATAGGGTGGTATACCGAAATATATTACGATATTACTCTGGCATGTATCAGTTTTCGATTGAGCGCTGGATAAAATTCTGTAACCAACGTTTCACTGTTCAACTTTTTAATAATTTATATTTGTAAACTTTTTTTCATTAAATTCACATTTGCATGATGGAAAATATTAAAAAAAAAAAATATAGATAATATATATTATTACTAAAAAATTCGAGTTATTAAGACTTTATTATTACGGTTATTCTGAGAATCGATCGAATCGAGTAGGTATCTGTCTATTCCTCGAATACGAATTTAGAACTTTTACTCGAATGAACTTCTCTCATTCCATGAGTTTCGAGGGAAAGAAGTTCATTATCGAATGATTTTATTGGATGAATTTTATTTTCGAAATCAGCTGTATAAATAATTAGTTGACAGATTGTCATTATGTTTGGTTTTAATTTGAGTACCTAAAGATGGTAATTTTGTTTTCGTGAAGGGAGAAACGATCAAATTTAACCGAAAAATACTACGAGACTAATCTAATCCACTTAATTAATATGCCCGACGAAATATAGGTTTGTAAAGCAAGTCAAAGGTTATGATATTTAAGAGAGGGGCGGAGGAAACTACAGAAGAAAATAAAAATAAAAATATAAAGTAAAGGAGTCGTTAAGAAATACAAGGAATACCTACTTTTGAGTTTACTTACCAAAAATATGTAGACATGGGGAGACATCTTAAGGATAGACTAGCGAAGTCCAAAATGGCCATCAATGTTTTCTGAAGGAAATGTCTCACCCACAAATTCACTGCAGCAAATATAAGGTTTTTATAGCGGAGTCAAGGTCCATCATGTTCTATGCTGCGCAATAATTTGGGGAGCAAGGAAATATGAGACTGTCGAGAAACTGTTACGGTACTATACATAAAGAGAACATTTAACCTCCCAGCCAACGCTTCGAACTACATAATGCTGAAAACAGGCTTATCCCCATTATTCATCAAAACTATTAATCCGCCTGCATGTGGACTACGTACTCAAGGTTGTAAATATGCCGCATACCAGTCTGTCGAAAAAAGCGGTTCAACAAGCAATGCAATCCAGGGCAGGAAGGTACAGGGAGTGGTTAGAGCTCACTGAAGGCTGTGGAGTGCATTTGAATCTGGATAATTGTAAAGATTGGAAACCTCAACTTTATTAGCTTATCACACGCATGGATGAAAAGCAGTGATGCCATTCTGACCGGATTCCGGTCATATCTGACCGAAATCTAGTTACTCTGACCGGAGAAAATTTTAAAATCCGGTCTAACCGTTTTTTGACCGGAACGAAAAATGTTTTTAACCGGAAAACGCTTTTTGGGCTGGAAACATAAAATTGCTCTACTGACTATAAATAAAGATAGATTTCTATAGGTAATTTGAACAAAACTTTGCCATACATTGCGAACACACTCCCAAGTTCAAACAGAAACCAATTTACTGCGAATATTGGGACATTTACAACAAACACATGGAATTCTCCTTTGGGGGCAGGATAATAAATTGTCTTATAGGCTAATTTTTGGACATTTTCTTTTGCTAGAATGTTGAAGAGGAAATTAAACAATGCATTTCAATTAAAAGTGTGAAATTCGATAAATCTCAGATTAGAGTTTGGTGGACTACTCTTTTCAAGTGTCAGCCACACACGTCTTCCCATGACTTTCATTTCCATTAACGACTGGGCTACAAACAAAAACGAGGCGTTATTGCAATGAAATAAAATTTGACAGGTAAAAGAATATTGAAATCGGAAACACAAACAAATTTTATAGTAAAGCCGAAGCCGACGCCCGTTTTTGACGCCCTCACTCTATCAATGCAAATATTAAATGCAGATTTATATCAAAAGCACAATGGTAGGTACGAAAAAGAACCTTTATGCCCTGCCCATGTCATGCCAGAATTATTTCTGAAAATGGATTTTCTGCGCATTTTCTATGCTATCTACTTTTCTCCTTTCACTCAAAATCTACCCGCTTCGCTGGACATTGAAAGACGTTGTATGGTCATGCACTAAAAGTGTATTTCAGGACTTAAAACACGTCATATAAAATCAAAAATTAATTTCAGTTAATTTTAAACAAACGAAATAAAAAGCAAGTTTACAAACTCAAGATTCACATAAATATTATAAAAACGTTTTCTCAACATGGTACATGGATAATGTTTATAATGTAAAAAAATGGCTAATGATAGTTAACTTTTGTTTTATACTTTTTGTAATACATAATGTTACCATAATCTATTTTTGACCGGGTTTCGGGTCAAAAACTCTGATTTTGACTTTTGACCGGATTTTTTAACCGGATTTAGAAAATAAAAATCCGGTCATACGGTCAGATTTGACCGGATTGACTATTTTTTAGTCGCAACACTGATGAAAAGGCTCAGTTAATGCATTCAGAACAAGCTTCGGGATCGCTGCACAGAATAATAGTTGTTGTCTAAGCCATAACCTGCAGACGTATAGCATATCGGAAATATCAACATAGTTTAAGTTAGGTGGAGAACTTCTGAAACTTAACTATATCGGTGCCATGAAATAAAGTCATATGCAAAAAGGCCCAAAACAGAATTTTGGACTTTTTTTGGACTTTATTGCACTTTTGAAATTCCGTTCCCAGGCATCGTGATAAAGGCTTTCACGGTGATTGAAGAGCAGGCGAAACTCGTTGGACTTAAGGTAAATGAGGACAAGAATAAGTCCATGCTATCAACAAAAACGCAATCATCTGTCCACCGCCTTATACAAAAAGCCACTACTGATAGCGACAATTTGCATAAACATGAGCTCCTCGAATGACATCCTATAGTTGAAATCCCTAGAAGAATTATTGCAGAAAACCGCTGCTATACTTCAGTCTAGGAATATGGCACTTGGTTTCAAAACTCCTAACACGATGGACGAAAAGTATAGAAATTATTTTCAAAACCCTTATCCTGCCAGTTTTGCTATATGGCGCCGATAAGTTAGACATAGGGAGGTAGATTTGGAGGGTGAATGATGAAGAAAATACAACTGCGAGCTCTATGATGTGGATGTAGTAAAAAAGCCAAAATACGTCGACTATATAGACATTGGCTCGGACACATCGAGCAAATGGACAATAATGCTTCAGCTAAGAGGATCTTCAATTGCCAGCCCGCAGAATCGAGTCGACAAGGAAGGCCGAACATACGTTTCAAAGACCAAGAAATCGCTCACTCCATCAGAGCACTTGATCTGGTGGAAGCGGCGTGACGGCATTGCAGAGGATGGAAAGTTGCAGTGTCTCAGGCAGAGACTCTTCATGGGTCGGGAGCCGACTAAGTAAGTAAGTAAAGGCTTGAATTGCGTTCTTATATAAAATCCTTGAACGGCTTAATTGATATCAAAGTTTTTTTTTAGGATAGTTATGCTCTCAGATGATTGTCAAACATTCGTGATAGGAAGCGCTTGTCTTTTTGCAGGTATTAAACCTGACTTAAGAACAAAAACATTTACATGTCAATTTCATCTTTAGCTTGCTATAAGTAAAAGCCTAAGGGCGATTCTTAATAAACACAGTATCAATGTAACATGTTTTTCCCTCGCTTCTGCTTTCACTGTAGTTAATTTTCTTCGATTAGACTGA
Organism: Cheilosia soror; assembly: GCA_949372485.1. Taxonomy (NCBI): domain Eukaryota; kingdom Metazoa; phylum Arthropoda; class Insecta; order Diptera; family Syrphidae; genus Cheilosia; species Cheilosia soror. The sequence continues at coordinate 136,409,915 of OX443561.1, read as the reverse complement.
CCTACTAATTTCGACAGATCTATACGTGCTGCGTGTATGGTTCGTTCTCCCCTTTGGTGTGTCCTCTAACCGATGATAATTATTTTACTTCTTTGCAACGCACTTTTTCCTAACGTTTCTTCAGTGTTCCTCGTACGTGTCCTTTTCTCCGTGTATTCTTGTTCTACTTTCGTTGTTTTATTGAATTTGCTATCCTCATTCTGTTTTCTAATTTTTTTCTCTTCGCTTTTTTCTTTGGCAAAATTTATTACCACATTTTTGTGGCACAAGAGAAGAAGAACTGGCTTACCTAAGCAATAATAATAAATTATCTCGCTGATGCTTAAGATAGGTTCTCGGTTGCGGTATGGGGGGTGATGAAGACGAATACGATGATGATTATGGTGGGGTTGTGTGCGAACGGAGATGTATAGGTAGATATCGGGGGGAAAATATTCACTTGTCAATTGTTTGCAAGAATTGAATTTATCGACTTCATCGTTGTCGTAAGGAAAGTGCGTGGTATATAGATGCCATTTGGGATAGCAAGGATCTTGGCTATACCACCACCAGCACCACTAACTACCGTGTCGTATATAGTGAAGAGAAAATGGGAATAACTTACGTCGGCAGTATATCACGATTGAAGACAACTAATAGCAAAATGTTTTTGCTTTTATGCGGTAGTTTGTGGGTGGGACCATACACACCAGGTATCCGCATCCCTATATAGGAAAAGGAGCTATGCTGTCGATTGTGTGGGTTTTGGTTATTTGCGAGGAATGTGTTATTTGCTTATCTAGGGATGACCACTTCTTAATCTGTCTGAATCTAATGGAACGATTATTCGACTTGACAATTTGTAGGTGAAATTTATCAGCATAATCGAAGAATTAATTTAGTTTCAAGGCTTGCAGAAGTGTTTGAAGGACATTCCATAGGAGTAAGTATAGTAACAGTAGTAAATCGACAGAAATTGCTTTTTTTTTGTCTCCGTCGGTATATATGTAAGTACATACTACTTAGGGTATTGGGAGAACCATTTGTTGGGAAGGAAAGTTTTTCGAAAGGTATTCGATAAACGAATTATTATGTCCGCAAAGTTGCGCAATTGGATGTATGTGTCAACAAGATGTCGAATAGATCATTGCGAGTGGAAGTGATATATTGTGGTTTATCTTATTTTGTTTGACAACCATATAGAGTTTCAGAACATCGGAATTACACCACCATTATGAACAAAACTATTTTAAGCTTATTCTACTACCTGATACGCATCGACAATATTCGGCTTTAAAGCTTTTGCCAGACCTTATCATTTTCCTTATTTCCAAACAAAAATTAAATTTTGTCACCTAAAACAAGCCATGTCAGGGAAGAAAAATACTGTAGGTTTGACATTTCACACCAAATAACTGTAATGTCACTGACAATGTTTGGTGCAACGGAAATAGTTGCACTGCCTGATATACATCATGCGTGGGAGTTATATCGCGTGGTTGGGTTAGATAAGTCAATCTCGTTGATACCAAGGGTAGAGTTCCCCCTTTTATGGCACATGTCAGGATATGCAACTAACAAAACTATTGGAATATGTGGTAGTGTGACGTAATACGGAACTCACTGAACGACAACAAACGCTACTATACTGCGCTGGCCATTCGATCCTTCAACTACACAATGATCTCCCCACCGAGACTTTATTTGCTCGTCATGTTTACGAATGAATATAGCTGATCCAGCTATAAAAATAATAATATGGTTAAAACATTTTCGTCTGAAAACAAATAGTAATCGTCTGAAAAATATAAAAATCATCTGAAAACATTTATTTGAAAGAATTAAAGACCGCAACGCACGCCGATTCTCAAAATTCATCTATATGTTTTTTTTTATTGACTTATTCTTTCCATCTACTCCATTGTTGGTAGAAGGAACACCTTTTTCAGTCGATTACTCTTTGTTTTCAGACATTTTAAAAATTGTTTCAGATGTTTCTTATATCTGATTTTCTGATGATTTCTATTTATTTTCAGACGATTTCTATTAAATTTCAGACGTTTTTTTTTTCGATTTTTGCCGACGTTTCCAATTTTTTTTCTGACAAATAGCTACTATTTTTATTTGTAGACGAAAAAACTGTAGCCATAATAATATTAGTGAGATATAAGTTAAATGTGTAATAGTCGTAGTGAAAAATTGTAGTATAAATAGCATGTAATCGATAGAAAGCAATCAATAAAATAAAGGCAGGTGAAACCTAAAGGTCTTTTTATTTCGGCATATTTGCATTTTCATTGCAGCATAATTTTCCTCGGTTTTTGGCGTTGCTATCGCTTTGACTGCCACCATTAGGGAATTAACCTCGTCATCCCTCACAAACACCACACTGTTGATGAATCTCCTCAAATCTCTCAGAAGTATTTAGATCTTCCAGCCCATTAAAGAATTGTGCTACCATGCAAGAGAAGTGACATTATTAAAGGGCTGGGTTCCACAGATTCCAATTCCTCTTCATCCCTGGACTTTCTGCAGCAGTCGTGTGCGAAGAAGCCTAGCCATTTGGCGATGCTTTCAATGATACAGACGAGCACTGAGATTTGTTTCCATCCAAACCAACCAAAGTAGCATATTTCACCCATAGTGACAATTACTAACCAAAAGCTGCGGGTTATGGCACCATACGTGTTACTCCATCGTTCCTTAGCCAAATATAATTTTATCAATGAAGCCCTTAGCTGTGTTAATAGCAGCGATAGTTGGCCTGTGTTAACTAATAGTTCGTCCATTTCAGAGCCGTAACTTCTTCAGGAACTCAAAGTAGCAGTACTAATAAGTAATGGTTTATTGCTCTCAATGCCAAAAGGCTTATTAACCATGTAGAAACCCAATTAATTTAATTTCAGGTTGAATATGATGCACAGGTATTTGGCTTCTGGTGAAGGATTAAAACGAATGACTCTAAATTTTAGTGATTCCCAAATTGGGACATTTATGTCCCGATAAATAGGATGAGTTTGGTTTATTGCGCACCCAACATATAAGAATCGAAGAGATCGAGGCAATAGTTTCAAAAGAATGACCGAAAGCCTTTTCCTAATGCACCATCGAGCAAAGCTAGAGCCATTTGCGCGTTAACGCGGACGGTCTATAAACATGATCCGATAATGTAGGTATAACAAAATGATCCGCGTATGAACCATTTAGGGTATGCAAAAGAGAGTTAACTATACCATGCAACATAATAGGGGAGATAAAACACAACCTTGTGAGCAGCCTTTGCTTACCCCTATACCTATACTTGTCAGATTCTGAGAAGCATTTTCTACCTTCCCCTTCGATTAACATCCGCAGTCCGCATCTTCCACCAGAGTTCTATTCATCTGCATTGCCCTGATTTGCCAAGTCCAATGTTTCGTATCTACTCCATAGTATCTATCAGATGGCGTATTTTTTTCGGAAGTGAGTACATATAACAAAACCAAAAGTGAGTATAACAATTTTGCATGTAAAACCAAAAGTGAGTATACAAGTTTTGCATGTAAAAGTAAAAGTGAGCTAGCTATAGATTCTCAAAAAAATACGCCCAGAATTACACAGCCGCATTGTCGAAAGCGCCATCTATGTCGATGAAAATGCCCATGGCGAATTCTTTCCTATTTTTTGAAGCGCAGTCTCACAAGACTTTCCACCCTGATAATGCATTTTGCATCTCAGGTAGAGTATTGCAGCCTCAGTGCAGACCTGCGCACGTGCATCTCGATCAGTCTCTCCAAGCTTTTCAGCACGAAGGAAGACAGATTTAGGTCTGAAATTCTTAGAAGGCCAGTGCCAGATACTCAATGAAAATTTTCTTCAGAGTTGGCAGCAACTGTTTTCACACCTTGTTGCAGCAAGGGTACACTCCATATCAGTACCAGGCGACTTGAAGCCATCAAAAGATGCTACAGCATATTTATAGCCTTAACTGTTGCCACACCGATGCAGTATAGCGGCTATGCCAAGTTTTGTGGCTTAGATCATGCTCAACCTGCACAAGTGTGCTTAGCAGCGACCCAATCGTTATTATCCAAAAGAAGACTGAAAATCTCCGTTTTAGTTTCGGTGTAGGTACTAGGTAGGTACCATCCAATTTTCTAAGTGCCACCAGTTTGATTCTCTTTTAAGAACTTCAACCAACCTATTGGTCTCACCTACACTCTCGATCTTTTTTCAAAAATCTATATAAGAAGCACTTTTCGACGAACGAATGAAATTTGTATGTTCTTTTGGTTTGGATCGCAAAAGGTTCTACATAGTCTCCAGCCAAATTTGTCTTGAGTTACCGATTTAGAAGTTTTCTGACTTCTTTTCTAAGTCTCTGTTCTAGGTTCGAGCAGGGAAGTAGCGAATGGTGATCTTCGGAAGTTTTTCATAACCGGACAAGTCCGTTCAAAGCGTTTGGTGATAATATACCAACTTATCAAGCATCCTCGACCTTCCCCTTCGATTAACATTATTGGATATTAAACTAAATTTAAGTAAACAAAGTAGCTGTGCCCCAAAAATTTTCCAATTCAGTGCTAAAATCATTTCCCATTTGAATCTATACTAGGAAGTACACTTATCATTAGCCTATACTTTCACCAAACGAAGAAGTAAAGTGTCATTCGCGCAATCGACTATCATTCTCATGCCAGCAGAAACAATCTAAATTAAAGTAAAAACTTGACAATACACCACGGTCATCTTACCCATGTCAGTGTCATAGTAAAACGCCAATTTAGAATGGAAAATGAACTAAAAGAAAAATGAAATCTATTAGCCTGCAGTCCGTAAAGAGCTCTACAACACAAAACGGGCAAGGGGCTAGTGAACAACTTTAACGAGCATCGATTTCTCTCGTCATTCATATTCATGTTGTCTGCTCCATGTAACGTATTATTACTATGACAGGACATTTACAATATAAAGCAGTAACTGTCTGAGAGCTCCAGTTGCAACGTCAACGCCTCGTTTACAGTTTTATTATTCAATTTTAAAATTTAATTAAATTATGAAAAATTTAAATCTGTGACGTCGAAATCAACAATAACACAGATTCACGGGGTAAAATTGTCCCATTGAATTGAAACGCGATAAAAAAAGGACACAGATATTGTTATGCTTGACAGGCAATAATTTTATGTGGCCTCCCTCGGATACAGGCAGAAGGACGTCTATGTTGTACGTACGTACCTTGCGAATGCAATTTCCGCAAATAATTTTCTTTACTTCGACAAACATACATAAAAGTACACATCCTATGGCGGCAAGATGATGACATATGGGTACGTATGTTTGCGCCTGTTAATTCATTGCGTTTCACCTTATCCGCTACGTGTATTTATATAGCCAACCGGAAACTTCCAAGGCAGTCAAGTCAACATTTTATTGTGGACACTTTAATGTGTCATGTAATTGCTTGCGGCGTCAACTCATTGCCCTTGGAGCCAATAAATACAAATTAAGGATTATTGAATTTGTGGACTATACATAGTTTCGATATTTGAATGAATGTGGACATGGACACTCAATGGCTGACCACTAACAGAACGTCAGTATATAAGCAAAAGTGGTTAAATTTAATAGGATTTATATAGGTAGGTACATAATGCGGTGGGTTTTATTAGCCAAGTATGTAGGTACGATGAGCTGAGTAATTTCGTTTGACTTAGATACAATACTCGTTGGTGTGGTTCTCTATAAAGTTCTATATGGACAGGGCTTGGTGATTATTACAACCAGTTGATCGCTTGTCGGCTAAAAGCCTTTAATAGCAGCCGACTTCCCACAATTAATTATTTTGTTCTAGGACAATAAGTGGTAATGAATAGGTCTGTCGTCAGCGTTCCCACTTCAAAATTACGAGAGAAGAAAACGTAGTGTTTCCAGCTAAATCGTTGTGAAATATGAAAAATAATTGGAATCTCCATAAAGTTTCAGTTTTTTGCATAAACGGAACATGGGATTTTGTTTTTTGATTTCGTAAAAACGTTTTATAGCAAAAAATACCGTGCAATCTGTTGTCTCTTAATGTTATACTTCTAACAAAAATATTGAAATATGTAGATGACAACATAAAATTTGAACAATGAAATAACCACCATCAGACTCAGACCTTTCGTAGAAGGAATTTTATATAAGCAAACTATGGATACGAAGAAGTAGAACAGAAAATCGTAGTGCTTCCAAATTGTTCGTAGTGACGTAATGATTTTGACAAGCTAATGCAACATCGTAGTGAAACATTACGATCGTAGTGAAAGTGGGAACGCTGTCTGTCGTATCAAGGTCTTTGTTTGCATTTATCTTTATAGGTATGTTTTTCTATAGCCCCTGGGCTGTAAAACCCATTTGACGTGGATTCTCTGAGAACTAAGTGTGTATTATACCTACTATCTGTGCTGTGATTCGTTTCGTTCTTTATATGACTGAAGCCAAAAGTATAGAAGAACAGCTATAAAACTTGTATAATAAAGTCATTAAGCAAAAGTCATCATCCTATCGGAAGATGCTATAACTTTTGCAAATGGCGGCAATGTCAATTCTATGTATACCTATAGACATTTTGTGAAGTAAGAAGATACAACAAGTCTGAATCGCTTTACTCCTAAAGAACGCGGAATAAAATTGTTTCGATTTTTGTTTGCGGATTAGTTCGTCGGTGGTGTTGGCGGAGCATACAATGTTGGCGAAAATTTGCCGGTCTTTCGATACCAACTGGGCAAATACTACGACGTTTAGCCGACCAGATGACGCACATTCCACGCCATTGTGCACCCGACTTTAAGGTGTTCCCTTACAAAATGCAGACAGTATATCAGCAATTAGCTGTTGACCGCCAAATGCGTGTAACCTACGCTCAAGCCATCCTGAATCTCGACCAAGATGGAGAAAAATGTTCATACTGCATATTATTATATTCTTTGTGATTTCAGCAATAATGCACCTACGACTTATGAATGATGGATTTCAAAACTCAGGCATTCACTAGCTTTGAGCTATTAAGCACGCAAGTAATTTACCGTCTTAATTGTTGTCTCTGAGTTAATAGTGCTAAATGCTTCCTAAATGTCCAGGAAGGCTACCCAGCACCTTGACCCAGCACTACTTGACCTCATTTACTGGTAGTGGGAACAGAGTAGTTTAAAATTCGACTCTGCAACTGATTCTTCTTTGTAATTTGTATACCCTCCAAGAAGCATTCACCGGAGACCCTTAGTAGGTATATATATTCTGAATCAGGATCACATTCTGAATCGATTTAGCCATGTCCGTCTGTCTGTCCGTATGTCCGTCTGTCCGTCTGTCCGTCTGTCTGTCTGTCTGTCTGTCTGTCCGTCTGTCTGTCTGTCTGTCTGTTGAAAGCACGATAGCGTCCAAACGAATTGACCCAGGCGAATGAAATTTTGTGAGACGACTTCTTTTTATCGCCGTCAGGGGGTCTTGATACAATCGAGTTCAGTCGAAACAACTGAATGTGGTTGTCCATTTTCTTATGGACGACCCATCATTATCCATTGATTTTTGTTAACCTGTAACGATTTATTTTTATATGGTTAGGAAGTTGTAGTTAAGAACCCTCAAAATAAAAGGTTTATTCGCCACAATTTCATTTTAGCAATCTGTTCCTGACATAGACTGAAAAATTCACACAGAGCACAACTCCAACTTTTTTAACTGCTGAAGACAAGAGAAGAATGCAATCCAATGAAAGTAGGTGCCGAACTCATTGAGTCAAATTTTTGGGAGAATCCCTATTCCACAGGGATCACCGCATGTTTTTTACGACACTGCTTTAACTGGATGCGGAACATTTTAAGAGCTCTGTCGGTTCTGAAAGAAAGCAGCCTTTATAGTAGCCATTGCGCAGCATTTCAACGGTGAGCTTTTTCAAAAATTTGGTTTCTGACTTGATCTTGTTTTATCTATCAATCCGAAGTTTTGCTTTAAAAAAAGCTTGAGGCACCAGAGTTGCAATGATTTTTGTTCCGGAGCGGTATGCGCACCACTTACGATAAAGGTTCCTCTACTGCGTTGTGCCTCCAGGCTAGACTCGAAGACTCTACATGCCGGACTCTGCTTCCATCCCTTCTACATGCCTTAGTTGACTGATCATTGATGCGCAATTTTATTGAAAAGGTCGATGTTGCTGTATAGCTCTTATAGTTCATCTTTGATTCTCCTAATCCAAAGCCCATCACCGCAAACATCAGTACCGAACATTTTACGAATAATCTTTCGCTCTAAGCGGCCGAGGGTATGCTTTTCAATCCACTTTAAATGGCTAATGATAGTTAGAAGCTTCAATAAGAAAAATACTAATCATAACCCGCCTTAAAACAGACGTTCGTATTCAAATACCGCATACTAATCGAATGACTTTCTGTTGCTTTTTATCTTACTTTCACTATTCGATCGATGAGAACCACCAAAAATCAATTTCAATATAAATCGATCGCCTCTCACATTAAGCTTTGGCAACTTTATTCATTGCAGTACTCACAAATCAACCGATTTTCCAATGATGCCCTCGAGACTAGCATGTACTGCCATGAATTTCGATGCCTTAATTACCACCATTATTCCCATTTTTCGGTCGCTTTCACATCTCATATTATTACAACAGACCCACCGATTTCTCTCTTCATCTTCATCTTCTTTGTAATTATCCTCGTCCTTGCCGCCGGCCAATGCTATATCCCATAAGCCAACAAAAAAAGGGCACACACCCTCTCGTGTATATACAGAATCATCTCTCTGAATATTAAGACGAAAGTTCCTATCTCATGTTATCCATCCAACTTAATGGTGACCAAAGCATTGCCTTCTAACACCATTACAAACACGGGCTATCTGCCATTTATCCTCATATCTTCCAATGCACTGAACACACGTAGTCAGTGTAGAAGCATCCCTCTCTCCGATTTAATGGAAAATTTATTTAACCGGATTAATTAGTATTCATGGTCAATAGAGAAGCGGTTCTTTTTTTGTTTTTTCCTTTGTTTGCGACCATTTTTGAGATTGTGACTGCATGGTCCCACCCTAATTCCTGAGCACCTATACCAAATATTCATGGAATAACTTCAGATGCATGCCAGCAACATGCATCACTCTCCAAAACGGTCGTCGTCCTTTCCTACTATATAGGACAACGACAAGCTAATATAGAGTAAACTTTCCTAGAGTCCACCGTGTGTCGGTTCATTCCCAAGGGACGACAAATTAAGGTGAAGGCGACACTTGCCCTCCCATTAAAATCCAGAATAGAATATACCACTTCCACAGTGTCCTCCTATATAGCACCAGCATCTGCAATAACACCAGGGAGCTTGAGAATTGAGATGGATAGATACGAGTCCGAAAAAGAGAAACTTACTGGCCCGAAACGGAACGACTGTCATTTTGAACTTTATCCTCGGAGCCCATATGTTTTTTTTTTTGGGCGGCGGCGGGCAAGGGGATCCTAGCCACTGAGCTCTGGGCACGCACATTAAGAGATTTACTTTTATGGCCATATCCGATGCGACGCTCCACCGATCCGGACCTGAAGATAATTAAGGAATAATAAATTAAGACCCAGATACGATGTGATTGGTTGCCAGTGCATGCGGTCAACTTTACGTAGGGACAAAACAAATGAAATAAAAAAAAAAATAAAAAATAAATAACAAAACATCCTTTGACTCCTTATAAATCCCATCAAATGGTCAAATGCCAGATGAAACCACAAATTACGCGTGCACTCAAAAGTTTTCGGGCCAAATGGTAATGTCGGCAGCGGCAACTGGTGAATTTATTTGGCAAATGAAATTTATTGCGGTTCGCAAACGAAATTAAATTTCGTCATCCGATTTGACAGCCGATTAGGGATAGTAGTTGGCAGTGGTGAAGGCTGTCGGCCGATTCCCGTTGCCCGATGGCCGATATCCGCCGGCTAGAACTAACAAATTCGCAAATAATTAGTTGTATACAGTACTTTATAATTAATGGACATTTTTAATTGATCCGCAGCGCAGACAATATTTTAGGACATCACCAGTATTTAGCAATGTTAAGCTCTGTTTGCCCTAACCAGAAATGAATAAAATTGTCGGTCCGCGGACGGAAGTTGGTGCGTACATGAATTATGTCATTTCTATGCAGTTTCATCGAAAATTGTGATGTTATGTTTTCGATGATTATAATGTTGATGGTTATGTTTATGCTGTTTGAATTAGTGAAAACCCTTAGTATAGCTGCATGATTGTGGTTGCGGGGTATTGTCATTGTTGTGAGAACGGAAAATGTATTCAAATTTATAATGGGGTTGGGTAACTTCTTCAAAAATATTTTTCGTTAGTATAGGGGGTGTTGCAGTTTAAAATGTAAAATGAGTTGAAAAAATGTGTTGGTAAGTAATTCCAATCTACAGGATAATATGTATAGACGGCAAAAATAGTCATTCTTTCTAAAAAGAATAGTTATACCCTTCGTAATAATAATAGGAATATGTATAGAACCGGTTTAGTGCAATGTGTCCTTATGGTGTATTATGTCCCCTGCTTATAAGGTGTATTCAGTATTCCTTTTTTCAGATCCCCTTCGCATTAAGGTTCTTTTCATAACCGCGTTTGACAGTCTTTGTTGTGTCTTAGCCTTGGTATGAATATTCACTTTAAAACACTTCATCATCCTCACATCAATCTGTAATCTGCATAGACCTTCGGCTGATAAATTTATTTTTCTCAGTCAGTCTACAGATTAGTTTTCCAACGGTGATTCTTCGCGAAGCCTAAAAAGCGACCAAATTAGATTGGGAATCGCTGGTCCACATTGTGTCATTATGAAGCCTGTCAGGATTCGTATAGGTTGTTTTGCTTAGTCAGATACATGCTTTGAAAATTTGTAGGTTAAAGGTCATTAAAATTTTCGTAACCTGTTTCAAGCCATGGAGGTTTTAGGAATTGTAGTTATTTGCTCCTTCGCTAATTCATTTTAAACTCTTCTTTGGGTGTAGTTGCCTATCCCGCAGAACGGTTTAGGCCCTACTGTTCATTGCCTTTTCTACAGAATCAGCTGCCTCCTTGATCATGATGCCAACGTTTTGTTTGTTTATTTGTTTAAAGTGGCTTTCGGTAAGAAAGCACACGTCGATAGTCGGTTCATATTGCATACATCATACCACTGGATTTGAGGGCCATGGCTTCTTTACTACTCATCTAAGCCATTTGCTGCCGTTTATAATTCTTTCATATGTGATTCTATTACATTTTATCAAACTTTCGAGATGCTGGATCTTTTAGGACGCAGGAACTTCTTGGATATTTTTATATCCAGAGTTTGCCTGCTGCATCCGCATGGATTATTTGTTTAACATAGGACATATTGTGCTTGTCCAGTCTTAAAACAGTTCCCTGGGATGCCCAAGTTACCGCAGTGATCTAGCAAAGGATGAGGGCGTACTTTGTTGTTGTTGGCTGATTTGTTAAACCCATAAAGGCATTTCTACACGAGCTTAGACTTGATGATATAGGCGCCTTGTGCCCTCATAGCTACTTGGATATCTGGTATAATTACTAGGGAATGTTTCGAATGCACCTATTATGTGTACAGCACATAGTTTCAGCTCGATAGACGCTGGTACATTCGCACATGGATTCGTAGTATTTAGTTCCAGGTCCAAATATTCCTGCTTCAGTTTCTTTATCTTTTCTCAAGTCATTTATATACCTACCACTATAGATAGTGTGTTGCTAGGAATGGAAGTTTATCGAGTAAAGAGTATCGAATTTGTTTGCGTCAATGCAAATCCTTGTTTTGCCATCCATACAGGATTATTTTTCTGTTGTATCCGGAGTCAGCCCCAACAGTACCGCTCTCGTACTGTACCAAGTTTACCGCCAACAAGTCAGTGTCTTGTCAAACTGGGCAAGCTAACTCATAAGGTCAATGTCTAGTTTTTTCGAGAAGACATTGGCACCATCTTACATTTTGACCCATTTCTAAATACTGGCAGTTGATTATTATTATAGGGAACATCTCGTTGAGTTGAGGAAGTTAACTTTTAACTCACTTTCTGAGGACATATTTATTTCCAGTGGACTACATCAACTTACAACAATTTAAATGCTGAATTTGTACCTTTCAGCAGTATGTACCTAGGTATGTTTCCAACATTGAAGGGAGGTTTTGAAGCCTTTAACCGGAGAATCGTTCAAAAAAATCTACTAATGTCGATCTGGGCTTTTTGAATCCATGCGGTGTCGTAGATTAAGCGCAGGGTCGGCTTTGGACTAAACTGATCGACAACTGCAGGCATTCAGACTTGTGTGCAATATTAAGGACGTCTGTTTGGTTGTCAAAGTTAGTTAGTATGCCTTCTTCATCAGACATATTTTAGGTACTCCAACGAAGATTGGGAATAAACAAATATAAGCTCCTTATCAGGTTATTTGTCGTGACCTCGTTGGAATTATGGTTAGATTTTTCTATCCTCGCTTTATTTTGATCGTGTGGATGAAAGCGTTGGCTTTTATTGTCCTCTTCTAAGATCCTCCAAGGAATTCAACGGGTAATCTATTATCTGACCTTTACATAATATAGGAAGCCACAAGTCTCGTGTGATCATATTTTCCACATTATATTCTTATCATGAAGGACATGTGAATCACTTACATGGCAAACAAGTCGCCCAGCAGATTTTCACTCCAAAGGCGGTGGCTAGAGAGAGAATTGCATGCAAATCCTTTTTCTCTCTTAAGTCTTTTGTAAATATGTACAAAAAGCTAAACATTCATCAGGGGTAAAGCGATTTATCCTTCTCTCGCCATAATCCCTATCATTTTGTTCGTCAAAGCGCAAAATGCAATTCATCTGACTGTATCTATCCGTTTGTTGGTGGTGGTCTGTCCCAAAAATCACTTCACTATGCTTCTAAAGTGCACAAAACTCTTAAAGTAATGCAAGTTTTCCATGCAATCTTCTTACGAACTGCCGAGTCATTCAACCGAGGATGGGAGCAACAACCCTTCCTCCTGTTTACAGCTCCTTCATTCTGAATGAGTTCATTTTCGAAGCTTGTTTGCTACCAAGCAAACTAGGTATACTCCTATTGTTCTTTTCGAAGAATCCATCATTATTTGAATGACAGTAACAAGGTTGAATGTGTGGGTAGTGTTTCTGATTGAAATTAGTCAAAATATCTACTGTCGATTTTGATAACAAAAAAAAACCCCCCCAACCCTTATGTCGGTCGGGGTAAAATATATTTTAGCTCTTTCTTTTCGCAAACAATGCAGGGGAGGATTTACTTAAATGTTTTCTAAATGTTTGATGAGTCGACGGTTGCTCCTCCTTTTCCCGGCCTCTCTGCCTGTATCCATTCCTTAATCGACGGAACTGCATCTGCTAACGTTTCAACGAAGAAGCATGCTAGGCGAGATGAGCAAATATGTAGCACTACGTAGGTACATATATCTACATTATGTTTGTGTTTGGGTGGGTGTTAAGATGCCGACGGTGGAGGATGAACGGACCACATCCACTTTAGATTGGATTTACATTTGCTGAGCTGACAAGTGACAAGTGCGGTAGCAGATGAAAATTTTGTTTCACCAAACAAAAGTGAGCGCAAAAAGTGTTGAAAATGCGTTGCTTTTATTGTTGGTCTTGTGGTATCGTATACACCATTGGCTGAGTGTGAGTGGATTGGAGCGGAGCTAGCTCTTGGTTTGGTGGAGCAGGAAGTGTATGTCTGTTGCAGGGTGGCTGTTTGTTTTTTAACATTGTGTTGTTGTTTCTGTTTTGTGTAAAATTGGATTTCGCCAAGCAGTGAGGAGTGTTGGTGAAATTTTCATTTCATTTTTGGATGAGTGTAAACATTTTAATTGAAGAATAAATTTAAATGCATGGATAACTCATGCTGTGTTCTGCTAGCTTGTGTATATCTAGTATAAAATTATGCAGCGCAATAAAGAATAGCTCATGTCTTTTTTAGAGAAAATGTCAGTAGAAAGATAATAGGGGCTTAGTGGAAATGTGACAAGAGTAACTCTGGCTGTTATGCGTTTAACCATTTTCGCAAAGAGATTGAAACTTAACAGCTGAAAATGAATGGAGCTGCATTTTTTAATATTGAGGTTAATGGTTGAAAGAATATCAAATTAATTCCCATACTCCTTGCAAAGAGATAAAAAGAAAAGAAAAAAGAAAAATTCTGACTGCGCAAAGAATAAAACAGATTCAGTTAAGTGGTAGGTAGGAGACATTTTAAAATTGCTTATTTATAAACAGTCGGGAAATTTTTTTGCGAATTGCCTTTATTGTGGTGCTCCTGTATATGCCGCATTTACGCATACGGAGTACCTATGGGACAGCTTTAATATTTAATGCCTGGAGTAGGTACCTATCGAACAGGCTATGTACAGACTATGCACAACCTATGAATGTGTGGGAACTTTCCACACTGTGCTATGTGGGGTACCAATAACAATATTTGAAGATGAATGGTTCGGGAAAGATGTGTCCCGCTCTTGTTGAAATATTAGAGCAATATTAAATTTCAAGTCCATACAGAAATATATTCAATTCATGCAGGAGGACATTTTAGATAAAATTATAGTGCTTAGATTCTGGTGCACCAACTGGGCCCTTCGCATGGCACACGGCGAGCACATGGGACTTCTAGTGCGACCTAAGACCTTGTCTATATCAGGCCATTATTATAGCAATCCCGACGATATAAGGGTAAAAGCAGGCTCTCAAAAAGCAAAGGTATACTACATTCATTTAGTATAATTTTGTTACAAAAGAAGGTATGTTGTATACTTACTTACATGAAGTTACGGATTGTACTTGACTTGAACATAACCTTAACAATGTAGGTACAGATTTGCTTACTCCTGAAGTAATGAGTGACTTTGTTTACCTTCTCTCTTCTGTAAACTCCTGCAATGACATCAGAGCTATAATTAAACGAAGAATAATTACTCTCGTGAAGGTCTAGAAGGCAAGTAAGCAGGAGCCAGTGGTTTCTTCGAAAGACGGGAAAACTAAGTACAGCAATGTAAGGTGTCTGTTTGGCAGTACAATGGACCAGTAGTTGTGTCTGAGTGCTCCATCGGATAGTAACAACCTCCGACAAAGAAAAAAAAAAAAAAAAAAAAAAAAGCAGATAATGTAATATATATAAGAGTGGTGTTGCCACGAAAATATTTCGAAAAATCTGCAATTATGAAGAAAAAATCTGATGGATACATAAATATTGCGATATAAAAAAATTTAATTTTGACAGGTTAGTGCTAGACACATTCAGTACTGCCTCTTAAAATAATGTCAGTCAGTTTTAGACAATAATTCTACTCATTTCTCTTTTTTTTCTTTTCTATGTAGTTAAGAATCACTAAACAAAATAAATACATATATAAATCTCTGCCACACAGATTTTGGCATTATCAAAGTCTGTAGCTGGAGTGAAAATCTGCAAAATCCAGACAAATCTGCACTTATGGCAACGCTTAGACCCTTATCATCATCGTCTCGTCAGTTATATGGTGGAAGAGCATGGAATCTCCGTCAAAAGCATATAAAAACACACTCAGTTGCTTCGAGCGAAAAGCTATCCGTATATGCTCCTTAGTTCATTTTCTATCGTATTAGCCTGGATGTAGGTACAATAAAGAACTGTATAGTGTATATGTACATGGATAAAGATCTATAATCAAGAGTATTTGAATAAATCGGTAATGATGACTGTTCTACTCCTATTTAGAGTGAATAAATATCAATGCTCCGGTTCGGAAAATCTTAAGCTTCGACTGCTTTTCGAGCATTTGAGGGCGTATCCCACGAGCTGGCTTTCCAAGACTAAAATCGTTATTGCCTTTGTCCGCATACACTAATACTGTCTAGAGGTCTATTTCTGCAGATAATGTTGTCATAGAATATCTACTTCCTTCAATAACTGCAGGATTTCTCCTGCAATAATATGACATTTGGTACTATTCTATGAACAGGTTTACTGACCATGTGAAATCGGTTGTTTTGATATAAACGAGCGATTGCTACCTATTGCACTGAACAGAAAAATAGATAAACGAAAGTTGAACTATGCAATAGGAGCTAAAGGACAATTTATTTGATATATAAATCAATGTGGTTTGTAGGTAACTTAGCCTTAGCGATGTGGTGTCTGCTGCGATCGAAATCCAAGTGACCGAGAACAGCGCTAGGTCGAACGGTCATGTTCTTTGTAGTCGGCGCTCGAGGTTTGTCACGTCCAGAGAACAGACTGTTTCATTATTGCAATGTACATGAATACGAGTGTAAAGTTTGCGAGCAAGGTTTGCTACTTCGTCATTCACGGTAGCAATTCTTAAATCTCTGTGAATTTCACTGCTCCTATAATATACCATGGAGTATTCACAATTGCTCTTAGGGTATTGTTTTGAAATGTTTGTAGTAGAGTCATATTGCTTGATTTGGTACAACCCCAAAGTTCTATACCGTATTTTCAAGACGGTTTTAGCACTTGCTTATACAGAAGCAGTTTGTTGTATATGCTTCGAGTATCCTCCGAGTAGCCAATACATTTCTCTCAGTCTGATTTCGTGTGGCTTCCACTTCAGATTTGCGTCATTCCTAGATATTTTGCCTCGTTTGCGTACGGTATTCGTACCGAGTTAATGTAAATAGGTAGGTTGTTTACCTTTTTGTATGTAAAATTGACATGCGTTGACTTGGTCTCGTTAAGGACGATTCGCAAGGTCTTTGTCCATTTGCATACTTTGTTTAGAGCCCGTTGGAGTTTTCGCGTTAATAATTCGACTGACTCATCCATTGCTAGGATAGCTTTATCATCTGCGAATGTTGCTACGATAGTCCCTATATCCTGTGGTATAGCTCTTGTATACAACAGGAATAAAATTGCACCGAGAACGCTTCCTTGCTGAACACCGGCGACGCACTCGTAGATTTCTTTGAATTCTGAGAATTCAGTCTCATATTTAACATACGAAAGAGTCTTTTTTCAAGTTAGGATTCTAGTATTCTGTACAATTCGTCAGGTAGGATTGTGCTTCGATTATACCTTAGGCCTTTGTGTCATACTTTGTCAAAGGCTTGCGATACGTCGAGAAAAGCGCTAGAGCAAATTTGTTTCCCTTCCACAGGCCTTTTCCAATTTCATTTGTTATTCGATACACCTGATCGATTGTGGAATGTTTGACCCGAAAACCGAATTGATGATCCGGGATCAAGCGTTTTTCTTCAATTACTAGTTGTATTCGTTTTAACGGAAGTTTTTCGAAGACTTTAGATATTATCGGCAGAAGGGAGATGGGTCTGTTTGGTTTCTTATCGTTTGCACATTTCCCCGGTTAAAATTAATAACATAATAACTTCAGCGACTTTCCATTGCCTTGGAACATATAAAAGTCTCAACAGATGACAACAAAATGAATTAAGATTTAAATTACAAATTGACAAATTGAACGAATATATACATTTTCAAATGAATGAAGCAAAGTATGATGTGGATTGAAAATTCTGTTGACTTAGTCTCAAACATGTTGAGTATTTTGCAGAACATTAATCATATCAGTTCCATATAATATTATTACCATATTAATATTACTCGTATAATAAGTATTACCAAGCAATAAGCAGAGTAACTCTATCTTGGGCCACCGATTCCAGAAGCAGGATTTTTGAAAATGCGTTAGGCAATAACGCCGAAGCAAATATCGCCCAAATCGATTAGGAAATAACGCAAACGCAAAATAAACAACGATACGGAAGTAAAGCCCAAAAATAATTTGTAGATTAATACGTAACCTATTGAAGGTTTTTTCTGCAGTATATACAAACTCCCACCTACTCCAAAATCCATCAGAAAACCCAAGCAGGGGAGCAGCATGGCCATACTTATTCAACTGTTCTTGCATTTCCACTTGTCACAAAAATGAACCTTGGAAAGGAAATAGCACCCAAAATGTCGAAACATTTTGCAACAACAAATTGTACGAAGGTTTCTTGGACGTTATTTCCAAATCGATTTGGGCGCTATTTAATTGGGCGTTATTGCTTAACGCCTTACGTAACCTCCTACTTGAGGTTACTCTCAGATTTGGAGTATGTGCGAAATTGGATATGAAGGTTTTTTTTTGCAGTACAAACTCCCACCTACTTCAAACTCCAACAGAAAACCCAAGCAGGGGGGCAGCATGGCCTCCCATACTTATTCAACTGTTTTTGCATTTCCACTTAGGTACTATTTTGGGCTTTATTTTTTGTCAAAAAAACTAACCTTGGGAAAGGAAATAGCACCTAAAATGTCGAAAAATTTTGCAACAACAAATTGTACGAGTCTTTCTTGGGCGTTCTTTCCTTGGGCCGCCTAATGCCATTTGAAAATATCTCAATAATACTGTCATGTGTGGATGAAGCCAGATAAGACCCAATTTAAAATTTTGATAATAAATTGCACATTACGAAAATGATAGCTTGGAAACTTTTACCCCTTCTAACAGCAGTCGTTTCAGTTCCTTTCCTTCAAACAAATTGTACAACTTTGAACATGTGTTACTGCCAATTTTTTGTAGCGATTCTGTTAGCTGAGCCAACATTGAATTAATGTTTCTGTAAACCGTCAAATTGATAAAAAATTATTGTGTAATCCTCTGGGCTAAAAATATCAATTCTACAGTCTCAATTAAGTGAACCGAGTCAATACAACGCTCACAAAAAAGTTATGTATTTGCATTACGTTCATATCTCTTTAAGCCATGCATCTGCAATGGAATGGAAGTGCAAAGGCATACCGTTGAGTTGTGTTATGTATATTTAATTGTACTCATTAAAAGCGCAAAAACGATAATTACTTTCGGAAGCAATTTTAAAAATTAACTGAAAAGGCTAATTGAGGTACAATTTTCACATTTATGTATATAAACCGTAAGAGCTATACCTACACATAATGTATACGTAGTTACACAAAAATACAACAACAAGAAGCATGCATTAAAATACATCGTTTCATTCGAATTCAACGACTGCAAGAGACATTGAATTAAAAAATCCAGTTACACGCATTATTGATTCTCTTAAAATTCATTATCCCCATCAAAGAACTTCAATTCAGTAAGTCCTTCTTTCATTTTTGTTTGACAAAGCCCTTCGAGTTTTCGTACAGTATTTTGTTGGTTAGAGTTCAGAGAATGGAAGCCAATAAAACTTACTTCCCCATCATTTACCAAGTTACTGCGTAAATTTAATCCCCTTTCGGCTCCAAAGAGCAGATAAAAGTCGACGTCGAGATGAGAATTGGCATCACTTGTACCTACCATTGCAATGGGTAGGAGTGGCGCCCAACGAAACGCTCTGCTAGTGGAAAAAGGATTTTCCATTTCGCGCGACTGAAAAATAATTTCCACTTAGCAACACAGCGCGCGGGGTTTTCAAAAGCGCCAAACCATTTGTTCCGGCTGAGGGTGTATTATATATATGTATATATATTGTGGCGTAGAACTCTCTCACAAAAAATAAGGATATATAGAGCCTTGGTGACTTTGACTTTTAAAATATTTTGTGAAATCCAACAAAAGGGGTTAATTAACGTGAAAGTGATTTCAATTAAAGAAAATTAGAATTTCTTCCGACAGCTCGCAAAGACTGACACAATTGATGTTCCTTTCTGGAGGAGCCGAAGCATGACTTGAAGGAGTAAGTACCGACTTTTCTCATTTGAATTGATTATCGCAATTACAGGAGCTTTAAAAAGATTTTTTTTGGTTGTTGTTCCATTGCAAGACAACAGGAAGAATTACGTAGCCCCCAACAAAAATTCCGAACTGTCTAACAGAAATAAATTGAAGACTCAGTTGATACTATTGGAGGAGTAGTGCTCCACCAGAGTTCCCTTAAAAGTGGCATTGCCACTTTGACAGTCTGAATGATAGCCAAAGAAGTACAAACGGGGTTAAATGGAATGTGTCGGATGTAAAAAGTTTTACGGTTGTACACCGTTCGGTTGACATCTGACATGACTTGACTTGACTAGTGCTTTACTATAGCTATCTACGCAAATTCTGACGCGGTAATGGAATGATTACTTTCAATTGTCCAATTCAAAGTTGAAAATTTTGTCAGAGTCAGAGGTAGATCCCCCACTTCGTTGTCGTGCATGGTATGGTATTACGTGAGTAAATAATTAATTTTCTTGGAATTTCCGTCATGAGAAGGAAAAGAAGAGACAGATTTAAATTCACTGCCATGGGATGAGATGAATACTGAAACTGAGTGCCAATGGAAGTAGCCGCTAACTTAGTGCAAATTGATGTGCCGGAAATGAGCGGAAAATGTTGTTGGTTACACGGGTATCTTCTAATTATGCCTGATGAAAATGAATGGGCGCGTGGCGCCACGAGCATTTTAAAGCAAAGACAACAACAAAATGTGAAAATATCAAAGCTTCACTAGAATAGAAAACTGGACTCACTGTTGTTTGGTTTTAATGAAGTGGAAATGCATTTATTGCGTTGATATAAGTATAAGGATTTAAAAAGTTTCATACGCATACCGCATTCGCATTCCTATAATAATAGATATATGTATTCGGGAAATTGGGGAAAATTGCACGTAGGTAATAGACCTTTTGCAAATATTAGGCATACATCTGTGAAAACATGGCTGGCTAACAAGTTATTAGGCAAAACTAGTATCCCCTTATAAAGGGTTGCCTTGATAAGGTTAACATAACACTGACAACAGTAGCAAACAATTTAGTAAACTCTTATAATTATACCCTCCTCCGGAAGGTATATTCACTATGCCATTACATTTGTAACGCAAAGGAAAAGTCACCGGAGACCCTAAAAGGTCCACTATATTATATATTCAAAGTCAGGATCGCATTCTAAATCGATTTAGCCATGTCCGTCTGTCTGTCAGTCTATTTAAAACACGATAGCCAGTTCTGCCAGTGTTTTGTCATAAGAATTCCCACGCAAGGGCCAACAAAATCCCTTTTTTTCCTCGCCTGGCTCGAAAAAGTACCTCAGATTTTCCCACACATAGTTTACGAAAAGGAAAACAAAAAATTAACGAAACAAAAAAACAGTCTCAATAACTATGGGGAAAAACCTTGGTGTATTACAAGCAAAGCTCCACGCTATACTTAAGAATGACCCAGGCACATCAGAAAAATTAGCATCAAAGCCGTTCACATCTACATATTATCGGACAGTCAAGCAGCTATAAAGGCCCTTAGCTCACCTATCATTCGATCCAAATCAGTATTACACTATGATTATTTCAACACCCTTCAAGGGCTTAGGGCCAACTTCAAAGGTTCCGGAAAAGTTTTCGGATAATATTATCCGACACATAACGATATACGACAAATAAAGGAATGTGGCAATAAAATCCCTGTGATACTAGTTTCTAAGATTCTTGTCCGTCAATTGTTTATATACAACTTATTTGTCATAGTGTTTATGTATTATGAATATTATTTTATTAGTGTTCATGTTCATGATAAAATTGTTCCAACTGAGCTGTTCACATAGAGACTGATGTAGACATTTTTTCTTTTCTAAAAATTCAAATAAAGCCATGTTGTGGCTGCAATCTACATTCGTCAACGAAAAAATGCTCTGAAACTATATTTTTTCCATCCACTTCAAATAAAAATTTGCTTAAGGGCTTTCCTTTAACAGACGCACTTGAAACCGCCTGATAGGCTATCTTAGACTTTGTCTGTTATATATCAATACCTATCACTATCCGAGACCTTTGAAACCAAAAGCTGATGTTCATTTGGCAGAAAGTTCCTGATGGGCTATTCGAGACTTTATCAGCTAGTCTTGAAACTGGCCTTAGTCTCGGGAACAGAACCAAATTTGGTGGGTTCCTGTCCATGTAGGATTCGAAGGAAACGAAAAGCAGGCGAATTGGCTAGAATAGGTTCCGAAACCCTTTTCACGGGACCGGAAACTTTCTGATATACCCTTGGCTAAAAACTTTGCCATAAAAAGCTGGGAACATATGTGCAAAATGTATCTCATATTGGGAGAATATACCAGGTTTAACAATGCCCATAGCAGACACATGATATCAGAAACCTTGTGTAGGATTCTTTATAGGGCATCATGTGTTACAATATCTTGGCTGCATTCCAGGTTTGACTATTCTAACTACAGCGTTGACAAGCTGTGACAGTTCGAAGGAGGGGAAGTTAACTAAATTAACCAGAGGCAAAAGTGTGGTTAATTTCGTTCATACTACATGTCATTAGTAACAATAGCTGTCCCAGATTCCAAAAAGTAACTAAATAAACAATCGTTGTTAATTTAGTTAAAATAGTCGAATCTGGAATGCAGACCTACTATACCTAAGCTAAATAAATCTAGACAACTCAGCAAAGAGCAGGCTATGCATGAAAGAAGAAGAAACAACATTATATGCAAATTTGGAAGGTAGATCTTCTCCAGGGACCAACTGGACCCGAAAGATTCGAAAAAATCCTCTGCATCATAAACTTTACAACTTTACAAAAAAAATATGGAGAAGCTCCTAGCATAAACCCTCTTCCTAATATATGGTACAATATGTAGATCTTAATCAGGTCGACGTGCCGCTTTTATCGGCTATAATAAAAGGTGAGGATAGGATAAACAGTCTTCATAAGTTATTGCAAAAAACAGGGGTGGGATTCTGTAAAATACGAAACGAAAACCGCTTTCGTATAACCTCTAGTTAAAACGATAAATGCCAATGGTAACAAATAACACATCGACTGGTTTTTGAGTAGGTAATTATTAATTTGTTGAAAAATATAAATATCATTCATACAAAAGAATGAATCATATATCGAAAAGAGAAGTACAAGCTGACATTTTAACTGAGGTTAAATTTTTAGTGAGGTTGGAGTGACACGGAGTGACACTCGCACTTGACCAGTTTTTTTAGATTATGGGTGAATACTATAAGAAACAGACACATTTCGAAATATGGTTTCGCGCATATATTCATGAACGCATACTAAAAAGTAAGTAGTTCGACACCGTAAGGTGCTACGCCCAAGAAACACGTACACTCTTCTTACCGGAGTTCGAAAGTTGACACTGTCAAAACCCCTCCGTAATAATCAACAGAAGAAGGAAAGAGACTTCGGAGATTCCATTCAATATGATTGTTTGTTAAAATTATTCTTCCCATTTACAATAAGCTCAAGGGATATAGCTTCTATATCACAAAAAATTTCTCATCAGATCGTCATATAAATGTAGTTCTTGAGCGGGTCAACGTCAATTAATACCCTTACACAGTGTTGATAAAACTGCATTAAAATATGGATTTAAGGTTTATTAATAATATAATCAAAATGAGATTTAAGTACTTTACCTACATAGCTTCATACTTAGTTAAACAGACTTTTATCAACGGGTGGACTCAATCTAACACTAATTTCCCTTATTTTAGCTCATTTTTTGGTTTGACTGTCAAGAAACGAAACTTTCAAACAATAGTCTGTTAATTCTGATCAAAGTCAAAGTATATCTCGAATATGCAGAAATAGCTACTTAACCTTACTTACCAAGTGCATACCTTGAATTAAAATAGAGATACAAAACATTTCTGCCATTAACTGTCCCTCGACATGCGATATTTATCTGCTAAATACTTCATTTTCCTAAAGAAAAACCAATTTTACTTTACCACATGTGTCCATGTCTATGTCCATCCGTATTTAGTCCCTATTATAATATTTAAATAATTGTACTCGTCATTTTCGAAACATAAGTCTCTCGCCTATTGTTTTCTCATTATTTTTAAATATTGCAACTCAATGACTTTTCACTTTTAACAAAGATTAACACTCCCCCTGGACAGAATCACAGCTAGGTACAAATACTAAAGCCCAAAAGTCCCATCCCAATGGCCCAGTTTTGGTAAAAACCAAACTGTTACATTGATAAAAGGACGAACAGTCCTCTTTTTTTGTTAGCACTGATGGGAAACCAAAAGCGATCTGTAGAACGAACAAAAAAGCGATTTATCAGCTGCTGGGCAAACTTTTGAAGTCATTGCCCATGCCAACACTCTTAAGGGTTTGCCTCTCTCGCCCGGCCATATACATTCTACACAAAAGGGAACTTATTGGAAAATCGTTGGTCATTTATGGATGGAAATAAATTCATTTCCTGCGATTCTTCTGGTCCTTTTGTTTTCGAAAAGAGCTCTAGACCGCATAAATATGGTCTGTTCACGCTTTACAGTGTCGGATATTTCAGAATTTTGTTTGTGGTAGAATTTTTTTTTTGTTAAAGGTTTCAAACAAAACAGAATTGGGCAGGGCATACAACAATGTCTATGCATATTAAATGGCATGAAATGTCAGATTTTCACAAGTGTACTCCACCAGATGCATAAAGTTTAATCACGATTTCATCTCCCCGTAGCACGAATGAAGGGTCGGTGTTGGTCGGCACCCTTCACTTGTAGAGCTCTGCATCAACGAACAATCAGAATCATCTAGTCTGGACCAAAAAAGGAAGATATACTTGTGAAAACATGTGTAGCACGTTGATTCTGAACAATAATGAACATCACAGAACATACTGGACCACTGAGTAGTGCACTTTATGGTTGCATCAATGCAGAGGCGTTGTGATGGTATCTGTTCTGGTTAAACTGGATGCTTTAGCTGGCTGATTTGCTCCCTTGCCGTTGCCACCATCATACCGCTAGCTGAACATGCAATTTGAATTGTGTGAGGCGCACATTGGCATTGTGTTCTGAAATGATGAACAGAGCGTATTCGATTTCTGGTCTTTAGGTCTAAGAATTGAAATTATACAGTACCCTTCGTCGGAAAATTGGGTAGGTATCCTTCCTAAATACACTGAACGTACCATTATGACGGAGCGTTCAGTGTATTTAGTGGTGCGTATGCGAGACGTTGGACTATAGCAACTTCAATATTGCTTTTTGGTGAGGTAGTCGCGAATGCTGCTGGTTCAATGCAAACATTTAGATTGCCATTAATCAATAGAAATGCCTTACAAGTTCTAGAAGGCAAGCTTAGTATATATACAGTATAGGTTTAAAGAGTGATTAATGTGTACGTATCTACAGTAAGATGTAGTATTTGAAATACCGATCACAGAATGTTGAATTGACTAACAAGAAATTCAAAGTAGGCCCGAAACTGAGCTGTACAAACGGAATTATAAGTGGAAGGCTAATTAATGGTCGATATATTGCTTGTTCAGAGTTTAACAGAAGAAATTGAGGGATAGATGTTTTAATTGCACAAACTAAATGGACGATAAAGAGTACCACTCTGTTAGATTCCCGGTGAACTGTTTTCACATACGGAAAGTAGACATCATAACAATATTTTTAGGGGTACATAGCTAGTAGCTATCTGTGGAACTACTCGGCTACTTTTAAAAAACCCAAATTTTCACACAGTCTGAACTATTAGTACGGAAGTGTTACTGTTTGATCAACATCGGACCAAGGGCTGTAGCACCTGGTAAAAACATTGCAAGCCCAATTACCAGTGACATCACGCAGCGTTCTGCCGATTATGTCGACGTCGTCGGCAGATGGACGGAATTTTTGAAAGATAGTGTCGCTGGTGTTAGCGTCTGAGTTTTCGCTATTCTATCAAGAACGATGTTGAAGAAGCCATATGACAGCGCATTCCTGTCTAAATCTTTTTTTGACATCGAAGATCTTTGTGAGTTCTTTACAACCTTGATGGAGCAGAGTGCGTTCTCCATTGTCGTCCTGCACAAAGGGACAACTTTATTGGCAGAGATGCCAAGAATAAAAATTGCACTGTTTTTTGCAGTACAAATTCCCACCTACTCCGAAATCTAACAGAAAACCCAAGCAGGGGGGGGGGGGGGGGGGTTGGATACTTAGTCCACTGTGTATGCTTTTCCACTTACTGTTTTTGGTTTTACTGCTTGTCAAAAAAACGAACCTTGGAAAGGAAATAACACCCAAAATGTCGAGAAACATTGCAACAACAAATTGTACGAGTTTTTTTTTAGGGCGTTATTTCTAAATTGATTTGGGCGTTATATCCTTGGGCGTTATTGTCTAACGCCGCGCCGTTCCATTCATTGGGCATACTTTCCTCCGACCAACAGATGAGTTGGTGTATGAGTATGGTCTTCACCAAGTTATCGCTTGCCGCTTTAAATAGCTCGGCGGTTAGTAAATTGGTGGATATTTTGGTGACCTTTGGAATACGAACTTATAAGTGTGTTATTAAGCTCTGGTCATTCTTTGCAGCACCGCTTTGTACACCTCAACGCGACGTCTCTGATGGCCTTTTGACATAATGTTGCCACTGGTCTTCTATACTTAAACCTCTTGAGTGATTGTGAGAAACTCGATCGGAGAAGGATTTGGTTATCTCTTATCGTTTTAGCCGTCCGACGTCAAGCTTCTTCACGGTATTTACTTGTCTTGGCGGTGTTCGGGATTTAAAGCCGTACTTCGGCTACAACAAGGTAGTGGTCCGAGTCATTTGGGGTCAATCTGGTTGGTACAAGAACTTAGAACTAGCTATAAAATGTTAAGTATTTGATGAACTGTCAATTATAATATTCCAAATACGAATAAAGGGTTTCACAGAAAATGTTAAATAGGTATTTAGAAAGTTCAAGTGCCAAAGCAAATACCTACTCAAATTCTTTGAGATACATTCACAAGTTTTATATTCATTCGTATATCATAATATTTCTCTGTGGGCTGTGACCAATGGCCATCTCTTAATGTCCACACTACATCGCCATGCGAATGGCTAATTTTTTATATGACATTGCGGGTCAACAACATTCGCGGTCAAATCTGTCTGCCAATTTAGTGACATGACACAACTCAAGCATGATAATGTGCCCAAATGGATGACATTGGGGAGCAGCTTTTCAACCCTAACTGGTGTGCTTAACTAAACTCAGTGCAACTTTGTGTATGTGTCACTTAAGTGAATCATTTCATTAGGATTTCAATGCTTTTGTTTTTTACACTCCCTTTGCTTTCAGTTAAGAGGGTGCTGTAAATGCAAATTCGCGCCACATGTCCGTGTGGTAATGAAAAACTTTTAAATAAAATTACAAGATAAACTTTTTTAAAAGGATTATAAGAGCGAAATCATTTTTTTTTCTTTGTTTTGTTTTACGGTTTGGCTTTCTGTTCTCATTCGCTTTTCTGTTGTTTTGATAAAAATTTCTGTTTCTCCCTTTGATGGTAATCACTCTGTTCAGCGTCAAAAAGGGTGAAAAGTTGTTGAAAGACTTCATTTCGTGATGGATACACCACGGCTGTTTGGACGAGTGAAAAGTTGTAATAATTGTTATGGTTATTACTTTGAGTACAACTTTGGAAGCAAAGAAGGAGAAATTTGATATTATCAAAGGGGTTGTACAAATAATTTTGTACAGATGTGCTTTTTTCTGTTTGTCAATAATCAGTTGAACTTTGTTCCAGGCAGAGGAAACGATTAATAAAAAAAAATTAAAACAGAAATTGGGGAGATAGACGGTATCATCGATATGCTGGGCAAAGGGGTGACTACCAATGACACAGAAGCATGGCATTTGAATAGTGTAATTTGACATGCAAGGGCACAACATTTTGGGAATTACATTACATATATATCTAGTATGTATCTAATTTTTGTACTTATTTAATAATACGGCTTCGCAGGGATAGTATTAGTTCGTAAGTCTATATGGGACGGGAAGTTCATTGTAAAACGGTTAGCCCTATCATACTGTTCTGTCGAGAAGCAAACGACTCCGCGACCTTCAGTTAAGCTGACTAAACTGTGAGGTAGAGGGGTATGGTTGTGGTAGAGATACTTTTTGCAGTTTAATAGACTTGAAATTAAGCTGGCTTAAAAAATATCTACTTGAGATCGCCATAAAATGTTCATTTTTTCATGTATATAGGTAAACAACCATTTGTCAACGAACTGATTAGACCCTATCAGTGCGGTTTTAGGCCCGGTAAGTCCACAACCGACCAAATATTCACACTACGGCAGATCCTGGAGAAAACCCAAGAAGTCCATATCGATACTCATCACCTATTTATCGATTTTAAAGCCGCATATGACAGCATTTATAGAGACGAGCTATACAGAGCCATGTCTAGTTTTGGCATCCCTGCCAAACTTGTCAGATTGTGCACAATGACGATGGAGAACGCTCGCTGCTCCGTAAAGGTCGGAAACAGTCTCACCGAGACCTTTGATGTCAAAAAAGGATTTAGACAAGGTGATGCGCTGTCATGTGACTTTTTTAACATCATTCTTGAGTAAATTGTGCGAAACTCGCAAGCCAACACCAGGGGCACAATTTTCCAAAAGTCTGTGCAACTACTTGCATACGCTGACGACATCGACATCATTGGCAGGACACAGCGAGCTGTCACTGGTGCGTTTGCAAGTATCAGTACAGAGGCGGCAAAAATGGGTTTAGTGGTGAATGAGGGCAAAACAAAATATATGCTGTCAACTAGAAGGGACACACAACATCGACGAATCGGACAGAACGTCACGATAGACAGCTATAACTTTGAGGTAGTTCGGGACTTTGTCTATCTCGGCTCCGCTATTAATTCTGAAAATGACATCACATCAGAAATCAAGCGAAGAATTACACTTGCCAACCGCTGTTACTTTGGCCTAAGAAGGCAATTTATTAGTAAGGCCTTGTCGAGAAACACCAAGGAGACTCTATATAAGCCCCTCATCATCCCAGTCCTGCTTTATGGCGCAGAATCATGGACGTTGTCAAAAGCGGATGAAGATCTCCTTGGGCGCTTCGAACGCAAAATTCTTCGAGTGATTTTCGGTCCCGTTTGCGTTGACGGGCTTTGGAGGAGGAGATTTAACAGCGAACTCTACGAGCTGTACAGCGACATCGACCTTGTCAGAAAAGTACGTATCAGTCGACTAAGATGGCTAGGACATGTAGAGCGAATGAACACCAACGCTCCGGCCCGAAGAGTCTTCGATTCCAACCCGGAGGGACAACGCAGTAGAGGAAGACCTCGCCTTAGGTGGCGCGCACAAGTGGAAGGGGACCTCAACCAACTTGGAGTGCGCAACTGGAGGCAGTTAGCCAAAGATCGTGCTAACTGGAGAGGCGTGTTGGTTGAGGCCCAGGTCCACCCCGGACTGTAGCGCCATCTAAGTAAGTAAGTAAGTAAGTATATAGGTAAACAACATTGTGTTGGTGGACACTAAAAGGAAACCTCACGAGCTGTAAAGAGAGGAGTTTGGTCAGAGAACGAATATAGTTGTCCTAATTATTGGTATATGGTGGGCGCAGTAGCGCAGTGGTTAGTGTGCTGGACTACTGTGCGAGGGATCCCAGGTTCGATCCCCGGAAAAACACAAATTACATCTTAGTTTTTTCTACAGCGCCACCTCTCGCGAATTTCTGACAAACATCCGAGAGTATGACGAAAATAGAAACTCACACAAAACGAATGGTTGCGAGAAGCTAGCTAGGCCTAGGGTGTCTACCCGCCTGTTGCGACATCTATTTATTTATTTTTTTTGTTTTGGTTTTATAGTTATGTAATCTGACATCTCCAAGGGCAACCATATAAATGAATATACCTACATTTGAAAAATTACGACATTATGTAGGGGCCGGATAAAAAACCAACTAGGGTACACCTCATCGTCTCCGTCACTTAAAGAATCGGACACTTGGAACCTACTATTTCATGATATCTCACTACCCAAACTCTGAAGACATCAAGATGATAACTGGGCAATGTTGAATAACAATATATATTATAAAAAGCGGAGATACGAGAACAGCTAATCCCAGTTAAAGAGTATCACAATGCATCCATCTAAGTGTGGTAAAGTGATGTCTACTCTGCTCTGCCAAACTTGGACGTCGACCTCACATATAGGTTTATCTGCCATGCCAATGACGTGTTATAATGACATTCTAGATTGACGCTTTTCATACAGTTCTCTTTGAAATAAATCTACACAGCCCATACTATGGGAGACGTGTTTTAACACTGGTGGCATGAAATATTTGTTATCGGGACCCGCACACCATTCGTTTCCATATATCTTCTACAAAAATAGCAACTCATTCTTAAACCAATTTCCCTCCTCATCTCATTTCAAAAGCTCAAAAAAGAAAAGGACCTACGTTCTTACGCTGCATCCAAAAGATGTCGCAAGATAGCTATTGTTGAAGGGTTGTTGTGTCAGGACATTCGTTTTCACACATTAATTTTTTATTCTCTCGTTCAGTTGCCTAACCCTCTGAACTATGCACTCAAACCCAACAAATTAGAGCGATGACTTGAGCCGATTTAACCCTCGACCTTGAATTTAATTCATGACAATTCAAATTTTTTTCCACCCAAGGTATGTACGTTACTTTATTGGGAGGCGCCTAACTACTCGCACTGTACTCGCATTAAATTTATATGTCTTCAAACTTATCCTACAAATTTATGCGAATTACATTTAAATAATGAACCCGCCTCACCTGAATGCTGAGCTCTCCTCGAGTGCCTGTGTATGAGGTAGTTACCTGTGAGTGCCTAATAGTAGTGTATCCACCTCACATGGACATAAAGATTTTCCCCATTTTCTTCCCAGTTGAAGATTAGATTTACATTTATATGTACAGAAAAAGTTCATTTCCTTTCACTTCGTGGGCTGGATAAAGAACTTTCTTGGAATACTTAAGTCCTTGTGCCGTTTCATTTGAGGATTTGCTTCTGTAGAGGCAACGCTTCCCAAAAGTAGTAGTAGCATATAGTGGTAGTCTACGACGGGGGTGTACATAATCAGATCAAATTGAAATTCCAGCATTATCATGCTTTCGAAGATAAACAAAGGGCAAAACTTTCAGACAAGCAAAACCAAAAGAAAAATTACTCAGCAAAATTCGCATTCGCACAGTTCGGCTCGTTTTCTTTTCCTTGTGCGTTGAGCATATAGAGTCTCAGTATTTGTGTGAGTGATAGGATTGACGAAAAGGGCCAAAAACAACCGGGACACTCCATACCATAGCTGCCTTTATTCTTCTTTTATTCCATCCTGATCTGGAAAGGCGGGCGGCATAAAGAACGGAAAGAGAAAGACCCGCATCAAATTTTGTTGCAAAAGTAAACATCATTTGTGTAGGGAAGAAAATCTGCAACTTAGTTACTTTTTGTCAGAGAGTGAGGGAAGGACTTTGAATTATGGGGGCGCGTGCGATTCGATAATAATTTTGATGAATTTACACGCAGCATTGCGGCGTGAGTGAATTTCGTTGTTTATCAAAAAGTTTTCTGCTTGCGGGGTCCTTTTCGGGTGGTACACAATATTCTTCTTGAAGTTGGTCTTCATCAGGAGCATCAAAAAAGAAAGAAAATCAATAAATACGGAAATTGTTTCGTAATGTGTTTACAATTACTTTGCCAATCAGATAGAGTTGATGATGTACGCGCCTGTGTTGAATGACAAAATCGAGAAAATTCACCTCAAAAATGACTTAATGACTTGTCAAAGTGAAATTGGTGAGGAATTATTGAAAAAGTGTCACTCTTTCTTACCTTTTATAATAATAGGTGCATAGGCATATCATTGGTTGCTGGTTCCATTGTAGCATTTATCTGTAACTTATAATGGTATAGACATAGATTCATTATTTCCCACTATTATCGCACAATATACCGTCGCATACACCACGACCACACCACAGAGGGAAACTCCTGATAATTAAGTTTGTGGTATGGTCCGTTGAAGGAACAATCGGGTTTCCTATAGCGTCTGACTTTGTGATTTCAAATCTCGGCCAAAACTTGCAAATCACTTTGGTGTGTGCTCATTGCTCAGCTAAACTTGCTTAATCCTCACATATGCCTGCAACTATAGCTATCACCGATTATAGCCAGAAATGGAAATGAATAATAAAGCCGATGAATACCTATCCGGCGCAGTAGCGCAGTGGTTAGTGTGTTGGACTACTGTGCGAGGGATCCCAGGTTCGATCCCCGGAAAAACCCAAATTACATCTTAAAGTTTTTTCTACTGCGCCACCTCTCGCGAACGTCTGACAAACATCCGAGAGTATGCCTGTCATGAAAAAGCTTCTCAATTGAGCCGTTCGGACTCGGCATAAAATTGTAGGTCCCTTCCATTCGTCCCAAAAATAGAAACTCACACAAAACGAATGGTTGCGAGAAGCTAGGCCTTGGGTGTCACCCGCCTGTTGCGCCACCTATTTATTTTTTTTTTTTTGAATACCTATCCAGACTTTATAAAAAAGTTTAGAAGATAAACCGAAAGTTTCGCTATCGAATCTAGACAATGCAATGACAAACAACGTGAATTCCATAGGTAGACAGACATATGTATATAGTTGAGAGGTATGTGATAGTTGTTGGTACTAAATATAAGGAAAAACTATTTATGGGAACTGTTGAGGGGCTATGGAAGATAAGCCTCCCCAATTGCATAAAGTTAAAGGGCATCTAATCAATGTAACCAATTGCACCAAAGTTGAAGCGGTCACATTTTATATAAAATTATACACAAGGCCCCTGGATTAGACGCTCTTCCAGGTGAATCGCCGAAAACGATTTTTATTGTATATGCAAGACTTCAGCTGTTAAACATAGTCCGCTGAAATCATTCCCTATGACAAATAAGCCTATCCAATCAGCCCGGTCCTTAGCTAACAGGCTCCAGTTGCGTATTCGTAGTCGGTTGAGGTCACCTTCTACTTGCGTGCACAACTTAAGGCGAGATCTGGCTGTCCTGCGTTGCCACTCCGGGTGAGATTCGAAGACTCTATGAGCCGGAGCATTTGTTTTCATCCGCTTTACATGTTTTAGCTATTTTACACGACTGACTCGTAGTTTTTTGACCTTCTCTAAAGCCCGTCAACGCAAACGGGAACGAACATTTTACTAAGAATCTTTCTAGATACAGAGTCCAAGCTTCATCGCTAAAGCAGGACTGGAATGACAAGGGGTTATACAGAATCTCCTTAGTTGCTCGGGATAGGGCTTTACTCTTTTTCATGCAGTAGATTTGAAATGTTATCCTGCTTAAAACCATAGTTAAAATAAAAGCTACAGTTTTATTCTAACTAAGAAAACTGACCGGTCCACCAAACTTGACAGCATTTAAGGGAAAAGCTTGATATGTAGTTATTTTTGTATAGCTCATAGTATTCTCTTCTGTTTTAAATTAAATTAGAGACGTCTTTACCAATTAGGTAAAAAGATTTCCCTTTCACATAATTATCTGATAAAGGACAATGGTTGCAATCGTATCAATGACGAAATTATTCTTGATATCGATTACTAATTCAATTATTTCATTTGAATAATCTATCCTTATTGCCGGTCAGCTAACAACTGCTATTGTATAGATTCATGCATAAAAGTAATGTCTTCTGAGTCCCAAAATAATTTTCTTTTAAGTACTTGTGGGGAATAAACAGACTGGCTACATCGGCCGAGGCTGTAGTCTCAAATAGGAAGTTAAAATGTTTGGCATATTAAACTAAGAAAAAGCGATAGACACTTACGCTAGCTCAATGTTGCCGATATAGCTGGTCTAATTCGTTTTTGAATATATCCCAATGACGCAAAACTGACCCTGATATTGCACAGATTGTCATATTTTCGTTCTGAGAAGAAATTTCAAAGACTACATAAACAATGTTTATGCTGCGAAGCTATCGTAAAGTAGTTCTTCGCACTTAACCAGCCACACATAAATGAAGTACAAGAGTTTTCTGCAACAGATTGTCCTTATAAAAGGCATGTTCTCGTAAAAGTAGGTAGGTATAGGTATCTAGATTGTGGGGAAATACATACATACGAGTAAACTCTTGTGTATTATGTCTTTCAGGGGTAGTCCACATTTAAAATTAAATACAGACCGTAGCCATTTAATATTCAAATGGTAATCAATTTTATCGCACGGGCTTGATAGAGGTTATCCAAAAAAATGAAAGTTTCACATAGATATCAGGTAGTGATTTGGCAATAGTTCGCATGACCGAATGACCAGGCGTTTGGAGCGCCAACTTAAAGCAAATAATTTGAAAAAAGGGGAGATATCATTCAGATTTTCGCGAATGGGGGTGGTTTAAGCTGGTAAGAATTAGACACTACCAGTGGATATCGAACTGTATTGCCTTCCAATGCAAGGTTTCTACACTTTCGACGACGACCAGTTATAAATAATATCATAATAATTATCCATTAGGTAAGGGTGTCAATCACTGGCTCCGTTTGATAAATATTTTATAGAGTGAGAGTGAAAAATACAATCTATATTTGTCGTATACCTATATTAATAAAGGAAGGACAAAACGCTGTATTTATTGAGTAAATTAAATAATTTATTTTGCCTTACAACAAGACGTTAAGATATCCAAGTTAAGTTCAGTTAGGGGTTATTTTAGAAATGGTAACGAATTCAATAAACGAAATTGACAATAGCTGTCCCAACATTTGGTATATAAACTGCAAATGACTGACACGTGTCATTTATGTATATGGAAATCGATCTTCAACATGGCCCAGGCCCATAGCAAAATGCATAGTAGGTCCTCATCATTTAATTCAGACAAACAGGATTCGTTAACACACCTTCTTACATCTTCCTTCTGGCATAAATTTTATATTTAAAAAAAATATAGCCTGAGTTAAAAAGTGCCTAAACAGCCGAAGAGGTTACTACTAACGTAGTCAAAAGTCATTCCCTGATCATTTTAACCCAGATACCTACAAAACTGTCTATTATTTTGTCAGAAATACCTACATCCAGCCACCGAGTATGCTATTAATTTTGCCTGTTTTGTTGGACCCAGTCCGAAAAAAAAACAGTCAGTGAGTTTACCAACATTCCAGTGCCAAACAACGACGAAAGAATCCCAACTTTGGCTCTTCATCATATTGCTATCCCTGCCAAATTTCAAGCAGTAGATTGTCAGTCTTCCAAAGAAGTCTTGTATTTGCCTTTGTCAAATTCATAGCGCCATAATGATGAAATCGCAAGGTGCAGAGTCGTATTTACAGATCCATTGTTCACAGCGCCAGCGCTTGGTTTGGCGAAATATAATCTCTCGGTCACGAAGTGGTGGTATTACATTCATCGGTGCACTCAAAGCAATGTAGGTACCTACAATTAAATTCTTGACTTTTATTGTCATGCTCATACCTATCCGCGAAGAGTAACTTTAAACGTTGGTCACGGTTTTTATAGAGAGAGAGAGAGCTGACCACAATCAATTGCAAAATTAATTGTCGCAACCAGCAAAGAGGACAGCCAGGTAAAATGATCTCTGTCAATACAAGCATTATTAATTGTTTAAATATTGTGTACTTACCTAGTAAGGCTAATGGAAAACGTCGCCTGTAGAAGTGGCACGTAACCCAATACATACCACAATAAGCACAATGCTTTTCAACTTCTTGTGTGAACTACAATTAATATCCTACTCCCACCAGTTGCCTCTGCAATTCCCATTTATTATAACCTCATTAACTAAAAGTAAATTTTCTAAAGGTATCATTCACTGACAATGACAACAAAAGAGCAGGGTCCGCACTCAACGAGACATGCACTAAAGCAACTCAATTATCCCTGACATCAGACATTCGATGAGTAATTTAACCAACACGACTCTGTCATCGCCCGGCAGCCCCGACCCTTAGCTGACAAATGGCTTGATATGCGGCTAAACCGGACAACATTAACCAAGTGGTCCGCCTCCGATTAAGTTTTATTCATTTACAATTTCGCAATCCAACACGTACCATGGAATCATTTGTAGCGCTTGTCCTGTTCACTGGTCCACACCTCATTCTGCGTTTGCGTTACATTCCTCATCCGAGGAGCTATCATCTGTCTGTGCATATAGACTTGGCCCTATGCGCTATGGAATGGCTTATTCACTTATTTGGCGGCAGCATCACCAGTATGCATTTGCATAAAGTGCAACAGTGAACTATCACCTCTCGCTCCTTGCTTGTTTTGTCGGATGACGAGGACGGCGACGCCAGCAGCGGAGGTAGATGGCGGTTCGAGGAGCAGCTGTGACGGTTACCGGGAACGGTTTTTCGCATGGGACACCATGTGCCCGGAGGCATTATCTAAGATCTCTAAAAGCATTGTAAACACGGTTAATGCATTTTGGCTTCTTGTTGTATGAATCGGGCAGCCAAACCACCAACAACGTCAACCGAATTTGAGGGAGCGTATACGTATATAGAGTGCACGCCATAGGCGTTTGTAACAGTTGCGGCAAATGCAGCATTTCTGGTTGAGATGTATACATAAGATGTGCACCAGAGTTCGGTATTGGCTTCGATGACAAACAAACACAATGCACAGAGGATATAATGGAAAGTCATGTCATGTTTCCGGCTTCGTGCATATGTTACTCGTCGTATGAAGTTCACTCCCATGTCCCGTGGAATACCTTTTTGGGGAAACGTTTTTTCCCTAGGGTCAGGACAAGTATTAGTACTTTCTTTGGTGCATGTTGAGTGAACGAGAATTTCGCATTTGTGCATAGAATTTACCTACTTTGGGGGTCATGGGGTAGAGCTATATGTAGAGCGTGATGATCGCAATTTTGCCAAACGGATTTCGAATGAAAACTTTCGGTCTATGGGCAAATAGATTTCTAGTTTTGAATTGACAACTGCTGCAGTAAAATTGACAGGAAAGTGATATTACATACTCGCTTCTGTCATATTGAAATACAAGAAGCTCGTTGGAAAATGCGTGATTATAAAACTAAAATTTTGACTAATTTCTCTATCGCAATTGTTAAGGACTAGCTGAGGTACATTTTACTGTTAGATTAGGTTATAGTGCGGTTATAGGGTGGCTACAATCAGTGCAGCCTCACGTAGGTCAAAGAAGACCTATTGTGATATCACAATATTGAATGATTTTAAAACTACTACAATACGGTCACTTAATAATAAAATTCCAGGGTCTGTGTGCCATATTTCGAAATTCATGCGACAAGGGGGGAAGGGGCATGAGTTAGTGGCACACGTATTCAACACATTGGGCTAATATTATTATGGGAGGTACCAGAGTCCAGAACTGCTCGACCGATATTCCCCACTTTCAGAACCAATCTAAGGACCGCCTGTAAAAGTAGTCCTCCCACAAAATTTCATTCAACTAGGTCGATTCGTTTGGACGCTTTCCACAGACAGACGGACATGGCTAAATCGATTCAGAATTTGATTATGATTCAGAATTTACCCTTTATGGAGTTTTCGGTGATTTCTTCTTGACGATACAAAGGTACATAATGGCAAAGCGAATGCGAATATGCCTTTCTGTAGAGAGTAGGTATAGAAACATCCACTTCACCCGACGACGCCCAATTTTGGATGAACGGGTACGTCTACGTCAGCAAGCAGATTTACAGGATCTGAGATGATGCCAATCCCCACCAGTCCACTAATATGGCAATGTGGATTGCGCGTAGGCGGCATCATCGGTGCGTACACTCCAAAAACGACGCCGCCGACGATGGCATTGACATCACCATCAACCGAGAGCGCTAGGATCGATGAGAACCAAGCGTGGCTCTGATTTGTGGACCAGCGTGGCTCCTATTTGCGGCCCAGCGACAAGCGTAGCTCCAATATGCGGCCCAGCCACAAGCGTGGCTCCGATCTGCGGCCTAGCGACAAGCTTGGCTCCGATTTGCGGCCCAGCGACAAGCGTGGTTCCGATCCCAAGCAGGACAGCCAAAGATGCTGACACTGCTGATTTAAGGCCAACTTCCCAAAGGAAATTTAGCCACCAAAAATTCACAAGACTGACCGAAGTCAATTTCTTTGTGGGATCCTTACCTGGTAGGTACACTAGATTGGTACAAAACAACAAGTAGACAAATCTCCCCGAATGGCAATTTCATTCGGGTACTCATGAAATTTCCTCCAATTACTCAGTGTGACTTATAAGTGACGAATGCCAATTTCTTGTCACAGATGTTGGTTGGTTGGACAGTCTAGGAAATTTGTGCAAAAGCAGCGGGTGGTGTGTCCGCGGTTGCTTGTGTACAGTAATGGAACGGGAACGTTTCGTTACATTATTATCCATCCATAATCCATAAGTTTCTATGAAACTTTGACACTCATTTTTAATAAGGACTTTCCCACCAAGGTTATTAGGACAGAATGGGTGGTATGCATAAAAAAAGTATTTACTTCAACCTTCAAGTACAACTTACTTACCTACTTAGATGGCGCTACAGTCCGGGTGGATCTGAGCCTCAACCAACACACGTCTTCAGTTAGCACGGTCTTTGGGTACAAGTAAAAGGCTTAAGTAAATACTGATAGGTAGAAGTGGAAGTAGAAGTAGAAGAGTTGAAGTAGAAACTCCGATTTCCAGTAGTCGTATGCTTAAAAAAAAGTTTTTGCTTGATTGTAAATACAGAGTTCATTCAAGTAAATATAAATAGGTACTTAAAATTCGTCAAATATCATAGTAAATACTTTTTTTTTTAGTAGGTAGGTAGGTACTAAAAAATTTTCAAGTTTGTTTTTACTGCAGAAAAACAAGCACATACTAGTTTTTATGCTTTCCAAAAAAGTATTTACTACAAAAATGCATTCCAAAAAAATTATTGGCGCAAAATTATAATCGCCGGGAGGTTAGTAAGCACTAAGTAGCGGCACTCTAATTCCAAAACTCTCGCCTAACTTTTTGTTGAATTATAGACGCTTTCATACAATCCCACAACTAGTACCGACTTCAGTGTAGACCTGACTCAAATTTTTGTCAAACAGGCTCACAAATTCACAGTTTGAGGAACCAAACTCAGTTTGGGGTATTCTATTTCAACAAATTACCTATCATAAACTGACAAATAGCGAAAGGACAAGAAATTGAAATTAAAAAATATCAAATTAATTTTATTTTGTGATGGCTGTGAAAGAGAAAGTGCAGGGCGGGAGTAGAAAAGGTGGGGAACAGTTTCATTTCATCCTTCCACGCTTTTGAAGTGGTTCAGTATACAAGCGTGTCCCAAATCTTTACTAGACCACTGCGATACTGCTTTCAAACGAACGGCTGAATTAGCGCCAATTTGTCTGCTGAAAATATGAAGAGGTGTGAGATGGAACAAGATGTCCATTGCTGCGGAGGATGTTGTGCGAAGTGCTCCACTAATGCACATGCAGGCTGATCGTTGGACTCTGCTTGGTGAGAAGGAAATGAGGCGAAAATTGTTGGAGCAACATCAAGTCAAAATCGTCATAAAGGTCTTCAAGAGGATTTGACAGGGTTTTATATACATATTTTAAATTTTCTTAATAGCTTAAAGAAAACATTTTGTTCAATTTCGCGTTAAAAATTCCTAGTAAAAGCATTTACTGTCTTTTATGCATACCGCCCAATGTTCCCAGTGCTGCCACTAAAAAAATGAAGAAAACATAGTTTTGAAACATGATTTAGGTTCAAAAAGCATGATTTCCATTTCATAGTTGGATAATGGTAAAAAGAGAAAAAGGAGAACATTTGCAATAGAAATGGTGAAACCACATTGTGACAAGTAAAACAAGTACTTTCAAATATACATACCTTAATATTATTTATATAGAAAAAAACACAAAAATGGAAGGAATAAAACTTTAAATAAATTCATAAAATTCAAAAATACATTTTTATATATGCTCAAAGTACATATTCTGTAATTTAATAAATAGCACTTACAAATACAAAAAATGAATAGTTACTTTTTCGTAAATTTTTAGTTCATAAAAAAACTTATTTGGAAATAAATTTTGGCTGTTGCTATTCGCACGTTGTTCGGGACACGACTACGTAACGAAATGTCAAAGTTTATATTGCGTCAAGTTGGGGTATGTGGCTCGCTACGCTCGCGGCAAGGACTCTAAACTCCAGTATAATCATTTTCGGACATTATGCCGTACGTTTTGGATCCAACTTTTCTATTTATAAAGAGTTTTTAATGAAAATAGGATTACGTTACGTTGATTACGTAGTCGTGTCCCGAAAATCGGTAAACGTCAGTTCAGTACAAAATCTGTCAAAATGAACGTGCGAATAGCCACTTCGATAAATTTTATTTATTGAAAAAAATAATACCACCATCTGCTGCTAATTTCAAAACAAAAAGTGACAGGAAAATACGAGCATTAAAAAGAGAAAGAATGAATGACTACCTGCGTTTCTTAGGTCCCTATCAGCGTCTCTAACAAGGATTGCCGAAAAAAACGAACATCAAAGAATGAAAAATATGTTGGCAACGCATCATTCTGATAGGAAAATTGGCATTGACTGTCAAATTTTAATTAAAAAAATATTATAAGTACAAAATTCAAAATTTTAATTCTAAGCGCTTTTGATGCATTTACATATAAAAGGAAAATTCCACATTTTACTACTCTAATCATAAGATAATTAATTAATCCATCAAATTGTATTAAGAAAACAAGTTGTAAAAGGCTTTAAATAACGAAACTTTCAATTCTAAAGAAAGGGTGTTTTCGTTCGCGGAAAAAAATTTGGAATTGGAAATTTGCTCCTGACTTGTACTTTACTTGTACTTGTACTGACAATTTTTGCAGTAATCCTGCGTTGTTGGCGATGATGATGTATTCGCTTGTGAGGTTTTTTTTGAATTTTTAAAGTTATTTTTGCAGTTCCTGGATATAAGGAGTTGGCTGAATTTGCATGGCAATTTTTCTCTTACCTTAACTTGGAAATGCTTCTTTCTGGTAGCTTCCAGTACTCCTTAAGCGTTGTGCAGCCTAATCAGAAAAAACATATTTTATTTGCACAAAATCTGCGTTTTAAAGATACCATGCAGAGATTGTTTTTGATTTCCTCAACAACTGTTTGCACTCTAAAGGTTAAAAACAATTGTTGATGAAGTCAAGAACAATATTGGCATCTTTAAAACGCAGATGTTGTACAAATAAAATATTTTTTTCTGATTTTTTTTAGTTTTTGTCAACATGTCAAATGTCATTTATGACATCTCCATACAAGTTATCGATAACATACACAAATTTGTGTTGGCTACACTTTTCCCTATCCCCGTGAAGCTGTTAACCCCAATTATCCAGTTTAAGTCTTTGTTGTATTTAACAAGGGATTTGTTTATTTTACTTATCCTATAGCCGTGAAGGGGACGAAAAAACGCAGCTAATATTACAGAAACAACAATCTAAAAAATAAAGTGCTCATCTTCTCTGCTTTTGAGATAGAGCGACACTTTAGTTCTGTTTGTTTTAAAATAGTATAGTCGTGTTCGTGTAGAATAGGCTAAACATGTTGAACTTGGTGTTAATGTGGCTTTACAAAGCGATTAGATTGAAGAACAACTTTTTGTTTTTTTAATAGGTACAAAAAAAAAACATGATTTTGGACTCGAAAACATTAAAACTTATTTTGAGTTCAAAAAGCATGAAAATCATGCTTAATCATGATTTCTGGCAGCCCTGAATGTTCCAAATAGAATTCAGATGCTATATACGGACTTTTTTTTATATGTATCACGATTCACGAGTTTCGAAAATATGCAGACAAGTTATAAAAATCAGCAATAGACGTTTTGACCGATGATAGGGGAAGAAATAATAAACATCATAAAAGGTGAAAAAAATTGCAGATTTACTAAGCCATACTTTGTTCGGGTGGACGACAGATATATTACTTAGGTCCCATACACGACACAGATACGTCGCTGCAGACCTTAAGTCTGTGCAAATATGCCTTTGCCACACAAGGTGCAGACAATCTACACAGACATTACTTTGTATCGTTTCGTCGTGCCTGTCGACTTCTTTAATATTGGCCGAATGGATGAAGGAAATTGAATGAAGCTGCTATACAAAATAAGTCCATTAATAAATAAACAAAAAACCTTTAATGAAAACCTTCGTTTTCTCCAAGCGAAGTGAATTTTCTGGCTCGTGTGTGCAAAATTCACCATACACGACACAGATATGCCGTTCGTTGCAGACCAAAAAAAATTCAAAACATTTTGAATTCACGCAGACGGTCGCTGCAAACAGTCGACATGGATACACACGACACAGACGATCTACGCAGACATGAGCACAACAAAATAATAATATTGGTCTGCAGCGACGTGTCTGTGGCGTGTATATGGGCCCTATTAGTCGTTACTCTTGCCTAAGCAACATTGTCGTGTACGTGTGTACTACTGTGTTAATCTATTATCACCATCTTAATTCTTTTCAGATTTTTAAGAGTATAGCTAGTTTCAACCTTTACTTTCCTACCTAGTCCTACAGATTTATCCCCAAATTCAGCTTCCGCATTCCTTACATTTTTATCATACGCATACCTCTATTGGTTGTCTGTGCCTCTACAAAATGCCGCTATTTTTGGCCTATTATCGGTATTATCTATGTGCGATGTAACAAAGCTTTAAATTACAAATAACTTATTTCAAATTATTCAAATTTGAATTATTTCAATTACTCAGAAATTAAACAATAGATTTTGACGGAATTCCTTTTTAGAGTTCTTCTCGTCTGCTATTTTCCTGTGGGCAAAACATTATTTTTTTTAAATAAGCAACCGGGATTTAAAGACTGTTGGCAACATTTAAACACCCCTCAGACATACCGCAAAGTAAATAAATAACTCATTTTATTGGAATGCGCCAGTAAGGAATCTTGGGTGCTTATCGCTTAATACTATTACACAAAACTTGCAAATTAATTAAGCCATTTGCGTTGAAACCATGTAACACGCAAAACAGTTACACAAAAACTAACTTTGATATGCCTCACACGTTCCGGTCCCACACCTATGAGTCGCAAAACAAAATAGCGCCCTCCCATACTCCCATAACCTGCTGTATTCTGTACTACCTATTTCGAAAATCCTTTATCGCACAGAACACATGTTTTTGCCTAATAAGCTGTCAACGCTGAGGCTGTTGTCCATCCCATGTCTGCGCGTATTAAACCAAAAAGCCTTTAACATAAAAAAAAACACAGTTGTCAACTAGACAGACAGCAACTGGCAGTCGATGGGGGATCAGAAAGGTGGGTAATGTAACGTTGAAAAGGGATGGCATACACAATGCGTGTATTAATGGTGTGTCGTGTGTGGGAGCGATAACTTGGTTTGTAACTGAATTCCATTCAAAGCAGCCATGTGCGTTACATTTGCCTGTGAACAGTAATCTGACAGTTAGAACAAGAGTGTTGCTGGAGGGTGTGAAAACCTATGTTCTAATCGGTGACACATTGTCGGTCAAATTAAATACGAAAATCGGCCAGCACAAAAGCAGATCAAATTCGAGCCCTAACAAAGACTAAATTCAAAAAAATAAATGTCAAAGCAAAATGTTGCTCTCCGTACGACACACAAATATTTTTTTGGTCCCTTCTTGCGAAGTGTTTTTTTTTCCATACATAGCTAGGTACATATAAACTGACAATAGCTCTCTTCCTGGCCATACCGACCTTGACATAATATAATATTATCTATAAAATTCAAAGACATATTGTCTGTGAGGGTCAGGGGTACATTTGTACAATGTACATATTACAAGAGAAGGGTGTTACAGGAAGACTTTTGGAATGGATGTGAGTTGGATATTTGTTCTGGGCGAAGACGCTAAATATTATACACGCCATAGCAATGTTATCAAACATGACGCTTAAGATAGTACTGGTAGATAGCGAGGGGATACAAATTTACGATAGTTGTGTAACGATTGACTTGCTTCTGCTCTTTCATAAGCACTTTGGAAATTGTACTGTTGCTAAAATTATTTGAGCCAGTTTTTTTTTTAGAAAAACATAAAATAAAATTATTAGTCTTTTTAATTAAAAACACTTTAAAGCAAACGCCCGTTGTTAAACTTTTGCACAAATAATATTGCTTTAGGTATATAGCGCAAGAAAAGATTTTGTACCTTTTTTTTACCTAATAATTTCTACAAATAATTTCTGCAGTTGCAGACAACAACAAAATAGTGTTAGGGTTATTATTATTGTTATTTTAATTTCATTCAGGTTTAATTTCATTTGAGTGGTGTATGGAATCCAATCAACTACCTACCCCAACCCTACACTGTTACCATAGCACATATCGAATGAAACTCTGAAATGAAACCTGTTTTGTATTAGGTATGGGTCTCTTCTCTTATGAAGATGAAGATTATTAATATTATATCCCATGCCATACTGCAGCACCCATCCCCATCCTGCATCGGACATACAATCATAATATACATGTAGGATCACCATGTGATCTCCCTAGTAAAAGACGAAGAAGAACATTACCACTACCAGCTTTCACCACGAAATAATGAACAAACTAGACTCTCAGTCGTCAGTTGCTGAGTGTCCGCCAACCTGATAGTTAGCTCACTTTCTTTTTAAATTATATTTTGACCTTTTGTTTAAATAAAACCTTATTGTATTTCGTCAATTGAAGTATATATTTTTACTTAAAAAAATAAATTTTGGCTAAAAACTCTTCCTAAGGACACGTAACTATAAACGGCATAGCCTATAGCAGCCTCACAGTCCTAACTCCTAAGGAACATTTCAAAAATAGTTTCATCGAAATCTGTACAGCAGTTTTCGAGTTTTTAACGGCCAAAGAAAACTCCTACAGTTTTATTGTATGTATAGATATTATGTAGTACATATTTCTAAAAGCTTTTTTAATCTCAAGATTTTGTGCGCAAGGACATCAACAAAATTCGAGGCACTTGATTTTTTTTATCATAAAATTAATATTGAACAGCTTACACACTTAAATTAACTTTAAAATATGTTTAATACAAATTTGTTGGTGATGATTTTTTTTATTAGTAGATATTAAACTCAAGTTTGAATTTTAATTTTATTGGCAGTCTCCCAATAAATGGTTGCTTAGCCCTTTCGGTACATCTTTTTTGTTCTAAGGCTAAAAAATTAT
Organism: Cheilosia soror; assembly: GCA_949372485.1. Classification (NCBI taxonomy): domain Eukaryota; kingdom Metazoa; phylum Arthropoda; class Insecta; order Diptera; family Syrphidae; genus Cheilosia; species Cheilosia soror. The sequence goes on along the minus strand of OX443561.1, from coordinate 136,364,935 downwards.
ATTTTTTCTTTTTGTGGCTACGTATACACCTCCTAAAAACATTGTAAAATTATTTTTAAAAAATATTGGTTCTAAAGTGGTTTTTGGGGACGTTGCCATACGGCATCAATTGTCTCAAGTGGTAGCAAAATATATGAGAAAATTAATATTTTTGTTTTAGTTTCTTATTTTTATAAATTAATTTTTAAACAAAATTGAAGAGAAAAATGTATAATTAATTTTTTAAATTAAATACATTGTAAAAAAATAAGGATTTTTTAAAATATTTAAAAAAACACATATTTTCATATATGTTTAAAACTAAAAATATAAAAAAATAATAAATTGTTGCATTTATAATTGATTTTCTTTGTTTACTTCAAACATTGCAAGTACTACTTACACATTAAAAAACAAACATATTCCAAGATAAACACGTGTATTTATAAAAAAAAATAATTAAAAAATAAAAAAAATATTACAAAAAAATTAAATATTCAAAAAAATCTAAGTATTTATTTTTTAATTGAAACTAAATTAAAATGTAATGATATTCAAGACTACTTATGCATAAAAATACATTTATTTTTATACATATGTAGGTATATATATAATTTTATTCATAGAAATTATGCCTTAAAATGCACCTCTAAATAATATTGATGCCATATGGCAACACAGAAAAGGAAAATTGTGCCAAATTGAATTGGCGGAACATATATGTTCATTATATTTTTTTAATTGTTCGCCTGATATTAAACGTTGAAATAAAATCGAAATTTATAATGTATTTGACAATTATCAATTTAAAAAATAAATAATAAAAATAGTCTTCCGACGAAAAAATTCGAACTCTATTGCAGACCCATCTTTCACGAAAGCTAAAAGCACAACGATGACAACTATTACCCAATTTTTTTGCTTCCAATGATTAGGGAGATACTTAACGAGGTTAATCAGAAAAAAAAATAGAAAAAATATACTCAGATAGAGAGAATGGGCATTATGAATATTCGTGTTGCCATATGGCATCAAAATACCGAAAGGGTTAGGTTTTGTCATCGAAGAGCGTTGTATTTTATAGTTGACATCGGTCTTTTCTAGAACTGTACCAAACAACAATTCAGGTAAATGACGCATTTCCCTTCCGCACAACATTTTGTATGGTCACTCTTTGATAGACTTTTGTAAGACTGCTCTTTTTTTTTAAAAAATACTTCTCCCGGAAAAGGCGAACCTATAGCGATTCACCCGAGATGTATGTTAGTTCTGCACTTATATTGCTGCAAATTGTAGTCTTCTGGAAATACATCCCCAGGAAGCGAGTTCCAAAGTTATAGCTTGTCCTGTAACAGAAGGAGTTTTGGAAAGTTGATGTGCTCCCGATTGTCAAGTGTACTGTATGGTCATGAGCATTAGCAGCCTATCTATCTTATGGGCGCCCAAAGTTGCATTTCGAGGGATAATGTCTTTGAGTTCCTCGGAACATCTACCATGGAAGTACCTATAGAACAAGCAAAGGTCAGCGACTTGTCTTCTGTGTACCAATGTATGTAGATTCGATGTGAGTGTAGCGTCTTTTTGAGTTCAAATTGATTGTTTTTAATTATTGTATCTGATTTTTTTTTATTTTTACTATGCTGTTGCATTGAACTAGCCCTTAGCCGTGATTGCTTCTTTGCGAGATTTGCATAACCCTTCTCAAAAGCATAGTTCCATAGCAATAGTACCTAAAAACTATTCCTTGCGATTAGCGACTCATATCTACTGACTGTATAAATTTCAACGATGCTTACTTCTTCTGCCGATATATCAATAGAAAAATAACGAATCTATAGTTAAATAAAATGTGATCCCAAATGATAGCTACTACACAATCACAAGCATGTCCTTTGACCAGCACCGTTGTGACTGTCATTCCAAGTACAGATTTGTTATTCATTGACAAACAAACACAATCAATATGGAATACATAATGTATAATCCTCTCATTTACCTTCGAAACCAAAGGACAAAGCTAATTAGGAAATTCCACTAATCGGATTATATAATTATTGCGCGAATGTGCTTTTGCTGTAGGTACGAAAAATTCTAGGAAAGATACACGTTCGCTTGCAGAATTAATCCAATCAAATGAAGTTTACTGAAAGTGACATGACTTAAGATGAAAAGTAGGTATAGGTACCTATTGAAATTGAACTTACTGTATGTCCTTTGAGAGAGTTTTATTTAAGCGTGTTGAGGTATTTGTGATAATTATGATAATACGTAGTCTCAAGAGAAGGCAATTAGATTAGTTCATTCCAGAAACTATTTGGGATCGCAAAGATTTTGTACAGCAAATCGCTTGATCTATAATAAAATTAAATACGAAACATATTATGTCCCAAAGGCGGGGTCTCTAGCGAACTTCCACCATAGTTCAAGAATATAATGTAGATACCTTTAACCTTCACTTTGTCGGTAAATAAAAACTCCTTATCCTGACAGCGAACATCCCGGTGTAGAAATTGTCTTTCATTAATTGAACTATTGATCATTACAATATTTACCTACTACAGAAACAAGTGATTGCAATACAAACAAACACAAGATTCACAAGATAACAATCTTTGAAGACGAATTCTACTTATAACTTCGCGTTAATGTAAATCTACACCCAGGTGTATACAGTCAATGTGGTCAAAAATATACTAAACATTTCGAAATTTCTGCAAAATAATATACCAAAAATGTTCATTATTATCTCTTTTCCGAGAGAACAGATCAATTCAGTCACTGAGCTAAAACCCTTTTAGAATTGTATGTATGTATGTATGTAATATGTGGGCGCAGTAGCGCAGTGGTTAGTGTGTTGGACTACTGTGCGAGGGATCCCAGGTTCGATCCCCGGAAAAACCCAAATTACAAAATTACATCTTAAAGTTTTTTCTACTGCGCCACCTCTCGCGAACGTCTGACAAACATCCGAGAGTATGACTGTCATGAAAAAGCTTCTCAATTGAGCCGTTCGGACTCGGCATAAAATTGTAGGTCCCTTCCATTCGTCCCAAAAATAGAAACTTACACAAAACGAATGGTTGCGAGAAGCTAGGCCTTGGGTGTCACCCGCCTGTTGCGCCACCTATTTATTTTTTTTTTATGTATGTAATAGAGACATTAGCACAGGATTCGGACTTCATTGAAGTTAAGCTCTGGGCCTCCGGGTATAGTAGAATAGAGCCAATGCAAATGGACAAACTAAACCCGTAAATAAGCTAGTGTTGTTGGCGAAATACTCTTAAAGCCGAGGCGTTCGCGAACCGATGTAACCTGTTCCTAGTAAATGGCATGCGCTTCGCGGGCACTTGCATGTTTGACACGTTTTATAGTATACTGAGTTAAAACGAACTTAGAATTTGTAAAAAAATAACTGAGATATTTAAAGGTGAAAACGGAGATCTACACACGGGTGTATACCGTCAAGGTGAATGTTAAAAATGTTCCGGGAAAGCTTATTAATTCAGTTCAGAGATCTGCGGTACGATAAAAATATCCATTCCATTCGTGATAGTTCCAGTAGTTCCTTTTTTTTTTTTTTAAATACTTCTCCCGGTAAAGGCAAACCTATAACGCTTCATCAGCGCCCCGAAATGCTTGTGGGGCGCCCAAAACTTGCATTTCGAGGGATAATGTCCTTGAGTTACTCGGAACATCTACCACGGAAGTACCTATAGAACAAACATAAGTCAGCGACTTGTCTTCTGTGCACCAACGGTTGCAGATTCGATGTGAGTGTAGGGTCTCCAATAAGTCGAACTGCTCATCTCTGTATGCTGTCAAGTAGGTTAAGTGAATGTTTTGTGCCCGAGCTCCATATATAGGAGCAATATTCCAGGCCTGCTCTAACCTGTGCTTTGTAGAAAAGGAGAAGTTGCTTGGGGCTAAAGTACTTCTTTGCTCTAAATAGGTAGCTTAACTTAGCGGACGCCGATCTTGCGATATAGGATATGTGGTCGTGCCACGTGATTCCTGAATTGACTGTGACTCCTAGAAGGTGCATTGAGTCCTTGGTATGGATTGGATGGTCATCCATTTGGATCTGAGGAACTGTTGATGCATTTTTCCTGGAAAATGTTGTAAGCTGTGTCTTGTTTGCATTTAATACAACCATGTTGTCTTTTCCCCACTTCAAGATTTTGTCCAGATCACCATTTAGAGAATTAATTTGTTTACATTTCTGACTGTGTGATGTAGCCGCATTCACAGGCCCGCTGTTCGAGATAGAGGATATAAGAGTGCTGTCATCAACAAAGCTGTAGATATTATTATTTGTCGATACAAGCAAATCGTTGATGTCGAGAAGAAATAGAGTTGGACAAAGAATAGATCCTTGGGACACTCCTGCATTTATAGCAAACGAATTAGATGATACACCATCTACCACAACTTGGATCGATCTTCTAGTTCCACTCTTATCGTTGGGACGCTTTTTGTCGTCCAGTATACCTAATTTCTTTAAGTCCTTGGGCTGTACATAACAACGTTTGTTATTTGGTCTGCTAGAACTCAGAGCCTTGGGGAACCATGCTTTATGTCAATCAAGAACCAGTCTTAGGCATACGGCAACACGTGGCCATGCTTATTATTTTGCCACTTATTGATACTCTTGGGCTCCGTTTTATCGTATGTCGCAACAAAGAGTCATTAACTCTTAAGATCCCAAAAAGAATCGGTCGTATCAGTTTCGCCAACGTTTTCATCTGACAGATGTATGGAATGAACAACTGCTTTTGATTTGCATCGAATATCATTTATTCAATAGATATTCGCTTTTAGCCAAATTCCGTGTTTCTTTGTAAAAAGCGTGGATCCAGGGACGTATTCATGGGCCTAAATAAAATATTCACCAGCATTAGGTCCCAGCTGGAGATTTATTTCTGCTTTAAAATATAGTAATGCTGTAAAGTGTTAGGTTACTCCAACTACCAAATCCCAGTTTAGGTTTCTCCCGAAAAACGAAACAAACAATTTGATCGTTCGTTTTGACTAAAGAAAACATTCATTCGATGTTATATGACCAATGCTTTAAGAAATACAATAAAATACAAACCCAAAGCAAACCATGAACATTCAATTGTTCATACGCTTTATTTACTTTATACATAAAATACGCGTTATACGACGACACATGGTCCATGCGCTTTATTTACTTTACGCATAAAATGTGTATTATACGACACATCAAATCGCGAAGCATACCACATCTAATCAAAATGTCCATACAACCTACGACCCATCGCCTTTGGTGATATTTCCAATTTGCGGCCGAAATCGTGATACGCGTATAAATTCATTCTCCAATTCGCGATTAGTGTTTACATCGGCAGATGTCCCTTTTTTGCATCAGCAACTCTCAAAACACCCCTCATTCAATTGGCCTATCGCTGGAATCTATTTCCAATATATCCAATCATTCTGACGTAGCTATCCCTCAAACCAGAATAAAAACAAGCCCTCCGCAAATTTATTCTCTGCACTCCATGTTGTTATCTCATTGCAAATCGTTTAACCTCGAAATACATTTTGATTTCTTTTTCGGCGCCCATAAATAATTATTTTTCTACGTGATCAAAAATATTATGTAGCTAGGTATGTACGGCACAACAAACCAAAAATATGTAGATACATAGATAAACGTGATACAAAAAAAAACAAACAAAATCTAATTTATTAAGAGATAACTTTAAAATCAGCTGCGACATAACCGTAAAATTGTCCTCATTCTAAACAGCACCCCTGAGATGAATGTTTATTACCATATTAATGGTAAAGCTACTCTGTTTACTACTCCAAGCCTGCTGATGGCACTGGTATAGTAACAATATTTCTCCATCATAGCAGGACTCTTGTTTGCACTGTCCCGAGGATGGCCAATCGTTTTTCCGCGCGCCATGCATTTATAGTATAATGTCAAGGGGCTTACATTTTACCCATATACAATTAGCTCGCGGCCCTAAAGACTGGGGACAAACTAAGTGGAGCGCAAATTGTGTCCATGGCGCGCAAGGAGTTATTATGGATTCTAATGTGGGCCAAGAGAAAATTACGGAGACATCGCTCGATGATGGCCGATAGAGAGAATCGTCGTGCATAACAGGGGACAAAACGCTCGAAAACAATGACAATAGTCAATAATCCCAAATGGACGACGACGCCAATGCAATTAACTTATTTTTCCATTTGGTTTCGACCGCACAGCTATCTCGTGGGATTGGCCATAGAGGCACATCAATGCAAATCAGGATAATTGCTCTACCGTATCATTGCTGTTTGGTTAGGTAGGCTGTAGGAGCAGGCCAATGTTATGGGCTGGAAACTGGTCATATTGACATTTTGGCACTCAAGAAATACCCGTACCGTATAGCCAAGCTTTGGAAATGACAAAATTTTGTAGTAGATTTCTGATGGAAGAATATCTAGAGCTTTTTGGAGTGAATTTGTTTGAGTTGGTGACAAGGGGCTGCCGATAGTTTGGCATCTCTCATGAGAGTGTAGAAAGTAGGTTATTGTTTTGGAAAAGGCTCTCTAGTATTTGTGGTCGATTGAACCATATTTTGTGAAGCTGTGCTAGCTTCTTTTTCAGACCAAAGGGTATATAGGATAGGTGCAGCATGCACTGTATATTATCTGTAATCGTATATAATAGGCCATAATGTTGGTTTCTTTTTATGAGGGTATACAATACAAGAAACACTTTTTTAATATTTTTCTAACGACTAATGCTTAAGTGAAAGTGGTAAACCCTCCGAATAATTATGTAAATTATTTCACTCAAATGACTGTCTCGACTGACTTGGCAGTAGTCCATCGTGTCAATCCACATTTTTCGATAATGTCCGCCGCTGTATCTATCACGAATCGGGTGACCAATATAATGTTTATGTGTCTGAAGCGTCTCTGGATTGTTCGGGTAGCATCTTTAATGATACCTACTTCTTTATGATACTTCACAAAGAAAAGTCTAACGGCGGGCGTAAAATCGCAGCTCCGTGGCAGCTAAGCAATATTAACAAAACGGCAATATCAACAAAACAAATTTTGACTTAGTGTGCATTAAATCGATTGTTGGACATCTTATGTGGCATTGCCACTCGCCCGAGTACAAATCCTCAATTTCATGCCCTGAGCGCTGTCTTTTTACTTTCTTCCATTGTCCTTAACACAGCCGCTGAGATCGAAATGCGATGTATGTGAAAGATGAATCGGGTGGGGGGTCATTTTGATTCAGTTTCTTAGTTAGCTAGTTGCATCTTTTAAGCGAATCATGCGAGATTTAAAATTCTGACATCTTTTTCGCGTTTAGTGTCGTTTCGGCAACAGCTGCATAATTCTCAGTTGACTGCGTTATCAATCAGCAAACTAGTCCTAGAAACTTTTTCACAAACTTGCTGGATAGGTCAGGTTAAGTTGAATAGGGTGTGAGTTCATCACAGTGTACTAGGCACCATATTGGACCCATCGCCATAACTTGCTGCATAGTTTGAGCAATATTTCCAAAATAACTCAACAATAACTAACAAAATTTGCACAATTTGGGCAGCACGGCATTCTCTTTGGAAGTAAGTTTGCAATATTTCAAAAACCGATCCATGTCGCGCAAATATGTTTACGGCCTAAGAGCTGTCATTGTCAAAATAACATTATGATTCAAAAGGAAACCAACAGTTGGCCAACCCTTTACATTACATGTCATGCTATTTACATGGCCTATTTAGTGATGGCAATAAGTTATAAAAGGGTTTGCTGTCAAATAAGCTGTCATCTTATGTTCACTTCCAGACTCTTATTAGACTTTCTATTATAGCAACAAAATTATGATCAGCGATTAGGCTAATTTTTTGTTGACCAGTTTGTTGGTTACCAAAATTGCTGCGTATGGCGAGAGACGAAAGTAACAAATATCCAACATTCTCTATGAGTAGGGATACAGAAAAATCAAAATTCGCAACGAAATATTTTAACAAAATGAAGTGTGGAGCTTTATGCCACACTGGGATCGCATTCATAAATATTTAGGGAATGGTTTCGGTAAATAGGCCTACTGCATGGTCGGGTGGTGCGTTGTGCGATTTGTCACCTATAGATTACTATCTCCCTTAAGCCCCGAGATAGTTGCAGACATGTGTTACTTCTGTACAGAAATGTTCTTAATTTATTCATGTTATAAAATTTGGACATCAAGAATATGCTACGTCAAAAACAGACACATTCCAGAAATAATTTTCAATGTGTTAATGCCACTATTTATATTAGATACTTTCTCGAATAAACAGCGATATATTGAAGAAAATATGTGCAATTATTATTTTTTCAATTTCGAATTCGAATGGGCTTGAAAACAATATTCCGATAAACGAATAACCGATAAGACCAACTTAGAATTTAATATATGTATTTTTAAATACATATGCATATTTTAAAGGAGCATCCATTCAAAAATCTATTCGATTCGAAAAATCAAATATAAAGGCATTAAAAACCCTAAACTGCGACATACGTTTATTGTTCAATTAATGACACTGAGGTTGGTTAGAAATTATTATAGGTAGGTTCAGATTTATGTATTTCATTATGTCAATTAGATAGTCATTATCCAGGCAATGAACTAGTAATTTCGGATGACATAAATTCATTATTTTCCACGAAACGAAATACTTTCTAGTAATGGCTTATAATATTTATTAATGACAAAAAAAGAGACATAAACTTAGTTTCAGATTTGTCCAACAGTGAATAGTCATAAGACATAGTTGAGAATCATGGATTTAATGATGTCTGATATGATGGGAATACATATTATTCTTTTTCAGGGCAAGGTCGTTATGCATAGATGTTAATGATAATGACTAAGTAAGTAGGTAACTATATAGCTTTTAGTTCATAATAATTGGTATACGATACTACCACCGAAGTCAACAATTATTATATATTGGTTCATTTTGTAGGGTTACTGGTGACAGATGTGCATAGTATTTGTCGACTCAGAGATTAATAAAAGAGGCTAATTTGTCAATCATTTAATAGCATTATTGAGGACTGGGGGAGCAATATTATCAATTATGTACACTATTGTATTGTACCCCTTCCGCTCAGGGAAAATTCATTTTTTGCATTGCTTTTTATAATTCCAGTTTGCTTTTTCTATGAAGTCAAATTTAAATATCCCCTAGCCTGAACTAGACTCTTTATTATTTTATTCATAGACAAGGTTTCATGATGCAATTAGCTGATTCAAAAATGTCAATCATATTGCCGAATGGCAAATCGTTGGCATTCGCATCAGCTTTTTGGCCCACTTCAGTTATTTGTGCTATCATTGGGCAACGATATAGACTGATTAAGTGTTAGAACAATAGATGCTGATTTTCCAAAGGAAATCTTCTTCAATAAACCAAATATCATGGGATTCACAAGAGAATATTGCTGTCAATGTCAAATGCTGTCAATGTCAATGTTCCAAATTGTTACCTTTAATGTTAAATCAAGACCCTTTTGTCGACGGACTACCTTTCGAATTGTTGACGTGACATGCCCCCTCTCCACTTTTAGCCTTCCTCCACCCCACCTTAAATAATTTATAGTATCACCATTACAATGCTAAAAAAACTTTTAAAATTGGCATCATCCCAATAATTCTAAATATGATAAAAATTCGTACCTATAAGTATTTGTTCCGTCAAGTTGACATTTTTTTTTTCGTAACCAAAAAATCCGTCATAGTATTTATATCATTTGAGGTGGGTTGTGGCTTGTGGGTATGTTGGCTGCTCTGATGGCTTAGGACGTTTTGAGTAAACGCCAGACAGAATCTGCTTTGACACAGCAAAATTTACGAGTAAGTAGTTAGACCTGAAAAGGAAGTATGTGGACAAAATTATTACTACTCCGACTCCCGATCTATGTTTTTATTGTGAGTAGCATCAAAATATCTAATTTCTCACCTGATGTCCTCTACTGATGGAAAATTATAAAAATTCAAAAATATTTTGAAAATATTGCAATCTTATTCTCTAAGTTGCAGCAAATTTTTGATTTTGATTTTGCGAATGCACAAATTTCTGCAACAGTTGCCTCAATCAAACGACCTTATCTTAAATTTGTTAAGTCCTTAACTCCTGGCAATGGAAAGTAATAAAAAAAATGTAATAGTGTTCTTCAGCAGCTGAGCAACGATCTTACAGTCGGCCCAATTATAGAGACTCCGTTCAACCAAAAAGTAATTATACGGACCAACTCAGCTACTCCAATTGTCATCCCGATGCCATCAGATGTCATAGCCTTACACCTGATAACCAGCCGCACCGCATATCAGCCTGGTTCAAAGTAGGTACTTGCTCCTTTAGAAATTTGAAAGGATTTAGTTGTCAATAATTTTTAGTTAACCATAACTTGAAAACTAATCTAAAGCCAAAACTATCGCACCCCAACCCTAAAATTCGCCTACATTTTCGATCTTGTCTTTCTCTGAATGAGTTCCAATATTAATTGTTTAAATTCACATTTAGCTTGATTTGTGTGTAAATCTGGTAATTAAACATGTTTCTTGGTCGAAAAATTTGTTACGCAGCTAAATAATTAGTTTGTCGAGATTGTTTTGATGTCTGATGTTTTTATGTTGGCATACGAAAAAACTGACTGATATTCGTAAACTCCAATAAGTGATGCAATTATTGTAAAACCACTTTTATATTAATAATGGGTATTATAATTCTGCTGTATGTCCTAGAAAATATCTAGTCAGCATCACATCTTTTAGCTGATATGTGACACAATCATAGACTAAGTGCTGTTTTTTTTCATTTTTGAAAATTTCCCACCCAACTCTCATGCTACAAGAGTCAAACCTGTTCGATGTTCTGTTCAACTTCTCCTCGAACTAAGGGGAAAATTCCCTTAGTAACAGTTAGCTACCCCCACATCTTACCTATTAGAATCTCTCATTCGCAAACTCTAGAAAGCTTTTTCTTCGTTCTTTTTCACAACTCTCTCTCTCTCTCTCTCTGAACTTTTATGTGCATCTCTCAAAACGAAATATCCTTTGAGCACAAAGTCCTCAGAAAAGCAAATAAACTCCCAACCAGCACTGACTTCTTGCGAGCAATACCAGAGGGCAGAACGTGTCACGTCATCGAAAATGTTTGTAGTAAAATACCAGCTCGTGAATAAGGACACTGGGGCGCAATACCACCACCATTGACACAATCATTCCACCTTATTTCCAAATACATTCATGTAACTGTTTTTAGTCAAGTTTCGCACGTCTAACGGTTCGTACGCGCAACGTGTGAGGGTTGTGTATCTCGGGAATATCGTACCAAAAACACGAGAATAAATAGGCGATTGTTTTGTTTTTTTTTTAATAAACGAAATAGAGATGCCAATTTAAGGATAACCCAAAAATAGCCTTTTGTAATTTTGAAAATTCCTTCTGCTGACAAAAAATAAATCTCTCTAAACCCGGGACAGCAATGATATGCCACTCCAATGAAAGGTTATGAATTTACGTTCAATTATGAACGATTTATGTCCTTTTTACTTCGACAATTGTCTAGTGCGATCGAATTTTCCTCAACTTCAGTTATGTGAGTGATATCCTTTCAAATATAAAATGTGTCCAGAAGCAGTAAAGTGAAATAGAAAAATAAAAAGCAAATAAAAATATGTGCAAACACAATGAAAGGATAATTCGAAAAAAATATCCTGTCACTAATGAATTCTATCTTCACATATCTAACTACAACATATCTAAGGATAATCAATTCTCTCTCAATCACAACCACCATTATCAACATCTCCAGCAGCGGGGCCAATCAACAGCCAAAGCTACTAATTCGCAATCACAGTATCAGCAGTCGTCATACTCCTCCACTTGTCCATCCTCATCATTGCACTGTCACAGCACATATCATAGAATTATGGGTTATGACCACTGGCATATCATTCACTTGATTATCCTCTTAATTGGTAAGTGATATTCTATAAGCGAGGATAATACTCTGCATATGCGAAGTTGAGCGAACAGATTTTCTTTATCAATAAAAATCAGAAAAAAAAAAATATCGTTGTCCTAATTACATTACGCGCGTTATCTCTTGTCGAATCAATTTCTTAATTTTTCCACGGTCTCGATACCTTTGTCATCATTCAACGAACGATGGGGAAATGCAATGATATGGAAATTATTAATTTGGTGATTTGTATTCAACGAAAATGCTCAACGACTAATTGTAACGCGTCAGAGTCACAAAGGAGGGGTTTCCTATCTGTGCGCTCGACGCTTCAAGGATATGGCTTCATTCTAGGGACAAAGAGGGTGGCGGTGAATTCTATGTGATAGACAGAATATCACAACTACATTATAATGCCATTAATTATTTATTAGAATGTAAGAGTAAATGTATCGGAAGGACGATATGGGCTTGTATTTTGAGGCACTTGATCACACACAGAAGGGATAACACGATGGCTGGCCTCATATGCTGGTAGCATTTTCTTCTCTTTTTTATTTTTTGGCTCACATTTAGAGGCGCATTCACCTACTGAAATATATTTTAGGTTATCCTTCAGATATAATGCATGTCTGCGTAAAATTATTTTATTTTCTTCTGAGAAAAAAGAACGTAGGTACAAACACAAATGGAGGCACATGCTAGGATACGAGGGAGCAGAATACAAATTTTGAGAATCTAATTTCGTTGAGAACCGAGCGTTAAGATTTTTTTTTTCTTTTCTTTATTTCTTAAATGCGTGTTACAAACAGTCAGTTGGGTGGAGTAGGTATGCCTGCAGGATACGAGTATTAAAATTCAAAATACGCAATAAAATCCAGTCAAATGGAAGAATGATAAATTGCTAGGGTGTAAGCTAAGAATTTTTCTTTTTTCTCTTTTTTCTATCTTTTTCTTTGTTCCACGTATTTGTAATTCTTAGTTTTGTTTATTTCTGTATTCTGTATCTGTGAAATATTGTAATTACTTAATTTTCATTTGCTTTATTCAGTAAATTAAATCTAAAAAGCTTTTTTTTATTTTTGTTGTTATGTGTAATTAAGCTGATGGAAGCAAACGAGTGCTCTTTCAAGAATGCAAGTTTTAATGGGAAAACATTTTTGGAGAAAACTTTAATGGACTTGAATAGTACTGGGAAAGTTTGCTCTTTTAGTATGCACTCTGCTAAGGTAATGTTCCATGAGAAGGTTCGTAAAGAGGTAATGCATTGGTGTTAAGAAATCTAGGTATAACACAAACGAAATAAGCTTCGAATATTTCATTGCTGTTGACCTTTTCTTGCGACATTATTTCAAGTTACAAAAAAGTGCTTTAACTTTAATATCAAATTAAAATTTAGGTAGGTATGGTTTTTTTTTTTGAAAATATAAAATACATGGGATAAAATAGCTATACATAGGAATCTTTAACAAGAATACATAACACAAAATATATAGGATAGCCACGATTTTTAACTCTTAGTATCTAATATTCTGTAGTGTCAAATTTTCAAATTCGCTAGGTCCACAGCGAATCCTTATGACGGCACAAGGATTTTTTGGCTTTGACTTTGACTTTGATTACAGATAATTTAACAAAAACTATAGGTAGATGCTTGAAAATGGGTCATTCAAAACGTGTCATGTGATGAATATTTTCAAGTTTAAGATCTCGATTTAGGTGCATTTCTTAAAATTTTTGTTTTACCATTATTAAGATACCAAAAACCAAATAGCGCTTAAAACTGTCACGAGAAAGTCTTAGCAGCGTCACAATAAAACTAAAGACAGGGATCATATTTAATAACATAACAAATATACTCGTATATTTACAGTAATACTCGTAGTAAAAATATGTATTTAGAATAGAGATTGAATTTAAGAGACTAAGGTAAAAGGAACTACAGATCGAGAATATCTTTTTAATGATTGCCTTTAACAGATGAGTAAGAAAAATTATGTTTTTATCAGTTGTAGGAGATGTTCAAATTATTGGTGCATATTAAAAAATAATAATAATAAATAAGAAGATGGCGCAAAAGGCCCTTATAGGTTCGTTTGTGTGAGTTTTTATTTTTTGCGACGAATGGAAGCGACCTACAAAATAATGCTGACATTTATACTCTCGGAGACGTTTGTCAGATGTTTGCGAGAAATAGCTAACGCAGTGAAAAAATTCTTAAGATGTTATTTGCGTTTTTTTTTTTCGGGGATCGAAACTGAGACCACTCATACAGCAGTCCAGCACACTAACCATTGAGCCACTGCGCCCACTACATACTTGTAGATCTAAACTTTATAGAGCTCATAAATACATATAAAAAAGACATTTTAGAAAATTCGATTCGATTTATTATTTAACCCATAATCGGGAGCTTTTGCATTAGGGGAGTAAACGCAAATGACTAGCATTTTTAAAGTAAAATCAAACATTTTTCCAAACATTTGATTAGATTAGATTGTAGATAGGAGGTGGTATACTGAACCCCAGATCACTGTGATGACAAGTAGTCCTCTAAGCCTTAGCTAAAGCCTTGCTTACACAATTGTGTACAATGTCGATAATTTATTGGTGTTCTTATGGGCCACTTTACTTTTAATAAACATCTTAGTGTGGTTGGCTTAAGTGATAACACTGTCTGAGGCGCTTGTGGAGATTCGGATCACTTCTTTTGTTATTGTCATGGCCTTTGCTCGCATCATGTTTCAGATGTTTGGCGCTGATGCGGTGAGTACTAATACTGTAAGCTCATCATCGCAAAAGCGCATTCTCGTCTTTCCCCGAAACTCGAAGAAATTCGAGTGAAATGGGTAATACTGAAATTGCTTCTTGGTGGTAGCACAATGGACCAGTTGCATTTGAATGATCATGTGGAGTATATCCTAACCCGACAAAAAAGCCCTTTTGTGATAGGTATCCTATGCTCCATTTACAGCTCATCCATGATGATGCAGAAAAAAGCGACTAGCTTACAAACTAGTAAGAGTAGACCATCGACTCCTCCCACATAACGGACTTTGCCTACAAGCTGCCGGCGGGCCCAGGATTTTCCATGTATTGGTACTGTACAAAATCAAAGGAGCGCCATTAACGCACGCATACTTGAAAAATCCTAGGTCCATGGTATAGCATGGAAAATCATAGCCGCCATTAATTTTGAACGTCTGACAAACATCCGAGAGTATGACTGTCATGAAAAAGCTTCTCAATTCAGCCGTTCGGACTCGGCATAAAATTGTAGGTCCCTTCCATTCGTCCCAAAAATAGAAACTCACACAAAACGAATGGTTGCGAGAAGCTAGGCCTTGGGTGTCACCCGCCTGTTGCGACACATATTTATTATTTACAGTGGCCGGCATAAGTATTTTGACAAAACTAAAGTTAATTCTGCTCATAATTTGAACTTACTTAATGTAAATTTTGGCATCAATGGAAAGGTCATTTAAATTCCGTTTGAATGATACAAAACTTTCCTTAACTCATTAAGTGCCCATTGAAAATTTAGAATTTTTGTGAAAGTCTACTTTTTTTACTTTTTTCCTCGGTATCAACAAAAAATGGTTTGACGCAAAAAGTTTCTCCGAACAATTCTAATAGTGACTGCAAAAAAATTTTTTTTTCAAAAATCTCTTCACCGATTTTATTTATACTATTCATTTTACCGTTTATTACCTTCCGGTGTACAAAATCAGCGGTTGGCAGGAGTTATTCTTGGTTTATATTAGAACGCTCTGTCCGATTCCTTCTCATTCTCTATTGTCATCCTGATACAAAGATTAGCCTGCAGCAGGGATGTAAAAAAACTATAGGTATGGTATATGACTCCATATTATATAGATGCGTCCCCTTAAACTTATCGATATTAAATTAATATTAATTTTAATTTTATTAATAATAATATAATCCATGAATTAATCAAATCCTATAAGAACCTTCGACGTTTTACTTTGCCCCACTACAAAAACCAAGTTTAACAAAATCAGTGCTAAGTCATCCTTTGGCCCATCATGCCCTTTTACATATTAAAGGCACACATGTGATGCTGTGGCGCATTGGAGATGTGAAAATGAGACGATTCGGAAATTCCATATGAGAAGGCATAATACTTCGTACTTCGTAATTACTTTATCTGTTGTTGCTATCATGTGTTGCGTTTTAAAAACACATACTAGGTTACTTGGTAGGTAGTACATATTTTAAAGGTTGGCTGTTTCATGGATGATAGCTAGTCAACTGATAGGAATAATTAAGGAAATAAACCGCATTACATGTGTTTGTAAGTGCACAAGTAGATAGCTTTATATATTACATTTTTATTTTTTTGTATACAGATTTGACAGAGGTCTGTTGACGTCGCTTTGAGATGCCTTAATACAAATGGCTTTATTTTGAAATTAAGGTCAGAGTAATCATGAAGACTACTCATACCATTAGTTTAATTACGCAAGGGGATGTCTTTTCAGCAGCATTTTTATACCCTCCAAAGGGAGGTACCTGCATTTTATATTATGTATTCATTTTGTCATTACATTTGTAACGCTAAGGGGTCACTGCAGACTCCATAAAGTATATATACCTTCTGAATCAGGATTAAATTCTGAATCAATTTAGCCATGTCCATCTATCTGTCTGTTAAAAACACGATAGCGTCGAAACGAATTGGCCTTGGCGAATGAAATTTCGTGAGAGGTATCCGTATCGTCGTCAGGCAGGTATTGACAATGGGCTATGTCGATCAAGTAGTTGTGATACCTTCTATCCAAAGCCATTATTGGACGCATGAATTGTGAATACGTATAATACCACACATGCCTAACATTTTGCATGACTTGTATGCATTGGAGGGTATCAAATCATCGGCTAGTCCCATGATAAAAGTTTTACTTGTTTTAGTATGCAATTAAGAGTAGGTAAAGTATAATTTTAACAGTTTGCATTTTTTATATTTTCCTCTATTTTTAAAGATATACGCTGGCATAGCTACAATGGACCAACGTTTTCTAATATTGGATTTCTCAAACTGAAAAGTTGCTCCATAGTTTTTCAAACGCTTTATCAAGAACTGTGCTTTACTGCGCGTGCACTAAATGGAAATGTTTGTATCTGCCTTTGACAATAGATTTATGATTGAGAATCCAAAAAAAAATCTTAGGTATTTTCGACTGCACTGTGCAGGTGTACAAAGTACAACTGTGTTCAAAAAACTTGTCAATTCAGCCGATTCTCCATTTCACCTACAAAAAAACTCACAGCTAAAGTTAGTAACTGCTAGTAACCTATTACCTATTGCGCAGTATATAAATAGAAGCAGAGTAGATATGTCTAATTTCTCTGTGACCCTCCGCCCAAAGGGCCTTCCCAACTTCAAAACCCACATGGAAGTAACTCCCACAATATTCCACAATTTTCAGGAACCAAGCAAGACCTAACTCTAGAATGAACTAAGCGTCAAAATGTGAATAAACGTTTATTGAAATCTATGCATAGGTATGTCTACCCTAACCTCGCACCCAGTGTTGTGATGTCGAGGTAAATTTACCTTTTCGAGGGAAAAACCATGAAAGGGAAATGCATAAAGGGAAAAAGGGAAAAAAATTGTTCGGTAGTGCAATTTTGAGGTAAATTCCGTCAAATTGAAAAATAGAAATGATGAATCATATTTATTTAGGCGCTGAATGCACTGAGTTCATGACCACAAATCTTAATGAAAATGAAAAAGAAGAAATTATTGGCCAGGGCCCAGATTCCGTAAAATGAAAACGATAGAACGATATCGTTTTCACTAAAACTGTCGCTATCATATCTGTGGCAATAGACAGAGACTGCTATTGTCGAAACGATATCGTTCGATCGTTTTCATTTTACGGAATCTGGCCCCAGTGCATAAAATTTTATTGCAAGGCAATCGACTTCCGATAAGTAATAGTACCTATAGTAAATAAGCTAGAATTTTTGGACCAAACAAAAATGTGATTGATGTAAACTAAGAAATATAATTTATTTTGTTACTTTTTATTGATGAATTTATGTTTATTTCTTTTTTTAAATTGAATAAAGAATGTTTATTTGTTTTGTTTTTTGACAACTTTTTTTTTATTTTGGTATGTAAAATAATATTTCTTTCAAGAAAGACTTGAGGGAAAATAAAAGGTAATTTTGGCAAGGTACGGAGGGAAAAAAAGGGAAAAACGACACTTGTTTGAGGTAAAAACCATCCCAAGGACATCCCAACACTGCTCGCACCTATTTCAAATCCAACAGCAGGGGTTTTGCATACATATTTCACTGCTCATGTGTTGTATATTTACTTAGCTGGATATTAGTTCATAATGTCCCAAATGAACTTTCTCCCAAGCTTATGAAACAAATTCCATTGCATATTTGGTTGAACATAGTTAATTTTGGCTATTGGGAGATAGTTCCATTTGGGACTTAGTTCATAGGGTCACCCGAAGCGCCGACTTGTAGATGGCATTAGTAGGTTTATTTTCTTTTTAACTACCATAACAATAGGTTAATAAGTGGTATGAAGACTAGCTATACGATCAGTGCATATTAGCCCTATAGAATTGTGCTCACGGCTCAGCGTATAGGTAGGCTTGTTCACCTATACCTATTTTAATAACAAGCGAAGTGCAAACATGGGGTAATGGGTGTGAGGCGTATTACTACACTCGTAGACACGTGACCACATTTCCTTACAAGTTTAGGTACGCACTAGAAAAAAACCCAAAAATGCTTACTCAAGGCTCCGTCAAACAAGCGCGTTGCTAACACCGCGTTGAGCTCACCGCGGCGGTCAAACGCAGCGGTGAAACGCTCTCTTGTGAAAAATCACAGATTATTTTCTCTGACGAGGAGCGATGAGAGCAATTTTTGTAGTATCAAATGGAAATATTAATAGAATTTGTAAGAAATTAGCCATGTTTTTTACGATATGGTTGATGAAATGTAAAAAAAATTGTTTTAAAGGGTGATATGGGAGACAATTGCAATGGAATTAATAATGAAAACGGTATTCTTCGACTTCTTCTGTCTTTTTATCGATGTCATGTTCGAGCACCCACATTTATTTTCTTTTTTGGGAATTTCGTAGCACAAATCTTTATCGCATAAGTGATTTTAAATTACGTACTGATAAGAATTGTTTGTTAAATTTGGTTTTCTATAGTTTACCTACATGAAAAACGACACTTCGCCACCTTTGCTAACGTTATCCGTATAGCAGAACTAGGATGATGATACTTTTATATAGGTACAGTTTCCTTATCGTTTCTTGATAAGGCCTTACTTCATTTGAGTATCATTCCAATTGAGGCCAAAATAAACAGCGATTAACAAATCAAATAAATAAATAAGTAGGCCCGCAATAAGCGCCTATAGGCTAGGCACCCTAGCCTTAGCTTCCCACAACCATTTGTGTGTGAGCTGTTGAGGTGTGTATTTGGTTCTGCCATTTTTTTGCCGCTTTTGTCCCATTATTTGCAAACACGTCACTGACAGCTCGCAGAGTTTTGCCAATGATACCAATGTCATCCTATACGCAGAAGTACCTAATTGTATACAAACTTGATATAAACTTGTTCTGTTGTTGGCTTATACTTAAGTTTCGCACAACTTTCGTATGTATTGAAAAAGTTAGGTACATGGCATCGCATCACGCACCACGCACCGTCTCTAAATCCTTTTCTGTTTCCGACGAGTGTTATCTATCGTCATTCTGCACAACTTCACGAGCTTGGCTGTTATGCCAATACTAGACTTGGCTCTTTATGGCAGTTATGGCAAAGAAAATCTACTTATATACGTAATTTAATGGTTTATGATTATTAGATACGACTAGAATAGATACTTATGATTTTGCAACAATTTTTCTATTGGGTAAAACTTCTGAGCTCTAAGATATACCTACCTGTACCTGTCTAATAAAATATAAACCGAACTAAAATTAACGAGAACGTTTCGTTCGACTCTGTCATTCACTTTATTTTACACGCACCATATGGTTAGAATTATTGTATAGCTTACTCGTTTCGAGCTTCACCACTAATTTTAGTTGAGATTCCTCAAAGTTACCGCATTCCCCATCTTATAATTCTAAATCAACCGCTGGTCTTAAAATGCAATAGCAATTTATTTTTCGCTAGAGAAAAAAAGCTAAACCCTCTGTAAGTAAGTTTGATTTAATTCACTTTATCTTCGCTCTCCATCATTATACTCCAACACCATTGTATAGTTCAACTCTAATCCAACGACCCACTTCTACGATAAATCATCTCAAATGAAATTAAAAATCAACATCTAACCAAGAAAATACTAACTGCACTTAAACTAATCTCTAAAGTTCATTCAATCCGCTTCGTCGTTCAAAAAAACATTTCCATCACAATCTCCGTTCATCCATCAAGAACAACAACAATGAAAAACACAGTCGATCGCTGCTGTAACAAACGGTGAAGATACCTAACAGCTATGGCCAAACTTCGTCAACGTCAATATTATTTATCTGATGATTTCATCCTTAAACCGATCTGATCTCCTGTAGCGCATTTCACGTCCCATCTCCTTTCATTCACCCCCAACTATCTACAGCAAGTTGACAGGCAAAACCATCGAGAAGTGTAAAAATCTTAAAGAAAATCCCTCAAATGGGAAAACAATAGAAAGAAAAACCGTCCACCACCCACATGCCCGCATGAGCCATCGCTATACCCACGAACAGGATCTGCACCACAATCTCACGAGAAGTGTAGGCCACACAAATAACCCTGGGACTGGGGCATGGAAACAAAAGCAAAAGGAACATAAGAGCAGAAAGAAAAAAACACACACACCCACCCCTGCTGGAACAACATAAGTAAGGAAGAAAAACAGCAAACTACGGTGATCCTATCATCATCCTCCCACAACCATCAAAGATTCACCACCCTGTCCAGCATAGTCCTCCACCAACCACCCCAAACTGTTCTATACCGCCGACCATAAAAATATATACCAACGGCAGAAGTAGCAGCTCATCCTCATCGGCAATGTTTATTTTATGGGAACTTTCCTCTCCCATTCGTTGTATTTGATACTCTTCTCTGCGCCGTTATGCCCGTACATCCCTCAAGAAAAATCGGGATTTACATTTTTTCGTTCATACCATCCACCCGACCACCCCTTTGGCTTATTATTATTTTCATCGTCTTGCTGCCATTTTCGGATGATGTTACTATACTGCTGTGTAGTTTAGTGGTGCGGGTACGTATTGAATCTCTACCCTGTATAAGAACGAACAAAACGGTAGAATCACTTTAGGAGGATATTGTGTTATTAAACTTCTCCCCGTTGCGTTGACTGTGTGCATGGTTACAAAACCGCCCTCACATACATGAACATATTATACTATTTTGCCCCACACCGCCATACATTTATGAAACCTGCTATACCTTCCCTGCCCATCTCCGTTTTTCTATCAAGCCCGCGGCAGACTATTTTCACTTAAAGCTCAAGGGGTAAGCGCACGAGTATACAGCGGCGCTCACAGGAAAAGAAAAATAATTCTGTAAGCTTAAAATAAAAATAAAATTCAAAACATTTCACCCATTTTCACCTAACCCCACCCACAGGATAGTCGTGCGATTGCGGTGGCAGAGGCGAGGGTATGGGGTGAACTTTATTTACCCATTTAACGGTATTTTTGTCGGCTTTTTACCACTTTATAAGTCTGCTCACTTTTTGTCAGTGCTCGTGCATTATTTTCTATTTTCAAATGCTTAAAAGGGAATTTTGCCTATTTTCGGCAGACGAAGATTGTATAGATATATGGGTGGCGATGAGGGATGAAAAACCTATTTGGCATTTTGCCAAGCCGAAAAGTATGCGAGGCTCGAGAACAATCTGCCACGCATATACGAGTTAGTATAAATGTAGCAGCAGGATTATAGTATAGAGGCAGTTGGGAACAGCTTTCTTCAGTTTAGAGATTTCTGTGGTATGGTCTGACTGCCTGCCGCCTTTATTGTTTGAGGTACAGGCTTAATATTCATATGTTGCTTATTCGGGTTTATACTTTTGCGAAGAGTTAGTCTATACAGATTCGTTGGATGGCTAGAGGAAATTTATTCTCAAATAAATATTTTGAATTTACAAAGGGGTTATACGGGTAGCTATATGGCTGTGGGGTATCCCACGGCTCAGTTAATAAACTATGCTTTCCTGGGAATAGCAATTTAGAAAACATTTAGTGGGGCAAACAGGGACACGTGTAAATCTTGGAAAATGGTATCTTAATAAGTTATCTAACCTTTTTGATCTTTCAGATGTTAGATATTAGATAATGCGGACGAATCGGCAGAATCGTCTGAACTTTGTCACACAATGTTATTAAATTGTGTTACATTATAAATGTCAAAAGGTAGGATCGCATCCTTCCACCACACAACCCACCACTTGTATCAATCTCTTCCATTCAGTCCATACTCCATTCGAATTTCGTTGTGGCCATTCTAAAATGTATTCCCAAACATTTGAAAGCACGGCTGAGTTACACGAAACTGTTTTATATTCTCCTGAACTTATCACATTACAGATACGAATAAAAGTCCATTGCTGTCGTATATTTTATAAACTAATACTTCGGGCTTTCTGCGTCTTTAACCTATTTATTTTAATAGGATCCATTATGAACATTCTGTATAGAGAGAGCTTCGATAAAAATACTTCTGTCAGTCCACTATCATTTTGCAATGTTTTATTTTAACTGCTTATTTTGTTTTTCCTGCAACTAATACGGAAAGGTAGGTCATATTTCTGGTAATGCACCTGAGACTCGAATACAATATAAGTAGACAATCAATTTGAAGTCACATACTATTATGACAGAAAAGAGCACTGAAAGCAAGAAAAAATTTTATTTTAAAGGGTTTTCCAATGAGAGGTGTCAGATGTTATTGTGATTGGCCCGCTATTTCGGTAGCTGTCACTTTTCAAGCTTTTATTCTTTGACATTTGACAAGTAGAAACTACGCCATTACTAAAAATGGTGAAAATCTTGCAGTCACAGTTCGCAAAACTAAAGCATTTTTTGGTCGTCGTGAAGCACCTTGTCGGACCGCAATAAAAAACTTGGTGAAAAAATTCGAGCTTTTGGGACATATTATGATGTGAAGAATAAAACCCGTGTACGTTGTCGCTCAAAAACAACTGAGAATATTGCTGCTGTAGCCCAAAGTGTTGAAGAAAACTCAGGTTTGTCAACAGCCCAGCGTCGATTCGAGACCTCAAAGATAAAATTCGTGAGGCTATCGAGGACATAGGGCAGCCACTTTGCGATTTGGGTATGGAATATTTCATGAAAAGGATATGGTCCCGTAAGCGTGCTCGTGGTGGCCATTTGGCTGGTGTTGTGTTTTTTATTATGAAATAAACATCCGATCATTTATCTCAAAAAAATTGCATTTTTGTTTGAATACCAAAATAACACCTCTTATTGGAAAACCCTTTATAAGACAAACCATTAAATTTTAGTCAGTTAACAACTAGAACGATCTCGATCACCTCCATGACTCAGTCGACCTTATTGCATTATTGGAAACATAACCATTTCTAAGACATAAAATTATTGTCAAGGGTTCCCCAATGAAGATGGGCAGATCTTAAAATAAAATAAAATAAGTTCATTGTAAACTTACCTATGTTCAACCGATGAAATGGCTGAGATTAGGCTTAATAGACCAGGCTTCATTTGAGAAACTTGCTGACGGGTTATGTAGACTTTGAGGATATCCGAAGAACTTAAGGAAATCTTACAATAAAAAGTATAATCCAACGATCTCAGCGTTATTGTCTCTGCGTGAGATAACCACATGCCCTCAAAGAGATCATGTTCAATATGGTATCAGCTCTTTGGCACGTGTAACCATAACCACATATCGTTCACATCCATTTCATCGAATTTTTTAGGTCAGCACTCAGCAGTGAATTAACTATCTTGTCTGTCGAGTTTTGTCGAATTTTGCCACCAAACGTTAAATAGTCGACTCGGAATCCTTGCCATCTTAGCCATGCGAGATGAAAAGGACAATAACGTTGTTCGAAGCAATAGTAAAAAAAAGTTTTTAGACATGGCCCCGCATGAACAATCAAGTGCATAATCAATTTTTTATACACGTATGGGTACGGGGACTCCTTTTGATGATTTAAAGTCGTTGGCGAAAAATCGTTAGTTATTGAGTGGAAAAGCTCGACATTAAAAATTAATGTATTATTAAAAAGTTCATGCACTTGAAATTTAGTGAACCTTAAACATATGGTAGAACTTACCGCGCCAAAGATTGGACTGGAACAAATAATGTTTTTTTAAGAACCGTTGGGGACGTAGGTACAAGGTGCCGCAAAAGTCATCACCCTGTCGGAAGAAGCTTTAATTTTTGCAAATGACGGTAAGTGTCAATTCAACTTTTATATTTGTAAAGTAAACAGATCCAAAATACACGTCAACAAGACATGAAACGCCATACACATATGTACTCCTAAAAACCGCGAATTGCTGATTATTTCACTGAGGACCATTGAGTGAGGACCAAAGGACCATCAGACGACGTGCCATACATCGGGGTCTTTACAAAGAATTTTGGCGAAAGTCTGTAAGATTTTCCTTAACAAAGGGCAGACAGTGCATTCTGATGTTAGCGGTTGACCGCCAAGCGCGTGTAACCTAAGCTGAAACCATCCTAAATCTCGACCACGATAGAGACAACTTTTCATCGAAAATAATCATGGGCGATGGGCCCATTTCCATCTCAATAAATATGTGAATTAACAAATTAATCGCTTCTGGGGCACTGAAAATCCGCAAATATCCACAAAGAGCCATTTCACCCAAAGTTACTTAAACGGTGTGCTGTTAACGCTGGAGGCTAAACGACTACTGCGGACGGCGAGCGAGCGCTACAGAGCCATCCTCAATTACTTTCTCTTTCCTCAATTGGATGAATTGCGACTGAAGAATATGTGGTTCCAACAGGAAGGATCAACGGCGCATACTGGCTCGTGCCAGTAACCGAACTTCTCAGGTCCCCAAATCTCTCGTTTTCGTGATTTGCACTGAGCGGCGAGACGGCGTGATTTAACCGTTCAAGCCATCCTTTTGTGGGGATCTCTGAAGTCACAAGCAGCGTTGCCACTGTTGGACTATTTTTTCGCAGTAGATTCTCTAAAAGAATGCAGTAGATTGCATTTTTTTGCAGTAGATTTTTTATTTTTCTTTGTCGTCATCATAAAAATGAAACAAGTTTAAAATAGGCACTATCGAGGGTATACTGCCTTCCAACAGGTACTAACTTTGTATCTACGTACCTCAGAGGTTTCAGTCTTTCATCATTAAAATTAAAACGATTTTTTATCTGTTGACAAGCCTCTATATAAAATTGCAGCATGAAAAACCCCATCAAGGTAGAAAATATTTGTCTAAATTTGGCCTGTTGTTGTTCAAAGACATATGAAACAGTTTCCTTCGACAATTTAAGCCAGGAAAGCTCAGTTCCCAAAATTGGCTTGTTTTTCTGTTTGTATTTTATCTACTACTTTGGATTTGGCTTCCACATTTAAGCTTTTACAATGCTTTAAAAATGCAGTAGATTTAATTTGGTGGCAGTAGATTTAAATTTTGAAAAAAATGCTGTAGATCTACTGCAATTGCAGCAAAGTGGCAACGCTGGTCACAAGCTATGCCAACAAGCATCTGACTTCTAAATATATATCCTTCAGAAATGCGAGGACTTATCAAATATTTTCCTTTACCTATTCTATAAATTGGGTGATAATTTGGTGCATATGTTATTTGCCCTACCAAAGGATCACCTCCTTAATTTTGAAGAGCTCCTACGGCCGTATTATTTCTAAAACGTTTTTTTAAGGCTATACCAACTTTTTCTATACTGGGGTGTGGTCTACTGGTTTTTAATGGATTGGACGTCATTTCAAGACATTGGTATAGTTTCGTAAAAGGTTCTTACAGAATGAAATCAGAAATTGTAAAAAGTTCAGAAAGCTTTCCATTTCAGCCGTTAGAAGAAGGTATAAACTTGTAGGTTCTGTCATCGGCCCTAAAATTAAAACGCAAGGAAACAGATGGTTTGCCTTTTGGGCCAATTATTTACAAGTATAATGTCGAATATGCTTTCTCATTCCCAAACCAAACCAAACTTTTTATTTAAAGCACACCATTAATTTAATACAAATTAGGTACCTCCAACATACTGACTGTATGAGTTGGTAGGTATACTAAACTTTCGAGAAGCTAGTGTAATCTGTAAACTTTGAAATTGAAATCAGTTCAAACTAAATCGATTTATGATTGAAATAAAACAATTTCCAAATTCAAGAACCAACAAAAGATTGTCCTCGAAACAATTTCCAATACATAATTTCCATTAAGGCATCGCAAATTGCTCAACGATTTGTATCCCCTACGCCAAAACCAAGAAAATAACGTTAAAAAGCAAAGAAACTCATCAAACTTCCTCGCCTCATCGAGTGTTACTACTTTGCTAACTCCCCAGCAAACCTTAAATCCTTGAAATCTCCTCGGAACCGTGCAAAATTTACACCCTATCTCCTATGAAAAACAACACAAGGGTCGTTCGCAAAATTGATTTCACTTCGGAAAACTTATCGGTTCGTTGAACCGACACTGAGAGGGAGTTTTCGAATCATAGTAGCATTATAGTGTGCTCAGGATACGCGCTTGAAATCCATTAGGGAAGTTTTTTTTTTTTTTTTGTTTTGTTGTTTTATTTCCGCAGAGGCAACAGCAGCAGCATCCCGAAATCGAATTTATGAAAGTTTTCCCTCGCTTGTATCGAAAGTAAACCGCCAATTCTGCCAAAAAACATTTTATAGCCTCCGCACTTTAGTGTACTACCCTTCGTTCCGGCAGGGAAAATTTTGAAATTTTCATTGCTTTTATCAACGTTCTCAATGCGGGTATCGGGACCTATACTCATCATAGTTTGAAGGTGTAATCTCGTTCCAGCTTTGGATTTTCTACCCTAAAACAGGGAACGCGAACGACCAACGCCACAAATCCCGCACCTGCACCGCTGGTCCTGTCACTACATAATATGAATTATTTCTCATTTACGACTACACTTAATCTCGGCAAAGGACCACTTCTGCGAAGGCGTCGATTTTGTGCTAAATTTGGGGTCTTCATTTTGGATTTTCTTTTTACACTGAAGTAGGTAGGTCGTAGGTGCCTTGTATAGTATACATACCCACTTGTCGTTATTTAAAACTTTAATTGGATCTTCATCGAGCGTTGAAAGGAAGCGACGATTCAAATTCAAATAACGACTTATGATTTCCCCAGCCGCAAATCACCTGATTTTCCGGCGTGGCATATAAGGTCCTCGATATATCTGTGTATGGTATTTGCAGACAAATTGAGGAAATAGTAAAAAAAAAAGAAACAAGTAGGTAAGTACTCTTGGGATATACGACGAATAGAAATGAGGAAAAAATCGCTTGATGCCGATTGGAAGGACTTTTTTTTTATTGCAAAGAACGAATCCGTAATTAAATCGTGCCAATTTGAAAGCACATAGTGTCTGATAAATAGACAAAAAGGGACCAAGTAGATGTGGAAATAATTAACCTAAATACATGCACACGTATGTGTGTGTGTGTCGGAAGCACTTCACACTTCCTTAATTAGCTTTTTTTGAATGCCTGTTGGAAAAAACGAAAGAGAAACAATAAAAAATCCTTTTCCGGTTGGAATTTTTTTGCGGGTTGGTTCTTGGTATAATTAGCTAAAATGCCGAGTGAAGCATAAGATGTCAACAGTCAAACACATTGACATGGACGCAGGTAATTAAATTTATCCTCTTTTTCTGCAGAGACGGTAAGAGTGGAAATGATGCTAGATATATGTATATTGAATACGGTTTAGAGACAGAGTGACAATTATTTGCATTAAAGAGTCAGTCACCATGTGTCACACATGCGACCACTGGCCGTCCAACTTTTTAAAGTGCAGGATCTATACATTTTAACCAACCACATTGGGGCTCTGACATGTATGACTATACTGTGAACCAAAATTTAACTTTAAATCGAGAGACTGTGACTCTGTTATTCTAAGACAGAAATTACCGCAAGTCTATTAAGGTTGACAGTCACTGAAACCAGATTCAGAAAACCTCCATTATTCTATGAGTGCCTTGTGAGAAGTGAGCTTACGCCGCAGTAGCCAAAAAAGCAACAAAGAAGAAGAAGTTGCTTTGCTTTGGTATTTGGTATTTCCATTTTTAGTTTGAAATTGTGGCCTCAACTAAATCGCTGAGATGTGTCTCGGTCAACCAGCTGACTATCGACGAAGATTTGTTTTACGGTCTTAATGGGGGTACCTGAAAGTTCTTGAAGCGGTGGATAAGTCTGGACTTGAGCCGTTATTTACCGGCTTTATTAACTATTTATCTTGCAGAAATGTATGCTTGATTGCATTTGTTATTTAAATCCTGCTTCCATGGTGTATTGGTTAGGCTGTTTGCTTGTGACCCGAACGTCATCGTTGACTGCTCAGTTGATTTACTTAGTTGTGTTGCAACTCGACTTGACCCATCAGCTGGATTTTAATTTGAGTAGAATACTAAATATTATTTAGTATCTCACTTGAGTGCAGCAATCAAAAGGAACAGGGTCTAGATACTAATTTGAATCTCAATATTAAAGAAAGAACAAAAAAGGCAAGGATTGCGTTATAGGCATGTAACAGAATATTCGGATGAAAATGGGGTCCTACTCCCAAAATATTCATGTGGCTTATGGTAGTTTATTCTGGTGGCAAGCGCTGTCCAAGGCCATCAATCTACACTATTTCCATGTTAGATTTTACAAGACCATTTACGTCGTGTTTCCTCACCAAGGACGAATGGTACGAAGATCAACCGATATCGGATCAACCATAGCAATCTATGCGGATGGATGAAAGAAATGGAGGTCGGCGTTTCTACCTCGAAAGTATCCGACTATCCAATCCAATCAGACTTGCTGACTACAGTAGCGTATTCCAAGCTGGCAGTAACAACTGTTGAAACAGTTACTGACAGTCAAGCCAAACGGCAATTAAAGCAATAAGAAGTCGCTTTCGTGAAGAAATCCGGGTTCTTGCGGCGCAGCTCAACGTGAGATTATGCTGGGCATAGATGTGTGTCTGGAAATGAAAATGCTGATGAGCTGGCAATCCAGGGGTCCTCCTTGAATTAAACCACGCCGACACCACAGTAACGATGATCCCCCCTGTAATCTTAGACAGACTATTGGAAACAAAATACTAATGGCGAAGGATGAAGCAAGCTCGATTCCTGTGCCATAACCAGAAAATCTATAACAAAGAGAAAACTTACAGAATTTTACAATTGAACAAGAAATCATTGTCCTCGATTGTGGGTATTATCAGCGGGCACAAGCACAATACAATATGTTGAAATACCATACGAAGAAAATGGGCATCAGTACAGATGACCTGTAAAGACGATGCGGGTGAATAGCAGGTGCATGAGCACACCTTACACTCTCTTTTCCACTGCCCAACGCTTTGCCACATAAGAAATATAATTCTTGGTATACCTAGTTAGGTACTTTTTCGAGAATTTAAAATAACTTTCCGACAGGTTCTACTATACTTAAATTTGTAAATATCTCGGCGTAGGTTTATCATTACGTAAAGGTTTCTCCTGTCTTACCAACCCACTAACCCAACCTAACCTTCTAATTTGGTCGTAACGTAGAGATTGTATGAATGAACCATTCAACCTGGACGATGAAGACCAACAATTCCGTCCACTTGACCTGGACGAAGTGAAGATAGCCATTTCTAAGCTTAAGTCCAACAAAGCCGCTGGAGCAGATGGCCTAACCGCCGAGCTATTCAAAGCGGCAGGCGATGACTTGGTTAGGAGCACGCATGCACCAACTCATCTGTAAAATATGGTCGGAGGAAAGTATGCCCGATGAATGGAACCTCAGCATTGTTTGCCCGATCCTCAAGAAAGGAGACCCTCTGAACTGAAACGCCTGAAGCATTTCGTCAACAACCTGATTGGTCCCTATCAGTGTGGCTTCAGGCCAGGAAAGACTACCATCGACCAAATATTCACACTTGCGGCAGGAAGTCCAAATCGATACCCACCACCTTTTCATCGATTTTAAGGCCGCCTATGACAGCATTTATAGAGACGAGCTATACAGAGCAATGTCTAGTTTTGGCTTCCCTGCCAAACTCGTCCGTTTGTGCAGGATGACAATGGAGAATGCACGCTGCTCCATCAAAGTCGGTAAAGAACTCACCGAGACCTTCGATGTCAAAAAAGGATTTGGACAAAGCGATGCGCTGTGATGTGACTTCTTTAACATCGTTCTTGAAAGAATAGTGCAAAACTCAAACGCTAACACCAGGGGTACTATATTTCAAAAGTCCGTCCATCTACTCGCCTACGCCGACGATATCGACATAATCGGGAGAACGCAGCGTGATGTCACTAGTGCGTTCGTGAGCATTGAGACGGAGGCGGCAAAGATGGGTTTGGCTCAATGAGGGCAAGACAAAGTATATGCTGTCATCAAGAAAGGACACCCAACACCGACGTCTTGGACAGAATGTCACTATGGACAGATATAACTTTAAGGTGGTAAAGGACTTTGTCTACTAAGGCTCCGCTATGAACTCAGACAATGACACCAGCGTTGAGATTAAGCGTAGAATAACTCTTGCCAATCGCTGTTTCTTTGGGCTAAGAAAGCAATTGAGTAGCAAAGCCCTCTCTCGAACAACTAAAGTGGCCCTTTATAAGACCTTAATCATCGCAGTCCTACTTTATGGTGCAGAGGCATGGACTCTATCTAAAGCGGATGAGCTTACTCTTGGTTGCTTCGAGAGGAAAATTCTTCAAATAATTTTCGGTCCCGACTACATATTCGGTGAATGTAGGAGGAGATACAACGACGAACTGTACGGGCTGTACAGCGACATTGACCTAGCCAGAAGAGTGAAGGTCCAACGACTGCGGTGGCTGGGTCATGTAGAGCGAATGGACGTGAATGCTCCGGCCCGGAAGATCCTTGAATCCACACCCGAGGGACGGCGCAGTAGAGGAAGACCGCGACTCAGGTGGCGCACGCAAGTGGAAGGGTACCTTAACCAACTTAGCGTGCGAGGCCCAGGTCCACCCCGGACTGTAGCGCCACCCTAAGTAAGTAATTAAGTAGAGATTGTATTGTTTGTTTAACACACTAGCTTCTTGCCCATAATATCTAAAAAAAATAAAAAATAAAAAAATAGGTGGCGCAACAGGCGTGTAAACACCCTATGCGCGAGGTCTAGCTTCACGCAACCATTCGTTTGTGTGAGTTTCTATTTTTGGGACGAATGGAAAGGACCTACAATTTTATGCCGACTCCGAACGGATGAATTGAGAAGCTTTCTCAGGACAGTCATACTCTCATGTTTGTCAGTAGAAAAAATCGTAAGATATCATTTTGTGTTTTTCCGGGGATCGAACCTTGGATCCCTCGCACAGTAGTCCAGCACCACTACTACTGCGCCCACATAATATCCACAACTTAAAAAAAAGCCTTTTGTAAAAATAACCACTGCACAAGGACGCATTAAAAACGAATTTCTACTTTTCTTGGAAATGAAATAATAATAAACAACTTTACACACTTCAAATAGAATATCACAATTTAACTGTTAAATACCACTGTCGGTTTACATTAGAATGACCTTCTTTAAAGGCCACAGTAGCCGAATTTAAAATTTCATAAAATTGAGGACATTGGGGTGAAAAATTACCATATTTAGAGAATGTGTGGGTATATTCGATATACTCGTGCCCTGGTCTTTGCGCTACCACATTTCCTTTGTTCTCCTTAAAGCGAGTATTCTTATAATGGCTGTACGAAAAAGTTGAAGGTAATTGAACTCTGAGCCAAAGAATAGTCAGCTCCCTAAACTTTGTTGTGTACAGTACACACTTACTTATAGCTATTATCACAACACATCTGCCAAGGGGAACAAATTGTTGTATTAGCTTCTTTAGAAAAGCCACTCCAAGGAGGAAACCTATGCAGAACAAACTTTGGTCTTTTGTTGCCTTAACATTGTTATGAGGGTGAGAATGAATCTGAAGTGGACTAATTTACTTCACACCGCCTCGTGCGCCTCATTAGGATTGAATCACTTTGTGGTTTACCTTAATTTTCTTCGTTCCTATAATTATTGCTTTACAGTAGCAAAGTTTATTTTTTACCACAAAAGTCTGCGCGTATAGAGAGTAATGGGATATTCTTGTACACATAGACAGAGTAATCAAGTCAATTCTAATTAGAAGATAACTGGTGGCGTATTTTGAATAAAATACACTTAATGTGGTGAAAATTCAGCAGGGTACCGTACAGAGAAGTGGTAGCTATTATATTTTAATTTAGGTCGAAATTCAAGCTTTTTCTAATGATAATGAAGATGAAGAAGTTTATTTTATTTTTTTTTTTTTTTTTTTGTAGAATATGAATACCTATGTTTTTTATTTAACTCGGTGTGTTTGGCAATAATTCAAGTTGCACTTCAGAAAACACTTAAATTGGTGGTCATTTGATACCTACTACCTATATATTTTTTTTTTTTTTATCTATGATGAATGGGTGCATGTCTACAAAAAACCCGACACAAATTTCTTTGAAACGACAGTTGCATCAAAGTAACACTTCTAAATTGGGGAAGAAGTCGTCTTTCCCCCTCGATAAGTATTCAGACCTATAGGGAAGTGTGTCTTTCTTTGTGCTGAAAAGCTTGCAGAGACTGGTCGAGATGCTCGTGCGCAGGTTTGCACTGAGGATGCACCCTCTATCTGAGATGCAATATGCATATCAGCATAGAAAATCCTGTGAGATTGCGCTTCAAAATCTAGTTGCTAGAATTGAATGTGCACTCGATAGGAAAGAATACGTCATGTGCATTTTCATCCAAGTAGACGGCGCTTTCGACAACCCGACTTTTGACTGCATGTGCTACTCTGCTAGACACGCGGCGTTGATGAGACATTGGTATATTGTGGATCAGCGCAATGCTGATGAATATAACTGTGGATGTGGAGTGGAAGCCATGTTAGAACAGGGGTAAACAAAGGTGGTGTTCTATTTCCCTTGCTATGGTGCATGGAAGTGAACTCTATGTTGCACACCCTAAACGGTTCAAACGTCTACGCTCAGGAATACACGGATGCTGTTGCCATACTTTTTGTCGGATAATGTTTAGAGACTGTTTGTGCTAACGTGCAGATGGCTCTAGATATGGTCGATGAATGGTGCATTAGGAATGGGCTTTCGGTCAATCCTTTGAAAGCTGATGTTTCTCTCTTCACGAGACGGAGGATTTTGACCGGCCTGACTCAGCTAATGCTAACAGGCGTCACTATCCAGATCTCCAATGAAACGAAATGTCTGGGAGTGATCCTGGAAAAGAAACTTTTTTGGGCAAAGCATGTCAAGTCGTAGACATCCAAAGCGCTCTCAGTTTTCTGGCAGTGTAGGGGTTCTTTCGGTAACACGTGGGGCTTATCTCCCAAAAAGTTCCTTTGGATCTATACGGCTATGATAAGGCCTTTTCTAGATTATGCGTCGGTTGTTTGGTGGAGAAGGCTTTCGCGAAAATAAGTGACTGCCTTCTGCAGAAAACTTCAAAGAACGGTTTGACTTTACTGCACGGGTGCTTTCCCGAGTACGCCAAGCTCTGCTATAGATGCTCTGCTTGATTTACCTCCCCTTGATACACATATCATGGGTGTTACTATCAAAGCAATCTACCGTCTCAGGCGGGATGGTTTTTGGTAATCCGTTCCAAAATAGTTCGAAAATGCTTTGAACTCTTCGATACAGTAAGTTCCTCATCGCTGAAATACATTATCGGTCGAAGAAATTCCAGTAAAATGCGTAGTACTGGATTTGCTTCCAGGCGTGATAAAAAAGTGGCAAGTTGCATAGGCGTAGTGTGGTATGAAAGTGATTTAACGCACACTGAAGTAGTGGCAAACAATGCAAGGTGACAGCGATCTATCAGTTCTTAAAGTGTCATCTTATGTTGAATTCTCGGTCGTATCGCTTATTTTTAGTTTCCGGGTAAACAAGAGTTAAACGAAGTTTTAATGTCAAAATCCACGTCATCACCAGCCTCTACAATATGATATGCCCACTTTCGCAAAAATCATACACCCGCGTAAATGTACCGCATTGCAGGAGTTTGGCGACACTTGCGATCAAACTATTAAAGATTGACAGTCAGAATGCTGTTAAAATTTCATCTGTCAGAAAAATAGCTGGAGAGACATAAATTATGTCAATAAAATAGTACATACAAGCTGAAGTTTTTTTTTTATTAACTTCCTAAATATTTTGATCTATTCTCTAAAGTTTTGCTAACTAAATAATGCAGGCTTAACCAAACCCTCAGAAAACGCTTCCAAAAATTATTTAAAAAAAAAGTTCTAAACTGACTCAACTTCGAAAAATATAACACTTCCTTGAAAACCCTACAGCTCATTACCTAGATATACTCTATAAAATTTCCTGCTCGTTCCGATCGATATAAACGAAGCAGTTACAGACTCCAGACTTCGGTAGGCGGGTACGGAGTGTATTTCTTCTGAAAGCTTTATTGACAACTTATAAAACTCAAAACCTTTCTATGTTCAAATATTTTGATCAAATTGAAACTGAAATATTAGTTGGGCTGTATGGAAACCGTCATAACATTTAACCACCAGACGTGCTTGTGGCAGAAGTGTCTTTGACCAAAGCGATGAAGGTGAAAAAGGCAGAGAGGAAGTGCAAGCAGACGAACAAATTGCAGACATTCTTTTTATTTAGTTTTCATCTTTCAGATAATTTTTAGTTCGCATTTATTCTTACTGCCGATTGCGATGAAATAAACATTTAAAACTGCGCCATTAAGTTTAATGTTATGTTTGAGAAGTTTATACGGGTTGAGGGAGTAGTTTTAACGTGATAAGGCATTAATGCCACACACAAACAAGCAAACAAATTTATTATTATGTACCTAAGAATAAGGATAAGAGTGTAGGGCATCTACCTGCATAATTAATAGAAAATGTACCCTTATGATTATAGTAGCTCGTGGGATCTGTTTTGGGTGCTATTATAGGACTTTGTGTTCCATTAAACGGATTATTTCTTAAGCTTGCGAATTGGTCAATTATTTTTTTTTGTTGTTGTTGTTCATCTGTTGAATCATTCCGATTCCATTCTTTCTTTACTTGAAAATAAATTAGTTTTCTTTAATGGCTGTTTTTTTGGAATATGTCTGGGCATCACTCTCCAATTCTTTGTAGACATAAAATGTCTTTCTTTTTTTTTGGGGGGTTTTTCTTTTCAGGATTTTTTTTTAGGCTTTCCAATCTTATGCTATCCAAGAGCTTTCAAATATGAGTAGTAATATCATTTTTTTTATAAGAATTGTTGAGCGATGTCGTATCTAAAATTATCAAAAATATTTAGCTTCCGATTTCGAATTGTCATTAAAAAAATTCTGTCAAGACTTAAAGTCTTGTCAAAGTCAATCTCTGTTTACCAATAGGGGCATGAGCAGTGTTGCCAACCCGGATCGAAGTTTTTATGCCTCATTCCGAAAAAAATTATGCCTTTTTCAAAAAAATTATGCCTTTTTGGTAAAAAAGATAAACAACGAAGAAAGTTTCAATTTCTGTGTTAAACTTTTATTAGTAGGCACATAGTTAAAAAAAAAGTAATTAAAACATAAATATGTGTAGTATTTCTAACTAAAATTATAAAAACAAAAACTTACTTCTTTCGCAGATGCACCAAACTCATCGCGATCAGTTGAACTTGAACTCAATTTTAAAGAAACTATATTATAAACAGTTTTTTAAAATTTATTTTTTACTAAAGAAAATTTAAGGTCGGCCACACATTGGAGGCGTTTTCGTTCGAATTTGACTCGTGCAATCAGGTACGAAAACGGACGAACGATCCCGACTTTCTAGGTAAATACCCGCACCGCACATTGGATGCGAGTTAGTCGTACGTATACTTACGTGTAGTTCCGACGTCCGAAAACAATCAGAACTTGTTGGAATTCTGAAACACTTTCGTGCGTTCAAATGAAACATTAAAAATGGACGTAGAAAAATTTATTAACTTGGTTTACGGACACAAAAAGGGGGTATGGAACACGGGGTAGGGATAATATGGGGTCATAATAGGTATAGCAAGTTTTCCATTATATGATGAAATTTACTGAATTTATTTCTTTTTAAATATATTTCGCGCACCTATTCCGTTCTACGGTAGTCAGACCGCATTCTTCGAGTTAGAAGAAAATTATCTTCAAAATACAGTTTATTTATCA
This sequence comes from Cheilosia soror, assembly GCA_949372485.1. Lineage (NCBI taxonomy): Eukaryota > Metazoa > Arthropoda > Insecta > Diptera > Syrphidae > Cheilosia > Cheilosia soror. The sequence continues at coordinate 136,328,500 of OX443561.1, read as the reverse complement.
GGCAGCGAAGTAACTGGGACACTGAATATATTTAAAATAAAAAAACGTATTCAGTGTTCGTACTCAATTCGTATATGTTTAGGTACGATACAAATTCGTATCTAATGTACGACCGCCCTAATGTTTGCCTACTATCTCACACTTCTTGTTTGGGTTTAGTAAGTAATGCTGGATTTACATTACCACGCCACGCAATTTTGCATGACTTCAGAGAGAGAGATCCGTTTGCTACAGTCAAGGCTAATTATCTGTTAGAGTGAGACCACAAATCTCCATACAAAATAGGCTCGTTGGCTCACTCTTACATATTATTAGCCTTGACTGTGGAAAAACTGATCTCTCTCTCTGAAGTAATGCAAAGTTGCGTGGCGTGGTATTGTAAATGCACCATAAGTCTATAGTAGAGAATTGGAAAATACATAAGCAGATGACGCACAGCGGTAAATTAAAATTAGTAAAGTGACTTGATTATAAAAAACACTTCACAAAAAATTATGCCTCTTTTCTCAAAATTATTCCTCAATGCCTCAAGCATGGGAATTATGCCTAAAAGGCATAATTATGCCTCAGTTGGCATCACTGGGCATGAGTGAACTTTCGGTTTTATTTTTATTTTTTTTTTTTTAAATACTTCTCCCGGGAAAGGCAAACCTATAATGCTTTATCAGCGTCCCGAGATGCTTGCAGATGTATGTTAGTTCTGCACTTAAATTGCAGCAAATTGTAGTCTTCTGTCAAGTGTACTGTATGGTCATGAGCATTAGCAGCCTGTCTTGTGGGGCGCCCAAAAGTTACATTTCGAGGGATAATGTCCTTGAGTCCCTCGGAACATCTGCCATGGAAGTACCTATAAAACAAGCATAGGTCAGCGACTTGTCTTCTGTGCACCAACGGTTGTAGATTCGATGTGAGTGTATGGTCTCCAATAAGTCGAATTGTTCGTCTCTGTATGCTGTCAAGTAGGTTAAGTGAATGTTTTGGGGCCGAGCTCCATATATGGGAGCAATATTCCAGGCCTGGTCTAACCTGTGCTTTGTAGAGAAGGAGAAGTTGCTTGGGGCTTAAGTACCCCTTTGCTCTAAATAGGTAGCTCAACTTAGCGGACGCCGATCTTCCGATATAGGATATGTGGTCCTGCCATGTGATTCCTGAATTGACTGTGACTCCTAGAAGGTGCATTGAGTCCTTGGGATGGATTGAATGGTCATCCATTTGGATCTGAGGAACTGTTGATGCATTTTTCCTGGAAAATGTTGTGAGCTGTGTCTTGTTTGCATTAAATACAACCAAGTTGTCTTTTCCTCACTTCAAGATTTTGTCCAGATCACCATTAAGAGAACTAATTTGTTCACATCTCTGACTGTGTGATGTAGCCGCATTCACAGGCCCACTGTTCGAGAAAGAGGATATTAGAGTGCTGTCATCAGCAAAGCCGTAGATATTATTATTTGTCGATCCAAGCAAATCGTTGATGTGGAGAAGAAATAGAGTTGGGGAAAGAATAGAACCTTGGGGCACTCCTGCATTTATAGCAAACGAATTAGATGATACACCATCTACCACAACTTGGATCGATCTTCCCAGAAGAAAATTTTGCATCCATCCGCAGAGTTGTTGTGGTAATCCATAAGACGCCAACTTGCCTAATAGGGCTCTATGCCAGACTCGGTCAAATGCCTTTGATATGTCCAAGGCTATGGTTCTGGATTCGCCGTGTTGTTCAATTGCTTGCGTTCATAAGTGCGTTACGTAGCTTAACAGCTCTCCAGTGGAACGATGGCTCCGAAATCTGTATTGCCTGTCACTTATTAATCGGTGGCCTTCTAGATATTTGATTATTTCGACATTTATTGCCTTTTCCATTACTTTTGAGAGCATTGAAAGTAACGCTATTGGACGATAGTTTTGTGGCAGACATTTCCTCCCTTTCTTTGGAATATTGGTTGAATGCGAGCGGTTTTTCAGCAAGAAGGAAACGTCTTCTGAGAGTACGACATCCTAAACAGCTTACATAGTACAGGTGCAAGTTCTGGAGCACAGCTCTTGAATACTATAGCCGGAATTCCGTCGGGTCCCGTTGCTAGTTCCTTAAGGATGCGTTGAATTATTTGAGGCCGAAAATTCACTTCTGCCATCGATGTTTGCACCCTCGGGATATTTGGTGGATCTAGTTGTGCAGAATCTAGGGTGGAGTTCAGTGAAAACATGCTAGCGAAAAGGTCTGTCTTTTCTTTAGGAGTTGTTGCTAGCGTGCCATCTTCTTTTACTAGAGGTGGAAAGGAAGAGCAACTAAAGTTAGAACTGATTGTCTTTGCCATGGACCAGAATGCGCGTGAGCCGTTAGGACATCCAATTACTCGACAACGGCATCGACTTAGGATAGGGACGTGGAACACCTCTTCGCTCACGGGAAACTGTGGACCTTGCGGATGGGTAGAAACTCTTCATGTCGTGAGTAGCACCTTCAATTTCTACTCAGGCGGGAGTGGGGATACTCACAAGTCCAAAGCTGACAGGCAGAGTATTTTAGTAGATTCCATTAGGGGGGAGAGTTGCGATCTTAAAGCTAAACCTTGAACGATCAACTCTAGCTCTAGTGCAAGTGTATGCACCGAATCTGAACTTTTGTTGTTCAAATGGAATGTCCATTATGAACACTTTCTTTCCACACAAAGTTATTTATAAATTAAATATACATGGCACCGTGTCGATTTCTTTGTGGTATCGTCGTGTATTAAAAGTATGGTTTGTGATGTTCGTGTGTTAAGAGGGGCTGAACTACTTAACTGATCACCACCTGATGTTGTGCAAATTGTATCACAATAAAATACCTATCCCGCCAAAGCGTAAACCAAGAATGGTTACGCGCATACGGTGGGAGGGGCTACAGAACGATGAGATACGGCAGGTATCTGCAAGGTTTTAACAAATTCCAAATGTTCTATTGAATGTAGAGGACGAATGGCAGTTGTTTTCAACAGCAGTCATTGCGTCTGCAGGACATGTTTGCGGAGTAAAGCTTGGTCATTTCGTATGTATTTGTTAAGACAATGATGCTGTATTATATTTGTTGCTGTCTGTACTGTGCTGATAAAACTTTCTACCACATCATTACGGAACATAACAAAGCAACTTATTATATATGAGTCCAAAAGATAAATAACGAAATATTCGAGATGAAGGATACAAATTGTGATCCTTTGCAGTTATCTGACTTTATGGAATGAATGATGCCTCATGACCCGCGGGTTGTTATTTCGTTTTTCCGTTTTTGCCTTTTACGTCGATTCTATTTTTCTGTGTGTGTAGTGTACTCTTCTCACGTCAATGTCTGATATATACAACAATGCCTAACATCTTTTAAGCGGGTTGCTTGTTTTTTGTTCTGCTCATTGCTGCTCCCATATGGGGTTGTGTGATTGATTGGAATCAATTTCCGACAAAGCCAGATGAATTGTGTTAAAATTCTATATTATACTAGTAGCAAAATCCAAATACACATATTTGAAGAGGGAAAAAGCTCGGTGCAAAAAAAATGAATGATATAGCACATTCTTTTGTTTATTTTATTTGATGTCCTTTTGTATCATACAGTATGTGATGATGATTTCTGTGCCCGGCGCTACACCCGATAGGACCAGCTTTATTTTTGCTCATTCGTATTCCTATTCGGATGTCCCTTTAATTTTTTTTTTGTTGAAATATTCTTTGATGGTGAGCGCGCTCTCTACTCGTCCTTGTGAATGTGACCAATAAAAAATATACGAGCAATGATTTCGTGACGAAATAAAATCCAAACATGTTGTGAATTATTATTATTTGCTTTAGCCGCCCTCAAAATGGTGCATTGTTTGCGCTATTTTTGGCTGGTGTGGGTCGTGGATCATAAAAAGGATTCGTCCATTGGAGCAGGATTCGCATTGGAGCAGGGGCCATGAACAGGATAACAATTGTCAAAGAGGAAACCAAAGCCATCGTTTGCAAACAAAAGAATGCGAAATGATGAAATTTTTATTGCGAATTGGTCGTGTGGTTGTTTATGGATTTGTCAAGTGCATCTGATCCCGTTGAATGGTATAATATTGTTAAGCGAATTTTCGGTTTGGTGGCTGCTTGTGACCTTGTTTCGTGGACTGTATGGGATTCTGTTTCTGCTATATGTATTGGATTGTGATGCGATTACAAATTTAATTGAAAAGTAGAAAGGACACCCACTTGGAGTTGAACATTTTTACAGAAATGGAAAAGTAAATTTGATGGCTATTATTGGAACACGGCGATATTCTCGGACTAGCCACGCTTATAAAATCAAATGTACCTGTTGAAGATAATTTTTTTTTAAGACAGTAGACAGTTCTCCTCCTTGAGACTATAAAAGCTGGTATAGCTTTCGCTAATCATCATATGGTGACTTAATAACAAAATATTAAATTATTGGTTGCGGTTAGCTCTCGAGCTATGAATTTATATCTTTTTAACACCTGGGAGTTTGATCTCAACTTTGTATTTAATTTACTTAAACCATTTTCAAAGGTTATATAAGACATGTTTTGGGTCTTATTGGGAAGGGGCTAATTAGTTAGGCCCAATACACATGGAGCAACCGAAAAAAAACTTATCAGCGAGTTGGCAACTAGTTTGCTTGTTATCGAATGGGACAACGTACACGACGCTACTGCAGGGTTGTCAGATGTGGCGATTTATCGCCAAACGGGCGATTTGAAATTTCATTTGGCGAAACGAAAATCGGCTTGGCGATGCACCCCAAAAGAGGCGGTATTTTTAGATTTTGGCGATTTAAATTTTTTTTTTTATAATTTTCACTCAAACCTTACATATTCTGTGATGACTGTCACGAAATATTAAAATTAGTAACGAATGAAGACAAATTTCAAGCTTGGAAGGATATTGATTTAGGGTCGGATTTTAAAAGAATCGCGATAAAATGCAGTGGTAGCACAGAGCATGTGAATGAAGTTAAGAAGCAAGTTAACGATTTAATTCTTGTTACTAAGAGGACTGCGAGAAAAAGATTGTCTCACTGCAACACACCTTTTGTTTCTTTGGAATATTTTTCTCCAGGCGTTTGTTTAACCCAACAGTAACCCTGTTATAAAAGTCTGCTTGTAAGCTTGATTCCATACAAAAGCTTACAACTTACTGAGGCTCAGTTGGAAAAATTAATTTCTGTCAATTGGTCAAATGAATTTTATCTATAGAAAGTGTACCCGAAGAAGACGTTTTGGAGTTTTGGAACAAGGTGTACAAAATGACAAATGCCTTAGGATAGCCAGAGTTTCATGAGCTTTGGGAATTTGCATTAAGTTTTTTTTTTACGTAAAAATTACGAGTTGCACGAATTTATTTGATTTTTATGGTTTTTGAATTTGGAAAATAGAAAATTTTGAGATTTGGGGATTTTTTGGTGTTTTATATTTTAAGTTTGGCGATTCCTGTGGGCGCAGTAATTAGCGCAGTGGTTAGTGTGTTGGACTACTGTGCGAGGGATCCCAGGTTCGATCCCCGGAAAAACCCAAATTACATCTTAAAGTTTTTTTCTACTGCGCCACCTCTCGCGAACGTCTGACAAACATCCGAGAGTATGACTGTCCTGAAAAAGCTTCTCAATTCAGCCGTTCGGACTCGGCATAAAATTGTAGGTCCCTTCTATTCGTCCCAAAAATAGAAACTCGCACAAAACGAATGGTTGCGAGAAGCTAGGCCTAGGGTGTCTATCGCCTGTTGTGCCACCTATTTATTTATTTTTTATTCCTGTTTTTAAATCCTGCGCTACTAGTTGAAAACTCGTTTGCGATGCACAAAAACCAGTTTGTAACCAGTCGTCTGTTAATTTGCATGTCGGGTTGCCTATTGATTTCAGTTCCTAGTTTGTCAAAGATGAGTGAACAACTGACTAACCTGTTGCTCGTGAGGGAGGTTGAAAAACATCTTATTTTGTACAATTAACACCTTCCCGGCTATTCGAAGAAAAATGAAACAGAGAAGGCGTGGATAGAAGTCGGAATCGGAAATGTCGTAAAATTGGCACGTATGTTTTTTTTTTTCCTTGAACATTCACCGTTACGTTCTTGTTGGCTTAGGCAATAATTTGTTAATAATTAGCAATAATAATAAATTCCGTTTAGAAATTTCAAATCAAAACTGTTTAACAGCAACAAACAAACGGTTCTAAACATCATTTTCAAGGTATGGGTGTACCCAAAACCTTCTAACTATTCTTCTCCTTTTCCTGAGATAGTAATACATCAAGATGGTTTCATCATCGCTCAAGTCTTCCCATTCTGAAGACATTTCACGCCCAGTATCCAAGCAGAAACCCCTTTTTTGGTGTAGTGGTAGAGAAACTTTGATATTATTCGTTTCTCTTTATGGTCGGTGTCAGAGTATTGCTGTCCGCCGCCGGTGCTCGAACCAACGCCGCTCGGGTCACAAGCAATGACTTTAACCACTACACCATGGCCATCCTTGATTGGCGATGCAGATGAGTTTCCTTGTGCGTGTAGGCAAGTCGCCGCTGTGTCCGTAACTGGTCTGTCTCTGTAACTTTAACCCGAGTTTTCAACCGGTTTATTTTTATTTATGCAGTAGCGCCGTGTGCATTGGCCCTTATTTTATCCGTTCAAAGATATACAGATTTACAACTCCTACGAGTATTCTTTGTTTGCGGGTGGAAGATGAGGAAGATGTCATATTTTTTTCACTGCCCCAAGCATCTCACTATCGTCTAAAGGTCCCTTACCTTTAACCCAAACAAACGATTTGTTGTGAAAAGATGGTTTAGGGCCGATCTCTTTGGCCAACGGTGGATACAAGAAACAACATAAAAGAACACATCGCTTATAAGAAAAGCATGTGGAAACACCGTGAAACTTTGTTTCTTATATGTATACGTGTTCGCATATAAGAATAACTCGGATATAAGAAACAGTTTTTTGGATTTTAGACAAATTTCGCTATATTATGTATATAAAAAAATACTTTTCAAATTCATTAGAAACTAAATACATAATAATAATAAAAAAATATATAAATATATAATATTTATTAAGTCTTGTATTTTTTTTAAGCAAAATTATCTATTATTTGGTCATAAAATTGCCCTTTGGCTTGTATTTTTTTTAACAATGGTTTTTCAATTGAAATAAGGGCTAATTTGGCAAACTTTCTTGCCCACATTTATTTTGTAAGTATTTTTTTTTTATTCTTTTAAGAAACGAAAATGATCTTTTAACAGATGCGGTTCTCACGGGGAAAGTCAACATTAGTTAACAAAGCTTAAAGTATTCAGTGAAACTTTTATCTAAATCAGTACTGATTAAAAATCTTAGTATTTCTTTAATGTCGGTTTTTTACGTAAAATTTTCGTCATCGAAAAACAACTTTAGTTCTGTTTTCAACGCTTGAATGTCAAAATATCCCGGGTTTGAGCTCTGTAAATTATTGAGCAAGTTATCAGGAAAATTAGTATTAAAATATTCATCAAGGATCTTTAAATTGGTCCTTTGGTAAAAAGGTTGATTTCAGAACGCCTATTGATATTGAAATTGGCCAAATTCTCGTTTTCATTAAATTTTTTCCAAAAAGAATCGAAATATGTTGATTCAAAGAAATACTATTTTTGAATTTATTAACTTGATTTAGAAAATATTGAACTTCGCTGGATTTTTATTCCAGAACTTGAAATAAAATGTCACTCTTATCAGTATAACAATATGTATAAATAATAAAATTTTCAATAACGCTTTCGAAAAATGCAATAAGGTGACCTTTGAGGTTAAAGACTGTTTGCAGAATGCACTCATTTCCCAACGAGTTGGGGCAGCGCTGGGTATTTTTCTTTTGACAATTGCATTAAATGCGGCAACTCTTTTTAATGAATGGGGAAAAAAACGAACTAAATCATTTAAACCTGTTGATTTGAAATGTCAAAACCAATGAGTTAATTCAGTGAAAAGTTGTGCCAAGTTATGGAATGCGTTAAGAGTACCTATGTTAAAGGGAATGATTTTTGTAATTTCGAATAAATAAATGTTTTTTTAATTCTTACGGAAGCACTGCTTCCCATCAATATATGGACGCTTCGTGCCTGCTAGGTATACATATCTACCATAATATGTGATTTTGTACGAAAATAGTACCTACCTAGGTAACCTGTTTTTAAAATATTATTTTGTAAAAAAAAATATTTTTCGCATATACTATCTTGAAATACAATTTTCCAATTATTCTCGTCGTGGAAAACCAAATCATACTTTTAATATTACCCTTGATTTATGCAAATCATATGCAACAATTCAATATCACTAGCTCAACAATGCCATCTGTGCTGCATTATATAAACAAAAAAAAAATCTTCACCCACGTGCCTTAAATTTATTCCAAAAAGTAAAACAAATTAAAAACAACAAATTTGATTTATTTACGGTAGCCCGGTTTCGCATGTCAAAAACCACACGCAAAGGAATATGACATGGTGTACATCAGGCCATGCCTTTAGGGTATCACCTATCACGTTCTCGTTCTAGTGATACAACAACAACAGAAAAAAAGGCATTTTGCTGCAGTAACAACAATGCCGTAAAAATAAACAGAACACTTTTGTCAAACATGTTGCAGTCGACTCAGTCAACTGGCTGCAAAAATCAACATCAACAACTCACAACACAACAGCACAAAACTAAAACACACATGAGGGCAGATATGACGGAATATAGCATAAAATAAAGGTACATAGGTCTAGCTATCCACAATATTGTCCGTGTAATGAATGGGTTGTGAAAAAGTGGGTGGCAGCGGCTGTATAAGGATTACTATAGCGAAAAGGAAAACAAAACAACACCACATGAGACACCACCAGGACCAGACCTACCCGGCTACACCTGATGAAAAAAGACAATTTTTTTTGTTTTCATTCATTTTACCAACACACATATGAATGGCTGCTTTTGCATACGCACATATAAAACGATAAATGCTTTGCAAGGGGAGATTTGTGGCGCGTCGCTGGAAGGTGGTAGGCCATACTAGAACCCCAGCTGAGTGTATTAAGAAATTAAATTAAAACTTTTTAAAATGAATTAAATTTAGATAGACACTCTGGTAGAATGCAAATCGTGGTAACGGTCTTTGAGCTTTGTCCGGAAGATGGTTTTAATACAATTATTTAAAAGTGGTTACACGTTTCCTGCGATGATAAGCAGTGAAATAATTAAAGGGTGGTTAAATTTTAAGAGCCGATGTTGAATGTGAACCACACCTAAACGTCAAGTTTTTTCCTGCATTTCATTTGACATTTCTCAATTTCAAACTAACTCAATTGGAACCATGGAAGATACACAATCGAGCAACGCGTTAAAGTTATTCAGGCTTATTATGAAAATGGGCGTTCAAATCAAAATGCATATCGTGCACTTCGTGATTTTTTCGGTCAATTTAATCGTCCAAGTATGCGTACGATCGGAAAAATCGTGCAAAAATTTGAGCAAATCGGGTCTGTAGGAGATGTGAAAACACCAGTGCATGCTCGTAAAGCTCATCACATCGTACAGGCATCAACGGGCCGTATTTTTTTCAAAATGAGGCCGGTCAGGCAGTTACTGTGAATGATGTTCGCTATCGTGAGATGATAACGAACTTTTTATGGCACGAATTGGAAGATATGGATGTGGACACTATGTGGTTTCAACAGGACGGTGCCACTTGCCACACAGCTAACGAAACAATGGCTCTTTTGCGGAAGAAATTCAATGGCCGTGTTATCTCACGTCGTGGCGATGTTAATTGGCCGCCACGATCATGAGATTTGACACCGTTGGACTTCTTTCTTTGGAGTTATTTGAAAGAAACGGTATACGTCGATAAGCCAGCAACAACTCAAGAGCTAAAGAATGAGATAATTCAGCACATTAACAGCATAGAACCTCAATTATGCCTCAGCGTCATCGAAAATTTGGACCATCGGATGGAGGTGTGCCGCCGAGATCGCGGAGGCCATTTGGCCGATATTATGTTCCATAGGTACATAATTGAACCATACCAATATTATCATAATAAAAAGAAATGACAATAATTTCCTAAATAATTTGTGTTTTATTCAAAATAAAAATCGGCCCTTAAAACTTAACCACCCTTTATATAGGTTAGGTAGGTACTAACTGTCTGCTGATCGGTGATAAACTTTTTAGACTGTTCGTCACTAAATTAGTAGCTTTTTCAGTAGCTTAGGAACATCACGAGATCACAATTTGGCCGTATTTTTGAGAAAAGTAAAATCTGAATTCAAATTAAGGTATACCTACCTACCTTTTCTTTTCTTTCATTCTAAACTCATTCGCATATCATTTGCAACACAAAATACATGCGAAAAAATCTTCTATCTACTGGTATTCGCTTTTCATTTGGTCCATAACCATACTTCATAAAAATAGCTTTTAAAATAACTGTCTGTTGCTAGTATTATGATGATGATGTGATTATGCTATTTACGTTTTATTTACGTCATTTAGAGTGTTGCCGCCTAGGAATATCTTCATAACAGCAGTTTCCAATTTTTTTGGCCACGGAGCACTTCTCAGACCACTTCATTGTCCGTACTTATGCCATATTTCGCTGGTAATAAAAACGCAATAGGCTCTAACTATTTTCCGATATTTTTTCCTTTTCATTTTCCAATTTCCTTTTTTGTACATGTGCGCGACGCTCTCATCGACCGTGTAATAATATCAACCTCACGGCCAATGTATTAAATATGATCATGTATCGACAAGCGACAATATAAATACATACAATTATTATGATGAATGTAAATTATATAATATTCCGCTCTAGCTTAGAGAATAATTCTCTTGGCCACGGCTATTGGTGGTCTTATGCCCTCAATTGTCTCATTAGGTGGAAGCTCACGGCTCAGCTCCGGTTTTCGCCAGAACATCAGCCCGTTCGTTACCCTCAATCCTCAATTATACGTATGTAGCACTGACGTAATTTGTTCGTCACACGTATGTGGCTACACGCCATAAATTCGATTAGGTACTAAAACGAAATTTTTTCCAAAATGTCAATGGCTTTAGTAAGTGCATAATAAAGCATCTTCTTTAGATCATACACGAAAATGTTGTTTTACGAGACGGCCGTCGCCTAATATCCTTACCGAGACTTCTTGATAGATTTTTGGTGCAAAAATGCAATTTTTATGGACATCAAAAATGGGTTGACTTATCCGGCAAATATGAGTTTGGTCCTTTTGAGTCGTCAATAACCTAATAACCCCCATTTTTAAATGGGGTGTCAATAACCTAATACCACACCATTTAAAAGTACATGCATTATCGTTGACACTGAAATTGAAGTCAGCCCTGTCGAAGCAGTTATTTTTCGACTTCCAATTCCAAGTATACATTATTGGTTTAATCGATTTTATGGTAGTGTTCCTGAAGGATCCCACATCGACAACAACGCACACAGAGACTCTGGAAACAACGCAACCCATCCACAAATTATGTTTGAAAAAGCCTTGAAGTAATGCAATCCGAGACAGCTTCTTGTCTCGCAATATAATTTTATATTTTATAATTTTTTGAAGCGCTCGAACGCAGCGCAGCCTTTCGAAACGGAAATTGATCAATATATATTTTCAGAATAGTATGGTATATATGAATAGAAAACAATTGAAAGAGCATTGTAAACAAAACCGATACCATTCGTCATTTTCTCTGATATAGTGATGTCCAGCAGAAAGATCAATCGACGACGGACGGCACAATTATTATCAAAATTTAAATCCTTTTTAGGACCACTTTTAGTAAATAACACATCATCCAGACATTTGTTATGATGGCATAATGCATGTCCCATGCGGGAATTAAGATCCCAGAAAGGATAAGCCTGTGTGACATGGAGAACGAATTGGAACCCAATCTTTTGTTTCACATGACGTCTTATTTTAAAGGCAAATTGTTAGAACTTCAGTGCTACAAATCTACGTATGTGGCCTCGAACATGCCGTATACAACCACCTTAACAATGTAACCATTTTGATAAAACACATTCACAGCGTATGCCCGCTTGAGGGGTGTACCATCTCTCAACGTACATGGCGCGGTTGGCGGGATTTTTAAAATCGCTCGTTATTCTGCACCACCCTGTATATTGAATTCTCTACAAAAATATGTTTCCAAGTCTATTTATACATACCCTCTGCATGTTGAAATAAAATTATCGCTTAATTAAAAACACTACAACAATCGTAATTGCTGAGGGATATTATTAGTACAAACAGCCAACACGTCTCTAAAGTAGAGGTGCAATTTTGTCTGCTACATCCTGCAGAATTTATCCTCCAAAACAACTTCCATAATAAAAGTAGATACATAATATACAAAAATACCAATACAGATGCAAAATCCTTTACCTAGGCAATGTTCATGAGCTATTATACCCGATTATAGTCTAGCTGTAATGATGGCTTGAAATTTCGCAAAACAACCAAACAATGGTTCTACACATGTACGCCCCTGCTAGTATAACAATTTGTAAAAATCTATACGTTTGATTTTTCCTTTTACTCTGTGCTTTCCTATGGACATAAGACAGATAACATAGGACACAAGGGAAGCAGAAGGAAGACAAAGCAATTGAGTGCAGAGAATCCGTCAATTTTACCTCATTTTGGGCAGAATTGCTTTCCCTTGAATCTGCACAACACAGATGGTGTCTAGGTATCTAAGTATAGCACTGCACAACGACGAGTGTGTATAACTGATAGATATAGGTGATTGATAAGCAACGATAATGTGATGACACTTGCTATTTATCCTTGAAAGGATATACACTAAATTTTGCTAAAATGTTACGTATTTCAAGTGGGAGAGTTGGCACAAGTCCAACACAGAAATAGTGCGAAGATTCTTTGTCTGTTGCTGTACAAATGAAGGAAGACGTAAAGTGTGCCAAATTGATATTCGTAAGTTGAAGAACCATTTCTGAAAGGGTAGAGAAGAAAGCTATATATCTGGCCTCTGGGAGTAGGCGAAGATATTGCCGTTGAAGAACAAATTGGGATCCCGTCCAGGGAGGAATCAATCTTATAAACATTCATACGAGATGTGGTGTTAAGATGAAATTGTATTTTGGATAATGGAAGGGTTTTTGTCATGCTAATAGTGAGATGATTTTCTTCTATTCGTAGCTTGTGAATTCAGGTATTTTTCTGACTGCGAAATTAACAGCAGTTGCCATGTCAAAAAAAGAGTATAAAAGAGTATTAATAATTCACCAAAAAAGAATTCATTTCTAGAGGAATATTGTTTTATCATTTCTTGGACAGCCTTTTGCTCATACGAGTTACAAAATGCCTGAGTTATGTTTTCACGGAAATTTTACCTACCCAAAATTGGGAAGTGTGAACATCAAAATACGTACTAATGACTCTTGAAATTTGTCCTTTTCTTTGTGCCTCATTAATGTAGGTAGGTATCTCAGGATAACCATATTCCAACACACAGTCAACAGATTTCTCACCACAATTTCCACATAATTGTATGGTTTCTAAGCATACCACCATTCGGAGCCTAAGAATAAATACCTATGGCAGTGGATCCTTTGCGAAACTTTTCCTCTTCAGGTCTTTTGGTTAGTTATCAGCCTCGTATAGGAAGGATTTTGTTGCTCCAACTACAACATCCCTTTTTGCCGACACCAAAGAGACAAAAAAAAAACCCACCAACATCCTGCCTTCTAACATGGAACGATTTCGAGATTATTCCTTTAATTAAGGAAAATAAACGGCTTCCTTGCCACATCCTGGGATTATACCCGCGACTATTGCCACGGAAGTCTTAAACAAATACCAGTTTCCATTGTAATATATATAATATAAAGAAAGAGCACTTCTAGGGCTGTTTGCTGTTGTTCTCCTGTGTGTTTGTTGTTATACTATATATATCTACAGCAGGTTCCGTGTGACACAATTTACCTACACAAGGTCACCGAACTCATTATACAGGCTGAACTGTCATGTAGATAGGTACTTTCGTACTTATCCACCTAGGCTGCTTGTCGCACCGCACCCGCAGTATAGAGGGTTATACAATACACCTACTACATCCAGCTGTTCATCCTTATTTTCATAATTGAAAAACTCCACCATCCTTCCACCACGCTCATCTCTTGGTACACATTCCAATGGATTAATTATTAACGCGTCCCCATTTCCCTTGTAACTTGGTGTTGGGTCCACTTTTAATCTCTTTCCCCTTGATGCGCACAAAAAAAAAAAAAAAGAAATAATAACTAGGAGCTCAGTTCCTACAGTATGCGGGAACTCACAAAGGAGGTATATAGAAGGCGGATTTGAATAAAGGTGACACAACAGGGAATTCCATTAAAAGCTTCGAACTAAAAGTTGTATCCTTTGAACCGTAATTAAGGCAATTAACCACGCACTCAGTATAGGAGGGCCTGCTTCAAACTGCAAAGACATTCGACTAATTGCCTCGCATAAATAAATATTATGAACACGCGTCTTTGTATGCGTGCGATTTGACAGAAGTTGACAATTGGGAATACTTTAGACATAACCCGCGAGTTTCAGTCCCATCAGTAAAGGTATAATCCTCACTATTTGCTATAGTTCTTCTTTTGAGAGAGCGCGAGCTGTTCATGGGAACCCTATACTTATTTATTTTAGAAATTCATTTTGAAAACATTCTCCCACTGCCAAGGATTTTTCTCACAATCTTTGGGTGCGCGGCGAAATCCTAATAGATACAATAAAATTTCCTCTCGTTTGATGAGTTATTTACATAATTTGTGACTTAATCAAAATAATAATTACTACCTTGAGTTGAGCTAAGCAATTTCGACAGTCGTATTGCCAATGGGTATGCCTTGTGCTTACTTCTTCTTCTGTCAGGGATACCTATCTATGTGTCATCGCACCACTTCGTTGTAGACAAGTAGAAGTACCAAAGGAATCTTATTAAAATTATTTACCTTTGCAAATTGCTTAAAATTATAGAACGTTGCAAAATGTTTTACCTCAGTAGGTTTCGATGAAAATGTTGCCGAATTTAAATGTAAATCTGAGTTCTTCCGAAGCTGTATTCATTAGTGTTTAGAAGATAAAGATACAGAGCTTTCACTAAATGGAGTAGGTATAGGTACCTATAGGTATTATGTATCTATACCATTACCAAGTTATTCGAAATTTTGTTGCTCTCTATGTCGATGTACTTAAGACCATCAATAACATAACCGTGGCAGGAAAAGGCAAGTCATTAGCATTTCGTCTGCTTCCGGCATAGTGCTGTTAGAACCATTGGGTTAGTTAGTATACTTTTTAACTTTCACGTATATGTAGTAAGAGAAAGATATTGTCATCGTACAAAATTTCGAACTCGAGATTTTGATCAATTCTGATATTACGAACTCAAAAAAGTGTGTC
This sequence comes from Cheilosia soror, assembly GCA_949372485.1. Lineage (NCBI taxonomy): Eukaryota > Metazoa > Arthropoda > Insecta > Diptera > Syrphidae > Cheilosia > Cheilosia soror. The sequence goes on along the minus strand of OX443561.1, from coordinate 136,313,037 downwards.
TCGCAATTCTGTCCGTCCGTATGTCTGTCTGTCCCACCCCTGGGAAATTTAAACGCCTGGACGAAGTTGTTTTTTAACTTCGTATTTAGAGTTTGTGGACTTCCCGCTAGGAGGCGTTTTTTTTTTTGTTTTATGCCAGCCATAATACTAACGGCATTCCCCATATAAAAATTTTACGAAATATTACACAATTTAGATTTTTTCGAAAACAGCTTTAAAAATTTAAACCAAAATTGATAGTTAAGTTAATGTAGGCATTCTCAACATGACTGCATATACCCAGTTTTTCGCTAAAAAGTCCAGGAATGGCACTTTTGAAAAATGGCTTTGTATCGAAAACGGTACAAACGATTTTAACAATAACTTATTTTTAAGATACATACTATCATCATTCTTAACTTGATGGCAAACTCATTTTATCTCTAAAAAGACTGCATCCTTTGATATCCACCCAAATCCCTAATAATAGTACCTTAAAAAACTGCTCATATCTTCAAAACGCCATTTTCGATTATGATAAAAATGTAACTGGCAGGTAATGCTTAAATCCATAGTAATACCTATTGCTCAGTTTTGAGCTAAACAATTGCAAAACAGTGTCTTTTGAACCATGAATGGGTCCATTGATTTCCCATGAAAGGTGACGTTAATACCACGGTTTGTAAGTATATACGGCCTTTGTAGGTGTATTGGTTCATGAGTTATAGGGGTGTGGCACCTCCCATACAAAAAATGCATTAAAAATATTATATTTCGAAAGCCAACGAATGGATTGAGTTCAAATTTACACACATTCTTAGGTATCAGCCCAGGAGTATTCCTGCGAAGATTGGTTAAAATTAGACAAAGCGGCGTGGCACTGCCCATACAAAAAGTACATTTAAAATCGTATATCTCCAAAACTACCCAATCGATTGAACGTAAACTTATAGATAATCTTAATTATTGGCTCAGGAGTGCTCCTCTGGAGATTGGTCAAAATTGGACAAAGGGGCGTGGCACTGTCCATACAAAAAATACGTTCAAAATCTTATATCTCGAAAACCACCGATTCGATTGAGCTCAAATTGACAGATAATCTTAGGTATATAAAGGGGTGTGGCGCTATTTTTCAACAGTGATGGGAGCCAAAGTTTGTAAAATTTGTAACATCGATAGGTTTGCATTGTCCTGATAGACAAGAATACTTTCTACTCAATACGATTCCTGGAAAAAACAGAAATATGTACCATGGAGCATTACAATAAAAACTGTTTATCAGTGATTTAAATGAATTTCAAACTGATTTTTTTATTTTTCTATTTTGCACTACAAAGTGTGCAGGGGTTTGCTAGTATATTATATAGAGAAGAGATAACATTCTCGTACACGATTACAAGGTATTGTCGACACCAATGGCATAAAATAATTGTCAACATCATTTCACCTTGACAGTTGTTTTGTTTGCCAAATTGAACGGCGCGATATGACTTAAATGTACATCGAAGAGGCGAACTGAGTTTTTCTCCGAATCATACACCCATTGTCCATATCCAACCACTTTTAAAATTGATGCGTCGACGGAAGTGTACATGACAACCCTCCTTTCATTATCTTGTCAATGACAGTGGTGATTTTTTGTTTATGCCTTAACGACTGATACCAAATAATTGCACCACCCGCTCCAAATTCTGAGAATCACTATCCGTCCATTCAGTTTTACGCGCAAAGTCACGCAACTATAATTTGTTATACGATTTATCGGCACCATTTTCATCGTCATCGCCAACAATAGAGCCACCAAAACCTGATTAATGTATCAAGGACGGGATAAATTCTACATTGTGGTGTCCCCCATTGCATTTCACGCTAACGTACCTCTAAACCAACTACCACTTGCCAAATAATTCCCAAAATCCTCATATATGTGTGTGTCAATCTAATTGCATATGGGAATGCGAGCACTCCTTGTGTGCATCCTTTTCATATACGTATGGAACATCCAACAAAATGCAATCGAAGCAAACCGCTTTTGGAAATGCTAATGTTTATCATGTCCTCTTCGTTTAAATTTAAGTGCTCCTCTCAGTAGGTTGGTTTTGGGGTGAAGCACTCCGCCCCCCACATGAACATATAGCGGGGTGCAAGCAAATTAATATCTGAAAATGAATTGAAAACGTTCATTCTAAAATATACTTGAATAGTTCCTTTTTTTTTAATTTCGCTCTCGAATAGGATGAAGATGAATTGGTGTATTTAGTCAATTGGTATATAACAATTCACTACCACCCTCCACGAAATCCCCAAATGCTGCAAGGATATCCTTCAAAAGAAATTTTTCCTTTAATACATCAGAATACCCGCCGCAATACCGCATTGCCTATACCGCGCAGCGCCACCTTCTTTGCGACGACAATGGGTGCTGAACAGTAATAGGAGAGCATGATCGACATCCTTCAGCCGAATAAAGGATTTAAGAGAAAATACCTGAAAGGAATTCATTAATGAGTTGAAATTACTTTCAAGACGACGACGACGCAAACACCGACACCACCATCTCCTTCACTATTATAATGATTGTGTTCTATAGTATTGAAATTCAACCCTTGCGCACAAGCAGAGGGCGCCATTATCACCCCTAGACATTGCAGTTTGTCGCCTACCCCCCATGGGAGCACTGCTGTTCTGCCAGGTAAATGTTATTTATGGCGTACAAAGTTTGGAGTTATTTGGGTTTCGTAAACATTTGATTAGTTTCACAGATGAATGAGTTTGTTTCGAGGTACAACAGCAGCAGCAGAACAACGACAAGTCTGTGAACTATAAGGTGGAATCTACGTCAAAGGGAGACGCTTCTCAAGTGGATTCCTTTAAATGGAATTGGCTGTCTTAGCGAATTTATTTAAAAAAATGCTAAGCAGTATCATGCTAAAGGTAATAATTGGAATTTAAATTGTGAGTATTCGGAGGTGGATTTCAGGGCTAAGCTTTTATGGTTTCTTTGATTACCGTAAATGGAGGAGGGTTGTGTCTGGAATTCGAGTTCACCTTTAAGTAAGTCGCAGTGGAATTGAGAAGTCTTAAGGCTTTGAAATATGACTCCATTCGTCCACGACAAAGTGGATACAAATTTTGTTAAAGACAGGCAGTTATTGGATTACTGAACTATATAGACATTGGGGTGCTTGGCATTTGCTTTAAGTCAATCGGTTAATTTTTTTTGATAATAGGAGGGAATGAAATGTTATAATATGTACACACCTACCTACATTATATCGGACCCTTGACTTTTGTTTCATCGTAAACTATGCGCCGAGAAACAAAGGAGTGTGGAAGAGCCTTTCTCTTTAAAGTTTGTGGAATTCTGCTAAGGAGTATAAATTATTTTTGGGACGTATTTCTGAATGAACAAATTTTTGTTCACAAAAATTGAAGAGGAGGATATTGGCAACATTTGGTTTCAACAGGACGGCGCTACGTGCCACACAGCCGAAGCTACACTCGATGTTTTGCGCCCTGTTTTTGAAGATCACATTATCAGCCGCAGAGCTGATGTCGTTTGGCCACCGCGGAGCTGCGATTTGACACCGTTGGACTATTATTTGTGGGGTGCCGTAAAAGATAAGTGTTACGCCGACATGCCATTGACAATTGACGCTTTAAAGGACAATATTCGTGAAGCCATTGGTGAAATACAGCTGCACACAATCGATAATGTGCTTAAAAATTGGACCGATCGTGTAGGCTAGTGCATGGCCAGCCGAGGCAGCCATTTGAATGAAATTATTTTCCATTATTAACCGGAAGAATTGTACTTTCAAATAAAAAAATAAATTTGAGAAAATATTCAGTAGCTTTTTTTATAGCATTTTCAAAAAAAAAAAGTTATATGGCGGACCCTTTAGAAAAGGTTCGAATTCGAAATGGAGATAAACTAGGGAAGAGGCGAAAAACGATCACCCAGAAATAAACAAATCAAGTGAACTATAAGAAACATGTCCGTGTAGGCACCCGTGTAAGTTCTTATTTTAGAGACCTACAATTTTCTGCCGAGTCCGAACGGCCGAACTGAAAAGCCTTTTCAGGACAGTTATACTCTCGGATGTTTGTCAGACGTCCGCTATAGGCGCATTGGAATTGGAACAAACCTTTAGATGTCTAATTTGCAATTTGTAATTTGTTTTTCCATGTATCGAACTTGGGACACCTCACACAGCAGTGCAGCACTCTAACCACTGAGCCACTGCACCCACGAACCCGTAAACCTTAGAATTTAAAAAAATCCAAAAGAAAAAATAAAATGGCAAGTGAAATAAACGACTAATTTTTTATAAGAAAAACGGGAAATTACAAAGATAAGAAAATGACTCATGCAGTAATTGAATTGTTTGTCGGACAATATGGCACGTTGCACCGCCTTGTTGCAATAACATGTCATACAATCATACACCTTTTGAGGATTGACAAAAACAGCAATGAGAAAATGAGCGTCATCGCAAAAGATTGAAATCGCGAACTATAGCGACTTTAACGACCTTAAGTTTTGCTCAAACCAACGCGATACGCGAAAGCGGGAGCGGGTAATGAATACATAGTGATGAAGGGATATTCCACCATTTCCGCTTTCGCTTTTTTGCGTTGGTTTGAGCAGACCTTTAAATATTCTAAGAATATTGCTAACCAATTAAAACACATTGTTCTTTCGTGTAGCGCTCCATTTCTGATAACTCGGAAGTGTCAGCTGTCAATCTGATTTTTTTTTCAACGCTTTACAGGACAAATGGCTGAAACTCCGATCTACAAACAAAATATCGCGCAAGCTCTATTGACACTTTTGATGGGTGACAGGACGTTAATCAATCAGGTCAGGAGGAAGATGGAACGACGATAATTTCTGTATAGGATTAAAGCACATTTTCGCCAGTAAGTGTGTTGACAGAGAAAATGCTGAAAACAATTCTTCTCAATAATTTTCTCCAAAGGCCAATGATAAATAGGTACGTACACATCTAGGCCCACAGAACTAAGCCAAGTCCACATAATGTTTCCTCTATAAATTCCCATTAACACTTCCTTAAATTGCACCTCATTTGAATATACATAAGCAGACATGAAGGACGTACCTATACACCACAATCTACTGACATCCATTATGGTCAGTTCATAAATTGCAAAGCTCAAAAGAATATCCTAGCACCCTGTTTTCTGCAATCCCTACAATCTCTCTTGCACAAATGCTATAGCGCAGTTATACCATCAAAAACAGTTGTTGGTTGGTAGCTTCCAAAAACAGTTCCCTAAAAAAAGAAAACCAAAAATGCCTATATGACCGCAAAATGTTTCGTCTTAGCTCATAACTGCCATGTCCAAGTCATCGTCCAAATGCCGCAGGGCAATGAAGGGAAATTATTTAGTACAGTAGTAAGCCATCGCTACCACAATATGTCCCAGGTGTAGCTGATTTACAATCCTGAGAATGAGGCAGTAAAAGCATACGATGATATGTGAACAGGACTTTCAGTTTGTTCCCCATCCTGTGCACGGGTGCCGACACGCCAAGAACTCTTAACAATAGCCCAAAACCCTTAAACTATGCAATTCGTTTGCTTGCAGGGAGAATTCCAAAAACAGGACATTCATACACGATAGAAGGAGTGTTGGCAGCCGGCAGTTAAAACAGGATGTGCCTGCTGGAAGTGTGTCTGTTTGTGCCAAGGTGCAGGAACCCGATGAGGAAATCCTAAATCCGCACATTGTGCGACGGCTCTTTGCTTATAATGTTTTTGCCAAAGCGGAAGCACAATATGGGCAACATTTCCTTTTCTTCTGAATAGGTGCTGCGCCGTTTTACAGGGTGTGTATGCAAACATATTAATTTCTGATCCTTATGACCAGGATGTTACTTAGAGTTTTTATATCTGCAGTAGAATTTCATTAGGCCATTGCTCTTCTCATAACTTCCACGGAAGAGTGCGAACACACATTCAAATTCCACCGGATACAGGATGCACACTAGTGTGGATAATATATTGGCCGAATGCAATGGGAACGATTTTTATTAGACCGTGTGCGGAGCTGTGTTTCTTTCAATCGTTGACTGCATATACACTATACAGGGTGTCCGATGGACAAAGAACAGAGTGGGAAGTTCGTATATGCATGCACGTGCATCCTGTGTGACATAGTACAAGCCAGAGAAAAATCAAGATAAGCAGTGCCATTGCCATAGCTGAGACGGGAAACGGGGATGCATTGAGCACATGCCATATGAACGTTCCGAACGACATCGGATAACCTGTTTTCGGTTAGCCGGGAGGTTGGATGGATGTGCGAAACTAGAGTCGATGTCGAGAGAGCTTCTCTTTGAAATAGTTTTTTGCTTCATTTTTTTCATATGCAAGAACTAAGCTGCAGATGTGTGCATTGTTTATAATGACTTCCCCTTAAACTTCCATTACATGCACGAAAGGAGTCGGGCGAATTGGTACGCCATATAAAGTAGCTTCAAGGAGCTTAAACCCTAGCACAACTCGGCACTCGGTATACTCGGCAGCTACATATTCACATTTTGATGAGATACCTTGAATAGCAAAGTAGAAAGGGGGAGAGGATATATAGAAAATGGAAAAATGAAACGCATTACAATCTCATACGTGTGTATCTTTATCTGTAGCGGTAACCGGCAACGTTAACGTCAATCCCTAGATGGAAGACAATGGCAGGGAGGCGGAGGATAAAGATGTGCGGATTTAGATATGTGGGGGTGGGAGGAAAATCAATTTTGTTCACCATTTGCAGTTTGCAATTTGCATAATAAGGTCGTTTTGCTCAATTTGCATGCGAATGGGAATAAGATGGTGGCTAGGATGTATGTGACATGAGGGCCGAGGGGTGGTGTGCTGTGTGCATAACTAGGGTGCTCGTTTGGGAACATATCCGGTCGGTGGGGTGTTAACCACACATTGGATCGTGTGTTTGTTCCAGTTTGATGGCTTCCTTGCTTTGTCCTTGTTTTCATTTCAGTTTTTGTGCTGCTCTGTGCTGAGTAAGTTAGTTGCGTGTGACTCAATTTTGTCGTTTGTCTGTCCCCTGCAGTGGATATCCGCTCGCCTTTCACATTATGTTATCGAGTTTGCCTGCTTTCTGAAAGGTGACAGTCCGAAAGCAGCCCGACTACAATTTTTCTCTCAAAGAAAAGCCATCTGGCCAGACTAATGTCCTCAGGGTATGGAATGGAACTTACTTTGATAATAGTGTATATAGGTGAAGCAACTTTATGTACCTATGCGACACAAGGATGGCTATACCTATTCAGTGGATATCTATCGGAAATGAGATACCATTTGAACTTGTGTTTAGATTTAAAGAGCAACTGTGATGCTGGGTATTTATGTATATTTACCATGGAGATTTAAAAAAAAAATTAGTATGCGTGTAATTTAAGTTTAAAAGGAAATTACCCAACCTAATGCCTGTTGTTGATGCATTACTCTTTCGAGCTTCGATAAGCCAATTCAAGATGTAGGCATTTTACAAGACACCTGCTTATGCCTTAATACCTTTTTGTTAGATGGAGCAGCAGTCCGGTAGGATCACAGGATTTATCCCAACAACAAGTTCGATTTTTAGTCTCCATAGTTGAACATTTCCAAATGTATGCGATGCCCCACTAAATAATCGGTTTTTCTTATCCTTATCCTGGTATGTATAGTACTGAATTTTCGAAATGTTAATGGCCACACTGTTAGCTTTGGTGCGATATACTTATCTATTGTTTAAGCTTTCCATAGTTTGGTCTGGATTTACTTCTTTTTTATAATATTGCCCTCACTCATATGCTTGCAAGACTATCTTAAATCTCGGATGAATATCTGCCATCGATTTGGTTGATAACAATTTGACATGTGGAATATTTTTGTGAATTCGAAAACATAATTTGACTAAGCAGCAGAGTCGAAATAGTTTTATTCACACTAGTGACGTAGCCTTGAATACGTTTCGGAGTTCGGCAGATGGGCCGACGCATAATTGACCAAGCTATACATACTATGCTATGCATAATCACAGGTGACGGATACTGAATGACATGCAGATATGTAAGAGCGGAATATCAGGAGTAAAGGACCAAATATCCCTAAAAGCTCTGTTGGAAGGACCCTATCCAAGCTGTTGAACATAGAATCATCGATGAGAAGATAAAAGAAATAATGATTCCCGTTCCCATACTTATCCACTCGATGGCTATGAAGCTTCACCATACCCATACCTGAAAAGAAGCCAAGAATTGAACAGCGGACATTGGCAGAAGGCTCCGTCAGCTAAAAAAGTAATGAAGTATGGCAAAATGGAAAAACCAATTGTCAATAAAGCGAAGTTAGTTAGGAAAAATTGAACACGTAATAAGGAGGACTTCCTTATGCACAAAGCTGAAAATCTGAACGCAATGGTGTCACCAAAGAATGGTGTTAACCCAGAAAGGAGATCTCCTTTTCCAGGAACAGCATTGGTAAAACACTCGAAAAAGAGGCTGCCAATTGCCATCCGGTCACTAACACATGGCATTACTCTATAGAAGTAAAGGGAATCGCAAAGGAGGATATCTGCGATGCAGTCAAGAAGTAACAATAGCAGCTAAACAACATTATTTGGTGTTTTAGATATATCTGACAAACCAAAGAAATCACCAGAAAAGTATTTCTGCCAACAGTGCAAGGAAAATTATGGAGTCAGGCAGAATACAAATTGGGTGGGTGAATTTCCGTATCTGCCAAACTCAGCTTTTTACTTAATTTGGTGCTACATGTATATAGGGCCTCAACCAACAAGCCTCTCCAGCTAGAACGATCTTTGGCCAGCTGTGTTCAGATTCGCACGCAAAGTTGCGAGTTCTGACCTGGTCGATGTCGCTGTACAGCTCGTATACAGTTCGTCGTTGTATCTCATATTCCATTCACCATCTATGCAAGGCTAGCCTCATCCGCATCTAATAGAGTGGGGGACTCTGCGCTATAAAGGGTCACTTTAGTCGTTCGAGATACGTCTTTACTACTCAATTGCTTTTTTTAGCCAAAAGAAACAGCGATTGGCAAGAGTTATTCTTCGTTTAATCGCAGCACTGGTGTCATTGTCTGACTTCATAGGGGAGTCTAGAGCTCAAACTTACAGAAGATCTTAGTTATTGTCCTTGGAGTGGTCCTGTGAAGTTTGGTCAAAACTGGACAAAGAGGCACCGCCCATACAAAAAAAACATTCAAAATCATATATCTCGAAAACCGCCAAATCGATTGAGCTCAAACTTACAGAAGATATTAGTTATTGTCCCTGGAGTGCTCCTGTGCATATTGGTCAAATTTGGTCAAAGGGGAGCGGCACTTCACATACAAAAAAAAATATTCGAAATCTTATACCTGCTATACACAAAACATCTTCTATGGGGTGAAACTCGATGACGTTATATCTCCAAAACCGCTGGGCCGATTTTCATTATTCTTCTTTTGTTTTGTCCTTATCGCTGTATTTCAGGTTTAGGCAGAAAGAAAATTCCACAAAGTCGATTTATTATCATTTCTCACATTTTGTGAAAGAACATTATTACCTAAGATCTAAGCAAAGCAATACAATTCCTGTGCACGGGCAAAGCCGGGCGGGTACAGATTCTTCGACAGTCTTGGAATTGGAAGCCAAAGTTTTTAAAATTTGTAACATTGATATAATTTATTTATTTAATACGATTTCTGAAAAAAAAAAAATGTTGTGTACCACAGGGTATTATAGTAAAAACAGTTTATCTATTTAACTATTTTGCACTACGAAGTGTGCACGGGCTACGCTAGTTGTATTATAAGAAGTAAGACTTTCATTATTCATTTCATTTCTCCAAGATCTGGACTCTTCTGGCTTGAAGCCACACTGATAGGGCCCAATTAGGTTGTTGGCGAAAGCTTCAGGGGTTAACACAACACCCAACACTGCAGACAAAATCGTGTAGGCAGGCGTAAGAAACCTAATATGTATGTACTTCTGTAGTTGGCGTAGTTCAGGCGGTCTCTATTCTTAAGGATCGGGCAGTGCTGAGGTTCCATTCATGGGGCATACTTAACGCCGACCATATTTTACAGATGGCGGTTAGGCCATCTGCTTCAGCGGCTCCAGCTTCAGGTGCCTGAAATTTGGTCAACAGCTCACTGTCAAAGCAAACTGTATCTCTCCAAGCAATGCAGGAATTGTGTAGACTCTAGAGCATTTTCCGCTCGCTATTCAAAATGGAAAACCCGGAGAATGCTAGGCCTGTTGCTGGCGTGTACCTCCGTCAACTTGGCAGAGCACATACAATACATTACATATACAACAAATTCTGAAAAGTTTTTGATTTTTGTCCTCCAATTATTTTCGGAGAAAATCTACCTCGAAAAGCTAACACGCACACAAATCGTGTCGGTTTATACATTTATCGGTGTCTTAAGTAACTTTTTAAAGATCCATTTTCAATTAATCTTCTCATCGCCTCGTGGGCTGCCCCCTTCGATTTGGATCTTCAACAAGGATTTTATATGCGGTAAATACCTGGCCCATTTCAGTTTGCACGACATGGCCAACAGTTTCTCCAACGCATAGGTATCCTCACACTTTTAATACGCAACGTTGGATACAAAAAGTCGATGCTGACTTTAACGTATATGAAATGTTCGTCATTCCATTTAATTTACAACTTCATAAAGTTCTATTAAAAGTGTATAATGAAGCAATTTTCCAAAGAAACAAACATCGTGATACACAAGCGATCTGCTGAGCAGGACATATTTTTTCCGTTTCGTAGAAAATTAACAAAAAATTGGTTTGCACAAAATAGAGATATAAGAACACAATTTCAATGGGATATTGATAGAAGATGTAGAGTAAGAATAAGACGCTAACGTAAGCAATAAGGGGAATAAATGAAAAAAATATATATAGGTACTACAGAGCAAATTAAACCGAAATGAAAAGCCAGCGATGCATGAAATTACTTTGGGTGAAGTATCCTTGTTGGTTTTTGTTTTTATTTTGCTCGGCTCCTCTCTCGTTTAATTTTTTCCTTTTTGTTTGTCTGCTTCATCAAACTGTTTTTTGCGAAATTATTACAAAGAATACCAACTGAAAGTACCTTGCCACTACAATTCACTATAGTGCTAGAATGAGCAGTGCATTCGTATAGTTGTTATGCACTTATGCCGCCGCGGACCACTGAAAGACGTCGATAGGAGCAGAGGAGTTCTAAAGCAAACAAAAAAAAAATCGGAATTTTTTTTAATTTTTGCCTACTATAACCTTTTTCCTACGCCCCCTCATATCCACTTGGCAAAACGCCCTTTTAATAGCGAAAAAAAATTGCGAGAAAAAACAAACAAACCAAGCAGCACCAGCAACTTCCGCTGAAGAGAAAAACGAGAATTTGTTCGGAATGCGAAGAAAAGAAAATCCAAGCACCCCATACACATACAGTATACACGAACAGGAAAACTTTGTAATAGAAACAAAAATTGGAAAGCATTATTTTTCCACTTCAAAAGGACTATTACCGCAGCGAAAGGAAACACAGATCCGTTGTGTGGCGCTGCAAAATTTTCGGGAGGGGTCGGGAGGGTGTATACGTGTGTGTGTGTGTGGTAACTTTCATTGTTCTTTCTGCAACTGTAAAAGTTTTAAGCTCCTTTTGTATCCTTTGGTTTATTTTATTTTTTATTATTATTCTTAGTTTTTTGTGTGTTTTCCGACTCACCCCCCTCAAGGATGATGGGAAAAAATGTACTGTGTGAAAAAATAAGCAATTCGTTTTCATAACTACTTTCTGGGTGGTAGCTAGTGCGGTGGCTAAAATCGCAAAGCATGGACATTTTTCGGGGATTGTGATTTAATTGGGCAAATAGGTTAATTTCAATTTGTTGAAGTAATTTTTTGACGCTTTTCTTTGTCCTTTGGAATGGAAAAAGGATTTTTTTTGTTAAAGGGGGTGGATATCTTGCTGTGTTTGAAGGGTGTTTATAAAAATAATAGCGGCGCTAAAAAGGGATCTAGACTTTGATCCAAGAGTATTTAGTTTTTCCAAGTGAACTTTTTTTGAAGCCTTTAAGGAACTTAAGGGAATAAGTTTTTATGTTGAAGGGATTGATACAGTTCAAAGGAGCTTTTATTAGCTAGCAAACTATTTAAAAATAATGCTGTTACCGATAGCGAGTTGTTGTAGTTAACTTTTATAAGCTTTGTGGAGATGAAAGGAATTTGAGATGAAAGTATCGTCAACAATGGTCGATGATAGCTATAGATTAGTAAATAATGGATTGTTGTTTGGTTTCTCTATTTGACACAGAAGACCCAATTGCTCTGTCTTGACGTCGTTCGTCTCACGAAGTGAAAATAGGCATTGGTAAAAGTCTTGGTGAATGTTGAATTCGAGGTCTAACTTGCTTATCGACTTTTTAGCCGGATACAATTTCCATATTGGAACACCAATTTTTTTAGCAGATCAGCAAGTTTAACTCAAACGAAAGAGTTAAAGTTAGCCCAGAACTACTGGAACTGCTTTCGGAAATTCCCGAACTTGACATTAACTGAGCGGTCACAGACCTCCTCCCAAAGACAAAATACTTTAACAAAAATTTTAAATAATAACCTACATAACCACCAAAACAGGTACACCATCGATGGTTCCAAAATAAACTCGGGTGTGTAAGCGGACATTCATGGACCAAATCGAAGTTTCTAAGTACTAATGGGGAAACCCTCAGTATATTTTAGGTAGAGCTCCATGCCATTAAAAGAATGCGCAAACCTTATCTACAACTGAGGTATATAAAAGGCATTAACATCTATAATATTCACGGACAGCTCCAAATCAGTCCTTGACTGCTCCAACACCCTCCAAACAATTTGTGCCATTATAAAAGCCAGATTATGGTGGGTTGCCGGCCATGAGGGAATTGAAGGAACTGAACACGATTAGTCTCGGAAACAATCTTTAAAAGACCTGGGAAAAGAAAAAGTACGATCACACGAAATGACTATCATCGTCATTCGTGTCCCAAAATCAAATGACCGGCACTGCGAGTCATTTAGAATTTTCGGTTGTGGTGACATTTAAATGACGCAACAGCCAAAAAGTTTAGTCATTTGTCCTAGGCGTCATTGAAGAGCGCGATCACACGGCCATTTTTTTTCGCCATTTAAATGGAACTAAATACATGTCATTTGGTCCGACATTTTCCTAGTCATTTAAATGACGCCGAAAATGTTATCCCAAAAATGGCGATCATACAGAACGACATTTAAATGACTGCTTTGTGACGCGATTTTTTACGTCAGAGCGCCATTAAAATGACTCGAAAAAATGGCCGTGTAATCGTAGCTTTAGATATGCCAAAAAAGCCATTCGACACCTTTTTAAAAACGGTGTCAAAAAGATACTTAATCTCCGCAGGCACGACATCAAAAATGAAGACCACAGGTTTGCGATTTAACCTTAATAAAATGTATTTAGTCGGCTCAAAGAAGCTAAAAATCATACGTTAGTGGTGCCCGCCCTTTGCGAAATTAGAAGGAAATCATTTTTACAAAAAAGTATTAAGTACCGGACGATAAAGGAAATAAAGTCTGCTAAATGGACTTTAACTCGACTAACCTACGTGCCGACGTGCTTTATCGCTCTTGCAAGTCAGAAGTTACGGAATTTTATTCGCCTATAGGCCGATTCGTTTGGGCGCTATCGTGTTTTGAACAGACAGACAGGCTGGCGGACATGACAATATTGATTCCAAATTTTATCCTGTGACTCCTTCTTGGCATTAGAAAAATGTAATGAGTGAATATTACTCTTCCTGTGGAGGGTATAAAAAAAAATAAACATAAATCTGGAATAATTTTAAAATTATTCAAAAGTGAATATATTATTACATAGCGTACTGTTCTAAACTGCTGGAGCAAACTGCATTAGGCATCCCGCATCCTACATAAATCATTATTCCCTTGAACTACCTACTTACATTGTGTTAAAAAATTAATATGTATGGGGTGTAGTAAATCTGCCAATCAACTAGCACCTACTCCAAACTAGAAATTGAAAAAATAAATTTTTATTAGAAAATTAACATAAAGAATGCAAAATTGTATTGTCACTTCAAAATGGGTGAATTATCTTCTCTTCTATATATATAAAAATTGAGCCCTAAAATGTTTGCCGTCGATTCACGCCTTAACGCATTTACCGATTTTAACCAAACTTTCACATATCTTTGATATTGGTCCATATACGGTTTCTGTGAAATTCTGTCAAAATTGGACAAAGGGGCGTGGCACCACCCATACAAAAAAAACATTCAAAATCGTATATCTCGAAAACCACCAAATCGATTAAGCTCAAACTTACAGAAGATCTTAGTTATTGTCCCTGGAGTGGTTCTGTGAATGTTGGTCAAAATTGGACAAAGGGGCGTGGCACCGCCCATACAAAAAAACATTCAAAATCGTATATCTCGAAGCCACCAAATCGATTGAGCTCAAACTTACAGATGATCTTAGTTATTGGCACTGGAGTGCTCCTGCGAATATTGGTCAAAATTGGACAAATTGGCGTGGCACCGCCCATATAAAAAAATATTCAAAATCGTATAGTACAACCTGAAAACCACCAAATCGAATGAGCTACAGATAATCTTAGTTATTGTCCCTGGTGTGCTCCTGTGAAGTTTGGTTAAAATCGGACAAAGGGGCGTGGCACCGACCATACAAAAAAAAACATTCAAAATCGTATACCAGATACCTCCTAGACAAAAAAGATCTTCTATGGGGTGAAACTCGATGACGTTTTATCTCGATAACCGCTGGGCCGATTCTCATTATTCTTATTGTTTGTTTTGTTCGTATTGCTGTATTTCAGGTTTAAGCAAAAAGAAAATTCCACCAAGTCAATTTATGATCATTTTTCGCATTTTACGAAAGAACATTATTACCTAAGACCTAAGCAATACAATTCCTGTGCACGGACAAAGCCGGGCGGGTACAGCTTTGACAGTCTTGGAATTGGAAGCCAAAGTTTTTAAAATTTGTAACATTGATATAAATAATGAAAGTCAATAATATTGTCTAGACAATACAATTTCTCAAAAAAAAAAAAAACAAAAAAT
Source organism: Cheilosia soror (assembly GCA_949372485.1). Taxonomy (NCBI): domain Eukaryota; kingdom Metazoa; phylum Arthropoda; class Insecta; order Diptera; family Syrphidae; genus Cheilosia; species Cheilosia soror. The sequence continues at coordinate 136,297,903 of OX443561.1, read as the reverse complement.
GTTGTGTAAGAACCACAGAGCATTACAATAAAAACAGTTTATCTATTTAACTATTTTTCACTACGAAGTGTGCACGCGCTACGCTAGTGTTTTATAAACAGCAACTTAGCGCAACTTTTTCTTCATCCAATCTGTTACTATTATAGAGGGTTATAAATCAAACTAGCTAGTTGCACTGAATAGTTGTTCGCTCTTAACAGTAACAGTTCCGACAAACGTAGTAATTGAATTTGATAATAATGGATTATAATGGGCTTTACTTAGGTACTTTCTTAAATCTACTGATAACATTTGAAACTGCATTCGATTCCACTAATCACCTACTATTGATTAATAATGCAAAAGCCGCTCATCACAGCTTTGACAGTCTTCTTATAAATCATGAATGACCCCCTTGCAAAAATGCAGAGAATAAACATTATCTTTTCAAAATATTAACCGAATTTCCTGACCGAAAAACATTACCTCACTTTTTCATTCCTAATGGACTTTCGTTGTATTAAGCTTCTCGTTCTCTTCACCCACCTGCCAACCAGCCTTTGGTAGGTACTATGACGTTAATACATCCACCCAAAAAAAAAGACGATTTTTGACTACACACATATACATACACCTACCATTACCCCATTTACATGAATACCCTCTAAATTATTTCCCAACAGCGTTTAGGCTGGTTCCGGTAATTTTTCAAACCAAACCATCCGCCTCACTTCATCGCATTCAATGTGCGCTCATGAATCACAAACCGAATAGAATGCCCTTTCCGTCCATGTAGCCATTAATTTTGCATCTGTGGAGTCGGCTCTGCTGAAAGCCTTTTGGGATCGAAAAAGAGTCCAAACTCAAAAGCCCATATTCAAACTGGCATAAAAACAACCAACAAAAATGTCCGCCGTAATGAATGCCTTACCTCATTGCGGTCGAATTGTCAAATCATCAATTTTATCCCCACTCACCTGTAAATGCACACTGATGTAGGCATTCATTGAAAAGGACATTTCTACTGCATGACGAAATGTACATACAGTATGGGTACTTACAACCTATTGCTGATTCACCTGTTTAGATGAGGAATATAAATTGAATTTAACAGCTTGATGAAAAAAAAAAAAAAAAAAAACATACAAACGCTTTTGTATACCAAAACTACCGACAAAAGTCCTGTAAATTGCCTCGGTGCTCGTAAATGACTCTTTATGTCGAAAGTCGAATTACATGAACTTAATGAAAACTGTTGGGTTTTCTTTTCATTCAATAATAATTGAAAATGCTGACGTTTGCAAAATAATTTCAAACACAGCCCCTGGAGTAATGAGTCAACAGGAAAGGCGCGTGCTGTGATTTTTTTCCTTCTCCATTTCCAGAGGGATATTCATGCCAAGGTTGGTGGTGGTCCTGGCCATACCAAAGAAGGGTGAAGAGGTCGAGAAAATGTGGTGCTAGCCAATCCATTAACTAGATTAACGGTGCGGTGCAAAATCTGTTCGCATTTGAATTCATTATTCATCAGCAGCTCGCATTTACAACGTTTGCTAACATAAATTTTCTTTCTTGTCGGTTTTTTTTTTTCTTCTCTATGTATAGATCTGGCCAATGGGATCACAATGACCGAGGTGAAAATACCAAACCACATACTGCGACTCAAGACAGCGGTGCTGGGCTGCCGATACAGTTTAGATGGAGAATCATTGTATTCGGTGAAATGGTACAAGGACGGCAACGAGATCTATCGGTACGTGCCTAGGAATTCGCCACCAGGCCGGGCGTTTTCATTACCCGGTGTGAATATTGATGTAAGTTGCCACGATGGTAGTTAGTATAAGAATATGTAGAACGATATATAGCAATGTTCCTTTAAATGGATTTTATTTTGAATTTTTTATTAACACGATTTACTGCATGCACTGTGGATTATTTTTTTATATGCGCGGTCTAAATAACAGACAGATATTTGAAATTTATTGATTTAATAAATATTTACAAAGAATACTTACAATATCTATAATAATGTATCGTAAATGTGATCATGATAAATTTAGATTATATTAATTTATTTTATTACAATTCATTTAGTAAATTAAATTTACTAATTATTATTACAAAGAAAATGAATGAAGTAAGCAATTGATTGATCAATATTGAAAAACAATATTTAACAGAAAATTAAATAAAATGTTACAATACTATAAAAAGAAAATAAAAGATCTAAGGGTTGGTTTAACCATGACATTCGCTAAAAAATGTGTAAAATAAGCAGGGGGCCATAGTAGCATGTTTATTGGAATTTGAAGGCTTAACGTATGAGAGAGATATGTGTTTATTTTTATAGTCACTGTGTGCAGACCTATATGAGACAAGGCTATTGAGGTGCTTTGAATTGCCACTTTGTGAGAGTGCTTTCGATTAACATGTAACATGGAGTTTTACGCTTTATTTCGGTGCACTGCTGGGTAGTTAATATTTTGCTAAATCGCCATGTAGCTTGGTAGATTCGTGGGTATTTATCAAAATATTAGAATTTTTGATTTTGATATTTAAAAAAAATTAAGTGAGCTTTTGCTAACTGAATAGAATAATTTATACGGTTTTTTTTAATTCTAAATTCTACAGCCTTATTTATAAACTTTATACACTCTCTATAATAGGTCTAAAAGCAAAAATATATATTAGGTTTTTAAATAAATAAGCCTGCTTTTGTATACAATTCAAATAGCACTTAATAATACCTATATGTGACTTTATAACTTTTGACTAAGGAATTTCTTGGCAATTTCAAGCAGTTTTTATTTTGGTGTTTCTTAGAAGTATTTGAAAAACTCTCTGACGCACATTAGGTATATAGTGTAAGCAGGATTCCGTAGTCGATTATATGTAATGTGTTTATTTCATTACCATCCTATTAATAAAATATGCGCTCAGTTTAAATCGTCAAATTAGTATGGATTGTGTGAAGGCTATTGACGGTGACAGTGTGATATCCCTAGGAGAGACACTCCCGAAAATCAGGAACCTAATAAAGTCCTAAGTGTTGTAAAGAGGATTTTTTTAAATTGAGTAAAATGCATACAACCGCATCAGTCTAAAAATAAAACCCATACCAATAGTGAATCAGTATATTTAGGTTGCAATACCTTCAAGCTTACTACCCTAAAATTGCTCGCTCACTACCAGACATTTGAAAGTTCACATTTCTGAAGCATCTCAACAATGTTTTTGCCAAATCATATCCATAAAGAATAACCAGAGAATTTATTACATACTTCGAAATAGCGAAAGTTCAATTTCCCAAAATTTAGAAAAGCAGGTAGATCGAAGACAACATAGCACATCATAACTGAAAGCTGTTGTAGAAAGCCTTAACTCAGCTCACAATAGGCGTGTTTTTCTGAAAGGTCGCCAGCCAGCGGCTCATTTGGACAATTGCCACCAAGCTGAAGCTAGCCGAACTTTTATATCGCCAAGTTTGTACAAATGATTTCCTTTGCGCATGAACACACGATCATAGGCATGACTTTCATTCCCATGAACGATTTGTCTACACACAGAAATAGGGCGTCATTCCAATGAAACAAAATTTGGCAAATACAGAAATACCGAACTTTGCACTGTGTACTTGTGCCATGCACGTCGTGTCCAGCGATCCAGGTAGATCTTGAGTGAGTAGAAAGAGGATGTAGATGTTCGGATGTAGAAAATACAACGAAAACCCACTTTCAGAAATAATGAAGGTTGTTTTCTGCTTTCGATGCAAATGATAGAGTTGTTCATAGAGTCAAAAGCGAGCGCCCACCTCGGCTTTAAGTACCATAGCACTTGTTTGTGTTTTCAAATTCAATATTCCTCTACCTGCCAAATTTTATTTCATTGCAATAAAGCAGCTCGAAATGTCACCAGGAAGCACTAAAATCTTAATTTTCCCCAGCAAAAAAAAAATCACTCAAATTTTTTATATTTTAGGGCTTTCTGGTGACATTTCGAAATAAATATAGTATATATCCCAAAATATGGTTCGTCTTCTTTCTATTAAGCCATAAAGTAACAAATTCCATCATAGGATGGCTACGATATCAATGGATTAAAAAACGTCCAAAAAATCTTCAATTCAAACGATATTTTTTGTATACTCCGAAATTTACATGCCATTCTGAGTCGGACATATGGGTGACAGACGCATGCCAACATATATGTCAGCACCCTTTTGTGACATTGGTCAAATTGACGTCAGACTGGCATGCGTATGTCGTGTTTGGCATGTCGTGTACTCATAGCTTTACTTGACTTTTTTCAAGTTTGTGAATAGCAACTTGAAAAGTCACTAGTACCTATATACTTTTCTGCTTCTGCAGCTATAATAAATAGTTTCATTTTGAAGCAATCAGGTCGCTATATTTATCGAAATACGAATTACGAATTACGAATTAATTCCAAAAAAGTTTACAGGAAGTGAAGGGTTATGGAGTCTAATTTTAAAATGTTTTACCATTTTGAGAAGGAAAACGTAGAGTGGTTATTGGTTACTGTATGATTTTACTCGAATGTTTCGTAAATTCATATATTTTAAGGCATTCAATCTGAAACAAGATGAGGGGCAGTATTACCTTAACAAAAGATGAGGATCTTTTTAGGATACGTTGGGGATCCTGGGTTTCAAGTTGGCGTTGGTGAAGATATTGGCGTAAATCAGAGTAGATACTGTTTCTAACAGTAAATTGTGCTGCAAAACTTAAAGCCTCTCATTGGATAAAGTTTCCTTTCTGAGGAACACTTGAAAGCAAAACATAATTGGCTTAGCAAATACAGATTCCCATCATGTATTGGAGCCTTGGACTGCACTTAAGTAGAAATAATGAAGCCTCCACTTAAATTCAGAAGAATAATTAATCGTAAAGGATATGCCTCCATCAATATTCAAGCCACATGTGATGCAATAGAATGCTTTACATGTGTGGATTGCCAATGGCCAGGCTCAATTCACGATTCTAGAATTTGGAGCAACAGTTTTCTTGAACCTGTAATGCGAAATTGCACTAACAGCGTTTTGTTGGGAGATGAAGTGTATGGAATTGCACCTTGGTTAATGACGCCTTTTAAGAATCCAAGAAGTAATCAAGAAAGGGCATTCAATAAATTGCATTCAAAAGAGAGGGCAATAATTTAAAGAAGTTTTGGCCAAGTGAAGAGGAGATTTCCAATTCTACAAAAATGCATACGTCTCAATTTAAAAAAAACTATTCCAAATATAACAATTGTGCAAATGACGATAAGAGCTTACGATATAGTAATAGCAATTGGGAAATAATACAAAATAAGTAAATACTAACAATTGTTCGATGAACTGGTAGTATTTACTTAATTTTTATGCATACGGCCCAAAGTGAAAACATTGCAAAATTAGAAATTTAGAAAACAGCATTGGTCTTCACTAACTTTTGACGCTCACTGTAGATATTGATCTTTCGCAATTTCATATGTGCAGTTGTTTGGTAAAAAAATCCTTAAAGTTCTAAAACGATGTAGTTTATAGGCAATCATTTTTTTTTAATCTTAGCTCCGTAGATGCCATAAATGGGCCCTCTCATTGATTTTCATAATTTGAAATGTAACCGAAGATCAGGTGCTGTTTCCAAAAACAAATTTAGCTAACCGTCAAGCTGACATTTAAACTTTGTAATCGATTGCGCTCATTTCATCGAGTTGTCAAATTGTCTCAAATATGTGCCAAAAGGAAATTATTTGTCGTTGGAATCGGAATTTGAGCCGACGAATTTGCTAAAAAAGATTAAGTTAAATCTTCAATTATTTATTCAATATTAATGCAATTTTAAAGTTTTCTATAGAGAATAAACTTTCAATGTAACTTTTGACAAGTGTTTGAAGTTCTACTCAGGAACAAAATTGACACAAATTAAAGGTCTAGCTACCTACTTACCGGACAGTTTTTTAAGTTTATGTAGCTACTTATTTTCATAAAATATAAACATAATAAAAGCACTACATGTCCATTTAGAACATTTGGCCTGCTTCTCAATATCATTCGTTTAAATGAAGTTTTTTGAAGTAAAGTTTTTTCAATAACTAGAATTTTAAGCCAAGAAGCTTGGTTAGTTAAAATACTCTCATAGGTTTGTCAAACATTTGCGGTAGATGGCGCACTTTGAGTGTTTCATTAAAATCTGTCTAGTAGTTTTCGCGCTTTTAGGTAGAAGACAGAGAAATTTCCTACAGTGTTATGGCTATAAACGACATAGCCTATAGCAGTCTCACAGTCCTAAGGAACTTTTTAAAACAAATTTCATCGAAATCTATTCAGTAGTTTTCGAGTTTTTAACGGCCAAAGAAAATTGCTACAGTTTTGTTATATGTATAGATGTCATTTCCGTGCCCAAACTGTCATTACCATGTATGGCACGGGAACCATGGAAATGACATCGAAAGGTATTTCTCTAAAATAAAACCGAACTGTACTGAATATTTTCTTAAAAATGCATCTAATTAATTAGGTACACAAAAAGACATGCATTGGAAAAAATATTTGATTTGATTATTAAATCATTACAATCAAAAACACCAACCACGGTAATGATAACTTTGGGTAACGAAAACATGAAACACCTTAATAAACTGAAAGAAAAATTACTTCTGATATAAATATGGGCTTGTTGCGAAATTTTCCAAAAACAATTATTAACATGTCCCGTTAATTAAATTGTTTTTAATATCTACTTTTTGTCACGGGAATGACAATTTTTTTTGGGGACAATCACTAAATACCTTCCTCGTAATTTTTTAAATTCCATTAAAATAAATTGACTGAGCCCCAGTCCTCATTGTTCTTTCATCTTCAAGGCTTCATCAATAAAATTTGCAAACCTGCTTTCATTTGACAAACAAAATACATTATTGTTGAATGAAGATACAACTACTTATGGGACATGCCATGGTAATGATATTTTTGGTGTTTAAGTTAAAATTTCGGCCTAGTGCAAATTTTTATTTTTTTATGTGTAAAAGAGTTTCTGCAGAAGCGTATATCAGTCGAATATTAAAAAAAAAATTTTGTTCTTTCTGTAAATGCCTGACCGCAGAATATTAATATTTTGAAATATTGACCCGTATCCTAAACCTCTGGAACACTTCCGACAAACTTCAGAACTTAGGTGTAATCATTTTTCAGATGTCATTGTGGTTTGCCATTAGTAAGGCTTCAAGAAAAAAAAACAAAGCCCTAAGTCTATCCCGATTCTTGGTATTATTATTCCGAAATATCTATGTTGGTCTTGAAGTAAATGACTGCTTTTAATGGGCACACACACATTCCTCTCGGCTGGAATTTAGTGATTAAACTTCAAATATTTCAAACAACTGTCATCCATACCTACCTAATATGTACCTACAGCTTATCAATGTGAGTAAGGATTGTGGTAAAAGCTCGAAATTCCTGTAAATTACTTCAATGAATTTGCTATACCTACGTATAAAATATCTTTGCGTCATAATTTACCACAATCAGTTTTCGCCAAACCGACATAAATAAATAAGCTAAGTAACACATTCTATAACTCAAATCCTCTTTCGGCAATACCTTAATACAATTTACACTACAACAACCTAGTCATCAACATCAACCCAAAAGTGCTTCGAATAAAGAATTTTTGATTAACCACTTAGACTTTACAATGTTGAGGTATAAATTGACACACAAGCACAACACGTCTCCCATACACATGCCACAGTGTGGATGGAAATTTTTCTTTGAAGTTCTAACCACAATTTGTATCATTCTGTTTGAAGTGCTTGCGCCATTGTAGTAGATTGTGTCTCTCTCGCTGGCGAAATCGTTCGTGACAACGAAGTAACTCAAAAATACCGCAACAATAATAAGCATCAGCAGGCCACGCACGAAAATTCCCTAATAAATTGATGTAAGGTATACGTTATGGTCGCATGTTACTGCTCGAGTGTGCCGTTTTATATAGAATTTATGCAGAAGGACAAAGGACTACAAAAATTATTCTCAAGAGAAATTCTCAAAAATTATGTAATTTTCCAAAATGATGACAAAGGTTGTTGAACGCCTGTATGTACCTACCTGCCTTCAAAAAGAAATTACATTAAAAATTAACCTCTATTTCACTAGTATACCATTACTTTCTTCCATAACTTTCACAGAACCAATACTACCCCTTCAAAGGACAACCAAAAAAGAATCTTTAGAATATTGCGCAGGCAAAAAAAGGATACGTGGTTGTGAATTGTTCGCCGGCTCTCTCAAGCCCAACAACTTTCGAGTCACGTTCAGAAAGTTGTGAAGTATTCCAAAGTCTCGCCACATTCTTTCACTCATGGTAGCGCGACATATTTGATTTCCGTCAGAGTGCTCTTAAGAGCCGTAGCAGGACAAAAAAAATGAGATACAAGATACGAGTGCAAGTACAATAAAAAGGATGTTACATCAGCATGGATAAAAAGTAACGCTAGAGCATACGATGAGTGCATAAAGATCAAAGTTACAGATTGAGAGCACCAACTCGTTGCCAGCACAGTGGGGGCTTCTCCAGGATTTACATGGCTACGTGATTTTTCCATCTTCACATGGGATTGCTGTGTTAGTGTTCGGAAGTGGTGTGGGAGGGTAAAGCGGCAAATAAAAAAACTTTTTTTCCCAGAAACTTAATTTTCACGAACCCATTCGTTCTATATGGCATAAAATAGAAATAGTTGATGCAGTGGCAACCACTATTGCGACATCATTCCCCCCTGACTTCAGTACAGGTTAATTTCTTGGAAAGAAAACGTTAGAATAAAGTTTTTTAATTTCATTATAGTCGTCCTGCTGTGTAGCCCACGTAATGTTGTCACTGTCTGTTTAGCTGGCTTCTATATATACCTACAGACACTAATTGTTGTAGGCAGGCAACAAGATACAATTATCGGGGGCAGAGTGTGAAATTGAATTTCCTTGGGTAATAAAAGAAATTAGAAACAAAAAGTGAACATTTTTAATGGCATATGAGTTTCGTCGTTAAGTGCAGTTAGTGGAAGTTTATTAGTTTTTGGATGTAGCCTTACTAGGGGCTTATAGTTTGGCGTTTTAAGCATATGTGCGACCTTGTATTTCGACGAATGCGGTAAAGAGGTGGGGATATCTTAAGCTGAGCTACTTATTTATGTGTTCTAAGTATTTTCTTTATTACCCTAAGGTATCTGGCCTTATGTTTCCGAGCGATTTATAGCGATTTTGTAAACCATTCAGCATCTCCCAATACACTAATGATTACGATCTTAACGATGCTTTTTTCAAATAAAATGCAAGGTCTAATGATAGACGAATAACGTAATCCGTAGACAAAAAATTTTGGCGAAATTGAAAGAGTTAATTACTGGGTGAAGAATAAGTAACAACGATTCCCGCTAGTTAGGATGGACAATGACTGTTTCTGTTGTGAAATTTTTGTCGAATTTCAGTCTAAGTTGTTGTCAGTTTGATTTGAGCACTTTAAAGTCTACCTCTTCTTAATTTCATGCATTTTGTATCTAAATCCGTAAACATTTTATAGATATCTAGATATTGTTTTTTTCAAAGCTTAGCTATAGAATAGTTTTATTTAAGACTAGCTGACCCGTGCTCGCCTTGCACCGCTAACACAAAATTATATTTGGTCCATTTAAAATTACACTTTGAGTGTTTCATTGAAATCTGTCCAGTAGTTTTTGTACTTTTAGGAGAAAAAGAAAATTCTTTCCTCTCCTAGATCTTGCTAGTTATTTATAATACTGCATTTCCTTTTCTTTGTTTCCCTCTTCCTATATGGAATGCAAGCAACTAGCTTGCAATTCTAACGCTTCACTCCGCAGCGAAGTAGAATAACACGAGCCATTTGCTTAAGTCTTGTCATGCTTGCTTGCTGTTTTAGCCTTTCTGCGGATTATGAGCGGATGTTCGGGTAGATTAAAAGCCCAAAATGTGTTGCCTACTTTTTAGTCTAATCACAAATCCGCTTCCAAATAATGACTGGGTCTACTCTTTGTGGCACTCGCCGTAGTAATTATCGGAGTTTATTATTCTTCTTGTGCCTTCTCCTCGCATCTTACATCTTACATCTTACATCGTCAATAGGTGTTTTGTCAGTTTTGCTTGTTTTATACTTATCCACTAGTTGCTCCGTTACATGCGTCAAGTTTGGGGTAAGGACTTTCTAGATGCTGATTTCAAACTTAGATGTAATGCCGTGGTCGTTAATATTTTAATAATTCAAAGCCGCGGATTCTTTGTGAGACCTAAAATTTATTTCCTAACCGCAATGCAAAACCCAACATTCGGCAGCATTCAATTCTCCTATCACAATAATTGGCAAGACAAGCGGTCTATATAAGCTGCTGTTCATCATAAGTTCATCACAGTGGACTAAGCACCATATTGGGGCCATCACCATCCTTGGGGAACCTTAACGGTCAAAAACTTAACCCAATTCGCAATTAATTTCCCTACAAAACCTAAAAATTGTTTTAATTTTGCCTTTGAGGCCAATCTCCTCCAAATTATTGAAGAAATATTTTCCAAGGTCTTTCGTCCTATACCGAGCAATAGCTTGATGTTCACAGGTGAGATGAATATCTATTGCTAAATGTAAGTACCTGCTTGTGTCCGTATTTGTTAAACATAATCTCATAGCTTGCTTCCTTATACGACAGTGCCCGGAGAGTATCTCTATTGCCATTCGTAGCTTTGATCTGTTGAACTTTATTAATTTTACAGTTTTTTCCGATCTAGCTTAGGCGACATAATCGCATAAGCGATTGGATTTAAGTACATTTTGCTAAGATCACAAAAAAAATTCTCAGCCAGGATTGTTTAGAAAGTATTATGGTTGAAAAAATCTGCTATTATTAGTATTATTAGTTTTCATTAAATATTAATGTCTACATTCTTTAACCACACGATTTTTACCCAATGTCATCTATTTAATGGATGCCAACCTAATATTTTATTTGTTTTATTTTTTCAGCTCCGCAACTCCTCAGACACAATTCTTACACTTCGCCGTGTGGTAATGGCATCCACCGGGTTGTACAGATGTGAAGTTTCAGGCGAAGCGCCCGCATTCAACACAGTATCGGAGTCAGAAAAAATGACCGTTGTCAGTAAGTATAATGAGATCAGTTTTTCTATCAGCATTACAATTGTTATACCCAGTCATTCAACGCATCAGTCTACCCCACAATTATCTGTGTATGCATTGCTGAGTATTATGTGCTATAAGCATCCACTGGCATTAATTTCAAAATAGGTTTGTATTCACATGCGGAGTATGTCATTGTCCTGCTGCATTGCCACTGTTTCACCTGCGCTATTCCATTGTCTTCGTCATGTGCGCCCTCAAAATGTGAACTCTGTATTCAAAAGGATATAACACGAATTACTCTGAATAACATTATGATGCGCTGGTACAACTGTCCCGCACCCTTATTTTGGTATGGAACAACGGCTATTCATGCGAGTAGTACGTGCAATGACATTTGAAGCAGGATAATTACCCCATCCCCGAGGCGAGCCATTGCTGTAGGTTGAATGTGTCGGAGGCGCTACTTTTGCTCGATTCGTGTTGAGTTTGGTGTGAAGCTTTGTTTGTTATTTCTGATGTGAATGCTGAAAGGGCTTATTGTTTGGAAATGTCACTTTAGTTAAAGAAACTGCGATAATGCAGTGTTAATCATGTTAGTCACTTTGTAAAAATTCCTTTAAAAAAATTATTTAGATAAGTTCACATTCAACCGCCAGCTATACTTTGTCAATTGGTTATATTTTTACAGGATAATGTTTTTAAAAAAATTTTGAAAACAATTTTCGCAGCCGCAACAACTTTCTCTTCAATTACAATAACCAAGAAGAAGGTAGCCAACAAAGTTATTTCATTATTTATTGACCAATTGATAATCAAAACAAACCGCCAGCGGTTAACTGGGCGTTAGTCATAAAATTCTTACTTACAAGCAATCTCTTCCTTGTGGTCGTAAATAGCACAAACAAAATAAATATCCTACCCAGCTATGAATATTTTGATATTTTCTTAACCATCAGAAAAAAAAACAACTCTTCCCACAACACCGCCAAAGGCAGCAAATTGAAATTCGGTCGGCGATAAAGAAGAAACAGAACAGGCGTTGCTAAAATATATACAACACCCTTAGCGAGAAAATAATATAGAGCCCACACTTGAAGTGAGTTCTTCTTTGGGATTATTACTCCAGTGGGATTTATCGGGGAAGAATATTTCGTACAACTCTTAAAAAAGCGTAACAAGTTATATGGATATAAATTCTATAATACATAGATAGGTACATATTCTGTTTAATCTTTTTCTTGTGAGCATATCTTCTTCATTACCGTGGAAGGATGCATATTTTAAGCAAAGTTTTAGTCATTTGAGATCGGCGTTTGGTCGTTCGGAAGACTGAATGAAGTTTTTAATAACTACGTGTAGGTATCAGTTTACTTTCATTATTGTAAGTTTCTTTTAGCATGAAAAATGGAGTGGAAATTGAGCGTGACGCTGCGGTTTACGTACGAAGCAAAATTTTTGTCAGAGGCACAGACAGCTTACTTACTTACTTACTTAAGGTGGCGCTACAGACCCAGCCACCGCAGTCGTTGGACCTTTACTCTTCTGGCTGGGTCAATGTCGCTATACAGCCCGTACAGTTCGTCGTTGTATCTCCTCCTCCATTCACCGTCTATGCAGACGGGACCGAAAATTACTCGAAGAATTTTCCTCTCGAAGCAACCAAGAGTAAGCTCATCCGCTTTTGATAGAGTCCATGCCTCTGCACCATAAAGTAGGACTCAGATGATTAAGGTCTTATAAAGGGTCACTTTAGTTGTTCGGGAGAGGGCTTTGCTACTCAATTGCTTTCTTAGCCCAAAGAATCAGCGATTGGCAAGAGTTATTCTTCGCTTAATCTCAGCGCTGGTGTCATTGTCTGAGTTCATAGCGGAGCCTAGGTAGACAAAGTCCTTTACCACCTCAAAGTCAAATCTGTCTATAGTGACATTCTGTCCAAGATGTCGGTGTTGGGTATCCTTTCTCGATGATAGCATTTACTTTGTCTTTCCCCTAATTGACCGCCAAGCCCATCTTCGCCACCTCCGTCTCAATGCTCACCAACGCGCCAGTGACATCACGCTGCGTTCTCCCGATTATGTCGATGTCGTCAGCGTAGGCGAGTAGATGGACGGACTTTTAAAAGATAGTGCCCATGGTGTTAGCGTTTGAGTTTTGCACTATTCCTTTAAGAACGATGTTAAAGAAGTCACGTGACAGCGAATCGCCTTGTCTAAATCCGTTTTTGACATCGAAGATCTCGGTGAGTTCTTTACCGACCTTGATGGGGCAGCGTGCATTATCCATTGTCATCCTACACAAACGGTTGAGTTTGGCAGGGATGCCAAAACTAGACATTGCTCTTTATAGCTCGTCTCTATAAATGCTGTCATAGGCGGCCTTAAAATCGATGAAAAGGTGGTGGGTATCGATTTGAACTTCCTGGGTTTTCTCCAAGATCTGCCGCAGAGTGAATATTTGGTCGATGCTAGACTTTCCTGGCCTGAAGCCACACTGATAGGGACCAATCAGGTTGTTGACGAAAGGCTTCAGGCGTTCACACATCACGGCAGATAAGATCTTGTAGGCGATGTTAAGAAGACTAATACTTCTATAGTTGGGGCAGTTCAGAGGGTCTCCTTTCTTGAGGATTGGGCAAACAATGCTGAGATTCCATTCATCGGGTATACTTTCCTCCGACCATATTTTACAGATGAGTTGGTGCATGCAGCATGCTGCTAACCAAGTCATCGCCTGCCGCTTTGAATAGCTCGGCGGTTAGGCCATCTGCTCCAGCGGCTTTATTGGACTTAAGCTTAGATATAGCTATCTTCACTTCGTACAGGTCGGGTGGACGGAATTGTTGGTCTTCATCGTCCAGGTTGAACTGTTCATTCTGCCTGACAGCGGGATTTAGTTCGTCATCGCCGTTAAACAGTCTGCAAAGGTAGTTCTTCCATATCCTCAGCATCGACTGCAGTTCTACTATGATGTTCCCTTGTTCGTCCTTGCAGGCACAGGCAGCTATCATTCAGTTAATACATGCTTGGGTCTATATAATAAGCATATCTCAATATTATTGAGTTTACGAAAGGATCGCCAATAAGTAAAAAAGTATTTTCTACCGTTGGTTGCAGCCTCATGGAAGTCTACCATTCTTGTTTGGAAAAATACGAAATGTGTACTGCTGCTTCTTCAGGAATGTAGCTACCCCCACAGCAGATCCGTCCTCAACAAGGCTAGATACAACGTAGGTAGCTGGCCTAATATGTGCCCTCTTAGAAAATCCGCCACTTGTGCTATCGTACAACAATATACTTTATGTTGTAGTATAGTTATTTTTTTATTAATGGGAGCACCAGTTTTTGTTACCTCATTATTTTGGCAAGTGTTAAATGTATTCACGAAAATGTAAAGATTTCGGAACCCCTTTAAACATATTATGGTTTCATGAATTCAATTCTTTTTCGATTACTAAACGTAGGAGTTTGAAGAAATAGTACTCGTACGTCGTAGGTACTACCTAATTCAGCAAAAAAAACAAATTACGGTTGTTGGTGAAAATTCTCGACCACTCTTCAGCTATTAGTGCCACCTGCATGGGATTATCCCATCGACTTTCTATATTTGTTTTTTTAATGGCATCTTTACTGACTCTCTAAGCATCAAAAAAACAATTTGTGTTTGATATATACTATATACATATATGATATGATAAATCGTCATATCTACATATAAGTTATAAAACTAAATTCTAGTTTTATTTAAAAAAAACTTTATTAAAAAATTCGGCAGCGTTTCTGCCTCCTGACTTAAGACTGACATTGAAATTCTTACGACTAGCTTAAATACTAATTATCTGCTGCCACTGCACTTCTGCTTCAAATGTATTTTCCTGGAATCGTACGGTCGTCGCCGGTCGGTGTCATATGCCCGTGCGAAAGTGCTTTCGATGCAGGTCTCATCGCAGGTTGCTAGATGGCATGATTTCGGGTCGTTGCTCCGTGTGACGGTGGCATGTGTTATAGATTGTTTTACGTTAACTCCTCCGCCCTTAAGAGTGGACGCCCTCGTCCGCTTAAAAGAATGGTATTTGGCTTATGCGGGATGTTCTTGCTCTTGGTTGTGGGGACGGCTCGCTTTTGATAGTCTCCAAGGCTTCTGTCGATACTTCTGGTTTGGTTACGGTATTCTCTACTGAGTTGTTGGCTTTCGTAAATTTCCTGAAGATGACCAATATGACAATGCAAGATAGTAGACACGCTCCAAAACTTAGCATAGTATTATTTTTGAAGTCGGTTTTCAGGAGCTGGATGTACTGGGTGTTGTTTGTGTGGAGTTCTTTTACCATTTCCAGCGAGAGAACTTCTTCTAGTATGTTGTCCGATGAAGTTGGTTGCAGGATTGGCGGGAGAAGGTTGAGATGACTGATTTCGATGGAATTAAACGTGTTCTTTCCAATTTGTATACTGCTGTTATCATACCTTATAAGGAACGTACCGTTGAGTGAGACCATATTGTTGTTTATTGAGATTTGCCCATCGTACCGATTCAGGAAAATGATGTCTGATGATATCTCTTCGACCGCAGGAATGTGTTGGTTGTTGATTGCAGTACAGTTGGCTGGAATACTACGTATTAGGTTTGGAATACATGTTGTATTGCTTATGTTAATAATATTAATTCTAGGACAAATGGATAGTTTATTCACTGTTTTACAATCTGTTACAATTCCATAGATTTCGTTTTCACATTCTATAATTTCCTTAAAGTCGATTTTTATTATTTTTGTTTCTTCTCTTACTGCTTTTATAATAATTTTTTTACAAATTTCTTCATTTACAGTTGGTAAACTTACTATGTATAATAAAATAGCATTGTTAAATGCTATCTTTATTTCTGAGAACTCAATTGCCTCTTCTATATTCTTGAATGGTATTTCTTTATTATTTATAATTTTTTCGATAGTATTTATTTCAATATTCGACAGGATATATGAATTTATAATATTTACTCTTGCCCAATGTAAGGCGTATGCCACGTTTGTTATTTCTTCTTTTAATAGATCTAATTTATATTTTATGTTGAAGACTAACTGTTCTATTATGTTTCCATTTTCTTTTACATATTTATTTATTTCGTTAGTTCTATTAGCTACGTTATTTATTTTATCTATTACAAGTTTGTTAATTACTATCTGTCTATTATTATTTTCTAGGACGTTATTAATTTTTTCTTGAATTATTTGGAAGTCGTGTTTATCTGGGTTGCCAGTAATGAATTTCCAAGCGCTTCCTAGGAAGTCAATTGACCTTCTGGATTTTGGATGGTTTGGGACTAAACGTTTTATCAAGGAATTGATTGTTGATATTTCTTCGGATAACAGGTGAAAGCTATTGTGGGAGGTTGGTAGATTTTTTCTCATGGATGTCTCTATGCTTTCTATGGCTTCGGAATATTTCGACAGATCGATCTCGTGAATAATCTTATAGGTTCCTGTTTGTAGTCTTGATGTACCCGTGTTTATGGTCACAAGTCTTGCGTTTGTATAGTCCAGTATCTGTACGTCGGCTAAGCAGTCGGTCATGTATAGGTACAGTTGTCTAGAAAGAAAGGTATAGAAGGATTTATTATGATTTGATGTGTGATTTGTGAACAACTTTGCCGGATTGAGTAAGAATCGTTGTTTTTTTATTTTCTTTTACGATTTCCTTTGCGTATCTCGGCGTAAGTTTTGAGCCTAATCTTTTGTTTCTTTTGACGTATATTACGTCGCCTGTTGAGTAGTTCTTTACTGGTTGCTTTCCCTTATTATGGTAAGCTAAGTCACGTTCTTGTTTGACTTGTAATTTGTCCTTGGTTTCCAAACGGATTTTGTTAATTTTGGTAGGGTCTGCGTTTCTACTGAAAAATATATCGACCGGTTTCCTACTGGTCACAGAGTGTATTGAAAAATTATATGCGTTCGTTGCTGCCTCTAAAAGTTCCGTGAAGGATTTGTGTGTTTGTTCACATTTTATGCATCGCATGATTTCAACGAGAGTCGAGTGAAATCTCTCGACTTGTCCATTTGAGCTGCTCGTGTATGGTGGTGTTTTATACACTTCGATGCCGAACTCGTCCTCAATCATGAATATGATCGGGATTGAATTAAAAGACTTCTCATTATCGAATACTATAGTCTTTGGAATACCGTAAGAAAATATAATCTCTCTAAGAGGTGTTCGAACATCCTCTATGGCCTTCGATTGTATTCTTTTGGCCTGGGCGTATTTGGAGAACTTATCTACCGCAGTCAGTACAAGATTGCCTTCAGTTGAGAAAATATCTAGGTGTATTATTTGTCCGGGGTAAGTTGGTATCGGGGTCGCCTGAATTTCGATCTTCTCCGGGTGCCGGTCATACTTATTTTCTCTACAAACCGAGCATAGTTTTGTTATTCTTCTTACTTTGCGAGACATACCGGGAAAATAAAATTTTTCAAGAATCTGTAATTTATTTTCGCGATCATTCCTATGAGCACGTTGATGTGTCCTTATTATTATCTCTTCTTGTTGATTTTCGTCGGTTACATCTTCGACAAGAACTTGGGAGAATCTAATGCGATAACTGTGAAGATGGTCTCTATAGATTTCTTGAATCATACCCTGAATTCGTTCCTCTGTTCTGATGCAATTTATAACTGTGGGGTTCAGTCGTACTTTTAGGATTTCTATTAAATTATTATAGGTAAAGGAGGGCTCTGTTATTAGGTGTCTATGGTAGGTGGGAAATACTATGCGAAACTCTTGTTTACTCGTATCACCAATATTTAAGAAAATTTGATTTTTATAAGCATTTATTGGCGTCTCAACACTGATTATGAGGCCATGGGACGAGCTTTCGTCACTGTGTACGGTTGGAGTGAGGGAGTTAACTTCAGTTCGAATGGGGGGTCTGGAGAGGGCGTCGGCAACTATGTTTGTTTTTCCTGGCTTGTACTTTAGCTCATAGTTGTATTCTTCTAAGATCGCTTTCCATCTCTTAAGTTTGGTGTTGTTGTTTTTGTTACTTAAGGAGTAGGTAAGCGGTTGGTGATCAGTGTGAATTATAACCTTTGCTGGCCCATATAGATAGTTCCTGAAGTTGTTCAATGACCAAATTATAGCTAGCATCTCCTTTTCATTAGCTGCATAGCTTTCTTCGGTTTTAGTTAATGTCCTAGATATGAACATAATGGGCCTGTCCTCTTGTGATAGGACAGCTCCTAGGGCGTAATTTGAAGCATCGGTTACTAACTCAAAGGGTTTCGTGAAATCGGGGTATGCGAGTATGATTTCTTCTGAAGTTAAGGTATTCTTGATTTTCTGAAAGGCTTGTTTAGCTGGTTCATCGAGGTGGATTATTTTTTTGCCTGAGAGGTTTTTGGACATTCGTCCGTCCTCCCCCCTTAAAAGGGCTGTTAGGGGTTTCGCAAGCTTTGCGTAGTCCCTAATGAAGCGGCGATAATACCCTGACAGACCTAGGAATGAGCGAAGTTCCTTTAGGGTACGAGGGTAGGGGAAGTCTTGGATTGCTCTGACCTTTTCTGGATTGGTTTTAATGCCGTTGGGCGAAATAACAAAACCAAGGAATTCTACTTCTTTCTTGTAGAATTCGCACTTATCCAGTTGCACTTTCATATTTGCGGCTTGTAACGTTTGGAAAACTTTCCGAATATTTTGCTCGTGTGTCGCCTCATCTTTACTAAAAATGACTATGTCATCTATGTAGACATAACAAATTGCACCAATATGTTCACGCAGTATGTCATCGAGTGCTCTCTGAAATATAGATGGAGCATTCTTGAGACCGAATGGAAGCCTCGTGAACTCGTACTTGCCATTGTTGACCGAGAAGGCCGTTTTTTCGATATCAGATGCCTTTAAGGGGATCTGATGAAACCCGCTTTTTAAATCTATTACAGTAAACCATTTATTTTGGCCTAGTTGTGCTAGCACATCATTTATTTGAGGGATCGGGTATCGATCTGCCACGGTAATACTGTTTAGCTTCCTGTAGTCTATGACGAGTCTGTATTTTTTCTCTCCGGAAGCATCGGCTTTCTTAGGCACTACCCATACGGGAGAATTGTAAGGGGATCGTGAAGGCCTAATTATACCATCGTTGAGGAGTTTGTTGATTTGTTTTTCAACCTCACTTTTAAGAGATATAGGGTAGGGATAGCATCTGGTGTACACGGGTGAATCAGATGTTGTCCTAATCTCGCCTTTTACCACGGTGGTGTAGGTTAATTTCTCTTCAGGTTCATCGAAGAGTTTCGGGAAATCGAGTACAATTTTGTCTAAGGAATTTCTTTGTATTGAGGTCATGTGGTTCATCCTAATGTTAAGTGAGTTAATGGATTGCGAAGCCATCTGTTTTATACCTATCTTTACTTTGTTATTGATAACCATGTAGTTATCTTTGGTATGTATAACTGCAGAAAGGCTCTTAAGACTGTCATTCCCGAGAATGGCGTGAAACGATTTGAGTTTGGGCATAAGAAAGAATTTAATTTTTATGTTTTGAAGACCAAAAAGATTGACAAAAGTATGCTGAGTGACTTGGACGTTACCTCCGATCGAGTTACAACAAAAAGGTTTTTCATTTAACAAAGGGTTCTTTACTAGGGATGATTGTATGTAATTTTTATTGGATCCGGTATCAATAAGAATTTTTAATATATCTCCATTCTTCGTTGCACATTCAAAATATGGCAGCGAAGAATTGGTTAATCTAAAAAATGTATATCGGTTAGTTGCATGATCTCGGTAGAATCGTTATTGTCCGGTTGCGTCATGTCAGTATAGTCTTGTAAAGTTTGGTCATATTCGTTCGAGTTGTCTACGTTCGCTTGTATATCCTCATATTGGCTGATTTCCTCTTCTTGAGTCATATCGGTACCAATATGAAAGTTTCTTTGCATCTTGTTAGGGTGTGCTTGCTGAGAATGGGGAGCTGATGGTCTTTTCGGTGCTGGGGGCCAATTGTGCATACGGGGTCTGTTTATATAGTTTACTCTGTTCGTCCGAATTGTCGATGTATCCATAGGCTCTTGTGGTGGTTGCCGGGGATTGCCAAAACGTTGTTGATATTGTGGATTAAATTGTTGTTGATTTTGCTGTGGAACAACCTGCCTTTGAGGTAGAGGAGGTCTAGCGTTGTATTGATATGAAATTTGTTGTCTGGGTGGTTGAGGTAAATATGTTAGTTCTGGGTAGAATGACTGGCGGCTTGGGCCTTGTGGATTGTTGAAGTTTCCTCGTCTAGGTGGGATTGGTGGCGGTTCGGGGTGCTGAGTTCTTCTGCTATTGTTATTTGCAATCGCATACTGTGATCTAAAGTTTTGATTTTCTAGCCTTAGGCACAGATGCAAGGCTTGAGGTAAATCCAAGGGTTCTTTCATTCCCAACAGTCTGGGAAGGTCACCCTTAAGCCCTCTAATGAAGGTGTCGAGTGCTTTATCTCTATAAGTTTGCATAAGCAAATTGAGAGCGTCCGCACTGATATCCATGCACGATATTTTGTTGAGAATTAATGAAAGATGCGCGTATACATTTTGATAGAATTCCTGTATAGATGTGTTGCCTTGCACAAGCCCTGTCATTTGGTACTCTAACGTTCCCAAATCACGCTTGTCAGCGTAGTGCATGGTCAAGCATCTTGAAATACATTTCCAATCCAATGGAGTGTTGTACGACTCCAGGACATGGTCTGCATTTCCTATGACTTTGTTTCTGATGGTATTTATAATACCAAAGTATTTTGCTGATCCTTTGATCGAGTCATATATTTTTAGGATCCTCTCTACGCTCTTGCGCCATGAACTAAATTCTCCTGGTTCCCCAGAGAATTCGCGCAGGCTGCGTACCACATCGGGAATTTTATCGAGGTCGTTAATGTTTGCTTGTTGGTCGGGCGATATGGCTTGGTCAGTTCCCGTGAACTGATCCGCATATGGGTTTAGAATGGATTGTACAAGATTTCGACCCTCGGTCTGAAGAGCTTCACGAACCATAGAAACGATGACGGATTGCAAGGGAGGGTTAACAACAGGATTTGATGACCCTGTTTGGCCAGCATGGCCATCAAGCGCGGATGGTCGTAGCAAATTTTCATTAGGCATTTTAAGTGGAATTGAAATTAGACCGACAACCAAATAATTCTTATTCTTATAATGTAAGTTACGATGATAAGTGGAAATTAATTTCCTTCAACTGCCTTATGCAATAATCAGGTAGTAATTCTCTTTCAAGTTATTCTTACACTATTTTCTTCCTTTAGTTTCTTAAGGAGTTTCACTTTCTTTGTAATTACGTAGACTTGTATAATATTCTTTTCTTTACTTTAATTGATTAACTATTTATGTTCCTAAGTATATCTTAATCTATGCTTACATTAAATACACGATCGTCAGCATGTTGTTGGCGGCAGTAGTCTTAACTACACCTGTTCACTGTTTGTTACTAGGGGGCCCTTGATGTTTTCTCCAACTCTGGTTCACCAGCACTAGTTGTTTAAATGTTCTTTTAATGTTTTGAAGTTTTTCTTTGCACTGTACCGGTTACACTGATTTTCGTGCGGACCCTGGGTTTTGACGCACTCTTTACACGCACGTTACACTGGTTAAATGTTTTATCGGTTTGTACCACTTGGGGACTTTTCCGGATACGGTATAGTTATTGTACCACTTGGGGACTTTTCCGCGACTAACACACGTACCACTTGGGGACTTTTTTTTTTTTTTTTTTTTTTTTTTTTTTTTTTTTTAAAAATGGTTAGTTAAGTACTACTTAAGTACAAGCGCGACTAACTATAGTGAACTAATTTTAACCGTGTTACCAGGGTCCCTGCTCGGGCGCCAGTTATAAAACTAAATTCTAGTTTTATTTAAAAAAAACTTTATTAAAAAATTCGGCAGCGTTTCTGCCTCCTGACTTAAGACTGACATTGA
This sequence comes from Cheilosia soror, assembly GCA_949372485.1. Classification (NCBI taxonomy): domain Eukaryota; kingdom Metazoa; phylum Arthropoda; class Insecta; order Diptera; family Syrphidae; genus Cheilosia; species Cheilosia soror. The sequence continues at coordinate 136,275,829 of OX443561.1, read as the reverse complement.
AATTCTTACGACTAGCTTAAATACTAATTATCTGCTGCCACTGCACTTCTGCTTCAAATGTATTTTCCTGGAATCGTACGGTCGTCGCCGGTCGGTGTCATATGCCCGTGCGAAAGTGCTTTCGATGCAGGTCTCATCGCAGGTTGCTAGATGGCATGATTTCGGGTCGTTGCTCCGTGTGACGGTGGCATGTGTTATAGATTGTTTTACGTTAACTTATATGATATGATACATACTATACTATACTGCCTGAGGCACTGACACACACACATTCGTCTTGCGTGATAAATCTCCCGTCCCGAACGTCTAGAAAAATTCCTCTCGCATTGCTTTTCGAATCATTTTTTAAATCAGTTCATGCTTTTTTATAATCCACAGTGACTCCAAATCATGGCCCAAAAATAACAGGTGGCCAACCGCGATATCAAATCGGAGATGTTGTTCGTGTACTTTGTACATCGGCTCCATCGAAACCAGTCTGCCATTTGAGTTGGCTTATAAATGGAGAACCAGCAAATCGATCATACCTCAAACAATTCGAAAATGTTGTCTCGAAAGATGGCGTCTTTGAAGTAGCTAAGCTAGGCCTTGAATTCAGGGTGAGAGGATATCACTTCAAAAATGGCGACATGAAATTGAAGGTAAGGATCACTTGCAAACTAGGTTAATAAAAAAAATCTACTAAACTTTTAAATAATTTACAGTGCGTTGCGAAAATTTCCTCCCTTTACTGGCAGAGTAACGAAGAGAGTGTTGAAAGCGACAAACAACAAAAAGCCCCAGCGCTCGAGTCTCGTGAAACAGTGGCAGCAAAATCCAGAGTTCACGGTATGTCACAAAAATTTTAATTTTTTTTAAACAAGGAGCTGAATTTTGTAGCATTTTTTTCCTTTCAGGTACATCAACGGCGACATCAATGCTCAGCCTACATTGGTTAGGAATAATAATGTCAGCCCTTACATCATCAATGTCCCTCCTCAAGTACGTAGACTGCATTAGGTAACTACTTCTTCAAGGACTATACTAGGAAAATACTACCAAAAATAAAATAAAAACCATGAGTAAACGCACTGATGAGATGAACTAAAAATCCATATTTGAAATGCCAAATGTAAAGTCCTAAATTTTCAAAATAACTTTTAAACTTAATATTTAAAAAAAAATATTGACATCAGAATTTTTAAATTTTTGTGTAAAAAAGGAAGCATTTTTTTTTAATTAGACTTAAGATGGAAATGTTACAAAATTTCGCAAACTAAGTGTATGCATAATATCATTGTATAAAGTAAATTAGTAAATTTTTCATTTAATTTAAAATTGATTTTTCTTAAATTTTATTTTTTACTTAAATTTAAGAAAATAGCGAATAGGTAAAGTATTTTAGCTCTTAAAGTAAGTGTTTAAATTAATCAAATGTAAAATGAAATTCTATAGTTAACTGCACTTACGTATGTATTTAAAAAAAGAACACAAAAATTATATTGTTATTGAAATTATGTTTGAATTTTATTGCACAAATATATTTTGTAATCTTTATTTTACAAAATTGGTATACAAAGTTATTTACTTTGTGATGCGAAAGGAAAAATAAACGATTTTTATTTGAATGGACTGAGTTTTTGATTTTAGTAGATACAAAATTAACACAGCGTAGGGCGTATACGTAACATTTTTTTCTATCAATATTAGATGTGGTTTATAATTTTCCATTTTTAAGGTTTTGTTTGTTCAGTCTCTTAGGAGTTGAAATTTATGTCTTTCCATAGCAAATCAGAGTGTAATTTAAAATAATGGTAAGTATTCGTAATTCAATAGTGGATCCATTAAAACGATTAATAATAATCAAACTGGTCTCAAAAGGTGAGACAAATTCAATTAAAAGTAGTGACATGTGACATTATTCTGCACACAAATCTTTCACTTAAGTTTGCTTAAGCTGCATAACACATAATAATAAGAGGAGGAAAGTAGCAGATACACCGGAAACATTTTGTTTTACGATGCATCTGTATCTTAGAATGGGTCTATATGTCAGTGTTTTCTCATGGGAAGGAGCTGTCAGATTTAATAATATTTGTTTAACGAAAATTTAAGGAAGGTAATATAAAGCCTCATAAAAAATGCAAAGATATGGAATAAAAAAAATCTATTTTTTGCTTGCTTTCCTCTTGGTATGTCCAGCATTGTAGTTGCATAATTGGGTTTAGAAAATAACGCAGAAATGCATCTAAAGCACTAGCTAGAGAAAGTCAAGGATTCAGCCTTTGTAGTCGATTTTGAGCTTTAGAAAGCTCCTGTGGAATTTATATGGTTTTCGAACTAAACTCTATGTTCTTCATTTTAAACCCAAGTTTGGAGTCTATTTTTGGTTCCACAAAGCGAAGATATTTTTATACCCTCCACAGGAAGGTATATTCACTTTGCCATTATATTTGTAACACCAAAAAGGAGTCACCAGGGACCTCATAAAGTATATTCAAATTCAGGATCAAATGCTAAATCGATTTGGCCATATGTCCGGATGTCCGCCTGTTTGTCTGGTCTGTTGAAAACACGATAGCGTCCAAACGAATCGAATTAAGCAAATCAAATGTTGTGAGAGGACTTTTTACGGTCGTCAGGTTTGTTTTATAAAAATGGTCTATGTCGGTCAAGCAGTTCTGGTACCCCCAATACAAAACGAATATTAGACCCATGCGTGTACAGTACATACTAACTCGCATGGCAAACATTTTGCATGACTTTTATGCAGTGGAGGTTATAAAAGCATGAGAACACTTCTACTTGTGTTTTTCATCATCAACCTGCTCAGACATACATAAGTTTCGGTAATTGTATTTTTTTTTTCCTGCCTAATTGACTGGCACAGGCACTATCTATTGTATCATAAAGGGACAGATTCCTCTAAGAGACCTCCCAACTGAAGGTCAATATGTTCGTAACAGCGAGTTGCTTAGCTCTGCTGGTGAACGTATCTCTTTTTTAAAGATAGTAGCCCCATTGATATTGAAATTAGGTTCTTATCCAAAAAACGCGGGTTTTTTTTTATCCATGTATTTGGTCCGCCGATCGTTGATTACAAAAAAAAAATCTATTAATAGCCAGGTACGTATCCAAGTTTGACCTAATTATTTTGTTTTGGATAGGACTTACAAGCATCATAGCAGAACTTTACTATTATTGAACTGGACGATAGAGCTTGTAAGGCCGATATTCTATCCGAGGAGATTTAGCGCAGATCTCAATGCGAAAAACAGTGGGGCATACTTCCATAGGTATTGTGTCTTTGGTGTTGGGTCCAAAAACACCGTACATACTCTATAGTCCATTTTCCATCCGTCAGTATACTTTTGCGCCCAGTCTCAGAACATTCGGAAAACCATTGCCTCATTTTCCACGGAACAGTATTTCTACAAAAAAAAAATATATATATATATATAAATATATATATATAGAGGCACTCCAGCTTCTCATAACCATTCCTTTGTCTGACTTTTTGTTTTTGGGACCAATGGAAAAGTCTTTGTTAGGACTATTATACTCTCCGATGTTTTTGTATGACATTTGCACAGTGGATAAACCGTAAGATGTTAAATAATTGGGTTTTTGTAATTTTCCAAAACAAAACAACTTCCATTAGTATTAGAAAAACTATCTGGTGTCAGCTGGTTTGAAACTTGTATTCTAGCTGCAGATTAATAGCGCATATATTTACAACCTTCCTAATGGAAGTATGTAAAGGTGAAGCCCAATTATAGACTCTAGTACTATTGTCGGCAAGGTGTGTATCGCACCTGTGATACCGAGACAGGCACTACAATGATTTAGAACCCTAGTTCAGCCGTACAGATCCGTACTGACCCACATGACTCTTTTCCTGACTTAACCAAGACTGAAAAGGCTTTAATGCGCGTGAAGAATGACAACATATTTACAGTAGAAGCTACCATCAGCACCACACAAAGTGCGTACATATTCATGCCGATGGCTTGGTGACGTGGAAACACCCAAGGTCGTTACTTCTTCGCAAAAGAAAATGCCGAAGAAGTTATACCCACAACCATCACACTAGTTCTTCTGAGAAATGTTAAAAGAATTGATATACACGCCTAAGAAACAAAACCGGTTTTATTTAATCATGAATAAATATTAAATTCTTAAAGCTAATTTAGCTAACAAAAAGTTCAAACCGCTTATTACCTCTCCCATTTCAATCAATCAGCCACATAAATAACATGATTCGCTTAGTAGGTGCACTGCATCCAATCCGTTTCCACTTTAATGGCAAACCATTCAATTAGTGGCAGAATGAACCAAATCCTTGTTAAATCTATCATCAAAATATAAGAATGAAGATTTATACCGAAAAACAATCGCACAGGATATTTTAAGCTAAAAAATGGGATAACTCGCAAACACAGAAAACTAAGGCTTAAATAGCTGGTGCTATTGTCTTCATTTAAAAGCATTTCATCAGAAGCCGATACTGGGTCAATCACAATGATATAAACCACGAACCATACTACCACTATCACCTCATAGAGCTGGATGACGATGCGACGTATAGCCTGACTCGCAGGTGCTGATAATGTAGAGCTGCCATATACTGGTGGTAACCGCATTTTGGGACCCCAGTCCTCCCTCGCGGCAGTGGTGGTGGCTTTGCTGATAGTAGTCGGTGATGTCGTACTTTTGTGGTATCCATTAGAATCGATATTTGTTTCCACAAATCTACTCTTGTGCATTTGTTTGTAGAGATTCACATGCATCGGTTTTAATTTTTAATGAATTTTCGTATTTCGAATTCCCACTGGACTGGGTGCGACATCTAGTGTATGTACTACATATATCGTCGACGATTGTCTGTGGTAGCAAGTACAAATGATGGTAACAACCAAGCAATTGGAAAATGATTTGCGGTGACGACGCCGTCCAAAATGACGGGTATATTGAGAATGAAAATTGTATTAAACCACCTGACTATAGGGCCAGGTGGGTTCTCGTTTTGTGGTAAATGATTTTGCTGGCTAGCCAGAATTGGGTGCATATCGAAGAGGAAGGGTTTTTAGATTAACGTGATTGTAAATTAATCGCTTTTGGACATTGCCAATTCGAAAATATATATACGAGGTCGGCCTTATTTATAAACTTTATACACTCTCTATAATTTGTCTAAACGCAAAAATATAATAATCGCATAGCCTAAGTGTATAAGTGCTCTAGGTCAAATTGAAAATTATACCCATGCTCTACATCTTTTCAATTGAACAGTTGTGCGAACGAAATTCATGTAAGGACCTAGCCTCAAGTGAGAAAAGTTGATTTTCGTTGCCACTAAACTTCACTTTTGTGGTTATTTTTTTGATGGCTTGCTTAGTGGGTCGTATCGTATGAATAAAAACTAGCATTTGCTTTGAGTAAAAGGTCGTAGCAAAGTAAAGGCACGAATAAAATCTTACTTTGCTAAAGTAAGTTCGAACAAAGCATTTGCATCACTACATGTGTCCTTCCCTTGCAGTTTCTGTCAAAATTTGAAAGTGACAACAGTCATAATGGTTTATTTTTTATATTTCTGTGTTTTGAATTTGAATTTAGAATTAGAAAAACAATTTTTTGGGGAAAAGTGAAAAAAAGCTAAAGTAATTTAATATATAAATAAAATTCACATAACTAAGAAAAAAGTAATAACTAGGTATGGCATTGGAGGTGAATGATGAAGAAGAGTATTTTATACAATGAGTCAAAGAAGCTGTTTATTGTTGACGACACCAACATAAATATATTAGGTAATTTTTCACTAATCTATGAATTATGGAGAGGTTTTTGAAATTTTTACCTGGAAGCCCGGATCTCCTATATACCTCAGGAAAGATATCATTTTCTGGATATTTGAAAGAGCACGACCCGTGTCAGATTTTCTTTTAAAAAAGTATTAACCAAATAGTAGTCCACACGCGTGCAACGATACAGTTATCGTAACCAATTCTTCTTTGCTTATTCTGTTTATTTTTTCACGAAAGTTAACAACATTAGGTAAAACAGGCATAGTGTGCTATTTCTTTCACAAACAAAAATTAAAGTAACTATTTATAAAAAAAAACACAGAAAACTTACAAGGCTAGACTGTTTTTGTAAAAAAAATGTGCGCGCAAAATGTTTAGCAAATGCTCCTAGTCAACAAAATAGCAGACTTGGATTTTCGAAGCAATTGCTTTGCCTTTTACGTTTTATTCATATCAATCTGAGTAAAAGGTTGGTGGCGCCGCTTTTCGAGGATTTCAAAAGTTGGAGTTTACTCTAATCAATTTTTATTCAAACGAAGCTTACCAATTGCTTCGATTTTGACATTTATTCTGACTAAAAGCAATTGCTACGTTTTATTCATACGATTTGGCGTTTGAACCTCAAATATGTATAGTGAAGAGATGTCTCCTAGTCACCAAGGGCTAGATTTTACTTTACTATCCATTCGAAAAAAAAAACTTTTTTTGGTTATTCCGACTGACTTTAATGCTCTGCCTGAGCTCAAATCCGTTCAAATGGCGGTCTCTTACCGTTTGGGCTGGGACGCTCCACGAAGTTAAAAAAACACCATATAAAATAGTAGCATAATTTCAAGAACGGAGTGTCAAATATTTCCAAAATTATTTTTTTTATATTAAATAAATGTTCAGTTATTTTACAAAAAAGTTTCATCATAATCGGACCATAAAAAGCGGAGATATAAAAAAATTAAAAAAAAAACCAAAAATTTTAACTTTCGAATAATGCGCGCCTTTTTTACCGATAAAATAAAAAAATTGTTTTGGAAAAATTTACCACTCCATTCCTAAAATGTTGGTACTATTTTTTCTCAACTCCCAATATAACGGACCGTTCGTTTATGCCTATTTGAGCTGTGTAGGTATTCGCATAATTTGTTGTGAAGGAAGCGGTTAAAGTCAAGATTATCTGTCAAAAAACAAAATAAATATAGAATTTACCGATTTATTGATACAATATACTTAATATTACAGTTTTAAATCCTTAGTGATTGTGAAAAAATTTAACAAATATTTTATATCTACAATATTTACACTTTACGCGAAAGTAAGTTGATTTTATTTCCTTTAAATTTGCTTACACTTTTTTGTTTGATTTCCACTCAGGCTAAAGAAAACAAAAAACAAAGTGAAAGCTTGCACTTTGGGTAGAGTTTGAAAATTGTCAGACCAGATTACCCAATTTTCACATTTTCTGTTTCTCTGATTATTTTAAAACCAGAAAAAAAGTAATCTCGCAAAAAAAACGGCCAAATGCGAGTCACTTGCGCACGGAAGGTTCCGTACGTACGTAGCACTAGTAGGTAAACTACATTTACATCATCTTTTAGTTCATATATGAAGTTAATATAGTTATTAACGCCCCGTCATCGTCACTTGTCAGTTTAATGTGGATCTACATAATCTATAGGTACCTACTTCGATTTTCGATACATATTTATAATTACATACCTACATACCCACTACTTACTAGGCTGACCAACCCATACGAACACGAGCAAGAAATTTCTTTGTAAAATCCGTCGGCTCCACCCAACTAGCAATTACAATAATACAATAATACAGGAGCACCCATGTGAAAATAAGGCCAGAAACACACATGCGATTGCAATCGCACGATTATTTAGTCGCAAAAAATTACGCACACACAATTCAATGTGAATGCGCGCACATAATTTTGGATTTTATGTGCGCGCATTCATATTGAAATATGTGTGTTTCATTTTATGCGACTTAACAGTCGCGCGATTGATATCGCATGTGTGTTTCAGGCCTAATAGGGGTATTCACGATTCGGCTGATACACCGTAGTAAAATTGTGAAATTGTATTTTTTTCTATCACATTGTGAACACACTTTTTCTGATCTCTAAACTATACACATGTATAGCTACGAATATGATCTACAAAATAGGAATACCTATATGCATGCGTGTTTTTTGCTTGTACCTAAATCAATAAATAAAACAATATTTTTTTGACTAAATTAATGATTACTCCAAAACCAATCAATGTATCGCTATTATTGGTATTTGTTTAACTAGAGGTTATACCGGATGTTGTGTGCAAATTTCAGCCTTCTACGTCAATTAGTCCTTGAGATAGACCTAGGTACAAAATTGGCTTAGTTGATTCGGATAGACATCGTAGCGAAAGTAATAAGGTCCCTCCATATGGAAACGGAACCTTAAAAATTACAGTAAAATTAAAAACTTGCATTGCTTTAACATAATACGGCCTTTTTCAGTCAAATTAGCCTACAAGAGATGCCAATAGTATGATTTGGAATTAAGCTCCGCTAGAATGCGAAAATTTCACATTGTGCATCGCCCATAAGTAACATAGCTACCTAAATTTTACTTACTTAATTGTTTCATATTTGTATTAACGACACCCTCTGTATCAACATATGTAGTGATCCAGAGGGTGTCGCTAATACAAATATGAAACAATTTTAAAAATCGGTTGAGTAGTTTTCCAGATAATCACACATCTCCCAAAGCTATCGATTTTAAAATTAAAATTTCCTGTATTCTACAATTTTTTCGAAAACCTTCGACGAGGTAATGCAATTTTGGTTGCTGTTGCTGGTAACATTTTTACCAGCGTTATTTTCTATCACGTACCTACTATAATATCCCGTGATTATCATTATTCATTCAACTCACTGACATTTCCGTAAGCAAATTATTTATACAAACGAGCTAGATAGTCCCGCAGATTCCATTTCTAAATCGAATTGAACTGTACTTTAAATATTTAAATTAGGGCAATTTCATGGCTGACTTCTGTGAACGTAAACGGCTCCCGGCATCAATTGTCTTCAGTCGTTTATGTGAAATGCTACTGTCATTACGTCACATTAATTCTGATAAAATTTATTACCAGCTCGCACTTGCTTCCCATTTTGTTCCAATAGTTGTCATTCCCAAACCGCCCACGAACAGAGTTGGCGTGTCCGCCTCCGCCCCCAGCCTCATTTAAACAGCAAGCTATGTATATGTATATGTTCAAGTTAAAATGTATTTACGCGGTTTGGCAATTTCGAATTTTGCGAATCAGAAACAAATTAATGGAACACCACGATGATAGTTAATTAAGCAACACAAAGGACTACACTCACTCATGCAATTCACTAGTACATATTTGTATGTACCGAATCGGGAAAATGAAGTACATACAAACAGAAAACAAAAACAATAATATTCCTAGAGAGATATTCCCACAGCTGTTCCAGCGGGACAAATAAAATGTAATTCCATTTCGACTCGTTTGTCTGCATCATTATTTTCTTATCATCGTCGAGTCCTTGTGTCTGAAACTCGAACTCTCACAATAGTCGCAAGATGCGGGTGATTTGGAAGCGATCCTTTGCGAATAGTTACGACAACTTTAAGTGCATGATTGTGGAAGATTGGAAAAATGTTAACTGTGTCCTTGTGGTCGATTTTGGTTGTTCCTCTGGATAAACTCTTGCTGGCATTGTGGGCTATTTCTAATTCTATTTTTAACCGTCCTCGTCGTTGTTCGTAGTCTACCACTACCACCCGATGGCCCATTTTGTGTGGCTCTGTATAACTACAATAGGAAGAAGCAAGGAATTAATCAATTGCTCAGGGGGCGAGTTTCCTTATGTAAATTACTGTAATTACAATGTGATGAACTTTTGTGCCTTTTGCTGAGTAGAAAATTGAATTACAGAGACCGATATGGATGTTGAATTTTCGTAGCTAAAGTATATAGTAGCCAGGAGGAAGGATGCGGTATTTTTCCTTTTTACCGCTTATTTGTGCAGTAATTCGTTCTATTTGCTTCCGTTGGGTCGTTTACTTAATCATTGCACTTAAGGGGAAACTTGGTCTTCAATTTGTTTGAATATATGAATGGTTGGTTGAATGGCTGTTCTTGAGGACTTTGGGAAAGTGAAGCTTTCAGTTTTAATTATTTTAGGTAAGCGACGTGCGAATTTTGCAATTAGTTTTGAAGGGATTTTAAGATATATAGATATAAAAGGGCAAATTGTTGGAGATAGGTATTCTATTAAAAGGATCGTCCAAGTTGTAAACCATGTGGGGTTGTCAAGCATGTCAGTACTGATTGATTTTAAATGCATGATTTCTATTTGAGATTAATTCGAAAAAATAGAGAATATCTAAATTTTAGGAATATTCAATTCGCAATGACACGTTATTGCATTTGAAAGTGTGATAGGGAATAAAAGTGGGCCTTTGAGGGATCCCAATAGACCGTCAGTATTGCTCAGTTTGCTAACTGATTCCAATATTGGTCAACAGATCGTCCATAGGGATGATTTGCAGTAGATGGTAGCTGCATTAGACTTGTTTCACTTTTTACGAATTTCCATTATTTATTTGGTGTAGATTTTTGGCAGGCAATATCATTGAGCTAAGTACATGATGTCTATTGACATCATTTCATATATTATATCCATACTACTTATAAAATGCAACGTCCGTCTGTTCGTTTCTCCATAACTCGAGAACCATTCGTCCGATTTTCATGATTCTTTTTCTGATTTATAGATGTGTGGCCAACTTAGTCCGTAGGGTGGGTGAGAATTGCTCAGGAGTAAAGTGGTCGCGGGGAATAAGGGGGGTCTCACGAACCGTTTGCCGTATGAACTTGAAAGTTTGTGTGTTGATAGATAAATCAAAATAATTACATGACTCATTCATCGTTTTTCAAAATTCGTCCTATAGGGGTTGAAAAACGTTTGCACCCTTCTTTTTTATTTCGACCCTACTACGCTCAACTTGCCATTATACTCATAAATCTACGTATGTCATTTCAAGAAATGCTTTTATTTGTTAGCCAATACTTCACCGAGTATTTTGAGCTAAAATGCATCTTTCTGGTCCATCCAGAGGGTGAGATATAATAAATTGAAAATAGATCTTATTTGGTCAAGTGCGAAACAAATTATTTCTCGATTGCAGTTGTGCTTAGGGGTAGTTTTATATTGCGTTCCCAAAATAGAATATGATTACTCGCACGACTGGCATTCAGAATGCACATTGTACGTACATACTCATGTATGGCGTAGTTGAATTTGATGTAGGCAATGGATATGCATTAAACAAACTAAATATGTATATATGTACGTCTACGTACATATAAGAGGTTTGTGGTGCGTAAGTGATAGATACATATCTACATATATGAATTTGAGATCTGCAGCTATGGAAAGTGTAACGATATGATCGCGTAGTATAAATAATTACATCATACCTGTGACGAGTTTTTATTTATGTGAAATCTTATGTCCATTGACTCAGGACTTTCGGATCAGTACAGGTTGCGTAAGGACTAAGTTGAGGACTGAGGAAGGGTAAATGGGTGGTAGGGACTAACTCCGGGACTATTTGGCCGATTTTAAAAATTCTTTCAAGATTGTACCGGCTATATCCTCCGGTATATAGGTATAGGTTAGTTAGGGTGTGGATGGGGGAAGGGGAAACGGGGGTATAGGGGCTATCTTCGGAACTACTCGGCCATTGCCAGAGTTGACCTCCGACAGCCACGTCTTTCACATGGACAGCTATATATTGAATGTTCATGTGTGAGCTGTAGGCATAATTTGTTTATATAGCTACTTGCGCCCATTAAATATATAACATGTAAGTATAGTTTATGAAAGGGCAAAGCGATCAAATATTTTGTGAGCTTAAAAAGAAGACAAAATATAAACAAGTAAAAGTGTTACCATCGGTCTGGCCGATGCTTTGATACCCTTCAGCACTGTATGTACTGGTACAGGTAAACGCATGTGTCTAATATTGGTTTTGTATGGGAGGTAGTACTACTTGACCGACATAGACAATTTTTTAATACCAACTTGACAACGGTAAAATCAAGTCCTCTCATAAAATTTCAGTCACCTAAGTCGATTCGTTTGGACGCTATCGTGCTTCCAATAGACAGACAGACGTACATGTATAAATCGATTCAGAATGTGATCCTGATTTGTAGGGTCTCCGGTGAATCCTTCTTGGCGTTAGAAACGTAATGACAAAGTGAATATACATACCTTCCTGTGGAGGGTATAACAAACGTGCATTTATATGATAGCTCAAATAAATTTGAATTTAATTTAATAGAAAAGAAACCAGCGGGCGTAGCCGCGGGCGTTGCTAGTTATTACATAATTATTAAAATCGCTCTGACTATTCGGGGTCAACCACAGCCTTAACCAAGTTAAATTGGCTTACATCTTCTCCGCCATACTTCATCGATAAAAACTGGAACAAAAATCACTCGAAAGAATGATCGTTTCCAAGCGAGCCAAGAGGCTCTCACGTGCTTTCGACAAAGTTCGTGGAAGTTTTAACTTTTAAGATCTATTTAGTAGTAAGTATATAGCCCGAAGTAACAGCTATTAGTAAGAATGATTTTTCGCTTAATCGCCGATATCACATTGCGCGGTATTTGATTTTCGGGGTAAATCCCCTACGATAAAAAACTTTTGTTACGACACAATGCCAAGCCTAGGGTATTCGGGCAATTCGGTTACAAGTTAGGAAAACATACAGAAAGTAGCCGATTTGCTCCAAACAAAATTAGATTATTCGAATGTAGAATGCGTGCAGTTATAGGATACTAGCACTGGCCACATACCGAATGAGGTTACTAAGAGACCGATTTCATCAAGACCGAATGTTGTTTTGAAACACCAACCGGCCGCCACGTTTCTGTAAGATTATACACCCCAGACAAATTAATTATCGCTATGTTTAGGTGCTGACCTATTTCTATAAGCCAGTAAAAATAAAAGAGGAAGTAAATACTACTTTCAAGACCAAAACCAAGCCAACGAGGATTACATCCCTCAAACGATTCAAAAACAAAAACCATCTGAACGATATTTTTAAATCCCGAAAATTCCTTCCACCATCTCATCATAATATCTCAATAGCTAGTTGATAACATTTCCATACGAAAATACTATCTGCAATCATCTTTCAACAATTTAATTAAAAAAATATGTGCTTGAGGATGATTTACATGGAAAGCAACAAGTCCTTGTAAGCCATACGTAGCAACATCCATCCCTATTATATAATTCAAATATTATTCGGCCTCAAATAATGTCAACCGCACAAAAAAAAAAAAAAGCACGCATGGATCAACCTCATACCACCTAGAAACTTTTTCATAGATCCACTTTCTGAGAAAAACCAACAGACATCTCAGTCACACCTTCTCTGATGTTGTCTGCTCAAGGGTAAAACGTGTAAAACAAAAATAAAACAGTGTCGTCACGTAAAAAGATAACTCCCATTCACATCACTGTTTTTTATTAATTTGTACCTTCGCCCGATTTAAATGAAATTTCAACGGGAAACAATAAAACTTTTTCTAGATCGATTCTTCGATAGATTAATTCCGCTAGAAGATGTAGCACTAAAAAAGGGACAGTCTCAATTGAGTATGCCATGGCATAGCTTAATAATAAACCTTTTGCATACATCCAGTGTTCAACGAGCTACTTTACAACTTTTTTATACGCGCAACAAAAATTCAAAAATTTTCCTATTCCGCAACAAAGTTCGAAGAAAGTTTTGCAAATTTTGTTGGCTTGTCCTTTTTTGTGCTACATTCTGTTCTCGGATTATGTGCTTCGATATTGAAATTTCTTTTTAATACACGATGGCATGTCCAGAGGTAACAGGCAATTTTTTTTTTTGTTCGCATATCTTTTTGATGGTATAATGTTTACTATGGTAATAGGGACACCCACAGGAAGTATTACCCTTGTTTAAGGCAAAAAAGTTGTTCTACATTTAAGATTGTGTATTTAAATCCCTGATGTGACAAGGATAGTGACTTTCAGCTGTGGCAATTGAAATAAACTTTCTTTTTTTTTTTTTCTTAAGTGTCAAAATGGTGTCATAATCGCATTTACATCTCCATATTCATGGACACGTAGATAGAGGCAAATAAGCAGAGACCACCAGACAGGAATCTTTGTGAAGGAATATCTACTAACTGTCTATACACTTTGTTCAGTGAAATTATACAATATTTGCATTAAAAAGGACTGCAAGGAGGGACAGGGAAATAACTTTCAGAGTCAAGGACGTATGGATGAAAAGTAGTTACCAATCAAAGAAAAGTTATAACTATTGGTAATGGGGATTAGAGATATAGCTACAGGGTGTTTTTACAACTTAATTTTCAAAACTTTGGTACCTAATTAATGTTTGAGTAGATATTTACAGAAAATTTAACAAAAGGCTTACCTACTCTTGGTGTACCTTGACCCATGGTCTCATTCGTTCAATCATCATTCATTTTCATTTTCAATGGTCCGCTTGTCCATTAAGTGGGTCGCGGGTGTAGGTTGCTCAAGTGGACCCTCCATAGCTCTCGATCCTTCGCCATCGACTCTAAATCATTAAGGGCAATCCCCATACGGGTAGATTGGTCTGCCTAGAGGACGCCTGCCTGATGGTACGGATTCCAAAGCACGTCGTGGAATCCTGGTCGGGGACATGCGTTTAACATGACCAAACCACCGAAGCATGGATCGCTCCGTCCGGAGAAGTAGCTGCTCGACATTGAGTTCCTCACGTATTCTGGTATTTCTGATGCGATCTCTACGCTGGGTCACACCAGAGAAATCTCATTTCGGCAGCTTGTATCAGCGATCTTATTCTTTCGCTCATTACCCAAACCTCATGACCACAGGTAAGAGTTGGAACAAATACCGAATTAAAGACTGACAACTTAGCTTTGACACCAAGTTCAGTCCTCCTAATAACAGAATGACCAAGCTGTCTCAGAATTGACCCAGCGTGACCATTCCTACAGGAAAACTCGACATTGCTCCTTCCATCACTCGAGCATAAGACCCCGAGATACTTAAACTTCTCCACCCGTTTCATAGCGATAATTAATTTGCCTGGACTCCACTAACATGCAGAGTGCATTGAACAGGTGTTCTAGAGACGACTATCACTTTAGATTTGTTCAAGTTTACTTTCATCTCAGCTTCAACACAAACGGCTACAAACCGATCGAGTGCGCGCTGAAGTTCAGTCTGAGAGGACCCAAGAAGGACGGCCAAGTAATTAGCGAAGAGCAAATGACTTATCCTCAGATCTCCCAATTCGAAACGTTCCTCGCCAAGGCTGCGCTGTAACATCCAATCCATATAAGTAATAAAAAGGAGAGGAGACAAGACGCACCCCTGACGAAGTCCAAAACCCCGACGATGAAAGGTATTGATTTAACGCCGTTTACCCGAACTCCAACTCCATCTCCATACCCCTGTAATATACACTCAAGAGTTTACCTCGAGGGACTCGGTTGAATGCTTTCTCCAAATCTACGAAGCATGCGTAAGCAGCTGTAGCCTCGGCTGTAGCATACTCCCAAGCCTTCTCAAGTACCATTCTGAGAGTGAATAACTGGTCGGTTGTGCTTCTGCCGGGACGAAAGCGGAACTGCAACGCGTTTCCAGCACCTTGGCAATGACTTTTGCCGATAGTCTCTTACCTAAAAATCGTGTTTACATATTAATCTTATATTCAATTTATTGAAACAGTAAGGGCTAAAGACTGTTTATGTTTGTATTGGTGAATCACTATTATATAATATTACTATTCTAAAATATTGTTCATTTTTCTTAAAACTCTTAGAATAAATTATTGTTACTGTATCTAAGTAAGAAAAAAAAATAAACGCAATTCAGCCCAATCCATATGGCACATAGGACTTGTATCTACTATACTCACATCACAAGCGAAAAAAAAACACATTTCTGCCAATTGCCTCTAAAAAGAAGTTTTTGAAGTTGAAGTGAGTACTTCTTCGAACTACGATAAACCGGAAATGTTTAAACTACACGTGCAGTGTGAATATAACGATTTCCTATGACTACGCTAAACTTTTGCAAATTTTAAGAATTTTATGAAAACATCATTAAAAGGTTCTTGAAATCCTTAAAAATAGTATCTTTCTATAATGTTACACCAGAATATAAATATTGTATAAAATAATAGTTTAAAAAACTAAAAAAACGCTTTTATAAGTAGGTACTGCACTAAAAGCAAAAAAATAAAAATTAACCAATCTATTTTTAAGGTTTATCCTGGAAGGGGCTTAGTATAAGCCATGTTTGTGTAGTTTACACTTAAATAATAGAATACATAACTACAAACATGGCTTACACTAAGCCCCTTCCAGGATAAACCTTAAAAATAGATTGGTTAGTTTTTATTTTTTTGCTTTTAGTGCAGTACCTACTTATAAAAGCGTTATTTTAGTTTTTTAAACTATTATTTTATTTTTTGCTTTTTAGTGCAGTTAATATCTACCTATATACTTACAAAAGCTATTTTTACTATTAGTTTATTGTATTGTCATCAAAACTGAAACATCAGCATGCAAAATTTCAAAGTCCTAAGTCAATGGACATAAGAGGTATGTATTCCACATAAATTAAAATTCGCGACAGGTATGGTTTGATTGATTTTACTACGCGCACCTACCTATACACTTTCCAAGCTGCAGATCTAAAATGTAAGTATGTACTGTACATGTATGTCCATACCTACCTATTTACGCATCACAAACTCTTATGTACGTACATATGAACATAGCTTGCTTTATTCATATCCATTTCCTACATCAAATTCAACAACGCCATACAAATGACAATGAGCATACATTCTGAATGCCCGCCGCAGTGACAATTCTTTTTTTAGAACGCAAAAAAAAACTACCCTTCAAGCACAACCAGTGATCCCAGACTTTGGAAGCAGGTTATCCCACAGTTATGCCAAAAAAATCCCTTTTATCCCTCGCCAACATTTAAAAAATCCCACATTTATCCCATAAAATAATATACAACATAAGGTAAGCTAGGAACCATTTCAACGATGGCAAAAAAACTGAGACAGTTTTTCTTAACCTCCAATTTACCATCAGCATCTAACTCTGTCAAGGAGTCTTTACATTCTTGACCCAAAAACAGACTATCTAAATTAATTATAGTATAATGTGTGTTGGAATCTCTAAAAATTTTAAGTTGGGCATCCCACAGAAGTTCAAAAAAGTCTGCTTGAACAAACAAGCGACACATTTTCAAAACCAATATCTTGCTCTCCCGCAAAATGCAGTGAACTAAAACCTTTCTGTTTTGAAAAAGTCAGTTGAACTGATTAAATAAAGCAAGTACATGTTTTAAGAAATAGAAATAAGTTCTATAATTTGATTGTTCTTAATGAATCTAGCAAATTAAGAACAAAAATTGACCAAAGAGTAAAATCCCTTTTTTTTGTACTATGAGGTGAAAAATCCCTTTGACCCTTTTAGCTTATTTTAAGTGAGAAAATCCCTCAAAAAGGGATAAATCCCCCGATCTGGTATCACTGAGCACAACTGCAATTGAGATAGCAATTTTTTTCGTATTTGGCCGAAAAAGATGTATTTTCAATCTATCATATCTTGCCCTCTGGATGGACTAGAAAGATGTATGTTAGCTGAAAAGTATTGCCTAACAATTAAAAGGATTTTTTGAGTTGACCTCCATATTTATGAGTATAATGGCAAGTTGAGCGTAGTAAGGTAAAAATAGAAAAGTTTGCACCCCCTTTTTTCAACCCTTATAACAAAGTATTAATTAGGTATGTGTAATAGTTTTAACTTGTTGAGTAAAACGCACGCTTAATAGAATTCACTTTATTTACTTAGCTTAACTTAATTAGGAGTAACAGAAGTGTTGATTGGATGGTGGAGGACGAATAACTGACTGACTCGATGCTATTTAATATTCATAATATTTCATAACCGATCGCAGTTCTGCGGCGAACATATCGGCTGGCTTCTTACTTATCGACTGACTCAAGTTTATAAGCACTCGCAGATCTGCCTATTGAGAGGGACTCCAATATTTCCCCTCTACAATAAAAAAAACCATTCCAGACCAACAAAACCAGTTGATCACAAAAGGAATGCAAAACCATTGCAAACCAGATCGTTGGAGCACAACACACACACACGGTGCACAGTGCACAGTGCAACTACCCCTAACGTAGCCACACACTCTAACACGGCCATCCTGCAGAATTCATCGCTCTCGATGAAACAGAACACTCCTTCTCCCTTTCCTTCCTTGGAAATTCAAGGAACAATACCGGGATCAAAAACAAAAACCAATTCGATCCAATACAATCACAAAGAAAAAACCATAATAATAAAAAAACAATACTTGCGACAACTTCCTCCGCAACCATCCTACAGCTTTAGACAGGTCCGCAGATAATCCTGCTTTCATCTGATACTGCACATTTTCTGAGCAACAGCAACACTCCTGAATTCCAAGTTCCCAACTACGACGGAACCAGTTCAGAACCAACACCAAGCCTGACTTAGAATAAACAAATTTCTCTCTTAAGACAGGTCCATAGCTCAAAGGCAATCTTAAGCTTGTCTATGACCAAACAAATTTCTAACAGGTTCATAACTCAGAGGCAATCTTAAGCTTGTCTATGACCAAACAAATTCCTAACAGGTTCATAGTTCAGAGGCAATCTTAAGCTTGTCTATAACCAAAGAAATTCCTAAACTAGAACAGGTCCATAGCTCAGAGGCAATCTTAAGCTTGTCTATGACCAAACAAATTTCTAACAGGTTCATAGCTCAGAGGCAATCTTAAGCTTGTCTATAACCAAAGAAATTCCTAAACTAGAACAGGTCCATAGCTCAGAGGCAATCTTAAGCTTGTCTATGACCAAACAAATTTCTAACAGGTTCATAGCTCAGAGGCAATCTTAAGCTTGTCTATAACCAAAGAAATTCCTAAACTAGAACAGGTCCATAGCTCAGAGGCAATCTTAAGCTTGTCTATGACCAAACAAATTTCTAACAGGTTCATAGCTCAGAGGCAATCTTAAGCTTGTCTATAACCAAAGAAATTCCTAAACTAGAACAGGTCCATAGCTCAGAGGCAATCTTAAGCTTGTCTATGACCAAACAAATTTCTAACAGGTTCATAGCTCAGAGGCAATCTTAAGCTTGTCTATAACCAAAGAAATTCCTAAACTAGAACAGGTCCATAGCTCAGAGGCAATCTTAAGCTTGTCTATGACCAAACAAATTTCTAACAGGTTCATAGCTCAGAGGCAATCTTAAGCTTGTCTATAACCAAAGAAATTCCTAAACTAGAACAGGTCCATAGCTCAGAGGCAATCTTAAGCTTGTCTATGACCAAACAAATTTCTAACAGGTTCATAGCTCAGAGGCAATCTTAAGCTTGTCTATAACCAAAGAAATTCCTAAACTAGAACAGGTCCATAGCTCAGAGGCAATCTTAAGCTTGTCTATGACCAAACAAATTTCTAACAGGTTCATAGCTCAGAGGCAATCTTAAGCTTGTCTATAACCAAAGAAATTCCTAAACTAGAACAGGTCCATAGCTCAGAGGCAATCTTAAGCTTGTCTATGACCAAACAAATTTCTAACAGGTTCATAGCTCAGAGGCAATCTTAAGCTTGTCTATAACCAAAGAAATTCCTAAACTAGAACAGGTCCATAGCTCAGAGGCAATCTTAAGCTTGTCTATGACCAAACAAATTTCTAACAGGTTCATAGCTCAGAGGCAATCTTAAGCTTGTCTATAACCAAAGAAATTCCTAAACTAGAACAGGTCCATAGCTCAGAGGCAATCTTAAGCTTGTCTTTGACCAAACAAATTTCTAACAGGTTCATAGCTCAGAGGCAATCTTAAGCTTGTCTATAACCAAAGAAATTCCTAAACTAGAACAGGTCCATAGCTCAGAGGCATTCTTAAGCTTGTCTATGACCAAACAAATTTCTAACAGGTTCATAGCTCAGAGGCAATCTTAAGCTTGTCTATGACCAAACAAATTTCTAACATGGATTCCGCAAACACCGCAGCACCACGTCAGCCCTAAATACCATCACCAGTCAAATCAGCAATGGGTTAAACCAACCAAGACCTTGTCACAGGAACCTAGCAGTGGCCCTAGACCTGTCCAAACCCTTTGACACAGTAAAACATGCTTTTCTTCCCCAGGACATCCTTGAGTCAACCCTGCCAAATTCCATCAAGCGCTGCCCACAAACTACCTGAGCGGCAGTCAGCCATACCTAGAATTTCGGAATTCTAACTCAAAACACAGGAGAACCAAACCCCCAAAGCCCCAAGGCGGAGTATTGTTCCCTCTTCTCTTCAATTACTACATCTCAAAGCTACCATCACCTCCGGAAGGTATAAACTTAATCTCATATGCAGACGATTGCACAATCCTAGAATCAGGCACTAACATACAAGACCTTTGCACATCCATTAACGCATACCTAGAAATAGAAGAAGCATTCGTCAACGATCGAAGTCTAAAACTCTCGTCATAAAAATCCACTGCAACCCTGTTCACATCCTGAGCGAAAGAAGTAAGACTCGAACTCTAGAGATTTCAATAGCCGGGAGACGCATACCCACCATCGCGCTCCCTAAACTCCTGGTCCTGGGTGTCACCTTCGACAATATGACATCAACATCATCAAGTCACCTGTCGGGAGTTCATGTGGGAAAGACAAAGAAACGCTCCTCACCACGTACAAAGCGATCGGTCGATCCGTGCTCAAATGCTGAATCCATCTGCAACCCGCAATCAAACAACACCAACTGGTAGCACCCTCAAACATGCCACAACACAAGCATGCGAGCCATCCCAGAATGCTATACGGAGACCATGTACACACATAAAAACACGTAACACCATGCTTTTACAACAACCTCCACTAGCCTGTAATCCACCAGAACACTCCAACCACAATCTCATCTCGGTCCCCAAGCCACCTCGCAATACACGAAGATGCATCACAGACCTCCAGGAAGGATATCAAGCACCCCAGACAACAACCCAACTTCAACACAGAACATACAGAAGGCATACTTACAGCACAACCATCAGATCTCCGCAGCTAACGCGAACGCTAGCTATAAAGCAAATGTAGTGCTCGGCGGCAGACCGCCACCAATTGCCACCGAAGAAAAACCATCTCCACGCCCAACCAGAACAACTCTAGCCACTGTGCACCCTGGGCAGCCTCAACTCCTCCCGGGCAGTTCATCACTGGCCACAGCCTGAACTCCTGCTGTTTTGCATCTTATCTTTTTTTTTTTAACCACACTTACCCTTAAGCATAACCTGTGTTTCAATGCAACTGTAATAAAAGCACATAACACAAACACAACAAAAATCTGCAGCAGGTTACATGAAACCAAAATCAGTTTTTTTTTTTTTTTTTTTTTTAATATTAGACGGCTTGCGACGGCGAGACAGCCGACAGCCAGATGCCATTCCAACCAAGGACAAAAAAAATAAAAACAAAAAAACAAAATCGAAAAAAAAAAAACAACATCGATAACGTTATGCCTGCGCAAAGCGCAACCCGCTCGAGACACACATCGTAATATCGTATACCTCTAGGTAGGTATTTTGGAAACAGATTTCCGCGCACACACACACTCGCGCACACGAATTTCTAAAGCCGAATAGATCCACGAAACAAACCACCCTTATTCGTATATTACTAAATCTTAAGAATTTCTGCAACACAATTTTTTTTTTTAACTTTCGCGTTTTTCTTTTTTTTCAACAATATTAATTATGTATTTTCAAATAGCACACGGGCTATCCCACTTCTGATAATATTTCATAACCGATCGCAGTTCTGCGGCGAACATATCGGCTGGCTTCTTACTTATCGACTGACTCAAGTTTATAAGCACTCGCAGATCTGCCTATTGAGAGGGACTCCAATATTTCCCCTCTACAATAAAAAAAACCATTCCAGACCAACAAAACCAGTTGATCACAAAAGGAATGCAAAACCATTGCAAACCAGATCGTTGGAGCACAACACACACACACGGTGCACAGTGCACAGTGCAACTACCCCTAACGTAGCCACACACTCTAACATTCATATTCCAAATATGTAACTACTGTGAAGTCTCCAAATAGAGAGAGAGCTTTTATGTACAGTGAGTATAACCTCACGATCACTACAGTATGTAATAGCTTTGACTTATCTATTGACATATAAAGTTTCAAGTTAATATGGCTAATGGATCATGCATTATGAAAAAGCCTCCCTTAAAGGGGCAGAGGAAGTCAAAATCCAAAAATTCTTTCTAAATACATATTGCATTGTCTTCACGACCCAACCAGCATGGAAAATTTCAAATATCTAAGTTTAGAGAAAGTGGTTCAAATTCGACTTACAAGATTTTGACACAACAAATTTTTCACGAAGTTAAGTAAAAGCCTTTAATTTAAAAAGCCTTTAATAATAAATGGGTGTTGCTATTCGCACGTTGTTCGGGACACGACTACGTAATGAAATGTCAAAGTTTATATTGCGTCAAGTTGAGGTATGTGGCTCGCTAAGCTTGCGCAAAGACTCTAAACTCCAGTATAATCATTTTCGGACATTATACCGTACGTTTAGAATCCAAATTTTATATTTGCAAAGAGTTTTTAACGAAAATATGATTACCTACTTATAGTCGTGTCCCGAACATCGGTAAACGTCGGTTCAGTACAAAATCTGTAAAAATGAACGTGCTCAAGCACTGCTATAAGTGTTAAGATATAGTGTTATTTTAAAACTTGGGCATTCCGCGTCATATCTATAAAAGACATTAGAACTTTAGACTAACGTGGACTTCTCACTTTATAAGCAGACACATATATTGAATCACACCAAAAACATAAATGTAAAAAATAGCCAAGTTCTTTTATATAGAAAAAAGAATTATATGTATATGACTATAGTCAGCCACGAAAATTAATGAGATCTAGAGACCTAAATGTACGCTAAGTTCTTAGCTTAAGAAGGTTCAATGTTAAAAAATTTCGGTGGTCAAGTTTCCAAATATTTATCTCATAGTGCTCCTCAAAAATGAGTGAACACCGATACCCCTTTGAGTTTACTTTAGGGTCTGGTAGCAGGTCTAAAATACCAATAATCTGTCAAAGGTTTGATAACGAAGTAACAATAACAAACGTATTTCATTTTTACAGCATAGAATTTTTTTTAACTATTTCAGCAAAATAGTTTTCAAACTCCAAAAACAAATGAAAACAATATTGATGTTCACTCACTTTTATATAAATGTTCACTGTATGTGTATACTGTATATAAAAAGGGAAATTACGACTCACAGATCATCAAGGAGGTTCATCATCAATTGGACGGATATCACGCCTCCTGAATGAAAAATCTCATGTTTTCTAGGATTTTAGGATGGCCGAAAGTGCTTAAAATTTTGATGATCATCATCTACAGCCCTAGCTTCTCACGACGATTCGTTTGTGTGAGTTTTATTTTTGGGCCAATGGAAGGGACCTACAATTTTATGCCGAGTCCGAACGGATGAATTGAGAAGATTTTTTAGGACAGTTAAACTCTCGGATGTTTGTCAAGCGTTCGCAAGAGGTGGCGCCAGCAGAAAAAATATTAAGATGTATTTGAGTTTTTTTCCGGGAATCGAACCTGGGACCCCTCGATCAGTAGTCAAGCACACTAACTATTGTGCTACTGCTCCTACTAGTTAAAGGGGTCGAAAACAGCCTGAGTGTGTTCCTGTAAAAAGGGTGTATACTTTTACCAGAGAACTTGGCTGGGACACTACCGTTTCCTTTGATATGCTTCAGCTCAATCGACAGGCTAATGCCTTGGCATAGGTATCAGCAAGTATCTAGTAGGTACTATGTGTCATTATCAAGAGCCACAGACGCTAACTTAACATGCGTAGCGTATGTATGTAAATTGGAGTAGGTGTATGCAAGCAGTTATACAGATTTCGAGAAATTTCAACAACAAAGAGAGTGGGATGTGTTATTTTTGCACGTTCCGAATTATGTTCTGTATTTATTTGGTATCTACTCTCTATTTCGAAACCGGAATGAAGTATCCAAATGTCAAAGAAATTGATATACGGAAAATCGAAAGTATTACAGAGTACGAATTCATAAGCGGAACAGAAGCAATTTCGAATAGGGTTGTCTTTCGGAATGAAATAGAGAGTAGGGCCCCTGATTTTAATAATACATAATATTTTAGTGATATTTATTTATTTCATTCAACATATCAATTCGATTAGAAATACAGATACATAATATAATATAACGATAATACATACGATATAAAGTGTATACAATTGTTTAAATATTTTAATTCTTTTAGGTACATAATCTTAATATAAAGTTCATTGTGATACTAGATACAATTTTTAATATTATCGAAATCTTGGAGTAATAATCAACGAAATATTGAAATAATAATAGTACACTTTGTGGTATAATGCAACCAGTAGCAAGTGTGCAACTTCGTTGGATATCTGCAATCCTAATCCAGTGGACATGATTTGTACAGCTGTATCAATAACACATTCGTTGTTGACAACAGGTACGTTGCGGATCTCCAAATAGTTGGCGTGAATCAACCACTCTGCATTGCTAAGACGCTCTTTGCATTCATTTAGCTGTAATTTCATATTTTCGTTTTCCTTTTTCATTTCATTCGCAATTTTTGCCGACTCTTCCAATGCAATGAGACGGTTGTTCATTGCATTAAGTGTTGTTTCGGTAGATGAAAGTGTTTTTCTCAGCTCGATGATTTGGTCGTAGACTTGTTGTAGAGTGATGCTTGCGGAATCGCTTTTGTTTGTCGGTGTCGATGACAAAGATAACCTCCCCGTATCATTGCGCCTTTTTTGAGTGCAAATTGAACAATTCCACGCTTTTTTACTTTTTGCGAGATATTCAATATCAGTTGGATTTAATTTCGCGCACTCCAATAATTAAAACCGACAGATTTAACCCAATGAAACTTAATTAAGGATATGTTATTGAATTTTTTTTAACAATATTGCCACTCGTCAGAATTCATTAGCTATGGGTTCGTCGTCGTCAACGGTTTCCTCATTTTCAATTGAAAGTACTAATCAATTACTCCCTTTAGCAATATAGCGAATAATTTATTAGGACATGGTATCCTAATGCGTTCTTCATCTTTGTCATTTGCAATTTTATTTTATTTTTGGCCTTAATCGGGTTTTGCATACCCATCAGGCAACATCGGATAAACCAATTAAACTTAACAAAAATCAAGCATGACGAAAAGGAAACTCACTCATTAATCCGTAACCAATATCTTTAATCCTTGGCAGAAATTCTAGAAACATAAAAAGCAACTCTAAGGGAAAAAATTATAGGTACACGAAATCCTCTTAACTCTCGCCACTGACAGCCATCAGCTATCGGTATTGGCTTGGTGCGGCTGCCACTGCAAATATAAATTGTTCGCGAAAGGATCAGGGCACTCATAGCGATGATGGCCCCATCATCGTCATTCCGTTGAGGCCTATGTTTCTCTTGTAGGTTGTCAGCTGTAGGCCAAAAAAAAAGTAACACAAACAAGAGAAGTCATAACAAAAAAAACAAAGAACAGCGAATAAAAGGATTTGCTGATGTGGTGAAAAGCAAGAATCGAAGTGGAAGTGGGCGCTCCTTTTGTGGCTATTTTTTTTTTGCCAGAAAGCCTATCATTCATCCGTGAATCAAATGGATGCTTTTTTTCGCTGTTTGGGGAGAATGAAGAATGGCGAGATTTGTGCCTTCGAATGATTTACAAGCAAAATGCGAGTAGGTACTGTAGTATCAGCGGCAGAATAATACGCTATTAAGGTCACAAAATGATAAACCGATTTCCCTTCAACACTAGAGTCATTGTAGTACATGGTAATGGTATTGAAAGCTTTTAAAGAATTCAATACGAACCGTAACGAAAATCGGGCGATTTCATTGTGTTTCCACTGAACTTCAAAGGATTTTGTTTTACATTTTGATCCAATTTCGGTCAGTTGCTTCGATTATTGGATTTAGATAATTTTGCTTTATGCAGAATAGAGGAGTTTGAATAGAAATATTAAACTTAAAATAGGCTAAAAGCATCGGCCTCTCTGAAGATATTTTAGGTATATTGAATAATCTCACTTTTTCTCACAGAAGCATGACAGGGCGAATGAATATGCGCACTCAGTTGCTTTCAACAAAACATCTTCATTGTGATCTTCAGTAAAGTTTTTGCAGAAAGAATTTTTGTATAAAGGTACTGTACTTACTGATTCGAATTAATCGGATATTAATGCTCTGGGGGTTTTCCATTTTTTCCCTCGAAGTAAAACTCAATAAACCAGTCCATTATTAACCTCGCTTCACCAGGCATTTCTCCAATTTGTTTAGTAAAGCCCAAAGATATGCAAAATGGAGACAGAAAAAAAAAGTGTCCCCCTGTCTGCTGAATTTCCAATGAAAATGGTGTGTCAGTGTCAGAGGCATACCTTACCTACACCTACAAAGCCGGATTATTGGCCATGTGTTCGTTTATGTTCGTTCCATGTGTGTTGTTTATGTCGCTTTCCGAAAGCGTCATATGGTCATATTTGGAAACATGGCCTAATGTCACGGCACCGCCATATACGTATGTAGCACTGACAGCATTTTTACGTCAGCGTGTTGTCCCAATGCCTTCATGCCGTGTACAAGCTGTCTTTGTCTGACGTCAGAGCTTATGTGGTTTGCTTCATTCCGTGTGCTGGCACCTTTATACTTGCAAACGCACAAGTGACAGCTCGCTGTGTTCTGCCAATGATGTCGATGTCATCAGCTAGTACAGACTTTTGGAAAATTGTGCCCCTGGTGTTGGCTTGCGAGTTACGCACAATTTTCTTAAGTATGATGTTGAAAAAGTCACATGAAAGAGCATCGCCTTTCCTAAATCCTTCTTTAACATCAAAGGTCTCGGCGAGCGTTCTCCATCGTCATTCTGCACACAATCTGACGTTTGAAAGGGATGCAAAAACTAGACATGGCTCGTCTGTATAAATTACATTAGGCGGCTTAAAATCGATGAAATGGTGATTGGTATCGATTTAGACTTCTTGGGTTTTCTCCAATATCTGCCGTAGTGGGAATTTTTGTTCGGTTGTGGACTTACCGGGCCTAAAACCGCATTGAAAGGGTACAATCAGTTCGTTGACAAATGGTTTCAGGCGTTCACACAGTACGGCAGACAGGATCTTGTAAGCGATGTTAAGGCGATTGATGCCACTATAATTGGCGAAATTTAGAGGGTCTCCTTTCTTGTGGATCGCGGGCAAGCAATTCGCTCCGTATACGACATAATAAATGTATGCAACAAGTCAAAGACATATGCCCGCAACACATAGCATTTGTGTTTGTGAGGGATGATTTTTGTTTCATTTTTGTTGACGCTTGTATGAAAAGTTAGAAAAATTTTGGCCGGCCAACTATCTGGTCAGTTAAAGGGTTTTCCAATAAGAGGTGTTATTTTGGTATTCAAAGAAAAATGCCATCTTTTGAGATAAATGATCGGATGTTTATTTCATAATAAAGAGGAAGGTATGCCGTTAATAATCAAAAACAACATCAGCCATATGGCCACCACAAGCACGCTTACAGGACCATATCCTTTTCATGAAATTGTCCATAACCAAATCGCAAAGTGGCTGCCCTATGTCCTCGATAGCCTAACGAATTTTATCTTTATAAGCCTTAAGACCCAAATCTTTATGCAAAATACGGTGTAATGAAGTTTGTGGAATCCCCAATTCCAAAGAACGACGAGGAATGGACAAACCTGGGTTTTCTTCAACACTTTGGGCTACAGCAGCAATATTCTCAGTTGTTCTTGAGCGACGTGCGCGGGTTTTATTCTTCACATCACTAACTTGTCCCAATAGCTCAAATTTGTTCACCAATTTTTGTATTGCGGTCCGACAAGGTGCTTCACGACGACCAAAAAATGCTTTAGTTTTGCGAACTGTGACTGCAAGATTTGCACCATTTTTGTAGTGAATTTTAATATTTTCAATGCGTTGTTGAAGCGTGTGTCGTTCCATTTTTAGTAATGGCGTAGTTTCTACTTGTCAAATGTCAAAGAATAAAAGCTTCAAAAGTGACAGCTACCGAAATAGATGGCCATTCACAATAAGACCTCTCATTGGAAAACCCTTTAGTAAAGGCGTATAATTATGAAGCCTGTCCCTTGTTTTTATTCATGTAAGGCCACGACGTGAATGCCGATACAATAATTAAAAAAAAAAAATTGTTTTTCCCGGGTTTTGCTCCTTACGGTCACCGTAGCCATAATGCACTACCTACCTACGGTCGTGTTGCACGATCGCAAAAAGTATAATCATTCATTTTCAGGGCGATAATAGATCTCTATAACTTAATTAGTCTATGCTATCAGTTTTTCTCTTCCTAGCTTGTGTATGTTCAAATACTATCAGTTTATCTTCGGATAATATCTTTATATCTTTATAGATCAGATACAAAATGCATTGCCTGACATTGCCTTCCCCACAACGCAAAATTGTTTAAGACCAGTGTGAACAAGTGGGTACCTTTTCCCTATTCTTCATATTAACCCTTCAACAACAACTTCCGTGCATTACCATTATAAGGGAACAAAAACCCCTTGAGCATTACGTAGGTATTGCAAAAACATCAGAACATTATTAGACAAAAGGTCACAAGACGAAATTACAATTTTCTAAATAGTTGCGAGATAATAGTTTGCAAAATGAAAGTAACAAATTTACTGCCACTCCAATGTTTTGGTGGATTCTATGATTAAAGTTTTCCGCTCACTGATGTACCCTTATTTATTTTCCAGCTCCCTGTCCCCTGGAACAATTCTTAGAACGAAAAAAAAAACTAATATTCCACACGGCAATAGAATTTACAAGGAAAAGATTATTTTCAAGAAAATCCATTGTTGGTGTTATGACATTTACAATAAAATCCATTTTCGGATTACCATCCCAATGACTTTCTAGTAAATTGTCCCTGAAGTTGAAATACCTATATTATGCGCAAAGGTCACCCCCAACCCCAACAGTCAGGCAGTATTTTTTGCAATCTTAATACACGTAGGTATACCTACCTATGTAAAAGAAATAAAAATAAAAACGAAGAAGTCATCATCAACTAACTCGTGAGTACTTTCGGTTCTATAGCAATTATGTACATTGTGTATAAATGTAATTGTGCCCCCGCACCAGAAGCACTAAAAGTTCCTTATTTTTACACCTCCTCAACATTATATGATCCCTCCTTCGTCCGCTGCCTCAAAAGTGAATTTTTGTTGGTCAAATGACATTAAACTGAGGGAAAAACGTGAACGATGGACTTACACGTTCGCATTCATACTTACACGTACAAGTGATATATTGAATTTCACACCTATATACTGGATGTCCTTAATATGCTACGACTATACCCTTTCTTCTTGGCTCTTCTTCTTTTGTCATTGGTACACATAGGTACCTACATACGTTGAACTTTTTGTTTTTCTCAGGACCTTGGGTGAAGGAGGGTCGTGGATAGTGGGTGTGTGGAGAAAAGGATAAAAGGACTTTATGCACAGGAATTCGTGGCAACAAATGCAATTTTCATTTGTTGTTGCCTGTTGGTGCTATTTTTATTCTCCCCAAGACGTGAGAGAACTTCTTAGTTTATTGCTTTTTGTTTGTCAGGTTACCCTTCGTTCTTATGACACTATCCATGAAGGTAGCTTTTGTTGTATCTCCGATGCGAACGTTTTGTCAATAAGTTCAAAAAGTTTTGCGTTGTTATACTCGCCTACCCCGCATTCAATTCTTTTCCGAAATAACGAAGAATTTGTTTCGATATTTTATTGATCGCAAATAATGGATATGCAAATGCATCGCATGTGACTACTATGTGTAGATACATCCCTACAACGCACACACATACCCATAGATGTAACCTTCTCCTCCACCCCAACATCCATTACAATGTTACTGTGCTGTGACTGTGAGTCCTGCTGGGTTGCATAATAATTTCCGAAACAGAGTAGTAAAATGTTCTCATCCTTCTCCTTCGTACGTTGTCGTCGTCGCGTAGACAGCTGGTGCATGGTGAACTATACCCTGCGTCACATATGCAATAGATGTCCTTGTGAAGGTTTTCTTGCGGCGTCAATAGGGAAATTGTGCGCCATTATTTCGAACACATAGTTGGTTGCAGTGCAGTTTAGTTGTTCGTATATATGTAGGTATACTGGGGTAACAGCAGTAAGACATATCCCTTTGCATATCCTTATGCACATCCGGGGAATATAAGCAAGGACTTTATAAAATATGATAAATAGCATCGAAGAAGAAGTGCATTTGACAGTATTTAGTGGCGTTTTAAATTCGTCGGCTAAGACCATAGAGTGTTGTTCAGTTGGGTGACGTCGGGAATGGAGATGGTGAGACTTTGTTTTGCTCCAAGGCATTATTTAATGTGGTATCAACGTATAGGAGGAGATGAGGTGACATTGTTGCTGTTCTTATCGATGAAGAATGTGTATGTAATGTTAACGTTTTGCGATACGTTCCTTAAGTGTGCACTTTGTACTTTGTTTTCTGCTGTTGATATATTATTGCCTGAGATATGGTCAATAAATTGACTTTCTATTTTATGGATAGTGCTTTCGTAAAGGATATTTCTGAAAAGGCATTGAGTGGCAACCAAATTTAATTCGAGAATGTAGAGTGGATTGCGATTTTTTGTAAGGGTCACTACACTAGATATATGAAGTTAGTGCAAAATCTACATTCCAACTGATATGTCAATCTTTAAGTGCAATGCTTTAAATGTTAGGTTAGGTTAGGTTAGGTAAGGTGGCTGTCCCGAAGGGGACACACTTAGACCAGAATTTTGGTCCATTATGATACCACGAGAGGGGGAGGGGGAGGAAGTGGCCTAAACAGTTCTTTTTGCCGGGCATTACCTTAGGAATTCTGTTGCAATTTGCGAATTTGGGTACCTATCCTACCTGAGAGGCGAACTTTTATAACTTTCTTTCCCTGGTTGTGGCTTAGTCTTCGGGTCAAGGTGTAGGGCGACCGTAGCAGTCTGTCCCACGCCTATTGCCTCTGACGCGGCCTTCACTAGGGAGGGAGACTGGTGCTTAACAGAGGTGGCCGATTCAACCAGTCTGCCCAGCTGCTTGACCAAAAGTCAGTGGATGGATTTTTTTGTTGGAAAAAAGGATGGGGGCAACCGTAGCAGTCTGCCTCCCTTTTATTTACCTTTGACAATCAGTCCACATAACAGATTGGTGCTGAGCAGAAAGGCCTGATTGAAATTCCAACCTGCTGCATGGCACCGAAAGTATAGATGTCGCGATTTGTCTTTGGTAAGAAGGGGTGACCTTAGCAGGCCAAGCCCCGTCTATAGCCTCTGACGGGGTCCTCTAACTGTCGAGATGGGGTTGATTGGTATAGCCAGCTACTTCTGTTGGCGGTTAGTCTTCGGGGAGAGCAGAGGGGTGACCGAAACAGTCTAACCCGCCGCTGGTATCCGCTGACAGTTCGTTAGTAAGAAGTAGGGCTGGTACAGATCAGTGTAAGCTGCGGCAGGAGAGATTAAACGAAGGGTGACCGAAACAGTCCAACCCACCGCCTATCCCCTCTGACGAAGTCCAAAAGTTCCGCGTTTGAAATTGAAAATTGATTGACTTGGTAAGCTCTTCCCGTTGGCGGTTAGTCTTCAGAAATCAGACAGAGAGTGACCGAAACAGTCTAACCCCCTACTGGTAGCCTCTGACAGTCCGTTAGAAAGGAGGGTAGCTGGTGCAGATCAGATAGAAAGACTGCGGCAGGGGAGGCAGACGAAGGGTGACCGTAGCAGTCTAACTTCCCGCCTGTCCCCCTGACGGAGTCTGAAAGTTCTACGTGTAAGGGTGAAGTCGGTTGACATATTCAGCTCTTTCCGTTGGCGGTTTAGTTTACCGAAGCAGACAGAGATTGGTGAGTTGCGTGTTGACTTTCATTGAAGCCAATTGGACTTTGTAACGAACTTTCTGATGCAGAAAATATCGCTGCGAGCCAGATCGCTTAGGTCCTCAAAGAAATAAGCCACTAAGGTAGCCTTGCGCAAGGTGGCAAGAGCAGGACAGGAGTAGAGGAGATGAACGGTGGTTTCCTCTTTCTCCTCGTCCCTGCAACTTCTTCAGAAGTCGTTATGAGGTACACCCATTCTACGGGCGTGTTTTCCTATAAGACAGTGTCCCGTTAATATTCCCACTACGGAACTGATTTTGTTTCTGTTAATACAAAGAAGTTTCCTAGTTCTTTTGGCATCTAATATCGGCCAAATTTGTTTTACTGATTGCAATGGAACGTGCGGTTTTTCTTTCCTAGCACCCCAGGTCAGCAGATCTGGGTGGCCAAATCGACCATTTCATCAAAAGTATGGTTAAGAAAGGAACTCCGGCAATTGTTCTCTAAGAAATTCCAGGTAGTAATAGAAATTAACTGTTTATGGATGAACGTGCATACTAAAACATTTCAAACAATTACGCTAAACCTCCTTTGAAATAAGCACGCATTTTGTTGGGGTCTGACCACAGAATGTTATTGAGGAAGTGGCCGTCTTCTGCGTGTTTGCGCAATAGCCACTGGAAAAATTGCACTCTTCATTGCTCATCTCCAGGTAGTACATCCTGTACCGGTGCTAAATGGAAAAGGTGCAATTTATTACTCTGTAGAGTTCTGTGAATCCTGATTCTGGGAAGTTTCATCTGCACAGCTAGTCTGCGGACCTGAATAAAGGCTTAGCTTCCACAGCACGCAAAATCCCACCCTCAATTTCAATGCCAAGTTTATATTTGGCAGTCGTAAAGTAGACACGTGGCAAATTTATTATGGAAAAATATTCGATATACCAACGTGTTTTAATCGTTAAAACATTTTATCAAAATTAATCATCGATTACTGTGACGATGAGAAAGTTACGTCAAATTTTTGAGAGAAACAACGTGCCAACAAAACGCACTATTTATCGTGTAGTGCATAATTTCAAAGAAAGAGGGTCTGTAGGTGATAGGCCCAAGCATGGACCACAACGTACTGCAAGATCGGCTACTGCTGCTCAAGGGAGTGTTCAAAACAATCCATCAACCTCAATTCGGCGCCGTGCTCCGGAGCTTGGTCTTTTTAACGCCACAACTTCATGCGTTGGGCTTGTTTAACATGTGGTATCAACAAGACGGTGCCACATCGCATACAGCCAGGATTACAATGGAATTACTGCGAGACCTCTTTCCACAACAAGTTATTTCAAGAAATGGTGATGTTGATTGGCCTCCACAGTCGCCTGATTTGACTGCTCCGGACTTCTTTTTGTGGGGATATCTAAAAAGCAATGTTGATGCAAACAAACCAGAAACGCTTGAGCAACTCAAACAAAATATTCGTGATGAAATTAATGAAATACCGCGTGAAATGTGTGAGAATGTAATGAAAAATGTGCTCAAAAGGGCTCGCATTTGTGAGACTAACAGAGGCGGACATTTAACTGATATTGTATAATTGCCGACATTAAATAAAACATTTATCAGTATAAGATC
Organism: Cheilosia soror; assembly: GCA_949372485.1. NCBI lineage: Eukaryota > Metazoa > Arthropoda > Insecta > Diptera > Syrphidae > Cheilosia > Cheilosia soror. Next base: position 136,242,276 of record OX443561.1, on the reverse strand, counting down.
CATTCTCTTTCATTTAGTCAAAAATTATAAACAGTTCCGATCTGCATCCCGTCGTGTGCATACGCTCCTAACATCGCTCCCTTCCCTACAGTAAATTGTGCAGTGGCCAAACGAATACAATTAAAAAACAATAACAATAATAAATTACAAACAAAAATAGATCACGTCACCACCCACAGTTAATTCAATTCAGCATTAATTATACAAATAATCTAAAATATCGAATAAAAAATCAAATTTCTCCGCCGCGACCAATAATTATTCAGTGAATATTATGCAGTGTACATGTCCAGTGCAGTGAAAGAGAGGCCAAAAGAAAGGCAAAAAAAAAAAAAAAAGCAATCGTGTAGTGCAGTTACAGCATACCACAGCGTTGGCTTATCCCTCTTTCCTTTCCATATTCGTTTGCTGGTGCACTGTCGCGATCATTGCAATTCGTGGCCGTATGAACGATTCTGTTTGTACATGCGAGCGACTGCAATGAGTGGGTGAGAGCATCATCTGGCGGATAGCGGGTTGTGCGTAAAGATTTTGTTGGTGGACCAAAACAAATTGTCATACGGGCATAACACCTATGACGGCTTGATTTGGAAAGCTAACAGTGGATCTTTATTTCACAACTTTGCTTAGTAGCAACGTCGGAGTTGTGTTTTTTTGTGTCTGTTTTTTGTTCTGATGAGGAATTTTAGGGTTGACATGTGCAACATTCGTGGGCTTCGATCGAATCTCTTTTCGGCGTACGCCCATATTTCCAAATACAAACCAGCTGTTTTGGCACTGTGCGAGACCCAGGTGGGTAGAAAATCTGGTAAATCAGAATTTGATCTGCCTGGGTATCGCTTAGTGCCATTATTCTTTCTACATCGCGGTCTCGCCATTTATGTACGTAATGACGTAGCCTACCAAGTTCCAAAAGATTATGGCCATTGTTCCAATCCGGAATTTAATTTCAAATGGCTTAAGTTCCATGTCCGTAGGCAAATAATCCATTACTGTTTTATTTATAGAAGCCCCAACTTTGACAGCAACTCGACTTGTAACGAGTTCGATGAGCTGTCTGACTCCATAACAAGAATTGTGTCCCTGTACCCTCACACAGAAATCGTCATTGCGGGCGATTTAAATATCCACAATTCTGACTGGCTTCAACATTCTGGACAGACAACACCCGAAGGAATTTATGCGCAGATCTTTGCTGAGGTAAATCAACTAACCCAGCTTGTAAATGAGCCAACACGCGTTCCAGACATTGACGGTCAAAACGCCAATACACTGGACTTGTTTCTTACCTCCCACCCTAATAAATACTCTATTGAAGTATTATCACCTCTAGGCTCGTCTGACCACTGCACCATATCAGCTAATTTCTCGTACTCCGACCACACAGTTAAAGAAAAAACTCCAAAAAGAACCGTATGGCAATACGAGAAAGCCAACTGGGGCGGACTTAATAGCTTCTTTAGGAGTTTTAACTGGTCGTTATGCTTCCTCGATAACGACGTGGATGCCGCCGCTGATATGGTGTCAAATGTAATCACCTTAGGAATGAAATCCTTTATCCCCAACAGGATAAAGAGTATCAAACCAAAAGAAAACGCGTGGTATGACTTGAGCTGTAAAGAGGCTATTAGAGTAAAGGAGTTAAGTTTTCGGACTTATAAAGCCAACCCTTCTGAGGAAAACCGAAGTAAATTTAAACGAGCCAGAAATGACTGCAATGTCCTTATTAAGCGTGTTAAATTCTTACATGACCAAAAGCTGAGGCAAAAAATACTCCAATGTCCCAAAGGTAGTAAAAACTTTTGGTCATTTGTAAAAAATGTTAAGAATTCGGCCTCACCATCGATCCCCACTCTCATTTACAATGACACTCCAGCTGTCAGCTCTTTAGACAAAGCTAATCTGTTTGCTGCACACTTTGCAGCCAGCTCGTTGCTCCCAGATTGCGCTTTGTCCCCACCTGTGCTCGAGAGCGTCGAATTTACCATGGGACCAATCCATTTTCGCACTCGCACAGTCGCAAGAGTACTATATGATCTCAACATAAATAAATCCGCTGGCCCAGATTGTATCTCCCCCATCGTTCTGAAGAGGTGTTCTTCCACCCTGGCAAAACCACTGCGTAAGCTTTTTCATCTCTCCTATTCTTCTGGACTCTTCCCGAGAAGGTGGAAAACAGCATTTGTCCAGCCCGTCCCTAAAAAAGGCGAATCTTCTTCTCCCACCAATTACCGACCCATAGCACTTACGTCCATTCTTTCTAAGGTCATGGAAACGCTGATAAATCGTCAGCTTATGAAATATCTTGAATCGCGGAAACTCCTCAATGACCGGCAGTATGGTTTTCGTGGCAACAGATCCACTGGTGATTTGATGACTTATCTCACCGAGAAGTGGAACCAATCTCTCCATCACTTCGGTGAATCGAAGATTGTTGCGCTTGATATTTCAAAGGCATTTGACAGAGTTTGGCATCAAGCTCTTTTGTCGAAAATGCGTGCTTATGGGATCGATGCGTCTCTTATTCAATGGATTAGAAACTACCTTTCTGACCGTTCAATTCAAGTTGTTTTGGATGGTTTCAAGTCTGAAACTCACCATATAAATGCTGGTGTTCCCCAGGGCTCTGTTCTGTCTCCGACTCTCTTTCTCATATTTATAAATGATCTCTTGTCTGCAACTTCTAATCCAATCCATTCCTTCGCTGATGACAGCACTCTTAGCTTCTCATATTCTTTCCAGGACTCACGTCCCTGCTCTTCGGCCGTAGAACTGGAACGGCAACGTATGTTAAGCTCATTAAATTCCGACCTTGACAGCATTTTAAAATGGGGTTTAGCCAATAGAGTGGAATTTAATGCTTCAAAAACACAATGCTGTCAGCTGTCTCTTAAGCGAAACCCGAACCTACAGCCATTATCCATGAATGGCACTTGCATCACCGAAACCGAAAGACTTTCCATTCTCGGTATGTGTGTTCATGACAACCTTCGTTGGAATGACCATATACACGAAGTCGCCAAGAATGCAGCGAAATGTCTAGGTTTTCTCAAACGGTGCAAGAAATATTTTACCCCTTCTGATCTGGCTACAATATATAAGGCGTTCATTCGCCCCAAACTTGAGTACAATTCCCATATCTGGTCTGGTGCGCCGAAAACCATATTGCACTTACTGGATAGGATCCAAAATCGTGCGTTAAAACTTATCGGAGACTCGAATATCGCGAATTCTATTCATTCGCTTGAACATCGCAGAAACGTTACGTGTCTCTCGCTGTTTTATCGCTTTTTTAACAAACAGTGCTCAAACGAAATTGCCAGCTGCATTCCGCCCCTTCAGAAATTCAACCGCAATACTCGCCTTGCTAGGAATGCCCATCAGTTTACCATCCAGCCTATCTTCGGCCGTACTTTGAAATATAGAGATTCTTTCATAAGCCGTACAACACGAATGTGGAATGCCTTGCCCGGCTCTGTCTTTCCTCCTCAGTATAATTTACAGACATTTAAAACCAATGTGCATCGGAATCTCCTATCTTCTCTATCCCATTTTCCTTAACGCCCGCGCTGTGTAGCACACTACACCATAAGAGTAGTCATAAACTCTTTAGCGCGTGTGAATTATAAAAAAAAAAAAAAAAAAAAAAAAAAACAAAGTAGTATACCTTCCCGTCCCGGCGGACACCCTGTATAAGAGTTATTGTTAAATTTGACTTTTCAGCGATGGCTATTGCTGTTATTTGTGAGAGCAGAGCGGTGTACATTACGGTCAGATTCCTTATAATATGTATCTCACTAAAATGAGGAACCTTTTCATAAAATACAAAAGTTTCCCTTTTCACACTATCTATAATGTACCACCAAATAACATTTCTCCGAATTAGCCTATAAATATGCAATAGTTTCCGTCTTTCGTTCTATTGTACATAAATGTAATGGTCCGTAAATTGATAAATATTAGTGCTTTCATCAGGCTAAATTAGTACACTCGTGGTCGTGGCCCCCACTTTTTGAGGGCACTTGTAACCTAAACTGCATAGTGCGGAAGCATATTCTTAATTTTCATTTTTTGCAACATTCTCTTTTAGAAATTAAACTCATCTAGTAGGTGTACACAGATCTACACAAAAAATGTTGATCATTTCATATGCACTGCAAGAGCCCTAACGCCTATAAGGACATAATAAGGCATGTACCTCCCTTATTATGTTCATACATGTGCAATGTGCATGTATACAATAAAATAACAATAAATGAACAGAGAGACAAAAAACTGTAAACAGATTTAAAAAGTTCCCAATGACAGCACTAATGCTAAACCACTTGCAAAGCATCTTAAAAAGTTCTTTTCAATAGCTTTATGGAACTTAGCACTGAACTCTGTCTGCGAAAAATGGAAATGTTACTACAGATTACAACAACAACCTGCCAGAATAAAAGTGGGAGTGAAAACCATGAAATCACTTTAGGTTTTGCAAAAAAACATCTGAAACTAGTACATACAAAAACACTATGAATGTAATGGTGTGTTCTACACTACAGACATTTCCTTTTCCTTTCAATTTTCAATTACAACACCACACTAGGGGCTGCGTCATCTCCTTGAATTCCTCCAAACAAAGTCAAAGAAGAAGGAATAATATTTTCTTTTCGATTTACCAACTGCGACTGCTGTTCTTTCAGCCTTGCAGTCCATGCTGTGCAGGATGCAATTCTATCGAGAAAAAAAAAGGAAGATCAAAAACCGTGTGCAAACCATAAGGCAGAGGGGAAAAAAATCTCATTATTAAATTGTGGTTTTACGCTCGCCCCCATTTTAAATTTAAATCTGAACAGATAGACATTGCTTGCGAAAATCGCGTCAGAAGGTCCTTTAACAGCTTTTTTCGAATCATTTACCTCCAGTTCACAGCCAGTTCGCAGAGAAAATGTCAAGCCCAGTATTGTTATGTCGGCTGTGTGCATTATTATTGATATAGCTTTCGCTTAAATGTCAGATGGTGTGTTGTATTGAATGATATAGAATGACAGGGACATACACCCTGATGAAAGTTCCTTTTCAGTGAAACTCAAATGCTAAAAATGGAATAACTAGATTGAAGGGCATTTTTCTTTTTTTCATCGCCTTATCAAACCAAAGAGGAAGAAGAAGATTGCGAAAAATAAACGCCTTTCGAATCAAAGGAAATGTACCTGTCAATGTGTTAGTTGAAGTGTTGTCACATGCAACAAACAGTATTTTCCAATTTTGGACGAGTATTATTTTACAGGACATTCAGTATTGATTGATTTTACAATGCTGAGTGGGTTGATTATTCAACCCCCACAAAGGAAGTTGTATGTCAAGTTTGAGGGTCGAGTGTACACTCAGTCAATGCAAACTTCTTAAATTATATACAATAGGATCATGTATCCTTTTGTTCAGTAACATATCCTGCCCAAGAGTACCGCACTCAATGCGCAAGTATAACGAAGATGGGGACCAATAAATTGCAGTATCTTCGAACGGCACTCCTGACTCCAGTACTATTGCTTTCGTTATCGACATCATTGACTGTGAAATAAGTGGAAGGAATAAGAAGGATGCAGGATGCACAGCACCCGCATAAGTATTACAATATATGGGAGAACTGTCGCTCGCTCGGTCTTTGGAAGTCCTTCGTGGAGAATACACAACTCGATGTCGTACCGTGTAGACAAAAAGAAGTAATAACAAGGAAAATAACGAGCCAACAACTGTGTAGAACGAAGGAAACGTCGTTAAGGATATTTCATTGTTTTCGTATGAAAATTGAAAATTGATTTCATTGTTTCCTTCTCTATTTTATGTGTTGCATGCAGACAAAGGGGAGCGCACTCACTGGATTATTGGGTACAAATTATCACGTTGAATGGATATATGCTTTAAGATTAAAGGAATAATTCTTGGCCCTTGTCAATTATTCATCGAATATTCCAATGAGTGAAATTTATAGGCAGAAAATGGTCGTTGAAATATCTAAATGCAACCGGCAAATAAAACCGATAAGGGTTTTGACTTCGACCGAAGACGGTTTATGGTCCACAGTCAGTTTTCAACTGTGAAACACATAATAGTCTCAGTAAATATCGAGTACCTATATAAACAGTCTAATGATGAGCCCACCCACCAAATCAAAGCGAAACGCATTCTGGAGTATTATGCTACAAGCCGCACATTATCAATTTCAATATGTATAATATTTTGGATTACCGGCTGGTGGCTTTGTACCTATTCTAAATCCCAGGTAAAACAATTCAACCAAATAATTTTGACACTTGACCAACACCACCGTTAAAGAGAATGGAATAAAAACCTGCAATATATTCAAATTATTATTGGAATAATTATAAATAACAAAAGCAAGCAAATTTCTTGTGTTAAGCATAATTACGGCGAAATTCTCACCGACATCGACGAGGTTATGCTGCTGAGCATGTAATTTACATAATTTACATAACACAGGTTAACAGAGCTACGCGCCCCTCAGGTGACCAATGACATCCCCAAAAGAGTTTGTGTCTGGGGAGAACATAATATTGTTTATGAAACTAAAAAACTAAAAATGTTGGTGGGCAATATGAGGAAATATTTGCCTTAATTTCTGGGAAGGTACTTCTTCCAAACATTTAAAAAGGAAAGGCCATAATAACTAAGACAGCCTAGTTTACTGCATTTGGTTGTCTGAAGGGATCAGAATGGGCCGTTTTGATGCCTAGTACGAGTGTTGTCATACATTTTTTTCTAAGAATCGTATTCTTGGGATTGTCAAAATCATAACTTTCGTATTTTGTAAAAATCTGTAGGGTAGGGGACGTATTTATTATTGTAATTAGTGAGATGTACTATTCTAATTAATGTCATAAGTGACACTGTTCGATTAATAGGCATGCCCAAAGGCTGGGTACACCCTACAAAAACGACTGCAGAAGCTGCAGATTTCAAGGCAGATAAGAGGATGACTTTTTTTTTGAACAACGCACAAATGGCATTTAGTACCTAAAATACCTTAGTTTCTACTAGGTTAAGTGCAAGCCTTTTAAGGACCATTCACATGGGAGCGAACGAACGAATTGATGAAATGCGAACAATCCACTTTTTATGCATTTATAAACAGAAAATTGTGAATGGTCCTTTAAAGTAGGTATACTAATAAAGTTGCACTGTGGTAACTACACTTGCCCTTAACGGCCCGAAATTGCGAAAATAAGATTAGGGGCCCTATTCCAGTTCGCAAGTCGAATAATTCACCCAAGTCGACTTGCTTGGCGAATAAATCGCCTATTAGTATTATGGTTAGCGAATTTATATGTTCGCCTCGAAACCAGTTCTGGCACAACGAAAAACCCGAATGACAAACTTCAAAGTAAACAAAATATGTAAACAATTTCATCCAAAATGCTGATACATTTGTGGTAAATGTAAGGCAAAAAATGTGCACGACTGGGTCGCACGTAACTTTCTCGTTTATTGCGAATATCGCAGAATCTCAAAGTCATTTCAGCAAATTTTACGTTTAAAATCATACCCACTCAAGGTGTAATTAATACCGTAAATACATACTATATAAACATAAACCTACGTATTAACTAGAACACCTTATTACTTTCAAATTTCACCCCGAACTGACACTTGAAGGAGGCAAGTAGGCGATGAATTTCAAATTATATTGCTATGTACTGAAGTTTTGGACTTTACAAAAATATACCGTGTGTGAATACAGAGCGGGATTTGGGTAGTCATTTTTGAGAAATATTCATAAAACGGCAATATTGGAGTTTTCTGAGAAAAACTAAGTACGTGATCATGTTAAGAATGCTTATGTTGTCTTAGATATGTATTTTGATCAAAATCGTTAAAGCGGTTTTTTGTAAAATTATGCTGACAAATGTTACAATTTGGATTCGAAAAGCACTGTTATTAAACTGTTTAGCTGAAAACTGAGTACGACATATTCTTCAGGATATAAACATTACCAAGCAGATATATTTTCATCAAAAAACACTGTTTTTTATGAGCCGTTTTTTAAAGTACTATTATTAGGGATTTGGTGGATATAAAAGGACGCAGTCTTTTTAACGAAAAACTGAGTTCAAATCGTTAGAGCCGTTTTAGAAAAAATCTAAATTTAGGCATATTTCGTCATATTTCGTAAAATTTTTATATGGGAGGTACCGCTAATATTAGGGCTAGAATAAAAAAAAAAAATGTCCCGAGCGGGAAGCCCACAAACTCTAAATACGAAGTTTGAAGCAAATCCGCCCAAGCGTTTAGATTCCCCAGGGGTGGGACTGACAGACATACGGACGGACAGAATTGCGAGACCCACTTTTTTGAGTTCCCCTATCATCGTAATATCAGAATTGTTCAAAATCTCGAGTTCGAAATTTTGTACGAAAACAATATCTTTCTCTTACTACGTATACGAGGAAGTTAAAAATGTTTAGATGTATTGAAATGTTTTCTTTTGCAACGAAAATAGTAGCCAGGAATATAATGGGCCTTACCAATACTCCCGATGATGTCAATATCGTCCGCATAGCCCAGCATAGATCTGTTGAAGATAGTGCCTTCCGTGTTGACCCCTGCCCTGCGCACTATCTGCTCCAGTACGAGATTGAAGAAGTCGAATGACAGCGCGTCTCCTTGCCGAAATCCGGTTCATGTTTGAAATAGTTCGGAGGAGCTACTACCAAACTGCACGTCGCAGCGCGTGTTTTCCAGCGTCACGCGACACAGCGGAATCAGTTTTGAAGTCATTAAAAAGGTGGTGAGTTTCGATTTGAAATTCGTTGGTCTTTTCCAGGATTTGCCTCAGTGTGAAAATTTGGTCTATAGTCGATCTGCCGGGCCGAAAGCCACACGACTGGTTGGTACGTTCCGATTAGTGTGTTGCAGAACAGGATCTCGTTTGCGACATTAAGCAGGAAGTTGCTTTTTGCGGCTAAGCAGTTGCGCGATTGAAACCGCATATGTGTACCGAACCTAAAATGCGTGCTTATGGCACTGATGCGGTTCTTATTCAATTGATAAGAAATTACTTTTCTGGCCATTCAAGTTGCTTTAAATGGTTTCAATTTCAAGTTTGAAGCTTGCCATATGAATGCTCTGGTGTTTCCCCAGGGTACTGATCTCCAGTCTGCACTTTTTCGCTGATAACAGCACTCTCACCTTCTCATATTTATTCCAAAACGGCTTCCCTGCTCTTCGGTCTTAGAACACACCACATATATGTATAAATACAATCAATAAATTCCTACCCATCCTTGACAGCATTCTAAAATGGGTTCAGCTAATAGAATAGAATTGAATAGAAACGTCTGTCTGTTGTTTTAAAGCGAAATCCAAAACGGCATCCATTACTCATGATATGAATGACGCTTTGTATTACCGAAACTATTGTATTATTCCTGATTATTAAGAGCTGTTTTAAGGACACAGGAAAAATAGACCCTAACCTACATTCTACTAAAATAATTAGATAAAAATAATTAAATACAAGCGAATCCTATTTGTAATCAACTTCATCTAAGGTAAAAAGAATGACTTTTGCCAATTCTTTTCAAAAATCAGGAAGAAATGTTAAACCAAAGCTAAAAAGGCACATCATTGTCACAAAAAGACTTGCAGCAATCGGGAAAAGGAAAGAAAATGACCCTCGAAAAGAAATGAGTTAACACAGAATAAAAAAAGAACAGGAAAATAACAAAGGAAGTGGACAGATCCCGGATAAAAAGAAAAACTAGCTGAAACAGAAAGTACCTATAAACCATATTGAAGGTACTTATCCTAGGGGAAATGCTTTGCTTCTTTCCTTAGCTTTTTCTTCAGCTACTATTTTCTTATTTATTTCTTTTTACCATGTATCTTTGTATACTCCTTAGCATTATATCCCTCTTTTAATTTTGTCCCTCATTGTGTAGGTAAAAAAAAATGATATAGCCAGCGGGAAAATATATATACATAATCGGTGCGGAGATTTTCGCTCCTTACCCATAAGAAGTTAAGAAAATGTTACCGACAATAACGCCCACATGAACGGAAGACTTTAAATTTATAAACATTAAATGCATAGGTTAGGTAGGCACACATTACACTACAATCTACTGTTTGTTTAAAGGCTATCTAAATTCATTCTGGTAGCTAGTCAGGCATCAATAAATAAAAACTCAAATACAATCCCGAATAGCAAAATAAGAACAAGTCTCCTATATTATAGGTAGGTCTAGGTACAGGTTTTTGAATAAGGACATTGGAATTTAGTATATAAATAAAAGACAGACTTATTGGGATACCGGCCACTGGATTTATTTTAGTTGTGGTAGGTACAATCATGCTAAATTTAAGTATTGAATTCGATTTCGTTTAGACAACAGTTTTCACCACTCTCCCATACATATTGGCAGGAACATGGGAAAATCCTCAAACCATCCATAAATAGGCCCAAACATAACACAATACAATAACTTCCAACTGAATTCATATCCCTCGCTTTCTACTTTATCTGCTCAAAACAACTCCCGTCATCTGTCTGATTTTCTCTTAAATTCCGACCGACATGAATCACATCGCCTCTTTCCAAAAGTGATTGCCCTACCAAATAAGAAATAACAGCAATCATCTCATCAATTTCCATTTTACGAAGTACACTGCCAAAATAAAATGCTGGCATCTATTCTAAGGTGATGGCATCGTGAAAGTATCCGCCTTTCCACAAAAAAAAGGAAAAAAGGAAAAGATAAAACACTCCTCTTCCTTGATCCTTTGTCGAATTTCTCATCTATGCCTTGCGTTGTGCACACTCAATTGTCTGAGCTTATTGCATACTTAAACTGGGCCACTATTAATCTTTCTTCTGTTGTGAGCAGTGAGTGCAGTCAAGGAATAAGGATATCCTATCGACGACGGTGCAATCTAAGTAGAAAAGAAAAACCGCATTTTTGCTGCACTTTTTCTCTGTAGAATTGCTTTTTGCAACTGCCAGCGATGTGATATCCTAAGAGGTCCACTATCCTATACTTATCCTTGTCCTCTTCAGCAAAGATAGTCCTTCGAAATGATGCCGAAATGCTCATATATCATGTATAACTTCAAAGGACTATCTCTTGAAGATGTCCATGTTCGGAATATAATAATTCTGGTGCTCGGATTTGGTTGTATATAGACTAAAGGATATGATTTTCTCTTGCTTTCCGTAAAATCAAATTTGTCGATAGATACATACATCAATTTAATATCAGATCATTCTTTGATTTAGGTTTTCGTCCTGCGGCCAAGTGCTACTAAAAATTTCTAAGGTACCGTGTTGCGATATTAAATTTCATTTTGGAAGACAACTGACATGGATTGCATAACAAAATATAAGGCGTTTGGCTAGGACTTGAATCAACATCGTATAATATTATAGCTATTTAATGTATTTAATTCTTATAATTAACTTGGATAACTCTTTGACAGATATTTGGCTGAGATAGTTTTTCTTCACCTTCTGTTAAATGTCGCAATAATTCGCAGTAATTCATTTCCTACGGACGAATGCTTTACAAAAAAACATAACGTTCTTTTTAGAAGTAAGAAACACCCCAAAAAGCATCTAAAAAGATCAAGTAAGCATTGAAACTTATATGCAATGCTGCAATCTGAAAAAAGTGAATATACCTACATATACATACCTTAGGTTATTCTTACCTTACTCGTACATATTCTAAGGGTACTTCTCGCAAACCTTTCAAAGAAAACGCTAAAGAGTGTATTGCAGCTCCTTAATCGTATAGATAAAAGTACGGAGACACTTTGTAAGCATTTTGACTGCGCGCGATGAAATTTAGTTTGTGGAATACATTCACAGTAATGTAGAATCACAATAAGGAGTATAGGTGTAGCTGTAGATATTTTTAAAATGACGAAAAGGAATAGTCCTATTGCAAAGAAAAAAAAACTTCATTTTTAGTCTACCTCGACTGTCAGAGAAGCGAAAACTCTCGTCTGGAGCATGGGAACATCCAAATTAAAATCGCATCACTTAGAAATGAGTCCTTGTACCTATAGCTATCTTCTGTCGAGAAGATACATTAAAATGCTTTTTGCAAATTTGAAAGATTTAACCACTTGCCACTTAATGCGATCTATATAAAAGACAGTGTTCGCAGGTATATATGTTGTGTATAAAATAAGAATAGAAAAAGGACTAAAAAATATAGCTACTTACCTTTTAGCATGTGTATCCGCATGACTGCGCTAATCTCGAGAACTACTGAATGTAAATGAAGTTGGATGCGTCTGCATTTCTCGGGAACTGGGTATTTAAAATTTATCTATGATTTATAGAAGCAGAGTATAGCTACTCGAAGTCTAAGTGGCAAAAAGGGGATTAAAACACATAATTAAAATGTGCATGAACATCTACACATCTAGCACAACGGTGGCTTGTTGGATTTAAAAAAAAAAAAAAAACATTAAAAAAAAATCGCTGTTGTCCTGAAGCTGAACAATGATCAAAACAAATCATCAAATGGTCGCCAGCAATTTGCTAACTACGGGGAACAACCAGCAGAAGTCGGCCGATGTTGTTGAACATTTTAGAGTTTCTTCTTATTAAAAGGTAGGTACGACTCAAAAAATAGCTTCAAAAATGTACAGAAAAACCTTGAATAACACCCCAAAAAGAAGGAACAAAAATCGATACAAGAAGCAAAAATCTGGAAGATCGCCCAAAGAACGGTCTAAAAAATTAACCAAGAGCGAAATGCTTTGAGAAATGCTTAAACCGTTCATAAAATTGCACAAAAATGGGCCCAAAAAACAGCCCAAAATTCTCTTTAGAAAAACCTAGAAAATCGGCACAAAAATTCTTCCGAAAACCGCCCCAAAAATCACCACTCCAAAAATGCTACAGAAATCGCCCGAAAATAGTTCCACAAAATGCCCAGAAAACCAGCTACTAGCTGGTTATTTTCGGGTGACAATGTTTCAATGTATTTTTGTATTGGAGGTGCCACGCCCCTTTATCCAACTTTGACAAATCTTCACAGAAGCACTCTAGGGCCAATACCTAAGATTATCCGTAAGTTTGATCTCAATCGATTCGGTAGTTTTCGAAATATACGATTTTGAGTGCTTTTTTATGAGCGGTGCCACGCCCTATTACATTATTTCTACCAACATTTCAGTTCGCACTATTTTCCATCTGCTTAGTAAAATACAACCGAAAAAAAATTGTTTTGCTTTTTTGGAGCGCTTCAATTTAATCGTCGAACTCAATCTTGGTCTTAAAATGTTGCTTTTGAATTATTAAGTTTTTTTTGTTTTTTTTATAAAATTTTTTAGTTAAGCTACGATTACACGGCCATTTTTTCGAGTCATTTAACTGGCGCTGTGACGTCAGGAAAAACTGTCGCATTAGAGCGACATTGAAGCTACGATTCGTCATTGAAAAAATGGCGATCACACGAAATGACTATCATCGTCAGTTTTGTCCCAAAATCAAATGACGGACACTGCGAGTCATTTAGAATTTTTCGTTTGTAGCATACAGGTGGGATGTAGGATCAGCATTGCCGTTTGACTTACTTGTCTAAAGCAATAGCTGATGAAGGGTAGGTTGATGATTTGTTTGTACTCACGTTTGTCCTTTTTTTTTTGTCCATTCGCGGTGAAGTTTGTGCACAAATTTCTCCCAGTGAGGATCGCTTTGGAATATGTATATGAAGTATTATTGATAATCAAATTAATTCTAAGGCTCGTATCAAAAAAAATTTGTAGGAAATTTGCAATTTAAATAATTTTAAACAAAGATGATAGTTGTTTACACAGATAGTATAGGTAGCTTTAAGTATTTTGTATCATTTGTATTAATATATCAATAAGGTAAGGATATTTTTTTTTTGTAATATAAGTAGCTTTAAGTATGTATCTGATCTTCATTTTGGAGGAGGAGTGTGCAAATCTCTTGATGATAATGACGATGAGGTATTTCGGGTGTTTGCATAGCTCGAATGGTTTTTTGTGCATGCGGCGGTGTTGAGTTTGGGCTATTTGTTTTTGGGTGCTGTTGGTGTTTAAGGTGTGCGGGTGCGTAGGGCTTTGGGTATATTCTGGTGATGATGATGATTTCGGGTGTTTGCGTATGACGTTTTGTGTGTGGACGCTTGGTATATGGTCGCTTGGTTATTGGTCTTTTCGTGTGCGGATGCCTTGGTAAGAGCTAGTGCTCGCGAGTCATGCGCACGTGCCGTTAAGTTGGGTACGCGATTTAGCGTGACCGCGAGAAAACGTTTGGCAATTACCTTTGGTCATCCGCAATTGTTCTGAGGGGAGGAATTTTAGGGGTTAGATAAAATGCAGGTTTTTTTTTGGTGAGAAATTTTACCTTTATTGGGTAATGAACCACTTTCGGGTCTTTACCACGTGCAGTAGGTAATATCGCAAGTTAGTGTTCACTTCACTGGACTAAATAAAACCGCACATCCAAATTCCTATAATTGATTTATTTGGTTAAATCAATAGAAAGTTAAAATAGCTGCGCTGAAAAATATATGTCCTCGACTTACGTGGATGAAGCCTTAGTTAGCGCGTAAGAGGTCCGCAAGTGAAAAGAGCGCGAATGCACTTTGTGCTAACTTAAATAGGCGAGGGGTTGCATTTTTTTTTTTTGATTTCGAAAATAAAATGGATGAGCTTTTTAGTTCGAAAAGACCCAGGGAAATCGAATCGGTTCAACATTAGTGTTCATGCATGTGGGGAACATTTTATTATGGCAAGTCAAGTTCACGTATTCTCAAAGTTGTTTCATTGCACAAGCTCGCCACACGTTGGGATGCCATTTAAATGACGAACGAAAAATGGCGGTCACACGGTACTGACTTGCCTCATCAAAATGGCAGATAGCACCTTTCCTATTATTTCGATTTCCCGTCAGTTATCTGTTTTGTGATCAGACGGCAATGACCTATGAGAAAAATATAGCTACTGTCATTTAGAGTTTTTCTCTTGGCCACGGCCCACGACGCATACGTGCGAATTTTTTAATTAAATTAAATAGGAAACAAAATTTGTATCATAAATAAAAAATGTGAAAAAGAACTTTTGGGATGATGGTGGAAATTGCGGAGACGGTGCATTTATCTTGATTACGAGCCAACGCGACGAAAGCGGAGTATTTAGCAAAAGAAGTGGTTGAGCCGTCGCGAGAAGATTGGATTTTGCGCTGGATTACTACTCGAATTGCGCGAAGAGGAACCTGAACTATATCGCAATGTTCTTCGTATGTCAGCCAATCAATTCGATTATTTGTTGAGGTTGGTGAAGCCACACATCGAAAAACAGAACACCAATATGCGAGAGAGCGTTTCAGCGGAAGCACGACTGGCAATCACGCTGCGCTACCTCGCCACTTGTGAGAGTTTTCGATCGCTGCGATTCCTTTTCCTGAGTATCCATCCTCTATTCCATTCGTAAATCATCGACCCCCCATTTCTACCACCGGAGGTCACCTTTCCCTAATATAATAATATAATATGGCTTCCAAAAAACCTCTCTATCATCATCCCTCCAATTTAAGAGTCTGGTATACAGACGGGTCCAAGATGGATTCAGGGACTGGATCTGGCATTTATGGTGAATCGCCTCAAGCGAACTTTTTAGTCAGCCTAGGCAAATACTCGTCCATATTCCCCACATGTAGACTATGTCTGGTGAGCGACGAAACCTCTCTTCACATTCTCATGGAATGTCCGGCTCTCTTTTGCCTTAAAAAGAATGTCCTTGGCGAAGAACTCGTTAACTCAGCAAATCTTGCTGGAATACCCCCAGAGAAGATACATACTTTTCTTCCTGACTGTCTCCGGAGTAAAAAGATTGCTCTAGGAACCTACCCAGGGAAGGCACAATATGGCCCTTTAGAGAGGCCGCAGTGCCAGAGCCCAATAAAGGCTCTCCCGACTTAATATCTAATCTAATCTAATCTACACGTTTCGCCACGAGTCAAAAATCCAAATGATATCAGCACAGATATCGTATTAAATGCTTTGTCATTTGCCATTTGCGTAGAAAAATGGCATAGCATGAATTTCGAGCCTTCCCATTTTTTGGAGGCTGACATTTAAATGGCACAACAGCCAAAAAGTTTAGTCATTTGTCCTAGGCGTCATTGAAGAGCGATCACATGGCCATTTTTTTCCGCCATTTAAATGGCACAAAATTTATGCCATTTGCTCCGCCAGTTTCCTAGTCATTTAAATGACGCTGAAAATGGTATCCCAAAAATGGCGATCACACGAAACGCCATTTAAATGACTGCTATGTGACGCGATTTTTACGTCAGAGCGTCAGTTAAATGACTCGAAAAAATGGCCGTGTAATCATAGCTTTAGTTCGTCAAAAAAAATTAAGCAATTGTTGTCTAAATTTTTTAGAAATCTAAAATTTTTTCCGTAGGTACGTAAAACTTTTTCTGTTTAAGTTCTCACTCAATTCCACAACAGGTTTCACTGAATTTCTATGATATCCTATGGTTGAATGTTTCAGTTTCTTTCTGTTTCGTGTTTTTACGGTGCATTTTACGGATAGCTATAAATGACGCCTAACAATAAATCTCATAATAATATAGCCTCCAGTTCAGATTTCGTGCGTCGATTAGAAAATGTTTAGCTTTGTGGACCGGGTGCCGAAGTTATTTTTTATCTCTACATCCTTAAGCGCATCTACGTCGTTAGGCAGCCGCAAGGAGATACTGTTTTTTTTACGAAATCCTCCATAGATACTTATACTTTCTTTTTCTTTGTTCAATTATAGATACAATAATGTAAAATACACGCAGTTTTTTCCCCATTTACAGTTCCACCTGGCCACCAGAATCAAGAAGGGGCAGCTCAAAAATATTTTGAGTGCCTGCATCTTGTCTTAATTGACATCTGACATACACATACCTAGTCAAAAGAAACAACAGTTCCGCAGTGAAACTTTTCAAATTAGCACTCCCCGACCCGCACAAAATAAATAAATATTATTGCCACCACCTACAACGGTGTATCGCACCCAAATGTAGCTGAGCTGAGGGTTGTTTCTCTCAGATACACCTTGTCATAAGAAGAAGCGACACAAATAAAAGAAAATCTCGCCGAAGGGAATTGCTTCGCAGATTATAACGGTACTATTCGCTGAGATATTATGACGTGAGAGATATTTCTATTTCTTTTATCCATCTTCCTTGATAAGGATGAGGAGGTAAGGACATCAGATAAATGTACAGTTTTCATAGTGCACTGTCCTCCACCTTCCGATTCCGATTATCTTGAAGTAGAATAAATGCAATTCATTTTTTATCTGCGACAATATTATTATCTCCAATATTTGCCACATATAATTCCAACGCATCCTTGCTGGTCCCGGGGAAGCGTGTGTCCTTGGAGTTTATTCGTTCATTTATTTCTGTTGGATTCTTTCTTTCGGATACGCATTGCGATTCGGATTCCAATTTCTACCGCCGCTAATCCCCACTTTGTTTTTTTTTTTTTTTTTCTTGCTTGACTTGGAATGACCCAGCAAACATTTTTCTTCAGTAAAAGTGAAGAATCACTTTACATTCAGTAAAAATGAAGAACATGCCTTCATTTAACATTCATTTATGTGAACCAAATCTGGTTTCAGGTTAAAACGAATATTGACATTCGATTTTCATTCACATAAGTGAACAAAAATGATTATGAGCAAGCTATCTCCAAAAAAAATATCTCGCACTACATTTTCAGAATTCAAATTTAAAACGACATTCAAATTTCCTTCACTTAAATGAATAAAAGTGGCAGTGCACAAGATCGTAAAGAAAAAGATCGAGGGTTATTTTTGTGCAAGAGAAACTTGTTTTTGCGCAAATGGATAGTGATATCGGGACCTGGAAATGAAACAAAGAAAATATAAAAATTAGATGCGTCAGTTCGATTAATTGCTTGCAACGAACGGTGGTCCCCACTCGCGAAAATAAAAGGATTGAAAAGTATAAAAAAGATAGAAACACCAGCAATAAAAACATCTGTAACGAAGTAAGTTAAAAAACAAAAATTATAAGCTCATATTAACTAAATTTATTATTTTTTTTTAAAAGATGCGTTTCACGCCAACTACAACCTTCCGGAGTATTTTTTTGAGCAAGCCAACGAGCGGCTTAAGCCAAAAAAAACTGAATATAAGCATTCATTTTAGTGAATGTTTCTCCAAACATTTATGAATCATTTATGAATCTTTATGATGATTTAAAAATGATGCAGTCAATATTCACTTAAGTGAAGATGTATCGTGACATTTTGCATGACACTTTTCTATAAGTAAACATGCTTACATTCATTTTAGTGAATGTTTCCCCAATCATTTATGAATCATTTAAAAGATTCATAAATGAAGGCCCATTTCTCAGGAAAAAGGATTCAAATTGAATCATAAATGAATTCATATCTGAATGTTTTCTTCATTTAACTGAATCATTTATGATTCATTCCTGAAGAAAAATGTTTGCTGGGGATTAACTAAATCGTGTGGATATACACGAGAAGTTTGTGAGAGAAAACACACACACATTCATCTGGCAGGAGCAAAAATCTCATTTCTCTCCTTTCAAGAAGTTATCAAATTTTATTGTAAGATATTATTGTTGCAACATTTCCACCCTCACCTGTTATGGTGACACACATTTTTCACGTTTATCTTGTCAATTTTGTCCTTACACACACATGCATACACTCTGAGTTCTTTGGTCATTCTCATTCTATGGCTTGGCAGATTTTCTGAGTGGACATCGTGTGATCTGGTGGATGACGATGTGAATTAGAGGAGATTTTCGGTTTTTATGGGTGCTACCTGGCAAGCAGTTAACTTGATTTTCGAAATGTCTTCATGCCATGGGTGGCATCACGAAGGAGGAGAAGGTGGAGGCGGAGTAAAAGAAAGAAGACAACCATGTGAGGGATATATTGGGGAAAGTTTATTGCATCAATAAAACTGGCATAGAGTTTGTATATATATAGTAGAAGTAGAACTAGCAGCTCTCTTCAGATGAATCCTACAACGAAAAGGTGGTTTGAAGTGCAATTTCCTTTTTGTAATACACTTCGGAATGGATTTTGCTTAAATAGAGGATTGAAATATAGGTACGGGTACGTTTGAATCGAGTAAATTTGTCTACTTGATTGGTACATACATACATACTGTGGCTATAAAGCTTCTTGAACAAAGACGGTGAATAAAATTGTGAGCTTTTCTCATTTCATTACCTTAGGTATTGTTAATTGAGGAACGTGATAGTTGTCAGTCATCTCCGTTTAAAAGTGTCTGCGACCTAAATGGAGTTTATTAATGAAACCTATTTCTTTCTTTAAACATTATAATAAAATTCAGCTTAAATGAAACTGTAGAGTTGTCTCTTATCTATGGATTTCGTACATAGACGCAAAATAAGATAATCTACACTTTATGTCACTAGATACTTGTTAATTTCGCTATCTGTTTTATAGAGTAGTCGAAATTCTTCGAAGAATTGTTGCAATTGCGATTAATGAAAATTACGTCTTCTCTAGCTCGTGGCTGAGTAGGTAACAAATTTCGTATTAATTTTATTTAACCGCAAGAGAATACGTATGTATGTACATAAAGAGACAATGGCAGTGGGAAGTGCAGTAAGTGCGACAAACATCTTTGATTTCTCTATAGACTGCTAGAGACACCTATTGGGCGTTTAGTGAATTTGGCAAGTAAAACGGTTGAAATTCAAATTGTTGCGCCAATTTAAACAATAGATGTCACTTCAAATAAATGTGAATTTCCAAATTGATTCCAATGCATAGGCATACTCTAACTCTACTCATACTCATACATCCATATTAGACAGGTAATCTTATTCTTAAGGCGTGTTGTCTTACGCTTAAATTCCTATAGTTTACTACAACCGTACCGTCCGTTCCGTACCTAATGCAAAGTATGAGGGAATGGTCGCCAAGTATACGGAACCTTCGGTGCGCGAGTTATACTTGCACTTGGCCGGTTTTTTTATGTTTTGGTACGTCTTCCGCCTATTTAGTGCACTTCGTTTGTCAAAAATTGGTAGTTCGAATACGAAATTAAATTTTGAGTGTAATACTATTTGAGTTCGCTTGCGCCCGTTTATATAGGCGGAAAAAAACATTTGACTATATTTTTTATATGTAGAATGCTTCTTTACTAATTCAATGCTTTTGTCAGATATTTACATAGTGTCGAGACGTAGAGTTATATGAACAACCCGTCGAAGATGACAGGTGGACAAAGATACGGTTTGCCAACTTTCGGGTTTTCATATAGGTACGAGTATGATAGGGATCAAGAAGAAGATCATTCATGAGAACTACAACACTTCCTATGTGTGGATTATGTTCTTTAAGGGTAATTTGAATGGGGATACCTACATAATACCCAAGTGCAAAATCCCCACTTTTTGAAAAATACCCGAATTAACTATCCCCAAACACAAAATCCCCAAATTCAAAATCCGCCAAATAAAAAATTACCGAAATGTTAATGCAAAATATTTGAAGAAATTTTCGTATACCTAACTTTGCGCCTACTCCAAATCCACCAATGACCACAAGCAGGGGGGTTGCAGGGGGGCAGCATATGCCCCCCATACCTACCTATTTTACTGTTAATGCGTTGTGAATACACTCGAAATCTATTTGGGTATTTTGGATTTGGGGATTTTAGGTTTGAGGATATTCACTTGGGGATTTCAGTTTGAGGATTTTAATTTTGGAGTTTTCGTACCCAACCCATTTTTGAATGAGGAAATTCACGATCCAAATTTCATTTTTCAAATAATAATTCGGCGATAAGCGGAAGCAGTAGGCGAGTAGCAATCTAAATGCAGATTCACCAATCATCACCAATCACAAGTTCCAACGACATTTGCTGCTTCTGACTTCTCTGAGCCAAGAGTTGTGGATTCACGGTCCAGAAAACGTAAACGCGATTCGAGTGAATTGCAAGAAGTGCCAGCTCAAATACTTCGATCACTGGCCAATTTATTGATGGGATAATAAATAAATACGTAAATAATAAATCAAAAATAGATGGCGCAACAGGCAGAGTTGCCATGAAAATATTTCGACAAATCTGCAATTATGGGGAAAAAAAATCTGCAATGCAGATTTTTCTATGGAAAAAATCTGGATTCATAAGTACTGCAATATCAAACAAATTTTATTTTTACAGGTGAGAGCTAGACTAGACACATTCAGTACAGCCTCATAAGATAAGCATTTCTACTTATAGTGCGCAAAAATCTCTACTTTCCTGTTCTCTTAGAATTTAAATAAACCAAATATAAATGCAGACAAAATCTGTCACCCAGATTTTCGGATTTTAAAAGTTTGCACCTAGGCTGAAAATCTGCAAAATTCTGACAAATCTGCACTTATGGCAACGCTCGCACCGTGGAACTAGTTTCCCTGAGCCATTCATTTTTGTAAATGAACGGCTGAATTGAGAAGCTTTATCAGGTCATTTATGCTCTCGGTAATTTCTCAGACGTTCGCGAAAGGTGGCGATAATGATATGTACAATTTTATTTGGAGCAGTCCTAATGACAATGACCCGCATAAAATTAGTTCAAATGTGATTCCGAGTGGCCAACCTGGACCCGATACATAATATAGAGTCCGACCACTGGTGACTAACTTTAACTAACGTTTTGGGTCCATTCCGATGCTGTGGAATATAGCTTTGGAACAGTCCGAATGGCATATCAAACTTAAAACTATTTAGCAATATTGAACTGACAGCATAAAAGGGTTGAGCTGGCTTATTCTAAAGAACACGTCTAAAGCTGGAGGAATCAACATATAAGTAGCATTCTGTTTGACTGATTCCGGCATAATGTTGGTGTGAAACCATTTCTTTCTCGGAAGCTTTGGCTTTTGGAATATACGTAAGAATGTATATATTTTTACCTTCCTGTGGAGGGTATAAAAATAAAAGGTTGATTAACGTCAGCTCCATCGCCTCTGAAACCAATGAAACCATTATACATATACTATACATTCCTACAGATGATGTTCATTACGATTACGTTGGCACAAGCAAAAGGACGGAATGTAACGATGTTAAAAAATTGGTAGGTTCACTGGTCAAGTTTTTAAATTAGTCAGTGAGTGAGTCAATCAGTTATGGTTTTTGTGATTGATTTTGGAAAAAAACGCATATTATATCGGAAAGTCGTCTAACAAATTTGACAGTGAGATCCTGCGATTGATGTGATAGCTTTCATGGGGTTTATGTACATAAAATCAAATTGCCGATAAACCACAAACTATATTCAGGGTTTGATTTGAAGGATTGGTGAAATGGAGACTGAACTTCTCTTCAATTTCTTTCTTTTTCTTTTTCAAAAACCGCCGAGAAAGCCATATTTTTATCAATTGCGTGTTCCAAATGATAAAATTGTATGAACTTAGGTTTTTGATTCAAAATTATTTCTTTCAATATTATTTAAAACGACAAATCTATAGGATAAGTTTCACTGAGCTCAAAACTTTAGAATGCAAGTTCGATACTAGTAACTGTTGTAGATAACGAAAAAAAAAAGACTTTCGGTCACCGATCAGTGAAATAATATCCGTAAATTCCACCACCTATTTGGAGACTCAATTGCAAAGCAAATATTAATTTAACACAAACAAACTCTTAATTTTATGCACCATCAAAGGACAAACTAGAAAAAAAATAAATATGTTATTTTAAATTCAGATGAATGTTAGAAATCAGACGTGTTGACATTTTACGAAAACAAATAAAACCACAACTACAAGAGAATAGGTATGTCGCCATATGAAGGTAAAAGTTATATTTGCATCACCACGGTGCTAGCCAAAATTTCATATGGTCGCCTTTTAACCTGGCGCATTCAGATTGGCCCCTCGACTTTGTCCAATGGAAAGATAAGAAAAACATTATACATATTTCCAAAACCACACAGCCAAAGTAAGTTGTGCACAGCACATACGAGTGTAGCTTGGACATGACCAGACCATAGCACCCGCAGAGCCATTAGCTTAGTATAGTGAAATGACAAAAATATTTGTACTCGTAATTAATTTTTGTTGTTATTGCACATTATAATGCTTGTATAGTTAGTCGAAAACATATATAAGCAAATAAAATGTTTGCAACTTTTCGTGCTTTGGAAATTGTTTAATTTCATTTCATAAATAAAATGCGCAAGCGGTTGCATTTCAATTTTGGGAACATTTTTTAAATGTTGTTCTTTTTTGTTTGCATTACATTCAACTTCAAATCGGGACCAATTAAGTTTGAATTCTGTGAAATATTTTTCTATTTTCACAAAACTAAACTTTTATTCATGTCAGATTTGTATTTGCACTAAAGTTTCGGCCACTGTATCGTTCTATGTAAATCACTAAATGAATATTAATGGATGGAAAAAAATAACAACTAGCATTTTTGTAATATCCATACTCGATCGGAATTTTGATGTTGACTTTGTATGATAGCAATATTTAGATACCTTCGTGCTTGTATAATAAAAACAAATAATGTTTTTGTACCCTTCACAGGAAGGTGTATTTACTTTGTCATTACATTTGTAACGCCAAAAAGTAGTGACTGGAGATGGAGACTATAATGTATATTATGCCTTACCAACAATCAAATTTAGACTCGACTTTAATGCAAAAGTCGAAACTAAAAAATATTGCGTACAAATGAAATCGGGAAATTTTTTTTTTGATGATATAAAAAAAACGACAACCACTTATTCGTCAAGCAAGGGAATTGTTTTCTTCAATTTTGGTTTGTGGTTTTTTGTTTAGTGTAGCTTCTTATTGAAATCATTCGAAATGCATATACGACCTACGTAATATTTTTTGTCTTTTTGACCTGATTGACAAAATGTGCTTTGTGCATTTCATTATACGGTCAGAAATGTTTATTCAATTAGGCAGATATGTTAAATTTAGGTATGTTCAGGCACGTAGCCAGGGGGGGGGCTTGAGGGGCTGAAGCCCCCCCCCCGAAAGTCTAAACAAAAAAAAAAAAAAAAAAACTTTCTAAAGCCCTTTTTAGACGGTCATTTCAGTTTCAGTTGAGCTATCAGTTAAGCTTTGAGTTAAACTGATGTCTAAATGCAAAAATTTAAGCGTTTAACTGAAACTGAAACTGATGGAATTCCCATAAGTTGTCAGTTTTAGAAGTACATAGATATATCTTCAAACTTTCGGTTGCTCACAAGTAAAATGACTGAAGTCTAAATGCACTGCCTTTTTTAACTGAACCAAGAACTGAATTGATAACTAATCGTCTAAATGGGGCTTTATAACCTTCGGCTAATCAAGAGTAAATTGAAATGGGGCTTACAAATTAAGATTCGGTAGGTATACATTATCTAAACGCTAGGTGTGTACACTGTGCTGTGCAAGCCATAGCTTTAACCTGTCTCTGTCATGTCAACTCCTGCAATTCGCAATTGTCTTGGTATAGTTAGTAAAAAAAGTTAATTTTTTGCGCAACCATCCAAATGGATTTATGTAACTTTCAAAAATGTCATTAAAAAACACGATCCGAAAAACTCGACTTCTACACCTTTGTGAAACAAGATTCATTCATAGTATTATTTCATTTCATACCAAGTATTAATTCCTTGGTAGAACTCTTCAAATGCGAATGTGCATCTCAATAAGTCTTGAAGAAATAACGAGCAGAACGTGGGCGATTTCTTTGAAAGTATCAACAATTTTGGCAGCTGTCCAAAAAAGTGATTTCCTTGTAGGTAAGCCTCATTGTATGTGAAACATTATTCAGTTTAACGCTACCCTTATCAGTTTTCCTACAGAACAAATCCTTAGATCTCGTTTCTGCAATCGACCGCACAAAATAAGTTCTGAATTCTCTTAAGAACATCAGAGAAAATGCCGAAGATTTTTCTGGAGAGGCTTTTCAATCCGAATCCTAACTTGCCCAGGACTTGTTTGAAGAACTTCATTGAAACAAACAACGCGTTCGAATCCAGAAACCTCTCCGACTGAAGCCTATTTTAGAGTGTCGATGTCGATACTGATTCCTTGCATAGATTCGTTACGTTCTACCATCGCATCGTTTCAAGCTCTTTTCCCAGGTTTTGCTGCAGTTCAACGAATGAACGAAATGGAAAATCTAACACGTTACTTTGATATTGCAATTTCGTTGTCAGCTGTGAGTAAATTCTTTGGTGCGAAAAAAAATCAATTATAAATTTATTGCTTACGGTTTTAGCAACGCTTCCAGTGACCACAGCTATTAAAAGGATTAAAACAATGTCCCGAAGCGTTATAGAGAATGCAAGGTTGAGCTCACTTGCTATGATATCTGTTCATTCGGATATTATTGTGGATCCAAATAAGGTGATTGATCCCATGTCAAAAAAAAAAACAGTAAGACAATTATCTTCGACTATGTCGAAGCTCAAATACCCGGTACCTTCTATATTATTGTGAAAAATATTTATGTAGTATTAAAAAATTGTATATTTGTATGGGAGGCGGGAGGTATGGGTAGTTCTTATTCGACCAAGCTCATTTTTTGTCAAAAATGTTTAAATATTATTAAAACAATATGTGCAAAGTTTAAACTTACTATCTTTACTGCAGCTTTTTAAATTTCATATTTTTTAACATCAAAAAGCTTTATAAATCCGATATTTTTTTATTGGAGGTATAGTAGTAGTCTTTATCCGATCTTGCTCATCTTCGAACTTAGCCTCGTTTGGTGGATAAAAGCGTATGTATCAAATTTCAAGTCGATAGCTCTTAAATTACGGCCGTAATCGTGCGGACAGACAGACGGACATCGCTAGATCGACTAAGAAAGTGATGCTGATCAATAATATATATAGTTAGTCATACCTACAACGCCTCCTTATGTGCCTTACAAATGGACTGTCAAAGTGAATATACCCTCACCACAGTGTAGTACCGGGTAGAAAAAATCAAGACGTCTACTGCTTTGAAAAAATGTGTGTAAAAAAATTATTGTTCGTTTAAGTACATACGATTTAAAAACTAACAGGAATCAATGAATAGGAACATACATAGTTTTTTGTTTCGTAAGATTTGGAAGCAAGCCCCCCCAGAAACAAAATCCTGGCTACGGCCCTGGGTATGTTGTATACATACTAGCCAGGGGCGTAGCGAGAGGGGTGTGACATCCCCCCACGCTTTTCAAGAGTCGCAAATCACGGAAGCTACATATATAAACTTGAGCAACTTTAAAAAAAACGAAAAAATTTCAAAAATTGGCTCGGAACAAAATGTTAAAAATTAAGAAGTGAGTTTGGATTTTCATATAGGTAGGCATAGGTTTTCAAACTTGTAAATGTATACATAATGTGACCATTTCACCCGCATTTGGCGGGTTTTACCCTCTTCTTTACCTAAAACCCCTCCACCCGCCACCACAACCATTTTCCGGCTTTTTGATAAAAAGTCGGAATTTAATTCTCTTATGCCCAGTTGCACAGTCAGAGTTTAAACCGAAGTTTAACTAAACCTGACCGAGAGTTTAAACTTTTGGTTTAACTCGTTCAGTTTCACAGTACAAAATAATCTGCCGGTTAACTAAACGCAGTTGTGGAAGCGCAGAACAATTTCCCTTAAGAGGATATTTTTCTACCAGCGCACTTTTGACCAGGTAAATGGTTATTGCTTTTCTCTACTTTATCCATTTTACCATTTGTAAATAAAAGAAAATTTGTGCAATATTATTACATTGTGTATTTTGGTATTAACGAAGTGAATTGATTTATTTTGGACACATGTTTGAACTGTCATCTACTTTCACCAATTAATTATTGCAGTAATTATTATTATTATTTTTTTTCAATAATAATATCTAGTTGTTGAAATGTATGTGGCATTCAGACGGATGCGATCACAGGTACTGCTTCTTGCAACTCGCTGGGTTTTTACCACATCCAATCACCCGTCGCTAGTAAAATATTGAAAGGATTTTATGAGCCTCTAATTAGGGTCATTGTCTGGTAATAGGTAGGCGCAAAGTTTTTTGCTGGTGTTTCTACGAAAATCTGCGCTATCTTGTTCTGGTTTTACTTTTTTTTAAACAAAAAATGTAGGTAATCCAGATCTGTATACAAAAATGGTATGAACTCCGAAACCTTTGAACTGAACAGGCATTGTCCCGAGAAGTGTGTTCAAAATCGGACAAACAAATTGCATTGTAAAAAGAATAGAGTGGGTAGTGTCTTGTTTCAGCCAAAACAAAATGTGAAAGATTTGAGTATGTATAGAAATATATTTTGTTCGCGAAGAATCTAAAGAAATCACTAGTAGCATTACAAAAAAATAATCGTCATTTCCACACACGAAATTAAATAATTTGTATTGAAAAAAACTCAATACTTTTGCTAATGTTTGGGCTAAGATTTACATGATATTCACTTGAAAAAAGGCGTTTTCATTAAAAAGTACATTATATTGGTTGAAAATATATTGAAATTTTCTGATCATATTTTTTAACAGTGGGTTTACCGCAGTAATGCTGGAACTAATCATAGCTCTACTTTTCACTCATATAAATTCAAGAAGTGCAGCACCCAAACAATTTATCATTTCTGTTTTCTCTCTCTATCTCTCTGTATGAAATAGCAGCTGTCAAAATAAACCTCAAAATGCGAAACGAAAGTTTAAACGGCAGAATGCAGGCGTTTAACTTAAACCGAGAGTTGAACTCCACTTTGGGTTTAAACGAACACAGTAAAACCGAAAATTTGTTGAACGAAGGTTTAAACCAAAACGAGAGTTTAAACTCTGACTGTGCAACTGGGCATTCAACATTTTTTTTAGTCCTTTTTATTACGTTTGAAGATTTTTTTAATTAAAAAACGTATAAGAACACTGATGTCAGAACTCAGCTGCGGTATACAACTTCAGTTGGCATAAGTGCGAGAAAATTGCAAATGTCATGTGTCTAAGAAACAACCAATGTTATTCATTGACATTCACTGTAAATACGACAGTAAAATTTAGCAAGATAACGAGAGAAACACCAACTCCGAGATACCGAAAAATCCAAAAATTAAAAAAATATGTAACGCTTACGCCAGAATTGGAAGTCGTTTTTCCGTATATTAAAAACACTGATACGTTTATTTTTAAAGAATAAACTGTTTTCTACTATTTTGCACGAAATTTTTGAGGTCAGAATCTACTTTTGGGAAACCCGCCAAACCCGCCAAAACACACCCGCTTTTAGCTTCAAAAAACCCGGGCTTTTTGGCAAAAAATAAATGGTCACGTTATGTATACAAGTCGGCATTTTCAAAGGTTCCACCTATCGGAAATGCCAATTTATATTTGTTTCTTTTTATGTATCTACCTTCTTCGAGTTTCGATTTTAAAAAGGACGTTGGCATTTGCCGACTGAATTCCTTAAAATTTACCGAGGGTCGATTCTATTCTAGAAAGGACGGTCGGCATTTCTAATTTGAGGTTAAATTTGAACGAATGTTTTATTCGCTAGTTTGTGGAATGCGGCTTAGTAATGCGGATTGAGGATAAACTTTCGTTTGGTTTGCGGAAAAAAATTTGGAGAACGAAATTTCGTTATTGAAACTGTTAATAAACTTGTTTTCTTAATATCTACATTTTGAATTTTGATAGGACAATTAATTAAAAGGACAAAGGACCATTCAAATGAGAGTGAACGAACGAATTGATGAAATGCGAATAAACACTTCTCAAGCATTTATTGCACATTCCACATTTTATTAGATATTCCATGAACAGGATAATTAATTATCCCATCAAAATGCATTAAGAAAACAAGTTTATAAACAGTTTAAATACCTAACGAAATAACGAATTCCAAACTTTTTGCCGCGAACGAAAACACTCTTGGCGCGGATTGTTAAAGTGTATTTGCAATCCACATGATCAAATCGCGTTCCGCAGACTAGCTATAGCGGATTCGTTCGAACCTAATATCAAACTAGAAATTGCTGAGAAAAACTGATGGCTGAAGTTCATCCATCCTTAAGTCTTAAGTCCTTTTTTTTCACTCAGTGACTACGCACTGCAAACCCGGTCACATTTAAAAATACAGTATGAAAAAATGTAAAGAATCTGAAATCAATTTAACTTTTAAATTTAAAAATGTTAATTCAAAATATTATTATCTCGAAGACCACCGACTCGATCGAGCTCAAATTTACAGGTGATCTTAGGTATTGGCACAGGAGTTTTACAGTTATGATTGGTCAAAATTGGACAAAGGGGCATACAAAAAATATTTTCTATGGTGTGAACTGTGAAGGTAGTTGACGTTACTTATACCCTATTCACACCAAACCGAAAACCGAGTTTTTGTCAAAAAAGTTTAGAAAACTCGTGGATGCATTCACACCGAACACCAACTCGTTTTCGTTTGACGTTTCAATTAGCTGTGAAATTAGCTATGAAATGTTTGTGGCGAGGCGACTAGACTTTTATTTTAGTTACTAAACTTCGCTGAATGTTGCAAAAGGTGTGTCTGCTTCAACAACCCAACGATTGTACTCGTTTTCATGGAAAACGACCTGAAACAACTCGTTTTGAAAACTGCAATATGTATGGGAAATCTTCTGTTTTCGAGGAAGTTTTCGACTGTTCGCGAAAACCCAGTTTTCGGTTTGATGTGAATAGGGTATTAGAATTCTTTACAGTCGGAAAGCTCTCTAAATAAGTCGGCATTTTAATAAAATTCACCCCCCACGGCTCAAATTCTCGCTACGCCCCTGATACCAGCTGACTCTTATAGGCATTGCTTGGCCCTTTACATTTACGGTAGGTGGAGCGATGAGTTTTACTTTTAAATTAAATACTTTCTCTTTCAGTGTTTGTAGGTACTGAAATTGAGAAAATCGGAATTATTGAGCTCGTAGAGTTCGCTTATAAATCCCCTCCTCCAAAGCGCGTCAACACAAACGGGTCAGAAAATCACTCGAAGAATTTGCGTTCGAAACGACCAAAAAGATCTTCGTCCGCCTTTGATAACGTCCATGATTCTGCGCCATAAAGCAGGACTGGGTTATGATGGTCTTATATAGAGTCTGGGTTGGGGTCGATTAACCGCTTTTAAAAATACCATTCCAAAAAATCGATCAACAAAATACCGAAAAAAAAATATCGATTAAGAAAAATCTCGACTGATAAAAATCTCGACAGAGAATATGACGATTTTTTAAAATGTCGATTTTACAATGTCGAAATAAGACCAAAGTGAGATACGTATGGGGGGGCATGCTGCCCCCCTGCAACCCCTCTACTTGTGGTCACTGTAGGATTTCGAGTGGGTGTAAGTTTGGGTATATGCAAAGTTTACGTTGTTTACTTAATTTTCTGGGTGAAGTTAAATTGAAGTTACAAGAAGAAAGACCGACAGTCGACGAAAAAAGTCGACATTTTAAGTGTCGAGGTTTTAAACTTTCCATATTCATAAAAGTCGATAAAAATTTTGTCAAGATTCTAGCGAGTGGGAACATCGATATTATTAGTAGTCGACATTTTTTTTGTCGGCAATTGGTACGTATCCCATAGAGTCTCCTTGGTGTTTCTCGACAATTCATTCACTACTAAACCCATTTTGACAACTTCTGTTCTAATACTTGCAAACGCGCCAGGGACAGCCTGCTGCGTTCTGCCAGTTATGTCTATGTTGTCAGCTGGTGCCATGAAATAAAGTCTTATGCAAAAAGGTCCAAAACGTAATTTTTGTCTTTTTTTGGACTTTATTGCACGAGTTTTGGACTTTATTTCATTTTTGAAAGTGCAATAAAGCCATTGGGCATTATTGCACTCAGCTATTTAAAAGAAAGACGAGCAACCCCCCCTGCTGAGTGCAATAATGCCGTTCGGAATCGACAAATAATTCCTTTCCCCTTCCATTCTGACATAGTTATTAAGTCGTGGACGATGCCCAGCCCAGCCAAGCATGGATGCTTCGATCTATCTTTAAGCTATTATTTTCTGCAATGTCTCGATTTTGTCAACTAGTTTTGCACAACTTAATTTTCTCGCCTGAAATAAAAATTGTCAAAGTGAGTCACCGCTTTACCACCCACAGGAACAAGCCATCAAAATAAAAAAAACTCCAAATACCTACCTACCTACACTATACTCCATCCATAAGCTCCTTCTTAATCGAACTACAAAATGAAGGTAAAAAAAATTCTTCCAACCACAATAAGCATTACTCATGTCCACCGAACGAACACAAATCTGGCCGTCAGTAGTGGTGGTGTTCTGCAACCATTGACGGTGGTTACACCTGCGGTGCAGCTACACTGGTATACTACTAACTAACCCCACTATCCGAAATCCTGGTCAGTACTCCAACCACAACTGAGGTCAGAGCTAAATCGGTGAGACAGGTGCAACATTCGTAGGCGTCCCATCATATAGCAACTAAAATACGGAACACTTTTTGCGTGTTGTTTCTGCCTCCTTTCCCGGTTTCTCTTACCACCCACCATACTCTGTCTATCTACCATCTAGAGTAAAGAAAATGAAAACTGTTGCGGTTTATCGAAAAATCTAGAACTTGCTGGCACAAAAAAAATTCACCTAACCTACCTTTTCTACATATGGAACCGAATGCGCTACACCGTCCTTTGTCCTCCACCGAGTTCTAGCTTCCCAAAAGTGCCGACTACTAAAACGACGATTGCAAATTTTCCATTTAACCGTCAGCTGCTGGTGTGTAACTTTGTCATAAATTTTGCACACGCATGCACCGCAAAGGTACTGGGTTAGCGTCGCTTTCCAAAGGACACTCCAAAGTCGAACGTTTGACCGATGACACACCATAAGTCACAACAACAATGCAAAGAAGTATAGACGGCTTTTGTTCGTGCAGTGTGTGCAATTTCGGTCTCGAAAAATTCTTTGTGCTTATTGCCGTCGCGGTCCTGATTTTGGTAACACTCCCTCACCAACCCCATATCCACTGACCAATCTCAGTTAGTCACAATTACTCAGGGGACTGAGGATTGATCCTTAGTCATGGGGGAATTTTCGGGTCGAACAACTTGATAAATGGCTGACGGTTTTAATGTGGCAAGTGGTCAGTTCTAAAATTGGTTTCCAACAGACGCACTGGTTGGGACATATGAATCTCGTAAAAGCATTGTTCGAGGGCACAAATAGGTTACGTAAGTCCTATGCAGATGTGTGAGCATTCGTGTCCCTGCCAATGGATAATTGCAATGCAACGTCTATCAATGGTTTCGATTGTTTCATAGATGGGAGCTGCATATATGTAGTGGAGGCCTTTTTTGGTGAATGTGCAATTTATTGGACTGCAACGGAGTGGACTTTTAGGAGCAGTAATATTTATGTATAAGCAAATGCATATAAATTTAACGCAGATTTAATTTTATTTAGTGGGTCACATATTATCTCGGGCTCTAATTATCCTGCCAAAAACAGTTTAACATGGCACTCTTTATGCATAGCACGGATTTTTTTTTTGACATGAATATGTTCGGGATGTATAGTTAGAAAAGGTATAGGCGCATATGCGAAATCCTGAAGGACGTGGAAACATGTCAAAGAAAATCAAAACCAGCAATATTTCAAATGAGTGGATACAGACGTGGATTAGGTGAATGAGAATTTGGGTTAAAAAAGGCATTTGAAAGATAGACTTGTTTCAGAGTCTAAGTTGTGATAATGTCTTCCTCTGCTGCGTTGATCCTGAGGGGTAGACTCGAAACCTTTAGACGACTGCACAGTTTCTTGAGCAGCGGCCTGTTTCATAAAAATTGCCAGGAGGCAAACCTGAAATCTAAACTTTAAAATTTTCGCTTACTTTTCGACAATTCTACAAAATTCCCTAATTATTTTTGTAACCGAAATTTGACAGTTGGCGGTTTACAAATTGTCACTTGTCAGCTGTTGCAATTGACCATTTTTATGAAATAAGGCCCAGGTCGATGTCGCTGTACAGCTCATATAGTTCGTCGTTGAATGTCCTTTTCCAAAGCCCGTCAACGCAAGCGGGATTGAAAATAAGGCGAAGAATCTTTCTCTCAAAGCGTCCGAGGATATCTTTATCTACATTATTTGATAGAGTACACGATTCAGCACCATAAAGCATTACTGGGATAAGCATCAAGGTCTCATACAGAATCTCCTTAGTTGTTCGCGATAGGTCTTTAGTACTTTACTCTACCCTTCTCAGCCCACAGAAACCGCGGTTGACAAGAGTTATTCTTCGTTTAATTCCCTCTGAGATGTTATTGCTAGAATTTATAACAAAATCGTTCGGCGTTCTAAGCGAATTGTAACCATGCCAAGACCAAATTATCTCTGTGCAACAGGTCAATTGCTGAGTGATCCTTCAACTCTAAGAGAAGCACTCTCGGAGAGTGGGGAAACGCGATGCAAGAAGAATTTGATGCACTGCTTTTAAACCTGGACTTTGACTGAGTTACCGGCTGGTAAAAAGGCCATTAGTTCCAAATGGGTGTTCAAAACTAAATTTGATACTGATGGGGAACCCATTCGACGAAAGGCAAGGTTGGTGGTCAAAGGTTTCCTCCAGGAAAAGGGAATCGACTATAACGAAACTTTTGTACCGGTAGTAAGGTACACCTCAATTCGTTTTTTGATTGCACTTGCGGCCAAGCACGATCTTCTTGTGCATCAAATGGATGCTGTTACCACCTTCCTGAATGGTGAGCTAAAGGAAGATATTTAAATGACCTAGCCAACCTGTTTTGATGATGATTCTGGACGTGTTTGTAAGCTGCAAAAATCTCTATATGGTCTCAAACAATCTAGTCGAGTCTGGAATGAGAAGTTCAATCAAGTTTTAATCAACATGGGCTTGAAGAGATCAGTGTATATACTATCGACTTTTTGGGACGGAAATAGTATTAATTGCCATTTATGTCGATGACGTTGTGGGCGCAGTAGCGCAGTGGTTAGTGTGCTGGACTGCTGTGCGAGGGATCCCAGGTTCGATCCCCGGAAAAACACAAATTACATCTTAAAGTTTTTTCTACTGCGCCACCTCTCGCGAACGTCTGACAAACATCCGAGAGTATGACTGTCACGAAAAAGCTTCTCTATTCAGCCGTTCGGACTCGGCATAAAATTGTAGGTCCCTTCTATTCGTCCCAAAAATAGAAACTCACACAAAACGAATGGTTGCGAGAAGCTAGGCCTTGGGTGTCACCCGCCTGTTGCGCCACCTATTTATTTTATTTTTTAATCATTCTATCGGTAACTATGTTAATTACAGAAAACGTTTTATCACGTAGCTACTTAAGTAAGGTTATAAAATGTACAACACGCATCTAACTGCCACGAATGTTATGTTGTGTCATCCAACTTATTGAACCTTTCATCTTACTCGCTGATGAATTTTGCTGCGGAATAGGGGTGCCAAAAAGTATTGCCGCATCATCCTGTAGAATGCGCCTATTCAACAAATTGCTTAGGATTGCAAAATTCCCGCTAAACGTAATTAATGAGAATTTTTCGCTTTGTGGCAGATGTTTCTATATGGGCGATATTTGCGTAGCATCCGGAGGACATGATAGTGCTGCAGCGATACCTGATGGTCACTGCACATATACGATTTGCATTTTAATTAATTAAAAACGACAACACGGATAGGGAGCAGTCACCCGCTCGCGTTAAAGGAAGCGCTTTACCGACTTATTCTGCCAACACGACACTAATACTGAGTAATCGTTTTTGTGTCGCGGAATGCCGGGGTGTGATAGTGATACTTATGGTCATTACAGCGGTAATTGGATTTTGAGTTTATTGCCAGGAACCGCAGCGGGTTTATGTATACGTGATGGTTGTCTCTAACAGGAAGCTAATTTGTGTTGTCTTTTTGTATTGGTATATGAGAGTGAGTCATATGGTGACATGTGACACGCTATGGCTTGTTGTTTTTTTTTATTGTTTATTCCTAAAATAATTGGCATGCTAGAATGCGGATTGGAGATGTAAAAATGACGTAAAATCGTAATGTGCCGCCTTTTTATGTTGTACTTAACAGGCGCGTGTACTAACTAAGCGAAACATCTTAAATTGATGGGGTGACAAATAAAATTTATTTCGTTTACTTATTTATTATAGAACGTAGCTATTGGGACTGACATTGGAACAAAATGGTGTCTTTTTTTGATTATTTTATTATATATCCGATGGACGAATAAGGTACCTATTACAAATATAGGTTTACAAAGGCGCTATTGAATATGTCCTGTCCAGGCGTATCTGCAATGTCAACATATTTTGTCAGAGGAAATTCATCTTGGTTAAGAGTAAAATTTAAAAAAAAAAAGCAAAACATAATATTAAACTATAGGTACGGCTTAAAGCTCTAATGTCCAAAACGAATGACAGACGATTACACGGGTAGGAAATGACTCATGTAGTAATTTAATTGTTTCTTTGGCTGTATGGCGCATGTGGTACCGTCTTGTTAAAATCACATGTTGGTCACATCCATACCTTGTAATTTAGGCATAAAAAAATAGGTTATCATATGCCACGATAACGAACACCATACATTTTTACTGCCTGACCAGCCGCATTTTCGAAGATAATGGCTCCAGCCCAAAATCCGCACCAAGCAATCACGCGTTGTGGATGCATTTGTTTCTCAACATTAATTTAATCGTGACTTTCCTAAACCCCAAATGCAACAATTTTGACGATTAACGAAGCCATCAAGATGAAAATTAGCTTTGTGATTTTGTTTAAAAAATCACCAACCACTTGTTGTTGTTCCAAAATCCCTTCAACGAACTTTTTTCACATTCATGGTCAGTAGTCGTCAGTTCTTGAATCAATTAAAGTTTGTAACGATGAAGTTTCAAGTCTTTCGTGAGAATTCGCTGTAGAGAGCTCTACGGTACCGAATTGATGTTCCTGGACTGTCCGCAAAAAGAAGAAAGAAAGAAGGATATCCAGAGTATTTAAGATCACTCCCTGAATTTTTCAATTATTCTCTTTGCAGTAAATGGTTTTATATCACTATGACGGCCATATTTTGTTCGAAAATTACGGACTGTAGCTGACAAGCCTTCATTATTTTTAAAATATTGCTGCAGCAATGAAAATGCGTTGTTCTTTCGTAGGTGGTATAGCGCTCCATTTTTAGTAACCCAGAACTGTCAGCTGTCACATTGTTATATTTTTTCCGTTGGCATCACTGTACTATTAAATGGCGCAAAATTCAAATTTTGCATGAGTTATGGGGCACCCTTTACAAAGGTGTTTAGAAAATGGAATGCAAATGCATCATTCACTTCCTGTCTGCTTTATCGATCATTAATGAACTTACTAAAGCCATTGCACTCACAATATTACATATTTTGTAGATATGCATAATAATAACTCATCACAGAATGAGTTAACATTTCTATGGTGCGACCGAAGTGCTACTCTTCACAGCGATTCATCATGCGATTCCTTTACATTTTCTCGTCCAAGTGAAGCTCACTTTTCAGTTTTTTAGATGCTGACGTCAATCGGACGTCATGATTTTGTCTACACCCAACTTTCAGACAAAATCTGACATCATAATATGGACTTCAGCATGTCAAAAATTGAGAACATTTTTAACGTGTATATTGTATAATATTAGCTTTAGAGCTAAAACTTTATTTTCTCTAAATTTCTTTACACAAACTTTACCAGCTGTATTCGGGCAACGGCGCTAAGTCAATACGTTTCACCGTGGTCGTTGTCCACCTCCTTTTTATTAACTTATATGGACTTGATGTTACATATAGCGCTTCGAATTGGGAGATCTGAGGATAAATCATTTGGTCTTCGTTGATGACTTCGTCATCCTTGGGTCCTCTCAGACTGACTTCAACGCGCACTCGATCGGTTTGTAGCCATTTGTCTTGAAGTTTTGATGAAAATAAACGTGAACAAATCTGAAGTGATGGTCGTCTCCAGAACGCCTGTTCAATGCAATCTGCATGTTAGTGAAGCCCCATTGAAACAGGTAGAGATGTTTAAGTATATCGGGGTCCTATTTACGAGTGATGGAAGAAGCATTGCTTAGATTTCTTGTTAGATTGGTCAGACTGGGTCAATTTAAAAACAGCTTTGTCATTTTGTTATCTATTAGGACGACTGAACTTGGTGTCAAAGCTAATTTGTCAGTTTTTAATACGGTATTTGTTCCAGCTCTTACCTAGAGTCATGAGGTTTGGGTAATGTAATTAGAATGACCAAAAGAATAAGATCGCGGATAAGCTGCCGAAATTAAATTCCTACATTGCATTGCTGGTGTGAGCCTTAGAGATCGCATTAGAAACACCAGAATATCAGGCAGCTACTTTTTCGGACGGATCGTTCCATTCTTTGGTGGTTTTGTCATATTAAACGCATGTCTCCAACCAGGATCCCAAGACGTCCTATGGAATACGTACCATCAGGAAGGCGTCTTCTATGGGCAGGCCAAAATATACATTCTCTAATTCTTAAGTTTGTGTAAGGTTAGGTAGTTCAGCCGGGGCTTAAGTACTTCGCAGTAAAGCACTGGCCGGAAACTAACATTTTTTATGCGCAGGACATGCAGAGGTGCATTTTTTTCTGCTAAAAAAGACCTTATATAGACTATTTTAACTTGAGTTCACTTTGGATTTCTTGTCATTTTGTGTTGCATCAATTCTGAAGAAGAAATAATTAGTTGGCAGAAAATAAAAGTTGTAAATAAATCAGTCGACCAATTACGAAACACACAAAGTTTAGACTCTTTCAATAGAGAAATTAAAATTTATTTTAAAGGCTCGGATTAAAGTAAATTGAAGGTTTAGATTAAGCATAAATTTACATCCAACACCTTCTGAGATTGATGATTCCTTAGTCAACTATTTTGGTTAAATTTTAACCATTTAATTGCAATACGACTATAGCTACATACCCCCTAGTCGGGTGTCACCCAAATGTCCGACTTCGACATGGCACCCATCATCCCTACCACAAAACCTTAAGGTGCTCAAGATATGTGCAAATAATGCTTTCATGCTTTTGATAGGTTTTAGGAATTTAGTAGGTATTCTAATTGCTCCCAGAATAACTACTATCTGCTTTAAGCTTTATGATTTTTTAATGGCTTTGTTGCTCTGTACCATCATCCTCCTTACTGTAAATTTAATTTTCATCAAAAATTTTACTGAAAGATTGATTCGCCTTGAGCCATACAAATCAAATTGGACATAGCAAATATGACAACATGCTTCCTTAACATTTATGGAAAATGTCCTTATACAATTGAAATTGACAAGAATTGTGAAGAGCAAAATATTTAATATCAATTTTGAGGCGGCAGTTGATTGAGATATCTACAGGAAAATGTAGAATACCAAACTTATGGTGATTGTGTTCTCGGATTAAATTAAGGCTTGCTTATCGCTTTTAAGCAAGACATAAAAGGAATTAATGTTACAATAATTAAAGGACATTGCCGTATGTAAATAATTTGCTTATATCACAATAGTAACGAACAATTGCAGGAAATTAGGTTTAAGACAAAACCCAGACACCGCACATACACAACAGGATATAGACCACATGCATTCGAACAGTAAGCATAAGAATGGATACGTAGGATAGCAAGGAATACGAATACAAGTCAAGAGATGTCACAAAGCTTGCTATCTGATGGTTATTATTGGAAGTTGTTGTTGGCCTTTGTTAAGCTGTCTATAGTATTGTGATTACAGGGAGGCTTCTACGCCATATACACCTTATAGATGTCATGTGCGTTTATGGTGAAAGATGGAAGGCAGTATACCAAGAACACAACTTACTCGTATATATGAGAAATTCAATTTACAGTAATTGATTTGAAGATTTACTTGAGTTAGCACAGTGCAATGGGAGTTTGGAGTGGATTTTGTATAACTATAGTGAAAGTCAGGTATACACAATTGTGTGATTGTCACATGAACAGCTATTAGTCTAAGAGCCCACAGCAAATTTTGGGCGTGAAAGTATAACCAAAAAGCTGATACATGAACAGAAAGGTCTCCAAAAAGTAAACTCAAATGTCGAAGTCTGGCAGCGCTTAGTTGCAGCTGAGGTTAGTAATAGTAGGTTGAAAACGTGTTTTTTTCCAAAATCTGAATTTTTTATATAACCACTTGAATATAGTATTAAATGAAAGAACAGACTGCCCTGATCACAAAAGTATAGGTCCCAGACGTCTTAAGTGCAGCCATACCCTTGCCAGACGTACTAAAAGTATGTTAAAAATCACATTTTGAAATAATTGGTATAACCAAAATTTGGTTACACCAAAAAATTTGTGGGAACGCCCTGATCACAAAAATATAGGTCCCAGACGTCTTACGTGCAGCCATACCCTTGCCAGACGTACTAAAAGTATGCTAAAAATCACATTGGGGAGAGTACGATAATTACGGCGCCAAAAATTGATAACGGTATTTTGTAGAGGGGTTAAATACAAACACTTTTTACTATGGGAGGGGGGGGTCTATCTTACTCCGTTTAGGCGGGAGGGGTAATTTAAAGAAACTGATACTTTAATTGGAAAAAAATACATTAAAAAACAATGGCAACACTTAAAATAAAATACTATATCACTTTTAAAAGCCCGGAACCTGTTCTTTCATATTATTTTTAAATCAAGTTATTTCTGTTAACAGTTTTTGAAAAAAACAATTTCAAAGTTGCAATTTAAGGACAAAAATTGGGGTGAGTACAATAATTTTGGCGATGAAAACTAATGACAGATTTATGTAGAGGAGTTAAATACAAGCATTTTTTACTATGGGGGGGGGGCCTATCTCGCTCCGGTTAGTCGGGAGGGGTAATTAAAAAAAAATTATACATAAAATTAAAATAAAATATTAAAAAACAATGGCAACACTTACAACAAAGAACTATAGCACTTTTCAAAGCCAGGAATCTGTCCTAAATTGTCTAAAATGCAAATCCGCAAAATGTTGTCTACCAATGTGAAATTTCAGGCCAGAGACTGTAGCTGGAGAAAGTTGTTGACATTGGGTAAACTAATATAATTTAAAGAAAGTTTGCATATACTCAGCCTTGCACCCATCCCAAAATCCAACATTGACCCCAAGCAGGGGGGTTGCAGGGGGGCAGCATACACATTTCAAGGCGCAAGGGTAACAATTTGTACTCTAAGCGGAGCGACATATAAAGTAATTTTCAATTTTCTCAAAAATTAGAGGACATAAATCAATCTGGTTTTCAGTGTTCGATTAAGAATTGATTTCGGCAGTAAAAACTACAAAGAAATTAAGTATCTATTTTCTCAATATTGAACAAATCAGCATACAACTTTTATTTATTATTTTTTTTCCTTAAATTTCAAGTTTGAAATCATTTTTTTCAAAAACTATTATTAGAAATAACTTGATTTAAAAATAATATCAAAGAACAGATTCCTGGCTTCCAAAAATCCTAAAGTTCTTTATTGTAAGTCTTGCCATTGTTTTTCAACAATTATTTTTTTTATTTTAAGTATTATTTTTTTAAATTGCCCCTCCCGCCTAAATGAAGCCAGATAGACTCCCCCTCCCGTAGTAAAAAATGCTTGTATTTAACGCCTCTACAAAATACCGTTATCAATTTTTGGCGCCGTAATTATCGTACTCTCCCCAATGTGATTTTTAGCATACTTTTAGTACGTCTGGCAAGGGTATGGCTGCACGTAAGACGTCTGGGACCTATATTTTTGTGATCAGGGCAGTCTGTTCTTTTATTTAATACTATATTCAAGTGGTTATATAAAAAATTCAGATTTTGGAAAAAAAACACGTTTCCAACCTACTATTACTAACCTCAGCTGCAACTAAGCGCTGCCAGACTTCGACATTTGAGTTTACTTTTTGGAGACCTTTCTGTTCATGTATCAGCTTTTTGGTTATACTTTCACGCCCAAAATTTGCTGTAGGCTCTTGGTCTATATACTAAATCTAGTATATCTGTGGTATGAATTTGGATATGTACTATGTTCGGATTTTATAATATGCAATCTTCTTCTCTGTTGGAACATATAGGGGGTCTCTGGAACTATTCATCAGATTTTCAAGTTTTTTTTTTTCTGATCTATAGATTTCTTGCCCATTTACCTACGTTTTAGAGTGGTGTTAGAAAGGGAGGGGTAAAGAGGTGGTAGCGGCTTTCTCTGGATTTAATTGGCCGATTTTAAATATTCCTTTATGGTTGCAGTTTGTTTGAACTTGCGTTCCTTGACAGTTCTAACAGTTCGTGAGATCCTCCTTACTCCCAGCCACCGCTATTACTCCTCACCACTTCCCACTCACTGTGGCATAATTGGGCCACACATCTATAAATAATGTAATATATAAATGAAAAACAAAATGATGATGATAATGTGGTTAGTCAGTTCTTTGACAGTGCATTTACCGCTCCAATTTTTCTTATTACCCATATCCTTAATTATGAGGTATAGAGGAATTAACTTATAGCGAACATACCTACACTAAGAAAACTAATATAAAAAAAACCGGCCAAGTGCGAGTCACTCACG
Organism: Cheilosia soror; assembly: GCA_949372485.1. Lineage (NCBI taxonomy): Eukaryota > Metazoa > Arthropoda > Insecta > Diptera > Syrphidae > Cheilosia > Cheilosia soror. The sequence continues at coordinate 136,200,666 of OX443561.1, read as the reverse complement.
CACGGAAGGTTCCGTACGTATACGTACTAGTGAATTACATTTACATAATATTTTAGTTCATATACCTACCTAATATAGGTAAGGTATTGTACATGCATAGTTAAGAACGCCGTCATCGTCACTCGTCAGTTAAATCCACCGACTCAGCTCCACCCAACTTGCAATAATAATAATACAAATACAAAGAGCACCCATGAATAAGAAAAAAAAAATGAGGACCGCGGCCGATCCGAGAGTACCATCATTCATCAACCTATAATGAGATGCAAAGGAAGTGAAACATGGAAGTTTCAATTAGAGCGTATTTTATGACAATAGGTATATGGCATTTGACCAATTTTTGTAAATCTTCTAAAATGTTAAAATTTCGGCAAAATAGCCTTCAGAGCCTCAGCACATACTATCTACGAACATGATCTACATAAAATTAGTATATATGTATTTTTTGTTAATCAAGAAATTAAAAAAAATGTGCACGACTGCGTAGCACGAAACTTTCTCGTTTATTGCGAATCTCGGAGAATCTCAGAGTCATTTCAACAAATTTTACGTTTAAAATTATTTCCACTTACGTTTACGTACATCTTACGTAGGTTTAGTAACTGAACACTTGTTAACTAAACACGCAATACATACTACATAGACATTAGGGTAATTGCGGGAGAGATGCCGCGCTTTTATAAAACTCAGTTTTACGTTATAAAACATAACAATGAACTTATGTTCTGTTATTAAAATGAACTAAACTTAAAAAAAATTAATTATTTAAATACAAATTTAGGAACAATAAATTATACTGAGTGCGGCGTCTCTCCCAGCCAGTGAGGGAGAGATGCCGCCGTTGAAATGCATTGCCTTTTGAACCTAATTTTGACTGTGGAGAATGTTTTTTGCGTTCTTTATCCCTTCGTCGGTTAAAAAGATGGCATTTTTTTTATACACATGTAAAACTTTCGTGCAGCTATTTAGTAGGTACCATTTGTTTTGTGTTTGTACCGAATCTTCTTTTTTGGTGGTTGAAAAATTATTTTCCCGGCACTTGGGATCAACAACTAGCTCAATATTCCCGTTGTTGAGGCTTAGTATGATTTTCTTTTTATTTATTGTTTAAACTTATGTTGAAAACTTTGCAAATTGCATATTCCTCGTGCTAAAGGGTAGATACGGGAATTTTCGGTAATGAAAAAATTTCTGAAAGTAAATTTGTTAGCGAGGGTTTCATGAAGCATGAAGAGGAATGTTTCTCATTTTCGACGTGATTACAAGTACGTTGATGCTGTTCAATGGTGATCGGAATGAAAAGAAAAAACAAAAACGGAGCTAAATTTCGTTCAAGATTTGAAAGCGTTTTGTAAGAATCTTGTACGCGTTCTATAGCTGAAACACCATACATTTTCTCAGCTTTTTTCAAGGACGTTCTACCTTCAACACTTTTTCTTGCTTCTTCTAAAGATTCATTGGCCCAACTTCCACTGAAGGGTTTGCGTGTAGATTTGCGTGCCATTTTGTAGTCTAGGAGTCCGTATAAATAATAAATTCAAAATGCGGCATCTTATCTCAACAAAAGTGCGGCATCTCTCCCTTGATTAAGGGAAAGATGCCGCACCCTACCAAAACATTTTCAAACAAATAAAAGTAAAAAAAAAAATAACGTAAAACACTTCCAACAATACCACTCAGTCATACCTATAAATTGGTCACTGGTAACAAAACTGACTTTGACTGACTTTCGCATAGATTTTTTGCATAGTATTGACAAACTTTCACACCAAAAAGGAATGCGTAAAACAAAAAAAATTAAATATTTCCCCCCAACTTTTAAAATAACCAATTTTTTTTTTTTTTTCGCTTTTGTGTTTCAATACATAATGAAAAAAATAAAGAACAAACGGACTCCTGCGATTTACTTTTAATATGATTTTGAATCGGTGCGGCATCTCTCCCGACGCGGCAACTCTCCCGCAATTACCCTATGTATCTACGTATTAACTACAACACATTATTACTTACTTTCAAACTTCACCCCAACTGACATTAGAGAGAGGGAGGCGATGACTTTCGAATTCTCATTTTTGATTATTATTTAAAAAATGGTCTCAATTGTCGGGATTTGGGTAGTACTTGTAATTTTTGAGAAATATTCATAAAACGGCAATATTCGAGAAAAACTAAGTAAGTGATCATGTTTAGAATGCTTATGTTGTCTTAAATATGTAATCGTTAGAGCGGTTTTTTGTAAAATTATGCTGACAAATGTTACAATTTGGATTCGAAAAGCACTGTTATTAAATTGTTTAGCTTAAAAATGAGTACGACGTATTCTTCAGGATATAAACATTACCTAGCAATTACATTTTCAACCAAATCGAAAATAGCGTTTTCGAGATATGTGTAGTTTTTAAAGTACCGTTTTTAGCGATTGGGGTGGAAATCGAAGGACGCATTCAAGGTTCAAAAAACACTGTTTTTCAACTGTTTAGCTCAAAACTGAGCAAATGGTATTACTATGGATTTAAGCATTACCATACAGTAACATTTTTATCATAACCGAAAATGGCGTTTTTGAGGTATGAGCAGTTTTTTAAAGTATGTAGGTAGATACTACTATTAGGGATTTGGGTGGATATCAAAGGACGAAGTCGTTTGAGAGAAAAACTATTACTATTTACTATTAAGTTAAGAATGACAATGGTACCTTAACATTTTTTTTTTTTAAAACCCAAAAATGTTCAGGATTTTGCCTCGTGTCAAATAAAAAGGCCTGCAAAATAAATTAGAGTGCGTGCAAGTTGAACGACTGTTCGAGGTTACTTGACTGCAAGAGTGCTGTCATGTTCTAAAAGTGAGGGTTTGTCCAAAATATTTATTTTTTTAGTTTTATGAAAGAGTAAAACAAACAAAATTTGTAAAACGATTTATATAGCGTTAAATTGTATTGGGCGCTCATGGAAGAAATTTCTATCGTTTTTTAAGCAGAAAGATAGCCCAAAATACGACAAGCCGCCCAATCTGGCAATCGTGCCGATGCCATGCCGACGCCCCGCCCCCGACCGACACACACCGAGCGAGCCAAGGCCGAGACCCGACCCGAAAGCGAAAGAAGAAACAATATTATGTATGTGTGTGTATGAAAATGAGTATTTATTGGAGTTCCAATTCCAATTGGAAAGGAAACGTTTAAGATAACACCCTTATGAATGACATATTGGACATATTTTTGTAAATATACCGGATGTTGTGTGCAAATTTCAGCCTTCTACGTCTATCAGTTCTTGAGATAGACCTAGGTACAAAATTCTCTTAGATTAGTCGGACAGACATCGCAGCGAAAGCAATAAGGTTCCTCCATATGGAAACGGAACCTTAAAAAGTATGAGTATTAAACCGAAAATTTAGTTTACTGCACCTACACGCACCTTAGCAACTTGAACAAATGGAGGCTATTGCAGTTGCAGATAACAAAAATTCACTAAGTACTTAACAGATATAATTTGAGTTTGAAAGGAAGTTATCGGGAACCTGCTCTTCTTTAGAATAACCCTCTTTAAATACGTTACCCATTACAACTGTCATGCGGCTATTATAGCTTTGCTTATGCATGCACTGCAGTTCTGACTATTGGTAAGATTGCTGATTGACTGATTGACAGCTGCGCCGGTTTGTCATTTTGGTATAACAGCTGGATGATGATGACATGATAACTCTATATTGTGTACTATAACTGTAACTGTAACCTCCATTGTTTTGTACTATCATTCGTCGCCTAAAAATCGTGTGGTTTAGACGTGTTTTGATGTTTCTTTTCTACAAATTATGTTTCTACAAGGGATCCCCCTTTTCCAAAATCCCTTATTATACACAATCTCTAATTTTTTTTTTTTCTTTTTCCAAAATCTCCCGGGACTATCCCCTATGCCAAAATCTCAAACAAACAAACTAAACTTTGTATGTACTCAACCTTGGACCTACTCCAAATCTTACAGTGGCCACAAGCAGGGGGGTTGCATACGTATCTCACTTTTTAACATAATTTTTAGGTGTCGCGGCGACAGAACTAATAACACCAAATCTAAAAATGGGGAATTTTCTCTTAGGATGTTTTGGAGTAAAGGATTTTGGAAAGGGGATTTTGAAAAAGGAGATCTCATCACCAATCGCTTCTACTTGATAAGTATAAGGGGTTTAAAAACTTCTAAGCCGCTATGAAAGCCTCCAATGTTGCATTTTCCTTGGTTCTCATAGCCCTGTATTTTGGTAAAACTAGCCGCGAAATGACCAGCTTCCGTACCCGCATAAAAAATTTTATCGTAGCTCTATAGTTTTCTGAGTGTACCTCCATGGATGCGGTTGGACATGTGTGCATTGCTCTGTGATGCATTTTTTGAGAATATTTCTTGGTGGGGTTCAGGACGTCAGGTTATTTTCATATCGGCCAAAATACCGCTTCATATATGATAACTGGTCTTAAAGGTAGGCATCTACGTCCGTCTAAGAATTATGGTGCTGCATTCCCAGCACTTTCCCTCTATATCATGAGAACACGGGTGACCGTGTCGTTTAGATCTCATCTGTATGCTTTCGGCAGATAAGTTTGTTTCTCATTAATTTGTTTCCAAAGCGCACGACAGGAATTAATCTTACTGAAAACAAAGGTGGCCTGCCTTCATACGATTTAATTGCTTTTCCCAGTTAACCTTACTATACGCATCTTAATAAAATTGTTCATTGCCAATCGAATCGGGTAGATATTTTATTTTTCCGCAATTGAAAAACATTTCAGTGCTTCTCACTTAAATGTTGCCATGCTGGAAGAGCACTCATCATCTCATTCTCATCCCATTGATATCAATTCCATTTTTATTATCCTGTCATCTTAAGTCGAATTTAATTACGATCCACTTCCAACGATACATATTTGTATCCTCCTTTTCCTTATGCCATATCGACACGTTCCCACTTCAGCGCAACACAAGCAACACGCTAACGATTTAACGAAGCTAGAAGCACAACGCGGACACAACAAGACTACAATGACAAAATCAATGGAAACACAGACAATAAGAAGAAAACAACATTGTTTTCGTTTTTATGCGAAACAATCAACAGAATTTCGCACAAAATAAGCGAAGAGAAATAAATACCATGCGACAAGACGCCCGCCAATGCCACCGTATACCCAATACGCTATGCTCCATTCGCTTTAGCAAAATAATAATAACGAATACAGGGTTTGATTGTTTCATGCGTCTTGCTTGCAACCCCCTTCAGCCGCTTCTACAATGTGCCTGATGTTTTTGTTGTTGCCCCTGGCGCCTATACCCACACCCACAGTGGTAGGAGGACAAAGAAACCACGCAAGGGGCAGCCACACTTCCCATTCTTTTGTTGATATTCGGTATTTTTTTGAAGCCTTGTTTCATATGATTGCCGATTGTCCTCGTCTTCCATTTATGACATTTTTCGCTCTCGTCATTCTGTTTATTTTTTTTTTCGGCAGTCATAAAAAGGTGATGGCAAATGTGGTGGTGGTACGGTTATGATATCAGGCTGCATGAGAGGATAATGCAATAAAAAACACAGAAGCAAAAAAAAATAGCTAGAGACTCACTCAATACGGTCCAATTCCAATTTCTCCTTCGGTCACGTCCAAATCTAATTTTCTACTCCACTTTCAGTGGAGCCGGGGAAGGATGCATGACATGATTTCATTCACTGTATCCGAACAAAAAATAGGACCAGTGGAAAACAAAGGACACTTTTCATCTTGACGAGATGTCTTAGCCGCCTTCCGGCGGCAGATATATTTTTTTTTTTACTGAATCAGTATGCCCAACACCGGATGGTCTTATTATCTTCTGTCGGCTTTTTTTTTAGCTGACATTTACTGGTCAAAGGACAAAACATTTCTGTGCCCTTGGGTGATAGTGTATAAGAGTATTTGTCGTTCGCCTTTCGCTGTCATCATTTGGAGTAGGTACTTAACGAAGACAATACTGAATATTGCGATAAATTTTAATTAGCGCAGCGAAATGTATTTTGTCGCGCAGCAAGAAAAAAAAGTCTTAATGGTGTCATGTAGTTGGAGTCCATTGTTTGCACACGCAAAATACCCATATATGGGGAAACTGGCAAGAGCTACTGAAGCGTAAACGCCTGACATGTGGCGTTTAGCGGTGGTCGTTAACTTAATTACATATTTTGTTGCTTGTGTAGTGTATGTTGTTTGTGAAGTTTATGAAAGTGAAAGGAACTAAGTTAAAATGCGGAACGAAACAAGTCAATTTACCTAGAAGAATGTTATTGAAGCTGTTTAGTAAGTGGATAGCGGTAAACAAGATTTGTTTGACAGGTGACTTTGGTAGGTAGATTAAGCACTATGTCTATTAATATTGTTGATAAAAAGAAATAAATAATTTTTAGTTTTTCATAAATACCTATAGAACCTAGCTACCTACACTTTTATCCCTGTAAAAAAAGCGAATATAACCGTTTCTACAGCACAGCTCCCCAAGACAGTTCTGAGTTTGAAATTTTTGACTTCTTTGTAATTCCCTATAAACATTTGTCTTCAGAAAGTCAGTTAGAAAATATTGAAATTCGAAAAATAGTTTCTTTAAGTTGACTAAAATTAATTGATCCATGAAAAAGGCAAAAACCAGATCTCCCAAATCCGACAGTACCTACCACTCAAGACCCGGTGCATAAATTGTACTTTCAAAAGAAAAAAAGAGTTGCTTCGGACTAAAAGACTTCCTCATGTTTAGTTTTTCAAGTAAGTTTACTGTCCAGTCACTGATGCCAACTACCTATGGTAAGTTATACGATTTAAAATGAATGTTGGTCAGTGCGGGGGCTCTTCAAAGTAGACTGTCCAACGTGTAGTGGGCAAATTCGAGACAACCGGTTCCTTAAGCAATTAGCCCGTACTACAAAGAAAAGTGTACAGGAGAAACATTTGCACTCAATTTATTGAGCCCCAAGAAGTCTGCTTTTTGCAGACATCAAGTTGGCGATCTAACTGACCCAGAAACTCAAAGTTAATCATTATGACCATGACCATAGAAAACCCCCATTTTGGCTGAAAAATCGACTGTAAAATCAACGGGCGCATTTTTGGATGAATAACTATAGCCGTTTTTTATTATCAACTGTAATCCATATAGATCATCGATTTACATGCACTAACAACAACAACATGTGATCCTACTTTTCATCGAGATCACGAAATATGATCTGAAAATTAATTCAACTATTTCTCGTTGTTGTTTCGTGGCGTTGTTTATTTCATTCACTAAATGTTGGTGTCCCTGTAAATTATAGCCATACAGTAATGTTGCCAGACCAAAATATGGGACAAAATTAACAACACATAAAACCAATTAGCATTTTTTCAAATTCGAATAAGTCACTACTCCGACTTTCGAGATATTTTGTTTCGCTATATAGCACAGAAATATAAATGGAAATATTATCAGTACAATACGGTTAATTATGATGCGTATTTGAACATAACATTTGTTTCCACAAAAAAATATTGAGTGCAAAATGTATGCAGATTTGTATTCATATGGTAACACCCCCGACACAACAGCGAAATGTCAAACTCAAATATGAGCAAGTGCAATGGAGAAATCATCGCGTTGTGGCGTCATATTGTACCGTGTGGCTGCAATATGGCGGTGGCAATACAAAGTTTGTCATAATTGGTACTGGATTTTATATGTGAAAAACAACTGTTGCCACAACTTAAATATAAAATCTTTCAATGATCCAGTTTGTTTTATTTTCGTGATCTGATCCGGATCAGATCACACTGATAATAAAAAACGGCTTATGTTAACAAGCCAAATATGGAACGACGCCAAACCACACAAAAGGTGGCTGTTTGGTGCGGATTTTAGACCGGTGCGCGGCGCCCGTCATTGCTCACTACTTTTTCTTGAAAATGACATTGGTGAGGTGAGCGCTGACTGAATTGAACGATATGAAGGTAGACGACATTTGGTTTCAGCAAGACATCGCTACTTGTACAGCAGACGCCAAAATGGACATTCCGCATGAACGGTTTGAGGATATCTGTGGTTATATCTACCAGAGGTATTTCATCCCGCTAAACTATTTCTTGTGGGGTTGTCTGAAATCGCAGCTCAATGCGAATAAACCGCACTCGACCGATGCCTTTAAACCCAACATAACCAATGCCATCGCTCGGCTCCGCGAAATAAGGCCCCAAAAGTAAAAATGAAATAAAGCCCCAAAATTAGGGTAAATTTTCATAATAAAATTATGCCCCATTTTTAAAAATGGAAATTAGGTCCCAATGAAATGAAATAGGGCCCCAAAAATAAATGGAATAAGGCCCCAACATTTTGGTAAATTTTTATGGAATGAAACTCCAAATTTTTGTTTTTTTTTTTTTGGATTTATTCTACATTTTCAGAAATGATAACGCACACCGAACCATCGTACAAATACTACTTGTATTGTGTCCTGTAATATATTGTGTCTGCAACAAGGACACCTATAGTTTTCGTGTTCTTCAGCTTTGGCTTTAATATATTCAAGAAAATAGAAGTTAAAAATTTTGAACTTTTATAAAAATACGATCTAGATTTCAGACGATATAAGTATGACATAAGTTCGATAAAGTGAACTAATAAAAACCAGGCCTGTTCTGTTCACTATATCGAGCGGGAGTTTTTAAATGTTTACCAAAGTTTAATTTGTGTATTCTTTAAAATTAATTGCACACATTTTTTTCTTGTAAGCATTTCATAACTAAAATATCAGGAAAACACACAAATGAACTGTAAGGCGGCTCTCAGATTGAGGCAACAAGCAATAAGCAACTATAGTTACTATAGCAACTGCCAATAAACAATCAGCAACATTTTTCGTTCGAGCGATCTTTAGTTGCTTTGATGTGAGACCTCTAATTTAATTCAAAGTAAAATGTAAGGCGGCTCTCAGATTGAGGCAACAAGCAATAAGCAACTATAGTTACTATAGCAACTGCCAATAAACAATCAGCAACATTTTTCGTTCGAGCGATATTTAGTTGCTTTGATGTGAGACCTCTAATTTAATTCAAAGTAAAATGATTGTGAGCGATAATTTTGCGTGTTTCCTATTGCTAGTTGCTTATTGAATGTTGCCTCAGTGTGAGAGCCGACTAAATTGTTCTGAAAAATAGTTGACATGCAGGCGCATTGTAAAACTGGAACATTTTTCGTTGAATTTTGCGAAAAAAAAGTCTGAGTTCACTATATCGAGATTTCCATAGTTCACTATTTAGAGTAGTCTGTGTAAAATTTTGGTGGTTCACTATATTGGATAGTTCACTATAGGTTCACTATATCGAGCGTCTACTGTATATACGTGAGCGTCAAAAGTGAGTGAACACTAATGCGGTTTTCATTTGTCTTTGAAGTTTGGATATGGTTTTTTTTTAAATATTTATAAAGTCTTTTTTGCTGTCGACATGTGATATGTATGTTTAATTTTTGTTATTTCGTAATTAAACTTTTTACAGATTGTTGGATATTTAGACCTGTTTCCAGACTCTGAAAAAAACTCTAAGAAGCTTCGGTGTTTACTCACTTTTTACGCTCACTGTATGTCGATCGTCGCTGTGAGGGAAGTCTTCTATTTTCAGTCACCAATACCAAACAGTCGTGTCGTTTTTATTTTTTTTTTGAGTCGTAAACGACAAATACAATAAGGGGACTATGACATTCAATAAAATTGTTAGACAAATTTGATTTTACCTTATCACCTGCATCCAACACTCAAAAGTTGCCCTTTTTAAGCCGATTTGTTTGACACTAATCATTTACTGGATTTGTTGCTGAATGGCATGATGCGTGATGCGATTTTTGATATGAGATGCACTTTCTGTATTCCGTGATATTAAAAACTGGAATTATTTTTCATTCTAGCATTTACATACTGCAGAAGAAAATCATCTAAAAGGGGTTTCCGGAACCTTTTATGGCCATGGCCACTTCATCGGAATTTTGGTTAACGTGAAATCCACCAACAAACCATAATGTGGTTATTTTCATAGAAACAATTTTTAAAGTAGCGCAAGACTGATTCTTGAGAGCTTGAAAAGTTCAAAGAACGAGAGACCGGACCCATTAGCTCTATGTAGGTACCTATGTAGTTTCTAAGACGATTCGATTATGATGTTTGTACCCATTTTGAGAGGTCCTGTCAAGGCCTTACAACTTAATTGCCTTCATAGGCCAAAAAAAGGGAGATTGACACTTTGCTTCATTTCTAATGCGAGTCCATGTATACAAAGTCTTCAACTACCTTTTATGACATTATATTTGCTTTGTCAATGCCACGTATCGACTGCATAACTATATATCTACTTGATTTTGCGTCAATTACAAAAAGCCATATTTTTGCGATTCTAACTGTGCATGCAACCAATAGCCACCAAGTGCAGGATATTTAAAAGGAACAAACAAATGTATCTCGAGGCTAAATTTATGACTCAAACAATCATCCTAATAGTCACTTCCCCAAACACTGAAGCACTTATTTCTGAGGCAATTTCTAATAACCCTGCAAAATTTACTACCAACACGGGACATTCGTGTTAACCCTGGTGGCATAAAGACGTGGTAAACATGTCCTAAGCAGACACAATTCCCAGGTACGTTCCAGGTCCACATACTCCCTCGCACGACAATCATTGGATACAATTTAGCATGTATCACACGTGATATAAGGTCGATTCACGTCCCGGATCTATACCACGGAGTACCTACTACTTCTGTTGCATGCTTCAATCAGCATAGTCTTCTATAGACTATATGTGCCTGATTGTGGATATCCCGAAATATACAAATGCAAGCCACCTTCGGGAGCTTCTCTATTCTGGCTCCATCTCACACGACATATAGTTACTCGTATATGGGATACAATTTACGAATCCGCTGACTCTTGGGGATGAAGGTTTGGGCTACTCCTTTTCGCACACGTGATAGGAATAATCGAAACCAACCCCGCAGACATCATGGAAGTGGACACACGACAAACATATAGGATGCCAAGAAAAAGGAACAAACACACAGCTGTTGAGAAAGGATATTCAAAGTTTTACCCTGAATTACAATTTGATTGCTCGGCCGAGGGAACAAGATCCAGGTTGTGTTTGGTTCGATCGTTGTCATTGTTGTCGTTAGTCCAAAAGGTGACTTCACTTAGATGCACGTAGTTCTCGTCGTTGTCTATGGAGCAACTTCCGGTTTTTATCTTCCTTCGTATAAATTGGAAGAGTCGTTTTTTGTTCTTTTGCAGCAATTTTTCCACTTCAGTTTCAAGAGTTAGGCGGCAGCAATGGGCATGATAGGGAATCCCTTTTTTTTCATTTTTTTTTCGAAAACGAGGTAACTCTTCCGAAATTAAGTGAAATGCATAAAAGGCAGGAAAAGCTATGGTTAAGGAACAAGAGAAGAAAATGCAGTCGCATAAAACTAAATCGCTGATAAAAGTTTTCACCATTCACCCTGAAGGGACGACGATGTATATGTACGTTTGGCAATTCATTGCATTATAGAGACGACGAAGGATAAATGCCAGGGATCTTTAATTTTTATAAAGTCAGAAAGTTGTCGTACCGTAGCCGTATAGAGGCGCAGACAATTTTGTGTAGTTTTTTTTTCAATGAAAGTGTCTTCTTATACAGCTTTTATAGTGTGCCTCTAGGGATACTCATTTGTAGGAGGTAGCGATCTGGAAAATTAAGTATATAATTTTCAAGGAGTTGCCTCTTTTTTGTGCTAGCTTTTGTCACGAATGTTAGGGGCAAACGTTTGGGTAATGCAGTTTGGATGGATTAAAGCATTTTCGTCCTTTATTGGCAGATGGCATCGTTTCCGTTGCCCGCAAGCAATTCCCAAGCGAAAGTGTATTAATATTATAAAGGGAACAATTTTGTAAATTTCGATAAGAAATAGAAACTTGGTAACTGGCAAAATTGTAGTTGGAACATGAACCGTCATTTAGTCCTTAAGAATTGGAATAGATGGGATTTGTTTAATGTTTGGGATCTTATTGATGAATATAATCGGCCCTATCATGGTATCCGTTCCGAAAGAAAAATTCTCCGATTTTGTACGAATCGGAGAATTTTGCTTCATGGTAATCGTTCCGATAAGCTGTTCGGAACATTTCTCCGACAATACGTAACGCACACCGGCAGTCTACGTTTCAGTGCGATGGGTTGCGTTTTTTGCACCTGGTTTTGACAGCCACACGTCAATTTTTCTCCGATTGTCTCCGACATCTGTTCATCGCGGAAAGATTTTAGTGAACAAAATGCGTTGATGCATGATCGGAAAACGGATACTTTGAACGCAAATTTAGTATCCGACTGGATTTGCGTTGCGGAGAAAAGTACTCTCCGAACGGATACCATGATAGGGCCGAATATAAAAAATAGTGGGAACCTTTTGGCAAATAATGATATTCTCTAAAATAACAGTCTTAAAAATTTCAAGTCGACTATTTATATTGTTCGACTTGGATTCATACTAATAAACGCGTTCTATTCAGCTTTAAGTTAATATATGGTTTTTAATTTATACCTTTTCCCGACTTAATTACTTTTGATGGCGCCCATAGTCCGGGGTGGACCATGGCCTCAACGAAAAAGCCTATCTAGACAGTTTGGTCCCTAGCTAGCAGCCTCGAGCTACGCACACCAAGTTGGTTGAGGTCGCTCTACAATTGTGCACATCACCTGAGTTGGGGTCTTCCTCTGCTTCGTTGTCCTTCATGAGTGGCCTCAAAGACTTGTGGGGCTGCTTTGTTATTTTCCATACGCTCCACGTAACCCAGCCATATCAGTCTCTGTATCTTGAGCTCTTTGACTATGTCAAAGCCGTTGTATAGCCCGTAAAGTCCGTCATTGAATCTTCTCCTCCATATACACTCCATCGATACAAACTGGACCGAAAATGAATCGAAGAAGCTTTTCTCTCAAAGCGTGCCAAGAGGTTTTCATCAGCTTTCGATAAGGTCCATGCTTCTGCACCATATAGCAGGAACGAGATGATAAAGGTCTGGTACAATATTTCCTTGGTGCTGTAAGAGAGGGCTCTACTATATTGTATGTCTTCTTAGTCCGAAGAAACAGCGATTGGCAAGAGTGATTTTGATTTCTACGCGGATGTCGCAGGGTCTTATACGCAATATTCATCTATAATATTGTCGCAGTTCAGGATATCTCCCTTCTTGTGGATGGGGCACACGATGCTGAGGTTTCATTCATAGGTCATACTTTCTTCCGACTAATTTTTACAGATAATGTGGTGCGCCTTGCCAAGTCATCTCCCGCTGCTTTAAACAGCTCGACCGGTAGGCCACCTGCTCCAGCAGCATTGTTGGACTTACGTTTTGATATCGGTAACCCTACCTCGTTTTGGTCGGGTGGACGGAAATGTTGACCATCAACGTCCGGGTTAAGTGGTTCGTTCTTCCCGACAGTGGAATTTCGATCGTTTTCGTCATTCAACAGTCTGCATTCAGATCCTCAGCACCAACTGTGGATCTACTACCACGCTTGAATCTGCAAGCATTATGTTCGGACATTATATTCTTGGGAAGGTCTATACGTACTCCGGGCACTTTTCTACGACCAAAGGAAAAAATCGATTATTGAACCTCTATAACGATATACTTAAGCGGTCGACGTGCCGCAAAAAACAAACTATCTTATCTCATTATAAGTATTTTCGATTTCATATAGCGCCAGGTACCAGGAGTACATTAAAGTACATTATTTTTAAATGACCCAAAAAACACCTGCAAGTGCAGGGCCATATTGGTGTTCGACAAAGTTCCCAACCCAAACGAATGGTTTACAACATATTGCTTGTTGGTGCTTCACTTTTAAACTCCAATCCAACAAAGCTTACTGGAAATTTCTTTCCTATCCTCTACAAAAAAAATCACCTTAAACTGCCCGGAAATTCATTTTACCGTTCGGGTATGTGCAAGCATCGGTGGACTGTACCAACAACCATGTAGGTAAGTAAGGTACTTTGCAGGATCTTCTCCAAAAGTAGTATTAAGGTAATACGATGATTTTTGCACACAATAAAGTTCCATTTAAATTGTTTCGAGTTATTAGCAAAAGCTTGAGAGGATATCCCTTTTACACTTTGCACTACCATCGGGAAAATTAGGGGTAGAGATGACCACCGATATTGTAGAGTGGAAATTGGTCAAATCCTTATTCGAAAAGGACTTTTAGTCCTTCGATGAGAATCGATATAATTGTACAACAACAACGGGGGTGAGAACAATGTTAGCTGCTTATCGAGGAAGCAAAATCGAAATTGTTTAAAGTATCATCCCAATTTGATAGGAGAACAAGGAAGTGGAGCTTGGGATTTTTCCCTTACAAAATTATTTTTACCCTTTTTCGTTTGTGGACATTTTCGTATTATTAGCTTGAGATGTTTTCAATAGACGAGCAAAAGTATCCCGATTTTGGGTGATGTTGTTGTTTTGTTTTTATTCAAAAGGATTGTCAAAAATATTTTTAGGTCGAAAGGTAAAAAATAGGGTTATGAATTCATCTGATGTGAGGGCGTAAATTTGAAGATTACGGTTTCTCCCCGACACTATAGAGGACTTGTGAATTCGGTAAACAGGATATTTATAAGAAATTGAGATTTGGTTGTTGTAGTAGCATCTTCGGTCTAAAATTGGCCATTGTATAGTTGAGGCGCACCACAAAGTTGTCTAAGTATATTTTTGGATGATCAATGAGTATTGTGTCGGCAGCTATTAAAAGCTACCTACTTATGAAATGGTACCTATGTCCAGAAATGATGAATGAAGGCAATATACAAACTCATATTTGTCTAAATATACTAGATTTATCGGAACTTAAATAAATAAATAATTTTTTAAAATTGTTACCATTTCAAGAAAAGCATTCAAAATAAATTCTGAATGATAAGGTTTCATCATTTCTCTTTAAAATTTTAAGTATTGACGCATATAGGGGCGCTGCCATTTTGCGTTCTGCTGCTGGATTGGTCAATTTGTTATCAGGACGAAGGAAGTTTGTTTCAGAGTCCAGCACTCTCCCTAACCATATTTATAGCCTTGAGATCTGAGTACTGACGGAAAGAATTATGTCTCAGATATTGGCTGCCAAAATGCAGTTCCTTCGTGTTATTGCTGCGGTGACTCGAATAGAAATCCAAACCGAAACTCATCATTTTTGTATCCATTTAAAACCTTCCTATTTTTATAGTCAAAGCAGCTATACAGAGCCATGTTAAGTTTTGGTATCCCTTCAAAACTTCAAAAGAGGATTAATAAAGGCGACGTAGAACACAGTATGAGCTGTCACTGTGAGTATAAGAGAAGAGACACCGCACATCGACGAATGACAATGGCCATAATGGCATTACGTCACTTTCAAATTTTGGCAGCCACTCGTGTTGCCGAACTCCCGAACCTCAATTTTTGAAAGAATTTGTATAAAAAACCGTGAAAAATATATGGGGGCGAATGTCGCCTCATCAAGAAAGGACCAACCCAACACCGACTTTTCAGACAGAATGTCACTATAGATAGATTTAACTTTCAGGTGGTTAAGGACTTTGTCTACCTAACCTAGGCTCCGCTGTAAACTCAGGCAATGACACCCACATCAGCCCTGAGATTAAATGAAGAATAACTTTAGCTAATCGCAGTTTCTTTGGACTAAGAAAGTAACTGAACAGCAAAGCCCTCTCTCGAATGATTATAATACCCTAATCATCCCAGTCCTTTTCTATGGTGCAGAGGCATGGACTCGTGGGCGCAATAGCGCAGTGGTAAGTGTGCTGGACTACTGTGCGAGGGATTCCAGTTTCGATCTCCGGAAAAACACAAATCACATCTTAAGGTTTTTTCTACTGCGCCACCTCTCGCGAACGTCTGACAAACATCCGAGAGTATGACTGTCCTGAAAAAGCTTCTCAATTCAGCCGTTCGGAATCGGCATAAAATTGTAGGTCTCTTCCATTCGTCCCAAAACGAATGGTTGAGAGTAGCTAGGCCTTGGGTGTCTACCCTCCTGTTGCGCCATCTATTTATTTATTTATTTAGAGGCATGAACTCTATCAAAAGCAGATGAAGTTACGCCCGGTTGCTTCCAGAGGAATATTCTTCGAGTAATTTTCGGTCACGTCTGCGTAGACGGTGAATGGAGGAGGAGATACAAAATCGACCTAGCCGGAAGAGTGAAGGTCCAACGACTGAGGTGGCTGGGTCATGTAGAGCGAATGGACAGAAACGTTCGGGCCCGGAAAATCTTCGAATTCACACCCGAGCAGGTGGCAAATGGAAGGAGACCTTAACCAACTTAGTGTGCGACACTGCAGACAGCTGGTCAAAGATCGTTCTGGCTGGAGATGCTTCTTGGTTAAGGCCCAGGCCCATCCCGGACTTTCGGGTTCGAAAATATAAGGGCCAATCATTGATAATGGCTGAAGGTTTGGTTTTTGCTTTAGGGATAGCAAACAGCATTGCGTTTTGGAAGCATTAAACTCCACCCTATTGGCTAAACCTTTTTTATAATGCTATCAAGGTCAGAATGTAATGAGCTTAACATATGCTGCCGTTTCACTTTTATAGCCGAAGAGCAAGTACATGAGTCCTGGAATGAATATGAGAAGGTAAGTTTGCTCTCATCAGCGAATGAAAAAATTTGATTAGAAGTTGCAGGCAAGAGATTATTCAATTTTCAATTCAATTTCAATTTCAACAACTTGAATTGAGCGGCCAGAAATGTATCCCATAAGCACGCATTTTTGACAAAAGAGCTTGGTGTCAAACTCTGTCAAATGCTTTTAAAATATCAAGCGCAACAATCTTTATTTCACCAGAGTAGTGGAGAGATTGTTCCCGCTTTCCGATAAGTCATCAAATCATCAGTGGATCTGTTGCCACGAAAACCGTACTGCCGGTCATTGAGAAGTTTCCGTGATTCAAGATATTTCATAAGCTGACGATTTGTCAGCGTTTCTATGACTTTAGAAAAGAACGGACGTAAGTGCTATGGGTCGGTAATTGGTGGGAGAAGAAGAACCACCTTTTTTAGGGACGCGCTGGAGTTGTTTTCCACTTACTCGGAAAGAGTCCATAAGAATACGATAGATGATTATTTAAACCAGCTAATGAGAGTTCTAGGAGAACTTATCCGACCAGTGATTGCTGGGATCGCACATTACCTATACCTATATAGGTACATATTTGCTGATTTTTCAGTGACTAATTGTAATGGTGCATATAAACTTCAAATCTACCACCCCTTTCTTAAACCTACCACTCTTTTTTCCTTCCAATCTACCACATTTTTGAAATCCCAAGTGACAACACTGAATACGCCCCGCGTATTTCTTCGAATGATCGTAATGTGTCATCAGTGTATGCAAGTATAGGTAATTGGACTGACTTTGGAGAAATTATGGCACTGGTGGAGGGCTACCTATCTCTGCAGTTCCAGCCGTTGTATGCACATTCTGGATTTGGGCAGGCTCATATTACAACCCATTTTCTTCATTTTACTTCAATGTCAATATTAAGGTATTTCCTATATAACGAGCCTTTAAAAAAAATAAGTTGTCACATTTGGTCCATAGAATCCTACGCCTAACCACTCCCAATCATTCGTTTGTACATATGCGTTGCGTTTAAAATTTAAAAATAAAATCAAATTAGTTTAGACTTGTCGGTGTTCACTGATGCGCGAAACGAATATATTTGATCAATAGTTAGTTTCGTGTTTTTTGTATCATAGTCAACATTATCTGATTTCACAAGGATATTCGTTAACACACATTTTAACCCACACATGTACCTAAATAAGTAAACACTTAAATTCGAGCGAAAATATAATACAGATATAAAATATAAGGTTTCAGAAAAAAAGGGCGGTAGATATTAAGTAGACAAAAGATAAGGGAGTTTGTAAAAAAAACCCACCATTGTCAGGCAAAACAATCAAGGACACAAAATATATTAGATACTGTGTATCTTTATTATACCTCATTCAGCTTTTCAGCTCTAAAATTGTGTGGTGGTTTTGCATTGCAAAGAAAGGTGGGCTATTGAATTTCAATACGTTTTTGTTTAACTTAGGAACCTGAGAAACAAAAACCTACTTGTAAAATTTATGTGAAATGTATAAATTTTCTTCAAAGGATCAACATCATCGTCTGCTATTATTTTTTGGTCCTCTGCCTATTGCAATGAATCTCAGAATGTGTAAATGAAACCATACTTTTGTAATCTCAAAGGATACTGTGTTGATGGTGTATGTGAGTTTCCTTTTATGCCCATGCCGAGAAATAAAAGAAGATAAATAAAGTGCGATTTATTAACCAATTAAAGTCGTTAAAATTGTTTAGCGAATTTCCCTTGGTTGTTTTTGCGGCATCATAACTTGAACTTTAGCATTATTGTGGTCCAACGAAAATCACTGCATGCGACGAAATTAGTAGGTAGGTACATACTTTGATGAGGAATCAATGTGCCTCTGACTGGTGTATATTCAAGGTAAATTATTTAGAAAATTGTATTTTTGCTGAATAATGTCAAACTCATTGTGAGATTGATTTGCATATTGACAATGGTTCTATCGTTGGTTGAGAATCGTATAAGAAATCCGGGAAAGTGAATTTTTAATATTTTGTCAGAACTTTCGAAAAGCTATAAAGGGTGTCCCATAACAGCATATAATAACATTTAATAATGTGAAATAGGAATGCGCCTAGATAAAAAAAACGTAATTTGAAGAAATTCACTGTACTTCTGGTAACTTTCTCCTGCTATGAAGCAATGAGCAGTGGCATGGCAAGCTTAAGAAACTTGGAATTGCTGAAAAACGTTGGAGATGTTTCAAATAATAATTTATTTCGAACAAAACATACATGAATAGGGTAGGGTGGGGTTCTTTCGACGATGGGGTACTTTCGACTTTCGCAATTACAGAAAGGCGGCTAATTTTTAGATAAAATGTTTGATGGCAAATCTTACCACACTGTTCTCTCAGATCGTACACGAACTATGGCAGGTCTTCTTCAGCAGTTGTGGTTGTCAGACCGGTTTTTAATTTTTTGAGTAATTTTTCGTAATTTTTCTATAATACGAGGTAAGGGATATTTAATTGTTTCTTATGGGAATTCTTTGGTTTGTGAGTGTCAAACGTTTGTGTTTATAATACATTTAAGTTAATTATAATATTTGATAGAATTTTCTTTATAAGTTTTGTGAAAAACAATAAAGTCTACCATAAGAAAGAATGGGGCACTTTCGACAAAAGCACATGGGGCAGTTTCGACATAGCCGAAAATAATGAAAATCAGATAAACAGCTCTAGCGATCCACTACCCCCGCCTCCTTTACCCCTCGTCAGTTACCACCCACTCTTCGGACTAATTGGGCAACAAATTTTTGATTAGAAAAAAAAAGCATGCAAATCGAATAAATATGGGTCCATGATTTCAGCAGTACCGTTATACTCTAATATATAAAATGTTTTACTAATTGATTTTTATTACCATTCTTGTGTCTTCTAAATTAATGCCGAAAGTCCCCCGACCGGATGACGATTGTACCCCACCATGGGGCAGAATCGTCTTTTCAAGGCAGTTTTAAATTTTCTATTTTTAAAATTATTTGGGTGAAGTTAACTTTTAAGAAATTATGGATTTTTGTAGTAAAATAATTATAGCTCTCAATAAAAAACAATTATTCAAATATATATTTTGAAAAAAAAAATAATTGAAGTCTGCCGAAAAAAAGTGTTGAATCTGCCCCACCCTACCCTACATTTTTTCTGAAACCGAAACAAAAACTTCAGGTTTAGTATGCTTACTTTGCATTTGGATGTCCTAATGGATCGGCATCGGAGTGATCATTCGTAAATCATTGACCAATCATCGTCCTCCTCCAAATCACTTAAAAACAATTAAACATTCCTTTCCATAGTTTTTTTTTAATTGCAAATAGTTTACTTCGTTCAATTTGTATTTCACAAATAATAAACTCAATAAATTGACGTTTAACAGCTGATTTCGACTTTCAATATGCGCCTAAAAGATGGCAATTCATTCTGTAGAGGCAACTGAAAAGAGTCGTCCTGTATAATGCAAAATTTAATTGGTTGTCTCAAACACAAACCCCACAAACCAGTACCTAAAGGTGCTAGTACACGATATGTAGCACGCCTCATATATATGTAGCACTGACATCATTTTGACGTCTTTGTGCACTCTCTGTTGACGTCAGAGCCACATATATATGTGGCGTGCTACATATCGTGTACTAGCACCTTAAGAACTAGACCGCCGACTACCCGTGCACCTACCCGATTCTCCCCGGAAAAAATTACCCTTTCTGTGAATACCTGTAAATGTCAAAATTAATGGCGGCAATGATTTTCCATGCTATACCATGGGCCTAGGATTTTTCAAGCATGATTCCTTTGATTTTGTACAGCACCAATACATGAAAAATCCTGGGCCCGTCGGCAGCTTGTAGGCAAAGTCCATTATGTGGTAGCAGTCGACGGTCTTATCTTACTGGTTTGTGGTCTTAAAGTTGAGTTGTCATGATGACAACACAACTAAGTTGAGTTTGTTTTCCATAATAGACACTTAAATTTTCTATTGATCCATAGAGTATACTTTATACAGATTGGTGGGACTATGTATGGAATAGCACATCGGATGAATGGCCAAAATGGCAAAGCCATGGCTGGCAAGAACGTACTCTTTATTGAAATTTTCAATGACAGTTTCGACAGTGGCTCAATTTCTGTAATACGGCATCCAATTTCCTCTTTCAAAGCGTCAGTGGTCGTGGGCTTGTTTGCATAGACCTTTGACTTCAAAAACCCAAAAGAAAAAAGTCCAATGGAGTTAAATCGCAAGATCTGGAGGGCTAATTCTGATCGAAAAAACGGCCGATAACAGGATTAGGAAAGAACTCATGCAATAATCAAATTATTTCTCTGGCTGTATGGCATGTGGAACCGTTAAAACCACATTTTGGTCACATCCATAATATTGTAATTTAGGCACTAAAAACTGGGTTATCACGTCACGATAACGAACACCATTCATATTTACTGCCTGACGCTGACCATCCGCATTTTCGAATAAAAATGGTCCGATAATGCCTCCAGTCCAAAATTCGTACCAAACAGTCATTCGTTGTGGATGCATTTGTTTCTCAACAAATCTCATCAATCACTAATTGATCGAGTCTCCGTGAATTTTTCAATTATTCTCTTCACAGTTGATGGATTTAAATCACTATGACGGCCATATTTTATTCGAAAATTGCGGACTGTAGCTTACAAACTTTCATTATGTTTAAAATATTGCTCAGCAAAGAAAATGCGTTGTTCTTTCGTATAGCGCAGGACTACCCTAACTGTGCGTCGAGACGCCCTGCGGTTCGTTCGATGTTGGCCATTGTGTTTTACAGTGCCCAAGAAGTATACGAATTTTGAAGACTTCAACTTGGCGAATTTTGCGTCGAGACTTGGGCCTATACCCGTTCAAGATCCAACTGACCCAGGAGCTCAAAGTTAATGATAATGTAATGACCATAGAAAAATCATCTTTAGCGACGGACCGCATTTTTGGATGAATGGCCAAATTGCCATATATGGTATGACGCCAACCAACACGAGGTGGCAATGCATCCATAAAAAGCTGTTTGGTGCGCATTTTAGACTGGTTGCTCCGTACTTTTCCATGACGTTGGTAAGGCCAATACCATCAACGGCGAGTACTAAAGAACGAGGCTGCTAACATGTGGTTCCAACAAGAGGTGGGTAGGTGTCACTCAGTTGCAGGGTATGGTTATTTGATCTCTATCAGAGGTGACGTGAATTGGCCACCAAGATCGTGGGATTTAACCTCGCTAAATGTTTCTTGTCGCAGCTCAATGCGAATAAACCGCAATCGATCGATGTCCTTAAACCCAACATAACCAATGCAATCGGATCTATGCGGCAGATTGGACCAATCGGATTCGTGACAATGTGAGAAGCTGCCGCGGACATTTGGGCCTGGTGTTATATTCCATACAATAATGGCATACATGGGATTCGTTAATACCTTGTACACAGCTTGTTTTATTCCATTCCAATGTTGACCAATCCACATTAAAAACCACTTTAGTAAATTTTCAGTAAGCTCAGCTTATGTTCACACATCTGTGCTCTGTTCCGTTGTGTGCTTTTAGAAGGGCGTCGCAAAAATATTATAACCTGTATAGGGAAAGGAGTCGCACTAAGGAAAAGTTTGGGAACCCCTGGTATAGAGCTTCATTTTTACTAACCGCGAACTGTCAGCTGTTTCCAAAGATTTGCCAAAGATTCGAATCCCTTACCGGCAAACACAACGAGACAGAGGAAATGTTTCCCTGTATGGTCATGTACGTTCACTGTACCTAAACCATTCATCAACGAATTCCTAACTGAACGTGTAGTGCAAGTTCTTGGGCAAATTCGTTCTACTTGATACTTTTGTGACCTAGCAGCAACACCAGTGTCACAATAGCAAAACTGACACCGACTACCACATTTAGAGAGCTTTTAAGGGATTGAGCAGCATCTTAAGTTAAGCCGATGAATACTAGCATTCATTCGGGGCTCCGCTCCCGTGACAGAAGTATATAGGTACCTACCTTGTGTGCTTTGGCTTGATAGGGTGAATATAAATGCAGCCCCAAGCAAAATTTCCAAAATCAGAGAAATTAATTTTCTTTACTTCTTTATAGACCAGAAAACCCGGTCTTGAAGCCGGTCGGATGAAAAATAAGAATTTTCCCATACAAACTTTGATTTGGAGTTCGAATTTTCCCAAATCGCTTCTGCATAAGTGCTTACTTTGGCCAAAAAAATCAAATTTGTTTCAATATGTAAGCTTCCAAGCCCTTAATGCTTTGGGCTGGGCGTTGATCGCCTATCAGTCAGGACAAAATGTTTTATGTATCTATGAGATAACATTATGGCCATAAAGATGAAATTTTAATATTTAAATATGTATGAGAAGACCCTGGGATCCCGTGAGATTTAACTCAACCATCACAAACCATGCTGCCGTCTTATTAAAAGGCTTCTGTTCATAGAAATGATTTTCGATGATATGACACTGCTGGGCTACCAGACGAACCAAAGAAGTTGGTCAAGAGGCCTGTGATATTTGCAGTGCTGTCAGCAGTGACTTAAGTATACCTCCAGATGCCCATATATGATTTTAGAAAAAAAAAACTTTACTGGTTCGCCGCAAGTGATGCAAACCATCTACGACCCAAAAGTCGATGGAAAAGTAGCTTTAAAATAAGCCCACCATCTTCACCATCTTTGATAATGTTCACAACCAAATCAAAACAAATTGAGAAACAAAAAATAAAAAAAAAGATGAAATAATTTATTTTTATTTTTATGTCGTTTATTCACAATTGATATACATTTCTTTATTTTTATTTTTTTTTTGTATTTGTAATTTTATTTAACTACCTAGATCTTATTCGTAACATTAGAGATCGGGTCTATTAGAATTTATAATTTAATTTGTGAATTTGTGGATTTTGTTATAGCTTTGATTTTTAATTCTTAATTTTTACTTAAACATTAATTTTACTGAAGATTAATCACTTTATACATTTATACAAAAAGGCTTTCCTTTTTCTCACTTAATTCAATATATTAGTTTTCTTTATACACAGAAGACAAATTTTAAGTGTTTTAAATTTAAAAAATACAAATTACTATTAAATTTACTTGTGTGCTAAAAATAATATAATAAACAATGTACAAGACTTTAGCAACACTATAATTTTTAATTATGTAAACGTGTGTTATTAATTTTTGATTTGTTTAATTTTAAAAATGCATTTTTGGTATCATTTATTCAGCGATCGATGCTAAATTGTTGTGTTTTAACATTTTGGCCAATCATATCTTACACATAAAAATATTCATTTAAAATGTACACTTAAAAATAAGGAGTGATTGATTTTCTTTTTGTTTTGTTTAGGAATAAAGCTCAACAACTAAAATGAGCTGTGCGCTGGTAATGAGACTTAATGTAGCTATCTTTGGGATAACGTTGTAATGAAATATAAGTGAATTCGTTGATATCGTGTTAAGCTAAGTGCGCATATAACTAATGTGAGTATGAGCACTATACTGGGCAAGCATTTGATGTCCGTTCTACTGGCTGCATTTGGTTGAATGAAAAACGATAAAAGTTTTGTAACAAATAATTCCCGGAATGACATACCTTGGACTGGATCGGCCCGTGAATTGCTGGCGTAAACAGTTTCTCGGGACTCGAGTACGGGTGCCTTTTGGGGACGATCTCCTTCGACGGACTCTTCGTTGCTGCGCCAGTAGATTGCCGAGATCCGTGCAACGCACTGAAAATGGAAACAAATGTAATTTTAAGTAAAGATTATAATCAATTTATTTAATTTGTGAGAATCTGCGCCTAAGGTCAAGTTCACATTGTGTTCATCAGTCAGTAGAAGATCTTAACCATTGATTTTTGAAGCTCTATCGATACAATTACCGACGCTAAATCCCAAAGCGGTATGAGCTAGAGTACAATTCAATACTAAGGGCTTTCCCAAAGACTATGATAAAGTCCAAGTACTCATTTTAAACTGATGTTTATACAAAAAGAAGACTATTGCATCAGCTTACCTTCAATTTCATGTCACCATTTCGGAAATGATGCAGCTCCACCCGAAACTGCAGCCCCAATATTGATGTTTCCAATGCCTCGCGTCCAGATAATATTTTCTCATATCCCCTCACCATAGATGGTTCCGCCTCCTCCCCATTGACATACCATGTCAACTGAACCGCAGGCTTTGAACGTCCCGACGTACAATTAATTCGCACCCAATCGCCAATTTGATATCGTGGCCTTCCGCCAGTCATAACAGGTCCTTTATCAGGAAGATCTATAAAAAAAAAAAAATAAAAATAAGACCAATAGTCAAAGCAATCAGTAAATTCAAAGCACTTAAGCTCGAAATAGGAATGCAAAACTATTTTATATGTAAATTTGTTCATCCAGTTTCGAGTCCTTTGAATTCTTTACAATAAATGTACCATAAACGCCCTGCAAGCAGAAAAACGCACCAATTAGTACTAGTTTGGTGCAGTATTCTCTTTTATTCTCATACATTCTCTTTTCTGCTTGCACTCATTTCGTCCAAGCATATAACCGCCTGATCCTGGATGAAAAAATATTCTAAACAAAAGCAATAGGAAAAGGTTTAGGTATTCGTTGCTAAAGTGAGTAAAAAACAAAAAGGAACGATGAACAATAAAAGTCGAGGACTAACAGAAAGGATGTCCACCTACATCGAACCAACATTCAAAAGCCAAAAGGGAGCACATTGTTCACAATTCAGTAGTGAAAAATAAAGAACACAATAGAAGGAGAGGACATAGTCAAGGATTGAGCCTGGCAAAGCGGAGATGTAAATTCCATGGTTGCATAGCATATTCCTTCAGTTGGACGAAAGCAATTGTTTTTGTTTAGAACCGCGAAATACGTCGTAAACCCCTCTGGGTATGTGGATACCATGTCCAGTGTGTGGGTGTCCTGAAATATAGACGGGGCGGTATTTACTATTCGACCACAGATAGCCAAGGGGAGCTATACATACACCATGACCAGCTAATTGCAACACAGCTCACTTGAGTTATAATTTCGTAATTTAGAGTTCCGATTCGAGTTGGTGGGTATTGTTTATCAGCAGCTGATAATCCTTAGGGAACTTGCGTTCTTTTTCGAAGGTATATCCGGCTTTAGGGATTGATAATTATTTCTTGTTTTATTTTTTTATGGTTTAAGGTTAAACTCAAATTAGTCCTTCAAGTGTTTTGCTCATTATCCCTTTCATTGAAATATGAGAGCCAAGAACAGGAAAGGGAAAAGATACAATAGCTTTGAACATCTGAAAAAAGGTCATGCCCTTGAGGTCTAAAGCAATCAAAAAGTTTCACAATGAAGGCGGTGGCGCCGGCATCGGCATCGTCAGCGTCGTAGTCAGTGAAGAAGGACTTCCGTTTGAAGTTGATGACTAAAAGCAATATTTCAACGAAAATAGAAAAAAATAAAAATATTGGTCTGTGCCATTCGACCCTTGGTTATGCTCTTTGATTTTATAAATATTATAATGAACCTAAACCGGAACTTTTGTATCCCACGAAGTGAACTGTGTGGTCAAAGAGAAAGATAAATTTGTCTAATCATTTTTCAATTAATATCTGTGTGACCGATGAGCTTTACTGCCATGTTAATGACTTTTGTTAGGTATTTTAGGTAGAGAAGTAGGACAGAATAAATTTTGCAGAATGTTTTCGTCAGTCAACGATGGCATTGAATTCGGGTATTGAGTCGTGGGCGTGATTGTTTTTATTTGTTGAATGGAAGCCACTCATTTGCTAAAAATGTTTTTATTGGCACAACTGTAACTTAGGATAATGGCGCCCAACGTGAGGTCCAGTTTGGGTTTGTCAGGGTAGCCCACAGGTGCATAATGTCGGTAGAGCTAAAAATGGGAAACAGGTATAATTTTGTATTGTATTAAAAGGAATAAGTGTAAGAGAGAAAACCTTATGCAGTGTGAAGAGATGCGTTTTAAATGATGTGGGTAATAATATAGCAGCAAAAATCATAGTGAATGAAGAATAGGGCATCGAGAATCGGTCACAACTTCAGCTTCAACTTGATCGACTTCGAAAAGGCGATGGATAATGTCAGCATCAGAGTTTATTTGCCACAGACAGCTTAAAAACTCTATGATCTCCAATATCTTACCAAGGGAAAAATATACTTATAGCGCTGGCCAACCAGGTGATGATGAAACTTCTGCTGTAGATGAGCACCAACGCATTTCAAGCGTTGCAATTTGTGCCAAGGCTTAACAAATGTGGATTTCATTATGAGCTCAAATTGGCTTGGGTAAAATAACACATGCAAATACTGACTTTTTCTTTTGATCAGCTTGACATAGCCTTGATCAACAAAACACGACTTTCCTTAACACCTTTCAGAAGTAGCGGCTTCAATGTCGATAATGATACCTATACCGATTTTTTTTTTGTCAATCGCACTATAAGTGCTGCCAACCACGTATCGCAGGATTTACCACGCTGATCGAAATGTTGCATATCACACGCAGAAGGTTAAGCTTCGAAGAGCAAACTTGACCACGTATACAGCTCTACTAGTGTTTTCATAAGGAAAGAAGATAAGACTGATCTGCCGAAAATTGTTGCTGGAAAATTAGTCACATCTGCTAATCTTTGGTATAAAAACTTCTTTTACCAATCATCAGTGGGTCAGAATAGATGATAAGTACAATAGCAGGTGGGAAAGATTATTTTCAAAATGTTAAGCATTTACTTTATAACCCTTTGCAGAACCACAATATTCGAATCTCCTTCTAAACTTGTCTTTATGGACTTAATTGCATTTTTACGTATCTTTACGAAGTCCGCAGAGATCACGGTTCAACCTTTCACCATGGTTTTTTATGCAGTGGTTTTTGTATGGTATATACGATACCAGTCCAAAACTTCTGGTAATTCTTACATATCATTTTCCTTTTTCCATTCGGTTCTGGTGGCCTGACAAAGGACTCTTAAAAGCTTTCAAAGACGTGCGCTGAGACTGGTGTGGAAAGACGCACAAATTGCATTAGAATTGTCGTATTTCTGCATCACAAGCCTAAGTACCGTCTACCTACTTTTAGACGCTTGTAGGTATACCTAAAAATCAGTTTTAACCCACAGTTGCAGTCTATATATTTAGTACAAATTTTAAAGAGTGCAACTTTTTACTTCTATCACCGCGGAGTCAATTGTGATGTCCTCGCTTTAGAGTTAAGATACATCTCCTTATAGAGGTATAGGATAGTCGTTAGCGTATTCCGATTAAGCTAATGCAATTATAATACTTATTGTGGGCGCAGTAGCGCAGTGGTTAGTGTGCTGGACTACTGTGCGAGGGATCCCAGGTTTGATCCCCGGAAAAACACAAATTACATCTTAAAAAGTTTTTTCTACTGTGCCACCTCTCGCGAACGTCTCAAAAACATCCGAGAGTATAACTGTCCTGAAAGAGCTTCTCAATTCAGCCGTTCGGACTCGGCATAAAATTGTAGGTTCCTTTTCCATTCGTCCCAAAAATAGAAACTCACACAAAACGAATGGTTGCGGGAAGCTAGGCCTTGGGTGTCACCCGCCTGTTGCGCTACCTATTTATTTTTTTTAATTATAATACTGATGGTTGACCTTGTTTTTGATCCACCTGATACCTTCATCGATGTTACCATCGTGGTATGCACAATGTACAAGTGTTCTACTTGTCAGCTTATAAATAATTGTTCTTGTGATACCATAGGCCGTATAGATGTAGGAGTACAAGCGATTCGCTCGGAAGTACCTCATCGTAATAACCTTTTAAAAGGTGGTTTGGCCATGTTAAACGTATGGCCCCAACTAGAATTACAAGACGCGGCATGAAATTAGTGTCAGTATGGTAAGATCAAGTCCGCAATCTTTCCTCTAGCCGTATAGGGATCACCTTTGATAATTTAGAGTCGAGGGCGGAGAATCGAGAGCTATAGAAGGTTGACTTAACCTATAGACGCAAAACTTTTAATGGACAAGCGAGCCATTGAAAATTTATGAAAAATGATTCACACATCAGGTATTAAATTTTAATTCGCTGCGACTACGCAGCTCTGATTTGTTGCATCTAAAAATGTTGCGGTTAGAAAAACTTCTATAAAATTTGCCAAAGCCGTGTTCAGCTGCACACTTATCTATTTACCTACCTTCAATGCCAATCAGTTTCTTTTATGTCGATAGATTCAAGGTCGTGTAAGGATACACATGACCACATTAATTCCAATTTTTATTTGGTGATACATTATATCCGAACCTTTCCTAAGTAATAATAAAACTCATCACAATCACTATACCATCGGCGACATAAAGTCGGAAAAATGAATCAGCAATCATTCTTAAAACGGTATTCAGGGCGGATACCCTAAAGACTTCCGTCACGCGTACTCTCATAAAAAGACAATAAATATCCGCGCTTGTTAAGTTTCGATATAAACTATTTTTGGGTACTGTTTTCAGCACCATACACCAACAAAGACTTGCTTTGTTTTTACCATACATGCCACCTACACAAACCCTATCATTATGACACCAAACTGACAGCATTGCCTTTACCGTTAATGATAAATGACAGGAAATAAATAGAAAGGAAAAATTGTTTTTACTTACATACAACCACGAGATCTCCGTGCTCGGTGACAGTTTGAAATGAAGGCGCTTCCCCTGAAACTTCGCACCGGAAACGACCTGTCGACGACAAGTTGACGTTCTTTAATGTCACCATTGCATCGGTAGAGTTGGGTAACTGTACATAAAATAGAAGAGAAAAAAAAATGCACAACATGACATACAAGTCAATGACACACAAGTCCCACTCCCACACATATATGCACAATCCATTTAATAATATGTAATTTAAAATCATGATTGAGTAAGTGTAATCAATACCATTAAGCGTATAAGGATCGAAAATGCGCAATCAATCACAGTTACTAAATGTAATGGGATGTACATAAATGTATGGGATTGGAATTCTACAAACAAAAGTAAAAAGAAGTGCAAAGTGCAATTTATTACACAAGGCTACTCAAACACGATGGAAAATCCATTACAACCCGACCCCATTGCCGAAAGGATGGATTTTCACCATTTTCACCATCCATACCGTGGAATGAGTGTACTTACATCAACCGTTACACCTGGCAGCAGGAAAGTCTGTGATGGTGGCATATCCCTAGGTACGTATCGATAAAACTCATTGCCATCCTTGTACCACTTCACAGAGTATAGCACATCACCGTCCAAGTCGTACAGGCACTCAAGTTGCGCATCAAGTCCTTTTACCACGTAATTTGGTATCCGTACTTCGACTAGTCGTAAACTGTATGTGTAATCTGTTGAAAAATAGAGTAAAATATTGGACAGCGTTAGATTTGTATAAGGCACCAAAAGAAGGATGTTTGAAAAATTCAAGAAAATTAATGGAAATACCTTAGGTGGAAGCAATCGGTACGTTAACTCTAAACAGGTGGAATCATTGAGATAAATGCATATAGAGAAGAGATAGTGCCGGATCGGTGTGCATGTTTAATGTTACATGGACTCTCTTGATGAATTAAAGGAGATTTTTGTGTAAATTGTTGAATAAATTGGAAATACGTTATGGGAGTCATTGATATATTTTTTTTTTTTGTAATTCTATCAATTCAAATTTCATCACTGAAAAAGTTTGACCCAGTTTAGTAAAAAATACTCATCTTTACGTATAAACTTAAATCTAATTTCGGCCATCGTTTATTGCACATTTAAGGCGTCATACCCATACTCATTATTTGAGATTAAGGATTTGATCTAGGGCCTGCCTATAGGAGCTTTACCAAATGGTACGGATTTATTGCGGACATGTTGACAATTTATAAGTACATACCTCACGTATTCTAATAGTTCTTGGGCGATCCTTCCGAGTCGACCCAGAAATACAACGAATAATTGTAATTTTGACGGATTTTATCCGCGATCGAATTCTTTCAAACGCTGCTTAATAAGAACCCGAGATATTTAAACTTCTATCCACCTGTTTAAATGGGATAGTGCACTAACATGTAGAGTGCATTATACATGCGGTCTAGATAGATAGATATATATTTTATTTCGCCTAATATTGATTTACATTCGGTAAGCTACTACACATTTTACATAAAGTACAGAGATATGATATTTTTATATCTTACTACTGAAACAATATATTTAACAAATCTGAAGGAAATTATTATTTAGCAAATAGCAATCTTTTTGAAGGAAAGTGCGAGAAAAACCTCCAATTTAAAACAAAACAAAAAAAAATAAATAAAAATAAAAATAAAATAAAAAATAAATAAATAAATAGAAGATTAAAAAATAAATGAATAAATAAATAAATAAATAAATAGATAAATAAATAAATAAATATATAAATAAATAAATAAATAAATAAATAAATAAATAAATAAATAAATAAATAAATAATAATAAATAAATAAATAAATAAATAAGTAAATAAATAAATAAATAAACAAACAAATGAATAGATAAAAAAAAACGAATAAATAGATATATACAAACAAATAAGTAAATACATAAACAAGAACAACAAAGAATGGAATTTAAAGACTCATTTGATTAATAAGGGGATTTTCTGAATAAATATTTTTACTTATAAAATTATCGGTTAATTTTTGAATTCTAACAAGAATCATTTCAACATTCGCTCTTCTGTGCAAGTCTGAGGTGGAGTAATGCCATGGTAGATTCAACATCATTTTTAATATTTTATTTTGAGCTATTTGCAGCTTCTTAATGTGACGTTTTGCACAATTTCCCCATACTTGGCACCCATAAAGAAGGATGGCTTGAAAAATAACCTTATACATTATTAACTTGTTCTCAGTAGATAGTCTTGATCTTCTGTTAATAAAGGGGTATAACATTTTAATGGCTATGTTAATTTTCTTTGTAGTTTTACTGGTGTGATCTTGAAAAGTTAACCTTGGATCAAGATGCACACCCAGGTACTTCACTGATGGTGCCCAAGCAATATTAGACCCGTTTATATTTATAGTTCTGCTTGGGAGATTGCAAAATTTCCTTTTTCTGGTGAAAAAGATGGCATGCATTTTCTCAGCGTTCAATTTGATTTTCCATTTTTTATAGTAACTTGCTAATATTTCCATCGCATTTTGTAGATTCCTCTCAATGTTGAGAGCGAATATATGTGATGAAAAAATTGCAGTGTCATCCGCGTAAATACCAATTTCACATTCTGGTAAGCTCGGTAAATCAGAAGTGTATATATTATATAAAATGGGCCCGAGTACGGAACCTTGCGGCACACCTGCGTGAAAATATACTAAGTTGGACGCGCTACCATTAACATGCACACTGAAACAACGGTTTGACAAGAAACTTTGGACTAATTTACATAGATACGAGGGAAAATTAAAATTTATCATTTTGTGTATAAGGCCAGCGTGCCATACAGAATCAAATGCTTTCTCTATGTCTAATAGTATCATTCCCGTTGATTTTCCTTGTACACGGTTACTTCTGATGCTATTTGCAATTCTAAGGACTTGGTGGGAAGTACTATGGAAGCGCCGAAAACCAAACTGTTCATTCGGGAATATATTCTTGTCAGAAATAACACCCATTAATTTTTCCTTTATTACTTTTTCCAAGATTTTGCTCACGCTGCTTAGCAAGCTAATTGGCCTGTAACTCGCTGGGCATTCTGGATTTTTACCTGCTTTCAAAATAGGAACAACTTTAGCTTTTTTCCAGACAGGAGGAAAGTAATAAAACTTAAGGCAAGCATTTATTATCACTGTCAATATTTTAATTGCAGGGCCAGGTAATCGTTTAATGTAAACGTTCCTTATGTTATCGAGTCCACCAACTTTGTTCACTTTTATGGAATTTATAATGTATTTGATGTCCTCTTCCGTTATAATTTCATTTGGAGGAAATTGAACAGATGCGGTCTAGTACGGCCATTATTTCATATTTTTGTTCAAGTTTACCTCCATCCCAACTTCAATACGGACGTCTAGAGACCTATTGAGTGCTCTCTGAAGTCTAAGAAGGCCTAAGGATGCTTAATTCATAAGCAAAGAGCAAAATTACTTATTTGTAGTGCATTGCAGATTTTTTTGTTACTAATAATTGCAGATTTTTCGAAATGATTTCATGGCAACACTGAGTTCGGTTAAGACTTCATTATTTCATTAGCAAAGCTTTGGAGAAGAGATAAAAAAAGTATTTTTTTGACCCAGCTTTTTGTATCATGCATCCGACGAAATACCAAAGACCAAACATTCTTCCAGCGAAGAAGCGTATGTAGCCACCCGAAACATATCAAGCTGCATTTTCCATTTTGAGTGTTATTTTATGCGTGTGGGAATTTTAAACCAGAGAAACCGAAGCAGAAAATTATAATTTCTGACTATAGGTATGTACTAGGTACTAACTAAAAGTAGTCTTCATTAAAGGGATTGCCTCCACCTTTGTATACAAGCTATGGGCTGTGTTATGGCTTTGTCGAAATTTGCAAGGTCAATTCTAGTAGTATATTTTGTATGTAGAAATAAAATGTAGTACATCCCACAAAAACTATTTAACGAATTTCGAAATTTCATTACATTTTAAAACATTTTTGTCATAATGACTTTTTGACTTTAACTCCATCTGGAATTGTTGAAACATAAAATTTGTATGGTACCTACAATTTCAAAAAAGGGGCAGTTAGGCTTCTATGATTTAGAAAGCGAAAGTTAATGCTACGTAAGCACCGATAGCCGCGCTGAACCGCAGTTCCCTTAAAATGTCTGCCTCCAACTTACGACCAAGAGCGACCTGAGCAAAAGGCCTGTCATCAATTGATTGCCAACCGCGCTCGTTTTATGACATTTTTCATCACTTCGGTAAGAATTTCAGGCGGCAGATTCTCGCACTCGTGTCGAATGTTGTCCTTGAGGGTTTCTTGGGTCTCGGGCTTGTTCACGTAAACACGGGACTTCAAAAAAACCCCACAAAAAAAACGGTTAAATCGGACGATCTTGCGGGCCAGTGCAAATCGCCAAAGCGAGAGATGAGGCGACCCGGGAACGCTGCCTTCAGTATATCGGATATGGCTCGCGCAGTGTGTGCCGTTGCTCCGTCCTGTTGGAATTACATGTCATCCAGTCCTAATTCGTCCAATTGCGGCAGAAAAAACTCGGTTAACATGGCCCTATATCGAGCACCGTTCACTGTTGTCGGTTGATCAGCGGCGTTCTCGAAAAAAAATGGCCCGATGACTCCTCCAGCTTGAACAGCGCACCATTCAGTAACTTTGAGCGGGTGTAATGGCTCCTCGTGCACTACTCGTAGATTTTCGGTGCCCCAGAAGCGATAGTTTTGTCTGTTCACGTACCCGCTGAAGTGGAAATGAGCCTCATCGCTCATTATGATTTTGGTCGAAAAATCGTCCACTTCGTCCTCGAGATTGAGGATGGCTTGGGCGTAGGTTACACGCGTTTGGCGGTCGACAGGCAGCAGCTGATGTGGACTGGACTTTGTACATGCCCAAGTCTTTGACCAAAATTCGCCTTAGGGACGACCGGCTGATGGCGAGGTACGGCGTCTGGTCGATGTTTCCGGCGACAGCTCGACATCCTCGGCAACAGCGGCGATATTCTCGGCACAACGGGCGCTCCGGGGCCGGCCACTCTTGGCAACGTCTTGTGTGGTCCCATACTCTTCAAGGTTGGAGGCCAAACGGGGAATTTTTTGCGGCCAAGGGGGGATAGACTTTCTCGAAATTACGGGACCACGTCTGCTCTCTCATTCCCGGACATGGCTAAATCGATTCAGAATGTAATTCTGATTTAGAATATGTAGATAAAGTACTTCATAGGGTCTCCGGTGAATCCTTCTTGGCATTACAAACGTAATGACAAAGTGAGTACATAACATATACCTTCCTGTGGAGGGTATAAAAATACACAATTCATTGCATTGTAGCATGGGTACTGACTGGACTGGACTGGCTGCACTGATTGGTAATTTCACATTTTTTTATTTAAAAAAACATAATACCACATAACACTCGACTGATTGAGCCGACTTCCTCAATTATTGGTAAGTGTAGTCATCAACACTACATTGGCTACCCCCCTAAAAAACACAGACAATCAATTTTGCTGGCTCTCATCAACGCACTAAAGACTCGTTTGAAATAATCAATCAACTTATACAACATTGATAGCAATCTGCAACCAAATGCTAGTCGCATCAAAAAAAAAAAAACATAATATTAGGTACCTACATAGTTTCCCGTTGGATTTATTATTTCCACGAATAAAATATGCAATCAATTTCAATATTCATTTCAGTTTCAAAGAACCGCACGTAACAGTTGAAATAGCAAAACAATGTGTAATCAATAACAATCACTAATGCAAGGCACAGCTCCCTACCCTATGTATCTGGATCTGCGTACTGCTTAGCGTATGCAGACAACGCGATTTGAAAATTTATTGGAAGCTTTTGATTTAATTGAATTTAACTCCCCCAATTGGAAACTGATTGAAATCACACACCCGCCCATTTATATAAAATCTCGCGTTGTTTGTCTAAATGGAAATCCTGCCATTAGGAATATAAACAGCTCATAAACGTACATACGGATCGGTGTACAGTTTCGCTGCCGCATCAACGTGATAATAAATTCTAGATTTTCATTCATGCGAAAAAACTACATGCGCTGCTTGCAGTTTGTAGAACTAGGTATAGGTAGCCGATGCGTAACGATGATGAAAGGACCGTACCTAGGGCTTCGCCTGGTATAATATATCTAGTGTGCCAAAATTCTGAAGCTCCATGAGTATACGGATGGAGTCAGTGAGAATTGATTTAAATTCCCGAGGGTAAACAAAGTACAGGAATCGGTTATGGTGAATTATCGTTGGCAGATTCATAAGAGATTGAGAATTAGTGGGAATAAATCTATTAAAGAGATCCTATTACAGAAGGATACCGATAGGATGCTGTGTTTGAAGTAGACTAATGCCAAGTGTTACGATAACTGATGATGGTCGACTGTATGCTTACGCAAAAACAAAAGTAGGTAGGGTAGGTAGGTATGGTCACCTACATTGATTCACAATGCAGCGTGAGAGCGAGATCGAGTCTAGAGCGAATTGTCAAATAATTTTCAATCAAATGATATTTATGTAGCAATATACTACACAATGGCTCGTGGCTCGTTGCCTTTACGACCAATTCGGAAAATCGAAAAAAATCTCGCCCGAGACAACGATGGCATCTACTCTCTTAGTAGGAAGCGACACCATTTTCATTGAAATGTGCTTAATGTGCACTTGTTCTTGTGTCTTTTTCAAGCAAACAGTGCTGCACTTTTATCGTTTTTTTTTTCTAGTACGCATTTTAATACGGTTTGATTATATTATTCTGAGAAATTTTTTAATAAGTCTTTGATAAGTAAAGAAAAACGTTGGGATCGTTATTTGAACATAATTTTCTTCATTGTTCATTAAAAAAAATTAAATTTTTTAGTTCCTTTGTACGAGCGGTTTTTCATTTCCCTTACCTACGTTTTTCCCTTGTTTCAGACAATAGGTATGTATGTGAAACGGAAATATAGAAAATACAATGAATCCTCATTAGCGGGTGTTTTATAGGGAATCCGTAGCTATGAGATTTCGCAAAGGGAGTATGGAATTCGGGGTTCCCATAGCTATACCCTTCACTATATAATTCAATGTAAGGTTGGAGATAAGCCCAATAAAGAGTGGGTCCTACCCCCTATGCTCACAGAAAGTAAGGAACTAAAGCTTGTGAAGTGGCATATTAACATCGCCAAATGTGGATTCCCCAAATAGCTGAACGAACTCTTGGATGTTGTACAAAAAATAGTTCACTCCTTTTAAAAAAAAAACTCTTTTAAAACTCTTTTTAATGACGAAAGACCTGGCAAGAAGTGGTATTATAGCTTTTAAAATCACCTTGGAGACTTAACCTTACGTACTTCTAAGTCTTTAAGTAAGGCTCGAGCTGTCGTTACAGGAGCGATTATTCGAAAATGTTTTCTCGATTTATAGAAAATTGCTTCATAAATACTTATGAACGGCAAAGATGTTTTAGATGACAGTCGTATTTTTAATGGTGATGAAATTTCATTTAGCTAGTCCTTCAAAACTGGAAAGGTTTTCGGTGCCCAGAGGCTTCCGAAATTTATATGAAATAAAATTGTGAAATGAAAAAACCAACATAACGGTGCTCCTTACTCATTGTGGAAATGGAGTGACATTACCCCCTGAGTAGTCAAACTTGTCGTTTGTCGACAATATGCCAGAAGATTAGATCATTCAGAATGGGGATGAATGAGGTCGGAAACTTTTTACGAAAACGTGTCAAATGATTTCAATGGATGGTTTCAAAAAATAATCTAAACCAGGAGTTCCCTAACTGTGCGTCGCGACACCCTGGGGCGTCGTGGCTCTTTTCTAAAGGCGTCGCAAAACTGCAAGCATAGGTAGTTAGCCCCTCCCCCCCGCTCCATCGCGGTCACCACAAATATTAATATCAGAAATCTTGATCCTATATTAGGTACATAATATTCACAATCACATATGAGTAGCTAGTACTTACATGCTCTTTCACAGACCCGGAATAAACTGGAAACTTACTTCTTAATATTTTTTATCTTCTTCTTCTTCTTCTTACTTCTTCTTCATCTTCACAAATCAATGCTAAACACGCGAACGTTTGTTGAACATATCCAAACAGACATTATGTCTTCTTTAAATTCAAAATGGATATTGTGTCTTTTTGAAACACACAAAGTCCAAATGGATATTATGTCTTCTTGAAAATGACATAAGGTCCATTTAGACTTTGATCCGGTCGTAATGTCCATGGACTTTGTGACCGTTTCATATTGGACATTATGTCTGTTTGTTAATAAGGCATAGTGTCTATTGACTTTATGTCCGTTTGCGACAGAAATAACGTCCATGGACATTATGTCATTGGACATTATGTCACCCCACCGTATAGGCAGTCGAAATTTGAAAAAGTTTGGGATCTAAACAACCAGTTCTTTTACCAGTTGATGGACATAAATCACATCTGTCGATGGCTTTAAGCGAATTCTGTTCCAATAACTCACTCCCTTCAAACACAACCGATATCATGATATGCATGAATGCCCGCAGACGTGTGGGCTACAAGGCAATGACAAAGAGAATGACAAAAGTTGCCTGAAAATTGCGGTAAGACCATCACAAAAATAAACTTCTGGACAATGATGAAACTGGTCCATGCCTTCTGAAAATACCTATTGAACATAATTGAATACTTCGATGGAGAAAAAAAAGCCGCAACTATTCAAAAACTTGACACAACAATGGAGGTTTTATCATCACTAAGAAATGAACTTGAACGTAACGACATAGGTACATTTTGACTTTTAAAAATTCTTTCAGATGCCAAGAAAAAAATTAAGCTTATGCAATCAAGCAAATATTTTCAATCGAACAATGAATCTAAAACATTAATATGTATATCTAACTACCGATTCAGTTACCATATTACAGAATCCAGAATTTCATTAAGTAATGTTGGTTAACAATATTTTACCAGAACCCATTGAACACCTGAATCACACTGAACTGCCGAATAGGAAACGTTGAAGGAACTATACAGATCACTGAGTTCAATACCATTTTTTTGTTAAGAATTTCAATATAGCAAATGTGTTGACTTCAGATGTGACCTATACCTATATCGTTGACAGATGCCGAGCTTCATTTGCTTTTCTTCTTTGTTATTATTCGACAGCTAAAAAGTAACTTCCATATGCGTTCATGAATATGCGATGAAATATACCTATATATTTTTTTAATGAAAACTACTGCATTTTAAAACAAAAGTCACCTATAACCTGCACATATTTATTTGAGACATTTAAAAATAAAAAAATTGTAAATCGGTGCAGTAGTTCATAAGATTTTTGCGGATATACAATTTTGGCATATAATTTTTAGATAGTAAGAAGTTGATCAAATTTATATAGTAAATATGATTCCGTTTTCTCGACTGTGTTGGTCTTGACTACACCTTTGAAATGCGTCCTTCGAGGTCCATTTACAGCCCACACAATTTCTAAACCGGGCTGTTTTATCTGCACCATCTTTCAAAACATCGGCGGTATTCGGACTCCGTATATGTTCGAGCCGAAATTGCTTCCCTTGTACTAAACGTTTTAGTTTCTCACGTGGATGTAGTGCTTTTGCCAATAAGCTTGCCCGAATTTCCAGAAACTGTTACAATTCCGACAATGTCGGGAATCCATTGAATTTTCGGCGTGTTGCCCATTGTAAACTGCTCGTTATTGCTATACAGCAAGCGACTTTTTCCGGTGTGACAAAATATTACCTTTTGCAAGCTGATGTCACGCAACGCCTCCGCCTCCAGAGCATCCAGCAACATGCGGCAATCTTTGTGCATTAGCGTTTTTTTTTTTTTCATGATACTCTTCGAACATTATACAATATGCCTTCGTGAGGATACTTTATAGGTACCTTTGAATACCGGGGGCCGATTGCACCAGTGTCACTATTAAGTAGAGTTCACAAAACCCAGATCATCTTTTCACATTACAAAGGAAGAAATGGGTGACTTCAGGAGGATAAAAAAAAAACAAACAGAGCGACTTCTGATGGAATCAGTGGAAAGAAAAAGCATTGACTTTAATATTGTACCTTCTATAACAAAATAAATCGATTACAATTAGCAATATCACTGCAATAGTGTCAATAAATTCATTCACTGTCTGTCTTTCAAGCTTAATGTTCTGTAGGAACAAAGTTCAACCACAACGGTTGAGGGGAATTAGAAACGAAAAAGTTAAAAATTGTTATTCACTATAAAGATACAGTCCCGATGAAACCTACAATCGGTTGAAGCCATTTTAGGTGTAGGTAAAAAATTGTGTAACCGTTAACAATATTATTTGCTGAGCAATATTATTCTGAACATCACCCTCTCATAGGTAGTGCAGACCTCAGCAGTTTGAGAAAACCCAAGGGAAGGCCACATCTGCCAGGATATTAAATGCAATATGACAATCGCCGTCTTTTGATAGTGATGACATGGGCACTCTCAACTAACAAACTACATATATAACAAATCTAAACGAGCCTAGTGATTGTACCCATTACATTAACAAAAAAAAAATAATGGCGGAAAAGGTTATATGTTAACCCAAAACAATTATCTATCAATTACCGACCATAAATGACTTATTCTCTCGGGAAGAGCATTACTTATTTGCTCAGTATTCCATATAGTTGATCACATCGATAGTCTCCCTGCGGCACCCTCTAGCTATATGAACGTAGTCTCCATGCGACTTAGTTGAAAAAGACGCTTTATTACACGCTCAAAGGATTGATTGCCCAACAACAACTTCACGACTTACGTTTGGCTGATCTACTTCCTCCGTTCGTGTTTGTACAGTGCCACGGGTAATGGCAATACATACACCCGTTCAATACTCCGGGTTGCGCCATATACATTAGGTAAGTCACTCCAATCGATGGGGTGGCAGAGGGTGCCGTATCAATGGAAATGTCGAGCAAATAAATGTGAGCACTGCCAATAAATTTCCGATTGTTTGCACAAAGTGTTATTCCTACCTTTATACAGCGATTGGTGGATGTGAACGTTGAAGAGGTGCTAGAGGAAAAGACCAACATTTCACACCCCATGGTCTGACATGCTATATGTAAATAAATGGAGGTCGTCACTGCCATTACCACCCACGGAACCGCAACCGCACTCACAGGATATGAAACTTTTAAGGAAGCACAGTCCCTTCTTATATCCTAGGCCCAACGGCAGAAAAGCAAATGAATCTTGCAGACAACTTTAGGGGTAGGAGCATTGGGTAAGAGTAACGCAGTATTGTAACCATATATTAATACCTTCGCCACATTTGATGTCAGTGTTTATGTGTAGGTAATTTATTTTGGCACGGGGTGATGGCAGGCACAAAGGATAACCGGGTCAATAAGGTACCCAGGGTTGTGGGTACAAATTATCATGCTGAATAAAACATCCGATTGGAAATGGTTAATTTATGGCTAACATACTGGCTTTGAGTCGAAGAGCACAGTTCAATGTACAACGACCACGAAAAGGTATCAGTGCGTGCCAGTTGCCACAAATTATGGAGTAAAATACATAAACAGGCAATGACGAGGACCTACAATGCCGCGACAGACTGAATTAGAATGTTTGGTTCGATCAAAGCGATAACACGTATATTAGCTATGGAGAAAAAATTTTAATACGAAGCTCAAGGAGTCGGTTTGATGGTTTTACAGGCGCTGTTAGGCAATAACACTATATTACGCTTATGGGCTTAAAAGCTATTACCATGCGTGACAGCCTGGGACGCGTTGGGTATAATTAACATGTTTGCGGCGATGGGAGTACGCATGAATTTGTGTCAGGATGCGTCATAATTGAACGAATCAAATAGTTGGTGACTTATTTCTGAGCTAGCAGTAGCACACGACCTTTTTTGATGTGTTGATACAAAAACGATTGCTACTGATGATTGATAATTTAATTGAGACCAATCATTAGGCAATTAGTGCAGGATACTCAGTCATAACTAATGACAAATGTCATTACTTGATGGGCTTATCATGGTGTTAACAACAATTTAGTATACGAAATTAGTGGATTCATTGTATAGTTTAGTGGATTTGCTGTCAGGAAAAGTGAAGGATAATAATATGACTCCCTCAACAAAGCGAAACGGAGTGTGAATACTATTTAGATGAAAATAAGATACTAATTTTGTATGTGATGACGTAGTGGCTGACGTAGTTGGTGTAGGTACTTGTCTGTACTGTACGCCCAGAAAAATACAAATTACTTGTGAGTTTATTTTTGTCACTGTCCCACCTCTCCCGAGTGACAGTACACGTATCCCAGAGTACAACTGACCTAAGAAAACTTCTTAATTTAAACCTACATAAAATTTGTAGGTATAACTCCCAATCGTTCCAAAAATAAAATACCTACACAAAT
Source organism: Cheilosia soror (assembly GCA_949372485.1). Classification (NCBI taxonomy): domain Eukaryota; kingdom Metazoa; phylum Arthropoda; class Insecta; order Diptera; family Syrphidae; genus Cheilosia; species Cheilosia soror. The sequence continues at coordinate 136,158,830 of OX443561.1, read as the reverse complement.
TAGTGGTTTTGATCCTTTAAATTGATCGCATTGCATTTTACTTCCATATACAAGGAGTACTAAAGTCAATCTCCTTTTTCCAACTACAGCACAGCTTCTCCTAAGCTCAGAAGGTCTGCTGAAGACGTTGCTTACAAGACCTCCCCAGGAAAACCACACAGTCTTACTGCCTTGTTATTCCCAAGGGTCTTGGATTTCGGTAGTATGAATAACAATTGAAGGCAGTATGAATTTTGTAGCTGTCATTTCTGTTGAGCTGTGCTACTAACTTATCGCAATTCCAATCCGGCGAATCCAGAATCGTAGAAGCTGGGGGTTTATGGATTACCACAACAATTCGGCGGGTGGATGAAAAACCGTCTTCTTGCCAGAGTCCCTCAAAGATCTACACCGATACCTCCTCCAACAGCCCAAAGGGTATGACATTTTGAAACAAATTTTCTTTTTATGCCCAAAGTAAGAATCGATTTGGGAAAATTTGAACTATATTAGAAATTTACATTCAAAAAATATACTGCAGATAATGTTTATACTAATAGAACAAAAGGCACATCTCACCACGACCTTACCATAAATTCAATTGGACAAAAACATCCCAAAAACAGGTCCACGTGGAGTCACATATTGAATTCAGAAATATGGCAAAACCACTTGTCTTATATCGATAGACCGAAAGACCGCGTATTTAAAGTTTATATTATATACGTACCTATACAGTCGAGAACGGCTAAGTGGAAAACGGATAAGCGGAAAAATCGCCTAAGTGGAACGCGTTTCCATACCCCAAGACATTTCACTCGATTTCTATACAAATTTGTTCGTATAAGTGCAAAACGGATAAGTGAACATTTTTTATAAGTGAACAATTTTTCGAACCACGGAATGAAGTTTTATACTGTTTTTAAAACGGATAAGTGCAAATGTAAAATATTTTTTTTACATTTTTACATACATAGATACCTTCAAATTGCACATGACAACGTGGATCACATATATATGTAAATAATATATATATGCATCAATGGCATATCGCTCTTCCAGTCCGACTGACATTAATGTCGTTTTTCATTGGCTTCACTCTGTAATTCACTCATTCAAGAAAACTTTTTCTGGTCGACTCCACTCATATATTGGTGAAATGGCAAAATTTTATTTAGGTATAACTGCGGTGCATAAATTGCATTTTTAGTACTTCTTGAGTGAATTCTAACTTGAAATCGAGAAGGGGATCATCTGAAGAGTATTCTTTGTGCCAATGGAACGGGTTCAGAAAAGATATTTTGATTCTGGATGATCCGAGACGTTTATTTTTGTTTAATGGAAAACGACATAACAGCAGTAGATATTTCAAGCTAATTTCTGTCATTGCACTTATGTCGTGTTCCATTGGGCTTTTCAGATTTTACCAAATGCTTTATCATAATCTAATCATCCAGTACCAGTTCTTTACATTCGAAAGAACCGAAAGAATAGGTATTCCATGGAAAACTATTTGAATTATGCAATCTGATCAGTTTAGTTTTGTAAATATTTAAGCCCTGTTATGAGGCTTTTGTGATTTTCCATTTGCCACATCAGATTTTTATTTTAGATCTCAGATTTTTCGTGCAACATGGAACAGGAAAGCATATTGATCGGCTTTTGTAAATGTATTCGTGCGTTATTTGACAATGCATACGAACTTCATAATATGGATAATCTAATCATATCGAAGAATAATCGAAATCCTCAGACGACGGGGAAGAAGAATAAGATGAGCAAGCAATTGCTCCAAAATTAGGTTTTTGTTCTGAATAATTGCTTTTTAATTATGTTTTGAAAACAAATTCTGAACGACGTAAAAAAGCTGTGCAAGGTACAGGTATTACTGACAGTATGGGTAAATCTAGAAAAATATCGAGATCTGCAAAAAGTGATCCGGATCAAAAAAGATTGATTTTTTCCCAATGGAACATAAAAAGTGTTTGTTCCAATGGAAAACTACATTAAATATTCAGAGTAACATGTGAGCTTGAAATTATTCACCTTACTAAGTAAGCAAGTATAGGCGTATGTTTTTGAGAGTCTGTAGCTAGCTCACTTTTACTTTTACATGCAAAACTTTTATACTCACTTTTGGTTTTGTTATACTCACTTCCCAAAAAATACGCCATATAAGTGCAAAAATTGTGCATTTACGGGTAAGTGCATGTGCACTTACGGATAAGTGCAAAAACCGTATAAGTGCACACAAAGTTGAGGTCCGGACGTTGTGCACTTATACGTTCTCGACTGTATTTATAATTAAGAGGTAATTTTCCTCGAAGCAATTCCTCCTAGTCTTTAAAGCACAGATTGGAGCAATAGTCTAATATCGCTCACATATATTGAACTTAGCCCCAAAACATTCAGTTAACCTAACACCTGTTCGAATAATAATTGACAGCAAATCTTTATACGCTAACCTTCAGAAGACTAGTCGCTGGACTTATGCCTATATGTTGGCTATTCTTTATGTACTACCACAGCAAACGTTACTAAATTTGATTCCTCAAAATTCGACATAATGAGCGCCCTACAAGACAATCAATGCACATCAACCAAATCAATAGGCATGACGACAATCGAGAGGACATCACTTTGCCAAAACTCCTTCGACTACAGGAAAAGCAAACTTTGGAAACTTTTCTTTTCTCGTATACGTAGTAAGAGAAAGATATTGTTTTCGTACAAAATTTCGAACTCGAGATTTTGATCAATTCTGATATTACGATGATAAAGGATCGCAATTCTGTCCGTCCGTAGGTCTGCCTGTCCCACCCGTGGGGAATATAAACGCTTGGACTGATTTGTTTGAATCTTCGTATTTAGAGTTTGTGGGCTTCCCGCCGGTGTAGTGGTTAGAGTCATTGCTTGTGACCCGAGCGGCGTTGGTTCGAGCCCCGGCGGGGGACAGCAATACTCTGCCACCGACCATAAAGAGAAACGAATAATATCAGAGTTTCTCCACCACTACACCAAAAATGGGGTTTCTGCTTGGTAGTACAATGGACCGAAATTCGTCTGAGTACTCCAGGATTTGGAATCCCCTTTAACAAAAAAAAAATTGTGGGCTTCCCGCGCTTTTTTGTTTTATGCTAGCCCTGATATATACGATACTTCCCATATAAAATGTTTACGAAATATTAAACAATTTAGATTTTTTCAAAAACGTCTCTAACGATTTGAACCAAAATTGATAGTTGAATGCTAACATGACCGCATACCCAGTTTTTCGCTAAAAAGTCCAGCAACGGCAGTTTTGAAAATTGGCTTTTTCTCGAAAACGGTAACATCGATTTTTAAAAAAAAATATTTTTAAGGTACTATTTGTGAATATCTGGTTCTGGTCATAAATATAACTCGCCTTGAAGAAGTAATTTTTCGTTCGGTTTTTTTTTTCCCTTTCTTTTACTCACCCTGATGTATTTGTATATATGTATAACGAGATGCGGATACAATTGAAATCTATAGTAGATTAAATTGATCAACATAATCCAACTACTGTGTATATGTTCCTCTGTTTTCCCCAGATTAAGCAAGAGCAAAAGAATAGTAGAAAGACGTGCCTTTTGTTACACTAAGGACCACCATATAATAAATGCTACTGGATCCGTATGAAATCTCTAAGGCATTAGTTCACCAAATCTTTTCAAACTGCAACCAAAGGCTCAAGCTCAACCGCAATGCAACCAGCACCTAAAACTTTGAGAGTTTCACAAGCTCAATAAATATACGATACTGCCACAGCATATCACAATTAAAACAGATGGTTCCCCAAACTCTGATCCGCATGGTATCAAATGATTAGATACCAGTAGATGCTTCTTTATGAAGCCTCCCACTGGAGTACCATCTGAGCCATAAATGAACTGAACTGAAAGCGAAAGGATTACACAATTTGCACAAAGTGGATTGTCTCGTTATTCATGGAAATTGTTTAATATATCTCTTGTCCGTGCTCCTCCATCTTGTATATGTACAATGTACATCTAACTATCTTCATAGACTCATGTCTTTCTATTAGACCTGGGATGTTTCAAGATTTATACATGCTATAGTATTATACTCGTCTATGTGGTCTTGCTCTTTTGGGTGAAAAACATTCCCAATGCGCTGCCGTCACCCATTGCGAAACTTAAAAAAGGATGAAGTATGTAGTATCAACCTTAAAGGAATCTCCGGCACAAAGCTCAACCGCAGAACAATAGGCGGCAAGTTGCTTCGGAGGGATTATTGTGTACTTGACATCATCTCTGTACTCTTAAAAAGTTCCAACGTGGGTATAGTAGGCAGTTGAGTACCACTGGCACTGTCAGTTGAGGCTGTAGGTGGCTCGGTCGTGTTTCTTCCATTTTTTTTGTCCTTTCACTTATTTTATTTTTTTTTCCTCTTGTGTGCTTATTTGTGTCTGTAATGACTCCTTGGAGAGGACGAAAAGTTCAACTTTCTCTACAAGACGACGATGTCGTTGATACAATTCAAAAGATATATATCTAGCGCAAGGAGCTGCAGTAACAGTTTGAAGGGTTTTCTTTTTATTTTCGTCTTTTTTTTTTTTTTTTCTTTGCGCGATGTCGTTGCTGCCATGACTGGAAGGACTTACGATTAAGGTGTATTAGAGCGACCAACAATTTAACTAGGACTTTTCCCACACTTGTAGGTCTGCTTTTTTGGCTGGTTTTAGGCAAGATATTGACTGAATTAATTTTACATTCCAAGCTGAGATTACGGCTATCAACAACTACTTTCGAAGATGTGTTTACAACTTTGCTTGTGGTAAACACAATCTATGTAGATACACTTACTGTGGGGCATACAAGACCTCCTGTGTATCGCTGCCATCGACATTTTAATAGACGTTATGTCTGATAGTGAGATAAGAAGGGCACATGTATCCTACAAGTCTCTCTTCTGGTATTGGGGGAATTCAATAGGAAGAAAATTGTTTTAGATGAGAAAGTAATATACGCTAACGTGACAGATGAGATGTGGTGAAAATTGACGGAGATGTTCGAGATGTTGATGGATGGATAGAATGATATACACAGCTTCCTAGAAATGCTTCTATCTGTAGAGCAATTGGGATGCGATTTCTTTAGGAAACTGATGACGGTATTCCGTCATACATATTTCATTGATCTGATAAAAAAAACTAGGTATCTTTGTATGAAAGGGTATCTATAATCTACTACATACTTTCCGATGTCAGTAATGATTTGACAAGGGCGACTAACTGACTGAAAATAATGGACAACTAATTTATATGATTGGTTAATGATTGGATATTCGTTCATAAATTAATGTTGAGATATTATATCGTGATTAAATTATCCGATGTTTATCTCTCAATTTTATAAAATAAATGAAGCTGTTTGAAGTTTATTGCTATTTCGAGTTGAAACGAATAGTTTAAATTTAGTTCGTCAAATCTCTTCGCAGTCAAGCAGTTAGAGCAAAATCCAATCTACAGACGTTTTCATTCACAAACGAATGTTTTTTTTAAATAAAGTGTGTTCCAATTCAAGTTAACTTAATTTTATTAAAAAAAAAAAAAACACAGATTTTCTATAGTTGATGGAATATATCGTATTTTTTTTTAATTTTTCGTATACTAGAGTAGTAAGAGAAAGACATTGTTTTTAGAAGCAGTTGATTCGGTCGAGGAATTTTCCGATTAAAATTTTAGTTTCAGAAGTTTTCTCGGGTTAAATGATGGTATAGACTCTTAAGGAAACGCCACAACAGAATTTCCAACTACTTTTAAAAGTATGATTGTTAAAAGTATGGCAGTGTGATATTGGCGTCCAGAGCCCCGTTTCATAAAAATTGACAATTGCGACTTTTAAACTATAACAACTGTTAACGCCGGCAAAAAAACAAAAAGGCTTTAAAGGAACTTTAACATAATACAATGTACTCTGCTTAATATTTTTACTTTTCAATCGTTTGCAATTTCGTTTCGTATTTTTAATTTCTTCTGTTATTTTTAATCAATAAAAAACTTTGCTCAAATTCTGTCGGTCTGTTACTTTCTTTTCCTTCAAGAAATTTTCTAGGCAAAGCAGGAGCAGCAAAAAGGAAAAGCAGGCACAAGTTAATACGGTTCACAGATTGTCTGGCTATCGAACATGGTCCATCGAGCCTTTTTTTATCAGTAAAAGTATTGTTGGTGCGTGTGGTGGATTCAATTTTTTTTTACATTTCCTAGGGACAGGATGAGTAAGAAAGAGTGTAGAGGCAATGCATTGGAATTGTGCAATTTAAATAAATTCCGAATTTTGAAGCGAAAATGCGTTCCCGAGGAAATATGGATTTTTGTTTGCGTTCGCTCGGAAATTTGAGATTTATTCGAGCTTTTCGATATGCGTCAAAATTAGAGGTGCATTTTGTTAATTGCGGGCAACTTTCTTTCATTCTTGTAGGGGGGCCAGGAGCATTTGTTAAAATTAAGAAATTGTGTAGTATTCTCGGAAAATTAGCGAGTCAAATTTTGCCTTCATAAAAAAATCCCCATGGCAATGAATTTTTCAGCAATTTTCCGAAAATTCTTCATGAATTTTCTGATTTTATTCCATTTAGATATTTCCATTTAAGAACAAATTGTATGTCGAGAAAATAGGAGCGAAATAAGTTTGTTAAAGAAATTGTGGACATTTAAACAGCATCCCAAAAAAGCATAGGTATCTTAATGCTAAGTAAGACTAACGAGAAATTTGTAAAAAATGGCAATGTCACAATAAAAAATTTCTCATAATTTGAAAAGTACATAGATAGGTACCTCCGACAAATTTCTAGAATTGTCACCTGTCAATGTTTATAAAATATATTTATAAAATATAAATAAATGAAATTTGAAATTTGTATGCAAAATATGCATCGCAGCGCTGGCAAGTGGCAATTTACAACATCTCGCCGATATCACATCTCTTCCACGTGCGTTTATGTTGGAGCTGCGGCATGTTATAAGTGCAGCTGATTATGGAAACAGTGGATGTATAAGTAGAAATTGATTCCGAAGAAGAAATACTTGTAGTTTAATCTTCAAAGTACTATTATGTATATTTTGCTAAAGACATACAGAGTTAGTGCAAATTTTCAGTCAATCATTTTATGCCGAAAAGATGCAATCATTGTTGGTAAAAATTTTAGAAATCATAAAATTCTCTTAATTCATACTTATATACCTATATATTTTATTTTATTTTTAATTAAAAGGAGATTCCAAATCCTGGAGCACTCAGACGAATCTCGGTCCATTGTACTACCAAGCAGAAACCCCTTTTTTTGGTGTAGTGGTGGAGAAACTCTGATATTATTCGTTTCTCTTTATGTTCGGTGGCAGCGTATTGCTGTCCCCCGCCGGGGGTCGAACCAACGCCGCTCGGGTCACAAGCAATGACTCTAACCACTACACCATGGCCACCGCCAATAATTCATACTTAGTATATAAAATGCCACATCCGTGTTCGTTTCTTCATAAGTCGATAACCATTCGCCCGATTTTCATGGTTTTTTTCATAGGACACCCTATGGTGAGAATTGATTAGGCGTAAAGTGGTTGTGGGGAGTAAAGGGGGTCTAACGAACCGTAAGCCGTATGATCTAGAAACTTTGTATGTTGATAGATAAGTCAAAACTATTACATGCCTCATTCATCGTTTTTCAAAATTCGTCCTATAAGGGTGCGAGACTACTGAGCAGGGGTGACCGGCTCGATCCCCCGAATGAACACAAATCTACATCATAATTTTTTTTCCAATGCGCCATCTCGTTCGAAATAATAGGATGTTTGTTCCGAAAGGAGTGGCAAGAGATTCTCATAGCATAGGATCACCATTAGGTACTCTTTTGTACGATGATATTCTGATGATCTATCGCTAGTGGTCATAGTGGTTTCTTGTTACACAAGCAGTTTCTGCACCGTAAAATGGGTTTCTGTTTGGTAGTACTATATACATGTATACATACACCAGTAATCAAGTAGTAGTAAGCTATCAGGCTAAAATAATATAGACGTACCCGAACTCACCACAAACTTTAAACATTATTAAACAATATTTATTATAATTTGTTTTGTGTTCACGATAGTGCATAGCGAAGCTAGGATCCGATAGATATTGCTGTGGTCCAGTTATTAATAAAATTTACATTTGGACCGTATTCTAACATTTGAGGAGTGACCTACTAAATAGTACTGAAAGACACTATTTAGTAGGTATATAAAAAATTTAATTTTAACCAAAACCAACGATTTATTGTTCACTATGACCCGTTATTACTAAAGAAATCGTTTAGGTTCAAATCAGGAACAAACCTCTAACTCTTGTATCTGCAAGGACCTTGGGAAAATCTCAAAGCGACGTATATACCTTTGCAGAGAAATACATGCACAAAAATATGTGATATAAAAGAGCCCACTATAACAATAAACAATTTAATTCTATTAAACAACCAGAACTAACTACCATTACTACCGTCCCCAAAGTCCTTTCAATAAGCAGATACATAAATATCCACAAAATACCTCATCTACTGGGTTACCCAAATATATCCAAGTCATATACAAAAGCTAAATAGAAAATTAACAAAATTAGAGGGTAATTTGCGTATATTCACCGATATAGGTATAGAAAGTTGTCTTCCTTTTGAGAAGAAGGCAACAACAACTGTCTCAATAATTGTTAACATAAACATCATATGTTACAACAAAGGCAATGCTGTGTTCACTTTTAGTGTTCGTTTTGTTCTGTAGGATGTTTCCACCATGTTACACATTTAGCAGGTTAAAAGGTTATGCGAAGGAATAAGTTTCCTCCTGTTTTTTTTTTTTTTGTTCGAAAGACAACCTCTTTAACGGAAGCGATTAATGCCAATTGTAGGTACGGAATCTTCATTTGTTCAGCATAGGTATATGCCGGCCCAATTAGGGTGTAGGATGAAGATTGCGCTTATGAAGTGCGAAGTTATAAAAGTTTAAGAGGTACTAAAATAAAAGCAAGCAATTTGTACAAATCGCACTCTTAAAGCATTCGTCGCAGTGAGTTCTTAAGCTTAGGATGCAACATGCAAAATATGTCATCTTAATCAATCCAAATATGTATATATAAACCATATACCTACCCTCATCTACTCATTGGTCCATCAATTTAGAACCAACTCTTCCGGTTATCTCAGTCTTAATCGAGGTTGACCCGATCCGACCATGATATGTGTATGTCCGATAGTGGTAATGGAATTCCCCCAAGCAACGAAAAAACATCTTTCAAGTCGGACTGACTTGAACATAATTTTCCAATTTATCAATTGAAATGCACGTATATGTATACTACAGTCGGATAGACAAAGAGTCGGAGAAAATGCAGAGTCTTGCACACACCAACACCACGCTATACCAACCAGATGCAACACTGATGTAAAGCCTTGGACATGATGAAGATTTATCTTAGCTTCGTTACTATAGGTAGACTTCGCCATTGCTGTTGCGGCTTATCTCATCCCTCCCCACACTGGTGCACAAAGTGCACTGCACATGTGCCGCCCTATCGGGTTATTTTATTACGTGTCATAAATTGTTCACTCAGGAGCGAGGAAAAATGTTCCCGTCTTCGGTATTTTATGGGTACCCCCTGCGAAACTCCTTCGCACATTCAATTGTGAATATTAACACCCATTGATCATGACAACAGGAACGTATACCAAATTGTGCACAACTCCTGCTCCTTCCACTGGAGCCACACCTATCTTGTTACAAATTCATTTTTGTCTGTCTTTTCTAACAAGAAGCCAATTAAATGACTTCATCCCCCTCCCAATATAATTTTGAACTCATATATGTAGAAAAAGGAAAAAAATCTACCAAAATAAAATACAAAAAGAGAAATGGAAATTCTTGCACTTAAGGACAAATGAATCCATTTGAATCCCTTTTTTATTAGGTAACGAGTGGTGGCATCTTAGTTTAATAAAACTCAAAACCCCATGCTCACGAAACTCCATTCAAGAAGATTACTCGAAAGGGGAGGTTTTGACTGAGATACCACTCCCTGAGGACCCCTCATCGTCGTCCTTAATGCTTACAATTCCAATTCCAAATCCAGGTTGGCGACATTGTTGCATTAAGTGGGGTGACAGCATTTCGTGACTTCTTTCTAACTGGGTTCAAATTTCATAACTTTCTGGTAATCAAATATTTTTGCGCCCCTAATGATGGGTGGGAATCAAAATGCCGGAACAATGCGCTTACATTCCTATCAATTATCACATTAGTCGACCTAGTCGAGTGCTTTTGCTTACAAAATCGAAGCCAGACAGCAGAGTCAGGACGACGACGGCGAGGACGGGCGGGCGCGCTTGTATATGGTATCCTGAGGACATTAATTAAAATGCATTTTTATACTCTTTCACTGTGAGTTGGTATATGGCATGGTGCTTTGGGGCGTTGAATGCCCCATCCAACATACAGTCATCATCATTATCGTGTGAAGACACAAATAACACATATGAAAGCGGTGAACGAATGAAGCAAAAAAAAAATTAAAAAGAAAATTTACGATCGAGGGGTGATGCAGACACGGAGAGAGGTCGTGTGCCATTTTTTGATGTTTACTTGAGCTTCAATACTGGTGAATGTCGTCGTCGTTGTCGGCGAATAGTGAGGCTTCCTTTTGAGCTAAGGAGTGTGGGAGGATAGCGAGGTTTCCCCATTCAATAGAGTATTTCGTTTCGTATGAGAACGTACATATTTCATGGTGTGCTGTTAAAAAGTAGACAAAATTAAAGCTGCAAATTTGAAAAATTTAAGACTCATCTATTGTCACATATTTCATGCAAACATACAATGACACTTATAAGCAATAATGCTTTTCAATGCACGCCACTATGTGCTAAAACAATAACACCAATAATTAAACAATATTCAAAATATGTCATGAAAAAATTAAGGCTGAAAATTGGTTCGGACATACTTACGTCTGAAATTAGGTTAATTCAATTATTTTTAGTGAGGTTTTGGTTCTGCACTAGTCACAAAATCCAACAATTTTAACAAAAATTTAACAAAATTTGCGACAATCAATTAAACACCGATATCGTTAATGGGGGTTTATCTTAGAGGTTTGTTTTTGGAGTTGGCAACACTTTTTCAAGCTACAACTAATTTGACAGCTCACAATTGATTTGATTTATTGATTTATGATATGTGTTCCCAAATTATTGAGAAAAGAAAATGTTAAGAGTTGTACATCAAGCGGCATGTTAGTGCCAAAGCCAATTTCTCTAGTAAAAACACCAATACAGGCTGTTGTCGACTCCACTCCAACTTCGGAAACAGTTTAGCAGAGCAATTTATCTACTAGGCTCATAAAAAATATTCACCTCACTAGATTTTAACTTTGTAGCATTAGTGATTATCTCAAGATCAGGGTTTCAAAAATCACAAAAAATCGAAACTGACGCAAATGACTGACCCAGTTATACTTATTCACTGACAGATCTTCAAAATTATCAAGCAATTTGGCACAGGTGGTAGGTACAGAGATTGGGAAAAGTCGAAAACTTAAAATTTGAATAGAAATAAATCTACCTGCTGAATGAAAAATCTGCACCAAACAGCTTTTTATGGATGCATTGCCACTTCGGGGGGGTTAGCTTGGATAACGCTAATGTACGGCATTTTGGCATGTTAACTTAGGAATAATTCATATAAAAATGCGCATCGTGTCGTTAAAGATGATTTTTCTATAGTAATTATCATTAAATTTGAGCTCCTAGGTTAGTTGCATCTTAACGGATATAGGCCCAAGTCCCGACGCAAAATTCGCCAAGTTGAAGTCTGTAACATGCCGACTTCTTGTGCACGACAAAACACAATGGCCAACATCGACCCGACCCGACTTTTTTTTTTTTTTTTTTTCAAATCGAGCTCAAAGCTGATGGAACCTCGGCGACCTGTGCGTATACCGTATTGCGACGCCCCTAGGATAGCCCCACGACGCGCCAGAATGTGAAGAGAGAATTCATCACTCTCTAGGCACAGTCTACATGTGGGGTCTGGTGAGACTCCAAATCGGTGAAGGTGTTTTTTCATAAGAAATTAGTTCAGATTAGTTAGAAAATGGTAGATGGTAGTCAAAGTCAAAGTCAGTGTGCAAAATTGGCTCAAGGATGGTAAGATTAAGAATGATCCTAAGTTTTTTTTACAAAGACGTGTCATCTCACAAAATGTCTTGATTTCCTCTTTAGTGCTTTGATTATTTTTAAGGATTACTAGCTGAACCGCCGCCGGCTTTTGGCACACAAAATAGTTTGGGTCTTGTTTCATTGAAAAATATAACCTTTTATGAGACTTTTGACATATATATGTACTTAACTAAATAAATTATATATGTAGCTACTTTAAAATAACTGGGAACACTTATAGCGTATAAAGTACCTATCCAAAATCGCCACATCTTGCTTTTAAACGGTCTCTGTTTTCTCGGAAGCGTCAGTTGCATAGTATTGATAAAGGAAATAAATGCTTTTTGCCGCCTTCTCTCTACCGCATATTTCCAAGGGCAGAATGTGAAGCATGGTTTCTAGTGCTGCGGTAGGAGTTGTCCGCAGGGCACTGGTCACACAGACACATGCCACTCTTTGGATTCTACTAAGTAGAAAGAGGTAGCTTATTTCATCTAATGCTCATCCACCAAATGATGATTCCGTACATGGGTATCGGTCTGACTACTGCTGTATACAACCAGTGCATTATTTTCGGGCTGATGCCCCATCTGAGGCCCAAGATCCTTTTGCAGGAGTAAAGTGCAGTAGCGGCCTTCTTAATGCGTTTATACAGGTTTATCCAGAACCAGACCTAAGTATGTGACGTTTTCAGAGAAACTGATGCGCATGCTCTTTAATTTAAGTGGATCGATTTGAGGAATTCGGTGCTTCTTTGTCAATAGCACTAGCTATTTACCCGGATTTATATTCAGGCCGCATTTGTTAGACCATTTGACCAGCGTTGCGAGGGCCGAGCCGATTCCATCAAGTCCCGTAATGTTGGGAGGTATTTCCCAGTAAATAAAATGGCGATATCATCTGCATATGCTATAACTTTACCGCCGTTTTTCTCCTGGGTTAGAAGTATTTCATTTACTGTTAGCAGCCATAGCCGCGGTGAAAGTTCTACAGTACACCCTGTGGAGTGCCGCGTTGCACAGACAGTAATACAGTAAGCGTCAAAAGCAAGTGAACACGAATGCTGTTTTCATTCATTGTCTTTAGATTTTGGAACTATTTTATTTTTTAATAGACAAAGATGCCTACCTATAGATATTTTGTGTTGTTGAAATGAAATATGTTTTGTTATCAGTATTTCAAATTTTTTACATATTGTTGGTTTTTTCGACCTGTTTCAAGACCCCAAAAAAAACTTAAAAGAACGTGTTGACTCACTATTGACGTTCACTGTATGTACTCAAATAATCTTGTTGGTTGTTGACCAAATATCGAAAACGATATAATTTGATTTAGGTAATTGCATGTCGTAATGTCTCGGTACAAAAGTGTAAGCACAATGATTTTTTTTTCTTATTAAAATGCTTGGTTGTCCGTGCCCTCTTCATTCGCACGTAATTAATTCAAATCCGCTAAAAATTATATTGGAAAACATTTTCATTGTACTCCATTGAATTAGTATTTAAATTGAATAGAATCTCCCTATCCCAAGCCCAACACAGCTTTAGCTACTACCAACCCGCCCCGCCACACCATTCCATTTAAAATTCAATTCCAACCAATTAAACAATTTAGTGTGTCATCATCGTTTGTCGAGAAATTGACACAATATCGGCGGAAAAAAAAATTCTGGCAATTAGGCGACACATAAAAACATCTTTATTGGGCAGCTTTTCAATCAACCCCAACAACAAGCTACCAACGGGTGGGCTATGTAATTTAAAATTGGTAATTTCCACTGACACGTTGAGTGTGAGTGCGATTCGCTTGATTTTAATTTTCTAGCTTGTCTTTTGATTGGAAAGTGCTTACTGAAATGAGGGATAATAAAAAATTTTATCATTGATATAGGCACATAGACCATTGAGAGATTTTACTGCAATGTTGTAAATGTGAAAGCAATCAAATTTACAGTTTATTCATAATTAAAAGCAATATTCAAGAGATATCTTTTTATTCCATCGAAGATGCAATTTAGAAACAGAACACAATGAATATAATTTTAAGACCATTGGGATTGGGGATGTCTTTCTTTGAATTTTCTTGAGGAGGGAGCTAGATAAATTGATCTCTAGGTAAGTTTTATTATCGCCATCTGTGAGTGAAAATATCATAGACATTCACCCACAATGATGTGCTATTTTTTTACACCAAACGGGAAGTATTTTCCAGAATTTAAAAACTACCCTTTAGTTAGATGATTCAACTTAAATTTGACTGCGAAACGGACAGCAAAGTAAAAAAAAGAAGGAAAAAACCCGCACACGATTCAACATGATAGATGAGGTCATACAAAAAACTTCTGCTGGTATTGCGGGCGTTTCCCTCTAAAGCTAACCAGACGAATGCTTAATCATTTCGTGTTCACTTAACAGCACAGCATATCCTTCCTATAACTTTTATTTTTACATCCTTTCATGTAAAAGGCGCAACATTTGCAAAGGGGGGCATCACATTAAGGAAGCCACTTTAAAAATTAGCGCGCGGAAAAACATGCATTAACGTAATTACACATCAAGAGCCACAATACTCAAACACACGCGCGTGCATAAATAAATGACGGAGCATTTTCCTTTTTTTTTTCTCCAACAAAGACGGTTTCGTTTCATTTTTAACTACGGTCTGCGTGATGTTGATTTGTTGTGTATTTTTTGCTTCCTTATCTTATGTTAAGTGAGGAATTGTCTGGATCGCAGTGGATGCGGTCTACGATTTAACGTATGCAAGGATGCAAAGTAAATTTGCGAAAATCATTCAGTTGCGGTCTGGGGTTTAAGAAACAGAAACATTTTTGGGGATGTGATCGACTTTGGATAGTACTATAACTGGCGGTTATATTTTTGAGTTGATTGTGTTCTGCTGATGGTCATTATTTTGAATATCATTGCGATGAGTAGATGGAAAAAGGCATACATATTAGTTTAGCATTAATAATAATAATTAATATATTTATTATATAACATATTTTAAATATTCCCTTAACTGGCATAAACGATGCGTCTATTCAAGTTTCGTTGAGCGTTATTGAAATGGCGCCCAGCGTGAGGTATTTTATTTTTCGATACATAGATGAGATGGTTAAGGGCGTGGTTGCACTTACACAGCAGTGACCTATGACGCTGCCAATAGCTTTGCCACACACACGGTTTTGCCGATTTTAGCAAGTGTTCAGTGCACTATACTTACATCATAATTCATTAAAGTTTCCGAGCACCTATTTCGTTCTGCGGGTTTGTCAAAAAGTCATGTTTTCCAATAGGGAGGGGTCACACTGACTCGCCATGACTGATGTGCAATATACTTTTTACATATAAATACAGTGTACTCTCTCCTTACGGACACCTCTCATTAGCGGATCTCTTATAACCGGACGCGGACACCCAATTTCAGAACCGCAAACGTTTTTAACTCTCTCTTCGTTTTACTTATTCTGTTCTGCTGTTTGGTTTCTCTTTCTTCTCTTTTGTTGTGGAGTGTGCCACTCTGCCTGTCTGTACGGTGTGTGTTAAAGTGCTAGGCCACACTTGCCTTCCTATGAAAGTATTGTCGAGCGAGAAAGGTCGATTTTAAAAAAGAAAAGAGAAGGGAATTCGGTGTATTCAACCCTCCTTTTCTCAACTAACCTATAAATCTACCCGTCTCGCCCGACACGACTTTCATGGGAATGCATGTGTGGCCCAGCACAAAGTCATGTGGCAGCCGTCGTCTATCCATCTATGATTGAAATACTAAAGTACAAAGTAAAAGCCCCTATTTTGGTGTCAATTATTAAACGTAAATGATACAGCTGTTGGATATATTTTAAACTGGTTAAACTTTTTGCACGTTTGACGGTACAAAATGTGCACAATTATGTTCATACATACCTATTTGTAAATACATAATGTAAAAATAAATTTTCAATTTTTTTACTCTTGTTTGTTCTGAAATAAAATTTAACAGCTTGTCTGTTGTTTATTTTCTCGAGTTTGTCAATTTAAGGTTTTTCCTCACAAGCGGACACCTCTCATAAGCGGACAAATTTGTCGGTATCGGTATCGGTACCGTCGGTGTACGGTTATGAGAGAGTTCAGTACGTAATTTGGTGTCGGCCTGCGAGTCATCATGTCTCTCAAATATGACATACTCTCTGTTCAGTATGATTATGAATTCGAACACAATAAGATCGAGAGTTTTCCTTTCATAACTGGGAACTGGCTCAATAAGGTGTGTTGAAACGAACCTTAATGAGCAAGCTAGAACTATTTTCGAAATTGTATTTTCGGGGTAATCATTGAAAATCTATACCTGTCTCGCTGGGCATGGCGTTCATCGGAATGAATGCTTCTTAATAGTACCGACTGGTTAAATTAGGTAGCTCAATAAATTATTGGTAATAAATTAAAGTGATATCACAAAGGATCAGACTATGATCGTATCTCTGTTGGTTCCAACCTATTTTTTTTTTTTATTTAAGGTGGAAACGCTGCATGAGGGAACAATGGTCCGACGTTTGTCGTTAGTGCAGGCTTCCAACCGGCTGAAACCACAACCACCTTCCAGCAATCAGGCCGATCGTCAATAAAATTATTTTTACAATTTTTTATCTGGTATGCAGTGCAATAAGTTTACTAGTAGGTACATGGTTTTAGACTCCTTAAATAGTCCGCTCTTGTACTGTAAGTTTGTTAATTCACTTCACTGAATACAGCTTTTCTGACAAATTTGGTTTGTACAAGGTGGCAAAAGTAATTAAATCACCCTATCGGAAGATGCTAAAGTTTTTTTTTGCAAATGGCGGGAAATGTTAATTCTACTTGAACATTTGTTAAGCAGAAAAAAAAATACAAAATACACTGCACAAACACTACGCCGATTAGCCGCTCGCCTAGAAGTGTATGGGACAGAGTATATCCACTAATTAGTCGGGATTCTCTCTATAAAAGGAACTTCTTATCAAATTTTACGTCCGAGTCCGGCTTTACCATATTCTAAAACAGTTCAATAAAAATGACAAAAAATTTACCAACAAACAAAAATATTTATATCTAATATAAAATGTTCAATAAAAAATATTACAAATTGATTTTCGTTTTTTTTTACCTCACACCCTGTGCCACATTTCGAAATAGTTCGACTACTATTCCATCCCTCTTTTACTAGAGCACTTTTACTGCCGTCTATTTCTCGTGTATGTGAGACATAGCGGTACTGCAAATTGTAAACTGATAAGAATCACGTGGAGAGTGTCCGGATATACCTACTTTGGTATGGGACACCATATGAGATTTTGCCGGCACCGCAGCAGCCGTTCTGCTAAGAATACCGCAGCTATGTAACTGAAGATGTCGCAGAGGACCCGGGAGTATCGATCAAACGAAGTGCCACACAATTGGGCATCAATCGGTGATCTTTACAAAGAATTTTGATGAAAGACTGTAAGATGTTGCCTTGCAAAGTGACGACAGTGCGTCAGTTGTTGGCTGTTGAGCCACATGCGAAATTTGAGGGCTGCATTTCCGGGTCGCCTAATTTCTCGCTTTGGCCGGATTTGCACTGGCCGGAAAGATCGCCTGATTTAACCATTAAAAACTTTTTTGTGGAGTCACGAGTCTATGTCAACAACACTCAGACTCTTGAAGCATTCAAAGAGAATATCCGCCAAGAACGTGAGGGCGTATCGCCGGAAGTTCTGGCAAGAGTGATGAAAAATGCCGTTAATCGAGCCCGAATGGTCAAAAATTCTGGCGGCGGCGCAGGCCTGCACTTAGCCGATATCATTTTCTCGACTTAATGGACAAAAATTTAAGACATTAATTTATTTTATTTATTTATTTATTTTTTCTTACTTTTCTCATTGTTTAAATTAATGCAATTGTAATGTATCTTTGTTGAGCCTTAATGTACTATAAAAGACTTTTGTTCTTACTTGTACTTTGCCGAATAAAATAAACTTAAACTGAAACTGACATCAAATGAACATTACCTACCTAATTAAAAAGCATAACCAACGTTTTTCAATCATAAAATAAATTATGTATAGCTAAAGAACATCATCGTTCATTTACAAGCGCGGAAGAGAGGCAGGCCAATAAACTCCCGGATTATACAAATGCAAAACAGCAATATTTCATTGGCCTCAGTGACGAAGTTATTTGAAATCGGCAGGCGGGAGGTGATCAGATACTTTTTGAGGTCGAATAGGCGAACTCCACAGGCGGACCAGTATGGATGCAGTAAAATGCAGGGTTTTGATCCCTATAATCCTGATCATAATGACATAACCCAGCCGAACAATAAGAAAGAAGAAAAAACCCATTTGTCCTTTTAACGTTTTTTTCATCAGTTCTCCAACTAAATTTTGTCAATATTACCCGGTATTTGATTTTCAGTGTACTGTGGTCCATAATATGGACTATTTCATCATTTACCAGAACAACGCCAGTTATCAGATAAAAATAATTTTACTGTGATTCCCCATAGAGTTCGCATTCTCTTCCATCTCGATGCATATTTCATATTTAATCAACAGCCGCTAGTAATTTTGAAAAATATATGTCCCCAACTTCACAAATCATCTTCAATTATCAGAAATAGTATATTTTTGTTTCCTCTTCATTGAGTGTTATGTGATCTCTTTCACAGTATCATCAGCATACCTCTGTTTTAGTAATGATTCCCTCAACACTGCAACAATAAATTTTGTAATAACAATAAATTCTAATGAATTTTCCTTAAAATTCTAAACAACTGACACCGCAGCCCTCGCTATCTCTTTGAGCGTCACTTCTCTCCACTTGAGCAGTTAAAAAGGATAGCACACTCTATATACTAGACAAATTTGTCTTTCAACAGGACCACTTAATCATTTAGGGGCGCCAAAAATAAAAGAAAATTATGTTACTCAAGCTAGCACGGAAAACAAAGCCGCCCGCCTGCTCTTTTCACACCATCACAAAAATGGAAAACCCTATCACAATAACGCACTGTATGTCTGTAAATCGATATCGCAGTTGTCGTCAGTGTGATATGGCACAGCATAGAGTATCTCTCGACCAGATGTTTTTTCCAACTGATGGAAGAGGGTGTCAAAATGCACTTTACTCTATTTGTATCGATCTAACATTCCGCGTGGCACACGTTTCGTTTAACTGCTGGGACTATCTGAGGGTATATTTGATATTTTTACACTACGTTTACCTGTTTCACGGTCAAGGATTTTATTGATCAAATAAATAATTAATTTTCAAGGTGGTTCGTTACAGTTGAAAGGATAAGCAGTTGTTTTACAAAAGTGCCGGGTTTTCGAATTGTGTTTGCTAATGCATTATGTACCTTTTTTAATATCTTAATTTTATGATTCGTACTTCGGCTTGTTTTCTAATCTTTTCATGATTACGAATTGGCTTGTCGGCGACCCTGTTCTCGATCTCATGTAGCTTAAATAGCCGCATCAATGGGTCACGTTTCATTTATGTTTGAACTCATGTGGAATAGGTCAGGACACGGGCATGCATATTTGGATTAGGGCCATAATACTCGTATAAGTTTATGGTGAATGAATTTTGATGGATTTTCCATGCTTTTTTTTTTTTCTGTCCTTTCTCGTCCTCTCAGGTAATAAAGAGCAACCAATTGGATCAGATTAGTTTAATTTATTTTGAAATGTCCACATTTAACTCTTAGTTCTAATATACGAGTAAATGGATCAGTAAAGTCAATAGAAAAATTGTGAAATTGGATATAAAATTCAATAGTCTGGAGTTTACCCTTATAGATGTTTAGTAAAATAAATGCGAGGAGGAGCAACATAGCTATGTAAAATTTTTATTAAAATATTTAAAGTTATTACCACGAAAAAATTTAGGTTTTACATGTTTCAAGCTTTCTTGATTTAGTAGGTAGGTATGGTGTGAATGATTTACTTTAATTAGATTATACAAATCAATATTGTGCTCTTTAAACGTTTAAACCCCTTGTCGACTCAACTTAAGAAACTTCAGCGCCCGAGTTGAACTGAAAATAGAAAATTCAACATTATAATGCTCTTTAGATTTTCTAAACTCCTGCTGAATGAGTCTCATTTAGAGGTGCTCCGCTCATACTCAGAAGGAGCAAGGAGGACGTGCTACCGATACAAATCCATCCATACTACTTATAAAATGCAACGTCCGTCTGTTCGTTTCTCCATAACTCAAAAACCATTCGTCCGATTTTCATGATTCTTTTTCTGATTTATAGATGTGTGGCCAACTTAGTCCGTAGGGTGGGTGAGAATTGCTCAGGAGTGAAGGGGTCGCGGGGAATAAGAGGGGTCTCACGAACCGTTAGCCGTATGAACTTGAAAGTTTGTATGTTAATTGATAAGTCAAAATAATTACATGCCTCATTTATAGTTTTTCAAAATTCGTCCTATAAGGGTTAAAAAACGTTTGCACCCTACTTTTCTATATCGACCTTACTACGCTCAACTTGCCATTAAACTCATAAATCTACGTATGTCATTTCAAGAAATGCTTTTATTTGTTAGCCAATACTTCATCGAGTATTTTGAGCTAAAATTCATCTTTCTGGTCCATCCAGAGGGTGAGATATAATATCTAAATTGAATATAGATCTTATTTGGCCAAATGCGAAAAAAATGTTTTCTCGATTGCAGTTGTGCTTAGGGGTAGTTTTATATTGTGTTCCCAAAATAGAATATGATTACTCCCACGACTGGCATTCAGAATGCACATTGTACGACATACTCATGTATTGCGTAGTTGAATTTGATGTAGGCAATGGATATGCATAAAACAAACTAAATATGTATATATGTACATCTACGTACATATAAGAGGTTTGTGGTGCGTAAGTGATAGATACATATCTACATATATGTATTTGAGATCTGCAGCTATGGAAAGTGTAACGATATGATCGCGTAGTATAAATAATTAGATCATACCTGTGACGAGTTTTTATTTATGTGAAATCTTATGTCCACTGAATTAGGACTTTCGGATCAGTACAGGTTACGTAAGGACTAAGCTGGAGATGGGGGAGGGGGTAAAGGGATGGTAGGAACTAACTCTGGAACTATTTGGCCGATTTTAAAAATTCTTTCAAAATTGTACCGGCTACATCCTCCGTATCAGTATAGGTTAGTTATGGTGTGTATGTGGGAAGGGGAAACGGGGGTGTAGGGGCTATCTTCGGAACTACTCGGCCATTGCCAGAGTTGACCTCAGACAGCCACGTCTCTCACATGGACAGCTATATATTGAATTTTCGCGTGTGAGCTTTAGGCGTAATTTCTTTATAGCTACTTGCGCCCATTAAATAAATAACATGTAGGTATAGTTTATGAAAAGGCACAGCGATCAAATATTTTGTAAGCTTAAAAAGCTTGAATTTAATTTAATAGAAAAGAAACCAGCGGGCGGAGCCGCGGGCATTGCTAGTCTATATATATAAAACAAAGTGGAAAAAATTGTTCCCCTCTGTCGCCCGTAATTTTCAACCGATTTTGTTGATTTTTTTAAAATGTCAGTAATTACGGTGATTGGGTAATAGGGTAAACAAATTCAAAATCGGACAAAGGGGCGTGGCACCTCCCATACAAATAAATTGAAACATTGTCGCCCGAAAATAAATAAAAAAAAATAAAAAATAAAAAAAAAATTAAAAAAGCAAGAAAAGGCCTGGCGAAGCGGCGGGGGTTCAGCCAGTTTTTAATAGATATCGGTTTGCAGACACTTTCCATGATCTAATCCAAAAAAATGTTGTACCTAACTGCGGTCAGTGAATATTATCAAACTATAAAAAACGTTGGCTTCCAATTCCAAGACTGTCGAAGAAGCTGCACCCGCCCGGCTTTTCCAGTGCACAGGAATTGTATTGCTTAGGTCTTAGGTAATAATGTTCTTTCGTAAAATGCGAGAAATGAGAATAAATCGACTTGGTGGAATTTTCTTACTGCATAAACCTGAAATATAGCAATACGAACAAAACAAAAAAAGGATGATGAAAATCAGCCCAGCGGTTATCGAGATAAAACGTCATCGAATTTCACCCCGTAGAAGATGTTTTTTGTAAATATATGAGGTATAAGATTTTGAATGTTTTTTTTTTTTTTGTATGGGCGGTGCCACGCCCTTTCTCCAGTTTTGACCGAACTTCACAGGAGCACTTCAGGGCCAATAACTAAGATCATCTATATGTTTGAGCTCAATCGATTTGACCAAACTTCACAGAAAACGTATATGGATCAATACCAAAGATGTGTGAAAGTTTAGTTAAAATCGGTAAATGCGTTAAGGCGTGAATCGACGCCTTAAATTCAAATTTATTTGAGTTATGATATAATAATGCATATAATAATTTATATTTTTCTTTTTTAAGCTTACAAACTATTTTATCGCTATGCCTTTTCATAAATTATATACCTATACATGTTATTTATTTAATAGGCACAAGTAGCTATAAACAAATTACGCCTACAGCTCACACGCGAACTTGCAATATATAGCTGTTCATGTGAAAAACGTGGCTGTCGGAGGTCAACTCCGGCAATGGCCGAGTAGTTCCCAAGATAGCCCCTATACCCACGTTACACTTCGCCCATCAGCACCCTAACTAACCTACACTGATCTAGAGGATGTAGCCAGTACATACAATGTTGAACGATTTTTTTAAATCAATCAAATAGTTCCAGAGTTAGTTCCTACCACCCCATTTACCCCTCCCCTGTCGTCAACTTAGTCTTTACGTAACCTATGTACTGATCCGAAAGTCCTAAGTCAATGGATTTAAGATTTCACATAAATAAAAACTCGTCACAGGAATGATCTAATTATTTATACTATATACGCGATCATATCGTTACACTTTCCATAGCTGCAGATCTCAAATACATATAGTAGATATGTATCTATCACTTACGAACCACAAAGCACAACTACAATCGAGAAAACAATTTTTTCGCACTTGGCCAAATAAGATCTATTTTCAATTATTTATCATATCTCACCCTCTGGATGGACCAGAAACATAAATTTTAGCTCAAAATACTCGATGAAGTATTGGTCAACAAATAAAAACTATTCTTGAAATGACATACATAGATTTATGAGTATAATGGCAAGTTGAGCGTATCAAGGTCGAAAAAGTGCAAAAGTTTTTCAACCGTTATAAGACTAATTTTGAAAAACAATGAATGAGGCAGGTAATAATTTTGACTTATCTATCAACATACAAACTTTTAAGTTCGTACGACTAACGGTTCGTGTAAGCCCCCGCGACCCCTTTACACCTCTACAAATCTCACCCACCCTACTGCCTAATTTGGCCACACATCTATAAATCACAAACAAAATCATGAAAATCGGACGAATGCTTCTCGAGTTATGGAGTGACGAACAGACGGACGTTGCCTTTTATAAAGTAGTATGGATTTTACTAATGCTTATGTGGCATTTGTTCATTTATAAAGGTTGTCCCATAATTCACGCAAAATGTAATTTTGATAGAAAATACAGATTTTTAATTAGAAAGTTCCCAATTTTTATTGATTCGTTTCGTGGGGTATACAGATTGGGGTTATGTATGGAATTATTACATCGGATAAATGGCCGCCACGAATTTTTCTTTTATTGAAATTGTCTATATGACCGTTTCGCATAAATGTGGCTAATTTTCATTAATATACCTCCCAATTTCCTCTTTCAATGCGTCTGTGGTCGTGGGCTTATTTGCATAGACCTTCGACTTCAAAAAACCCCAAAGAAAAAAGTCTAATGGCGTTAAATCGCAAGATCTAGATGGCCATTTCTGATCTCAAAAACGCCCGATTACACGATTAGGAAATGACTCATGCAGTAATTGAATTGTTTCTCTGGCTGTATGGCATAACCACATGTTGGTTACATCCATATACCTAATATTTTATTTAGACACTAAAAACTGGGTTATCATGTCACGACACCAAATGCCATTAATTAGTACTGCCTGACCAGCCGCATTTTCGAAGAAAAATGGTCCAAAAATTACTTTTTATTATTGAAACGAATGGAAATGACCTATAATTTTATGGGGACGGACATCTTTTCTCTCTAAAGTTTTTTAGATGTTCGCGTGAAGTGGCGTAAAAAACCTTTAGCTGTATCTTATTTCTGTTTTCCGGGGATGGAACCTGAGTCCAGCCGAACTCGCAGCTTCACATAAAAACTTGGTATGTGAGATTGGGTTCCACAAAAGAGTATACAAGTACAAGTACATATATACCTACAAGCTGTACATCTGATTGACATTACTCCTTTAATCCAACTTCTTCAAAAGTTAAGCAACAATTTTTGTCCATTTCTTTCAATTCAATTATTCCTCTCCAATAGTCGAATTACCAAAGATCCGTAATGCCGCTCTTAGGAGATCCGATTCAATTCCCCGAAACTACATTTTATTTCCTATAGGGTATTCATTAATAGGTATCAAGAAGAGTCCCTATTGAATTTCAGTGCACCAGCCATGTCAGCTCAAATGCCATGCTTAGAAGTTCTTCTTACAAAAATGGGAGTTCCTTCCTAAAAGGAAAGTAAGGACAATAATTAAGTTTGATGTGGGATGTCCTTTAAAAAAGGGACATACACCTACTTACTGAAAGGTGAATCGAAGTATGCTGTGTATCTATACTTCCTTCCTACATGCGATATAACGTGAAAATAATCCCACAGGTAACAGGAAAGTTTAATAATATTCCGATACATATTCGAGCGTGAGCCATTTACTCAAAGATTAGGGCAAAAATTATATTCAATATTCCATACACTTACTACCTACTCATCTGTGTATTTCTTCATCGTATCGGTTCCATTCTCTCATTGGCATAAATTATGCAAAGTAAATATTTTCAAAAGGTGTACCGAAGGGCATCACATGAGGATGATAAAGTATACCAAGTAGCAGCACGTTACAGTATTCCCATCTATCTTAAAACTCCCTACTGACTCAGAATTGATGAGTCCTTCTCGTCAGTCACCTGTTCGCCAAAAAGGCGTTCTTTCAAATTCCGAATCAAAATTAATTAGGTACCCCAGGTGATGATGTGTGAAAACATGAAATGAACAGACCACTAAAAGGACACCGTCAAATGAGCACTAAAGGTGCTGCCTACCCTTAAACAAAACCGCAAAGATGAGGAAAGAAGGCGAGCGAAAAAACCCATTTCGGTTAACAAAGGCTCAATCAACAGCGAACGGTCGGTAAATGCATACCCATGCATCCCCCAAGAAACATCTGTTTGTATGTTTTAATTGTTCGCCCTTATATTCTGACCTTTTCGCTATCGTCATTCGAGTAGCCATGGCCTGGCCACGTGCCGTCGGATTCTTTGAGGTTTTTAACACAGGGCTGGTGTCCCAGCAGTTGCAAAGGTGAATCTGTGTTTCTCCTCACGCGGTGCTTACGTTCATGTCGAACCGACCCGTTGCCATTGCCAACCCATCAGAGTTTTCTTTTGACCTTTCAAATGTGCGATGACTCTGTGGGTGTATAGTTAGTCCCCAGACAGGATATATCAGTGACTGCGGCTCTATAATACCACTAACAGGGCAGTACATTGTGTATACCATGCCGGTGTATTCTGCATGCATAATTTATTAGGAGCTAATTCCTTTCAGCAGCAAACACCCAAATAAAAGGTCCATTAGGTAACTTTCTCATTAAAGATATACATATACAATACCGCTATGTTGAAAGTTTATTAAAACCATATCCCTCAAGCCAAAATATGAATTCAAAACCAATTTCCTCACCCTCTGGTTTTGGCATAGGGGAGGGGGTTGTTGCCAAGATGCGTTCGCCGAGAAGAAACATTTGCAGACAAACAATTACGAAACGCGTGCGGTACAAGTGTCAATATCTTCAATTGGTGCCAATTTAAGGGTTGAAAGGTTAATGTCTATTTACTCGCTCAGTATCTTTGCCTAGTGGGAATCAAGAGTATGCTGTGGTTGCCACTCTGTCAGGAGCGTTTATTTGGTTTGTGGTTATTTAGCGATTCATAGACACGAAGAAGTTGACGGTAGAAAGAAACCCCTTCCGCAGAACCCACTCGAAATGAAGCTGTGACATAGTGTTCCATCGTGCCTAAGTTTGTTTTAAGAAAATATTTCCTGTTTGCGAGAAGGAGCCCTTCGGCGGGTTGTTTATGGATAAATATTTGCCTTTCCCATATAATATCGTGGTTATTTGTGCGTGCGTGAAATAGAAGGTCCTATATTGACTTTTGACGGGTATTTTCTATTTTTTTTTTTACTTTCAGCTCCTAATTCATTGAATTGAATGTTTGGTGAAAACACGTCTAATTGGTAAAATGACTCAATTTAATTTGACTGTTGGTTGGGATGGGTTTTATAGACAAAAAGACAGAAAAGGAATGAGAATTGGGGTTTTTTTTTCGTGCAAAGATCCCCAGAGATCCGACAATAATCGTTTTTAAAATTTTAGCATGAAACTATCTCTTGATGAAGTTTAATCTTGAAGAACCCAAGGATGCCCGCAACTTACAACAATTTAAGTGCAGAAATAACACCTATTCTTGTGCGCAGTGGTTCAGTGGTTAGTGTGTCCCCAGGTCCAATCCCCAGAAAAAACAAAAATTACATCTTAAGGTTTTTTACAATTTAGGAACGTCCGAGAGTATAACTGTCCTGAAAACCTTTTCAATTCAGCCGTTGACACTCGGCATAAAATTGTAAGTCCATTCGTCCCAAAAATAAAAACTCACACAAACGAAGAATGGTTGCGAGAAGCTGGGCCTATGATACTTTTAGAGACCTTTTGCGCCAACTATTTACATACTTTATTTTTTTTAGTGACAGAAAATTCTGAAACGTTATATTATAGGAACGCCTTTCCGAAGATAATAGGTAGGTATGTAGGAGAACACGGGGCGGAATGAGGTCCGGGACAGAATGGGATTTTGCCAATAACTTCTCTTGCTGTCACTCAAACTTGACAAAAAGTTAATTTATATCTCAGTAGAGTGTGCTTTCCTGAAAGGTAAAGGTGTCGAACGCGTAGCTTTGTGGGTTTTTCGCTATAAAATAAACCGATTTCTTATCAGTCACTTTGCAAATCGAGCAATTTTTTAATTCAAGGTAAATGGAGTGCTTTTCTATTTTTTGCTGTAGACTAATTTTATTAATAAATTACTAATTTCTTTTTTAAATTTCCACTTGGAAAAAACTTGTATTCTTTGTTTTTGATAAAAAAAAAACATTCTTAAACACATGGCTCGGATTGGGATATGTCCACTGAAGGAAAATACAAAAAAAATATTTATACAATCAAAAACGTCGAATGTTCTAAAAGAAAAGAAGGTAAAGAAACAGATTTTAGCGGAAAAAACGCCATCAGTTCCGAGGACGAGGATTCAGATGCAGAGTGTCTTTATTGCAAGGACCTGTATTCCACATCGACCGGAGGATGGTGTTCCTGTGTTATTTGCAAAAAATGGGCCCATAACTCTTGCGCAGGCATTGAGAGAGACGATGAAGCGACGTTGGTTTGCTAGTTCTGCAAAGATTAAATCATATCCCATTCTACCCCGTATAGCGGGGCAGAAGGGGAAGAAAAGGTTGCATTGAAAATGAATTTTTTTTGTCTTATTATAAAAAAAATATATATATATAAAACTGAAATCATTTATAGAAATAAATAAAAGTTTAAATCTTTCATTAAAAGTTAAATCATACTTTAATTCCTAAATTTATAGTTAATATAGGTACAGTGTTAAGGCACAACTGTCCCATTCCGCCCCGGGTTCCCCTACTGCAGGAGTATAAAATTGACAAACTATACAAGCAGCGTTTGCGGGAAAGGCGTTAAGTCAAAACCTTTGTGGGTTTTATCTACTCTTAATTTAATTTCTAATAAATAGTTAAAATATGGCGCACAGAGGGAGCCGCATTTAAAGTTTGCGCTAAACATTAATTTTCTTGGCCTTGTTAACGAATCTGTGATGGTCTGGATTTTTTAAATGATAAAGAGAAACCCTTAAAAATTGTTTACTCAATATATTAAATATGCAAGCTATCAGCAGTTTAAATACAAGTTTTAGACACAATATACAGAAAGTAAATAGAGAAATGGGCCTGCCGCCAAATCAAACTACATATAAACATAGCTCAGAGGCTAAAGATAGACATATCCATCCACAGTAAATTTCCCATCAAGGCTATCGCCTCTAAATTAGTATAAGAATGTCGATATGAGCTGGCCTCGCTTGATCGGTACAAGGTTACCCTGATTTGGGTTTCAGTCCAGATGAAAGCAACGTTTATGGAAACGAACAGGTCGACGAGCTGTCCAGGTGATGTTCAACTCTCCCCCGTTCACTTACGGAATCAGTTCACATTTTGCAAAAATGTCCTTAGAATTCTTATCGAAGGCCAATCATAGACTAGTTAAACCCAACTAACTCCATAACGTTATTATTTTCAATTCAACACCTTGCTCCGACTACTGCAGGCGGAGAGTGATAATACTCCCAGCGCCTTGTCACATTTAACCGACCTCTGTGTCGAGTTGTATATCTATTTTTCATTTCCCCAATGTGTCCTACTTTATTTATCATTAATCACAGACAGATCACCTGAGGGGACCCGAAGTTTGACCTGCTCAAATCCCAGTCTTACCGCAGTTCAACAAGAAAATCTAACAAATGTCCATTAGCAATTAATTTCATATCCCTGAAACTGAAGAAGGTTTCTCCTTGGGGAAAACCATTACCAGACCCGAAAATGAATTTGAGCACCTTACGATATGCTTGTCCACTTCCCGAGAAGAATATTTTGTGCCTCCCTTTAAACACCGCAAACAATACTAGCTATATTGCTTTCTAAGGTATATGACAACTCAGCAACAGGACTACTTACGAATTTTTATTTATTTATTTCGAGACACAAAGTTCGCATGAACTTTGGTTTGGCATTACAATAGAGTACGCAGGTGGACTTATATCTGTAATCTAATTACGAGAAAGTTGTTCGCACTTCTCGGTTCCCGTGCATGTAGTGGAGGAAATTCAATATTCGGATTATATCAGTTCGAGTGGTGGATGGGACAGTAGGTACGCCCTGGGAACATGAGCTCTGCGTGAACGTTGGGTATAGTACCTACGTGCTCTACTGTGTTCGGTCGTCTCCACGAAATTCAATTAACTTAAAATGTCATAAACATTCGCTGTAAATCATCCCCCCCTAGAGCAAAAACTCATATAGGTCGTCGCTCGTCGTCGTTGTTGTCGTCGGCGGCGGCAGTGAAGTTTATAGATGACGTGTGTGTGTGAACCATAAGCAACCCCCACACACCTGTGAATTCATGAAATCCAATATAAATACATTTTTTTCTGTTCTCAGTTCTCACCCTCAAGGGTTTTGGGCAACACGAGTCAGGAAAAACCAGAGAAGCATTATCTGTCTTGTCGTTGATGATAATTTTTCCAACACAAAAAAGAGGAACTACGGGAATTTTTATTAGTTCCCTAGGGTGGTGTGGAGACTTTTTAAACTTCAAAGGGGAAACGTTTTATGTCGTATAGCATTCGCACTAGCGATGCTGGACAAATTGTGCAATCGATTTTTACGAAGCTTTGAAGGTAAGTAGGGCGGTCTGGGTAATTTCAAAACTATTATGAACTGAATAAAAAATAAAGCACTATGTATGTTGTAAATCTCTCGTTACATGCAACATCGATAAATTCCATTAAGAGGTAAGTGAAAGAAAATGAATAAGCAGGTTACTTCACTCAGCGCACTAGGCAACCGGTAGAGCCAAAAGTAGATACGAAGAGAAAGCATCTTCTATTTTTGCAGAAGACCAACTTCGTTATTAGTTTGCATCGATTGATGTCTTATCGATTTCTTTTACATTATTTATCTGAATTTTCCATCGGGTCGAAATTTATTTGATATAAAAAGGATTGAATTCCAGCAAAATTCTTAAAGAAATTTTAAAGAGCGCTGTTTCGAATGGGGATCTACTCACCAGTCTGTACGTACGTATAAGAAGATGTCGGTACGATACCTCTATCAACTACTCATATCGGTCGCTTAGTGTATCTGAGCGAAAACCTGAGGGTGTAAATAGAAAATGAAAATATTTTCTTGAGAGATAGACGATGAGCGTTCTTGTTGGTATAGAGTTGTGGTTGTTGGTTCTTGCTTTGGTTTAGAAGCAGGTATAGGTTAGGTGCCCGTATCACTGGATGATTTCAAAAACTTTGCTGTCTATAAACTTGTCTGCTTCAATTTTAACAAAAAAGTATCACCGACATGTAGTAGAGAGATGCAGGATTAAGTTTACACTTGGGGATGAAATGAGTTAATCAATAAATGATTATCAACGTATAGATTACCTCGGATTTTATAGAGCAGCTAATTTAATATTCAACAGATTTTGACTAAATAATCGGTAGGGCTAAGAGTGTTCGATATCCCAACAGATTTCGTCAAGAATGATATACCTACGAGCTGTATTGTGTAAACAAGGTGTTATGAGTTATGGTCAAGCATCATAGAAGGATACGTTTTAGAGGAACCAACATTTTTTCTGCTATGAGGAATTTTCTAGAACCAGAGAATAACATGTCCATAAGATAACAGGACGGAAGAGCAGTCTGCAAAAGTTAGCATCTCACAAGTTTAGTGACTAGCTATTCACTCTCCAGAATCGAATTTAAAAAGGCTTATGAATAGATGCTCTACGCCAGTTTTCTAGACTTAGAGGAAGCATATTACTATTGAGGTAGACTTTTGAGTGTATTAATAGGAATAAGGAATTGGTGGTGCAACATCAGCAAGTCGAATATTCAAAACGTGAAATCAAATAATTAACAAAAATCCATATGCGATTCCCACAAAGACTCTATCGCGCTTCCAAAGAAAATGTGGATTATCAGCCTGGCAGTTATTTGCATTCAAACCCCAAAAGGTAAATGAAGTCCCTCGGGATAAATAACAAAAATAGTTGGCACAACACGTCTATATAGGACCCTAGGCCTAGGCTTAGATCCTCATATCCAATAATTTGCGTGAGTTTTTTTTGCCACCCAAATACAATTTTTATGCTGAATCCAAATTGCTGAACTGAAAAACTATCTTTGGATAGTTATTAGACTCTTCAATGTTTTACAGATACAGATTTTTCGTAGTGGAAAAAGAGCTATGTCCACTGACACTGAGTTTACTTCCAACCTAGTATATTTTTTTGCACTCTATGTTGAAATTCCGTTTGGCGTACGTACGAGTCAGAATTGTAGATTTTTTTTTAACGTAAATTTGCAATTTTTCCGAGGAATTAGCATGATTGAAATATTGGTACAAGTCTCGTATATAAGCTTACACTTAGTTGTAGTTTAAATAAAATGTCCACGTTACCTGAAAATAAATAAAAAAAAAAATGTTATAAAAATAGATTTTCGTAAATATTTCGTACAGCTACTTTTTATGATATAATTTATTTAAATTTTATTTAATATTGTAAAATTTTCTGAATTTGTATAGTCGGTTCATGGCAAAATTAATAAGCTTATTTTTCAATTTTCTCGTATACGGTATACCTAGTAAGAGCGATATTCTTGTTTTCGTGTAGTGTAGATGAAAACTGTCACATAATATAAAAAGCAATAAAGCGTACTGCAAGGTCCGTGGTCGATTTCTAAACCAATAACGCTCCCAGTAATTAAATGTTTCTAATTCCACTTATTGCAAGAATTACGTGCAACCCAGTCATGCACATTTTTAACTTTCCCGTATACGTAGTAAGAGCTAAAGATACATATTGTTTTCGTACAAAATTTCGAACTAGAGATTTAGATCAATTCTGATATTCATATTACGATAATAGCGGGTTTCGCAATTCTGTCCGTCCGTATGTCTATCAATAGCTGGAAAATCTAAACGCTTGGACGGATTTGTTTCAAACTTCGTATTTAGAGTTTGTTTGTGCAATCTCAGTTTTTCTCTAAAAAGACTGCGTCCTCTGATATCCACCCTTTGAAAAAGTGCACATATTTCAAAAACGCCATTTTCGATTATGATAAAAATGTAACTGGCAGGTAATGCTTAAGTCCATAGTAATACTTTTTGCTCTGAACATTTGCAAAACAGTGTTTTTTGAACCATGAATGTGTCCTTCGATTCCCACCCCAATCGCTAAAAATGGTACTTTAAAAACTGCTAATATCTCGAAAACGCCATTTTCGATTTGGATGAAAAAGCAACTGCTAGATAAATTTTATATCCTGAAGAATACGTCGTACTCAGTTTTCAGCTAAACAGTTTAATAACAGTGCTTTTCGAATTCAAATTTGTAACATTTTTCAGCATAATTTTACAAAAAACCGTTCTAACGATTTTGATTAAAATACATATTTAAGACAACATAAGCATTCTAAACATTATCACGTACTTAGTTTTTCTCAGAAAACTCGAATGTAGCCGTTTCATGAATATTGTAGGTAGTTAATACGTGTATGTAGTATGCATTACGTTTTTAATTAACAAGGCTTCAGTTACTAAGCCTGAGTAAATCTTGAGTGGGTATGATTTTAAACGTAAAATTTTCTAAAATGACTCTCAGATTCTGTGAGATTCGCAATGAACGAGAAAGTTGCGTGCGACTCAGCACATTTTTTTAAGGGCATGCCACTTCCTTTCGCACTGGGGCTCTAAATTCCGGTCTATATTGTACACAAGCTATAATTTTTTTGTAGTTGAAGAAACTACGAAACGGTGGCAGAGTATTACTGCCTGCCGCCCGGATCGGACTCTTAAACACTCTTACTACAACACCATATGCACCGCCTTCAAACCTACTTTAGGTAGGTCTTATTATTTGGATGCAAAATTTTGTTGAAAATTCAGATTATAGGGATGAGATGATTATAGACTTAAGGCTGGTCTATGGTTCATTTTTATTACTTTAATGCCAAATCTCATACACTGAATTAATGCCATACTTAACCATCGTGGTAATGATCTCTAAAAAAAATCCGAAAATATTTATTTATCATATTCTTATATCATATAGCCCCACTTTCATCTAAAATTAGATTTGTCACTGTATGAAAATATAAAATTATTGCTGTCACTGTGACATTCCCCACTTCTCACAACCCATTAGAACAGGCATACGAATACCCACATGAATGAGCAGAAATGGAGCTATAGTATATGAATACTTACGAAAAAGGCTTCTTAAAAACCATTCTCACAATAGTCCAGATGGATATCTCTATCTGAGCAGATTTACTTATTCCTTTCATCTTCAATTTGACCGAGTAGAAAACCATCGTAAACAACCAAACCACTAATTAAATGTCAAATCCATAAAGACGAGACACATGTTTAAGTGATATATTGATAGTCGTAAAAAAATTAAAAATACATCGCTCAAAAAAGTGTGTCGAATGAGGAAAGAAACGGTCTGAGTATCCGTGTCTCTTTTTATTTCTTTTAATTTCAAAGTCAAACAAATTTTTCCCAATAACAGTGTTGTGAGTCGAATTTATTATTCACTTGGTGCCTTTATTTATGTTTCTGTTCAGGAAACATATGTAGATACATTTCAATTAAAGTCAAGCTGACATATTTGGGTGTATATAGTGAGCACTGACTTCAGGAACGATTAACAAAATTAACATTGTTATGGTGGAATATGATGAGGCTGGAGGCCACATTAATTTAAATTGGTATAAAATATTATAATATGTGCCTGGGGATGGTAGAACGAATAATAATTTATATCATAAACTTCTTCTCTTTCAAATATAAAATTCTTGTGTCTATATCTCTAAAAGGGCGCTCCGAGGATGCCTTTTATCATATTTCGTTTGTTATTATAAAATAGCAAGTAGGTACGCACGTTTCCTAAACCTACCATCGTTTCCTATTTCTGAAAATAAATTCAATGCGGTTCCCTAAGCAATTTAGAAATGGGTACACTGCTCGTATCCATAGTAGACACCCCCAGGATACTGGCACAATTTCCCCATTCCAATTTGCTTTCAAGTAACCTGCATCCTTGTTGAAACGTAAAACTAATCCAAAGATCTTAGGAGGGCCGTGCGTATATCGGAATACACATTTCAAAAATAACTAACGAGAGGCGTATAGAACACCTTTGTTTTATAATTCTGCAGAATAGGGTAGGGTGTTATGCATCCTACGATTTTATCGTACGTAGGTGTATGATAATAAGGAACAAATATTTTGCACAGCATGCAGAAAATGATTAAGAAATCCTCGTCTCTCTCTCTGCCATTACGCCCATTTTATTTATCTGTCTCGTGCAGTGCGTGTTAGAGCTGAAATTCAAAGCAGATATTTAGTGCGATGTCCTGCTGTTATGTTAGTGAAGGGTAAGTTAAATTTTTACACCCGTAGCAATACAATCGAAACCGATGGAGCGAAAACAATTGAAACTTTAAGGAAACAATGGAAGAGTGCTGCTGTGCATTGTTTTGCTATTTCCTTTATTTCTGTAACTTCAGTCGAACTTTTTTGTAGAAGGCTGCACTGGATTTTATTTTTACGTGTGTGTGGGAGGGAGAGATTTTGAGGATTTAAAGACATCACTCTAAACAGGTAAAGTGGTTTTTCTTCAAAGGATTATGCATGAAATCAAAAAAGATCAGAGTGGACTTCATTTATATATTCGGGAAAAATTTATCTACGTAATGAACAGATCTCATAGATACTTTTCTGATTTGATGTTAGATTATAAGTACATAATGTATCACATATTTGGTCTATTTCTATCCTTAAAATACATGACCAGACCATGTAACTTTATTAAGATCTAAAAGTAGCAAGTGTTCCATCATCAAAGTTTGGTAAAAAACTCACCGAGACCATCATCGATGTCAAAAAAGCATTTAGACAAAGCGATGCGCTCTCATGTGACATTCGCAAACGAATGCATATTTTAGATTGAATTTGTTTCGCTTATTTTAGACAGCAGCCGCTTAGGTACTCGAGACATATTCATCACACATCTTAACACATTTTGTCATAAAAAATATCGCCAATATCTCGTGGTGTTGCGCACCGTTTTGCCTTTTTGCAGTTCCAGAAGTGTTAGCAAAGCGGTTTGTTGTTGTTTTGCCAACGTGGCTTGCTATTAGTTGCCGAGAGAAGTACTTCGACAAGTAAATGTGAAAAAATCGACATTATAAGTGAAATCATTTTTTGTTGTGTTTGTTTTTATGAGTTTATTCGTTGAAAGTACTCTCACAACCGTGTCCACTTGATATTTATTTTGCTAGTTATCAGTTTATTCCACCCACACCCACCTTAAGCCGCGGTTTGGCAGTCATCACATAGGTATGGTACTTCTCATGATGTTTTGCATTTCACGAAGGCCCCGCATCAGATCCCTGGCTAGTTTGGGAGCCGTTCGTGAAAATTCAATCGATTATCCTCCCTCTGGCGCCAGAGCTAGATGCGCATCGTATCATCGCGTCATTAGACAAATCCATATGACAGGAGTTGTAAAATATTCATTGCTCGATGCCAAAATTCTAATGTCATCTCTCCATAATCGAGAGATATGCTTAAGATTGCGGCCTATAAATAAATAAATAAATAAATAGGTGGCGCAACAGGCGGTAGACACCATAGGCCTAGCTTCTCGCAACCATTCGTTTTGTGTGAGTTTCTATTTTTGGGACGAATGGAAAGGACCTACAATTTTATGCCGAGTCCGAACGGCTGAATTGAGAAGCTTTTTCAGGACAGTAATATTTTCGGATGTTTGTCAGGAGTTCGCAAGAGGTGGCGCAGTTGAAAAAACCTAAAGATGTAATTTGTGTTTTTCGCGGTATCGAACCTGGGATCCCTCGCACAATAGTCCAGCACACTAACCACTGCGCTACTGCAAGATGAGAAAGGTTCATCATAGCATCTAAAGCAGATCGCAGACATGCATATGCATTATGCATATAACCGATTCATTCGTTTCTGGAATAACCAGGACATAAAATAAACCAAACAATTTATTCCTAATGCCAAAGAACTTTAAGGATATAGGTAATTTGAACATGTTGTCAATAGTATAGCAGAGACAAAAATAAAAGAAAACCCGTCCCGATTAAACTCCATAAAATAATTTTTTGCCGCAACCGCCTTGCGATAATCACTTTGCTGCTGTATAGCGACCGAGTTCATCAGAGCTGTCCTTTACAAAAACATATTTAATAAATTTGTATGCATTTCTAGTGAAAATATTTGCATTCACTTAACAGTTGTTATGGGATTCGAAAATACTCGTATGCCTTAAAAATACCTGCCCAAAAATATATAAGAAACCACATCTACATTTTTCCAGTGAACTGAGTGACTTTTTGGTTTTTCTTCTTTTTTTTTGCGAATTC
Source organism: Cheilosia soror (assembly GCA_949372485.1). Classification (NCBI taxonomy): domain Eukaryota; kingdom Metazoa; phylum Arthropoda; class Insecta; order Diptera; family Syrphidae; genus Cheilosia; species Cheilosia soror. Next base: position 136,122,196 of record OX443561.1, on the reverse strand, counting down.
TTTGCGTCCGCGTGCTGTCGGAAAAAAGAAATCAACATAATGGGCTTCACTTCGGACATTGACAATATTGTCTTTGCCATATTTATGCATCTGATAGCGGGCGTCCTACTTAACGTGACCAAAATAAATAAAGTCATTGATATTGATATCTTATATGTTCGATCAAAAGGCAAACAGCTTGACCCCTTTACGATGGATAAATGCGAGTCAATTTTGTTTAAAGCGAATTCACAGCGGATCAGGAAAAACCTTTTCGATTTTCGTTTTTATTTGAACACACAAAAGGCGTATTTTTTTGAGAATCTATAGCTAGCTCACTTTTACTTTTACATGGAAAACTTTTATACTCACTTTTGGTTTTGTTATACTCACTTCCCAAAAAATATCGCTAATGTAGCAAAAGCAGTCATGTACGTGTACGCATCTATCTTGTGTATTTATATAAAATTAAATTCTGCTCGTTGGTAAGCGCATCACCGAGTCAGAAAGAAAGAGACATTGGAAAAGTTGCCCGCAGCAGTATTTGTAGCTCTAGCTTTGAAATTTGGTAAATAGAATAATAAATATTCTGCGAGCAATGATTGTTGGTTAAATAAAGAGAAAAGTTTTGTCTCATCCGGTGCGTTTTCAGCCTAAGAAACGACCTTTTTTTGGACTTTGGGTTGGTTGCAAAACTTCTACCTGCCGCTTATTCAGCAAGTGTTTCTTATATAACCGCACCAATTATGCACATTATCTATACGCTCAATTCGTACGAAGAGTGCCTTCCCAATTGAGACTTCGTCCGGGCTACTCATATGTCCCATTTATTATTTGCTCTTAATTTCAAATTCGTCTAACCTCAAAAATTCAGCAAGCAATTTATGATTATTTCTCGATCCGTAAAGGAAGATTTTTATAATAAATGATTTAATTCCCAAATGTGGCAAAGACGATGGTGCAGCTTATAAGCCCATATCTTGTGGGTTATCCATCGTGTTCCCATTCGTTGTTTCTGTGTCTCATCGTCACAGGGAACGTGCTACTGTATCTGTATATATTTGTATATGCTGATGAATAGCTCACATGGCATGGTGTCTTCAGTGTTTCCTTTGTGTGTTCGCTTATCTATCTCTATATATTAGAATATATCCAACCGTATATCATTAAAATTTGCACCGAACGTAATTAAATGCGATAGCAGATACGCAAAAGGATCTCTTGTATGAAAAATACCGCAACTTATTATCCTGACATAAAAACCATTTAAAGTATAAATCTTTCATTATTTCTTCATCATGTCTGCTTCTGCTGTGGTCGGTTGGGTGTAGCGAGCTATTAATGGCTTCATGTGCAAATGGAGCAAATCAGCGTTTCCTCTTTCGTACATTTTTTTTTTTTTTCTTTCTATGCCAAGCGATGAATATGCGGAGAATCTGAAAAACGTGTAAAATATTCGCCGCATTTGTATGGATTATTATTATTATTTAAAGGTGCGAATATTTTTATAATATGAACGAAGCATTTAACAAAATTTGCATGATGGACTGTTATTTTAGAAATTGAAGGTTGTTCGTAGGAAATGTAGCGATGCGAAAATTTTACCAGATTGCCAACCAATGCTACAGCCTGTCTGGAGTGCGGATTGTTTAATACAGCGAGATTTCCAAATTTAATATGTTTATGGAATTTATCAATATGAAGTGTTGAAGGGTAGAAAATGTTTGTCCTATAAACAATAGAGGTCAAAAGTGGCAAACAAAATTTTGCTAAATTCTTAAACACCCTCTGATAAATTAGTTGTATCCTACACAAGAGAATTAATGACGGTGGCGTCTGGATGTACATTGGACGTCTACGAAGCAGTCACTATCGCCTTTCAAGAAGTACGGTGCAACGGACCATGCAGGAGGTACCTAGTTGTATTGCTATTGGAAATGCATTGTTACCTACCAGCGAGTTTTTGGATGCGGATGTGTCATCGAACGTACACTTAGGCAGTATGTTTTGAGCTTTGCAATAGTGCTAATGCACTTTAACAAATACTTCTGCAAATTACTTACATACTTGTCGGGCTCCCGACCCATGAAGAGTCTCTGCCTGAGACACAGCAGCTTTCCATCCTCTACGACCCCGGGCACGCTGCTTCCAGTTGTCGAGACCTAGCGCTCTGGCATCCGCGATGGCTTGTCTTTGAAACGGAGGTTCGGTCTTCCTTGTCTTCTCGAACCTGGGGGCTGGGATTCGAAGATCCTCTCGATCCATTCGATCGATGTGGCCGAGCCAATGTAGTCGACGAGTTTTGGCTTTTTGGACTACATCCACATCTTTTACAGCTCATAGAGCTCGCGGTTGTATCTTCTTTTCCATTCGCCCTCCTCGCACACAGGACCAAAAATCTCCCGAAGTATTTTTCTTCGAAGGAGCCCAGTATCGCAGCTCTTCCTTCTTGCTTATCGTCCAGCATTCGGCGCCGTAAAGCAGAACTTGCAGGATAAGAGTTTTGTAGAGCACACATTTCGTTCTTCGAGTTAGGTGTTTTGAACCCAGTTGTTTTGCCAAACCGAAGTAGCAACGGTTTCCTAGGGTAATTCTTCGCCAGATTTCCACAAGGGTGTCATTCGTGGAGTTCATCTTTACTCCGAGGTAGGTGAACTCCTTAACTACCTCGAAGTTGTTGCTATCAATAGTGACGTTTTGTCCTAGGCGGTGGACAGATGCTTGTTTGTTTGTTGATAGCATGTACTTAGTCTTATCCTCATTTACTTTAAGCCCGACGGATTTCGCCTGTTCTTCAATCATATCCCAAAATTGGGTTATTGACACCGGAATGTCCGAACCGCTGTCCTAGGGTCAAAACAGGGCCTCCAGGTTGGGGGTTGTGCCGTCGGGTCCCGACCATGGAAAAAATATATATTTATGAGAGAGACCCAGCCTCGTATAACGGAATACTTCGGCAAGGAGTCTTAAAATAAGATAAATGGGTAAAAATTGTTTTGTGTGGCAGGACAGATATGGCAATGAAATGCAAGATATGCTATAGTCAGAAAAGGATCCGTATCTGTCACCAAAGATAGCAGTTCGAAGGGTTGAGGGGCATATTGAGGACTACTATGAGAGCTAAAGATAAACAACAGTAAGACGGAACTTATCTGCCTTCGGACACCAGTTTCAAATCTGTAAGAGGACTTCGCGTCGTGTATTTAAAATGGTCTCTCTTTAATTATCAATATTTAAATTCATTTTGCTCTTGACATGGATTTTATTTTACTACATTCTAAACGCAGTGATGATTGCCCTCAGGTATTTAAAAAAAAATTATATATTGTTTATGATATCCATATGCCACATATATTATATCAGCACCTAGTTAAAAAGCAACTTTAACGAACCTTAAAACGACTAGAATGTCATGTCTATACTCAACTATATAATTAGGCATAAATGATTCATCCGTTTATAGATCCTAAATCCGTCAAAGCAACACTTTGACTAGCTATAGATGTCAACAGATCAAAATTTACAATGTTCATTAAATTCTTTAAAGGCAAGCAATAAAATTAAACCATTTACGACACTCCTACACCAACAACTCAAATCCCTTAAACGTGCACTTCAATGAAACAAATGAACTGAAATGAACTGAACCGAATTAACCCTTAATTAAGAAATTAACAAAAGTTTTACAAACTAAAACTGCCCTAAATTCCGTGCAATATGTACGTATATACCTATACCAAGTGTCTGGGCCTACACGAATAGGGAACCACTAAAAAGGAACCACACAGCAAAAGCAATAAAAAAAATTGTTTCCCTCGAAAAGAATGCAATAAACTTTGATTGTGGCATTTGGAGAATTCATGACGGGACTAAAAATAATTTAGCCCACATAGCGCGAGTCCGTGTCAAAGGAAACTTTTCGAATTTAACTAAACTTCCTTCCCTGAAGTCTGGAGCGCTCTTTCCCTTGTTTTTTTTTTTTTTTTCTTTTTGTCATGTTCTCTATTTAGAATATGGCACAAACAATATCTTCATTGTTTTATGCATAAAATTATAATACCACAACTGAACAGACTTAGCCAGGCAGTATTGGTCTCGAGTTGTGGTTAGTACTGGGAGTTCCCTTTTGGTTAGTACTTTTCAAATATTTTTTCGATGCTTGATATCATCAAACCGGGTTAATGGTATTTACGTATTCCCTCTTACTTGTTTATTCCTACAGAACGTAGGTATATACAATGTCGAGCATGATGATCCATTAAATACAGATCAACCGTGATGTTGATGAGATATTCAATTTCCATTTTGGTATGACGACGAACATGATGATTTTTTTTTCTTTGGGAATATATTGCCAAGGTAGCTCCTTGCCGTGTGTCACATCAAAATGGGTCATCCAATATTTAATTTATGGATAAGCGTAGGCAGGGGTTAATATGTAAATGAAAACCAATTCGATTTTGTTACCGTACCTAAACCTCGTCTTTTTCTTATTGCTGCACATTTATATCGACGAATAAATATTCTTTTAACAAATTAATCATCAGAGTTTTAAAAATGATTAACGGCCGCATACATATCTGCGGTCATACCAAAACGAATTCCTTTTACGAATGCACCTAAATCGCAAGTGAGAATTTATTACAACCTTAATTAAGACGAGCAAGTACATGCACAAGTAGCCATTCATCTAGAAAGCATACAATCGTATACATCCTTGAAATATGCTCTCCATGAGTTGAAGAGTAATCGCGGAAGAGATCGGCCATAAATTTAATTTTTTTTTTTGTGCCAGAAAACATCCCAGACAAGACGTTAAAAAAAAAAGAACGCCACCGAAAAAAAAAAATGAAAGAACAAGAAATCAACATAAAAGGGTGACACACTCTTCGTTGCATTGCATTGTGATTTATGGATTAACATTTCAGACGAAAGCATCTGGAATGTAAAAATGGGTTCAACTGAGGTCTGTCCGGTTGTTGTAGCTGGCAATAACAAATCAAAGTTGTTTCGAGATTAGTTCCACGAACCCGAATAATACTCGTATATTAATGATTTGTTTTTTATGTGTGGTTATAGACTGATTTTTGTGTGATTTGCGATGTCGTAGAAATAGCGTTTATTTAAAATAAATCAGCGGTGCACTATAGGATCGCCCTTGCGTTGTGCAATAGACGAGTGTTTTTTTAGGGGAAGGTGATGGAATAATAGCGCACAAGTAGGTCAGTCGTGAAAAACGTCCATATATCTGTCAGCTTTAGCTTGACGAAACTACGCCCATTCCATTATTTTAGTCAGGCAGCATTTTCGTATTAATCTTTTACCTTGCCTTTTTTGTGTTCTCAAACCCGATTTGAAAATTATGAGATGTAGACTGGCAGCCTTATTTATAAACTTTATACACTCTCTATAAAATTCCGATGGGTACCTATGATGAGTATGAGTATGGGCATAGCCCTATTTTTCTTAAAAAAGGAGGAGAAGCCTCGCAATAGCCTGGGAGTGGAGCAATTGGCTCAGTCAAGACGAGTTTTGCTTGCGAGAAATTTCTGAAAAATGCGATCGCGCTATAGCGACTACAAACACTCGGAGTCTAAGTGTGAAAGACACGAATCAAAAACGGAAGCGCGTGCCTCCAAAAATAACTTGGCGAATCACAAGAAATAAAATATGAATAAGGGTAAAACTTGTAAGACAGCTCCCGACGAGTAGCCATACCAAAATATAAGGGCTTTCAGACACAGACGTATAGATTCTGTAATGATATTGGCGCAAAATTATAGTCGCCTGGTGTTAGGAGAGGTTAGTAGATACTAAGTAGATACACTCTAACTCTAAAACTGTCGCCTAACTTTTTATTTAATTATAGACGCTTTTTTACAATCCTACAACTATTATCTACCGACTTTAGTATAGACCTGTCTCAAATTTTTGTCAAACAGGCTCACAAATTCACAGTTTGAGAAACCAAACTTAGTTTGGGGGATTCTATTGCAACAAATTACCTATCATAAACTGACAAATAGCGAAAGGACAACAAATTAAAACGTCGTAAACTCGTCGTAAACGTAGTATAAACTTGGTATGTTAACGACGTTGTAAATATACTGTCAAAAAATTTAGATGGTAAACTTACGACGACGTCATTGTGACATTTGTGACATTGACACTTGAAATAAAGGCGCGAAATCAGAAAAAATTACTTTGCATGTATGTATAATACTTTTGATGCTTTTAGAAATTGTTCGCGGTAAAAGATTGGAATTGGAAATTTCGTTATTTAAACCCTTTTAAACCTTGTTTTCTTAATATCAATTTGATGGACTAACAAAATGTGCAATTTTCTCTTTATAATTGCATCAAAAGTTATTTGTTCGCATTTTATTAATTCGTTCGTTCCCTCTTAGGTGAAACAGCTGATTGGTTTATTTGGGGCGTTCATGAAACATGTGTTGTAAATTTATCACTTTACGCAAAAATGGTAAACTTACGACGTTGCGTGAATCAGCGATGCCAACTCAAAAATGTGATTTAGAGCCAGAAATGTGATTTCAGGGCTAGTTCAGGGCAATACCAAATGACTTTAGTATATATATACACTGTTTTGACGTTTTTGACGTACAAAATAATGAAACAACATTTTAGTTTTAAATAATTAACTAAATTTTCGCAGAAAAATAGTTTTATAGCAATAATTAAACGCGTATTGCTTGAAAATATAAATTAAACACAGTGCTAAAACGGAAATTTACAGTGCTAGATCGAATAAAACAGTACTAGAATTTTACAATTGGGCTAGGTTTTACATCGCTGGCGTGAATACCCTTAATAAATCAAATTAATTTTATTTTGTGATGGCTGTGATGGATCGAGAAAGGAATTGACATTGTGATGAGAAGCAAATTCTGCGACAATTGGTAGAGCAACATCAAGTCAACATCGTCATCAAGTTCTTCAAAAGGATTTGGCCGGGTTTTATATTTTCTTAACAGCTCAAGGTCTTCAAATATATTATCAATTATCATCTTCATCCTCTCCTCGAAAAACATGTTGTTCAATTTCGCGTTAAAATTCTCTAATGTCGATTTCCATTGGGCAAAAAAAAGCACTTTTTTAAAGATTCAGATCACTTTTGCGAATCTCGATTTAAAACAAAAAAAAAAAAGAATTTTGCTCTCAAATTCACGAATGACAGATTATTTAGTATGTACTAAGAGATAATAGGTACTTTTCGTAGTTTTAAGTTTATTACCAGGTAACGGGTATTAACCAGGCTTTATGTTGACTGTAATTAACAAAATACTAGTATTGAGTTTGTCACTTACTAAAATAACTTAAGGTAGGTATACTTTATCTGACTATAATTTTGCGCCATTATGTTTTAAGCAGAATACAGCGTACACCGCGTACAGGAAAGGGGGCTTCTTCTTTAGCAACATGTGGAAAAAATGGCCTATCAACTAAAATGATTTAGAATAATTAAGATTTTCCATCTATTGTATTATGGTTCAACCAGGGATCACGGTACACTTACATTATATTTAGATGACTAGTGTCTTGTGACAGTTTTCGTCACAACTATGTGACGAAACCTAATGCTTAAAGCTATACTAAAGTCTTTGATAGAGGAAAGAAGAAAACTCTGTTCTAGAAATAACTCAAGCAACGATGCAATTATTTCTGGATGCGGGGCTGATAAGAAAACGTCCTGAGCCTATGAGTAATGCTTAGCTCTAACCACAATCATGTGGTTAGAACTGAAGGGCGTGAGCAATGGTGCCATGAAATAAAGTCTTATGCAAAAAGGTCCAAAACGTAATTTCCTACTTTTTTGGACTTTATTGCACTTTTGAAATTGCAATAAAGTCCAAAACGATTTTTACTTTATTTCATTTCCAAATAAAGTACAAAACTCGTTTTTGTTTTTGACCTTTTTGCATAAGACTTTTTTGATGGCACCGTGAACAATGCTCGTTTTATTGACTCTCTTGAGAACGGATTTCATGGTTCTGAAAAAATTCAGAAGTGAGAAGATCTGAGCTCGGACGTCGAACGACCCTATGAGATTAGGCTACACGATAACAAACAAGGCAGTGATGAGAGTGTAGGAATAGTGAAATCACTCACAATAATATTGTCTGCGAAGAAAGGGCTGAGTTTATAGCAGGCAGACCCAGACAGTATCTTCTCAAAATATCCTGTCAGGCCACCCAAGTGGTGTTCAATATGTCCAAATAGCTCCCAAGTTTTTTTTTTTCTTTGTTTTAATTTTATGGGCAAATTGAAGCGGTCTACAATTTAATTTCATATCTAAAATAAGACTGAGATGCTTATATTTTGGAATGCATGTCAAAAGTTTGTAAAAAGAGTAGAAGAAACATCCCTTTGATGTAATTTGTCCGTTTTATTGAAATATACTTGCCATGAAGTTCACTTTTTCAAAACAGATAATAATTATGGCGTCGAATGTCAACAATAATAACACTACTTTCCTAATTATGGGTGCAATATAATAGTCTATCAGAAGGTTTATGCATCACAAACTTATACCCAACGATATTGAAATCACACGTTCTCGCAATCGGGCATTTGTATAAATTTCTACATAATGTACTTCCATGAGATGGGCAAATGATTAAATAAAGCTTTCCAGTGTCGGCGACTTTCAAATGCATGGCGCCCATAAAAGTAACGTTTTTCAATGCAATCAAATTTTTGAGCCAGCACTTTAGGCAACTGCACCGTAGCCGCAAAAATATTAATGGGTGACTAGAAATGGAATCGAGAACGCTTCGTTGTAAAGCAAATAAGAGGAGGAGCTTAACATACCGTTTTAGATCCATTATGAGCCTTTCCAAGATAAAGTTCTAACCACTTATGTTATTAGAAGGTGACTTCACACTCTGACTTAAATTTCCGTTATTATAATATTATGTACTCAGAAACAAATAATTATGCAGTGGTTGAAAGGCTGTAGTTTTGGACTTTCTCTTTTATTGTCTTGTCACTGCTGTTCCCCGCTGAGGGTAGAGCATACCTAACATGGGTCGCAAGTAAACACAACACAGTAACTACTACACATGGACACCCTAGGAAAGAATATATCCTCAAAATAATGCCAGAGCAATCAATCCGATGTAGGCGTAGTCAAGTTTAAAATCGAATTAAAGGTTTCTACATCTAAAACTTCGTTGCCCTCTCCACAAGCGTCACAGATAGTGGTATCACCAAAGCCTAGCACACTAAGATTATTTGCAAAAGCGAAGTGTCCCGTAAAAACGCCAATAAGTTTTCTGTAGTCTTCCTCAGAGACAGCAGGAATGCCGCAGATTTTCCGGAGCATGCGTTAAGTGTGCCAACATCCTGGAGAGTCTTGCAATAAAGAAATGTGTTCGATAGAAACCCAATTGCCAATGGAGGCCCTGAACGAGGACGCAGGAAGAGCCAGCACAGGTTATGGTCCCGAGAAATTGTCCTCTGGACCTTGCTTAGCTATCTCATCGGATATCTCATTTCCAGAAATCCCAGTGTGATTTGGGACCCAGACAAAAAGTTCAGCCTTGCGACCAAGTTCAAAGAGTTCTTGCAATTCCGTATCTACTATTTTGAAAAGGGTAAGAGGGGACGCAGATACTTCGACCGCGCCAGCTATTCCCAACGGGATCCCTACTTTATCTCCTTTTCCAAAATCACTTATTGGACAAAATCTCTCTTTTTTTTTTCTTCTCTTTTTCCAAAATCTCCCGGGAAAAAATGTCCTATGCCAAAATCCGCCACAAGCAAACTAAACCTTGCATATACCCAACCTTATATCTACTCCAAATCCTACAGTGACCCGAAGCCGGAGGGTTGCCCTCAATACGTATCTCACTTTTTAACATCATTTTTAGGTGTCGCGGCGACAGAATTTATAACACCAAATCTAAAAATGGGGGATTTTGGAAGGGGGATTTCGAAAAAGGGATTTTGGAAATGAAGATTTCATCACCAACCCATTCCTAACAATATATTCGGCAGCCATTAGGATAGCATAGATCTCCGCTTGAAAAACAGAGGCATGCTTGCCTAACGAGTATTGAAGTCTTATGTTGACTAGTTTTGGACTAGTAAAAATTTGACTACATCTCAAACCAGGCTCAGACTCTGGCTGTAGCCAGTCCTGAACGTAAGGAAAGTTGACTTTAAATTTACACAACAGCCCAAGTTCCCGTGTCATTGCATCAGACGGCATCCATCAACCTATAGGGTCGTAGGATAAGTGTCGCGCAAGGCCATCGAAATTCCAGTGTGGATAATACCAAAAACCATCCCACCTGAGACGGTAAATTGCTTTGATATTAGAACCTATGATAGAGGGAGGTAAATCAAGCAGAGCATCTAGAACAGAACATCCAGGCGTACTTGGGAAAGCACCCGTGCAGCCCTTCTAAGGTTAACAAAGGACTGTTTAGGAACCTGTAGGTATGTCTACAGAATGTGGCACAAGTGGCAGTGAATTGATTTCAAAAAGGTAGTAGCTTCATAATTGGCATTAAAGAGAAAACTGTTCATGAGGCGTACGCAATACAGGCATAGGTGTAAATTATAATTAGGTACTTTATATGGTATCAGTTATACTAAATATTTACCTCCGACCGTATGAAAGATGTTCAAATGAACAAAAAAGGAGCTTCACTTCCCTTAAATAACTAGCCTGACAGATTTCGATTAAATTGCTGCCCAAAAGGATGTGTTTTATTTACATTGCTTCTCTAAACAAGCTGTTACGCTAGGGAAATACCTTCCTACATATGTCAAGCATAAATTTCTCATCTATTAGTAAAACTCGAAATTTCAAAGGTATTTCAATTTCCCAAATATATCGCTTCATGGATATGACCAAATCCAAATTACACATATTCATTCCATTTGCAAGGCATGTGCCCAAATGTAACTCAACGTATCTGTGGCTCAGCTCTGAATTCAATTTCATTCTACTTGAACCAATTGCTGTAGAGCTATGCAAAATCTCTGACATTGCCATTACATTTTTGTTCCTCCGGGAAATTATTTTGCAGAACTTTGCATACTTTTACATTAAGCGAAATACTCCGGCGAGTAGTACAAATGCAGCATGTCACCCAGCTATAACTATATAATAATGCACGCGGCAAAAGCCATTAGTAGTTTTTCCCATATTTTAGGTCAAGGGAAAAACTTCAGACTCTCGAAAGCAGTATTTTTTTTTATTTTTACTTGTGTTAATGTTAATTTAAAGTGTCTGCCAAAAGGATGTACCCACAGGACTCGTTAAAAACATTTGAAGTATGTAATTTTCGCTTGAAAAGGAGTAGGTTCATTGGGGGAGGAGAAGGATTTGTTTACACCATAAGAACAAGGTTATTATAAGAAGAGTTGCTTTACGGATTGTTTATACAAAAAGGATTGACTCATTGTTTCGAGGGAAAGTACTGTAGTTGTAGAGCCCCTCAGCCTTGACAAAAATATCTTCATTTATATGATAAACTAATTTATTTTTGAGAAAGTTCCAGAAAAATGGAAAATAGCTATAGCTACCCTTTCTCGGGGGAGGACCCTTTCGCATACATTTGTAATATTAAGTAGACAATTTTTGTGTAGGACATTTGTTTGAAATCTGTTGCCATCTAAAGTGCTTGCGTGTGCTTTTCTGTTGCCTCAATTTTTCATTTGGAGAAAATAATATAAGGATCTATTCTATATTCCATTTTGTAAATGTCCTTCTCTAGAAGTCAATGTCTACATTTTGCATAATTTAGTTGGTAAAATAAAAGGTTTGGTGTTTTTTTCTCTGACCTCGGGGCTGTAATATATATTTTTTTTTGGTCACCATTTTACGGTCTAGGTAGGGTAATTTGAATTGTAAATAATAATAAATATATAATACACAGTGTGTGACAAATGAAAGAATTGTGTACCTACCTAACCTAAAAATAAATACCAATACTCAGGATAAGTAATATGTTTTTGTAGCATATAAGGTGAATGCAATGAAGTTGTACTTATTTAAGCTGTCGGTAAGTATCTGTTGGAGGGAATATTAAATTAAACCTTTAAAAATTGTTTATGACATTGGACAGCAGACATTGCGGAGGCATTATATCAGTACATATTGCATATTTTTTGTAAGCAGCTTCGTTCAGCTACTGGGGTAAGGACATGACGTAGGCATCATCGGTCTCTACTATAGGATATTGATAATTGATGTGATAAACAACCACGACAAAAGGCTGCAGCGAATAATAGCAACTTCGATGTAGCTAAAGGGCTCAGAAATCCTGAAGGTGATCTCGTTTTGAGAGGACGAATGAATTCAATACTCTTGCCCCTAAAAACGAAATACATGCTCTACAAAACCTTATCCGCCCGGTTTTATTTACGTACGGTTTTTAAAGGTCTCTTTGGAAAGAAAAAGTTGTAACCGAAAACTGGAAATTAGCTGTACCAATGATGTATGTATATTTTTTATTTATTTTTTTAATGATGTATGTATGTAATCTGCACATTAAAAACACGTCGACTACATTGTCGAGCGAATAGATATTAAAACTGCAGCCAAACCGATCTTCCATTACCGCCACTCGGGTCGACAAGAAATGCCGAAACTAAGTTTTAAAAACCAAGAAACTTGCAAGGATCTTATACAAAATCGTTAGTTGGAGTAGGTATCTCAGGTAGAGAAAATATTTCTTGTACCAGCAGTCCTTGCTAATTCTGTTATCACGCAGCAATTATCATTCCTGTGGTCAATCGAAATGTATGAGGTTAGGATAACTTAAAGTAATTCTTTACAAAAGGCATTTTTGCAAACGCTTTCCTACTTAAGATAGTAAAACTGCAGCCAATAGTGGAGCCCAGGTAGACAAAGTCTTGTAACTACTTGGAAGTTTTATCTGTCCATTGTGAAGTTTTGTCCCAGTCATCGATGTTGAGACTCTTTTGACAGCATATACTTCGTTTTGTCCTCATTTACAGCCAGAACCATTTTCGCCGCCTCTCCTCCATTTCAATTCTTGCAAATACTTGCCACTAACAGCTCGGATAATGTCAATAGCGTCAGAATTTGCAAGCAGACTTCTGAAAAATGTTACTTCTAATTTTTGGCTTATAAGTTTCGAACAATTGCTTAAAAAATGATATAAAAAAAAGTTACACGATAGCGAATCGCCTTGTTTCAAATCTTTCGACATCAAAGACTCTGTGATGTTTTTGCCGATTTTGACGGAGCAGCGAGATTTCTCCATTGTCATCCAGACGAACGTATTTGGCAAGAATGCCGAAACGTGACATGGTTGTTGATCAGGTTGTTGGCGAAAGGTTTTACACGTTCACACAATACCGCCGACAAGAACTTATATGCGACAATTAGGACACTTATTCCTCTCTAGGTGGCGTAGTTCAGAGCATCTTCTTTCTAGTTTAGGCGTCTGTTTAGCTATCAGTAAAATGCATCCGTAAAAAAATTGTTTAACTTTTTTGGAGCTCTTAAACTTAATCGTTGAACTCAATCTTGGTCTTAAAATATTGCTTTTGAATTATAAAACTAATTCGTCAAAAAAAATTAAGCAATTGATCTTCAAATTTTCTAAAATAAGAATTTCTTTATTTTTCCAAAACTTTTTTTGTTCAACTTCTCAATCAGTTTCACGAAGTATTCCACTGAATTCCTATGATATGCTATTGCTAAATGTTTCAGTTTTGTTCTGTTTCGCGTTTTTACGGATGCATTTTACTGATAGCTATAACTTAGGCCTTTTAGTATAGAGCATATAAATATTCAAATGCATTCCTACTTAGACAGTATTTTTGCAAGACGCACCAAAACTAAAGAATTTAACTACATAATTTTTAATATAACAAAAAAGTAGATATAAATTAATTTATAAAATATCTTCCTACGGAAAATGTGAATAAAATGTTTGTTTAAAAGAATTACATATATCCGTCTAAGAGAGCTTAAGTCCGCAATAGTGGATTTAATTATGCATAAGTCATATGACGTTCTGAAATTTTACGGACTCACGAAAATTGCTTAAATTAAATAAATGCTATAGTATAGACAATATAGGTAGTCATTAAATTGCAAAGCATCATAATTAAAAAGTACTAAAACGTCACAAGATGTATCCACAGGTGGTATGAAACCAAACTCCATCTATGCATCACTAGACACACATATTCCGAGAGAACTATTTGCCTTCATATTGCTTAATGTCTGTAACCGTTTAAATTAGTACATGTATTTCGATAATTTTTCCTGACTTCTATGGATGGTAAATTCCTGTCTTGTAATTAATGAGAGAAAATATTTCTCTATGCCAGACGAATAATAAATTATTCACCCAACGAAACCCACGCAATTTCAGCCAGTTGGTATTGAAATATTTGGAGCAGAGCAAAACAAAAAGCAAAAATAAAAAAAACACGTCTTTATATTTTTAATGTGGTGCCCATAAATCTATTTAAGAGTTTTAAACCCTACGAACGACGAGACGTTGCGCTAGATGATTTTCACTTTGCGAAAATCTCTGTGTACTACGCTCGCAGTTATGTCAATCAGTCGTGGCAATAAAACAGTTAACCCCTAAGGAAAATTGTGACCCCCCTGTTTCTAAGCTACGGCTATATGATTTAATATTTGGCCCTAGTAGTTGATTTATGAAGCGCTATAGTTAAAGGCGGATGCCATAGGGAGTTTTTAACTGCTTCGTTTTTATTTTTTTTTATTTTAGAAGTTTTGTTCAACAAATGGGCGTGTGCGGATGCTGGCAATGAGTGGAGTTTAGAGTAACGAGTATATGCCCTTATAATGGGCCTAGTACGCGTTGTGATCATAAACGCTAATGAGAAACCATTCGCAGCGTCTCAATTTGTTTTGATTTATTTGCCAACACATGCGATGTACAAATGTTAGAATGTGATGCGCTATTTCGTTGTCCTTTTCTTTTTTTTCCATTTAATGTGCACACATCGTTTAGCGTGTGCTTCATCGTGCTTGCCAGATGATCCACACTTGCTAAATGAGTCAACAATTGATTTCGATGGCTATATTTGAACGTTTTATCATCAGAGCTGTTGTTGAAGATAGATGATCGTAAAAATCATACAAAGAATATGGGATCATAGTGTTGCATCTTACAGAACGTAAAACATAGTCCTTTGTAAGGGTAATGCAATTTTGCGTATGGTGTGATTTTACAGCATCTTCTTCTCAATGTGTCTGAGTAGATAGTACACATCGATAAATATTGTAATACGAAAGATGAATTCAAATCCGACCGAAATGACTTGCAGGACCAACGGAGATCTACTTTATACTATCTGAACATCTGGTGGCCTAATGAAATTTCGATACAAATTCGAAGATTAAATTTAAATCTGAGGTGCAAGTTAATAAACAGATGTTCAGAAAATCTACACAAAATTTTGCGAACTAGCTAAATTTATTCGCAAATTTAAAGCGAAAAATAATCCTGTGAATAAGGGTTTCGTATAAGTATATGAAGTCGGTTTTGTTACAGTAGTGAGGAAGCGAACTTTCGGTTATACTAACGTGTGACCATTTATTTTTTGGCAAAAAGCGGCGGGTTTTTTGAAGCTATCTAATAGCGGGCGTGTTTGGCGGGTCTTGCTAAATTTTACCGTCGTATTTACAGCGATGATGAATAACATGGGTTGTGAAAAAAAGGACTAAAGAAAATTCGTAAGAAAATTAAATTCCGAATTTTTATCAAAAAGCGGAAAATGGTTGTGGTGGCGGGTGGAGGGTTTTTAGGTAAAAAAGATGGTAAAACCCGCCAAAAGCGGGTGAAATGTTCTCATTCTTATACCATTTCAACCTGTCCCAATCAATGCCCCTATAGATTGAAATCTCCCTCAAAAAATACCCATACGACCCCTCGATCCCCGAAAAGACACATATACATAGTAAGGTTTTTTTTCACTGCGCTATCTCTCATGAACGTCCGTCATACCTCCGAGATTATAACCGTCCAGAAAAAGCTTCAGGGCGCTGTTTGGAATCGGCATAAAATTATAGGTCCCATCCATTTGTCACAAAAAAAAATAAAAACTCTAGCAAACGAATGGTTGTGAGGAGGCAAACACTAAGTGCATATAACTGACCTGTTATCGCGAGCGCTCGCGCTTTAAAATTAAATTGTATCAAAAGATTGTATGGTTGTGGAGTGGTGTGTCGTGTTGCTGACTGTCTAGTGTGGCGTATTGCAAACATTGCAAATACTACTCTACAAAATTTTAAATTATAGATGAATTTTGTTTTCTGTTTTGCTTTTTGAAAGATGACGTTTGAAGTTATTGAAACAACACTCCACGATACACCATGCCATACAAATGTGATATCGCGGTGGTAACGATGGCCAAATACATCCGCGAGATAGAGTGGATGAAGCAGTTGCCAGAATCAAAAAAAAAAATGGCTGGAGTCTGCCGGCTTTGAAATAGCTTACCACAAGACGGAGGCTGTCTTGATAACCGAACGTCTTTAGAATTTGCAAATTTTTTGATGGTTGAAAACCAAACCATCAGGTCTAAGGTCTAAGGTCTCTAATGTACCTAGAATTAATGCTCGACCACTGGCTAAACTTTAAAACGCACATTCAGTACGCCGGCAGGAAAGCCTCACAAATACAAGCAGCTCTTTCACGGATGCTGCCAAACATCGGTGGACCTGGATATACCAGGAGGATTCTGCTATCCAGAGTGGTCAGCTCAATACTTCTATACGCTGCACCAGTCTGGGCGGGGGGGCTCTTAGATCAAAGGAAACAATGAGAAAGCTCTCATCAGCATACAGGCTCGGCGCAAGAAGGATTTTGAGCAATATCGGACGAAGCCGCATGCGTTATATCGGGAATGATCCCCATCAACATTCTTCCCAGCGAGATGCAAGGGATCTACCATAGTCAAAAAGCCAATTGGCAACGGGTCCCTAATAGAAGGGTCAAAGTAGAATAGAGGGAAACATCGACTATGGCAAGCCAGGGGGGATAACACGGCAAAAGGCAGATGGACCCATAAACTGATCCTCATCCTTCGAGGTCTGGACAAAAATAACAAACGGGGACTGCAACTACCACCTTACACAGTTCTTATCGGGGAACGGCAGCTATCGGACTTTTTTTCAGTTGATCAACAGCGCACTCTGTTAATAATGATGAATTCGTTCCGTTGGCCCAAAATACACACTAAACTTCTGCGAATGCATTGACACTTGGTAGACTTCGTTTGGATTAGCATCGTAACAAATCCGGCAATATTATGATTGTTGGCGTAAACGTTCATACTAAAATTGGCCTCACTTTAAAATGAGGACCATCGTTGACACAAGAGAACACACATTTTGAAAATAAAATTTTATGGTGATTTGTCTTTAGTTTCTCAAAATTGACTACAGATAAAACGGTGCCGTGATCTCTTTTAAAGGTGAAATAAAGCCGAATCTCAAAACTCGTGACGGATAATTTATTTTCTTTTTTCAAAATGGGTATCTCAATCTCAACCACACACTTTCTGTTAATATAAGACTTGTTGGCGGCATGTTGTCTTGGCTTCACTTAAACCATAACCAAACAGAAAGAGAAACTGAAGGTTTAAAAAGTTCAATAACAAGATATAACTTACTTGCTATGTATAATCACCGCTTAAGTCTAGAGGCACATGCAGTTTCCGTTGCGCACAATTTTTAATGTGCAGGAGAGCACTTAACCGTTGCGATTGCCATTGTGTCACGAGTATCTGTTCACACTAAAAGTGATGTATTCTAATTTTTGCAAATAAAATAGCATGTGCCCATTTAACTTCATCTAGCCGCAGTCTCAAAAAAAAAACAAAAACAAAATCTTTCATATTGAATAGTTAGTCGTGTGCAGAAAACGGATGCGTGGGCCAACATATAGCTTTACTCCTTTTTTTAAATAAGAAACAACTACTTACCCTCAGTAGTAGCCCCATTAAAAAATATACTAAAAGCAACATCTTCTTTGATAGAAACATTTTTAAGTACCAGAGTCACATCATCCTTCAGAACAATATACTTCCATGTATAAACACGCGAAGAGGACCTTCTTCCGCACTTTATAGCGTCAATATGTGCTCCTTCGCTTCAAAAAATGTGAATTTAAATTGCAACTTCACAAGCAAAAGAAACCTTACACGTACATTTTGCTAGAAAAGCAAAGTGCCAAAGACACTGAGTGCATCAAAGCGCCCAAGAGACGCTGCACATGAAACCTCAAGACCTAAAAGAAAATTTTCGTCCTCACTTCAGCTCCTGAGGGCGTACTTCACTTGGTGTAAAATAGCATAAGAGAAAAAAGGACCGCCTTTTAATCTAAGCAATTTAACTCGCTTTCTTTTTTGTTTTTGTTTCAAACACTTCCTGCTTGTGTCCTGATAAGGGCCCATACACAAGTACCATTTAATCCTTCTGATTTCCTGTGCTCAGATACTATTACTATATTATATCCTTCTCGCGATTGACAAAAGAATAGAAATAGAGAATGACATCCAAGGATGAGTAGTGGAAGTGGTGCCGATGATGATGCTGACGCTTAAGGTGCCCACCAGAGGGTGGGTCTATCTCACTTTCATTTTATACAATTCTTTGCCATTGAAGCAGCAAACAAAAAACATAGAGCAGAGATCGAAGAAAAAGTAAAGTTCAAAGGGTTTTTTTTTTGTCTGCAATGGTGCACCCTCTGTGTGCGCTGCAACCTTTTATTCTCTATGTTTACAGTGATCCTTTGTGATCGATTCCATTTTAATGGATTGAACTATTCACACTTGAATGTCACTCGAGATGCGATAATAGGTAGTCCTTATGCAACGTTGAGGGGTTTTTGTTCCTCCTTCCGAGACTGTTGCTGAAGGGGATGATAGATTTACTTTGACATTTTTGTTCGGTGTTATTAGCTAAGAGGTTTCTGCATCCTTTGTTAGAGCGATAGTTATCTTCCTCTTCTTTTTCTCTTATCCTCAGCGGAATGCAAGTGAGATGTAAATGATGTTCAAGTCCACACAGTAGGGTGTCCTATGCCTACTTATAATCAAATTAAAATTTCAGCATAGCTACATTTCGTTTCTAAAATGTGAGATTTATGCAACGGAGCTGCGGGGTAATTTAATTAGAAAAACAAATTGTAGGTAGAAAAATAAAATTATGTGCTTGATGAAGTAATCTTGTCGCTCCTATGGCACTGAAAATTCTAATTAAAAGTATGCTAAGCTACCTTAAAGTCCCGAGGCTGATGGTTCTTACCTTCCATATCAAACATCATCCGAGTGAAGTTTATTTATGTTAATTGCAAATGTGGTTCGCAATAGATGATTCAACAAAATTTGTAAATATTCTCTCGGAAGGGAGTTGCATAGTAACTGTTGCCCAGAGTACTGAAAATGTCGCCATGAATCTGGTATTTATAAAACTTTTTCAACTTCTCATATTGTAGGTAACCAATATGAATCGCAGATCAGAACCATAGCAATTTTATATGCGTTATAGATTAAAGACAACTCACAGACACAATGAATTTGAGAAATGGTGATGTCAATAATTGCAAAATGATTGTTTCTCAAATTTCCTTCCTGTATCGCTTATTTTTTTGTTAAACCGCGTATAGAGCATTTTGTATTGAATAACGCTCCCAACTTTCGCAGTTTTAATGGGTGATTTTGTCGAAATTTAAAGATTTATTGCTACTGTTCCCGGAGGCGATATCAGCAACGTTTGCTGTTGACAATCGTTAACGCGTGACGGTGGAAAAGTTTTCTGAAAACAGAGAACAACTTGAAGTTGAACAGGAAAAGTTTTTAACCCATTGTGATCGAAAAATTATGCGAAAGAGATTAGAAAATGGAAAGAGATACTTTCGGTGATGTGACACAAATTTTGTATGCAATTTTTTTTTTTACCACGGGTGTAAATCAGATAGACATCAATTATGGGTATAGGAAGTTAGTATTGTGGATTAAGCGCTTTGCAAGAAATTTGCATAGCAAAAGTATCTACTAACCGATTTTCAGAAATGAAAGTTAAACCAGTCTACATTCAGAAATTCATTGATTTTATCTTGGCTGTAAATCGACATCTAGCCAAATTGCAGTCTTTTGGTATAGGAAACTGCTTCAATTGAATGCAACCATCTAGCTGTAGATACATGGAATTCGCCATCGTTCCATGTTTATTTTTTGATTATTAGTCTGCAACCGTACAATTAAAATAATCATAAGCCGGTCGTCAGCGAATCGCTCCGATGTCGATGAAGTCATGCCGGCGGCATGCTCTTTAAGAATGAATTTCGCTTCGAATGCATCACAAATGGAGCAAACGATTGAAACTGCTGGAGGCCAGACACTACAGTATATGTAGTGAGTAGTGACTAGCGACATGCGGATCAATAAAAAACAAGGTTCTTTCGGAATGCCTGAGAAATTGAAGGAAAGGCAGAAAATAAAACAGCACTGGTGACCAGACAGCGTGTGGTAGGTCGATTGTATGGTTATATTTACTTATTTACATATTATATTGCATATTATGCACAGAAGGCATTTCTTACAACAAAAGGGAGGTCGTGGACTTTGTGGTTTGCATGCAAAAATTTTTCAATTTCACAGATACATTATATGAGATTTGGCAAAACTGTCGTGTAATGAATTTTGTTGGATCAGACAAGTTCGAGTTAAAGCATAAATGATGTATGTCCCTACATACTTGGATTAAAAACACAAGTTAAACACATATTATAGGTAGGTGTAGGTGGATTGAATAGTTACATATTCTGTTACGGCAGCCCATTACCACCCCATGGTGATCTTATTTAGATCCTCCATCGGACGAATTGTACGATGGGATCTAATCGTGGGGTGGTAACACTTCAGAACACAAAACAACAAAAAAAAAAAAACAACACAAACACAGATCACACTCCGGGAGTTGGTATTGCAACCAATAAACCCGCACATCATACACAATATATTAAATAAAAGAGATTAAAACACAAAATTAAACATATAACAAGTCGCAAATTTAACAAACATTTACACAAATCAAAAACAAACAAACAAAATTTACAATGCAAAAACCGACCGACCGACATGATGCAAAAATGTATTTTGACATTTTTGTTTTGGTCGTCTCTTTTTGCATTTCTTTCGTTGTTTCCCCTTCCATGTAATTCGTCGTAAATTTTTGTACTAAATTCTTGTACTAAAAGTTTGTATCAAGCCGTGCTCCACATTCTCCCAATCAGTTGGAGTGACGTCATGTGCAATATGTTTTATGACAATTATTAATTCGTCAATTAATAATTGCATGTCTATTGTGTTAGGTTTATAGGTTTAGTTTATTTATTAATTTATTTATTGTATGTTATATGTATGTCAGGTTTTGTAGTTTTGATATTAAATATGATTATAAGATTAAGTTAAGCATAAGTATTTTTGAATAGTTTAATGGACGACTGTATGGACTCGACTTGACGAAAGACATAATGAAATTACCGAAGTAGGAGAAGGACGAATCAGAAAAGATAAATAGAATGTAAACGATACGAACGAAAGGAAAGAGAACATGAAAAGAAACAAAAAGAAGGGGAAATGAAATATTTCAAGTTCAAGATCATCTATATACGATGTAAATATGTGGTCACTGAACTTGGCGATGGCAATTTTGCAAGTCTTATATACATAAGCATGGGTAAAGCTTGTTACGGGGCCATATCTATCTGTAAAAGAAAAAAAAAAAAGATTGGTTATTTGTTTAAGTTCACATTTTCTAATGCAAAGTAATTTACTTACCAAATCATTAACTTGTCCAGCCTATGTATACATGACCGGTAGAAAGAATAGAAAACAACAACAATTAGAAAAGTAAACAAAATATTTGCATTGGAGATTTGCCTGCTAAATCCTGTGTAATACGCGTTTTAGCAGACAAACTCCAATAGCCGAGAATAATACTCACCTGTGCAATTAATTACATTGATCTGAAAAGAAGAAAAACAATATAAATGATTTGCAAACATGAAAATTAAAAATGTACTTACCAATTTGTGTCCATCTGCTGCGATTTTGATGTGCGTTTGACGTTTTGTCTTGCATTCGTTTCCCCTTCGTTCAGTTTTTCTTCGTTCCATTTCAGTGTGTTCCAGTGCAATGGGTGATCGTGAAGGTGTGTTGAATTATATTTTTTTTTGTAATTTATGTTATTTTCTCGATGTTAGGTATTGTTACGTTTTGTGTGTATGTTATATACCAAATAAAATGACACTTGACGACGAAAGGAAATTTGGAAATTAGGAGACCCCTCGCTCTCATTCCAGTGAATAGAGGAGAATAAGTACGTAAATTAAATGAAACAGAAAAGGAAAAGGAAAGTTAGAAAATAAGAATAGAAGGGAGACGGATTAGTAAAAACAATTAGAAAAACAAAGACAGGGTGAGCGGAGACTTGCAAGAACAAAGGGAGGGGTAAACAAATGCACCGCAAATGCAAAATTGGTTTGCCGACGGGCCCTCACAATTATCAAAATTTGATAGAGAGCGGTCGATGCCCTTGCGAAGACAGTTTTAAAAGTAAAATTACGTCCTACAGTGACGATCAAAAAGAAAAATCGCCAAAGTGAATTTTCTGGGTGAGTTAAGTGGAAACGTTTTTCTAGGCAAAATATAATTAATTATCATGGTCTAGGTGAAATATCACGTGAAGGAAAATCGATAGCAATCGAGAGTGGAATCTGGGAGGTCTGACTGACGTTGCAGAGGTAGGCAAAATTGTTAATATTATTTCGAGGTTGGTTGTTAACTTCTTCCCTATTTTAATATTAGGTTATTCGTTACGGCGCTAGAGGTGACTCGGGCTCCTGTAAAAGCCCAACGATAGCTGTGTTCGCCAATAATTCTGTGGGCCGTAAAAGCGACAATTCTGCCGTTTGGACTGCTAGCGGTCTGAAAATTAAACCGCCAGCCAACGGTCCCAAAGAACGCTAACGGGTCCCAAACCCACAGAGGTGACACAAACGGCTCTACAGGCCCGAGTATACGCCTTCCCAGCATAGGGATTATACATTATAGGTCGAGGTGAAACAGCCGCGAACATCTTCCCTCCCTGACCCTGCAACACCAAAGGCAGTTGAACACCGGGGTGCTCCGCCACCATAAAGGCAACCCGAACATTAGTGTGCCTGCCATCGCCACTACAGTGTGGCCAACAAAAATTGGAACGAGTCCAGCGAGAACCAGAATTTTGTGAATTTTTTTTTTGAGTGCCACGCATAGAATAGTTTTAATTTCTTTTTTTTTATAGTTTTATTAACGTAGTTTACTCTTTTTTTTTTTTTTTTAAATCTGCTTTTAATCTAAATTTTGTGCGCGATTAGTGTTAAAAAAAGGTAGTTTTAGACCAACAAAATTTATATAGATCAACGAAACTTCTTGTGCTGGCGCCAGAACAACGGGGGACGTAAAAAAATCGTAAGTAGTTTTAGTTTTTTTTTGCATTGTTTTTGAATTTTAATTTTAGTAGTAGTATTTTCATATAGTATTAAGAGCAGTGAATTTTGGATTTTCATTTAGTTTTTAATTAATTTGGGTGTATCCTTCAGATACTTACCATTTTTATTTCAGTTTCATTTTGTTTAATTTTTTTTTATTCCTTTTTTTTATTGATTTAGTTTTTTTTGAATTGCCTAGGCTTAAGTTTTTTTAATAAACGTGGCACGTTCTGTAACGTGGTTTAATACCAATTTTCGAGTGTGGTTTAACGTCGATTAAGATGAGCGGCTAGATTCTTTTCGCTTGCGGTGTGTGGATGTGTGGGAAGGCCGTCCTTTTGATAGATGGACTATGACGATACGAACGTAAACTGACTGACGACTTCATGTGACGAACAAACTTTTCGTTCCGCTCGAGTTGTGACTGGAGGGCTCTTTAAGGGGCTATCTCTCACAGTATCGGCCAGAGAGATAGCCATTGGATTTGTCTAAGGACATGAAGGGTGGGTTGGCCATCCCTTGCCACTAACACCAGGCATGTTTCGAGTTTGTGGCGAACCTCTATCTTGGAGAGACCATGGGAGAACAAGTCGCGGTTAGGATAAGTGTAGATAGGTTAGTTTTAAGTTATAGTAGGGGTAGTTTAGGGCATAGTTTTTACTTTTAGTTTAGTTTAGTTATAGTTTAGGCTAGATAGGTTAGCTTCGTGGTGTCTCTCCCGTACTTTCTCCAAGGTATTGGCAAAAGTCCTTGGGCATTTTCTTCTTCTTTCTCTTTTTTCAATTTAAAGGTCCTTTTAGTCTGTCCGATGTCAAAGTAGAGTAGCTTTCTTCTTTTTTTTTCTCTTTTGTTTAATCAATGGCATGAGATAAATGTTTGTTGAGCAGGTGGCATAAGGTGAGGGGGCAAGAACACCCCCCGTCCGACGAGCTCTAGCCGAGCAACCGCAAGCATGCCGCGCCCTCCTCACCTGTGCCGAAGCTGCCCCTGTGGCTCGACCCTGGCTCACAACAATGGCGCCCAACGTTTTTACCGGCTAGGCCGATTGCGACTCCAAGGGGATGATTTTCTGTTATGAAGGTCATCGCCTTGGACTTGCAATAGCCTTCGCGATTTTTTTTATCTTTTAATATTTTTACTTTTCTATCCAATCTATTGTTCAAGGACTGTTAGATCTTTTGGTCTTGAAGCAGACTGATGGCGGCTTTCCAATCTCTAGGCGAAGAGCCAGGAGATTTCGTGAGGTAGCCTGAAGTCTGAAGAAGGATCGAAAGCAACTTTTGGTTCTACGATAGATAGCTGGCGGCTTTCCAATCCCCAAGCGTGTAGCTACAGGGATGGGTGAGGTAGTCGGAGATCTATAATAGAACCAAGAGCTAGGTCAAGGTAACTAGGCCAATGCTAACTGCTATCCATAGGATCATGGATTCTATTCCGATCCCTATGTGAGGCGTGGGCGGAAGCTTGGGTACCTTGATCGTGTTTGAGTATAGGCTGGAAGCTCTGCTATCCTTGTGTGTGGTCTTGCCAGATAGCAAGTTGTGGCAGGGAAGAAGGCTTATGCTCAAACACTCGTCACAGATTCGAAGCATCAGTCACAACCAAACGACAGTTAGGAGTTTAGGACGGACGTTAACAAATGACTTACTTACATACGTACTCACATCTACAAAACGGTTTTGCGGAAAACCCCTTCCCGATATTCACACACCAACGCGATCTACTATAAAGTTAAACCCATCTTAAAAATAATACCTACACACAAATTTATATATTTTTTTATCTTTTGAAAATTTTAGAAGATTATATAATTCACACAATTTTTTTTAAATTTTTAATTAAAATCTTGCAATTGGTAAAAGTGAATTTTATCCTGAATTTTAACCAAACAAGATCCAAAACAAAACATTACAAATAACACACAGTAAACAAGAACCAGATAGTCCCAAAAAATGGAAAAGGGTCATAAGGACCAAGGAGCTGTCCCAAAGGGGACCACGTTCCAACCCGGTACGACGAATCAATCGCAGGGGTATTTTACCATGGGGAACGCCAGGTCAGGACCATGTCAACCACAGTCCTCGTCTCTTAAGCCTCCTGCTGCGGGGACTAACAGAGTTGACTTTACTGACTTGTCAACATACTCGATGGACTTCTTACAGTTTAGCCCAGACGACCCAAGGCGAAACTTTTCAACAGACGCGACTACAAACAAGAAGGTAGCTCAACAAGAGCAACAAGCCCTTCAAACAGAACAAGACGAATTTTACGAACAAGACGATTTATACGAACGGACATCGACACAGAAACGGCTGCCAATTCACCGCCAACTTGCGGTACAGCAAAGACAAACAACCCTGGCAACGAACGAACTTGGCACAGGGGCCGTAGCAGGAGGAGGACAAACCAACATACAGCGACATACTCTCAATGAAGAGGACTACAACATAAGACGTCATATGGTGGAAGAGAACGGACCGAACTCACAAGACTTACCTGAGGAAATCTCCGTTGCTATGGGAGGGAACCAGGCGGAGGTCTTGTCAGCGCTGGCTCAGACGATGAAGTCAATGATGCTGACTTTCGAAAGCAGCATGAAGGCCATCAATGACAAGGTCTCCAGCCTGGAACTTTCCGTTGCAGCACAGAGAGGACCAATGGACACACATACGACAGATACATTTACTCAACGACCAGACGAAACTTACAGAAGACAAGCACAACCCACCATGACGCAAAACAACCATCACCAAACACAACAACTACTCGACATTGACAATGAGAGACGAGGATCTGAGCCGTTCTACCCACAGGAGTCAGGGGGAAGATTCGTGATGCCTGTTCACAAATGGGGTTTGAAGTTTGACGGCACCTCGAAAACAATGTCTGTAGAGAGCTTTTTGTTTAGGGTAGAGACTCTGCAACGTCAGAGCGGGCTTTCCAGTAAGCACCTGGTAGCACAATTTCACCACCTTATGACAGGTCCAGCTGAAAAGTGGTATTGGCAGTTCCTGCAAGAAAATGATGATTGTGGGGGCCTTAGGTACTGCGACCTCAAAAAGGAGTTGGTAAACCAGTTTAGCAACAATAGGCGGGACCATGAAATACTTCGGGCAATTATGGATAGGAGACAGCTGCCCCATGAG
Organism: Cheilosia soror; assembly: GCA_949372485.1. Classification (NCBI taxonomy): domain Eukaryota; kingdom Metazoa; phylum Arthropoda; class Insecta; order Diptera; family Syrphidae; genus Cheilosia; species Cheilosia soror. Next base: position 136,095,543 of record OX443561.1, on the reverse strand, counting down.
TCATTCGACGACTTTTATAGCGACATTCGCTCACTGACGTTACAGATGACAAACAGACCATACGAACCTGATTTGGTAGACATTCTTCGTCAAAATATAAAAGACAAGGTTGCCACACTAATTTTTGGATGTTCCATTAGGAGCATCAACAACTTAAGAGAAGAGTGTAGGAGAGCCGAAAAATACTTAGCGACGAGAGAATTAAAATTTAGACGTCAGGTGACAGAAATTGAGGAGCAACAAGAAGTAGAATTTGACGACGATAACGAGAACATTAATATAGCTGCTCTTCAGCACCATCGTTCAAATAGACCGTCAGGGTTCTCAAGAACAGATAGGCCACGTAGGGTCGAGCAAAATAACTCGAACCAACCCGAACCGGCTACAAATACAGAAAGGACACAACCGACGTGCCCTTCCAATTTCCATTCTCTGACCTGCTTTAGCTGCGGTCAGGGAAACATAAGCTTTCACTGTGCGAAATGCCAGGAAAACTTGAAAGTCGGCGGTGTACCCGGGAGTCACCTGCCGATGAATTCAACTCTCCCGGAGAGTCAGGTCCACCCGGACACTTCCAAATTCTAAAACGCGACGCCGCAAAGGAATTCACCTCCACGAGGAAGGAGATCCCTCAACGAAAGAGTCTCCATGAAAGACTCCAATTCTATCAGGAGACGAGAAAAAGGATCTTCGGTGAGGAAGTGGCATCGTCGGTCAAGAAAACTAGAAATTATAAGAAGATTAGTAGGCTTAGGGAACTATGTGCAATTAACAGACGACGGAAGAGAAACATTATAGCATCTGTGATATCGATTACTGACGACAATAGGCCCTACGCGAAAGTTAGGATTGAAGGAGAGGAGCTCCTGGGCCTATTGGATAGCGGAGCATCTATTAGCTGCCTCGGTAAAGGGGCCCTAGAATTTATAGACAAACATAAAATACAAGTGACTAAAATGAAAACGGACATTAGGACAGCGGACGGAAACCACCAACAGATACATGGACGATTTACAACAACGGTCTCATGGGGTGGCAAGTCTCATACCCTCGAAGTCTTTGTAGTGCCAAGTCTCCAGCAAAAGCTCTATTTGGGGGTTGATTTTTGGAGGACATTTAAGGTCGCTCCAAACATTATCGACGAACTCGACGTTCCATCGCCGACGCAGGAGCGAACACCAGTCCAGGCACTCTCACTAGAACAATCCTTACAGCTGGAGAGAGTCAAGCAGTTGTTCCCCTCTTTCGCGGTGTTGGGGTTGGGTAAAACCGGCCTCGAACAACACATTATCGAGGTGGAAGACGACAAGATCCCCATAAAACAGCGGCACTACCCAATCTCACCCGCGATCCAAAAGCTCTTGTATGACGAGTTGGATCGAATGATCTCCTTGGGGGTCATCGAAGAGAGCAACAGCGCGTGGAGCTCTCCGGTTGTACTGGTGAGAAAGCCAGGCAAAAACAGATTGTGCCTGGACTCCAGAAAAGTCAACGCGGTAACAAAGAAAGACGCGTACCCGCTTCCCCACATAGAGGGACTCCTGAGTAGACTCCAGGACACAAGATTTATCTCAGGCATTGACCTGAAGGACGCGTTCTGGCAGATTCCTCTGGAGCCCAAATCAAGAGAGAAGACGGCCTTCACAGTCCCTGGACGACCATTGTACCAGTTCACGGTGATGCCGTTCGGGCTGTGCAATGCCGCCCAGAGAATGTGTCGGCTCATGGACAAAGCCATACCCGCTCGGTTGAGAGAGTGTGTCTTTGTCTACCTCGATGACCTCTTGGTTTGCTCTCCAGACTTCGAGTCACATGTCAGAACGCTGGAAGAAGTAGCGCGATGTCTTCGGGAAGCAGGGCTTACGATAAACGTCGAAAAAAGCAAGTTTTGTTACCGCGAGATAAAATATTTGGGGTATATCGTCGGCGATGGATGCCTACGGACTGACCCGGACAAGGTATCGGCGGTCGACGAGTTTCCGGTTCCCAAGACTCCCAAGCAACTCCGGCGGTTTCTGGGGATGACCGGATGGTACAGGCGGTTCATTCCGAACTTTTCTGGATTATCCGCTCCAATGACTGACTGCCTTAAGAAAGGACTGACTTTCGCAATGACCGACGAAGCGCTTAACGCGTTCCACAAACTTAAGGCGACTTTGGTGTCCGCACCCATACTTACAAATCCGGACTTTACGAAGCGCTTTTACATTCAATGTGACGCATCGACGACAGGAGTAGGGAGTGTGCTCTTCCAGATGGATGCAGAGAATTGCGAACGACCCATAGCATTCATGTCCCAGAAGCTGAATTCCGCACAGCGAAATTACAGCGTGACGGAACTTGAGTGCTATGCGGCCGTTCTGTCCGTAAAGAAGTTCAGGGCCTACGTCGAAGGACTACCGTTTACCATCATAACGGACCATGCTAGTTTGAAGTGGCTCATGACGCAGAAGGATCTGTCTGGTCGATTGGCCAGATGGAGCCTGAAGCTTCAAGGGTTCCACTTCGACATAGAGCATCGGAAAGGAGTCCAAAACGTAGTCCCTGATACTCTCTCTCGCGTTCATATGGATGAGCTCATCCCTGACACAGACATACTCCAGGTCGACCTCAGCTCACCATTCTTTTCTTCAGAAGAGTATGATGAGTTGAGGAAGACCGTGAACGAACGACAGGACCAACTTCCCGACATTTGCGTTTCAGACGGATTTGTCTATAAACGAACTGACGTACGTACAGGAGACTTAATACAAGAAGACAGAGCCTGGAAGCTCTGGATTCCGGAGGAGTTGCGTGGGAACCTGGTGAAATCCGCTCACAACTCACCATCGGCAGGACATGGCGGCATACACAAAACGCTGTCCAGATTAAGACAGCTATACTACTGGCCCGGCATGGCCACCGACGTGCAGAACTTTGTCAAATCATGTGACATCTGCAAGTGTGCTAAGCCAACCAACATGATCTCTCGACCGCCGATGGGACAACAAACTATTACGGAGCGACCTTTCCAACGACTCTATATAGATTTTCTAGGACCTTACACAAGAACAAAGAACGGAAACACGCACATATTTATAGTCCTAGATCATTTTAGCAAGTATGTTTTCTTAAAACCCATTAGGAAGGCAACGGCAGCAGAGGTAGTTAAGTATTTAGAAGAATCTGTGTTTCATGTCTTTGGTGTCCCGGAGTATATCCACTCTGACAATGGTAAGCAGTTCATCTCAGAACTGTTTGCCAGCTTCTTAGCGAAATATGGGGTCAAACATGTTCGAACCGCATTCTACTCTCCTCAGGCAAACGCTTCAGAAAGAGTAAACCGTTCGGTCCTAGCCAAAATAAGGTCTTACCTTAAGGACGACCAAAGGAACTGGGACCAACATGTCTCTGACGCTGCGTTTTCTCTGAGGAGTGTGGTTCACGAGTCGACCATGTTTGAGCCCTATTACGCAGTATTTGGCTCTCACATGATCCAGCACGCAAGTGCATATGAAATTCTCCGACGACTTGACACGATCAAAGATATGAACACTGACGTTATTATAAAGAACGACAAACTAGAGCTAATTAGGACTAAAATACTTGACAATCTAGGGCTAGCACATCAAAAAGCAGCAAAAGCGTATAACACGCGAAGTAGGGACATTAAGTATAACGCAGGACAAATAGTTTACAGAAGAAATTTCAAACAGAGCAACCTACTTGACAGATACAATGCCAAGTTAGGCCCTAAATTTATAAAATGTATAGTGCTAAAAGCCGTGGGTAATTCACTATATGAAATTGGAAACCTGATGGGAGAAAAGGTTGGTGTTTACCACGCCAAAGATCTCCATACCTAGCTTTATCTAATATGACGCACTCTTGCTTGCCGTTGCTTGATTATCTGTGATATTTATGTTATTTATTTATTTATTTATTCGTCCGTCTTAGAGCCCATATATTTATTCACATAGTTTATTTATTTATATTTATAGAGATTATTTATATATAGAGTTTATTTATTTACACACAGAGTTTATTTATTTATTAATTATAGAGATTTTATTTATTTATTTATTTATTTATAGTTAGTTATCTGTGATATTAGAATAAGTATTAATCCATTTAAATCGATAATCCCTCTGCCACGTCATGATCACCACCTATAAACAAGAACACACACAAAAAACACAATTTATTGATTATCAAAAGCACTGCACTGTTTTAACACTTGCCCGGCTAGACACTTCAAGTGATATCTCAGGGCATGGGCCCTTGCCACACGATTAGGCGAAATCATAAAGGTCGAGCCAAATAATCCCAAACGGCCTTTGATGACAATCGACCCGGTATCCAAATACGGATGATGGCCACGAATTTTACGAGGCCGTTAGCCTCCCGACCACTCGGCGAACGTCGTCGAGCCTGTTACGGGGCCATATCTATCTGTAAAAGAAAAAAAAAAAAGATTGGTTATTTGTTTAAGTTCACATTTTCTAATGCAAAGTAATTTACTTACCAAATCATTAACTTGTCCAGCCTATGTATACATGACCGGTAGAAAGAATAGAAAACAACAACAATTAGAAAAGTAAACAAAATATTTGCATTGGAGATTTGCCTGCTAAATCCTGTGTAATACGCGTTTTAGCAGACAAACTCCAATAGCCGAGAATAATACTCACCTGTGCAATTAATTACATTGATCTGAAAAGAAGAAAAACAATATAAATGATTTGCAAACATGAAAATTAAAAATGTACTTACCAATTTGTGTCCATCTGCTGCGATTTTGATGTGCGTTTGACGTTTTGTCTTGCATTCGTTTCCCCTTCGTTCAGTTTTTCTTCGTTCCATTTCAGTGTGTTCCAGTGCAATGGGTGATCGTGAAGGTGTGTTGAATTATATTTTTTTTTGTAATTTATGTTATTTTCTCGATGTTAGGTATTGTTACGTTTTGTGTGTATGTTATATACCAAATAAAATGACACTTGACGACGAAAGGAAATTTGGAAATTAGGAGACCCCTCGCTCTCATTCCAGTGAATAGAGGAGAATAAGTACGTAAATTAAATGAAACAGAAAAGGAAAAGGAAAGTTAGAAAATAAGAATAGAAGGGAGACGGATTAGTAAAAACAATTAGAAAAACAAAGACAGGGTGAGCGGAGACTTGCAAGAACAAAGGGAGGGGTAAACAAATGCACCGCAAATGCAAAATTGGTTTGCCGACGGGCCCTCACAATTATCAAAATTTGATAGAGAGCGGTCGATGCCCTTGCGAAGACAGTTTTAAAAGTAAAATTACGTCCTACAGTGACGATCAAAAAGAAAAATCGCCAAAGTGAATTTTCTGGGTGAGTTAAGTGGAAACGTTTTTCTAGGCAAAATATAATTAATTATCATGGTCTAGGTGAAATATCACGTGAAGGAAAATCGATAGCAATCGAGAGTGGAATCTGGGAGGTCTGACTGACGTTGCAGAGGTAGGCAAAATTGTTAATATTATTTCGAGGTTGGTTGTTAACTTCTTCCCTATTTTAATATTAGGTTATTCGTTACGGCGCTAGAGGTGACTCGGGCTCCTGTAAAAGCCCAACGATAGCTGTGTTCGCCAATAATTCTGTGGGCCGTAAAAGCGACAATTCTGCCGTTTGGACTGCTAGCGGTCTGAAAATTAAACCGCCAGCCAACGGTCCCAAAGAACGCTAACGGGTCCCAAACCCACAGAGGTGACACAAACGGCTCTACAGGCCCGAGTATACGCCTTCCCAGCATAGGGATTATACATTATAGGTCGAGGTGAAACAGCCGCGAACATCTTCCCTCCCTGACCCTGCAACACCAAAGGCAGTTGAACACCGGGGTGCTCCGCCACCATAAAGGCAACCCGAACATTAGTGTGCCTGCCATCGCCACTACAGTGTGGCCAACAAAAATTGGAACGAGTCCAGCGAGAACCAGAATTTTGTGAATTTTTTTTTTGAGTGCCACGCATAGAATAGTTTTAATTTCTTTTTTTTTATAGTTTTATTAACGTAGTTTACTCTTTTTTTTTTTTTTTTAAATCTGCTTTTAATCTAAATTTTGTGCGCGATTAGTGTTAAAAAAAGGTAGTTTTAGACCAACAAAATTTATATAGATCAACGAAACTTCTTGTGCTGGCGCCAGAACAACGGGGGACGTAAAAAAATCGTAAGTAGTTTTAGTTTTTTTTTGCATTGTTTTTGAATTTTAATTTTAGTAGTAGTATTTTCATATAGTATTAAGAGCAGTGAATTTTGGATTTTCATTTAGTTTTTAATTAATTTGGGTGTATCCTTCAGATACTTACCATTTTTATTTCAGTTTCATTTTGTTTAATTTTTTTTTATTCCTTTTTTTTATTGATTTAGTTTTTTTTGAATTGCCTAGGCTTAAGTTTTTTTAATAAACGTGGCACGTTCTGTAACGTGGTTTAATACCAATTTTCGAGTGTGGTTTAACGTCGATTAAGATGAGCGGCTAGATTCTTTTCGCTTGCGGTGTGTGGATGTGTGGGAAGGCCGTCCTTTTGATAGATGGACTATGACGATACGAACGTAAACTGACTGACGACTTCATGTGACGAACAAACTTTTCGTTCCGCTCGAGTTGTGACTGGAGGGCTCTTTAAGGGGCTATCTCTCACAGTATCGGCCAGAGAGATAGCCATTGGATTTGTCTAAGGACATGAAGGGTGGGTTGGCCATCCCTTGCCACTAACACCAGGCATGTTTCGAGTTTGTGGCGAACCTCTATCTTGGAGAGACCATGGGAGAACAAGTCGCGGTTAGGATAAGTGTAGATAGGTTAGTTTTAAGTTATAGTAGGGGTAGTTTAGGGCATAGTTTTTACTTTTAGTTTAGTTTAGTTATAGTTTAGGCTAGATAGGTTAGCTTCGTGGTGTCTCTCCCGTACTTTCTCCAAGGTATTGGCAAAAGTCCTTGGGCATTTTCTTCTTCTTTCTCTTTTTTCAATTTAAAGGTCCTTTTAGTCTGTCCGATGTCAAAGTAGAGTAGCTTTCTTCTTTTTTTTTCTCTTTTGTTTAATCAATGGCATGAGATAAATGTTTGTTGAGCAGGTGGCATAAGGTGAGGGGGCAAGAACACCCCCCGTCCGACGAGCTCTAGCCGAGCAACCGCAAGCATGCCGCGCCCTCCTCACCTGTGCCGAAGCTGCCCCTGTGGCTCGACCCTGGCTCACAACAAGCTGAACGAATTGTCACAGTGGCGCACACCGATTAATTTGGCGTATTTGCGAGAACGTTGTTATCAGTGGCGCGCACACATTTAATTTTGTGAGAACAAAAGAACAAAACGTTTGTGTTAAAGTGAGTCGATTTAAAGTCATAATTCTGTGTAGTTTTTTTGAATTCAATTGTTTTGTATAGGATAGTGTAGCTGTAGAGTGCTGGCAAAAAAACCTGCCCGTTGGAAATTATAAATTCCACCAATTCCTCTGATAGGAATTTTAAAATAGAAGAGGATAAATCGAAACCACAAAGGTATGTGCATCAGTTTTTTTGGTGAACAATATATGACCCTTCCTACCCCTGGTGTATAGATATTTTGCGCTGTTTCTGCTCCACACTGGGAATATTGAAGGCAAATTGTCCAGGGAGTCGCTTTGGAAAATCGGTGGTCTTAACCGTTGGAGTCACTAGCGGTGCATATATAACGTACCACACACTTAGCGTGTAAATTGGGCACCGGACTCCAACAGCCATCGATCTCCACGGTTCTGACAAGGAACAAAGGAGGAACCCAACGATCCCTGGACAACAGGGATTTAGTCCCCACCGAATTTTGAGGGCAAATCTCGCCACAAAAACGACACCACGACACAACAACAAACACAAAGGCTGCGCAGAAGCAACCCATCTATAATAGTGCGGTGCTCTGCCCCAACCGTGGTGGTGTAACCACCCCACCAACAAATCCAACAACAAACACCTGCAGCACAGCCACAGAGGCGCCGTAAAACAGGGTGCTCCAAACATTATCGGCAATACCTGTAGAAAGTTTTCTATTTCTATTTTTCAAATTTTTTTATTTGAATTTAGTGAATTTTTTTTTGAATTTAATTGATTAGTGTTAAGATTAGCTTTGATTTTTGGATTTTTTTGATTTGTGAATTTAACGTAAAGTAAGGTTAGGATAATTAGTAATATTAGTTTAGTATCTGCTTTTAGTATTTAGTTTTGTTCGCGGTTAAGGTGTATTGCCATCATATTCATCGTCCTTCCTCGTGCTGGCGCCAGGACAACGGGGGATCATTTTGTAACCGTAAGTAATAGTGATAAGATATTTGATTTGAATTTTAATTTAGGATAGTAATTTTTGATAGTATTAAGGGCAGATTTAGTAGCTTTTAGTTTTTTTTGAATAAAAATATGATTGTTTTCCCCCTTAAAAATCGTGTCGGTTGATGTGAAATAATGTGCGCTTAAAAACCGTTCGCACTCGGTGTGTGGACAATGGACAGGCCGTCCTTCAATGGGTAGACAAAGACAGTACGTGACCTTCACTGACTTTGACGACTGAACATGACGTAGACTGACTTTTCTCTTGGGAAGGGTCGTAGATTGTGATCGGGAGGAAATTTTAGGGGCTACCATTCACAATATCGGCCAGAGTGGTAGCAATCGGTTGTGTTTATGACACAAAGGGTGGGCAGGCCAACCTCTGCCATTACCATCCGGCATGTCTCGGGTTCTTGACGAACCATTGCGTTTGAGAGACTATGGGAAGGAAAGTTGCGGTTAGGGATGATGTAGTTATAGTTAGTTTTAAGTTAGAATAGGCATAGATTAGGGCTTATTTTACATTTAGAATAGAGTAGATGTAGTTTAGGTTAGTTAGAGTAAGTTTCGCGGTAACCTTCCCGTTCTCTCTCATCGGCATTGGCACAAGTACTTGGGCTTTTCTTTTTCATTCTTTTCACTATCCTATCTTTTTTTGTCCGTCCGCAGTCAGAGTAAAGTAGCTTTCTCTCTCCTTCTTTTTTTTTGATTTTGATAAATGGCACGATACAAAAAGTGTGTTGAGCTGGTGGTGTAAGGTGAGGGGGCAAGAACAACCCCCGTCCGACGAGCTGAGCCGAGCGACCGCGAGCGTGCCGCGCCCTCCTCACCTGCATCGAAGATGCCCCCGTGGCCTACCTAGACTCACAACAATGGCGCCCAACGTTTTTTCGGCTAGGCCAATTGCGATTCCAAGGGGATGATTTTCAAATGAGAAAGTCATCGCCTTGGACTTGCAATAGCCTTCGCGTTTTTTTTTATTAGTTTAATTTTCATCTTTATACATTTTTTTACTATTCTGTCTTCTTCTTCGTTCAAGTACTGGTTACGCTTTTGATTTTAACACAGAGTGAAGGCGGCTGTCCGATCCTGAGGCTAAAGGCCAGGGGATTTCGTGAGGTAGCCTGAGTTCTGTGGGGAGTTTAGGAGCGGTTCTCGAACCTGACATAAACGGGAGACGGCTGTCAAATCCCAAGGCGTATAGCCAGCGGATCTCGTGAGGTAGTCAACCGTTTGTGACAGATTCGAGAGCTAGGTTGAAGTGGATAGACCAGTTACTAGCTGCTGTCCGTAGGATCAAGGCCTAAAGCCGATTCTACGTGAGGCGTGGGTACTGGTTTAGAAACTTTAGCCGTGTTGAATTCTAACTTGGATGTCCCAGCCAACCTTGGATTTGGTCTTGCCAGATCGCAAGTAGTGGTAGGGAAAGAAGGGTTAGTTGACAACACTCGTCAAGATTTCGAGATACTGGTCACAATCGGACTGGACTTAAGAGTAATACTAAACGAACACATACATACGAAACATACTTTTGCCCATTGAAGAGTTAGCGGAGAACTTGTCCAGAAATCCACACACCACAGCGATTATACATATAAAACAAACCGAAAACAACCAATCAACCACGATAACAATCGAAAAGCAATCAATTTTAGAAACAATTTTCTTAAACACCTTTGAAATTTATTTAAGTTAAGAACGAAGCAGTGAATTTAAAAGTTTTGAAGTTAAATTTTTTTGAATTTTTTTTGAAGTTTTTTTGAATTTCATTTGCAAAAGTTTACCTAGTTGCCACAAATGGACATCAAGGGTAAAGGTTTAGGAGCAGTCCCAAAGGGGACATCGTCCGCCCAGTCGGACGCCGAGACCTACGATAGGGGTGGAGGCACCACAGCAAAATGCAAAAAGTCTGTCTCGTTATGGGACTCTAATTGCAACAACCAACCCCGAGAATTCGGTCACCGAAAAAGACTAACCACTACGGCAACCGAATTAGACAACTACACGGACTTAACCACCTACTCATACGACTTACTATATTTCAGCCCAGACGATGAGACACCGAGACATAAAAGGACCGACATGACTGACCAAACTAACCAGGAGGTAGCTCGGCCCAAAGGACCAGAGCAACAATCCCTCCTTCAACGACGGTACGAGAACGAATTTACAGAACAAACTTCGACGCAAAAACGGGCTGTAATAAAACGACAAGACGCAGTACAACATGCACAAAATGCTCAGAGGACTTACGAACAAGGACCAAATGCCGTAGTGGAAAATGAGCAAACAGACGTACAACGAACGATACGCAACAATGACGATAGAAACACACGTGGGCAGACTCAGGGTGATAACGAACATAGAACGCGACAAATACCAGAGGAAGTCTCTTGTGCGGCACGGAATAATCCAGCTGATCTCATGTCAGCCTTAATGGTTACCATGAAGGACATGATGTTGACGTTTCAGGATAACATCCAGACGATCAACAACAAAATTGACAACCTGGAACATTCAGTGTCAGCTCCAAGAGACCCTCCAGTAACTAACGGACGACAGAGTACACTAAGAGAACTAACACATGAACGAACACTACTGACAGAGCCCGACCATAGACCAGACATTAGGTCTGAAAGATATTATCAACCCGAGATGGGCAGAAAGAGCGAAATGCCTATACACAAATGGGGGGTAAAGTTTGATGGCACACCAAAAACTATGGCCGTGGAAAGTTTCATTTTCCGAATAGAAACTTTACAAAAGAAAAGCGGCATTTCAAACGACCAGCTATTCGCCCAGTTCCACACACTATTGTCAGGTCCTGCAGAAGTGTGGTACTGGCAGTTTTTGCAGGAAAACGAGCAGGATGTAGGCTTAAACTATTTTGATCTGAAAGCAGAGCTTCTAAAACAATTCAAAAATAACAAAAGAGACCACGAGATTTTGAGAGCCATCATGGATAGGAGACAGCTGCCCCATGAGACATTCGACACATTTTACAGCGACATACGATCGCTGGCCCTACAAATGACTAACAGACCACACGAACTAGACCTAGTAGACATACTAAGACAAAACGTTAAGGACAGAGTAGCGACGCTCATCTTCGGATGCTCCATTAAGAGCATTCAGGACCTTCGAGAGGAGTGTAGACGAGCGGAACAACATTTGACAATTAGGGACCAAAAGTTCAGACGAAACATAACAGAAATCGACGACGAACAACTAGCACACAGAGCTAGAAGTGGCCAGCGAGAGTACTTAGAGGACGAACACGAAGACATGGAGATTGCTGCACTCCAACAACACAACCGAACGCTCAGGCAGCCAAACTACACAAGAACAGACAGAACTCATAGGACAGACCGGAACAATACAAACAGAACGGAAGCAAATATGGTCCAAACTACAACGACGACTTCACCGGCATGTCCTTCAAATTTCCATACCTTGACCTGTTTCAGTTGCGGTCAGGGTAAAATCAGCTACAACTGTCCCACATGCCAGGAAAACCTGAGATTCGGCGGTGTATCCGGGAGCAATCCGTCGAAGATGAATCCACTCCCGGAGAACCAAAAGAACCAGGACAGTACCGAATTTTAAAACGTAATCCAAATGTGGAGGGGAACCCTATACGGAAGATTCTCCCACCAAGAAAGACACTCCACCAAAGGCTCCTGGATTACCAGGAAGCAAGGCAAAGGATATTTGCGGAAGAAGTGACATGTCCGGTGAAAGAAACTAGAAAATATATTAAAATACGTAGGCTTAGGAATAAAAGTGCAATAACCAGACGACGAATGAGAAAAATTGTAGCATCTGTGATAAATATAAACGACGATAATAGACCCTACGCGAAAGTTAGGATAGACGGTGAAGAGCTCCTGGGTCTATTAGATAGTGGAGCATCGATTAGTTGTCTAGGAAAAGGAGCACTAGAGTTTTTAGAAAAACACAACATTACTATGACCAATATGACGACAGACATTAAGACCGCAGACGGGAACCACCAACGTATACTCGGACGATTCACGACGACAGTTTCATGGGGTGGCAAATCTCACGACGTCGAAATATTTGTTGTCCCAAATTTACAGCAAGCATTATATTTAGGGGTAGATTTTTGGAGGCTGTTCAAGGTCGCTCCGAACGTGATCGACGAACTAGACGCACCATCACCGACGGAAGGGGTATCGCCAGTCCAGGCGTTGTCACCCGCACAGGCACAGCAGCTGGAGAGAATCAAGCAGCTGTTCCCGTCGTTCGCGGTGTTGGGATTGGGGAAAACCTGCCTCGAGGAGCACATCATCGAGGTGGAGGACGAGAAAATTCCCATTAAACAGCGCCACTACCCAATCTCACCCGCGATACAAAAGCTGTTATATGACGAGCTCGACAGAATGATCTCTCTCGGAGTAATCGAGGAGAGTAACAGCCCTTGGAGCTCCCCAGTGGTGCTTGTGCGGAAACCCGGCAAAAACAGACTATGCCTGGACTCACGAAAGGTAAACTCTGTAACAAAAAAAGATGCTTACCCGCTCCCACACATCGAAGGCCTACTGAGCCGTTTACAAGATACCCGATTTATTTCGGGAATCGATTTGAAGGACGCATTCTGGCAGATTCCGCTGGAGCGCAAGTCAAGGGAGAAGACAGCCTTCACAGTCCCTGGACGGCCGTTATACCAGTTCACGGTGATGCCGTTCGGACTGTGTAACGCTGCCCAGAGAATGTGTCGGCTGATGGACAAAGCCATTCCCGCTCGGTTGAGAGAGGGTGTCTTTGTCTATCTCGATGACCTCTTGGTTTGCTCTCCAGATTTTGAATCCCACGCCAGATTGCTGGAAGAGGTATCAAAATGCTTACGGGAAGCGGGTCTAACCATCAACGTCGAAAAAAGCAAATTTTGTTACAGAGAAATCAAATACTTAGGGTATATCGTCGGTGATGGATGTTTGAGGACAGACCCCGACAAGGTATCGGCGGTCGAGAATTTTCCGGTTCCTAAGACCCCTAAGCAACTCCGTCGGTTTCTGGGGATGACGGGGTGGTACAGACGATTCATACCGAACTTTGCGACATTAGCCGCACCAATGACAGACTGCCTTAAGAAGGGACAAACTTTTTCGATGACAGACGAGGCGCTAAACGCGTTTGCAGAGCTTAAGGCGACTTTGGTGTCCGCACCCATTTTGACAAATCCCGATTTTTCGAAACGCTTTTACGTACAATGCGACGCTTCGACATCAGGTGTAGGGAGTGTGCTGTTCCAGATGGATGCGGAAAACAATGAACGACCGATAGCATTCATGTCCCAGAAGCTGAATTCCGCACAGCGGAATTACAGCGTTACGGAACTTGAATGCTATGCGGCCGTTCTATCTGTTAAGAAGTTCAGGGCTTACGTGGAGGGATTACCTTTCACGATCATTACAGATCACATGAGTCTTAAGTGGCTCATGACTCAAAAGGATCTATCTGGTCGTCTGGCTAGATGGAGTCTCAAACTCCAAGGCTTCGACTTCCAGATAGAGCACAGGAAAGGTACCCAAAATGTAGTCCCTGATACTCTTTCCCGCATGCATATGGAGGAGCTCAGTCCCGAACCCGAAATACTACAGGTTGACCTCAGTTCACCATCTTTCTCTACGGAGGAGTATGATGAGCTGAGGAAGATCGTCGACGACAACAAAGACCGACTACCCGACATATGCGTTTCTGACGGATTTGTCTACAAAAGAACAGATATACGAACTGGCGACGCCATACGAGACGACAGGGCGTGGAAACTCTGGATTCCGAAGGAGTTGCGTGGGAGTCTGGTCGAATCTGCGCACAATCCACCAGCTGCGGGGCATGGCGGAATCCATAAGACTCTGGCTAGGCTGAGGCAGATGTATTTCTGGCCCGGAATGGTATCAGATGTCCAGGATTTCGTCAGGTCCTGCGAAATATGTAAAGGCTGCAAACCTATGAACACGATTGCTCGGCCGCCGATGGGACAACAAACCATAACGGAGCGGCCTTTTCAAAGACTCTATATTGACTTTTTAGGACCATACCCACGAACAAGAAACGGACATACCCACATATTCATAGTCCTAGACCATTTTTCTAAGTATGTGTTTTTGAAACCAATTAGGAAGGCAACGGCAGCTGAGGTAGTGAAGTACCTAGAGGAGAGTGTATTCCATATCTTTGGTGTACCGGAATACATACATTCAGACAATGGCAAGCAGTTCGTCTCTGAACTGTTTGCCAGCTTTTTAGGAAAGTACGGGGTCAAGCACATTCGCACCGCGTTCTACTCTCCTCAAGCCAACGCATCCGAAAGGGTCAACCGGTCCATTTTGGCCAAAATCAGGTCATACATAAGCGATGACCAAAAGAACTGGGACACACATGTCAGCGACGCGGCATTTTCATTGAGGAGCGTAGTCCACGATGCGATTGGGCTTGAACCCTACTACGCGGTGTTCGGCACCCATATGATACAGCACGCCAAAAACTATGAGGTGCTCAGAAAACTAGGGGTCATCAAAGATATGGATACGGAAGTGATATGCAAGAACGATAAGTTAGAACTAATAAGAAAAAAGATATTCGACAACCTGAAGATTGCACACGATAAGGCAACGAGAATTTACAACACAAGAAGTAGGGACGTTAAATACAGGGAAGGCCAATTAGTATACCGGCGAAACTTCAAACAAAGCAGTTTACCTGCCAATTACAACGCCAAATTGGGTCAAAAGTTTCTAAAGTCGGTTATACTAAAGGCAATAGGAAACTCCCTATATGAGGTGGGTGACCAAAACGGGGTGAAAGTAGGCGTATTTCACGCAAAAGATCTTCACACCTAACACTGACGCACTCAGCTGTCGTTGCCAAAATATCTGTGATATAAGTGTTTCATCTATGTTATTTATTTATTTATATTGTGTCGTCACAGAGTTTATTTATTTATTTATTTATTTATTTATTTACATTTAGCTTAGTTATATTTATATTTATTTATTTATTTTCATTTATTTTAGTTATATAAACCCATCTGTGATATAGGTATATTTATACTTACGAGCAGCTATGTTGCGCAGAGTGAATGTTTCTGTGTACTGATCTATGTAATAGGAAGTGCACAGAATCATACACCAAACGTGCAATATAGCAACCCGTGATATAATTCTGTGATATTTAACCTGTGATATTTTATAACTTATTATTTTATTTATTTATTTATTTACTAACCAAACTTGACCATATTAAACTTGCCCGACTAACTGCCACGGTAGAGCAAGAGTCATCTCAGAGCATGTGCCCTTACCACACGTTGGGAAGTAAACACGCTCGCGGAAGGGATGTATAAAAATAAACAAACCAGAATGGCCTACCTTTTATTACGAGGCCGGTTGAGTCACGACCACTCCACAACCGTCGTCGATCCTGTTACGGCAGCCCATTACCACCCCATGGTGATCTTATTTAGATCCTCCATCGGACGAATTGTACGATGGGATCTAATCGTGGGGTGGTAACACTTCAGAACACAAAACAACAAAAAAAAAAAAACAACACAAACACAGATCACACTCCGGGAGTTGGTATTGCAACCAATAAACCCGCACATCATACACAATATATTAAATAAAAGAGATTAAAACACAAAATTAAACATATAACAAGTCGCAAATTTAACAAACATTTACACAAATCAAAAAACAAACAAACAAAATTTACAATGCAAAAACCGACCGACCGACATGATGCAAAAATGTATTTTGACATTTTTGTTTTGGTCGTCTCTTTTTGCATTTCTTTCGTTGTTTCCCCTTCCATGTAATTCGTCGTAAATTTTTGTACTAAATTCTTGTACTAAAAGTTTGTATCAAGCCGTGCTCCACATTCTCCCAATCAGTTGGAGTGACGTCATGTGCAATATGTTTTATGACAATTATTAATTCGTCAATTAATAATTGCATGTCTATTGTGTTAGGTTTATAGGTTTAGTTTATTTATTAATTTATTTATTGTATGTTATATGTATGTCAGGTTTTGTAGTTTTGATATTAAATATGATTATAAGATTAAGTTAAGCATAAGTATTTTTGAATAGTTTAATGGACGACTGTATGGACTCGACTTGACGAAAGACATAATGAAATTACCGAAGTAGGAGAAGGACGAATCAGAAAAGATAAATAGAATGTAAACGATACGAACGAAAGGAAAGAGAACATGAAAAGAAACAAAAAGAAGGGGAAATGAAATATTTCAAGTTCAAGATCATCTATATACGATGTAAATATGTGGTCACTGAACTTGGCGATGGCAATTTTGCAAGTCTTATATACATAAGCATGGGTAAAGCTGAACGAATTGTCACAGTGGCGCACACCGATTAATTTGGCGTATTTGCGAGAACGTTGTTATCAGTGGCGCGCACACATTTAATTTTGTGAGAACAAAAGAACAAAACGTTTGTGTTAAAGTGAGTCGATTTAAAGTCATAATTCTGTGTAGTTTTTTTGAATTCAATTGTTTTGTATAGGATAGTGTAGCTGTAGAGTGCTGGCAAAAAAACCTGCCCGTTGGAAATTATAAATTCCACCAATTCCTCTGATAGGAATTTTAAAATAGAAGAGGATAAATCGAAACCACAAAGGTATGTGCATCAGTTTTTTTGGTGAACAATATATGACCCTTCCTACCCCTGGTGTATAGATATTTTGCGCTGTTTCTGCTCCACACTGGGAATATTGAAGGCAAATTGTCCAGGGAGTCGCTTTGGAAAATCGGTGGTCTTAACCGTTGGAGTCACTAGCGGTGCATATATAACGTACCACACACTTAGCGTGTAAATTGGGCACCGGACTCCAACAGCCATCGATCTCCACGGTTCTGACAAGGAACAAAGGAGGAACCCAACGATCCCTGGACAACAGGGATTTAGTCCCCACCGAATTTTGAGGGCAAATCTCGCCACAAAAACGACACCACGACACAACAACAAACACAAAGGCTGCGCAGAAGCAACCCATCTATAATAGTGCGGTGCTCTGCCCCAACCGTGGTGGTGTAACCACCCCACCAACAAATCCAACAACAAACACCTGCAGCACAGCCACAGAGGCGCCGTAAAACAGGGTGCTCCAAACATTATCGGCAATACCTGTAGAAAGTTTTCTATTTCTATTTTTCAAATTTTTTTATTTGAATTTAGTGAATTTTTTTTTGAATTTAATTGATTAGTGTTAAGATTAGCTTTGATTTTTGGATTTTTTTGATTTGTGAATTTAACGTAAAGTAAGGTTAGGATAATTAGTAATATTAGTTTAGTATCTGCTTTTAGTATTTAGTTTTGTTCGCGGTTAAGGTGTATTGCCATCATATTCATCGTCCTTCCTCGTGCTGGCGCCAGGACAACGGGGGATCATTTTGTAACCGTAAGTAATAGTGATAAGATATTTGATTTGAATTTTAATTTAGGATAGTAATTTTTGATAGTATTAAGGGCAGATTTAGTAGCTTTTAGTTTTTTTTGAATAAAAATATGATTGTTTTCCCCCTTAAAAATCGTGTCGGTTGATGTGAAATAATGTGCGCTTAAAAACCGTTCGCACTCGGTGTGTGGACAATGGACAGGCCGTCCTTCAATGGGTAGACAAAGACAGTACGTGACCTTCACTGACTTTGACGACTGAACATGACGTAGACTGACTTTTCTCTTGGGAAGGGTCGTAGATTGTGATCGGGAGGAAATTTTAGGGGCTACCATTCACAATATCGGCCAGAGTGGTAGCAATCGGTTGTGTTTATGACACAAAGGGTGGGCAGGCCAACCTCTGCCATTACCATCCGGCATGTCTCGGGTTCTTGACGAACCATTGCGTTTGAGAGACTATGGGAAGGAAAGTTGCGGTTAGGGATGATGTAGTTATAGTTAGTTTTAAGTTAGAATAGGCATAGATTAGGGCTTATTTTACATTTAGAATAGAGTAGATGTAGTTTAGGTTAGTTAGAGTAAGTTTCGCGGTAACCTTCCCGTTCTCTCTCATCGGCATTGGCACAAGTACTTGGGCTTTTCTTTTTCATTCTTTTCACTATCCTATCTTTTTTTGTCCGTCCGCAGTCAGAGTAAAGTAGCTTTCTCTCTCCTTCTTTTTTTTTGATTTTGATAAATGGCACGATACAAAAAGTGTGTTGAGCTGGTGGTGTAAGGTGAGGGGGCAAGAACAACCCCCGTCCGACGAGCTGAGCCGAGCGACCGCGAGCGTGCCGCGCCCTCCTCACCTGCATCGAAGATGCCCCCGTGGCCTACCTAGACTCACAACAATTCGGCTAATAATAGTCTATACAAATTTTGAAGACTTTGAACTACGCAAACAAAATATGTAACCGTGCGACATAATTACCAACATGAAACATGAGAAAACTTTTAAGGAAGCAAAAGAGCTTTTAGTTGAGAATGATATGTTAGTAGGCTCTAAAAAGCCAATCGTTTTGACATGTGATGCTCATGCTAATATATACGGTGTCGGTGAGGTGTTTGCTCAATTAGATAATGGTGAGGAAAAGTCAGTACTTTTTTCATCTACAACATAGCGCATCAGAAAAAACTATTCGCAAACTCACAGAGAAGCTCTTGCGAGGTTAAAAAGTTTCACCACTACTTTTATGGAGACAATTTCACTATGTGTTGTGTTTGTGACAGATCATCAGGCTCTTAGAGAGATACATATTTGGTGAAAAGAAAGGGCACTTAGCGGTAGCACCCCCAAGACTGCAAAGGTGGGCTTTTCAATAATTATCAATGTATAATTTATTTTAATGTTAGATATAAGAGAAATTCGCAAGTAGGACCTGCATATGCGTTTTCCAGGCTGCCTTTGCTGGGAGCGACAAATATTGCAAAGGATTTTATTAATGTCGTGAAAATATGACACTTTTGAAACTAGAGGATGTTAAAATTGAAACAAGCAAAGATTTTGTTTTATGAGAAAGGTTTATAGTTGGCTCATTGACAGTGACTATTTTAAAAATGATATAGAAATAAGATATTAGCTATATCGATAGGGGTCAAAGCTTTTTATGTAATGATGGTTGCATATATCGCACCTCCAGTAAAGACTGAAAAACACCGCCGCGATTGCAATAGCGATTGCGATAGCGATCTATTGCAACACGTGTATTCAATTCTGTTCATGCACACCGAGTGCGATGTATCGCGGCGATTGTCGCGATAGATTGCGATCGATCGCGTCTCTCGCTGCATGTAGCAATTTATCGCTCTATCGCGCAGTGGTGAATGTGGAAAACGTAATTTCTTGTGCGAAAATCCATCTAATTTTATATGATTTGGCACAAGTACGATAACTGCTACCGAAAATTGATAATGGTTTTTTGTAGAGGGGTTAAAAACGAATTTTTTTTTTTTTGCTATGGGAGGGTAGTCCATTTTTTGGGTAGGCGGGCGGGGCAATTAAAAAAAAAACTTAACATGAATAAAAAAAAATATTAAAAATCAATGGCAACATTGTACATTATACTGATTTGTTCAATATTGAGGAACTAGGTACCTACGTAATTTCTTTGTAGTTTTTAATGCCCAATACAGTTCCTAATTTAACACTGAAAACTAGATTAATTTATGTCCTCTCGTTTTTTGAGAAAATGGAAAATTGCTTTTATATATTGCTCCGCTTAGAGTAAACATTTCTGGACAACAGCACCTACCGCGCGCGAATTGTTATCCTTAGATATGTACCATAAAATATGTATGGTACCCCCTGCAATAATAAATGCTTGTACTTAACCCCTCTAATAAAACCCGTTGTCAATTTTTGGCGGCTAAGTTATCGTAATCTTGAAACATTGAACCCGCTTTCACCAGTTTTAAAATTTTGAAATAATGAAAAAACTGCGTCAAATCAATACTTTTCACCGTGGACGTTGGTTTTCGTCAAAGATGCGTTTTGTCTTCTGTTCTTTTCATTACTTATGTGGACTGGATGTTATAGCGCAATCTATGCGAAGACGGATTCTAATTGGGATATCTGAGAATAAGTCATTTGTTCTTCGCTGAAGACTTGGCCATTCTTGGGCCACACTCGATCGGTTTGTTGCCGTTTGTGTTGAAGCTGAGATGAAGGTAAGCGTGAACAAATTCGAAGTGATGCTCATCTCTAGTACGCCTGTTCAATGCACTCTGCATGTAAGTGGAGTCCCATTGAGTTGTCAGTCCTTAATTCGATGTTTGTTGCAAATTTTACCTTATGGTCATGATGTTTGGGTATTGGCGAAAGAATAAGATGATCGTATTAGAAACACCAGAATACGTGAGGAACTCAATGTCGAGCAGCTACATCTCCAGACGGAGATGCTTCGGTGATTTGGTTGGTCAGGTCTATCCGTATTTTGTGTGTGGATTAACTTTGATGATAAAAAGTCGATGGCGGGCTCGGGAGTAATGCGGAGGGTCGCCACTTGAGCAGCCTACGACTCACTTAATGGATAAGCGGGCCATTGAAAATGATTGAATGCATGAAAAAAATCCTCGACTATTTCGACTTAAATTGGTTTCATGCGCCCACAATTTTCTTTTGTAACTTGATAAAAAGTATAAGCTGAAATCAAGAAGAGGTATAATATTGGTTTTGTATGGGAGGTACCAGAACTACTTGGCCGACGTAGACAATTTTCAATACCAACGTGACGACGGTAAAAAGAAGTCCCCTCACAAAATTTCATTCGCCTAGGTCGCTTCGTTTGGACGCTATTGTGTTTTCAATTGACAGGCAGACAAGAAGGCAAGAAAAATTCCATCGCTAATTATCGCTATCGCGTTGGTGTGCTCGGTTGTTTATCGCCATCGCTATCGCAATCTCAATCGCGGCGGTGTGTTTTGACCTTAAAACAACGACGTAAGTGCAAAAATGTTAATTCTGAGAAAAACGCATTTTAAATTTTTTAAATCGTTTTTATTAAAAAAAAAAAAATTTTTTAATTTATTTAAGTTAGTTGTAACATAAAGAAAATGTAGTAATTCAATTTTAAGAAAAAAAAAATATTTAAGAAAATATAACCAAAATAAAAAAAGTTTCATGTACCTATTAAAATATATATTACCAAACTACCTGGACCCGTGCAAGGCATATGTGTATGTATATATTTTCACTTCAAAAAAATACATTTTGGCTTAAGACTGTTCCTAAGGACGTGGCTATAAACGACATAGCCTATAGCAGTCTCGCAGTCCTAAGGAACATTTAAAAAAAAGTTTCATCGAAATCTGGCCAGTGGTTTTCGAGTTTTAAACGGCCAAAGAAAATTCGTACAGTTTTATTATATGTATAGATTAACTGAAGAATCAGGCTGGATACCTTCTTCGTATGCTTTTGAAAGAGTATATACATATAAATTTTTTTGAAATATATAGATGGTTTAAAGTTTATATTGCTAGTAGAAAGCTTCTATTCAGATTGCGGATTCAGATTGCGGATATGAAAAGTACTCAAGCGAAAAGGGTAATTTGCATAACTGGTTTTTTGTCTTTGGGTTACCAACTCTGAATTTTGCGAAAAAAAAATGGTAATCAAGTTTTAAAGAATCCATTATACCATCCACAGTCAAATGGACTCGCCGAAAGGCTTCTTACAAAGCCTATTTTGAGTTGGCTTTTCGAACCGGTTTCCTCAACTGCTTATTTATTTATTTACGTTCTCATATCTTCTATGGCCACGGACCATGGTGGATGTATGTCGTGATATTTCCTCTTTATCCTCAGAGTTTTCTCGATGTTGGAATGGAGCATAGTTAGTTCTTGCCCTGATTTATTTCGTCCGTCGTTGTCTGGTTATCTCTTCAGCTGGGGCCGCTTCCATGGCAACCTCCTGTTTTCTCGCATGCATACATTTTCTTTCTTTCTGTCGCCATCAGAAGATCGACGGAGTTACTTCAAGACTACCATAACACTGTTTTATCATAGCTCGTAACCCATCATATCAAAGATCCAGACATCCGTAGGTAGTTACAGAAGGACAAAATGCGCGACAGCTACCTGTAAGAAATTTTCGCTGACTTGCCTTTTATCCTCCTTATACTTAGCTAGTCTGCTCAATTTAGTTTTGGTCTTGAAAGGTTTAACGGATTCAGTTTAAGTTCTGTCTTTCAGAACATCTAAAGAGGATAAGAGAAGCATGCAACTGCAAAACGTATAATAGAACCGTGATGATAAGAAATATGCATAAAATGTCCTTTGTTCCATGAGAAAATGCTTGGATTTTTTTCTTAGATGCATCCTTAGCTTCAAGAAATATAGATTTTTGATGTGAGCGAGGTTATACTCATCGACTCTTTCTTAAGCAAAAAGGATATTCCGGGGTCAGTAATGGAGATAGGAAAGTTGCCATTGACCCATTACAGGCTATTCGCTTACATTTCCATACGTGGCTGTTTTTTTTTTATAAAATTGAATGCAACGCCTTTTATACGTTTTCAGAATTTTCATCCGATCCGATTCATCCATCGCATGGATGGCCTGCTTAAGTTAATTAATTGGAAAGATTGAATTTTTTGCACGTGTACATATCTTTGATTCACAATTCACGTATTTTTTCTCCTACTGTCGTGTATTTTTTGCGACAAGTAAACAGCTGATGTAATATGATGTGCTGCCCAAATATGTTCTGACAAAGGTGAATATTTTGTAAGGGGGGAACTGTACTATGTACGACGGACGTAAAAGTCTAAAGTTTAATCAACTTTTCGCACGGATTCACTGATTCACTGCGCCCGCATTGCATTGCGAGTGGTGATAGATATCTAACACCCACTGTCAGCATACTGCACAAACCCACCCCTTACTAAACCTATAAAAAATAATATCGATTAAAGTTAGCAACTTCTTCGAAAGAAAACATTCTCTACTTCAGCAAAATGTCTTTAAATTTGCTCACCCTTATCCACAGAAAAAGTTTATATGTACTATAATACCCCCAATTAATCCTATTAACGTTGACATTGCCATTGGTAAATGGATTAAGCTTACAGCTTAACTAGCCCGCAAAGTCTTTTCTTGCTGCGAAAATGTCTTCATTACACAAAGAATACACAGCCAAGCAATGAAGAACCCACCATCGTCCATACATCCATAATTAAATTACAGAGAACGTGGTTATTTTTTTTTTTTATTTACACAATCGTGTTAAACAGGTGACTCAAATAGAGTCATAAACATTTCGATGAAATATGTACGCTATCTTAATTCAAGCACGTATCCATAAACCCGTGTCCAACTTGCACGATTTTCACTTGTGCATTTCAGAAGATTTTGGATCAATATTTTCAGGTAGTGCGGACAGACCATCAGACTGTATAGTAAAAAACTGCACAACACACAACTTGTACCTGTACGAGCTGTAGAGATGGTATCACCAAGCTTATCCATAAAATTAGCTATAAAAAATAATATTGGTTATAAAAACATGCAAACAACAACAAAAGACAGGAGGAGGAGGATACATTGTACACTGTATTCTAATTGGTGGGACGAACACAAATAAAACACCTTCCACTGTATGTACGAGTATTGTGGGAGAAGTTGCTCCTGACGTAGAGTAATAAAATTTTACAAATTGTCGAAAATGAAATAAAATTCTGTGAAGTTAACTCCTGCTGTTTGGGGTTTCAGAATTTTTTTTCAGAGTTTGACAATATAATTTGAAATGCAGTTTTAACTCGCATGACATTTAGCTGTTGAATTTTACGAGAGAAAACTGAATTACACGCAGCACAGATTAAGTACTAAAGAGTTTAATGGGCGAGTGCTTTAGGCTGCTATTAGGCAATTGGAGGAGTAGGTATGACGACTGGCTACTATCAGTCGTGGGACATGCACAGTGAACGAGGTCGTTACAGTTTATGTGTTTGCCACCGCTGGAGGTGTCAGATAAGAAATCCGTGGGCGAGCGCGGTTAGGCCCAACATATTTTGAACGTTTTACCGCTGGCTGTTGGGGTGGAAACGTCGCAAATATAGAAGAAAAGGTAGGTGTGCCTAAATAATGTTGCCAATTGTTGTCGGGATTTTTATTTTTAGTAGAGGTAAGTGGTGTTAAAATAATAATTGCAGTTTAGCTTGATGGGTGGGTATAATTAGTCCGTTAGTGGAATCTTTAAGTTACTTTTTTGACCCAAAATTCCTTTTCTCCTCGTATTAATGCAGTAACATTGTTTTTAACTTTTTTTAGTAAATACATAGGAGATGGGTAGGTACATACGTAGGATAAGTGGAAGATACTGTATTTGGTCAAGATCTTAATTTCGAGATTTTAATCAGTTCTGATACATATCATCTATGAAATAAAGTAAGTTAGATGAGGACACTTGTATTGTTATATATCTACGTATTTGCATCGGCTGAGGTTTCCAAATGGAAATTTAGTTAAAATTGTAAGATATAAAAGTCTAAGGTTTTAATGACCCCCTACTCCAAATCCTACAGTGGCCAGAAGCAGGGGTTACATAATTCCCTGTTTATGGAGTTTTTATAAAAAAAATAAAATTAAAAAAAAGTTAAGCAGATAGCATATACCTACTAAAACAGAATAGAAAATTAAAAAATACCTATGTTTTCATTTCTTCCAAAAAAAGTTCATGAATTCTAGAAACTTTAGGTGAACAACGCCCTTTCCCAATCGAGGCATGGCTTCAGTTTGTGTACAGTAGTAGGAATTCGATTATGAACATAAAATTTTGTCTTTTTTTAAGAAAATAAAAATATTTATTAAACATTTTAAACGCACATAAAAGCAGTTTAAACATAAATAATGGAATAAAAAAATGTATTTCAAAAATAAAAATCTAAGAAAACAGGAGCAGAAATTTCTAGAACGATGAAAAATAGAAGGCAATTCGATTATAAACCCATGAAAGTTTTAACTTTTTTCTAACATACCTAGCTATGGTTGGCATTTTTCTTAAATTTGTTCTCCATAATAACACGTGAGGCCTCCTCTATTTTCAAGCACATCTTTAAGGCGGTTTGACATTTATATCCTAAAGCTCTTAAGCTCATCAAGGCTAATCGACGACCAAGGTTTTCGGATAGCTTCTTTAAGCTTATTGACGTGGTGGAATTGTCAGCCATGTACCTAAGTGAACATTATTTGATGCAGGGAGAAAAGCCACAAGAGAGGCGAAGATGGGCCGCCTTAAATACTTGTAATACCGCAAGAATGCTATGGCCGTCCATCAATGTAACTAAAACCGAAAATATCATAAGGAAGAATAGGAAATCCCTGTCCACCCTCTTAGGAATCATAACGTGGCACATTAGGTACTCTGCGGTACCACATGAAGAAAATGGGCCTAAGGGAAGAAGAACTTTGTCGATGATGAGGTGATGAGATGATGCGGTGATGAGGGAGCTCTTGAGGATACAACCCAGACTTCCTTTGTTACTACCCAGGTCTACTACACAGGTATAAATTTCTAGGGAGAACTTTCCAGCACACCAAAAGATAAGATAATGAACTTCATCAAATTGTAAGGATGGTTTGTATGTAACATCATATTAAGTAATTTGAATAATACAGGGTTATACTGGGTGGCAAAAATCACCCGCCACCCGACTTTGCATTGTGGACTGGCGCTTTATCCTGTTGAGATCTATCACATCGATGTAAATATACGTTGACATTTCTTGGTAACTAAAGTTACGGGATTTGTGATGTTCCCGCAGACCAAAATGCCACCAAAATCATAACCAACCCTCCCCCACCAGAAATGCATTACTTTCTATGACCTTCCCAACAAATTCCAGCTCATTAGCAAAGAAAAATAAACCTCTTGAAATGTGACGGTTTATTGGGTGGAGTATTGAACATGCCTTAGCTTAGAGAATGGGTGTTTTAAAATGAATTTCGGCTTTTCGGTAGGAACTATTCATAATCGAAGTATCGAACTTCCACTACTGTTCTTCAAGACTAACAGCTCTTGCCTATTTTCTAAACCAAAGATATAATTTGCGATACAATTGTCGCCTGCTTCTTAATGAACTAGTGGAATTTTAATGCAGTTCTATGTATAAAGAGGTTTCGTGTAACTTCTAAGGCCAAAGAGCCTAAGTACGGTGCATGGCTGCTCGAGCGAAACTCAATTTTTCTCTCCAAGCGTTAGCTAAAGTCGTAGCTAAATTTTGTAATAGACAAAAACAGCTGTTCTTTTGAAAATAGCTTCCTTCAAAAATGTATCGACTTTAAAAAGTGATTTATTTTCGGTGCGCTTTTTTCCGCTTCAAGGATTTTCCTTGATCTCAAATTTGCACTTTCAAGGTATTCCTTGTCGAGGTATTCATTGAAGAACTCATAGTTCAGTTTAGTTTAGTTAAAGTGGCTCTCTATGAGAGAAAAACTTAGGCCGTTATTTGGCCCATTATGTGCATACCACTGGGATTTGGGGAGCTGTTTCTTAACTGGCTACTCATGTAAACCATTTGCTGCCGGTTATAAAGCTAAGAATGTTAGCGGCGCTGGTGTTACCTAGATCAGTGAGATCATTGAGAAAATAGTTTCCTAAGTAGGCCTTTCTTAGATTGGCCAGGGCAGGGCAGATGCAAAGAAAGGGAGTAACGGACTCGTCCTCCTCTTCGTCTCTACAGCTTCTGCAGAAGTCATTGTAAGGCAGACCGAGCCTTTGCGCGTATCTGCCTAATATGCAGTGCCCGGAAATCACATTAACGACCCTCGAGATGGTGGATCTATTAAGTCGAAGAAGCTCCTTGGATCGCTTTGCGTCCAGAGCATTGCCAGGTGAGCTTGGCAGTATCGCAGTATCCAAATTGTTTCCATCTGAAGCCTGCACTCATTTCTGCGTTCGCATGAATTATTTGTTTAGCGTAGGAAAGTGGTGCATACACGTTGTGCAGGCTTATACTTTCCACGCCAGAGGAGCCTCGCCTTGCCAGTTCGTCTGCTGCACAGTTCCCTGGGATGTCACAGTGACCAGGAGCACAGCAAAGGGTGAGGATGTACTGTCCAGCTATCTCGTTTAGAGATACGCGGCAATCTTCCACCGCCTTGGATCTTATTGAAGAACTCATACTCGTTTACTTTTCCGAAACACAAAAACCCAATAGAAAAAAACCAACACGACATTTGAGAAAATGTGCAGCACCCTATTATTGGGTACGCTGTCAAAATTTAGCGGGCCGATAAATTAGTAGGTAGGTATATAGTATAAAAAGTAACTAACTAAAGGAACATTTTCGGAGGAAATTTTGTATGGAAAAATTTAGCTCGAGTTGCTTATTTAACCTAAGCAATCCACCCCCGAGTCCACCCCTATGATATGAAACATGATTTTTGTAATATACAGCAATAACTACCTAATAGGAGGTATTATGTAGGTACTGGTCCGTGCCGTGGACGACGATACTTATGAGCATTTTTTTTTTATTAAAAAATTGATAAGAGACACCTCTTAAATTTCCAATATGAATATTTCCTTTGGGTACCATTTTTGTAAACTTACATTATTATTGGCCGTCTCACTCGATAACCTAATACGGGTGAAATGTGTTACTTTTATCATTGATTTTCTTTAGATAGCTGTCGCTTAGCAACTTCGCTGCAACCTGGTTCAAAATCGCAAAGTGTTCGAATCAAATTAAAGGCTTTAGCCCATCAAGTTAAATTGTACCTAGCATAAGAATTATTCATCACACCACCATCAGTCTAAGCGCGTTTTTATAAAGCAAAACCCTATACTTACCTAGGTACCCACATCGTGCTGGGCGCAAATGATTTTATTATTCAAGGCTAAAAGCTGATTGATGATGTTGGCGTGCTCTTCTCACATCCAATAGAGCGCAAACAATTGATCAAACAAACCAATTTCGAATGCGTTGCCCCTAAGAGTGCTAATATTCTACTTAGGCAATTACCCACTTCTACCTACCTACCTAATCCTTATTATGTATATTAAAACGAACTCGATGCTTTATCCGCTACTATATTCCCCACTACATATGTTTTTGTTTTTTTTATTACCCCCAAGGGACTCATTATTCCCGCATCAAACGAAAAAAAAAAAACATATACACCTAACATATCACGCATAATGCAAGCAATCCACGCGCCACATAGCGCCACCGATCCGCATTTTTATCCATGCTACCATGTTCTCATTTCCATTTACATTGTATCTACAAATCCGCTGGGATATACCCGCTTCAGCGCAAAGGAGCTAATGCTGCTGGCTGGTATTTTGCTTCGCTTAGTCAGTGGTTTTGTTTTTCATACACTTGCCGCTGCTGGCTGGAATGCCCATGCACTAGAATTGAAAAAGCAAAACAATTCACCGAAGAAAAAAAAAAAAAAACTGCAAGGAAAAACGGGAAGGAAAATCCATCTTTGCCACTTAAGCACACTTGCAACATTAACAAGTTCGCTGACTGCAATTGACCGGGGTTAATTTTTCTTCTTACTACCGCTGATCGTATGCTCAATGAAATATGAATTCCAGAGGAGACTCTTCTTGGTGTGATAATAATCAAATCCGTGGATACCATGTATCTAAATACATACAACAAAGCAGAGGGTTCATTCGAAAGTCAACTCCTTGTGTGGCACCTCTCTAACCACTTAACACGTTGCAGCTGTTGCTAATTGAATGCCATGAAACACGACCCGAGATCAATTTGTGAAGGAGCGGGGAAGAAAAAAAAAAAAACACCACTCACCTTGAACAAAAACTAAAAACAGCAGCAACGTATCCATCCAATGAGCCATGATTGCCTGTGTATAGCAGTATCTTCTGTCTTCGCTATATTTTCGAACAAATGGCAAATTTCTCTCAAACTTTAATTTATTATTAATTTTTTTTTTTAATCTTTTAACCGGCAGATTGTTATAACTCAAAACAACACCATGTGTTAGAGCTCCATTGGTTATGGCGCGTCATTCTTTCTATTCTCGTATACCGCAATCTGTAATTAAAAATACAAAAATTATTAATGAATAGAACGAATTTCCTTTTGTTTATAATAATTGAAGTGGGATATGAAAAGTCATAATTGACACTTGGCGTGTGCGTGCCATTTAGTTGGGATTAAACTATAAACTAATCGCGAGCTTCAAGGTGAGAAAAGGAAGTGTTGGAATTCGTGTTAAATGTGAATTAATAAATCAGATAGTTTTGACTTTAGTCGGCTATAGGTATAGCAGGTAAATTTAGACGACCTTGGAGTGCTAGATATGGAACGTTAGTAAGGTACCTACTACTACTTGTTAAATTGTTTTTTTTTTTTTTTCTAATCAGGTCGAATGCGTGTGGAAAACTAATCATTCTACCATTTAACTGTGCCGATTTATTCTATGCTTCAGTTCTAGACAAGTGGTATTTAATTTACAAAATACAAATTATTGGTCAATTACCCAACCCATATGCGATTAAATGTGACCTGTATTTGGACCGGAAAAGTGTAGATACATGGGATTACCTGTTTTTTTAGGCAAATCATAGTTGAATTGAAGTTGAATGCGGGACAACTGTAGTACCCCAAATAATGTAATTTAGATCTATTTCATGCATTTCATTCATGTCGATGTTACAGCAGATTCATGATTATACATATTATTATTTATTACTAATACAGCTTGAGCATAACAAAGTATGCAGGGTAGTATTACACAAAGTTTTTTAGCTTAAGATCAAAGAAAGCTGCAAAAAATTAAACAGAAGAGCTGCATTTCGACCAGAAAAGAAGAACACAAACCTCTCAAAAGAGGGAACACCTTTGCATCAAAGCTATTGCCTCAGTGTTTATAACCTCCAAATTGGTATAAAAATGTCGAGACCAGCTGGCTTCGCTCAATCGGTACAAAGTTACCCTGATTTGGGTTCCAGGTCATTGCAACATTTATGGAAACGAACAAGCCCACAAGCTGGCCAGGCAAGGTTCAGCTCTCCACCGGTCACTTGCCGAATCAGTCTACATTTCGTTTGGAGTATAATAGTAAAGCCAAAAATCTCCTCAGAATTCTCATCGAAGGATGAGTGGCAAACTTACAGTTCGAAAAAAACAACCTACCTTTCAATTCTATCTAAGTATAAAACACGAAAAGATATCTCCAGAATAACATCAAAACACCGTCCACTGCACTGATCTATAGGGGATCATGCGGTCAGATTAGACATCCGGCATAATACACACTGATGTCGCAGTTGCAAGAACGGAACCGAAAAATAAACTCTTACCCACTACCTATGCGCCTGTCCGGCACTAGCTAGGACCGGACAGCGATCTCTGGAAAAACCATTTGTCGACTCCCTTGAGGAGGTTTGGAAGAGTAACCTTAAAGGACTAAAAACCTCTTTGAATTCCACATGATGGATATAAACCCCCCTTCGACAAACTTACAACAATCAGGTGAAATGAGTTTGTGGTAGGTAACAAAACGGCACATAGTGCTATTGGGCTTTTCTGAACCGCCACACCCTTATAGAAGGAATGTGATTTTAAATGTTTCCAAAGGGTACAGAGTCTTTGCCAAGGCTACAAAGTGCAAAGCCCGAAGGCTCTGACGACTTGCAATTGAATATTATGGCAGAACTTCATAAAAGACACAAATATCATAAAGTATGTGCCATTCATTGTCGTTAACAAGGATATTTTTTTTATTGTTTTGCGCCTTTAGCACCACAATAAAATCGTATTCCTTTGTATAGCGCAATCAATATAAAAATGAAGATTCCGACTCACTGATCATCAACGCCCAGCGCCCCCAGCCTAAACCATTTGCTCTAGAAAGCTGAAATTTTGCACAGAGGTTTCCTTTATGATGTACACAAGCATTCAGGAAGGATTTTTTGAAATTCAACCCCTAAAGGGGTAAAAGGGGGGGTCATAGTTTGTATGGGAAATTTTTATTTTTCATCCGATTGACTTCAAGCTTAGTTTGTGTACTCTATTAAAGAAAAAGAATTAATTTTTCCGATTTTAAAAAATTTTTCTTGGGGCCCAAGTTATTGGCGATGACCACTTTTAAGGGGGCCTTTTTCTTAACCCACGAACCGTTCGCCGTTTCAATTTTAATCTTCTTAATGCGTCCCAAAGTAAGGGTAAAATTTCCCCCTATTCTAAAGATTTTGCTTATCATATCGCTGTATTAGCCAGCATAGATTGTGACTCAATCTGCTATAGTATGATCTGTGTTGAGATGCCAGCGCTTCACTAACAAAAATATTGATCATATAATCTTTGAACTGTTTTCCCCAATAGGGCATTAAACACATTTTTCACAGATACTAACTTCTCCTTAGTTACTTTCTTAGGTAGGTTTCCAGGGCGATATATAAAATATAAATAAAAAAGAGGGAACTAACCGACTGTGAAGGAATATTTGTGTACCAAATCCTGAGGACTGCGCGAGCGAAGCCGCTGGAAAAAGCTAGTTATACATAAAAATGGTGTAAAAAATTTATAATATATATTGCGAACAGCTGGGCCGTAATTGCCTGAAGGTTTTTACGAAAGACAATTTTGGGAAACCCCTGCGGAAAAGTCCGGGAATTGGGAAAATCAAAAAATAGATTTTTTTGTATGGACTTTTTTGTGCAATTGTTCCGGAATGGCTTTTCGAATGGAAGAATAGAACATTCTTAGTGGAAAACTCGAAAAACTCAGTAAAAACGGGAAAATTTGAATGTTTTTTTTTCGACGAACTTTTCTCATTTTATCGCATGATTTGATGATTTTGAACGATGTAAAGGTGGAAAATTCGTTGTGAAGCTTGGTAAATTTCGGATAATTGTTAAATTCATTGTGATAAAAGACAATTTGCGTGCATTTTGGGTGGAGAAGTTAACGAGATACATAATAGATGGCGCTGTGCTGAGATCAATGCCACAACTCGATAGATGGCTAATACGTTGAATTCAGGCTGTGCGCAATTTGACAGGTGTCCTTTTCGAATGGTCATTTTTTATTTAAATGTGGTTGTAACTATTTGTGCTTCATTATCACTCTCGATTTTATCTGAAGGCGTTAAATTGGGGCGAACCGAAGTTCGCCGGGTCCGCTAGTTAGATATATTTGTCAGCTGTTCATTTTTGCAATGTTTGGCCGGTTTATTTTAGTAAGAAAAGCCAAGTCTAAACCCCAATCAATTTGAGCTGCCGAAGCTGGTGGCCTAAATGTTGATCTTTAAAAAACTGAATGAGATGACTTAAAAAGGACTATGCCTTTAGTATTGTCAAATCAAGCTAAATCGGGAAACCGATTATATTTATTTTTTAGATTGTATAGAATAGACAAACCGAATTTGGAATCGATCGGATGAAAAGAAAATTTTCCATTCCATACAAACTTTGACCCTTCTTGTCCCCCTCTTCGAATTCAAGTCTTTCCAAATCGTCTGTAAGTGTTCACTTTCACACTAAAAGGAAATTTGTTCCAAAAGATCAGGAAAATGGCTTTTATAAATATCTTTGATTGTCTATAATGCCGCCGAGATCTGTCCCCAGTTGGCTATAGGAAGTTGTTAGTCAGGTCCTAAGAATGACTATTTTATAGCGAGTCCCGCAATACTTTTGTGACTGTGTTGTGTAGTGCACCCAGTCAAACTAAACTAATTGATGGCTGGCTAGTTATTCATAAACACTTTTCAGACAGCATTTTGGAGCCCCAATAGCGTTTTAAGATTTTGGCGCAGATCTCAACGGCATGGACTTCAGGCAGTAAGGTACCTTTGATGTCAAAAAAGAATTTAGACAAGGTGAGGCGGTGTCATGTGAGTTTTTCAACATCATACTTGAGAAAATTGTGTGAAACTCGCAGGCAAACACCAGGGGCGCAATTTTCAATATGCAACTAAATTTTTTTTTTTTTTTTATTAAAAGGGGATTTCAAATCCTGGAGCACTCAGACGAATCTCGGTTCATTGTACATACTACCAAGCAGAAACCCCTTTTTTGGTGTAGTGGTGGAGAAACTCTGATATTTATTATTCGTTTATCTTATGGTCGGTGGCGGAGTATTGCTGACCCCCGCCAACGCCGCTCGGGTCACAAGCAATGACTCTAACCACTACACCAAGGCCACCGCCTCGCCTATGCATGCCTAGTTGCATACTCTGGCGACTAACTAAGGAGACTCTATAAGACCTTCACGAGTAAGTTTCGCAGCGGTTTTTTTGGATGTCGTATTCGATTTTATATCTTCCAGATCATTCTTTTATTTTTATATTTAGATATTTTGAGCCGGCTTTTCTGTGATATGTACACTTTTGCATTTCTGTTTATAAAATAGTATTAAAATCGAGTGTGTAAATTTCAGGACAAATGTAAATAATAATACCAAAAACACATATAGAATTATAAAGGGGTAAAATGGTACATGTGCCATATGAACCTCACAAAAATGCGAGAATTCTCCCTTTCCACAGAAATTCTAATGTATCGATATACACTGAAGAAGATAATATGTATTTATTGAAAGCTACACCATGACCCCCTCACCCGCTATACTGGCGCTATACCATATCACCTGACCAGACCCATGACTTAAATGAAACACAATACATACTCGTGCCTATCCTAGGGACTTATGTAAAAAAAAAATCCAAGTATGTACCTAAATGATTAAATTCTCAACCAACACAAACGATAACTCACTCAATCAAAGCGTCACTATATAGTCCGACATACTCGTAGTTCAATGTCTATACGTATACATACGGCTAGATGAATTCTAAAACGATGATTGACGTCTTCATTTTCTATACAAAATATACGCCAAAGAAGTGCGTATGGCGCCCATTTAACCTAATTAAGATGTTTGCATCCAATTTCTTCTTCCAAACAACAACTATACCTACTTTGGAGGCAACATCCATAAAACGGACGATTTGATGCTTCATCGTTTGATTACCAATTCAACTGATGAGATAATCGTTCAGCAGGGGCAGATCCTCTTTCATCAAAAATGTTAAAAAAAAAGGTAAAAACGATAGATACATCTGCATTCGAACGAAGGCAAATTTATAGCCACGGTTTTAGTGATTAATTGCTTCTCAAACGAAACAGGAGGCAGGTGTTAATGGGAACGATTCGAATAAACAGCATGTGGCGACTGTCATAAAGACAACAACCAAACGATTACGTGGGCAAAAAAAAAAATATTAAATGCACCTTGTCAATGATGTCCTTTTACAGTGATAAATATGTCTCTAACTGGAACACGGAGTTTTGGTTTTGTTTAGATAGGTAAACAGTTTAATGAAGCGTGTCTTTGGCGTTGCTGATAAATGAGGCTGGTGTTTGTATAAAAAGATAAATGTTCCCATTGGCTTTGTAGCTTAGGTTTGTTGGTTTTCCTTTATTTTTTTTCTAATATAGCTCATGGAATTAATGATATAAGCCAACAGGGGTCGAATAATTGAAAAATGGGACGTTGGTCTAATAAGGACAGAGATACATATAATTGCTTAAAGGATACCGTGCACCATGCGTTTAGCAAATGAATAAGCTATTGACGATTTTGACAGGACAAAGTGGTTATTCTGTCATAAATTGTAATAAATGGTATTGTCTCATTTTACCAGTATCTTTGAACACTTATTTTGTGCGTCGGTATAACACTATCGTGTTGAACATGTGTGGATCTTTGCTGGGGCTCCAATCTTAAATCTACCAGTCTTTTATTTATTAATAACATTTTATTTGACATTTGTGACAAATTGAAGCAATGAGAACAAAAATCATTCTTGTAAATCTCAGCTGTCAACATAAGGGTGGCAGTAATTTAACCAGACAAATATTCAATCTGATAACACCATGTGGGTATTTGGATATTCTCCAATTGCAAAATATGTAGATGTATAAAACATGTATATCAGCTGTTGACTCAATGCAATGTTATCATTGAACTATAGGTAGTAACAATATTTAAAATTTTGTATAACAGAAAATGTCTCCATGTGTCAAATGATGCCAATGGTAAGTGCTAGTTTTAAGTATTTAAATTCCAGCAGCACCTATTTATTGCTCCGTATATTATATTGCACTTGGGAAGTCATTCCTATTCCAAGGAAAGGAACCACATGGTTTATTGTCCTATAAAGTGGTCAAACCGTGCAGTCTAAAAGTCTAATTGTCTAGTATAAGTCCCTGAAAATTGAAAAAGGTAGCGAATACTTTTTCGACGAAAAACCGTTTGTTTATCAACATCTTCTTCTTTGTCCAATGTATCTCTAATTCGTTACTGCCCTCCACATAATACGAGTTCTTTAGGCCCTGCAAATAGGCATTTATTCCATCAAATACCTCTTCATTTGACCAAAATCTCTTACAACCGAGCCATTCTTATATATTTGGAAACAGGAAATGTTCACAGGGAGCTAAATCTGGACCTGGAGGATATGCTGAAAGTATGGGAGCAATTCATAACCTAATTTATGCAACTTTGCCACTTGGGCGCTCAGAGCACGGACCAGAAAGTTCGGCGTTACTTTTGTTGGTAGGTACAGCCGGACCTAAATTGAGTAAACCAATGGTGGATTCCAATCGATGTTGAAGAATCCCAATAATTAGTTTGCGTGATAAATTTTTCGCGCAAACAATTTTACTACTACTTAATTATCGCACAAGTTTATTTTTTTTTTACATATTTACGAAAATGTAATTTGACAGATTTGTCGTAAAATTTAGGCGCGTTCTTTTGAAAGATGCTTCTTGACAAGCAAAATGTTGGAGTTGAGGTGGCGGCAACACCATCTGTTTTAATTTTCAGGGTCTTTGGACTCACCCTTGTATCGTAGTATACTCACTGTGAAATGGCAAACCAAGGTAAGCACACGTCAGCTGTCTTCTGCCACGGAGTTTATATCGCTGGAAAACGTATTGCCAATTCCAAGAATTTAATAATCTCTCGACATAATTGAAATGCACTTCAAATTATAAGAGCAGTTTTCAAGAATGGAATACAGATTTATGTAGTAGATTCTTTGCGAATTGTATAGATAATAAGCCATTTTGTTAAAAAAATCCTTAAAGCGATTTAAGATACCTAACCTATGCCTTCACTTCTTAAGTGATTACCGTTGTTCGCAGACCTGATGAATAAATAAATATGCAGAGGCATATTATGATAAGTTAAGGTTTTCATAATGGTTATGACAGTTTTTGAAACGAATATTTTTGCATAGTGCAATTTTGTCTTGAATTATTTGTGAAAATGTACAGAAATAACGCACAATGCTGAGGGGAAGTAGCTATTTCGTTATGGGCGTTTTTAATCAGAATGTTTGCAGCCAAATTTACTGACTGGTGACTGGCATGTGTTTATTTTTGAATCGTTAACATACGAATATCGTTGCCCAAGTATGGCGATTATACCACTTGTCGCACCGCAGATGCGAGTAGGTAATATGTCGGTATTATATATTTTGGCATTTAAACCGATACGTGTGTACCTACACGGCATGAAATGAGATGGCATTTGTATCAATTTCGTTGTATTTTTATAACATTTTTCGTATTATTTTAAAGGACCTCTTGGTAAGACATTCTTTATAATAACAATACTTATTCCTTTCGAAGGAATTCTTGGGCGCGATGTACTTTTGTTTTTGTTAACAGGATCCCAGGGTAAACCTATGCATAAGTCCCAAAATCGACCACTATTTGTAAGATCATTTTCGAAATACATATGTCCCTTTTAGGAATTTAAAGGACATTTCGGTAAAAATCAAATTTTCTCGAACCTCATTACAAGACAATCATTATTAAAAATAAAATTGCTTAAGGAGATTTTAGAAAGATGACCTTTTTAAGGAGTCCTTCCAAGGAACTTCTATGCAATTACAATGACCTCTTCAAAAAACATAATTAAAGCATTATCATACGATGCCAGCCATTACTAGCCAATACCTACTTCAAGCTCTAGTTAAATTATATCCGTTGCATCGTCCATAGTTCAGAATTACTGCCCAACGAGCCATAAAACGCTTCACTTCAAAATCACCAAACTTGAATCAAGCTCGTACCTATAGTTAGTCCTCTCCTAGAGTTTTTCTTGACTTCAACGTCAACGTGCATACTGTCCATTCCGCTAAAGATACCCTTTAACATTTTTGATGGGTAACATTTTAACACATGTTATATCCTTATTTGTAAGTAATGAGTCTAACTATGGATAAAAATATGAAAGGCCGCATACACAGTGTGCTTACTAATGCGGAAAGAAAGGTGACTTATGTAGGTACATATAAAATGGCGTAACATTTTTACGACTTTTTTCCAAAAATCTGCAAAAAATGTGGTATCAAAGAAAGTCTCACAACTATTCTTCGTATTATTTCGAATGTTTAGCATATAACAAGACTTAAAATCAAAACCAAGTTATCCCTTAACCCGGTTTGAAAAACGCAACCCTCCCGTTTTGCCGCGCACAGCACATGTGACCTTGACTTCGTAGTGGCATTGCATGATCTTCTCAGATTATACAAATTCAGATGGAAAGCCCCGATTGCTATAGCTACTATTTCCATAACCTCCGCAAAGAAACTCATCATTTGGACCTACTGCATAGCAGAGTTGAAGGTGTGATGGTGTGGGGGCCGTTTCGTATTATGGCACCTTAGGTTAGGTTAGGTAAGGTGGCTGTCCCAGAAAGATACGGGGACACACTTAGACCAAAATTGATTGGTCTATTGTGATACCACGTTGGGGGAAGCGGGCAGAAAGATTCTATGTGACGGGCATTTCAGTGGTAGCACCGTTGCTATTCGCGAAATTGGCTAATTTACCTCGAAGAGAGGTTTTTGGTGGTAGCTGAGGCAGTCAAAACTTATGTATATCTATATTTCTTACATCTTTAATTCTCCTACTTAGTCTTCGGGTCAAGGTGGAGGGTGACCGAAGCAGTCCAACCACCCGCCGGTAACCTCTGACAGTCCGTTGGTGAGGAGGATGACTGATACAGATCAGATGATAAAGACTACGGCAGGAGAGAGCGACGGAGAGTGACCGTAACAGTCTACCCGCCCGCCTATCCCTTCTGACGGAATCTGAAAGTTCTACGTTTAAGGGTGAACAACGTTATTTTATGGCACCTGCAATTTTTTTCAATCCAATTTTTCCAATCACAAAGAATGCGTTGTCTTACAATGGTATATTGAAAGAGGCCTTTCCATACTTTCATAACCTTTTCAGACCTGAGCCTTGTATTTATCAACATGATAATGCGCCAATACATACAGCCCGGGTTGTTAAAATGTACATATATAGGGCCAAAATGTGGAGCTATTAAACTGACGGGCCTACTCACCGGATTCAAATATCACCGAAAATGTTTGGGGATGGTTGACACATCAAGTTGATGGATTGGGACAACAATATTCGACTATATCTAAACTAACACAAGCCATCGTATTAACTTGCAGGTCTATTTCGCTAAATTTATTATTTGGCCAATTTGTATGCATTCCTTCCAAACCTGGGAGGTGTGACCAGAAAGGTGGCTTAAAACCCAATTAAACATTTTTTTGTAATTTATAATATGTACCTACTTCAATAACCTTAAATTTAAGTAACGTTCAATATTTTTAAAATACGTTTCATATTGTTATTTAGAATAATTTTGTTTACCTATTTCTTACTTTCAGACTTATCAAATATGTATTAATAGAAATAAAAATAAATAAATAATGAACGAGTGTAACTTAAAAAACGCAAAAAGAAACTTCATCAAAGTATTGGGGAGCACAATGTACTCTTTGCCCCTATCAAATGAGATGCACATGTAAATCGCACACAACTAATGCACAAACTAATCGCCATTTTCGATCTAAGAATTGGGCATAAATGTAGGTAGATACCGAAGAAATAAATTTGATATTGTTTTCAATTACATTTTACATTGATTGAAATCATTTTGGATTGTATCTGGAAATTTTTAAAATTACATGGAAGATGGAATATCTTTACATTCAGTATTTCTTGAGCGCGTGAGTTTCTATATCACTGCAACCTATTCATTCGTGGTAAGATGGACTATTGCTTTTAATGACCTGCGGCTACGGAGAAATTTAATTTTACATAGAATCATTTAATATTGGATTACCATTTCTCATGACATGAGTCATGATGATGACATGTTCGTTTAGCTAGATATATTGACATTCCATTTGCATAGGTAATGTTTATTTTATGGAATATAAGGTACATATACATATAAGTTAGTCAAACTAATTCCTCAATTTATCTCCGTTACATCCTATACCTATAGGAGAAACAGTTTGCACTTTGATAAATCAAAACACAATTTTCCTCTGGTGGGGAACTTTCTAAATAGTGGTACCTATCTAAAAGCACTTGAACTGTAGGTAATCAAACTTCTACCTGTAAATGGATAGGACAGTCAAAAATTAGTGCAGAATTTTATACATCACCTCCGTTATAATAACTTTAGTGTGCAAATTAATAGAAAAATGTAGATGTAGGTATATCTAAATAGTGCATAGCACTAAAAAGCCAAATTCAGTGAAATAATTTTGTCTCAACTTAAATACAAGACACTCGTTAACCAGTATTTAATAACTCACCACTTAAAGAAAAGAAGTATCCACAATGTCTTTTATATACGAAATTTGTTTAACCGGCTTTCTTTAATCCTTATTTAACATTCAAATTTTCCATATGAAATCACAACCAAAAATGGCGCCCAACGCTTTGAAATTCTAAAATACTGCTTGTAAAATCACAACTCCTTCTTACCACCCGCACATGTTATGTTACACTACCGAATATACATTTATTCAATTCTCAGACAATTTTAATCATTTAATCACTCGGAAAATCCACAAGAAAAAACATCACTCAGACAAACAATTTTATCGAACAAAGTAAAATCTCACATAGGTAGGCGGGAAATATCTTCGAGAACATTTAAATCAATCAGCGCCTTTCGTTAATTTAAATTTTCCAATTAGTCGCCTTCCCGATAGAGCGCAACGGATTAAATTCCTTTCGCGTGAATTTTCTCCACCCCTACACTTTATTCCATGAACGGAGCAACACTTCCATCAAAGTGCATACCATCAATCGATAGTCTGCCTATATTACGGTTGCCGGTGTCCGTGTTCGTTTGGATTTGAAATTCTTCCTTCTTTGTTGAAAACTGATTTTCATTCACTTTTCCGCTTCTTTTCACAATAAAAACAAAACACAACAAACGCGATTAGTGACACTGATTGATATTTAGTTGATTTCCCTAGCGCGGGATGTATCTTTAAACATGCAAGAGGATGCTACACACAATATACCAGACGAGTAGTATTTCGCTTTTCAGGGCAGCCAGATGCACTCACTTTTACTCTTTACAATGCTGTATAATAAAAACAACAATCGAAAACAGTGCACAAGAAAACCCCAAAATGTTGGTCTTTGCCGACCCAATACGAATGATTCGTGTACGTACTCACACGCGCCGCTTAAATGACTGAGAGGCGAGTTCTTCTGTGGCCGTGCCGTGATATCGAACACAACATAACGGCACTTACTATGGGGCGAATTATAACGGGCGAAAAGTACCAGAGCAGAGCCAGTTGCCAGTTTGTCGTGTGCGGTGTGCCGGTGGTGTGCCCTTCCGCCTTCCCTTGCCGTTTGGTCTTGCCCAATTCCCACCACTGTACCCTACTACCTACGGTTAGTTGGTCGGCATGACAAGAGAATCATGTAAAAGAGCGCCCCCGCAGTGGATCCAGTTTCAGGTTTGATAAAGTAAACAAACGAAATGGTAGAAGGTAGAAAACAGAAAGATTGCAAAAAGCGAGAGTGCTGTCTTTTGCTGTTCGTGTTCCGGTACTTTTACAAGCAGAGCAGGCACCAGGAAAACATACCAAAAGGCGAATTTATCTCAATCCCATCGATAGCAAAAGAGCGGCGAATTCATTCTGGGAAAGAAATTTTGATATTATGGACTCACTCAGTTTTCTGTTAGGATTGAGTTTAGGATTTTATATACAGAAACTGTTAGTGAGAAGAACATTGTTATCAGTTTGTTTTTGAGAGTTCAAATTGCCGTTGATTTTATCTGTAGTAGGTAATCGTAAACCCTTATGAAATGCTTCTGTTACTAACAACTGTCACTCTCATCAAAGTGTTGGTGTTTTTATTTGGATACGAGTATATCAAGATGACTGTTACGATTTAAGTTATGGAATGGAATGGATCTTTTGTCGATTTAAAAGTCAGATATGAAATGAAAACTATATTTTTGGTAGTGTGTAGGTAGGTATTCATTCATGCAAAGA
Source organism: Cheilosia soror (assembly GCA_949372485.1). NCBI lineage: Eukaryota > Metazoa > Arthropoda > Insecta > Diptera > Syrphidae > Cheilosia > Cheilosia soror. The sequence continues at coordinate 136,053,921 of OX443561.1, read as the reverse complement.
TCGAGGACATGTTCTATACACTATTAATGCAGATAACCATCTGTTGGAGTGTCACAGGCGTCGTCTTGTCGCAGCATTTAGTTGATTCAAGTTTTTGTTAAATCGTTATTTACGTATATAATTTTATTATGACTATCAGACATATTTGGATTGTGTATATGTATGTATATAATTCTTACTCCATACATAAATTGTATGTATTCTAAAACATATTTTGTTTTATTTTCAGGATTTCTCTCATAACCAGTAGGTATATTGTTGGATTTAGAACCTATTCAAAAATAATTGAAATAACGAAAAAGTCCCCCGTTGGGCGCCATTATTTTTTAATATTTTCTAATAATAGTTGCGATTGTATGATTTTTGATTTTTGTCTTTTGAGACGAACTTACTTAGTTGCGTAAGAGGCATGGAACTGAAGTTCAGATAGCCCCCAAAATGTTTCAGAAATAAATACACTTTAATGGGTCTCCGGTGATTCCTCTTTGGCGTTAGGTACAAATATGGGTAATGACAAAGTGAATATGAAAAGTATATATGTGAAGGTTGTAAAAATAACCAAATTTCCTGTTCATGGGCCTAATATACGCGGAGTTATTTTTCATCTGACAGAGGATACAGAGGATACTACCCGCATGCTATGCTAGACCAAAATTGACATACTACCGGCTAAGGTATATAGTTTTTGGTTGGCACTTCGACGATAATATCATCCCAAATAATTCTCTTTTCAATAAACTATCAAAATCATAAGGGGATCTAACACCACAGGCTTATTATCGAAGCACTGGACGAACGCATTTGTTTAAATGAATATTTAGAGAATGTCACTAAAAAAGAACTCAATGCGAACAAAATGCAAATCGCCTGGTTTCCTGCTAACTTTTGGCGAAGTGTTAGGTCGCTGGACTATGCAAACACACCAACAAAGACAATCGATTCCTTTCCTAGGAGGAAGAACTTGACAGGAGGCTTGCAATGGAATAGCATTTATTGCTCCATCGCCATTTGTTCGTAAGGATGTTCGTAAGGACGTAAGTGGGAAACAACGATGCATACAAACAAAATAATTATACTTTGTTCCTGCAGAGGATGCGATTGCAGATTTCTCACATCACTATCACATGAATGTAAAAGATATTAAAGTAAGCCAGCACCATTCACACAAATTCACAATATACCAGCAACCCGCATTTAAATCAATAAAATCGTTATAACGCCATCTATTGTATTTTAGAGGTACTTGTATTTTGGAGCTGTTAGTTTTCCACTCAAAAGTCGTGGCCACCGAATCTGTTCATATTATGAGCAGAGTGAAATAAGAAAATCCCCTAAAATGTTACCAGAATATTTTTACAACATATTTTTCTCTTTTGCGGCGAATTTATCTACCCCTCATACAACAGCAGATATTTCTACTATTTTCGACGCATCCGCTTTACAAAGAGAACATTATGTTTCTCTGTTCGGATCAAATTGGATGCAGTGCTGCGCTAACATAAAAATTCCAATTGGCATCGGGCGATAGATACACGTACCTAAATTCAATTTGAAGATGAGCTGTTGTAGAACTGGTGCAACTCGAATGCTCGAAAATGAATAGAAAAATCCCATAAATGCTATAAGGTGTAATATTGTGATAAGTGTGCACGGTGTAGACACTATGTGCATAGAAGCGTCGGTATGTACGTCTAATTTAGGAATTTGTATTTTTAGTTTTGCTATTTTGTCTTCGAGCAGATACTTAAGTGCACTTAATTTTGACACCAAGTGGTCTATATCATACATGCAGACATACCTATATGTCTCTATACTCAGAGAAATGTACTTTCGATGGTACATTGACCTAGTTATGGATGGAAGTGGTTGTTTTTGTGGTAACACTTTGATTTGTTTACATTTTGTATCCTTTCATTATCCAAGTCAACAAGGTGACTACCTATAACACTTCTTGCTGCATGTTGTCTTGTGGGATGTCCTTGAAGCCAAAAATAACTAGGGAATGTTTCGATATTTCTACCTGTCTATATTTTTTTTTAGTTTTTTATATGTGTAATTGAGCGGCTATTAAGTTGTGTCATGGTGCGTGGATGGGATGTGGGTTTATCAGAATGTTGTTCCTTATGTTGCTTTGAATGAACAGATATTTACTTGTAAGAAAATTTAAGGAGATTAAATATAAGAATAATATTGTTTTGCACAAAAGTATAAAAGAATAAATGAATAAATTAATAAATGAATAAATGAATAAATGAATAAATGAATAAATGAATAAATGAATAAATGAATAAATGAATAAATGAATAAATGAATAAATGAATAAATGAATAAATGAATAAATGAATAAATGAATAAATGAATAAATGAATAAATGAATAAATGAATAAATGAATAAATGAATAAATGAATAAATGAATAAATGAATAAATGAATAAATGAATAAATGAATAAATGAATAAATGAATAAATGAATAAATGAATAAATGAATAAATGAATAAATGAATAAATGAATAAATGAATAAATGAATAAATGAATAAATGAATAAATGAATAAATGAATAAATGAATAAATGAATAAATGAATAAATGAATAAATGAATAAATGAATAAATGAATAAATGAATAAATGAATAAATGAATAAATGAATAAATGAATAAATGAATAAATGAATAAATGAACAAATGAATAAATGAATATATGAATAAATGAATATATGAATAAATTAATAAATGAACATATGAATCAATGACTGCAAAAGGCAAATTATGAGTAGCAGCATCTTAAGTTTCATGCACACAAATATGATGTACAAAATTATACTCCTAGTATTAATAGAACAATTTTAGACACGACAAATAAATTCGATGGAAAGAAAATTTTAAAAATAGGTCGGTGCAAACGAATCGGGAAATAAAAAAAAAAATTAAATAATATGTAACAATCTGTAATTTGTAAGGACTAAGAATTAGTATAATAAAATGCATTTATTTTCTTACAGTAAGCTGTGAGTACACCACAATATGGTTAACAATAATTTCTATTGTCAACGCTATCACACAACATCGCCGATAGAGCTTATGGATATTCACCATTGAGTCAGTTTAGCTTTCCCCAACACAAAAACTGTCATAATAACGACATCATTTAAGTTTTATGTAGTCTGGTCTGTCAAAATATTTTCCACACTTCCATCATGGGGAAATGAACCATTCCCCACATTCAACAAGGGACTATGAAATATATCAGTTTCCAATGATTCTTCAATTCATTTTCCTCCACTCCCTCAATTAATTTAAATGACTTTACAACTGAAAATCCAATTTTTGTTGTTGATAACAAAATCATATCTCATTTTTGGGTGGGTAAATTGAGATGCCATCGCACAGGAAGAACGCTTTCGATTCGATTATCATCTCTGAAAGTCTGGAAGGGCGATTGAGTGCACTGTATGCCAAGACAAAACGTCAATTAATTATTCGATAAATTCAGTGGCACGTCATTTGTTTAAATAATTGTATGCCATAGGGGTATGCGATGCATAAAAACAGACGAACAACAGATATATACACAGAAGAAAAAATGCAACAAGGAAATGACAACAAATTGACCCAATAATTCATAGTTATAGCAGATGGCTTCCTGTATCTGTCCATATGGACATACGGAGGTCGTCTTCCCACCTTAATCTCTGTATAGAGGGACAGCGACGATGCAGATCGATATCTTCGAGGCCGCAGGCATTGTCGTTCAATGGAGACTTAGCTCTAACGACTGCACAGGTTAAAGACGGGTAGTGCGCTACTGGCAAATGCAACCTGGTTATCTGATCTCTTTTATGATGCTTCCGTCGCTGCTGGTAATGATATTCGTGGTGGTGGTCTGGTGGCCTACCATAGCCACATTGAGTGTGGACGGATACTTATTGCACTGTATTGTGTACACCTAACTGAATAATCGCCAGACAGTTTGTGAACTATACAAAAAGTAAAGAAAAGAAACTGAACACCAAAAGGGCACACCTTGACATTTGCATACACTGCTGCTGGTAGGGCTTTGGCTTCTGACTTTACATGGAAAAATAAAAATAGGGGAGCAAATACTATATGCAATATAGAACTTAGGGAACAATAAACGTTGACAATAGACAACCAAAACAATGGCTGTGGTGAAAATTGCTGTGAAATTCTGAATCTATTCATTCACTTTCGAGGTGGATGATTTTCCAAAAAAAAAAATACTTCTTCTTTCATTATAAACCATACATAGCTATATCTTGTGGTCTAAGCACTTTGTCGCATAAACTGGAAGCCTAATACAACCATTATTTAGTGAACTTTAAACAATTTTGAAATAGAATTTGATCATTGGTGAAATATATAAATAAATATTTTGGACCGCACAATTTTATTTTAAGGGAAAATAATACATAATGTTTAAAATACTTGTTTATAAACAAAATGTGTGTCCTAGTTGTAGGTACGGAACGAAGTCAGAAATGTATATACTAATCTAATATCTAGCAAGAAAAATAAAATGTATAACTGTTTTATTAAAAAAGGGCGAAATTGTCACTTTGGGAATTTATTGAATTAACTTAAATGAATTACGTCTTCATTTATTTTTTTTTTTTATTTTTATATGTAACATTGGGGCAACAAAATAATAAAAAAAACATGTAAAATTGTTATCGTCGACCGGCCGATGCTTTGATACCCTCCACAGCATACAAGTCACGCAAAATGTTTGCCATGTGAGTTAGTATGTGGGTACCGGTACATGCATGGGTCTAATATTTTTTTTGTATGTGAGGTACCAGAACTACTTGACCGACATAGACTATTTTTAATACCAACATGACGACGGTAAAGAGAAGTCACAAAATTCCATTCGCATATGTCGATTTGTTTGGACGGCATCGTGTTTTCAACAGACAGACAGACAAACGGGCATGGCTAAATCGATTCATAACTCGATCCTGATTCAGACTATATATCTATACTTTATGGGGTCTCCGGTGACTCCATCTTGGCGTAACAAATGTAATTGCAAAGTGAATACCTACCTTCCTGTGGAGGTTATAATAATATAAACACATTTCCCCACTAAAATTGATTACAAAAAATTATAAAAATTTTGTACTAACACTAATAGTCTCCAAAACATAAGCACGGCTTAAAATACTTAAGAAACTTTATTTTTCTCGGAAGGGAACTTTTAAAAACCACTATAGCTCAGTGGGGTGTTGAAGATAGAACATTTCCTAAGTGATTTTTTTTCGTGTACGAATGAATCAGCCCCCAAAATACATGTATGTCTATCATAAGCCATAACACCTTATTTAATAAGTTGTCTGGCCAATAACATACAATTTGACCTCACAGCATCAGCAATTAAAAAGGATAAAAACAGGTCAATAGCAATACAGTAATCACATAAATCAGCGTTTAACATTAAGCGATGGTTTTAGATACCCAGCCATCACCATTCTTAACCAAGTCTAAAGTACAAAGCCAAAAATAAGCCAAAATGAAGTACATTCTACTCAGACTGCCATAGGATTGCAAAACTCATTATCAGCACGAATTCGGCCTTGAACTGCCATAGTCTGTTTAAAACTAAAATAATAATCATATTTTTTAATACATAAAAGGTTGAAAAAAAAAATAAGTAAATAAATCAAAAAACCTTTTTTTAAATCTTCAATCTTTATTTTGAAAAAGGTTTTGGAGCTCTTGATTTTTGATATCACCTTATTTTTTTTTACTAAAAAATAGAAAAATAAGAGAACTTTGCATACCTAAATATTTTTAAAACCTTAAAAATTAATTCACTAAAATGTATTTGTCCGTTAATCGTGGTGTAGGTATAGGCTGGTATTTCATCAAAAACGCATTCAGGACATCATTCAGTCGTAAATATTTCGTTTATAATTTTTGAAGTCAAGAAATCACCTGCACATATTTCAATAGTCTGGCCAGCATTTTTTATTCACTGACTTTCTACCACACATCCAAGGACGATGATAAACATACTACTGTTGCAATTATTTTAATTTTGCAACCGCTCTACTCCATCATGCCATCATGGTCAAACTAGCTAAGAAAAAATTATCTACACAAAATCTTTTTAACAGGGCAAAACGCCAACTATTGGCGTATTTTTTTGGGAAGTGAGTATAACAAAACCAAAAGTGAGTATAACAATTTTGCATGTAAAACCAAAAGTGAGTATAACAAAACCAAAAGTGAGTATAAGTTTTGCATGTAAAAGTAAAAGTGAGCTAGCTACAGATTCTCAAAAAAGTACGCCTTATGCAAGCATAACTGAGATATAGGAAGAACCATATAAACAATACTGAAACGATCTTTCAGATACTCGACCAACTCTCGTTTTTACAGAATTCTAAATAAAACAGCACATTCATCCATTTGGTTTAATGAAAACCCCGAATGGGACCTATAACAAAATCGGCCTAAAGACGCTACAGCTCTTAGCAGAAATCTACTTTTCAAATTCTACCACCACAATAATTCTTGCCAATAATCCTCTTCAGAGAAGAATCAATAGACCAAACCGAGTGGACTGAAAAGGTGTAGAGAACTTATTCCCGAAGTCAAGATAAAGTGGTCCATGAATTCATTTGAACTATTCAAAGACCCTGGCGAAGATGGAATTTTGAAAGCACTCCTCTAAAAAGTCAAAAATAACCCGCTTCTCATCAAAATAATTTAAACCAAGCTATGCCATAAAGTTTGGAGAGAGGCAATGGTTATGTTCGTAGATCGTAAAGACAACTTACTGATCTAACTAAACTTAACCTCCTTTTTCAAAAAAAAAAAAAAATTAGGTAGGTATCTAATATAATTGACAAGTAATCGTCCATCATAGGAATCCACTGCATATCTCTCTTAATTTTTGAGGCATTCAGTTTAGGAATATAAAACTTAATTCAAATCCTTCATGTAATTTTTAACAAATGAAATTAATTTCTCGTTAATTTTGTTGCTAGTCGTAGATACTCATCCACTCATGTAATCGTACTCAATCTATTTCCGTCACATTTTTTTATTTCAAAAGTTTTCAGTGTTAACTCCTACTAAAATAATACATACATAGGTAGGAATGACATACATTTTCTTTTTTAAATAATAAAGAACGAAAAATGTACTGCTTCTCAGTGTTATTTGGATATTGGATTGGCTTAAAGTCTCACAGTCCAATGTCATTTAATCGAACAAAAATAAAATTGAAAGAAAAAAAAGACGTTCCAAAAAATGCTGTTAACCACGCGATGACACGATCGGGTGTTAAGTCCAAAGACAGGTGTCAACATCAGCAACAGCTCGACTAGTCATTTCTGAGCAAAGCACGTGTGTCAATATAAATCAAGAGGACAACGTTTCGTGACCAAATGCTTTCCCGTAATCCTTAACACAAACACAACAATGCGATACTACGTAAAGGAAGTATTTTCTCAGCTTTCTTGAATTTTTTTTATTCAATTTAATTTATCCGGCTTCCCTGCTCCTTGTTGACAGTATGATCCGATAGCGGGTGGTCGATGGTGGTAGTGACATTGGTGTTGACTGTTCATGTTCAGTGTTCATGGCTTTGGTTACCTTTTTGGTAGATATAGAGACAGATGTTTTAGACACGACAAGGTGTGTCGATTAATGGTTACAAAGGCGTCGATTAGAAGAGTGTTGAAAGGTGGCAAAAAAAAAAGACATCACACCCCGATAACGAAACATGATGTACCGGCAAAAGGATATCACAATGTTACTCTGGATAACTCTGGAGGAGATTGTTATAATAATTGTAATTGGGGCATCTGGTGTTATCTATACCAATTGAATAAACAATCACAGAGAACTTTCGGTATGTTTTAAATCCCAACCTGTATATGTTAGGTATATGTATGTACTTAATTTTCTGCATCATCATTTTCAACCCTGGCAGCTTGCGCAAAAGATAAATGAAGTAATGACCCATTAAGCATGGGGAAGTTCATATTTGAACAAAAAAAAAAATACACAGTCAGTAGGTACTGTGCACACAATGCACTCCGAACTCTGATATGTTAGTCATTATTTTGTCTACTCACGAAAAGTCGTGTCATTGTCCATCCGCTGTCCACTCACACTAACACTCTCCCGCACCAGACACGCCGTCGTCATAGAAGTGAAAATGTGAACCTCGTCCGAATTTACGAGACCCATCCTTTAGTTCCGTTTTCCTTTCTTTTTTTTTTTTGTGAAACAGGGTAGATGGACGGTAATTGAGTTTTCTGGGTGTATAAGTTAACGAACGGAAGCAGAAACACGCGCAATATTTCTTCCCACGAAATATTACCAACCGACAACACGCGCAACATCGATTCCCACAGCGTCAGCAAATATGACCCATGCCATCGAATCATGTCGATGCACCTGCCTTTCCAGGGAATGCTGACATCGCAGAGTCAACATTATCGTCAAGCTATAAATGCATGTGCATAGGTGTTATTCGTCGCTTAGTTGCTTAATATAGTTCTTAGGTGATAGTTCGGTTACTTTAGTTATTAATTGTATTGAGAACAAATAAAGTTTTTTTTTATAACAAAAGGAATCGTGTAAAATTAATTGGCGCCCGAGCAGGGACCCGCGTTGAAATCCGACAGTAATTCGTGTACGTGGGTTTAATAAAATAACTTGTTTTAAGAAAATAGCGTGTTTAATAAAATAGCGTGTTTAAAACTGTGTATTAAAGACATTGCTGTATGTTAAAGACATTGCTGTGAAACAAATCGACTTGGAGAAACGAGGCCCCCCAGTAGCTGGAAAAACCACAACCAGAGGAAAAGGAGTCAAACAATCTTGACAGCCGCTCCAGGATGCAACAAGCCGCACTAGTGTAAGAAACAGTGCTTATAGTAAGAATAGTTTAAGTAAAAATTAATTATTGATATAAGTGAATTAGTGTTAACCTTACAATCTTTTTCAATATCCATTTGTAAAATCATTTCTTATTAAGTTAAAACCAGAAATAGTGCTCGAATTGCGTGAATTAACATTAATTTCGTAAGCTTTTAGAAAACCCTTTGTAGAATCTCTCCTGATTCGTTAAATTCAGAAGATAGTTTTTTCCAATTTATTAAGTTGTGTTAGTTCAATCATGGCAAACCCAGTCCATATTCGACCACCGGTCCTTAATCCCGAGGTTCCTCCGAATCCTCAAAATCCCCCTAATGCGGGCGGGGTAGTAACCAACGAAGTTCTTAACTCCCTAGTAACGGGAATAGTGGGACGAGTCCTTCAAAGTGAAGGTCGCCGATGGGTTCAATCAATAATAAACCCTAACGCTGATGGTTTTAGTGGTACAGACCAAACTATTAACCCAGAACACCGGCAAAATCTGACGGAGCTGGATAAAATTCCAGACGTTGTTCGAAGTTTAAAAGACTTCACCGGAGAACCAGGGGAATACAATTCCTGGAAAAAGAGCGTAGATAGAATCTTACAACTGTATGAATCTACCAAAGGAACACCAAAGTACTTCGGAATTTTGAGTGTTATAAGAAATAAAATAGTAGGCCAAGCTGATGTGGTATTGGAATCATACAACACCCCATTGGATTGGAAGTGTATTTCTCGCTGTTTAACCATGCACTATGCAGACAAACGAGATTTGTCCACACTCGAATACCAAATGAGTTCTTTAGTTCAGGGAAATTACACTGTTCAAGAATTTTATCACCAAGTTTATTCGCATCTATCTCTTATACTAAACAAAATAGGTTGTATGGATATCAGTAACGAGTCCATCACTTTACTCACCCAAACTTACAGAGACAAGGCCCTCGACACATTTATTCGAGGCTTGAAAGGTGATTTGCCGAGACTACTTGGTATTAGAGAACCCACCGATCTGCCACAAGCTTTGCATCTCTGCTTTAAGCTTGAAAATCAAAACTATCGTACTCAATATGCAATCGCTCACAACGCACCTTCTCGTGCCACTCATAATCAAGTTGTACCCCCAATTCCACCTCGCAGAAATGCAGCAAATACTTCTTTCCCTAATCCTCAAGGAAATAGACACGATTTTTATCCCCAACTAGCATACTTACCGCAACCACCATTCCATTTTAATCAACCTATGAACCAAAACACACATAGGCAACCAAATTTCAACCAAAACGCTTACAGACAACAACAGTTTATTCAAAGTTACCCACAAAATCAGCATTATGCACCAATGCCTCCTCGTCCTAATGCGCCTAAGCCACAACCAAGGCCAGAACCAATGGACGTAGATCAAAGCATGCGGTCAAGAGGAGTAAATTACATGAATAGACCAAAGCCAAATCAGATGTATGGAAAGAGACCTCCAGCAGAAGCACCACAACCAAGACCCATGAAGTACCATAGGAATTATCACATCGAACCTCAGCCAGAAGATGCTGATGTACATAGCTACGAACAGTTATGTGCTGCCGAATACGATCCACACGAACAACCATTCGCAGGATCCGAGGAATATGCAGAATCCAGAAACACATCAGAAAACGAAATTTTGGATTTCACAGATATCCATTTTTTAGACTAAATTGTTCTTCGCTGCCCTACTTTGAGTGCAGAACGAAGAACGGGCAAATATTAAAAATCTTAATAGACACGGGATCAAACAAGAACTACATTCAGGCAAACCTTGTTTCAAATCCTTTACCAAACGCACAACCCTTCTATGCAAATTCTATTGGCGGAAATGTTAAAGTCAGCCACTATACGAATGTCAATCTTTTCGGTCTCAAAGACACAAATATTAAATTTTTTATCCTTCCGACTCTAAAATCGTTTAATGCTATTTTGGGAAATGATAGCTTAAAAGAGCTTTCTGCTATAATTTTCACAAGAGATAGTTATATGGTTATAAAAGACAAAGTAAGAATTAGGATCAAGCAACACGCCTACACGGCCGTAAACAATATAGACGTAAAGTTGGATCACTTAAATGCTCTTCAGAGGAACAGAATTAACGATATAGTAAAAACCGTTCCAAATTTATTCACTGAACCTGACGAGAAACTGACCTTCACCACTGTCGTAAAAGGAGATATTCGTACAACTTCAGATACTCCGATTTACTCCAAATTTTACCCTTATCCTATGGCCCTCAAGGATGAAGTGGAAAAACAGGTCAGACAGCTACTTGATGATGGTATAATTCGACCTTCACGGTCACCCTACAACTCGCCTGTATGGATAGTACCAAAGAAAGCTGACTCATCCAACGAGAAAAAATACAGAATGGTTATTGACTATCGCAAACTAAATTCCATAACCATTTCGGACAAATACCCAATTCCCGAGATAACGGAAGTGTTATCTCAATTAGGTAAAAGCAAATGCTTCTCAGTCATTGACCTCAAGAGTGGCTTTCACCAAATACCGCTCAAGGAGGCAGATATCGAAAAGACAGCCTTTTCCGTGAACAACGGAAAATACGAGTTCATGAGGCTGCCATTCGGTCTGAAAAACGCCCCATCAATATTTCAGCGGGCACTTGATGATATCTTGCGCGAACATATCGGGAAAATATGTTACGTGTACATAGATGATATCGTAATTTTCAGTAAGGATGAGGAAGAGCACTACCTTAATCTCCAAAAAGTTTTCCAAACTTTAGAGCGGGCAAACATGAAAGTTCAACTAGATAAGTGCGCATTTCTTAAGAATGAAGTTGAATTCTTAGGATTTGTTATCTCTTCAAATGGTATCAGAACCAATCCAGCAAAAGTAGAGGCAATAATGAATTTTCCACGTCCAAATACACTTAAGGATCTACGATCCTTCTTAGGACTTTCAGGCTACTATCGCCGTTTTATTAAAGGATACGCCAACCTCGCAAAACCCCTTACAACTCTCTTAAGAGGTGAAGGAGGCCGTATCTCCAAAAATCTTTCGAGCAAAAAAGCAATACATCTCAACGATGAAGCAATAGAATCTTTTAATAAAGTCAAAAATTCCCTGATATCAACTGATCTTCTTTTAGCCTATCCCGATTTTAACAAAGAGTTTCAACTCACAACAGACGCTTCCGATTACGCCATCGGAGCAGTCCTGGAACAAGACAACAGACCAATCATATTCATCTCCCGAACGTTAAATAAAACGGAAGAATCATACGCTACCAACGAGAAAGAGATGCTTGCTATCATTTGGGCACTGCATTCTCTCCGCAACTTCCTTTACGGATCACGCAAAGTAAAAATCTTTACAGACCACCAACCGTTAACATACGCGCTTAGTAATAAAAACAACAATTCGAAAATGAAGAGATGGAAAGCCATCTTGGAAGAATACAACCATGAAATCATCTATAAACCCGGAAGAACTAACGTTGTAGCAGATGCTTTATCTAGACCTCCGCGCGATACAGCAATAAATTCATTAACTGGTACACAACATAGTGACGAGAGTTCGTCCCATAACTTAATCCCTTCTGTCGAAACACCAATAAATGTTTTCAGAAACCAACTTATTTTGGAAACAGGTAATACATCAAGTCACGAATTTAAAACACCTTTCCCCAAGTTTAGTAGACATACCATAACCGAACCATCTTACACCAAAGAAAATTTAATAGGAATTTTTAAGCGATTTCTTAATCCAGCTGTCCTTAACGGAATAGTGACCACGGAAGAGGTCATGGGCTTGATTCAGGAAATCTACCCCCTTTATTTCAATAGTTACAGAATACGATTTACCCGAGTAAAAGTTGATGATATAACTGATCAATCCGAACAAGAAAATATTATTCTAGGAGTCCATAAAAGAGCTCATCGCAATGCAAACGAAAATAGAATGCAAATTTTGGAAAGATATTATTTCCCAAAGATGAGTGCTAAAATCAAAAACCTTGTTAGCCAATGCACAATATGCAAGGAAAATAAATATGAGAGGCATCCCAACAATCCCATTATAAAAACAACACCAATTCCACAATATCCCGGACACATACTACACATAGATATCTATTCCACCGAACGAAACCTTATTCTAACTGCACTTGATAAATTTTCAAAATTCGCACAAGCGAAACTAATAAAATCAAGAGCAATCGAAGATATACGGAAACCTCTTCGAGAAATTTTATTCTTCTACGGAGTACCGAAATTGGTCGTAATAGATAACGAAAAGTCTCTCAATTCTGCCTCTATCACTTTTATGATGCGAGACCAATTAAACATAGAAATTTTCCAGACACCTTCCTACAAAAGTGAGGTTAATGGCCAGGTTGAAAGATTTCATTCAACCCTCTCCGAAATCATGAGATGTCTGAAAACAGATGGCATCCACCGTTCTTTCGATGAATTACTAGAACGATCCGTCTATGAGTACAACTCAAGTATTCACTCCACTATCAATAGAAAACCTATCGAAATTTTCTACGGCAGAAATGTATCGACCGATCCCGATAAATTCGAAATGAGTAGACATGAGACAATCGAACGTCTGCGAGCAAAACAGGAAAAAGACTTAGCTTATCATAACAAGAAGAGACAACCAGAAAAGCATTATGAGGTAGGCCAGGCAATTTATGTCAAACACAACAAACGTCATGGTTCCAAATTAACAGTTAGGTATAAAAAGGAAATTGTACAAGAAAACAAACCTTCCGTGGTTGTAACAAAGTCCGGAAGGACGATTCATAAAAGCAATATTCGAAATTGAAAACTTACCTTTTCTTCCCTTTCCCTACAGGTTATTCTGCGCCGTCGTCGCCATTGCAGAAGTCCAGATTTTCGATTACACTAACTCGCAAGTAGTAGCTTTAAACTATGGCAAAGCCAGGATTCAGAACGGAGACTTAAAACTAGTCCACACCCTTGAAATAGAACAATACGAAATATTCGTATCCGAAATACTATCCGTATTAGGCAAACACGATTTTTCGCACTTCTCCTTATTCCCTATCCTAAAACATGAACTAACACAAGTAGAGAATTTAATTGATAATATCAAAATTCACAAAGCAAAAAGATCGCTTGACTTCATCGGATCCACTTGGAAGTGGATAGCCGGTAACCCAGATCATTCAGATTTTACCATGATAGAGAGTAAAATTAACGGTATAATAGAAAATAATAACGAGCAGGTTATCATAAACAAAGCATATAATGATAGAATTAATCAACTTACAAATATAACCAATGAAATAATTAAAGTTTATAAAACCGACAAATCGTTTGAGTTAGAATTAGCCTTAAGCCTTCAATATAAAACAAAACTATTAAAAGAGGATCTGACAAACGTCATTTACGCCATAGAACTGGCAAAATCAAATATTGTAAGCTCACATATCCTCTCAAAGAAAGAATTAAATTTAATAATAAGTAGAATTAACGAAACACACATTCCTTATACGAATATTGAAGAAGCGTTAAAATTCGCGGATGTTAAAATAGCATTAAGTTCAAGTAAACTGATATATATTGTAAGCATTCCTAAAACAGAAGATGTAATTTTTGAGAAATTCATTATCAAAGCGATCAGAAAAAATAATGTCATTAATAAAATAGATTTTGAAGATATCATAAGGAAAAATGATTTAATATACGGAATAGTAAAAAATTGTAAAACTATAAACGAACTATCCCTTTGTAGGAAAAATCATGTAATAGACATAAGTAACGATAACTGTATTTCTAAATTGCTCAAAAGCATGAACGCAACATGTAATAAGACGAATGATCACCATGTCACGCCTGTGGAGGAGATAGCACAAGGAGTCCTACTTTTAAACAATTTTAAGGGTCAGCTAGAAACGAACGGAACGACGAAAGATCTTCAAGGAACATACATAGTCAAATTTAGAAACAGTACCATTACAATTAACCACCAGAAATACATCTCGGAGGAGATAGCAAATATCAAAGCTGCGCCTCCACTTCTAAACGTCTTATCCGAAACATCCGAAATAGAAGAAGTCCTGTCGTTGGAATTAATGAAGGAACTCCATATAAACAACACGAAGCAGATTCAGTTAATAAAGGGTGAAAAAGAATCACTAAAAATCATAAACTTCTCTCTCTTCGCAATAGTACTTTTGGCCCTATTAGCGGTATTGCTTCTAAAGCTTAAAGCTAAGAAAGGACCTAAGGTCAACATCATCCCACAACCCATACCAATTCAGATGCAGATGCATTCGAATCCCACAACCGAGGAACAGCCTTCAGAAGTGATAACACATCGGAATAGCATCCTCAACATTCCATTTTACTAATTTGCGTGGACGCAAAAGATCAAGAGGGGAAGAGTTAACGAACGGAAGCAGAAACACGCGCAATATTTCTTCCCACGAAATATTACCAACCGACAACACGCGCAACATCGATTCCCACAGCGTCAGCAAATATGACCCATGCCATCGAATCATGTCGATGCACCTGCCTTTCCAGGGAATGCTGACATCGCAGAGTCAACATTATCGTCAAGCTATAAATGCATGTGCATAGGTGTTATTCGTCGCTTAGTTGCTTAATATAGTTCTTAGGTGATAGTTCGGTTACTTTAGTTATTAATTGTATTGAGAACAAATAAAGTTTTTTTTTATAACAAAAGGAATCGTGTAAAATTAATTTATATACAACACCCTGAAGAGCATATTCATAACTGGGTATATATGGCCACATGTTTGGAAGAAATTCGTTTCTTTTAGATGGCCAAATAGCAGGATGTAACTGATGCGTGATAAAATTAATAACAAAGAGAGGGAATTTCAGTTCATGTTGCAGGCTACGACGAGTGTAAGTATAATGAAATTTAGCTCCACGAGGGATATTACTTGCGTGTGCAACGATGATAGCAGCAGCGGCCATAATCCTAACCCTTTGTTTGCTCAGCTTAAATTAAAGGTTATTTAATGCTCACTAAATAATATTCCGTGTGAACGGACCCTTTTATTAACGGATAATGTGCATTTTTATGATATGAGATAACAATTTCATATAGTCAGATGTGCCTTGTTATTAGATGTTTGTCAGTTTTGTCATTTTAATGTCAATGCGAAAAAATGTGTATCTAGAAGGATTGTTTAAGTTGTATTTCGATGCGTTTTGAAGACCCACGAATTCGGTAGCAGACTTTCAAAAATTGTCAGATATATGAAGGTATGTCGGATTACTTCACGTCCTGAAAATCACGTTGAGGTACCTACCCGATCTCGTAACCTCGTAACCTATATCTAATTGAACATAATGTAAAGGGTTTTGAGGTGTTATTGTGAATGGCCCGCTATTTCGGTAGCTGTCACTTTTGAAGCTTTTATTCTTTGACATTTGACAAGTAGAAACTACGCCATTACTAAAAATGGAACGATACACGCTTCAACAACGCATTGAAATTATTAAAATTCACTACAAAAATGGTGAAAATCTTGCAGTCACAGTTCGCAAAACTAAAGCATTTTTTGGTCGTCGTGAAGCACCTTGTCGGACCGCAATACAGAAATTGGTGGAGAAATTCGAGCTGTTGGGACAAGTTAGTGATGTGAAGAATAAAACCCGTGCACGTGTCGCTCAAAAACAACTGAGAATATTGCTGCTGTAGGCCAAAGTGTTGAAGAAAACCCAGGTTTGTCCATTCCTCGTCGTTCTTTGGAATTGGGCATTCCACAAACGTCATTACACCGTATTTTGCATAAAGACTTGGGTCTTAAGGCTTATAAGGTTCAGTTAACGCAAGAACTCAAGCCGGCGGATCATCAACAACGTCGTGTCTTTGCTGATTGGGTCCTTGAAATGCATGAAAATGATCCGGAATTCCATCAAAAAATGAGGCCATCGAGGACATAGGGCAGCCACTTTTCGATTTGGTTATGGAAAAAATGGCCATTTGGCTGATGTTGTTTTTCATTATTAATGGCATACCTTCCTCTTTATTATGAAATAAATATCCGATCATTTATCTCAAAAAATGGCATTTTTCTTTGAATACCAAAATAACACCTCTTATTGGAAAACCCTTCATAATACTACACGACAATGACTCTGGCGCATAGATGAGGTTAAAGCTAGGTACACACATGCGATTTCAATCGCGCGACTGCTCTCAATCGCACACACCTTTTAACAACAGTGACGAATAAAAATAGGTAGACCACATTTTGTTGGTCCATTGTGATACCCCAAGAGCGGGGGGAGGGGAAGGGGGAAGTGGCTTGAGAAAAACTATGTGCCACGCATTACGGTGGGAACTCTATTGCTACTTTAAGTGTCTTACCTCGTTAATAGGTTTTGATGGTGTCTGAGGCGGTCAAATCTTATCTAAGCTTGCACCTCCTCGTTACGGCTTAGTCTTCGGGTAAGTGCGTTTCTTTCCTTATGACAATCAATCTACAGGACAGAGACTGGTGCTGAGCAGTATACCTATAGCTTGATTGGATCACTCCTCCTACTGCCTGGTACCGAAAGAAGAGGTCGCGGTTTGTCTTCGTTGAAAAGGAGAGGGGTGACTAAAACAGTCTAATCTCTTATCTCTGAGGTGGTCTACGAATTTTCGAGATGATTTATTGATGTAGTCAGCTCCTTCAGGTGGCAGTTAGTCCTCGCCGAGGGCGAAGGGTGACCAAACCAGTCTAACAACGGTGACCGGAATCCTATATTTATGACCCTACTTTATAAATTACTTTCGCAACTAGCTGTATGGTCCTATGGTTATGTAACAAACAATATAAAAAAAAGTGGAAAATGAAACGTTGCCGCATTACATACCTAACAAAAATAATCAGGTTCAGGTTGTGTTTATATATGAATGCGTAATGGGGAAACATGTAAATGTTATAAATAATTGAGATCATAAGAACAATGACAAATGCTTCTGCGAATCCATTTTAAAAACGGCTGCAAAAATGTACAGGCTCACATGTCGCAGATAGCAATGCATGTACGGATATACAACATGCCAATTTGTTATGTAGAACACGCGAAAGTCCGCATTCAATGTTTTGTATTCATCCATCGATTGTATCATAATAATTGAATTCGTACTACCTACATGCATGTATCTACCGCAAGGACAGCGTGACTTATATAAGTAACTGTAGATGAATTTAAAAGCTTTTTAAAGAGCATAACCCAAGTAAATACTCACCACAGTTAGTGGCGGTTCTATGGAAAGTAAAAAAATTATGTTGGGCTATTGTTATGCTTAATACTTTATTCTCAGTCTCTCTATATGAATGACCTCAATATGTCGAAAAAACCTAACCAGAAATGTTCAACTACGTAGGTAGGTACATAATGCCGCAGCGATGAACTTTATCAAGGTTTTCAAAGATGAATGTTTACTCATAACAGAAAATCAAAAGTTATCAATTTTTTCAACAAGGCCACATACTAAATTAACTGAATCTGAGTAAAACTGGCTTCATTATGAAATCCTTAAATATACCTATGTATGCAAAAAAACATTATAAAAATGCCTTTTACGCAAACGTTTCCTCTACCATGAATATGTAGGTACAAAAATATCACTCACGATGAGAATAGAATTCGTACAATTGCTAACCGCATGGTAAATTACCTACATATATCCACTACCATAAACAGAACAATTCCATTCACATGCGAAAAGACATTTCAATTCTCAAGTGTTCTTAATTTAGCCAAGGACCTCTTGAAGTTTTGCAAAAAAAAAAAATCTTTCTGCTTAAGCAACCCTCAGGAAATTTTCAAAAGGTAAGTTCACTTTAAAATTTTTGTAATTAGCTATACATAGGTAGCTCCTTTAGGATTGAAAAGCGCTTTGAAGTTTAATGCAGATATACCTACCTATAAACATGACGTGTGTTGAGGATAATGGTGAAAAACGAATAAATGTAAATCTAGGTACCTACCATGTTTATATGTACACAAATTAAATTGAAAACAGTGAAGTGGAGGAGAAGTTGAGTGTTTTTTTGACATAATTGTCGTATACCTACTTTCGGTATAGTATCTATAGATTGAATTTTTGTAACAACCATTGATTAGAAAAACTCAAACATGTCATTAATCTATCGATTGGTGAGATCAATAATAATAAAGAACAATTTTTTAAGTTGATTTATGTATATAGGTAGTCGATTTTTACTCGTATAGTTGACTGGATCTTTGTAATCTTCGAAAGACAAAACTGGGCTCATACTTGGTAACAGTGTGGAGTTTTTACCCACTAATAACATCTTCTTCTTACTCTCTACAAGCTGCCGACTACTTGGCATTATCATCTTGGTAGTTTTCAGACTTTTTGTCAAAGTTGGACTCCTTTCACTCACGTTCCACTATTGTTAGATTGCGCATGGTCATGATAATGTTTGTATAGGTTAGGTTAGCTTAGATTCAGGGTTGTGGGGCTATCAATCACAAGACACTAGGCACCTACCTTAGAGATGGTGGATCCCTAAGAATGCTTGTACATAATGTCGCTTTGAAGCATATCATAAACTATGCTTTGTATGTTTTTGGGGGATGCTGCCACTCCTAGTTCTTCCATATGTGTTTTCCTTTGATCTTAAAATCGTGGACTTTGGAGAATATATTAGGCAGTACTTACCTATAGCCACTTTTATCAAGCTTAAATTTGTGCATACGTGAACCCCTACTTCACCATGATGCCTTTTTTATACATTTCTGAATTTGTGCCACTCTCTTATGGTATACATGCTTAGGAGTATCTGATGGATTTCGCCAGTTTGAGCATCCTGCTTTTCTTCTTGGTGTCTTAGCTCGTATTTTCGACGCTGCTCTTCTGGTATGATGTCAATTGGTAGCATTTTTGCTAAGACACAGGCAACAGCCCCCGATTTTCTGTAAGTAAAACAACATAATATAAGCCTTTATAATTTGAACTATATTTTCAAGTTAAGGTACATATCTAAAACTCACGAAAAATGTCCTTTAGTCAGAATGTTTACAAGTTTCTAAATAATACTTTCAACAGCTCAAAAACCACAAACAAGGATATATACAAAAAAAACATTAGGCGAATATTTTTGTCATTTTATTTTAAACTATGGATACCTACATAGACAATGACTTCTCTACAAAATAATGAACTTCTAAATAGTATTGGCTGTTGCGCTATTTTATTTGTTTCGACTTATGCGTTAAAGTCGAGTCTAAATATGGTTATTGGTGCATAGAAAATTGAATCACAGTTCTACTTCCAATGAGTAACAAATTTTGCAGGTTGTTTTGATGAGAAATAAAATATTCAATATTTTTCAAGCTTTTACAGTTTAACCCTAGAAATGGAATCTTCGTCGTAAAAAAGAAATTCATTATAAACATTAAATATTAAAAATAACAAGCATTTTGTGCACACTTTTCGTAAAAATTGGAGTGATATTTTTTCGTCGATTCGACGAATGATTTACATTTAATTTATTCCTTTAAAATTTGATTCACTTTCTAGGGTTAAAGAACGTAACTTCTAATGTTTGCTATTCAATTTGGAATTATATATGTAACACTCAAGACACGGTTATTAACCTTGGCTTAGAGATTAAGACAAATATCTTTAAGCAATAGTATTTCATATTTTCTAGTGAAAAAGATTTTAACTAATTCTAAGAGCTAGCCACAAGATCTGCATAATTTTTCATAGTTCTTTCTCCATACAACTTTTGCAGAGGCTTTAATAATTTTTGTGGCTTTAGATATTCCACAGCAGAGGAGAAAGAAACTACCTTCGCCAACTCCTTTAACGTTTAATAATCCAGAAGAGTATTAAACCCAAACTTGCAAAATTTGGAACCATCCGTACATTCATTAATGGCTTCAGTTTCCCAAATGAAATGATAGAGGTGTACCAATCTGTAACAATCGAATAACTATCCGCTATATAAAAATAAAAATGCATAACCTATAATTTCGTGGCAGACAGAAAAAACTGTAATTCCTAAAGCACTATAATAATGCATATTATAATCCTCACCATCTAATGGGTAGATAGACGTATCTATGTACATTCAAAAGAATGCTGAATAAACTCCAGAATAATACCATTTGGTATACCAACTTACCTTGGCCAAAACACAAACAAGGTCTGGCACAAAAGAGTGCAGCTTCAGACAGCCAAACAAATGCATTCATTTGGCCATTGTTATAAGCAAAAACTTATAAAAGGTCATAAATTAAAAAAAAAAACTGCGAAAGTTAATAAAACTGTCAGCCGATAAAATGGCATGGAATTCAATGCTCTCTGGCCATTTATCACAGCATTACGTTTTAAGCATTTTCGGTTGGCAAAAAAAAATATCACAATACCGTTGGTTCATGTCATGTCCGGCATGTTGTATAGTCTTTTATGTAACTAGTTTGATGTTAAAACGTTTTTTATTCACCATAATATCCGCAGGTGTGTATCTTTATGCGGTCCTTCAATTTATATAAGCCGAAAACTTTCATTTGTCTCCTCCTTAAGCGTTTATTTTGCATAATACATGTCAGAATATTATTAAGAATAACGCCATAAAACGTTACATAGTCATGAAAATGGTTTTATTGCATACGAAATGGCTAGGAATTTATGTAGCCGTATAGCCATGAATGTATGAAAATCTCTTTATTGCGCTGGTCGTATGGATAAGTTAAGCCTACTTTGCAGGTGCGTTTGTATTTCTACTTTTTTTTCTGCCATAAACAGAATAAAATGAGTATCTTTTGTTAACGTTTCCATGACCATTATATACTATGTAAGCCATGGTTAAAGCTGTAGACTTTATTGATGCAAAATATAATATGTAAGATTAGATGACTACGAGTATATAAGGACATAATATTATAATATCCAAAATATTTAGTTCGCGTCATATTATTTAAAGTATGTACATAATTACTTTTTATTGTATATAAAAAAATAATTTGTATTTCTTTGTGTACGTAGAACGAGGAGACATAGTTCTGTATATGCAGGTTCCTTGGGGTGTTGATAGAATGAAGTCATATCCCGAAATTACACGCATAATTAATTATTTCTACAGTTTGCAAAGATCGGCATAATAACCGCAGTGAGAAATATTGAAGTTACCAATTAGAACTGACACATAGTTATTCTATTCATGGAAGTTACTACATATGTATAATATATAGTGCGTAGAGCTCCTCCTATGTTGGCACGACAGATAGTTTAGATATGAAATCATTCATAATTTGATCTAAGTGTGTCTGCACTCGTTGTGGCCTGCAATCCTAACCTAACCTAACATAAGTTACACAATTTAGAGCAAATAAGTTAGTCCAACTACATATTTGCTCATAAAGTACAGATACCTACAAGGTTCTGAATATTCATCCCATTTTGAGGCTCGGCATGATCCTAAATATTTTATCGAAGTCCAGAAAAAAAAATACATAATTCTTACTTTTTTTACATTATTATGAGGAAGTACAACAATGGGCTTGGACCTGTTTTTTATAGTTTGGTTGACGCGGAGAACATCAATTGCAAACATGTCATCAACTTGGGTTGGGCTGGGCGTCTATTAATTGGAAATCCCAGGCAATACTTACTTAAGGTGGCGCTACAGTCCGGGGTGGACCTGGGCTTCAACCAAAAAGCGTCTCCAGCTAGCACGATTTTTGGCCAGCTGTCTCCAGTTTCGCACGCTAAGTTGGTTAAGGTCCACTTCCACTTGCGTATGCCACCTGAATCGCGGTCTTCCTCTACTGCGCCGTCCGGTCCCTCGGGTGTGGATTCGAAGATCTTCCGGGCCGGAGCAATCACGTCCATTCGCTCTACATGACCCAGCCACCGCAGTCGTTGGACCTTCACTCTTCTAGCTAGGTCAATGTCGCTGTACAGCCCGTACAGTTCGTCGTTGTATTTCCACCTCCATTCACCGTCTATGCAGACGGGACCGAAAATTACTCGAAGAATTTTCCTCTCGAAGCAAGCAAGAGTCAGCTCATCCGCTTTTCATAGAGTCCATGCCTCTGCACCATAAATTAGGACTGGGATGATTAAGGTCTTATAAAGGGTTCGAGAGAGGGCTTTGCTACTCAAATGCCTTCTTAGCCCAAAGAAACAGCGATTATCAAGAGTTATTCTTCATTTAATCTCAGCGCTGGTGTCATTGTCTCAGTTCCCAGGCAATACACTTGTCGATAAAATAATCACTGATGGCGATTCAAAACCACGCGAATGAACAAAATGCGAACATCATCTAGTGAAAGTTTATGCGAATTGGGGAACAGTGTGGTTCCGGTGGTAAACAGGAATACGCAAAAGATTGGAAGAAATTTCTGCTTTAAAATAATCACTCCTTTGTCACATACAAGTATTTTTAAAATAGTAATGATTTTATCGGGTTACAGTCACTTCGAAGCATAAACCAGAGAGAATAGACCACCAGCTTCGGCCAAAAATGAGAGTTTCATAGAGCCAGTTTTGAAATAAGTAGCTCCGCCTCTTTTTCTATCTGTGAATACGTGTGAATAAGCAAAAAAATATGAAATAAGACAATTGAATCTGAGATGGCTTTGAAATAATTCAAATAATTTAAATAATTGACCACTATTGGGACGTGTTAAGCAAATGGCGTGTATGGTGTGGTAAACTAATTACCAACTTATATTTCATTAAAAAGCATAACAATGTGATATACTATTTGGGTGATTAAAAATTTAATAATATGATTCCTATGACATTATTATACAAAAAAGAATATAATTTTAAGCTGCAGAACAAAATTGCAAGCACGATGTAATCAGCTAAACGCGATTCTTTACAATTTTTTTGACATACATTTTGAGCTCTTTCTTCTTATATGTATTTTAAAGAAATTTAATTTTTTTTCTATGAGTGTGTCTGTTATTAAAGTGTTATTAATATTTTGGAATAAATAATTATAAAAGTTAAACGAAAACTATTTTGTTCATCTATAATAGGTACGTTTATTGTTTTATCTTTCTATGAGGAGAATATGATAAATGTATTTTGAATTAGGTATTATACAGAATTGGGTGTTCGAAAAAATTAAAAATCAACATTTGCCACTGAAAACATGGACTGTTTGTCATTTTTATACAAAACCTGCTAGAAAACGTGTTTTAAAACTGCATAGGCGCTACGGAATGCACAGCGTAGCGTATACACGTCAAATTTAAATAAAAAAGTGGCATTTTTGATTTTTCCAGAAAAAAAAGTTCGTTTCCATTTGTAACGCGTAAACTAAAGCGAAAAGTGAACTGTACTGAAAAGTGTAGGTACGTACTATTTTAATTTAAAACACGTAATTATCTTATTTGTTTTGTTATGTTATCATAGTTTTGCTTTTTGTGTAGGTATTCTTTTGTTTTTCACAATGAAATTATAACATTTCTATGTAGTTTTGACATTCAAATATAGTGAAAAATTATTGAATTAAATAATACGAAAACATACAGGCAGTTTAAAAAAATTTAATTGCATTAAAAAATATTTCCTGAAATTTGCATATTTGCCCTAGCGAAAGCGTAATAATTTTATGTTAATAAATTCTTATTTACACCTCATGCAGATTCCTTGTGTTATAAGCCGATATGTGATATGTCAATGCACACTTACGATTTGGTCTTATGTGTGCCCAAAACGTATTTTTTTTTAAATTCCGATGACCAATTTATTTGTTGGTTAAAATAAATTCATCACATTTTTCTTGTAGATGTAAATAAAACAATAAACATATTAAGCCTGACAAAACAAATGTCCTAATTCCTTTTTTTTAATTATTTATTCCAAAACTCAGTAGGTACTCTTTAATAAAACAAACAATCAAAGAAAATAAATAAATGTTCTTAAAAAATATAGAAAAAGGTCTAAATTTATATCAGCAAAACTAAAAAATCATGTTTGATGATTTTTTTTATCATCCATTTTAGCTTTGCAGCTTAAACTAATATTTTTTTTTTCGTAATAATGTCAAAGGAGTTCCACTATGACAGTAACTACCCATTTATATTTGTAAGCTTTTTAATGAAATATAAGTTGGTAATAATTTCCCCACACCGAACACACAATTTGCTTAACATGTCCCGATAACGGCCAATTTATTTGAATTATTTGAATTTTTTCAAAGTAACCACCGAATAACTGTGAATGTTACTATGTGCCAGTGTATGCGTGGCCAAATTCACCCTCCGTTTACTTTAACATTGCACGCATACTTAACCACGCAGTAACTTTTTGAAACTGGCTCTATGAAACTCTCATTTTTGGCCGAAGCTGGTGGTCTATTCTCTCTGGTTTGTGCTTCGAAGACTTAAAAAGGGAGACGGTGGGTTGAATAAAAAATAAGTAGAAACCTATAGAAACACCACTTTGTCCTTTTTATATTTTGAAATAAAGTGTAACGACGTTCGCTATACATCATGTTGAACTCATTCGCCCAGTGGCTTGCTGGGAAGTTCTAATAAGTACTGACATAGAAATGATAAACCGGAATGTAGTCGATTTCGCTTTGTCGTGTTGCGCTGTTAGATAAATACAAAAATTTAAGTACAAAAAGTATATAAAGTGCGTGTCATTATAATGCGGAGCTTCTTTTGAATTATAAAAGATCGTATGCTAGCTATGTACTATTATTGTTTGAAAGACTGATGAAAATATTTGTTTATCATTTTTTTTCATACATTTTAGCATTTTTTGGTTTGCCATTTCACATTTTAAATTGTAAAACTCTGGTTACTCTGCCAGGTTAATATCTAGTTTTTTTACTTTTTTTTCTCTGGAACATATTCACTTCGAAAATTATCGGGGGATGCAGCTTTATGCATTGCAAGGAAATACAGTAGACGCTCGATATAGTAAACTAATACAAACCAGGCCTGTTCACTATATAGAAATTGTTCACTATTTCGAGTGGGAGTTTCTATTTAGATGTTTACCATAACTTAATTTGAAATGAATCAAATTATTAATTTTCGTTTTAGTTTTTTTTATTAATCCAACAGCTAAAAAAACAATAAAAAACATACATATAAGTTTTTATTTTTTTTTTTTTAAATACAAAAATAACAAAAAAAATATAAATAAAAATAAATTGTATCAATTATTAAAAAAAAACACTGATATAAAGATATTTTTTTAAGAACACATTCATTCAATAATGAAAAGATTTAATTTCTGAAAATTATTTGTCATTTATTTGTGACTTCTTTAAAATAAAATTTAATTGCACCGCTTTCTCTTGTATGCGTTTCATAACTAAAATATCAGAAAAACACATAAAGGAACGGTAAATTGTTCTGGAAAATAGTTAATATGCAGGTGCATTGCAAAACTGGAACATTTTTCGTGGAATTTTGCGAAAAATCTGAGTTCACTATATCGAAATTTTCATAGTTCACTATTTAGAGTAGACTGTGTTATTATATTGAATAGTTCACTATACAGAGGTTCACTATACCGAGCGTCTACTGTATATTCTTACAAGGCATTATCTCCATTAGAATTGAAGGCTTTGAACGACTTTGCAGCCACGTAAGTTCATTCTGCCGCTACATCAATTTCATTTACAGCGATTTAAGGAACTGATACAGTTTGCCCTTTTCTGCAAAGTTTTGGAATCTTGCAAAATTTGTTTCTAGAATCAGATAAAAACCTTAAAAACACTTCAATATCTCCTTCAAAGATGCTCTCTTTATATTCAAGAATTTTTGGGAAATGAATAAATTTTTGTCTTGCATTGCAATAGATACCTTTTTCAAAAATAATTAGCTTGCAGACACACGTTTCCTTGTAAAAGTCAATGTTGAGCTCATTTAAATATTTCAGAATATCTTTAAAAAAAAAGCCACAGCTACCACATTCCGCTCTATTGTTATGAACTCCAAGTGCTTTCTGCTATCCAAATTTGGCAATAAGGAGATTGCTTACTTATATAGTTATTTTATAAGTGAGAAACGTTCGATAACTTGACCTTTGCATATAACCAACGAACTTTGTTGTGTTGTAGTAAGTCAAAATAAGCCGAATCACATCCGGAGAGATACTCCTTGAACTGTCGGTGCTGAAGAGCACCAAGACCAAGCTGTTTATTTCTTCTTTCAATGCAGCACTAAGTTTTCCACAAAGGGCTGTCTGATGAATTATTCACGGATAAGATATTAGACTTGCATTCTTTATTCTTCTTCATCTATGATTTATTTTTCCCTAATCCGTTTCTTTTCCCAATCATCGCTAGGACTCCTTCAGTTGAGAGCAGCACCATTTTCTCCTATAATGTTTTGAATTCCTAAGAGATCTTGAGGAGAAGTACATATTTGCGGACCGCGGGCCGTCTGTTGCTGACCACTGCTCTATACGTACAAAACATATAATCGTCCTACAAGACGTAACTAATGACTAGGTTATCGTCAGTAGACCTGACAACCACGAGGATGCCATTTTGCAAACCTAATTTGGCTACAAGACAGGAGACTTTCGAATTCTCTTAGAGATATACTTTCAGAAGACTAGGTACAACATACAATCGCAATTCCCTAAACGGGGATATTCATATGATCTCTGAAATTCATCCAGCCCAGTTCAAAAGTAGTTTTTCTAATCAACCCGTGCTCTTTAATTAATCCCATTTTTAAAGCTATACCTTTTAACCGACCCGTGTTTTTCGCATACTGGTAGGTATTTTCCCAACGCTCGGTTTTTTTACAATATAATTTTTAACCAGCTGTTACCCCAAGGATTAATTGATTTAGACAACACTATATTCAGGGGCGTAGCGAGGGGGGGGTGCGGCACCCCCCCACCGTTTTTAAGAGTCGGCAAATCAAGGAAGTAACATTTTAACTTGAGCAGCTAAAAAAAAAAATTATAAAAATTCCAAAAAAAATTTAAAAAAATTTAAAATTTGACTCGCAACAAAATGTTAAAAAATAAGAACTGAGTTTGGATTTTCATTAGGTATATGTTTTCAAACTCGTAAATGTATACAAGACGGCATTTTCAAAGGTTCCACCTTTCGGAAATGCGAATTTATATTTTTTTGACTGTATGTACCTTTTCCGAGTTTCTATTTTAAAAATGACGGTCAGCATCGGTGAATTTGCCGACTGAACACATAAAAATTTATCGATTTTCGATTCGGTTTTAAAAAAGATTGTCGGCATCGCTGAATTTGCCGACTGAACACATTAAAATTTAGCGAGTTTCGATTCGATTTTAAAAAAGATTGTCGGCATAGCTGAATTTGCCGACTGAAATCCTTAAAATTTAGCGAGTTTCGATTCGATTTTAAAAAAGATTGTCGGCATAGCTGAATTTGCCGACTGAAATCCTTAAAATTTAGCGAGTTTCGATTCGATTTTAAAAAAGATTGTCGGCATCGGTGAATTTGCCGACTGAAATCCTTAAAATTTAGCGAGTTTCGATTCGATTTTAAAAAAGATTGTCGGCATAGCTGAATTTGCCGACTGAAATCCTTAAAATTTAGCGAGTTTCGATTCGATTTTAAAAAAGATTGTCGGCATCGGTGAATTTGCCGACTGAAATCCTTAAAATTTAGCGAGTTTCGATTCGATTTTAAAAAAGATTGTCGGCATCGGTGAATTTGCCGACTGAAATCCTTAAAATTTAGCGAGTTTCGATTCGATTTTAAAAAAGATTGTCGGCATCGCTGAATTTGCCGACTGAACACATTAAAATTTAGCGAGTTTCGATTCGATTTTAAAAAAGATTGTCGGCATCGCTGAATTTGCCGACTGAACACATTAAAATTTAGCGAGTTTCGATTCGATTTTAAAAAAGATTGTCGGCATAGCTGAATTTGCCGACTGAAATCCTTTAAATTTAGCGAGTTTCGATTCGATTTTAAAAAAGATTGTCGGCATCGGTGAATTTGCCGACTGAAATCCTTAAAATTTAGCGAGTTTCGATTCGATTTTAAAAAAGATTGTCGGCATCGCTGAATTTGCCGACTGAACACATTAAAATTTAGCGAGTTTCGATTCGATTTTAAAAAAGATTGTCGGCATCGCTGAATTTGCCGACTGAACACATTAAAATTTAGCGAGTTTCGATTCGATTTTAAAAAAGATTGTCGGCATCGGTGAATTTGCCGACTGAAATCCTTAAAATTTAGCGAGTTTCGATTCGATTTTAAAAAAGATTGTCGGCATCGGTGAATTTGCCGACTGAAATCCTTAAAATTTAGCGAGTTTCGATTCGATTTTAAAAAAGATTGTCGGCATCGCTGAATTTGCCGACTGAACACATTAAAATTTAGCGAGTTTCGATTCGATTTTAAAAAAGATTGTCGGCATCGCTGAATTTGCCGACTGAACACATTAAAATTTAGCGAGTTTCGATTCGATTTTAAAAAAGATTGTCGGCATCGGTGAATTTGCCGACTGAAATCCTTAAAATTTAGCGAGTTTCGATTCGATTTTAAAAAAGATTGTCGGCATAGCTGAATTTGCCGACTGAAATCCTTAAAATTTAGCGAGTTTCGATTCGATTTTAAAAAAGATTGTCGGCATCGGTGAATTTGCCGACTGAAATCCTTAAAATTTAGCGAGTTTCGATTCGATTTTAAAAAAGATTGTCGGCATCGCTGAATTTGCCGACTGAACACATTAAAATTTAGCGAGTTTCGATTCGATTTTAAAAAAGATTGTCGGCATAGCTGAATTTGCCGACTGAAATCCTTAAAATTTAGCGAGTTTCGATTCGATTTTAAAAAAGATTGTCGGCATCGGTGAATTTGCCGACTGAAATCCTTAAAATTTAGCGAGTTTCGATTCGATTTTAAAAAAGATTGTCGGCATCGCTGAATTTGCCGACTGAACACATTAAAATTTAGCGAGTTTCGATTCGATTTTAAAAAAGATTGTCGGCATAGCTGAATTTGCCGACTGAAATCCTTAAAATTTAGCGAGTTTCGATTCGATTTTAAAAAAGATTGTCGGCATCGGTGAATTTGCCGACTGAACACATTAAAATTTAGCGAGTTTCGATTCGATTTTAAAAAAGATTGTCGGCATAGCTGAATTTGCCGACTGAAATCCTTAAAATTTAGCGAGTTTCGATTCGATTTTAAAAAAGATTGTCGGCATAGCTGAATTTGCCGACTGAAATCCTTAAAATTTAGCGAGTTTCGATTCGATTTTAAAAAAGATTGTCGGCATCGGTGAATTTGCCGACTGAAAACATTAAAATTTAGCGAGTTTCGATTCGATTTTAAAAAAGATTGTCGGCATAGCTGAATTTGCCGACTGAAATCCTTAAAATTTAGCGAGTTTCGATTCGATTTTAAAAAAGATTGTCGGCATCGGTGAATTTGCCGACTGAAATCCTTAAAATTTAGCGAGTTTCGGTTCGATTTAGAAAAGATTGTCGGCATCGCTAGGATAAATTGCTGCAATATTAACATTAATTTATTTATTTCATTGTTATAAATTATTTATTATAAATAAATGCACCGCTGTAATAAAAATGTCTCATTTCGTCTTTAATGAAAATGGATCGTGGTTTGTGTTCGGATGCGTAAAACTTGAAAACGACTTGACCAAATTGGATACTTCCTTCTGCGGGTTTGTTCGTAATTGCTACGCGAAGGTTAAGGAAAAAAAAATTCTCAACAGGTGGTGCTGTAGCCCCACATTTAGATATCTCGAAGACCACCAAATCGATTGAGCTCCAATTTACAGGTAGTATTATCCTATATCTCGAAAACCACTGAACTGATTAGTCTCAAATTTTGAGGCAAATTTAGGTATTGGCCAGGGATTGTTCCTGTGAAAATTGGTCAAAATTGGACAAAGGGGCGTGGCACCTTCCATACAAAAAACATCTTCTATGGGGTGAAACTCGATGACGTTATAACTCGATAACCGCTGGCCCGATACAGTCGGCAAGTTCCTGAAATAAGTCGGCATTTCAATGAAATTCACCCCCCCACGGCTCGAACCCTCGCTACGCCCCTGACTATATTTACACGCATTTGACACATTTCTATACTATAAGCCAGATAGTGCACTTTACCAGCACCAAACTACTCAATAAATTATTCAGTTGCTTTGATTTGTTTGTAGATCGGAAAAAAAACTTTTTAGATGTTGCACAGTTTAATTTAACACTTTAAATGACTTACGGAATTGCTGATTCAGCTGTGAAAATCGATTCTTGCGATGTCTATGTTTATAACGATAAATTCCTAAATTTATATGTACCTAGGTACCTACCTATGATAACAAGAACTATAAAATGAACTGCCTATTAATCGTTCTAGCTGAATCCGTTTGACTGTTCCTCTTTTTCCGAAAACAATTTTGTCGCAACTATTTCAAATGTAAAATAAATTTTAAATGTCTGTTCTTCCTCGTTACACACTATATGGATCAATTTTAATATAGCCTTTGGGTATTGAAATGGAATACAAAAAACCTACTCAACCCTAAAAATTCTGCATTCAAACTCTGCAACCATTGTCACCTGTGCTCAAAAGAATAGGCAATAAAAGCCGATTGCCTTCGTTGAATGTGTCCCTCCGAGGGCGACAAAAAAACTAAGCGTTTTATATGTAGGTATACATAAAGCTTTGCATAAATAACTTTGTTTGTCAACGGGTATTTGAACAGAGATTTGCGCTTTCCTCTTTTTCACCATGGATTTTTAGTTTTAAAGGATATAATGTATCGTTTCGATTTGGCATACCTTTTTTAGGTACCTACATATCGCGTAAAATAACTGGAATTGTAAAATTGTATTTTATAGGTTTTAGGTTTCTTTTTTTTTCTATTCTATAAGTCCCTCCATTTGAAATTGATATACGAGGTATGGCACATTTTTTAGTTTTTAGAAATGCTTTTCTAAAAGGCCTGAAAAGGTAACTGAAATAGCCACTTCACAAGAATTGAATGTGGTGCATTCGATAGACTTGCATATCGCAATAGCTCATTAAGCAGACTACGGTTTAAATACGTTAAAATTAGTAGAAGTAGCCAGTACAAAAAAAAAACAAATTTATAAGATTTTGCTGGTTGCTAGCTACTCATTTAATTCTTCACAAAAACTATCATCGGTGTCAAAGAATCGAAAAATGTTGACATTATGTGCATTTTTCTTCTCATAGTACCTGCAGTACATGCAGGCACACTAAAGTTAAATTGATCCCATTCCCATGCAGAGCTGCCAGATTGGGCTAGTTTTTTTTTTTTTCTTAAACGACAGACATTTCTTTCATTCATTTCATTGTTTTATTTTGTAAAAAAGTGTGATGTATACTGTCTGCATCATATATTAAATTAAAGTGTTTTCCATTATGTATATTAATAATATAATATATGCACCGAATATTAAGTCGATCGGGTGAAAAATAAGAATTCGATTGCACCAACTTGCGTCTAACTCCTTACTTTGGCCATAAAAGGGAATTTGTTTCAAAATAAGTGTTTGCTTCCTAGCAATACAAATTTACCATTTGAGTTGGTCGTTGATCAGCAATCAGTCAGGACAAACTGTGTTTGTTATACATGAGATTGGTGGCTTATTACTCACCGCTTTCTTGGCATGTCTTAGTCACTTAGACAATTATTGACGGCGGTCGGTGTTATAGCCAATGAAATGTCTTTTTAAGTGGAGTATATTCCTACGAAATTAACCTTCAGAACTCAATTTGTTCAATTTGCTAATTCGAAATAGGTATGGCTATAAATTTCAACCGAAGTGTTGGTTAAAACAGTTGTTCTTCTCTCAAACAATATGTCTAAGCAACATGATTTTCTATCAGATATTGGACAGAGGTGGGTCCTCATTATTTTTATTTATATAAACGGACATTTTCCATAATGAAATACAAGAATTAAGTTTTTTTTTTTTCAACGATATTTGGGATGCTTTTGTGGGTAACGATATTGGGCTACAATCTTTTAAGGTTTGTGCGCTTACAGTAAACCAAATTATGGCAACCCTGTTTTCAAGTATACTCTGCTATTGGAGTAAGTATATTCACTTTGTCATTACATTTGTAACGCCAAAAAGGAGTCAGGAGATCCTGAATCAGTATAAATAATTCTGAATCGATTTAGTCATGTTCGTCTGGCTGTCCGTATGAAAGAACGATAGCGTCCAAACGACTCTACCTAGGTAAATGAAATTTTGTGAGAAGCTAGAGCTACCGTGTGTCGTTAGGTTGGTATTAAAAATAGTCTACATCGGTCAACTGGTATTGTTTGGTACTTTCCCAACAGAAATTGTCAGGGTCTATCCCAAACAAGCGAGAATCGTTGTTACTCCTCGCTTCCCCACTCAGCAATTAACAAAAACCATGGCCTGGGTATTAGCCAGCGAATTCTTCCCAATAATAGCCTCTCTAACTCCTATGAATCTGTTGAAAATCTCACAGCTTGCGAAAAAATAAAGGAAGAGGCGAAGAAAACCGAGAGAACGACAATAAACAAAAACACCTCGTAGCAACAACAACGCACAGAGTTTGGTCGTTGGTCTTCTCCTCCGTTCTAATCACCAGTTCTCGGGCTCAATTAGCGCAAGTGGTAGGGTAGTCACTTGGTCAATTGAAAAAAATCGAGGTGCAAGTTCACTTCCTGACAGGGGAAAACAGAAGTGTCTTCCTAAGTGGATATATACGGAGAATTGACTGTCAGAATTCAAAACTATTCAAACAATCACTTAAAGTAGTCTGATGATGAATTAGTGGCGTAGTTCGAAGTAGCTATCATTCCTACCAAAGTGACTGTGTCTACGATTTGTTGTTAATGTAATTCTCTCAAACAATAATTCAGAGACTGAAATTCGACATAATTTCCCAACAGAAATTGTCAGGGTCTATCCCAAACAAGCGAGAATCGTTGTTACTCCTCGCTTCCCCGCTTCACAAGTCACTAAAATCCATGCGCGACAGAGACCCTATTATATGGGCGGTTTAATTATCTGCAGCAAGGTTTCCTGTTGCTGCCAGACTCTAATGTCTAGCCATTAAATTAATAATTGTTTCAACCTTGGAATACCAGAACTCGATATTAGTAAAAATTCTATTATTATGGGAATGTCTAATGTAGCTGCAAATTCAACCATACAAATCTTAAAATAAAAATACAACTTTTTAAATAAGGACAACAAAAATCTCTCCACACCTCTGACCATGTGCCAAAAAAAAAAAAAAAAAAAAGAACTTCGTTAATGTAAATCAGAGACAAAATGTAAATTTCTATCTATTGTGCAGTTGCTATGAATCCTTTGAGTATACGAATAAGATCGTTTGCGAATAAATTACCATTTTTCAAAAAATGCGCGCACACAATATTGACTCAGGACCATCAGACCGAAACAAATAAAACCAAAAACCGAACGAAAAGAGAATCTAATTTTATTCCTCACCAATAAAAAAAAGGAGAATCCAAAGAAGGTGGGCAAATCAAATAAAACAGAGTAGATACCAAATAATAAAAATCTTATTTGCATATTTCCTGCTGTGTGCGGCAAATCGCAAATCAATTTCTTGTTTCCAAAAGGCATGAAACTGTACGAATGTTTATTAAAAAAGGGTTAATTGTTTTTACTCTCCACGGCTATAATGGGTGGGCAAAGATAACCACCAACGCTCGCGTCGGGTATGAATCACAGTCTCGCAGGTAAGTTAAGGATTAAAATTTGTTTGCCGAAATGAACAGCAGAATATAGATAGGTACATAAAAATTCAAAATCACCCCAAATGGAATATTAATTGAGGGCTGCGAGGGTGAATAACCTTAAAAATGGACCAAGTGCTATTTTTAATTTGAAAATTGATGGCAAACAAATAAAATCAAATGAGCAGTATTATTTCTTATATGTCTTGAAATTAATATCAAACTTGCAAACAGTTGTACGCCTAACCTTTCTAAATAAATTTAGAAGCTCCCGCAAATGTGCTTACCTCTTCGATTTTAGACAGGTGTCAGTTGGTGCTTCACCTTCAAATTTATAAAAACCCAATTCAGGCACATACGATTACATCAACATAAATCAACCACATGTCGATCGTATCTGCCGAATCCCAATACAAATAGATAATATAAATACCATCTTATATCTGCGTTTAGTGAAATCTAATTTAAGGGAGAGCTATACTATCGCCCCCGCACGTATATAGGCAGAGCCAGAAGGTCTGTCATTCCCATTGTGCCTATGTGTGATTTCCCAACCGTTGTTTACCTAAATAGAAACATAATTCGTGACGGCATCCAGCTGTGGAATGTATCTGTTATTTTTCATATGACAAGCACACGTAGGATATTTAAGGATAAATCCAACAAGGGCAATGGAACTTTCAACGATTACCTTCTTTTTTGATAAGAAGAAGGTTTATTCCTGTCGGAATGTCAGAACGAGGTGAAAAAATAAATTTGTTTGAAGACTTTTGTATGCCAGGTGCGCCTTCATAATGTAGGTAGATAGAGGAGTATGTCTTCTAATACAATAACAGATCAGTTAAAAAAGGATTTTTGTGTGATTTGATGATCAACTTTTAAGTCGTTTCAGAGAAAAAACACTCCCATTCCATGGGCTGTTCGCTCTGTTCGGAGAAATGTTTTTGGCAGTTTTTTCCGCTTTCAGATATGTTATATGAACATTATGTATAAACTCTTAAATCAGAATAATTGTGAAAGATATATTTGTTTATTTTATTTTTTCAATAGGTGAGTATCTGTCGAATTGTAGAATTTCTCCATTCCAATTGCGAATTTATTTCATAATTACATATTAAAGTCTTCGTTTTTAATTAAAAAAAAAACAATAAACAAATTTTCTTAATTTAATTCAGCTTGTTTTTTTTATATAGCGATCATAGATGTCGACAAACAGGTTTGGGTTGAAGTACTGTATCGTTAAAGTTCTGTTTTTTAAATATTATATACCAAAATTCGGTTTTTTAAAAAAACTGTTTTGATAATGTAAAAAAGGGTTCTTGTAAAGGATGGTTAAGTTTCAAGGGCCGATGTTGATTTTGAATAAAACACAAATTATTTAGGAAATTA
Organism: Cheilosia soror; assembly: GCA_949372485.1. Taxonomy (NCBI): domain Eukaryota; kingdom Metazoa; phylum Arthropoda; class Insecta; order Diptera; family Syrphidae; genus Cheilosia; species Cheilosia soror. The sequence continues at coordinate 136,017,939 of OX443561.1, read as the reverse complement.
TTGTTATTTGTTTTTATTATGATAAAATGGCGGCCGCGACCTCGGCGGCACACCTCCATCCGATGGTCCAAATTTTCGATGACACTGAGGCATAATTGAGGTTCTATGCAGTTAAACCGCACCAAACAGTAACTCTTTGTGGGTGCATTGGTTTTTCGACAATCACTCTTGGATTATCATTCGCCCAAATGCGGCAATTCTGATTATTGACGAATCCACTGAGGTGAAAATGTGCCTCATCACTGAAGATGATTTTCTTCGAAAATTGATCATCCACTACCACTGTTGCCATTTCTTGCCACCATTCTTACCATTGACCACGCTTGAAATGGTCAAGAGGCTTTAGTTTTTGAGTCAATTGCACATTGTAAGCGCGTAAATGCAAGTCATTATGCATAATGTTCATCAACGACGAGCGTGAGATGTGCAATTGTTGGGCACGACGCACGACGAGTTAAGGTGGAAGGCTCTTCAGCCATACACTATCGCGAACAGCAGCAATATTTTCTGCAGTACGAGCTGCACGAGCATGCACTGGTGTTTTCACATCTCCTACAGACCCGGTTTGCTCAAATTTTTGCACGATTTTTCCGATTGTACGCACATTTGGACGATTTAATTGACCGAAAAAATCACGAAGTGCACGATATGCATTTTGATTTGAACGCCCATTTTCATAATAAGCCTGAATAACTTCTTTAACGTGTTGCTCGATTGTGTATCTTTCCATGGTTCAAATTGAGTTAGTCTGAAATTGAGAAATGTCAAATGAAATGCAGAACAAGTAAAAGTGTTATCATCGGCCTGGCCGATGCTTTGATACCCTCCACTATATTATGTACTGTACTTACAGGTACACGCATGTGTCTAATATTGGTTTTGTATGGAAGTACCAACTTGACGACGGTAAAAATAAGTCCTCTCACAAAATTTCAGTCGCACAAGCCGATTCGATTGGACGCTATCGTGATTTCAACAGACAGAGCGACACATCGGTCTAATAGTGGTTTTGTATGGAAAGTACCAGAACTACTTGACCGACATAGACAAATTTCAATACCAACCTGACGACGGTAGAAAGAAGTCCTCTCACAAAATTTCATTCATCTAGGTCAATTCGTTTGGATGCTATCGTGCTTTCAACAGACAGACAGACAGACAGACAGACGGACATGGCTAAATATATTCAGAATGTGATCCTGATTCAGAATATATATACTTTATATATATATAAGTCCAGTAGCCTTGGACATACAAAGGCATTTGACCGAGTCTGGCATAGAGCCCTATTAGGCAAGTTGGCGTCTTATGGATTACCACAACAACTCTGCGGATGGATGCAAAATTTTCTTTTGGGAAGATCGATCCAAGTTGTGGTAGATGGTGTATCATCTAATTCGTTTGCTATAAATACAGGAGTGCCCCAAGGACCTATTCTTTCTCCAACTCTATTTCTTCTCCACATCAACGATTTGCTTAGATCGACAAATAATAATATCTACAGCTTTGCTGATGACAGCACTCTTATATCCTCTATCTCGAACAGTATGGGCCTGTGAATGCGGCTACATCACACAGTCAGAGATGCGAACAAATTAGTTCTCTAAATGGTGATCTGGACAAAATCTTGAAGTGGAGTGCAAACAACACACAGCTCACAACATTTTCCAGTAAAAATGTTTCAACAGTTCCTCAGATCCAAATGGATGACCATCCAATCCATCCCAAGGACTCAATGCAACCTCTAGGAGTCACAGTCAATTCAGGAATCACATGGCAGGACCACATATCCTATATCGCAAGATCGGAGTCCGCTAAGTTGAGCTACCTATTTAGAGCAAAGAGGTACTTTAGCACCAAGCAACTTCTCCTTCTCTACAAAGCACAGGTTAGACCAGGCCTGGAATATTGCTCCCATATATGGAGCTCGGCCTCAAAACATTCACTTAACCTACTTGACAGCATACAGAGACGAGCAGTTCGACTTATTAGAGACCCTACACTCACATCGAATCTGCAACCGTTGGTGCACAGAAGACAAGTCGCTGACCTATGCTTGTTTTATAGGTACTTCCATGGCAGATGTTCCGAGGGACTCAAGGACATTATCCCTCGAAATGTAACTTTTGGGCGCCCCACAAGACAGGCTGCTAATGCTCATGACCATACAGTACACTTGACAACCGCGAGGACATCATCTTTCCAAAACTCCTTCTGTTACAGGACAAGCAAACTTTGGAACTCGCTTCACCCAGAGAAAAATACTGTGTAAAATTGCCTTAAACGCCTTAGGTAAAAATTTTTGTATCAAATTTCTTGGTTACACATTTTTCTGCCAAGAAATAGGTTCATTTATGTACGGCATAGGCAATGCAAGATAGGCTAACATGACCTAAACGCCTTAGGTAAATATATTGGTATGGAACTTTTTGGACAAGCATGAATTTGCCAAGAAATAGGACGATTTATGTACGTTATAGGTAATAAAAAATAAGCTAAATTGCCTTAAGTCCCAAGGTATTTTTACCTAATCACCCAAAAAGTTGAAGTTCACCTAAGGACATACGTAACTTTACCTTATCTCTAAGGTAATTTTCATCTGTTCATCACCATGCACCTTAGTTACTGGGTAAATATACATTAAGCCTAGGCAATACTTCAACAAAACGTTCACAAGCCATGTAAGACCGCCTTAGTGCTAAGGTAAATTATACATTACCTAAGGTGATTTTCCCTCCAAACTACTTTCATTTATTGCAACAGAATTTAGCGTCAAAGCATGTTTTTTTTTTGGTTCGATTTTTCACCAATCACCTTATTTACTGGCTTAAAGAGCCTAAAGTCTAAGGTAATATTTCGGCAAAATGTTAACAAACCATGTAAGACTGTCTGCCTTAGAAGTTATAGCGTTTTAAGTGATAACACCTCCAAATTAGAGGTCACCTACTAAGGTAATATACCGCCAAAAAGTAAAATCACCTAGTTTATTAGGTAAATGTACCTTAGGCCTAAGGGGATATTCCGCATAAATGTTTACAAACCATGCAGATTTGCCTTAGTTCTAAGGTAAATATATCTGGCGGACGATAAAGCCTTATAAAATAAATAATTTCTATTCGTTCCTAAAAGTCACACTCACTTACTGAGTGAATTATCATAAGACAACTTTCAAAATTTAATATGATTACCTGTCAACTGATGTAAAAAAAACGTGTACCTACTGTGCGAGGTAAGTAAAAAGTTTAAAAATTATTAATGTCTGTTTTCTCCATACATTACAGATAATTTGGTAGCTACTACGCTGTGCATCCCGCCAGGCTAGCAGTCTCTTTATTTTTTTCCAGCTAAGGCCCTAGGAAATTACTGCGCTAGGCGTTCTGCCCGGCAAGTAATTCGCCTACTCCTCCCTTACTAGGTTGATTTTACTCTTGTTAAAAACATTAAAATAGGTAAAATTAAGCATTCCTTAGGTAAAATGTTAGGCTATTTAGGTTTAAGGCAAAATTCCTCAGGTAACCTTACATACTGTTACCAAGAACTAGGTTGATTTTACACATGCTAAGGAAATTGAAATAGGTAAGCTAACATTATCCTAAGGTAAAATGTTAGGCTAATTTCAGCCTAGGTTTAAGGTAAAATGCCTTAGGCAAGGTTGCGTACCGTTACCGAAAACTAGGTTAATTTTGCACATGTTTCAAAAACTTGGGTTACCTAAGGAATTTAAGGCAAGTTACCTTTGAACTTACCAGGTTCAAAACGGCCTTAGGACTAAGTTGGCTTATACCGCGATTTAGGTCAATTTTACACAGGTTTTTCTCTGTGTGTTCCTGGGGATATATTTCCAGAAGACTACAATTTGCAGCATTTTAAGTGCAGAACTAACATATATCTGCAAGCATCTCGGGGCGCTGATGGAGAGTTATAGATTTGCCTTTCCCGGGAGAAGTATTTAAAAAAATAAAAAAAATCTGTATATAAACTTCGGGGTCAAACTCGATGGGCCAAAAAAATTGGACAAAAGGGGGTGGCACCTCCCATACAAACATTCAAAATCGTATATCTCGAAAACCGCACCAACCAGCTCAATTTAAAATTGAGAAAGTCTTTGTTATTGGCGCAAACGCTTTTTTGTGAAGTTTGGTAAAAATTGGACGTAGGGGCGTGGCACCTCGCATAAAAATCATGATACATATTATCTCGAAAACCACTCAACCGATTGAGCTTAAATTTCGAGAAAGTATTTGCTATTAGCACAGGCTTTTCTCTGTTTGGTCAAAAGTGGACAAATGAGCGTGCCACCTCCCATACAGTGAAATGCATTCAATACCGGGGTGAAACTCGATAACATTATAAATTCTTTATAACCTCTTTGCCGATTTTCGGCATTCTTTTTTTGTTTTGTTCGTACTGCTGTATTTTAGGTTTAGGCAGAAAGAAAATTCCGGAAAAACAATTTAATCGCATGCGAATAAATGCCATAATCGCATTTAGACAGAAAATTCCGGAAAATCGATTTATTCGCAAATTTTGTATTTCGCATTTTACGATATGTGGCTTTGGGGGTGTCAACATAATGACAGTTTATTTATATGCGCGGTAGCGTGTCGGCAAACCATCTGTTTTATTTGTGTATGCTCCAGACAAAAAAAAACGAAAAATGTCGTTTATCACAAAGCACTGCAATAAAGCCGATGAATTACCGACACGTGAATCGATAAGATTTGAATGAAACACAATCCATGTTTATTACATTTCAAAGTTTGAATGTTCAGTCGATCTTATTGGATTAAATACAACAACATTTGCAAAACGAAATAAAGCATAATGAATCAGTTGAATAACATTTGAATAATATTGAATGGCTTTTTTACCAAAAAAAATTTGACCATCGTGTGATATGTCTACGTCCGTCATTATGTCACGTATCGACTTTTTTAAAGACATACGGGGCGTACAAATGTCCCGTATTTAATTTTTAGTCCCGTATTAGTCCCGTATTTCCATTATAAACTTTTTAAATTATTATTCAAACATTACTTTGCCTTGAGATGTAATAATTAAGCTACATAAAATTAATTTCATCGCCTGAGAATTGTTTTGTCCCATACGCCATTTTCATGTTTTTTTAGTTAGCAATTGATCATAAGGTAATTTTTCATGCTCTTTCCAAATCTACAATCCGTATTTCGCTGAATCTTACCCATCCTGAGATATCCAGCATCGACTTTGTCCCATAACCGATATCCATCAAAATCAACGGTTTGTAGAATTGTTTTGTACCATAAACCATCTTTTGGCGTTTGGAACAAATTTTCCATACAATTTTTTGTAATTTGTATTTAAGAATTTTTTTTGTTCTACCTCCATACCACAGCATCGTGTGACAAGGCAAGTAATATAGCATTGAGAATTGTATTGTCCCACGTGCATTTGCAGTAAATAAACCCAATGGTTATGGTACACTGGTTGCAATCAAATATTTAGTATTGGTATGTACCACCGCCAATGAATACGCAAGCAAAGCCCTGTTACGACTGTCTGACATTTCACACTTAAAAGGCGCGAAATCAGAAAAAATACTTTGCATGCATTTCTAATACTTTTAATGCATTTATAAATAGAAATTGCACATTTAATATTCCAAGGATAATTAATTAATCCATTAAATTGTATAAAGAAAATAAGTTTTAAAAGAGTTTATATAACAAAATTTGCAATTCCAAACAAAGGAAGTTTTCGTTCGCGGCATATCCAATTTTTGGTGTCCCACGTGTATGCAGTAATAAACATTTTGTGAGAAAATGTATGAGGTTGGACAGATGACAAAAAAGTTGACTTTTGCGTAAACTTATGCAGCAACTTAAGGGTATTCCAAAACGTCATGAAAATTGGAAAGTGAGCTCATAATAAAACAAACTTTATATGAAAAAAAAAAAAATAAAAAAACCTATCTTACAGATTTTGAATAATAAGTGCACAAACAATTAACTTCGTTTTTCTCGAAACAGAGTCAATGGCGTATGGGACAAAACAATTCTTAGGCGACGATTTGGGTGGGGCTTAATTTAATTGCGGACAGCGTAGGTCCCAGACTTAAAAGAAAATCGATTTTAGGGCCTTGTACTGGGGGCTATTCTCAAATTCGCATCGCATAAGTATTATAATTAGGGTAGGGGATCGCATAGAAAGGCATTTTTAAAGTTGGGTTTCACCGACTGCTGAACATTTGTCATGGACAGGACATGAGTTCGACAAATGTGTGAAACATGTTTTGTGATTGTTGTGTTGTTTTTACGTCATGAAGGAATTCATTTTGCAGATTATGTCTCCCCTTAAATTATGGAATAATCCAATACAAAAGTTTCATTTTTTTTTCTGTTTTCGTGCCATAAATTTCAAAGTTCTTGCTGTCCCGGTTTGGCTCCTAAAAATATGGTCACCTAAGCTATTTAAATAAAAATTTAAAAGATTAATATTAATTTATTTTAAATTAATAATGCTATTACTAAAACTACAATTCATAAAGCAAAAATTAATACATATATAATATAACTAAATCGAGAATTTAAAATTATGTCACAAAAACTGTAAAAAATAAACTAAACGTCATCGCGCAGAATAATAATTATTATTGCTGTCTGGTGGCAAACTGTTGTGGCTTGCGGGCAAAACTGAGTTTTACGGGGTATAGCTAGTAGATTTATAAACACAAATTGTTGAGAATACTGTAGAATTTTGCTACTGCAATCAAATCTTACCTTTAGCGGTTGCCTAAAAAAGCGGTTTGCAACTACATATTTTGAATTTGTTGTTATCTTTATGTTCACTGTTCATATTATTTCTTTGAAGTATTGAGTGTACTCTTAGATAAGGTGGGCACCGAAGTGGTTAGGCAGTGGCGTGGCGATGAAATGGCCGCAAAGTACATAGCACGAAAGTGATTAAGTGGTAGATTCATCAGTTCTAAAATGTCGCAAAAATTCACGTCGTCACTAGCCTCTACAATATGATATGACTAGTTTAAACTTAACCATACCACTTCTATGCCACCTGCCACTTGGTCACCACGCCACTACCACACCACTTCGGTTCGCGCATTGTCTTGTGTTTTTTGTTAAATTATGTACCTAATTCACTTAAATTAAAATTTTTTACATAGATATTTTTTTCTCAGTAATTTTGCTTGCTTTTTGTTATGCAAACACTTTTTCAAAATACAGAAATGGGGCATAAGCTAAGCAGCATTTTGGAAAACAGAATTTTTTTTCATACAATATTTAAAAGAAAAAAAAAATACAAAATTTTGAAACGCCAAACATACTTCCTTCATTCGAAATACCTTTATGGGTGAACTGATGCTTCATGCAAATATGCACATCGCTTATTTCACTTTGTGACATCTAAGCACGTTCCTAGATAAAGCAAAATAAATTGTGCTTTGCAGTCGTTCGCATCGTTTTGAAATTCCAAAATATACCCCAACATGTAATGATATAAAAGAGCCAACGGCTCTCATTATAATGTTGGCTTTTGTTCACCTTGATACCACAGGGAGTCAAATTATACAAAGGCAATTTTTAACGTTGGCTTTATTATTTGTGATATCTGTTTTTGATGTGGACAAAATAAATGATATCTTCCTCCTGCATTAATTTTGAGTTTTTAAATCCTAACAAGAATATAGCAGAAATGCTTTTATACTTTGGAGCTGGAGATAATTTAATTCCCATTCGTAGCTACTTACGGTAAAGTCACTAAAAAACTTATGCAATTTTATAGGAAAATTGCATAAGTTTTCAATAGCGGACATTAAGCTTATAGTACCCAATGTAAGTTAGCCCAAATGTGTTTTTATTTTGGTTGGGTGTCCTATAGCGTGCTCTGTGATGAATCAATGAAATCTAAGCCCTTAGCACAGCTTAGCAACACTTTAAAGATTCACACAAATTTCTACAACCACAAAGATCACTAAAAATGCAACTTCCATATCTCGCTTAGACCTTCGTATATGCGATGCGGTCTGTTCTAAGCATGGCACCCGTTGGTCTTCGAAGCTACATCTATGCGTGCTTCCAGCTGGAGATGGGTGCTACGACTATGCGTCGAGCATAGAACTTTATCTATATGCAGTTTCCACGTAAGCAAAGACATGCGCATGTGCGCATCTTGCATAGCATATCCTATAATAGTCAGTAAAAATCTGCCTTTAGGTACGTCGTATGTGCCGTACTTGCGTGAACGGGGCAGGGACCTACGTATATTTAGAGGTGGTGGTTCTCGAGTCGGCATCAGAATACATGCAATTACCACCAGGAAGAACTGTTTGTATGTGTGTTGAGTGCCTCTGCTGCCGCTGCGCCCAAATTTGGTTGAAGTACGTGTTGCATGTGTGTATCTTATTTCCAGGTTAAACAGTTTGAGCGGTGCAGGGCTATTACGATGTGGCAGCACGACTTGTAATGCATGCTTTATCAATAAATAGCACTGAAGGTTTAGCATTGTTGTATTGTCTTTTTTTTTTACAAAAATATTGTGTGAATATTATAATCTAATAAAAAATGCGAACGGAAGCGAATAACATCTGCATGACCGTGGACCTGTTCGGCTGCAGTTGCATGTGTAATCGGTTGCCAAACAAACAATGCTGGTGGGGTGTTTGGTATATACCAACCTAGCCTATACATATATAAGTATACCACGAAGATGTGGTCAATGCCCTGCCCATTGGATTGGAAGTGCACTGTGGCTGACTGAGAACATAAGAAGGGAATTTGCACAATTTGCACTATGCCCAATTAGTGACTAATTATAAGCTATTGGCTATTGTCGGGGGCTTCGAAACGATAACCAATAATCGCATTAAAGGTTCAGCTATCAGCAGTAGCACTAACGAGAAACCTACAAGTGATTCAAACTAATTTATTAGATCCACCCAGCTAGGAAAATATCCAATATTTGACACATCTATTTGGCATTCGCCCATACAGCTCATCAGAGAATAATGCCTTTCAACACAAAATACCTTTGCAGGGGATGTGCCAACAAAAATATTTCTAAAAAGACATCATGCCGCAGCGTTTGGTCCGAATTCCATTAACCTAGCCTAACCTAATTTCCCTGATATAGTTCCCAAATGAAGTCAATCGTCCTTATACATTGGACCTGTATATTTAAATTTAAATTGCATTTAAAACCTATTAAGCGGAAATTCTTATGGAATTCCTTAATTTTATCACACGCTCCTCGTATAAGGAAATAAAAATAAAATCCAACCAAACCGAATGCAAAGCCCTAAGAAATAAATCATACAAATGGAATTGTGGGGTAGAAACTATCCCGATGCTGGCGCTGGGCTATATAGCAGATTCCAGAAATGATAAATGACTGCACTCGGGCCGCTAATTTCCACAGTGTGGAGGTGCTATATTTTCCGCTTTAGAAACAATTTTTTTTTTATTTTTTGCTTTTTCTTCTCTGCGGTGTCTGGATTAATGAAAAGTCAACAGGCACTATGAGCTATGACAAATTAGCGGCAGCCAAGATAAATGCGGTTTTCAAGGTGTCAGTCGGGGAGACTAATGGCTTTGGTGACACGACACACGGAAGAACAAACGAAAAGCAAATGTCAAAAGTTCATACATGGCATTTATATTTGAGTGTTGTTCTAAATTCTTCATAAAACATAAAATAAATGCATCACGCATTGTCTGAAACATTAATTTATTCCCATAACACGGTTTGAAATATGATATGAATCTAACTTCAGTTTTTTAATTGGATGTAATGAATCGTTAACTGAGAAAATTTATTATAAGCAAATATACCTACATATTTTAAAAATAAAAATAATGTTTGCAAATAAATTCTCAGCTTCCCATTAATGACCACCACCACCACTCACTAACTCTCTGTATTAAATTTGACAACCCTCAACAAGGACAGGACTACATTTACCCAGCTCTTGACTTAATTAATTTTTGTTTGGCAAAAATATTACAATTTTTTGCTACCTCCATTGATTTATGAGACGAATGGTTGGAGTTTTTTTTTAACATAAATTAATGGACAAAGTTATGCACCATTTCATTTACAAATTATATGAGTGAATATATTTGTTTTCCCCTTTGCGGTAAGGGATCTTTAGCGTACTACAAGTTGTAAGTGAAATTTCATCTAGGTATGCATGCTCTAAAAATTATTTTTAAATTTTATTTTTAGATCTTTAATGTAGGCATTCGAATAAAATAATAATTGTTGTCTGTTCAATGCAATCCATATTAGCGTACTTTAGAAGCATCAATTAAGTTAGATTGATGGCCAAGTGCTCAAAGCAATTGAAACTAATAATCCAATCGAACATTTTACGATGCATAGAAATTGGCTTTCAATCAATTCAACAATAACCCAGTAGTGTGCATGTCAATCAATCATGTATACTTACTCAGATCAGTGATGAAAATCGACTTTTCTCAATTGTACTAAAAACTGAAAAGAAATTGTACTGAATAGTACTCAAAATTAATTAAATGTATAAAACCAATCGAAAACATAAAAAATAAATATTTTATTAAACAAAAAAAAAACAGTATCAGCCTGTTATCATGCATCGGCCTGCTTTGATACCCCCATCAGCATTTAAGTCTTGCAAAATATTAAGCATGTGAGTTCGTGTGTATGCATACGTACGTGGGTCTTTTTTTTTTTTTTTTTTTTTTGGTTGCGCCAATGGATGTCGTAATCTTCTAAAGATGCGGTAGCCCGTGCTACCAACATGCACGATTCGCAAACCCGAATAATCGATGCCAGGAGTGCGCCTTACGTACTAATCGACACCCTACGTCCTTCAACCACTCTCCCCGCGGGACTGCCGTTAGGTATTACTTCGCGGGGCTGGTTAGCAATTTATGCTCTAGTCACAGTGTTCGTTGTTTCTTCTCGCCTTCTTTTTTCAATTCGTCGCAGCTCGTTTTGTACACTAATAACTAGTGTGCTGATTTCCGTCCACGTATCTTCCGAGTTCACCATGTCGTTTATAATTTGTTGCGGACTGGGCAGGTTATTTCTCCATTGTTGGAAACGTTCGCAGTAGAACACAGCGTGTTCGGTATCTTCTTCTTCTTCTGAGCATTCTGGACAAAGTGGTGAGGTATCGTGTCCAAACCGGTGCAAGTATTTCCGATAGCCGCCGTGTCCAGACAGGAACTGTGTAAGGTGGTAGCTGCAGCTGCCGTGTGCTCGGTTTGTCCACACTTCGATGATAGGGATCAACTTATAGGTCCATCTGCCTTTTGTAGTATTGTCCCATCTAGCTTGCCACATAGCTATTGAAGCTGACCTCTCTTCTTTCTTTATTGTTTTTATGTCACCAGCATCTTGCTGACTTAAGACTCTTCTGGTGTAAATTCGTTGCATTTCATCTGCGAGGATGTCGATAGGAATCATTCCGGCTATAACAAAAGCTGCTTCGTCCGAAATAGTTCGAAAGCCGCTGATCGTTCTTAATGCACAAAGTCTATATGATGATGTTAGTTTCCTCCTTGTCTCTTTTATTGCTAGGGCGCCTGTCCAAACTGGCGCGGCATATAGCAATACTGAACTGACCACCCTGGATAGGAGAATTCTTCTTGCATATCCCGGACCTCCGATGTTCGGCAACATTCGAGAGAGTGCTGCCTGCAGTAATGACGCTTTTCTGCTCACATAGTCAACGTGTTCTTTAAACTTTAGCCTATTGTCAAGCATAACTCCAAGGTATTTTATTGATTCCTTTGATCTTATTGATTGGCTTCCAACCTGGATAGTTATGTGCTCTACCGCCTTCCGGCTAGATATAAGAACTGCTTCGGTTTTATGGTCGGCTAATTCCAGACCTGCTGATACTAGCCACTCTTTGATTCGAGCGATGGCTTCGTTGGTAGCTGATTCTATTTCCCGTATTTGTTTTGCTACAGTAACAACAGCGATGTCGTCAGCGAATCCTATGAGTTGGACTCCTTTAGGTAGTGATAGTCGAAAGACTCCGTCATACATTATGTTCCATAAGAGGGGACCCAGAACCGATCCTTGTGGAACCCCCGCGGAGACATTGTAGTACTTCACTCCTTCCTCAGTTTCGTACCTTAGCTTCCTGTTGGTGAAGTAGTTTGTAACTATTTTTCTCAGGTAGTATGGTGTATCCATTCTGGCTAGTGATCTCCTAATGAAGGTCCAGTTAGCCGAGTTAAAAGCGTTTCTTATATCCAGCGTTACTACAGCACAATACTCTTTGGTTCCAAATCGCCATCTTTCTCCTTCTATCGCTTTAGCAGCTATATCGACTACCGATTTTATGGCGTCTACAGTGGATCGCGATTTCCTAAATCCGAACTGGTAGTCTGACAATGCTCCTTTTTCCTCTGCAACAGTGAGCAATCTATTGTATATTATACGCTCAAGGATCTTCCCCATTGTGTCCAGTAGACATATTGGACGGTATGAAGATGGTTCTCCAGGCGGTTTGTTCCCTTTCGGTAGCAGTACTAAGTGTTGCAGTTTCCACGGGTCAGGGAAAATACCTTCATCTAGGCACTTTTGCATTGTTTTTACAAAAAGCTCCGGCCGTTTTTGAACAGCGACTTTCAGTGCTTTATTTGGGATTCCATCCGGTCCAGGGGCTTTCTTATCGCCTATCTTTCTGCAAGCCTGAAAGAGCTCGTCCTGAGTAATGATTGGTATATTCTCTACTGTATTTGTTCTTATTATATTGCATTCAGTCGACATCCTTTGCGGAAACAAGTGCTCGACAATTGCTTTCAGCATAACTGGACATGTTATTTGGGGGGACCTATTGCTCTTCAGCTTTTTCATAACCATCCTGTATGCTGTTCCCCAGGGATTGATATCAGCTTCGTCACAAATACGTTTAAAGCATTCTGTCTTGCTTTCTTTGATGGCGTTTTTAAGCGCGTGCCTCGCGGTTCTAAAGCGCTCCAAGAGTTGTTGGAAGTTTGGTCTCCCTCTGGATCGTTGGACTCTGCGTCGCGCTTTTAGACACGCTGCTCTAAGTGTTTTTATCTCCTCATTCCACCAGTAGCACGGTTGGGCCCTTTTACTCCCTACTCTTCTGGGCATTGCTGCATCACATGCTGTGGTGATGGTGCGGATTAGTTGAAGCGAAAGGGTCTTTGCAGTTGCAGCTCCATTGTTACCTTGATTGCCGGTGCTGATCGCTTCCTCAAACATATCCTCGTCAAAGAGTGTGTCCTTCCATTTTGGCCCCAGTACTGGCTTAGGCTGTTGTACTTTTTTCCTTTCAGTGGTTTCAAAAATTATTGCCTGATGGTCGCTTTGGGTATAATCTTCGCTGACCCGCCATTTCAAGTTCCGTAGAAGGGAAGTACTTACGAAGGTGATGTCTATTATCGAGCCTTTTCCTGCTTTCCGAAATGTAAGTGCCCGCCCGTTATTCGCTATGCTTATGTTTAGGGGTGCAAATGTTTCCAAAAGCATACGTCCTCTGGCATTGGTGAGTCTGCTACCCCACTCTGTTGCCCACGCGTTAAAGTCGCCTGCAATAATGACTGGAACCCTCCCGGAAGCATCTTGTACCAGGGTGTCTAACATCGACTGGTATTCATTCGGCGTCCAGCTGGGTCGAGCGTAGCAGCTGTAAAAATGCATTCCATTTATTTTAGCTCGTACGAAGCCTTCAGCTTGGTCGTATGTATCTTGGAAAGCATGTCTTCCGCATATCCATATCGCAGCGTGATTTGTTTTATCGCTGATCCATATGTTGCCATCGAGAGTTTTGTACGGTTCGCTGATCAATACTATGTCCGCTCCCTCGTCTTTTGCTGACTGTGCCAGGAGGTCCTGGGCTGCTTCACAGTGGTTTAGGTTTATCTGTATTATCTTCATGATCTTTTGCTGGTGATTGCTCTTCTGAAGAATAGACAGTTCCTACTGCCGGCTATGTGCTTCGCGTCTTCCGGGTGATCTACTCTACAGAACATACATGATGGTGACAGATTACAATTCTTCGCGATGTGCCCGTCCGTTCCGCATCTTCTACATAGCTTGGATCGATCTTCTTCGCTTTTGCATTGTTTGGCTATGTGTCCAAACTCTAAGCATTTAAAGCATTTTGTAAGTAGCGTCCGTTCGCGAATGCGGCAGACTACCCACCCGATTTTGATTTTTCCCGCTTCTAAAAGCTTTTTTGCGGTTTGTACCGGTAGACTTACCGTCGCGGTTTGGGTGCCTCCGTAAGCTGCCCGCATTGATAAAATATCTGTAAGAGACACTTCTTCGATGCCAAATTGAGTTTTAATTGCCTCGCATATATCCATTTTCGTGGTAACTTCATCTACGTATTTAAACTCTATGGTTGTACGATGTGTGAGACTCCTTACGCTCGCCTGTTCTCCTATGACCTTACTAATAGTGTCTTTATATTCAGATGCCTTTCCCCCTGTCTCTTTAAGCTGTATTAAAAGATCTCCTTTCTGTGTTCTCCTTATCCTGGATACCGCTTTACCGAACTCTTCCAGATTGGGGTTTGCCTTTACGTTGCGTAGTATGTCCGCATAGGATAGTGGCCCCTTTGCTTCAATAATGATGGCGTCAGGTTTAGTTCTCTTCGCCTCTTGATTCGTCCTGGCGGAATTGTTGCCTGTGTCCTTCGCCCACTTTTCTCCCTTGTTTTTTTGTTGCCTCTTCTTCGTAGTGGTGTTTTTGTCTCTATTCGAAATGATATCAGCACCAGTTTCCTTCGCCATAGCTCCTTCTCCGCCTGTAATGCGGTTTTTGTTAGTGGTGGCGGTGTTTTGTTTCTCCTTGGTTGCAGGCGTATCAGTTCCAGTCGCTGCCTTCATCTCCTTTGTTTTGAGGGCCGAAGGGTGCTTCTGCTTCCGTTTTGGTTCTGGAGTTTCATTGTCCGGGGGTTGTCTTCTTTTTGGCTCCAGGTTACATTTCAATAACGGAGAGGTCTGCGAGGAGTTGTTCTTCCTAATAACCTCCTTCGCTTTTCCGTCCTTCATTTGTATGGCTGCAAGTTCATACAGCGCTTTAATACTTTCAATGGCATCTCTCATCGGTTGATGAATCGAACGCCTTTTGCCATCTTCTAGCATATCCACCAGTCTTCTTATCTGTTCTCCAAGGCTGTGGAAAGCACATTGCTGAGGGCTTGGGCTAGGTATCCTAGCGCCTGCTAAGGGTGTATCGCGCTGTTGTCCATTGCACGGAGATACGCGGTCTACGGGTGATCTCAGCATTCTCGAACTATTTTGGAATGGGTTTTCCATTTCTCCTTCCACTTCTCTTCTTACGTTGTTGTTGTTGTTATTGTTTGTGATCATTGCTGTTGGGTCCCCACTCAGAGTCGTTGTCAATGTCCGGATGTGTAGTTACCTTCGGATCCCATGGTTGTCTTTGCAAGCAGTGAGGCCATGCAGGGGTTGACACAAGCCCTTATGAGGTGATGTGCCAGAGCCGGATCGGATTTAACAAGGAATATAACATCTTGACCTACACCACCAACTTAATGGCGACGAGGCATCGAGCGTTCTCTGAGGCCTGCCAAGGTTTTAACGGGACGGGGGCGCTCGCAGCATTTGCCTGGAAGCCATTTCGGTAGGATTTCACTCCTACTTACTCAGGTAACAGAATACTACGAGCGTCAGCCCTCAAAGCTATCGTTCAAATTCGTTTTCCAGTATGCCATAATTAAGACCTTACTGGGCTCAGTCTTAATGCCGAAAAAAGGGTACCGATGTCAATCGGTAAAAGTTATTAAAATAGGTCCGACTATTCCGCCGATGGCAGATACATCGCGCCGCTGTATCACTACCTATTTGTGTATCCCACGTTGTGGCGGGTACATTTGGATCTCGCCATTTACATTATTCTGTATCCACCGTAGCCACCTTAAGAGGTGGGGGGCACTTTATTGAAGACGGTGCCTATACGTCTTGTCACAGAAAATTCATAGGGGTTCCTGTGGCCTTTTAAGCCACGCCCTCCTTTCCTGTCGCTCTTGGTCGGGGACTGCTTATTGGGTATTCGCAGCTAACCTACATATCTGCAGGCCGTCCACAATCTGCCACCTGAGACCCCACTGTGGCCTGAGCTCGGCCCGTCCATCCTAGCTGCACCGGCCCATCTGCCAAACTCCGAAATATAGTTGAGACAACTTTATATAGTTGAGACAACTTTACGGAGCCTATAGCATGATGTGGTGGTATCTCACCGGACGACAGGGGGATGGGTCCCTGTCTACCACCTGTGACGTACGTGGGTCTAATAATGGTTTTGTGTGCAGGGAGGTACCAAAAGCAAGAAGTCCTTTCACAAAATTTCATTCGCCGAGGTCGATTCGTTTGGTTGGACTATGGACTATTTTGTGTTTTTAACAAACAGACAGACCGACACCGACGGACGGATAGACGGACATGGCTAAAGAATTGCACCCTGATTCAGAATATTTATGACTTATGGGGTATAAGAAGACTTCTTCTTGACGTTCGAAATGTAAGTGTAGTGTATATTTACCTATTCCTACCTTCCAGTGAAGGGTGTAATAAAGGCGCATTTAATTGAATCTAAAGCTTAGTACGCGGGTCGAGCGGAACTAAATTTAGCTGCTCTTCAATTTTTCTCTTCAAACATTAACTAAAATCATAGCTAAATTTTGACATAGAGTGCGCTGTGGATAGAAGGGTCACAGAAAACAGCTGTTCGTTGAAAATAACTTCCTTCAAAAATTCATCGACGCGAAAAAGTGTTATATTTTAGTTCACTTTCCTTTTTCCTTGTCTGATATTCCTTGATCTTAAATTTATCACTTTGAAAGGATTCCTCATCGAGGTATTCATTGGCCGCGTTCCATTGACCGCTAGTCATCTAGCACATTATCCCTGATGGAGGAATGCTGGCGCTAGAGATCTAGAGGCAGCGGCAAAGTGACATTAAAACCAATTTGAATTCGTATTGTTTCATCTTCATAAGAGTCAAAAATGTATTTTGGGCCATAATGCCGCATATTTATTAATACACTATAATTTAAATAAACAAATACAATGTATATTAATTACATAGAAGCTTGAATTCCCATTTTACACCAAATTGGAAATATGTATTTGACTTCTGCACTTTCACTTTTTTTTGACAGTTCGTTATTTTTTTCAATCTAGCAGTTCATTTTGTGCTAGATTGAAAAATTTCCCAGAAAATGATATTTCACAAAATGTGCTAGAGCTCTAGCGCAAATGCTGAAATGTCAGTTTTTTTTTATGGAGTTTGGCATGCCCTAGTCATCCAGCGGTCAATGGAACGCGGCCATTGAAAAACCTTATCCTTATTTACTTTTCCGCAACTCAAAAACACAAAAAAAAAAAAAAATAATAAAACAACATTATCTGTCAAAATTTTGCTTAAAAAAAATGTGCCGAACCATTAATGGGGGCGCTTGTGACAGATACATGCATTACAATCTGAAATGAAAATTTAATTTTTTAGCTGAAGCTTAGTACATACGCTGCTCGACATCAATTTGTTTTATATACCTACCTACATAGCTGAGGCAGCCTTAATTTTAAATTCTGCATTCGATTCATTAGCTTTGGTTGTATTTTTTTTTTATAATAGCTATTTTGATAAGAAAACATTCTTTAAACGTTTGCGGAAGAATGAATACAAAAAGCACCATGGACAATGCAGTGTAGGATTTGAAAACATGAACTCGTTGCATTCATTTTGCACAAGGCCCATTTCAGCCCAAAACTCCGAAATAGAAGTATGTTCCTATACCTATTTCTATCGCAGTCAGATATAGCTCTATATTCATTACTGATAATTTCAATACTTTTTCACCCGGAAAAAGCCTTAAGACAAATTGGACAATTGAATGTACTTGATCGTTTTGCGAAAAACGTTGTAATGAGTTCAAAAAAATGCCTCAGAAATCAAATCTTTTTTCCAAATCTTCGAGGAATGCAACAAGTTTCAAAAGTCAATTTTTAACGAAGTATGTACGATGGTCGATGAGTCAGAATTTTTAAACAAAGGAACAGTTCAGCTTATTTTTGTTGAATCCTTTGATTTAAAAGATATAAAAATAAAATTTCAAAAATTTAAATTAGTAGGTACAAATAGTACCGAAAATTGGGAAGTGGTACTTGCGTACTCAGGAAAGTCTAATTGTACTGAATTCAGTACAATAGTAAGCCTTTTTGCAACTGTGACTCAGATGTTAGTATTTATGAGAAAGATATTATTTTGCAATAAGAAACAATTCAATTCTCAGATATTATGTGTACATGGTTTGCATCACGCAAATCATGAGAATTGAAACTGGATATGATCTCTTTCATCCCAAATTAATCCTTTTCATTTTTTGTATAAACTGTAGTATATTGCTAATGAAAATATTTGAAACAAATTAGAGCAGAGAGAAGTGAGACTCCACCGCCACCGCCAATGTACAGGGTTTTTCAATAGGGACGCTACATAAGTAGAGCGACAGGGACAGTAAACGACGCCGAATTTCTTGCCGTTCTTTTGACATTTCTCTTCAGTAAGGTTTGCCATTTCATGATGGAAAGATATACCAGCCAACAACGAGTCGAAATTATTAAAATTTACTACCGAAATTCGGAGTCTGTGGCCTCAACGTTAAGAGCGCTACGTCCAATTTATGGCCGTCATAATCGTCAGATCAACAACAACAGATCAACAATTGAGCGTCTAGTGGAAAAATTTTAGTCCACAGGCACAGTACAAAATTTTCCCGTGCCAGTGAGACAAAGAAGTGCCCGTAGTATCGAGAATATGGTCTGGACTTCTGCAAGCGTGCTCGTGGCGGCCATGCAAAAGAAATCGAGTTCCATACATAATGGCATCGAACGTACTTTCACAGGAATAAAGAATTTCATTGATATCCAAAACCGTTTTTGTTTTATTTAAAAAAAAAACTTTTGTAGCGCTCTTATTGAAAAACCCCGTATTAGGATATTGATACATAACCAGAAAAAAATGTTCTATAAAGAATACTTTACAAACAAATAAGAAATCATTACTGTCTCTAAGATCAAGCGATATTGAGGAACATTTTTGAGCAGTGATTTTTAAGAGAATAATTCAATTATTACTACAGCTGCCTTTCTTTTATACCCGTCAGCATCTCTATCAAGGATTTCCAAAAAAACGAACGTCGAAGAATGAAAACACGAGCTTGGAACGCATCAATCTGATAGTAAAATTGACACTGACAGTAAAATTTTATCAAAAAAAAAGTTGTTTACAGTTTTGTTGGTAATCGCTCCGTCGAATAAGAAATCAAATGGTAATGACAACGAAATTGAAAAACTAGAACTTGTGTTATAATACGGACAGCATCAGCATTTCTCTTGTTTTGTTTATTATTTTTTAATATAGTTTTTGTCAATATGTCAAATGTAATTAATGACATTTTTATACAAGTTATCGATAACATAGAAAAATGTTGGCTATATACGCAAAGTGTTAACCCCGATGATTATATATACATGTTAAGTCTTTGTTGTATTTAATAAGGGATTTGGTTATTTTACGTATCTTATACGCAGCTTATATATGTAGTTAGTCAAACGCAGAATACACTTTGGTAAAATTGGAGGTGGTGAAAGACTCAAGAAGGTCGATCACCATTCTCTTACATACCGAGTCAATACTTAAAACTAAAAATTACAAAGTCAGCTACTTCTTTAAACGTATAAAGCTGCACGTTTGCCGCATCAAGATCGGGCGCCACCCCCTTCATCTTTTAAGAATAGGCAGAGCTTCGATCACGGACGGTCTTCTGATCCAGAGGACACGGACACCAGTGTGATTGAGGTTTCTGGTTCATCTAGTGGGCACAATGCTGCGGATAGTCCAGATAAACCTCCATCATAGTAAAGTGGCTTCTGAGAGTGGGTTCTTCTCATCCAATAACTGATGTGGCTCATTGGCAATTGCATAGCGGGGGCCTCTCACACCACTCCAAAGGACTTCAGGCCTAATGGCCTACTATCGTTTCTACTAAAAAGGAATTTACAGTGGTAGCCTTCCAAGGTAGAGAAGGGCTTTTAACAATATAGAGCCGACAGCTATAATTAACGCACTTGGAAACCTGCGGACTGACGCTAGTCTAAGTCACTGGATCAATCATCAAATGTTGTTAAACAGGGTTAAAAATTCAGTGCAACGCGGCACTCTGCAGGGTGGAGTACTTTTACCGCAGCTCAGCGTTACCGATGGGCGACTTTAGTCGCCATTTGGCGACTTTTTTGATCTCTTGGCCCCCGGCGACGACTTTTCAAAAATTCTCTGTTTTAGCCACTTTTTACAACATTGGCGACTTTCGGGCGACTATTTCCATAAAAGAAATCCAAAAAGCTGTTGAACAACTCAAAAAATATATAATATAATCTGTATCCATAATTAACACTTCCCAATATCAATTCACTGTCAATTAGTAAGTCTGTTTTGTTTTACCTCTGCTTCACCATTATTGAATCTTTGATAATGCACAGAGCAAACCATCACTGAATAAAAATTGCTGAAGACAGTTTCAAGTGACGAAACTGCTTTTTTTAACTGTTTTGAGGAACCAAATGTTAAAGAATTTTGGTTTAAGATTGGCCAAATGCCAAACTGCATGGGGAAAGCCGTATTTATAAATGTTTATTGATTTGTAGTGAAAATACTTACTCTGGGAGCAAGATATTACCTCTCCACTGAGAATCTGGCAAACTTTTTATTCAACGAATTTCTGGTACCTACTAGTAAGAACTGAAAAAGCTATCAGCCACAAATTGACAGAAATTTGTCGTCCTATTTGTCATATGCGTGAAATTACTATTCACATTTTTGGTTTGACTTCATCAAAAAGATGTTCGATTAATTCCAAATCACTTTCGTCGGTAGATGAATAAGTTAATATTGCTAACAAATTAGTAAATTATTTTTACCACTGCAATTTATGAATAATTGACAAACAAAAAGCTCACATCACAAACTGCAATTTACGGAAAAACAAAATGCATCTGTAATTTTTCATAGATTACTGTAAAAGCGTTCCTTTAATTTTTCAAGTTTCTCTTCCTGAGAAATACTTTATCCCCACTGACATTTTCACAGTCTTTTCCATTTTTACTACAAAAGTAAAGGAAAAACCTAGAACATGTTTTGTTGAAAATACTGCATCGAGTATTAAGTTTTATTTGTATAAGGCCCCTTTTTAAACTCTTTGCGACCTTTTTTGGCGACTTTATCATTTTGGCCATCGGTAACGCTGCGGCGCAGCTATGAATGCTAACAGTAAATGAAATATACTTGTATGGCTGGAGAAAAACGACGGTAAAGTAATAGCCTATTAAGACAATATTGTCATTTTATTTTCTGGGAAATACCTCCCAAACACTACGGGATTTGATGGAACCGTCCCTCGCAAGTCGCAACGCTGGTCAAATGGGCTAACAAATGCGGCCTTTATATAAACCCGGTTAAAACAGAGCTTGTGCTAATCACGAAGAAGCACCGAATTCGTCAAATCAATCCACCTAAATTAAAGCTAATCCGCTTCAGTTTTTCCGACAGCGCCAAATCCCTAGGTCTGCTTCTGGATAGAAAACTGAGCTGCAAACTAAACTTACATGTTCAGCGCGATCCTCGAATAGAAATCAAACTGTAGGTGAGTACTTTTTCGGTGAGCTTGCAGATACTACCGAAACGGACATCAGTAAATTACGAAAATTTCTCCATAAATCAAAATGGTTCCAGGAGTAGCAGAAATGACAGTGTTCTAAATGGCAAGTGTTGTCAATGTCAGTCTCGAGGTCTTAATCATAGATTTATGGAGGAACCCGAAAAATTTAATCGTTGCCACTCTCTCATGCACTCTTCCTATGTGCTATCATCAGTGTTGCCAGTTTGACTGTTTTCCAGTCAAATTTGACTGGATTTTTTCGGTTTTGACTGGAAAAAAAAATCAATTCCAGCCGACTGTTTTTTTGACTGGAATTTTTTCATAAAATAAAAATAAAAAAAATTGCACCTCCAATGTAAACCTAGTGTATATGAGATTCGCGCAGTGCAATGAAATGAACACACCCATTTTCCGCAAGCCGCTGAAAGTCAAATTGAATCTAATATTTCTTGCAGTTTGCGGCGTTTCTTGAGAATTTTGAATGATTTCCTTTGCATTTAATTCGGTTTGTTGTATGTTGTTCATATTTTGAGTTATGACTGCTGTTTGTTCCAGATTTTAGAAACAAAAAATAAACACAACTCTATTTTGACCATTAGAAATACCTAATTTTCGAGATAAAAAAAAATGTTGTATAAATTTTGAAATACTTGAAGAAGTTATACAAAAAGTTGTAAAGAATACTATAGATCAAAATATAAAGGGTGGGCCAAATACAAGTTTCTTTTTAAAAATGGAATAAAATGAACAAAATAAAATGTTCCCATGTATTATGGCTTTGTTAGTAAGATCAAACATTCCCATTAATTACGGAATACAACGTCGTTCAAGTTGCTGCCTCGGCTGGCTTCGCAGTAGAGTATTCTGTCACTCCAATTGTCCAAGACATTGTTGGTGGTTTCGGACTGTAGCTCATGGATTGCTTGGATGATGTTGGCCTTGATTGCGGAGGGCGGATTGTCAAATCTCAGCTCCAAGGAGGCCAATTGACATAGCCGAGACGGCTGATAACACGTTTTGGGAAGTTGGTGCGCAAAAGATCGATTGTAGCGTGGGCTGTGTGGCATGGCGTGCAATCCTGCATGAATCAGAGGACGTCTAAATCCATGTCTTAAATTCCAGTAAAAAAAAAAGACGGTTAACATGGCTCTGTAACGGCCGCCGTTGACCGAAACGTTGTTCTCAGCCTCGTTTTCGGAGAAAAATGATCCAAACTGTCACTCACTTCGTTCCTCGCAGGTATGATACTGGCTTTCTGTAAAGATTTCGAGCTGGAAGCACGTGTCAGTGTTGAAATAATCTATGATTTAAAAAGAAACCACGATGCCCCACCTATTTTTGTTTTCGAAAAAATAGCTGTTTACATTTTCGACTGTTTTTTTGACTGGAATTTTTTGTTTTTAATGTTTGACTGGATTCGGAGAGAAAAAATCCAGTCAAACAGTCAAATTTGACTGGATTTTAACATTTTCGCCTGGCAACACTAGCTATCATAAGAGACACTAAGCAAAATCTAAATTTTCTATGATCAGGTTTTTCTCAAATACTGATTTGATTATTTACAGTTCACTCATCTTTTGTCTAAATATGTCAACAGGTTTCTGCCTCCTTATACATAATGTAATTCCATTTAACGGTTTTAAATGTAGGGCATTGACATTGCAGTTGTCTTGCAGTTACATCTTCATCTGTTAATCAAGAGCAACAAACTTTAATTAAATTGTTACCTCAATAACGATCTGAAGCATGCTATCTTGTTATCCTCATTAGTTGTTACTAATGAAGTTGCATTTCGGTCTGTTATTGTTAATTGATTGAATAATGAGAAATGCGGACATAGTTGAAATAATTAATTGAAATACTCAGAGCCAACACCAGTCAAAGAAGGATATAATAAAACCACATTGTGTGCACATTCCTTTGCTCGATACACATTTTAAATTCAAGTAGATATACTCCTTAAATGAAAGGAAGTCCAGGGTTAAACACAATCTTTATCGACTCATTAAAGTTTAATTTGTATGGAGTAAGAAAGCGAACAGTGAAATGAACTAACACGCGACGTTTTCGTATATATGCACAAACGAACTGGCGGCAATTGATTTAGTTATATGTCAATATGGTGGGTGCGGTCGGTAAGATCAGCGATAAGCCTGAAGAAGAAGTTAAATTGAAAATAATTTTAATTGTTTTGAATTATATTCTCTGGAAGATAAGTATCCGTATATCGATGGCTACTGAACTGAACTGGCGGGTTCTTAATTGGCATTGAGATTTTATTTTTAATTACTGTAAATGTAATATATTCAAGGTTAGGAAAGGCAAACAGACAGACGCTACTTTTTCAATTTGTCAGAAACTCTTCATCGATGATCATTACATTATAGAGATTCTGTTCTTCTTACTGCCCTAATATCTGCGTTAACTGACCGCACTCTGAAGGAGGATATACCAAACGCTGAGAACTAATCAGTTGACTGACAGAACTACACTTGGTGAACCCACAACCAGGGCAATGTAGTCAAATCATACGGATTCAGAAAAGACAGTAATAGAAAAGTTTCATAATACAGTATAATACAGCGCATCAGAATAAATACACTTGAAGTATAGATATAGTACTAGAAGATTCCTCAGTTTTACTGATCAGCATGTACAAGATCGAAGACAATAAATATAGCCTTGGTTTAAAGTACCGTAGATTGTAGATTGTAGGGGGGAGGTGGTATATTAATTTCCAGATCACTGCGGCCACAAGTAGGCCTATTGTGATGTCCTCCATTTATAGCTCATCCATGATGCCGCAGTTTGTTATAAAGGCGGCTAGCTCTTTGAGTGTGCTGACAGCTATGTCCGCTGCTTCGAGGTAGAATTTACCTAGATAACGTTGACGTGTTTTGGTTAAACAGTTACAGTCACATAATATGTGTTCTGCTGTTTCTTTGTCCTCGTTGGACAGTCTGCAAGTGATGTCTTGTGCTACCCATAGTCATCAGGTGTTTTTTTGACTCGACAGTGCCCTGTGGGAAAGGCTGTGACCAAGCGAATCTGACTTCTACTTAATTGTAGTAGTTGTTTCGTTTTTTTGTGGGAACTGTTTGGCATGAAGTTTTTGGCTTGCCTGTTTCCTTCGTTGGTCATCCAGAAAGCTTTTTTTCATTTAGCCAGGTTTTCACACTACTTTTTATAGTGGTGATTGGTAGCCCGCAGAATGGTCTTGACATCATGAATTGGGATGCGGATCCTTTTCTGGCTAATTCGTCTGCTTTTTCGTTTCCTTCATATCCACTGTGCCCTGGCACCCAGATTAGGTGAATCTTGTTTGTGTTTGATTTGAACTGGAGGCTGTCCCAGACCAGTTTTGATATTATTTCAAAGGCGTCAATTGCAAGTAGAGCTGCCTTGCTATCAGAGAGAATAGAAATGTTCTTATTTGTTATAGCCCCGTTTAGACTCTCTCGAATGCAGAGTTCTATTGCATGTATTTCGGCCTGAAATAGGGAACTGCTAACAGGCGAAAGCAGAAATATCTTCCCAAGTGGATTATATACAGAGAATTGACTGTCAGAATTCAAAAACTATGCAAACAATCACTTAAAAGTAGTCTGATGATGAATTAGTGGTGTAGTTCGAAATAGCTATCATTCCTACCTAAGTGCATATGTCTACGAGTTGTTGTTAATGTAATTCTCTTTAAAACAATAATTCATAGACTGAAACTAGACATAATTTCCCAACAGAAATTGTCAGGGTCAATCTCAAACAAGCGAGAATCGTTGTTACTCCTCGCTTCCCCACTCAGAAACTGCTTATATTCATACTAGCGAATAGGGACGTTTTAGTGCACGGATCTATCTGTATATGTTATGTATACCAATACCATACAAGTGAACCGTTGGCAAATGTTGGTTTGGTTTGTTCCCTGCTTAGACGGTCTGGGAATGTAACCTTAAAGTTGTGTCGGAAGTTATAACGTGGTATAGACATTTGTTTGTCAAATGTATTCCAAGTAGTTCATTTTGTCTGAATTCTTGTAGGATATCAGTGTGGACTATGCTGGAATTTGAAACATCTTCTGTGAAGAGCGTATAGGCGTTAACCATTGCTTCTTTCATGAGTTCTATGTCCTACGATGGACAATAGTAGGGGTGAGAGTACTCTTCCCTGGGGGCATCCTTTCGTAGCTATTATACTGAGTTTAGTGCTGCCTAATGACGTTTTTATTATTTTATCCTCTAACATGCATTTTATCCAACTACACGTAGTGTCGTCAATTCCCATGTTTTGGATACCTTTATATATATTTGTGAGAATTTTGTATTGTCAAATGCTCCTTCTATATCGAGGAAACAACCGACCGCTACCTCTTTGTCTCTGAGAGATTTTTCAATTCTTGAGGTAAGGTTTAGCAAGGCGTATGTGGTCGATTTCCGGGGTGGATAGGCATATTGATATTTGTGATGGGGGTTTCTTTGAAGTGCCCCGTCTCTGATATGTCTATCCAGTACACTATACCAGATGACAAGACAAAATATGGTTAATATTTAAAATAGGGGATGACCCAAATTTGAAGAGTGTTAGAATTGGACGGTTGGGTTTTTTTTTTGCGTTGGTAGGTGGAAGCCTTGCATGAGGCACCAATGATCCAACGTTCATTGGTAGTACCAGATTCTCACCGGCTAAAACCACCTCCCTTCCCGAACAGACTGATATTTGTCCCCGCGGAACCGCTGTAAGGCACTACTTCGGGGGTCGATATAAAGCCATATTCGATCACTATATTATTTGAACTATTTACTTTTTTTTGCGCTCTAAACGCCTAAGATCGCTGAGTATTCGAACGGCCACGTTATGCTTCTAATTTTCTTTTTTATGCTATATGTAATTTACGATGTTTTCAGTATTGATCCCGTAAGTCAATCCTCTCGGTTTCGTACAGTGGGCAATGAAAGAACACTTGTTCTGCATTCTTAGAAATTGCCCCGCAATGTGGACGCAGTTTGGGATTGTTTCATGTCCGCGTTTAAAGAGATATTCTCTGTAACAGCCGTGACCCATCAAGAACTGGGTCAGATAGAAATTTGTTTCGCCATGAGTTCGTTTAATTCATTCATAGATCACTAGGGATGAGACGATGTATATCCATCTTCCCTAGAACTTGACAATATTTCTACTGCATAAATGAGTGTTGAACCGACAGCTCCTGCAAGAAGCAGCTAGTCTGTTACTCTGTTTCGGGCCTTTGATGTTAATCATCAACCTCGAAAGTGCACATCAGGTTTTGCTGACTTTTTGCATACATGCTCTAGATGGCATTTGAAGCTTAGACGAGCATCAATAATCACTCAAAGATATCTAATAAATGGTGAGTTGGGGTAACAAAACTCCAAGGAAGGAAGCTATATATTATGTTTTCGTTGTAATAAAAAAAAATTTAATAAAAACACTTAATTAATTAATTAATTAATTAATTAATCTTCGTTATAATTTTATTATATGCGATATTCTTAATATTAATATTATCGTAATAAAGTTACTTATCTACTTAAAGAAAGGTTAAGAGGAGGCGCGTGTGATCGTCTTGACAGTCGCAGGAAAAAAGGAAGAGATCGTGAAGACAATCACACTGCTCTCGAAAGGGAAGGATTGAGGAAACTATTTTATAACACATTATATTCTAGGATGTGACTTATATAACACTATGAAGATGTATTAATTTTGAAAAAAACCTAAGTAGCATAATTTTTGCCTTAAAACGAGTCAATGTCGAAATAAGGCACCATAACTGGCGCTGGCTTTCATAAAATCTGTGAAGGAAAATAATTGGCAATAGCATTGCGAAGCAGTGTTTCCTCAAATGTAGGTACATATCTCTCAGCATTTACGGCGGATTGGGAGATCAAAAACCTTGTGGACATCATGCCGTAACGAGGCCATGATTGAAATACATAGTTGGGTAGCGTGAAAGCTAGGTTGCATCTGTTGCCGCATTATAAGCTTCTCCCGGTGTTGAAAAAATTATGACCATGAATCTGTCTGGGTAACTTTCCACATCTGTACAACAAACCGTTGAGGGAAATATGTTCAAAAAGCGATTTAAATATTTTTCTTCGGAAATGTATCACTTTTTTGAAATAATGGTATTCAATGAAACTATACATCGCAGTTTCATAAGCAGCACACGGTGAACATAATTTGGTTTCCCAATATGTACTAAATTTTTAACAGCATCTGTCAAAACAACACTTCATCAAAATCGTGACCAAACTGTTGTGAAAAGAAAGGGGACAGCAACACAAACACATAGCTTATTCGAGTGAGCTTTTCCGTCTTTATACCAAAAGTAGTACCTATAGACATTGTAATCCTCTATGGCTAAAAGTTTTCAACTGTCCAAGCCGTAATCCAAACTTATTTATACAATTTATCTTCGACAAAGTGAAACTAATTAATTTGATATGTCCATTATCGCAGTGACAGCCAATCGGTCATTTCTCAGGACAAAAGTTGCACGATATGGTGTGATGTGCGACACCCACAAAAAATAACATAAAACTTTTGTGCTTGTGACACATTCTATTTATGCTATTCCTTCAGGTGTTCCAATCGAATGGCTAATCCGCATTCAATTAGATGGAAGAAGTTGGTATAAGAATATAAGGTTCTTATAGCCAGTGATTTTATTGTTGTGTCGCAATCTTTTTTGTTTTTTTATTTATTTATTTTTTTTTAAAGGGGATTCCAAATCCTGGAGCACTCAGACGAATCTCGGTCCATTGTACTACCAAGCAAAAACCCCTTTTTTTGGTGTAGTGGTGGAGAAACTCTGCTATTATTCGTTTCTCTTTATGGTCGGTGGCAGAGCATTGCTGTCCCCCGCCGGGGCTCGAACCAACGCCGCTCGGGTCACAAGCAATGACTCTAACCACTACACCATGGCCACCGCCAAAATTGTGTCGCAATCAGAACATAATTATAATAGACGCGACTTTTTGAAATGCACCTTTATATAGAAAGATACATACTCGTAGATCCCTAATCTGTCAGTGAAACTTTGCAATTTTCTGCGTGTTTGGATTTAATAAGCATAATGCGATTAAATGAAAAGCACCTTTGCTACATGCAAGGCTCACATAAGCTCTTCACTATTATAGCCCTATCTAAGAGCGTAAACAGATTCCATACTGCTGCTCAGTGCACTATGAAAGTCTGAAACCACCACCTTTCGCTCATTGTTAAATGAAACAACAAACGAACGGGTTATATTTCGAAAATCATACTCCACATTTGAGCGGATTTCTTAACTCAGCTGCCGCATACTTTAAAACAAAATATCATTTAATGCACAGTGAGTGCATTATTAATAAGGACTTGTCTTTATGAGCCAAATGCCCCCGTAACTGGTAGCTTGTGTATGTATTTAAAATAAATTTCCATCAAAAACCTATACTCATAGCGTCACTTGTTATTTCGCCATCATGTTCCGTTGAAACTGAAAGCCGGAAGGATAACACAACAAAAGTCAGTCTTCTGTATTAACGTTATTTTCTCTATCTTATGTGACATAATTTCAGCTCTACGCGCTGTCAAATGCGATAAAGCGAAAAAACAATCCAAGGAATCAAAATATTTTCATAATTCAAAACTTTATCTGCGACTGCTTAAATTTGGCCATAAATTCACATGGAATAAGGAAAATAAAATCCTTGTTTTATGCATATGAGAAAATAATGTTCTTGTAGAGTGTGTCTGTGTACATGTATTTTCTCTTTTGCATATTTAAATTAAGATGAATTCGCTTAACAGTTTGTTTCCAAATTCAGCGTTTCTGTTTCATATCCATGTTGTCAGCATATAGTTGGAAAGCTTTATACACAGAAGTTAGGGTGCTGCTATTTTTATTTTATTTTATTTTCACCAATTTAGACGAAGTATTGTATTAAGGCACTTTATATTTTCATTTTTTTTTTTTCATTTTTTCATTTTTCATTTATTGTTTATTCATTATCACTTACCTACTAACAATATCAAAAATACAAATTATAAATCAACAGCATACGGTAAATGGAGCGAATAAATCCAATGATCGTTCTGTAACTATTGACAGTTAGTGGTGAACGACCTTACAAATAAATTTGTTAGATAAAATCTAATGTGGGGTAACAATCAGATAATGATTTGTGAATGCCTTACATAAAAAAACGAAAATATTTATAATGTATGCATAATGTACAATAAAATTTCATGGAGAAGAAGAAAAAAAAAAAAATGTATTAGTGAAATACTGAAGCTAATTTAATTATAACAAAAATAAAGAAAATAAAGAAAGTAAAGAAAAACAAAACCAATCACCAACCATTCTAAAAGTATCCTGCTCTTGATATTATTTATACAACAACTCTAAATAGTAGCTCAATCTCATCATTATTCTTACTGAAGAGCCAACCTTTTAATTTTTGAGTAAATACAGAAAAACTGTGGATTGCTCTAATAGAAACAGGAACAGGAAGTTTATTAAATAGTCTAGGCGCACTCACATAATAAAAATTCAAAAAATGAGTCCTTTGTGCAATAGGTACATCAACAAGGCTCAAACTGTTTACACGTAAATTATAAAGACTGGAGTTTCTTGTTGCAATGTTGCCACTTTGCTTAAAGAACTCCCTGAGAACCTTAAATACATAGAGATGTCTAAGCGGAAGTATACGCAATTCGCAATAAAGAGACCAGCTAGAAGTAAATCTGTTTTTACCACAAATAAGTCGAATCAGACGTTTTTGCGCTACTAAAAGTGTCCGAAAAGTATTGAAGTATACGCCACCCCAACAAGTTATACCGTATTGTAACTTTGAGTTAGCAAGACAATGATAAATCATAGTTAGTACTGTTCTTGAGCAATAGGCTCTTAGCATATACATTTTACATGACACAAGCATCATATGTGATTTGACTGTTTGAATGCGATCTTTCCAATTCAGCTTGCAGTCAATCAGTATTCCTAAATATTTAAAGTTTTGAACTAATTCAATATTGAAACAATTTGAAGAACATTGCTCAGTTTCGACAAAATTGTTTCTACCACAGCTATGCACAGGTAGCGAATATCTTTTGCAGTCATATGAGTGATAAAAGACACTAAGATCTGTCGGAGCAGCACCCGATAACTTGAAACTCATCATTTTTGTTTTTTCGCTAATAATTAGCTTGTGGAATGCAAACCAACATCTTAAAGTTTGCAAGTCTTCATTTATGAAAGTTATGCAATCGGAAATAGAGTTGCCGAGGTAAGTAAATGCAATGTCATCAGCAAACGCAGTGGACCTGCCATTAAAGTCCTGATAGAACAGAGAATTAATGAAAATTAAAAACAGAAGTGGTCCTAGGACGGATCCTTGCGGGACTCCATTCTTTAATATAAGTGACCGACTGAATCGTTCATTTATAGTCACTTTCTGCTTCCTATTCTTTAGGTATGAAGCAAACCAGTTAAGAATAAATCCCCTAAAGCCCGCATTATACAATTTATCTAATAATAAATCGTGATCCACCATATCGAACGCTTTTGTCATGTCTACGAAAACTGCCATAGTTGATTTGTCCTTATTTATACCTTCATATAATTGACAGCAGACTTTTAGAATGGCATCTTCCGTTGATTTGGCTGATCTGAAGCCATATTGATTGGATGCAAAGAATTTGTTTTTTTGCAAAAACGAAACCAATCGAGTCTTAATTAATTTTTCAAAAAGTTTAGAAAAGGTAGGAAGTATGGAAATAGGTCTATAGTCACATAAATTACTTCTGTTTCCCTTTTTAAAAAGAGGAATCACTTCAGCGCATTTCAATGAATTTGGAAACACGCCCCTGGTAACACTTAGGTTGTACAAATAACTAACAACGTCGACGACATATAAAGGCAATTTGTTTAAGAAAAATATTCGAAATTGAATCACTTGTACAGGAATTTTTATTTGGTTGGGACAAAATGAGAATATAAAGTTCCCTAGAAGAAATATTTTCAAAAACGAAGCTATTTGCTAGCAACGGTTCAGGAGAGAGACTCGATAAAATACTGCAGTTGCAGTTGTTGCTTAGTGTATAACTTGGCTTTAATTTTTCCGAGATATCTACGAAAAATTCGTTGAACTTGTTCGCTATGATATCGGGATCAGATATATTTACATTATTCACGTTTATACTGTTAACCTTATTCGATTTTACTGTCTCCCCCAACATTTTATCAACAATACTCCATTCTTCTTTGATGTTACCTTTAGATCTATTCAATTGGTTCGTGTAATAGTTATTTCGAGCTTCAAAAACTAATTTATTAGTTTTTTTGCACAATTTACTATAGTACTTCTGCAGGTTCTTATTAGTCGGTTGTTTTTTACATATAACAGCAATATCATTTTTACGTTTTATTTATTTTAGTAATAGAGAAGTCATCCATGGCTTTAAAAAACATGATTTTGGCTGTTGCGAAGATATTTTTATACAGCTATTCATATGATTCTTTAGAATCGAAATAAATAAGTCATAAGCCATAGAAGGATCACTCTCCGCGTAGACTGAAGTCCAAAATTCATATTTTAATTTCTCCCTTAGTTTATTATAATCTATGTGCTGCTTCCTAATACTACCTTTATTTTGATATAAACAGACACTGTCAGTGAGAATATTTATTGCGACCATATGATGGTCTGATATTCTATAATCATAGACCTCACCACTAATCAGTTTATTATTATTACTTACTTTTGTTCGTGTAAATACATGATCTATGCAACTCTTAGTCGAATCCGTAACACGAGTTGGTGCATTAATAATACTTCTTAAGCCATATAATGCCATCATAAACATATAGTTCTCCGTATCTGTATCAGACACTTTCAATAAGTCAATGTTGATATCACCTTAGACAATCAGATTTGTGAATTTCGTGACTCTTAATATATCTTCTAATTCTTTAATAAAGCTGACTTTACTAGATCCTTGTAATCTATGCATAGTATCGTATAAAGAACTTTATTAAAGGATAGTTTCAGCCTTGTTATATCAGCACCAGGAACATTTATATTAGAGCAATCACAATCACTTACATAATCATCCCTTACAAAAATCATAATACCTCCAGCGGAGTAGGAGTTATTACAATTGCCATGGGGGGTGTAGCCAGGAATATTATACATATTTAGTTCTTTATCATAAATCCAAATCTCGCTTAAAACGATCAGAATTGGCAGATCAGAAAGAGTTTGAACATGAGCTATAAATGTGACAAAGTTTTTACGCAGACTTCGAATATTTTGATGAATGCAGAATGATTCTATTAAATTGGCAGGTTCTTTTACAATGCGACAAAGAGAGTTAACAGAAGGAAGAGTATTTTAAGAATTATTATTTACTGTATTATTATCTAAAAAATTCATAACAAATGTTTATAATTTCTCCAAATCACCTACACAATTTATTTTTACTGGAATATCACCCTCCTTCTTCCGCATGTAGATAGCAGCATTCCTGGTCCACAGATATTTATATTGTTTGGATTCCTTAACCGACGTCGCGGCTCTGAGTAGCTGACGCGTATTGTATGTGAGACTGTCATTTAAATACATGTTTTGTGCTGCCGAATTTGGGTCCAGAATTGTTGTTGTTAATTTTGTTTTCATTTCATACTTTGCTTTCATTATTTTTTCCTTAACGTTGCGAGAAACAAACTTTATTTTAAAAGAAATATTTCTTTTTTTGTAGGAATAGAAGCTGAATCTCCCAAGCCTCTGACCATGCACATGCATTCACTCAAATAATGTCGCCATCATTAAAATACATAAGCGAAAGGTACAGGTTTTTTTTTTAAAGCTTTCTTTATCAGCTGCAGACCAAAATACTGGTCCATTGTGCAGTCAGACAATTTCATTTGTTCGACTTTGAGTTAAAGCTAAAAGAAGCTAGATGCGCGTCATTCAATACATTTATCGATCAGCATTTAACTTCCTTTGATAAATATGATTTAACGATTAGTTGAGATACAGGTCGGCTTAAGAAGAACATCAGCTTCAATATGATTCATCGAATGCCATTTCTTGGCTTACAAGATTCTATACGTAAAATTGATCGCTCCCGTTTAAATTGATCGCATTTGGAGGAGGAAATTCAATGAACAACTATAGCGCATCAGTCAACTAAAATGGCTAGGACTTGTTGAGCTGATGTAAGCAAATTCTTAGGTTCTACGGTTTTAGCCCTGGAGCACAACGCAGTAGAGGGAGACCTTGTCTTAAGTGGCGATCACAAGTTCCGGGAATTGCTTGGCAGCCGCTGTTAGTTCGATGTTTGGTTCTGGTTTGTTTATGAGCAATGAGGATAAAAGTTATCCCCTCTAGGCCATAAATTCAAGATTTATGTGTATGCGATTTTAGATAGAATTAAATGTCAAAAATTTGTTTACAATGGCAATAATTTCCCTATAAAATAAAATATTGAGTGGTACTATGCCGTAAACATTTTTAATGTCCAGGTTAAGTTTTAATTAATACAGAGTATAGAATTTCTTCATTTAAATTAATAATTAATAGGTATAAATCATCTTCGAGATCGCCAAGTGATCGCGTCAGCTTAACTTCACTAAATTTGAATACCTATCTCTAGCGATATAAAAACATAGTTCAGCGTATTACATTTTATGAATTTATCTTGAAGGAGTGAGTATGAGTACCTACTCAGCATTTACCTACCACGGCCTGTTTATTGTGTTTCTTGTATTGTCGTATTCTTTCCTAACTTATGTAGGGCGAAGCGACCATAGAGCCAGCGTGACCGTTGTGAGACTAAAGTTGCAATTTGGCACTTTTTTTACCTCCTTGGCACAATGATACCACTTTTCTAAAATTTAATGATTTTGGCCCTTTTTAGAATTGGGAACAACAAAAATATTAAATTTTCAAACTTTTAAGAAAATCCATTGCGCTCAAGTGGCTCAATTGATACACATCACACCAAAAAACATAAATGTATAAAAACAGCCAAGCTCTGTTATAAAAAAAAAAGTGTGTAACTATTCAGCCACAAGTAATGAGATCTAAATGTATGCCAAGTTCTTAGTTTAAGAGGTTAAATGTAAAAAAAATGGAATGAAGCGAAAATCTCAACTTTTGGACTTTTCCCAGTGTATGCACCACAGGATCTAGCATTCTGCCAAATTTCACTATGCTAGGTGAGTGAGTGAGTGAGTGAGTCAGTCAGTCAGTTACGGTTTTTGCAATTTTTGACGTCCTGTGTGTTGAAAACAGGATGCTATAGAGATGAAATTTGGTGAGGTGGACCTTTTTAATGAGCTTGGTAAACTTTTCAAGTTTGAAGTTTTTTGGGTTAATTGGTTCCGAAGTCAGAGGGAGGTCGAAAACAGCCCGAGTTTGTTCCTGTAAGAAGGGTAAGTGCCTTTACTAGAGAACTTGGATGGGGCACTACCATTCCTTCAACGAGCAATGCGGCGCCTCCAATTTCAGAATCGGGGTCAGAGCGGTCAGAGAATGATTCAAAAGATTTTGGATTAGAACTTGCACCGCTTAATGAATTGATTTGTTATGTTATTGAATTGATTTTACGTTTAATGTTTTTGTATGGTATGTTTTATTCGACTGAATTGTTATAGTTTTAAAAATAGAATATTACCAGTACAATATCTTGTTTGTTTATTATGTTTACTTTCGTTTTGAAGTTATTACTTTAAATGGCACTTTTTTTTTCCGTGGCCCTTTTTCTTGCGACTTTTCTAAATTTATCAACGGTAACGCTGCATAGAGCCCATTTAGTCTAGTTTAAAAAGTTTTGTGATCAGAGAAGTCCCTATAGAGTGAATGAGTTTAGAAAAACGGGCAGCATTTCCGGAGCGCTTGAGATGTTTTATTTGGGGGAAGTCCCAGTACTATTTTTTTTTTTTTTGAGCATTTTTCAAATCAGTAGCACGATTAAGACGCATTAAACGTAGACCGTGTGAAAAGGCTGTTGATGAACCAATAACTGATCAAAAAAAAAATTCGAAGTCGAATTTTTGAATGCTTTTTAGACACCCTACTCACCGAAAGAAAAAACATTGGTTGAATCAAAAATGTTTCGTTGTTAGCTAACAATGAGCTTAAAATTGTCAAATCAAATACGTATGTGATTAAATCAAACAACGCTGCATGTTTGAAACAACTACTTTGGCGTTGTTGATTAAAATGCTCGTAAGTATCATAGATATGTTTAGTTTGAACATTTTTGTAGTTGTTTCAAAAATGGTAACATTGTTAGCCTACAATTTAATTGTTGATTTCATTGTTAAACAACAATAAACAGGATGAAATTACAACTTAGGGACTTTACAATTAATTTGACCATAAGTGTTTTTGATTAAACACAAACGTGGTCAATAAATTTAAAATCAACCATATTTCTTATAAATTAAACACATTCGTAGTTGGAGTACAACGATTACAGTACAATTAAACACAAACATTTTCAAGGTTAAATATCATTGACTATTATTAAAGTATCATGAACATGTTAAAAGTATCCACGGACATGTTTTTATAAAAATATTTCTCATTATCACAACCTACATTCTTGCCAAGACGTGTTGTAAAGCGGTCACGTGTAACAATCAGAAACGTTGTTAAAGTATCACACTTCAGTTAAATGTATCACGAAAATGTTGAAATAATAATGCAGCCAAGCATAAACATTGCTAAAGAAACACAAACATTGTAGAACTAGGTATCACGAATGTAGTTAATTTACATGTTTTCTTGTTAAACCAACCACAAACATCGCAGTCGCGACATGCTTAACGGAATTTGTCTTGTCAACACAGCCAACGGTGCATACGGTACGAGTAGGTAAATATAATTATTTATAAAATAATAATTGTACTTCGTTGGGCTCCTGTTGTTGAGCCAACATATTAAAATATTAATTATTTATCACCATTTTGTTAACTAGCCTTAAGTCAAACTGTTATATGAAAGTTCAATAAATACTAATGTAAATGTAATGTAATTTTGCGTAGATTACTATTAGTTTTCAGTTTTTAATAGTATTTTCAGCTGGGTGCGAGTAGAAATAAAATGGTAAAGTAAGTATGGACGTTTTAAAAGAAGCACAAAAACATTACAATGTTTCCATTGCTGATGAACAATGGTCATGCTATGCATTATAAAACACTATCCAGTGCATGGGCAATGTAAAAGAATCACGAAAAATGTACATGTACAATGTTTTCGTTGTTGATTAACAATGATCATGCTTGATCAATCGCTTCCCTGTGATAAAGTAAGCATAGACGTGTTAAAAGAAACACGACCATTGTACAATTTTGAATTTGTTAATCAACAATGATCGTGCTTAATCAATCGCTTACCGTGCTTGCTTTACTACGAATAACCTAATGCGTGGTTATTTAAACACGAAATTGACAATGGCGTGATAGATTTATGCAAAAATACCCGTTATGTTTTTTTATAAAAAATTGACAATGTCGCATTTGTTGAAATGACAATGCGCATTGGTTGACGCAAAATCAAATAAGGTTCATGCTTGATTTTACCAACGTTTTTCTTTCGGTGTTATATCCATAAAGGAAGGATTTCAACAGATGCAAGATTTTTCGTAAAATCTTGCGTAAAATCGACGCGTAAAATTTCTTGTTTAACGTAAAAGAAATCAGAATAAAAAAAATAATGCGAAATTGTTCTGAGCTGCAAGAAAAGTTAACAACTTTAAATCTGATATTGACGGAGATTTGTTGTGCGATGAAATTTTAGGTCTCCAACACTATCTCGAAGACAATCAGGCATTCACTCTTATTCTGAGATTCGATAGAATCGAGTAGGTATTCCTCGAATTAAAAACTTTCATTCGGATGAACTTCTCGCATTACGCATTGTAAGTTTTGGGGAAAATGTTGCTTCCTGCTTAAGTCTATATATTTTATGTACATTTTGTGATAAAAGTAAGCAACATATACGTATCTTTCGATATGCAAAAGCAATAGAACTTCTGACCAAAAATGTTTGCTCGAATAAAATTTGACATCTATCTCGATAAAACCGAAACTGAGAATGTGGGAGAAATGAACAAACTACACATCTCTATCGAAATCGAAAATTGGAATGTCAGTTGGCTGAAATCGAATCACTTTCGATTCGATTCGATTCGAATCTCAGAAATAGAGTGACTAAATTTTATCAGAAAGAACAATCTTCAAGAGTTATATCCCAACACCTGGATATCGGTCCGTATTCTGTTAACAATACCAGTGACCATTGTAAGTGACGAACGCATTTTCTCTAAGACGAAGTTGATAAAACGGACTTACGGTCTACAATGTCCCAAACAAGATTTACTAATTTGTTTTGCCTCACTGTCCATTGAAAATTAAATTGCAGAAAACCTAGAGGCTAGGCAGTCCTATCTTGTGCCTAACTTACTACTACTAACTACAACTACTAACTAACTACTAACTCACACGGAAAACATTTCGCATGACTTATGTAGTGGAGGGTAACAAATTATAAAATTTGTTCTTGTTTTAAATTTTAATGAAATATAAAATGCGCCAAGTGCGTGGCTCGCCCGGGGCGCTTAGATCATTAAGGCCGGCCCTGACCGCAAGGTAGTGTGTTAGGGCCCTGTATTTTTTTTTTCTATACACGAACTACCTACCACTCTTGCTGTCGGAAAAACTGTGCAGGAAGTTACAGAAAAACCGCAAAATACAGTAAATGAAAAAAAACTGAATGGACAAAAAAATAACAACTAAAATTAAATGAACTAAAACTAGTTCTACACTCGAGAAACATGATGAACTAAATTTTATTGTATCGTATAATAAAATGTATTGGCTCATAGGGAGGTATTCATGTCTCTCAATTTATAATAAACTGCTTCTCTAAAAGCAAGTCCTATGAACATTATGGTAGGTATCCGGCTTTGGGTGTGCACAAATGAGATAAACCTATAAAGCATTTAATGCTTTATAAACAAATTACTACGTTATATTTTTAATGCGCCATGGTACATACGTAACGCTAATCTCCATTGAGATCTAAAATTTGAAATTGTAGAGGACGAAGTCAGGAAGGTCGCAAGAAGACATGAAGGCCAATTGTGCTATTTAAACAATATTTGATTTAACGGTTTAAAATGGTAAAATAAATAATTGGTATAACACCCAATCACAAATGCAAATGCACTGCTAAACAGAAGTAATTTCTGCAGAGTGCATGTCGCCGTGATAGATCTCAAAGCTATACTCCTTGTGCTTTAAAGGTATTCCTTTAATATTTTCGAAAGCAGGTGTTCCTGTATACATACCTAGCTCATTCAGTACTTGCTTCTTTGAATTCAAAGAAAATCCTTTGGTATTTACATCGACCTGCGAAAGAGTTAACCCTATGAAATACATATAGCAATGTCAAAAATTAAGCCATGCAATTGCATAACGGCCTGACGGTATGCTGAAAATGCATATTGCTCAATTGAAAACTAGTTCCATGTGTTTTCCTTGTTCCAGATGTCTTTGTGTTCACTTTCTGGAAATTTAGTTAAGGAAACAACGGGAGAAACCAAGAAAAATATATAGATGAATAATAGTTGTGTGGCGCACACTCGGTATTGCCTTATTCATAATGAAATGACTGTTGTCATGTAAAAGGTGAACGGCTACAAGAAAATGTCGTACGAACATGTGTTTTTGTCAAGTCAACATAGCGACAAGACGCATTGCATTGGAGTGTATAAACATTATCGTAACATCTAAGATATTTTTATATTGGGAACTGTGAACTTTGGTTGGTAGAAGGGAATAGTGAGTCCATACCAGTATACCACCTTATACGATTTTAAGTTGTTCCATTGTAGCCGATTTTTGTTGCCAGTTTACAGTGGTAGAGACTAAATTCTGTAACATCATTTATGGTGCGTGCTCTTTCGTTTAAGAGACGCTTAACGAGGTTTGACAAAATATAAATTTTCAACAATTTAGGCATCAAAATGATTAAAAATAGTTGGAACTCACTTAGCTTAACATTACATTTTAACATGCAGCTATTGTTTTAAAATGACTTCCGCCTTTATAAGTCACAAGCACTCACGGTCACGATAGCCATTTGATCTATTTTCAATTCTTCAAAAGCTCTAACTAGCATTTAAAATAAGACCTTCCAAATCACAATCTCGTCACCTCAGAACTTATCCTATTTCCAGACAGTCTGATACGGGACAAAACTCTTCACTTAAATGGATTTTTTTTTTGCTTGTATTTAAGTCGGCTTAATCCTTTCACCTCGAAGGTTAGGTACTCCTTTTAGTAAAGGCGTCTCTCCCTGTCACTAAGTCAATCAGCTTTAAGTCTCTCCCACTCATAAAATTCGAATTAAATACCAATTGTTTCTCCAACACTCAAATTGCGGTCGTATCCGTATCCTAGAAACTACTTTACAATCCCAATTCAAACAACCAAGTCTAACGTAAATAAACATACACTACGCACATCCCGTTTATTAGTGGAACAACTACGGAAGGACTTGAAGAACTCTTAAAGCAAAGACGAACAAGGGACAGGACACAGATACACCCCTTCCGGATGGCCAAACGAGTTGAATGCGTATGAGATTAGATGATTTGGTGAAGATTAAATCAAATGAATTGCTGGGGCTTAAGTTTCCCTCTTTTGCTTCTTCTTTCCGAAATGTGTTGGCACAAAAGGATAACAAAGGAAATTCGAGTCAACAAGTATGTATTTGCTATCGGAAGGATTTTTGTGTACTACAGTTGGATGGTATTTATTGTGTTCTGCTGGTTCAGATTTATCCTTTGTGTGCCGTTTGTTCGTTTATCCCCCCTTAAAAAAAGGACTTTCACATTGTATCATTAGAGTGTTTTGTTAAGATTTTTACCCTTGGATGCTGGGGGG
The DNA here is from genome assembly GCA_949372485.1 of Cheilosia soror. Taxonomy (NCBI): domain Eukaryota; kingdom Metazoa; phylum Arthropoda; class Insecta; order Diptera; family Syrphidae; genus Cheilosia; species Cheilosia soror. Next base: position 135,977,275 of record OX443561.1, on the reverse strand, counting down.
TTATATTCCTTTGAGTAGAATTTCTCAACTTTCCGTCCTGAGTTGATCTTTTAAGTATAGGGTGGGATGTAGCTTCGAAGTTTGCAAGGTTCATGTAAACCTTTTGAAGGGTTACCTGCAATGCCACAATAATAATTGCTGATAGAAAAAACCGATTGTGTATTTATAATGAGCTGATTTTAAAAGGCTGACATCGACTACCAGATTATTTTCTAATTAGTTTAAATTTGGATCGGCTTCTTCAGCAGAATACGGACCATTTTCGCATTAAGGCGGTAAGAGTTATGTTTTGAGTCAAACATGTTAATGCAGTAAAAAAAAAATAAAGCTTGGCGTGGTCTTAGGGTAATAGCTATCAAATCAAGCATGTGGTACGTATAGAGTTGCCCAAAACTTGGTCCGATCTTTACAAGATGAGAATGAATAATAGGTTTGTCCTTCAGTACGTATTAAAATGTTTCTCTTATATGAAAATGTTGACTTATTTAGACTAGGACTAGGGAGTCGCCGTATGGAAAAGATAGGAAACCCCTGCCCTAAGGTAAACTGCGTGAAGTATATATGCATGAGTCTGCCTAACATTGCGTACAAGATCCCGAACTGTGTGACCGATTAAAACGATATTCATCAAAGAACTGTTTTGCCCCTATAAATGCAGTTTTAAGCCAGGTATAACTCCACCCGACGACGAACTTTTCACACTACGGCAAAACACAAGAAATTCAGATACATAATACACCCAAGACCAGTTTGTCAATTTTAAGGTCGACATCTAATAGCATTATAGAGAATAGTTACTCAGACTGTCTAAAAAAAGAAGAAACACGGGTGACATTAATATCATTCGCAGAGCTGTCACTAGCGCGTTCCCAAATATTGGATCAGAAAGGTAAAATGGGTTTAGTTGTGAATGAGGACAAAACCAAGAAAGGGCACACAACACCGACGAATCGGACGGAACAACGTAATAGATACGTCACTTTGAGGTAGTTAGAAACTATGTCTACCTCGGCTACTCTATAAACTCTGGAAACGGCATATCAGCAATCAAGCGAAGATCCTTATGCCAGTAGCTGTTTTTTGTCCTAAGAATGGCATTAGTAACTACCTAATCCTTGTCCTTGTTTTGAATTAGAACGTAAAATGGAAGTGGACCCAACTAACTTGGAGTGCGCAACTGGAGGTTAGTCAAAGATCGTTGCAGTTTAAGGCCCAGGTCCATCCCGGGCTATAGCGCCTCTATAAGGCTAAGCATCGCAAATCTGTCTTAGAAGATGAAAACAATTGTACCAGAGTAACATTGCGTTTCATTATTATTTGATTTCGCATTCACTCCGTATTTACTTGTGTTTTAATCCGGGTTTGCTCCGTAAATTTTTTACAGTGTAGTTACCTACCTAAATATAAGAATTATTAATAACTCGATCACAGCACCACCTATCGGGTCCAGATTTTGTATTTTCCCATTTTTACACTAAGCCAAGATATATTGTAAATATGAATCATTTTGGTTCATAAATAAAGAATTTGTTAATTACTTGACTACAGCGCCACCTATCGGATCTTAGCACAAACTATCGGCTTGGTAAAACAAGTCTATTGTGTGAATATAATCTCAATTGGTCAAGTCGTTTAGGAGTTACACGATCGCTAAGAAACGTATACCAACGATTGTATATATATGAAGATTTAAAATGGCTGCCAAATCGCACACATGCGCAACATAAAGTGCCCCAATATCTTAAAATCATTTTCATATAATGTGGCCATCATTGTAAAAATTGCATGCTTTTATCACAAAGTGCACAATTTTTATACAATTTTATACTATGCCGCTCCACTAATATGAAGGTGCGCATAAGAGATGTTTGAAGCGTTCTGCCAGGGGGTTAATGCCGACATACTGTTCTGCCAATGAAAATGTATACTTGATATGATTGCCCTAACAACATATTAAAAACCTAAGCTTAACTAAATAATAAAAATTTCGTTGCTAACACGACGCGTTTGGAGTCATCTGCTACCCTGTTCATACCGGCCAATCGATCTGCTAATATTATCTATAGCGATATTTTTATATAATAAAAAAAATTTCAGCCTTAACTAAATAATAATTTTATGCACTTTTTTTTTCAACTTAAGGGCGTTCTGCCTCGCTCCCATACCACTACCGGGGTCCATCCTCACAGATGACACTTATAGTCAAGTCGCCCACAAAATCCGAGTAAGTAAACTGAAAGACTGGAGCGTTCTAAGGCAACCATTACCAATAACTCTGATTCTCAACCGGCTACTCAGGAAACATGGAGTCAGCTGTAGTAGTAAAGAATGCAATGACGAGCCCTGCCAGCGACATTCAACCCTATCGAGGTATCCGTTCGGAACCGAACTTTCTCAGACTGATTATTGCCATCAAATTAAGCTTATGTTTGCAGAACTTTTTAAACGCTTCCCTTAGCTAAACCCGTTCGTAAATGAAACTGAGAATAAATAATGTCGAATGCCGTCAGCTTGAGGCTACTACAGCCCCCGGCACCCTACTTCCAGTTATCCAAAGAAAAGTCTGTGGCATTGCCGATGACTTGCCCTTTAAAACAAAGCTTATACCAAACCAGTGCCATAGTAACTGGATCATTTTATTTGTTGTATCTATGTACCTATATGTACTAGACGTTTTCTACTCCTAGGAGTACATGTATATTGACTTCTATATACAATTCATATAACTCGCGGTTGTATCTTCTCAACTATTTGCTCTTCTCGTACCGAGGACACAATATAGAATACATATATAAATATAGAATGTATTTTCCTTTACAAGATTATCTCGAATTGGCTGAGCAGTTGCTGAGAAAGTGGCAAATCATGCAAAACTTGGTATATGGTCGATCTGACGGACCAAAAGCCACGCTAGTACCAACGTGCCGATTATTGTGTTACAGAAGAGTTTCAGACATTCTCACTTTGCATGGGATAAAATTCTATGAATGCGACATAAAGCGGGGATATGCATAGAATGTTCTTTAAATAGCCCATTTTTATTTCTCCGTTTTTGGCATATTGGGCTTATGATTTGGTACATGCGCCCTTCCACATCATCATAATACTTTCGAGTATAAGCCATAATTATAGCCGTTAGCCTTGTTGTTCTTAAGCTTTCGTTGCTATGCCTCTTCTATATACTTAAAGCCCAGCAGCCTTCCTTCAACATCCCGATGTTGGGGTTCTCCCACTTTTAGCTCCCCTTTCGTTTAAAAACAAACCACACAACCCACGCCAACCAAATTAACCTTCATAACAAATTAGCATCATAATAAACAAGAAATTATGAATTATGCTGCGGAAAAAGTATTTGAGGTTACAAAGAAAAGACGAATTAAACGGTTATACGTTATACCCCTTACACTCTAAATAAAGCGATTATGGCCTTTTAAATGTGCAAATAAAATTCCCTTTGGCTTCGCTCTGTTATTCACTTCAAGCAAATGGACACGTTTCTCATTAACTTTGCCTGCATTTTCAATTATGTATCCTTGATGCTTTTCTTCTGAAAAGGTACAACCATTTTGTTGGTTTTCCCCCCTTTAATTTGTGTATATGCATCGTAGAAAGTCCGTTCTGAGCAATTTTCTATTTGCTTGCTTTAAGGGTAATTTAATAAATTTCCAAGTTGAGCTAAGTATTCTATACAAAAATATTTGACAAGGATTCATGCAGGTGAATCGTAGCATCTATGAATTCACTAATAAATGTACTCAATTAAATTACTGGTTCCAATTATCCGCTTATATTAAACTGGGTATAATTTCGTTAAATGTAATTGTCATATACCCGACTTTTCTACTTTGTACAACTCCTGACGAGACCTACTTATATAGTGACATATTAAAAAAATACGACCAAGCGTGAAAATGCGTGTAATTAAAATAATCTGAAGTAATTTATTTGCATACAAATTAACCGCGCCATTTCGTTTCGTTTCTCTTCTGGGGTCCAATTAAAAGGATTAACTTTCCATTTGAATGTTGCTTCCAAATGGACGTTAAAGTGTCTTTTACTGTTTGAAAATGTCCTTTTTCTGAATGGGTATACAGTTAAAAAAGTTTATTTACAGATTAAAACAAAAATACTGCTCGTCTCTGCCTCTTAGTTTTCGTTTAGTGTGAAAATGTATCTCAAACTTTTTGTTTCGAATTCGTTATATTTCGGTGCGTATATAGGTATACGACTCAGATTATAATATCATTTGGTCGCTGTTTGTATCTCTTCAGCATTGCATTTCACGCAGAGACACCCACTGAATCTATTTGAAAGAGATAATATGCTTCATCTACCTATTTGTGCTTCAAGATTCTTCTTCCATCAGCTAGAGTCAGACACTGACACTGTATAGTATATCCCCTATCTTAGCTTCCTCCAGTCATAAAGAGTTTTCCATTAAGCGTCTCCTATCTTTAAATTTGAAGAAAAAAAACTGTAAGTGAGGATCGAGTGTTGATTTTTACCCTTTCATCCAGAAATGGACCTCATCACTGAATATGATTTTTCGACCGAAATTGGGGTCAATTTGAAAATGCTCGAGAGGCCAGACAGCAAATAAACAGCGTTGTCTATGGTCATTAACTTTGAGCTCCTTTGTCAGTTGAATCTTGTACGGGTGTAGGCCCTAGTGATGACGCAAAATTCGCAAAGTTGCTGTCTGCGAAAGCCCGATTTCTTGTGCGCAGCACGGAATTGATTGCCTCGGATTCTTCTGCACACTCTCACCGACATCGGCGAAATTTTCGACGGATCTTGTGTTTCTTTGATGTACGGTACGGCTGTTGTTAGATTGTTCGCTGAACCGGTCGATTCGAATAGTCCTCTCGGAAGGACGATTATGGCGACCGTTAAATGGGCGAAGGGCGCGAAATGTTGCTCTAACAGAAGACCAACTTTAATAAAACAATTAAATCATTTGCACATGCTATTGAACGCTGCAAGTGGATTTAGTATGATGAACTAAATAAATGATAGCCAATTTGACAGATGTAGCTTCAACAGTAAAGAAAACAGTATGGGCGATGAATAGAACCTTAGCATTGTTTGCTCTATTCTCAAGAACGGAGACCCTCTAAACTGCGCTAACTACAGAGGTATTAGTCTTTTTAACATCGCCTACCTGCCGTGTTATGTGAATGCCTGAAGTTTTCGTCAACATCCTGTTTGGTCCCTATCTGCCAGGAAAGTCTATACCATCGATCAATTATTCGCACTGCGGCAGATCCACCACCTTTTCATCGATTTTAAGACGAGCTATACAGAGCAATGTCTAGTTTTGACATCCCTGCCAAACTCCTCCGTTTTTGCAGAATAACAATGGAGAATGCATGCTGCTCCAAGGTTGGTTGGTTGGCTGGCATTTAGAAATGGCGATCCGCTGTCATGTGACTTCTTCAACATCGTTCTTGAAAAAATAGTGCAAAACTCAAACGCTAACGGCAAAGGCCGTCCATCTACTCACCTACGCCGACGACATTGACATAATCGGCAGAACGCAGCGGGATATCACTGGCGCGTTCGTGAGTGTTGAGACGGTGGTGGCAAAGATGGGCTTGGCAATCAATAAGGGCAAGACAGTGTATAATTTTTTTTTTTTTTTTAAATACTTCTCCCGGGAAAGGCAAACCTATAACGCTTCATCAGCGCCCCGAGATGCTTGCAGATGTATGTTAGTTCTGCAGTTAAATTGCTGCAAATTGTAGTCTTCTGGAAATATATCCCCAGGAAGCGAGTTCCAAAGTTTGGTTGTCCTGTAACAGAAGGAGTTTTGGAAAGATGATGTCCTCGCGGTTGTCAAGTGTACCGTATGGTCATGAGCATTAGCAGCCTGTCTTGTGGGGCGCCCAAAAGTTGCATTTCGAGGGATAATGTCCTTTAGTTCCTCGGAACATCTACCATGGAAGTACCTATAGAACAAGCATAGGTCAGCGACTTGTCTTCTGTGCACCAACGGTTGCAGATTCGATGTGAGTGTAGGGTCTCCAATAAGTCGAACTGCTCGTCTCTGTATGCTGTCAAATAGGTTAAGTGAATGCTTTGGGGCCGAGCTCCATATATTGGAGCAATATCCCAGGCCTGGGTATCAAGAAAGGTCACCCAACACCGACGTCTCGAACAGAATGGCACTATAGACAGATAAAAAAGGGATTGGGGTGGTTAAGTACTTTGTCTAATTAGGCTCCGCAATGACACCAGCGCTGAGATTTAAGTGAAGAGTGGAGGTGGAGTTTCGAGAGTACCTTTAGTTTTTGTAGGGCTTATTCTGTCTCCCGAGTCCCGACACATTCTTAAGTTTCCACACTTGCTATCATTAGTTCATAATTCTATAAAATTGTGAGATTTAAGACTCTATCTTTATCCAAATTGTGCCTAAAAATTTAACCTAACCGGAAGTTGTAGGGAGTATGTATTACTAAAATACTGGAAATATAATAACAGATACTTGTCATCATAGCTGACCACTCAAGCGAAAACAAAACTTTTCAGATTTAAAGCACCCCACTCTCAATTTCCTTACAGTTTCAGAAAACATTTCTATACGTAGGTAGCGGAAGTAAGCAAATTGCTTAAGAGAACAAAAGTCATACTTCCAAGAGAACAGAAATCGCTTAATGTCAGTAGGATACATATTTCCCGGAAGTTTGTAAATTAAAATTTCCATCCAGACATAAACGAAAAAGAACATACTTCCGGAAACCTTTCCTCTACAACCTAGTCTTTCCATATGCGCTTTGCATCCCAGAAATACCCAAACCCGTCTTTAGCAGAAGTAAGAGTTCCGGCTACTGGTATACTGTACCTGTACAGTATACACGTGTAAGCCTAAGCATGTAAATATGTGCTCTTTAAATCATCACAGGAGGATGAAAGATTAATTTTGTGTAAAATTCTTTCATACCTGTATTCTATGTGGTTCGTTTGAAGATACTGATTGGAAAATCAAAGAAACCTTCCCCTGAACCCTGGGTTTGTAATGATTTGTTTATCTTCAAACGGTCATGTGTTGACTTGCCACTTAAAGGTGGGTGTGTAGGTGGGCTCAATTATAAAACAGAATCGGATATCAAAGTCTGCATACAGATTTCGTATTAATTTACGATAATACCAGATCCCTCTGCCGAAACGTATTAAAACATTTTTTGTTTGCTTTTTTAAATATTCATATTCTCAAATGGACCGTATCTAGAATGCCCACACCGGGATTTTTTCATTCTACCTTCGAATCATCCCGAGGCTTTTAATTTAAGTGAATTTTGTTCTGGTCATTGTTTTTTTTTTTTTACATGCGTTGGTCGATTTTAATGGTGTCCAGTCGCTTGAAATAATTTAGGGATGGATAACTGTATGGCAGCATGGATCAAAAGTGAACAGATACAAAAAAAAAATTGCAAACACATTTAACTGGGCAAATATTTTAATAGACACAAAATCTGTCAGTCATGTGGTGGTGTTCGGGGGCGATATTTGTTTTTTTTTTTTTTCATGAATACATTCATATTTTCATATTCTCTGCTATATAACCCTCGAGGTGATGTGAGAGAACACAAATCCATTGCATGCATTATTGATGGTAAATATTTGCATTGATTGGCATGTGTTCGTCGACTGGGAATAAACACAAAAAAAAAAATAAATACATGAGAATGATAAATGCACTACACATGTATACTTATGGATGATTGAAAGGGCGGTAATAATGTACTACGGATGAAGCTTGCGGATTTATTTTTATTGCTTAAAATGTGAATTTTTGTATATATTTCTATTCATAGGCAATTCATGGACATCTTGCGAAGAGACAAAGTACCAAAGGGATCTGGGAGTCGTTTAGGAGTATTTCAGCAAACACTAGGTTAGGTTAGGTTAGGTTAAAAACGGGTATAAGATGACTCATACAGCCCTAGGCACCATAAGGGCCCATCGCGATTCCTAGGGGGAACCAATTGCAGTGACCTACAATGGAAAAACACCTAAACACTTGCCCTTGAGAAAACTTCAGCAAACACTAAACCATGACATTTCTTTAAAAAAAAAAACAAGTAAAAGTGTTATCATCGGCCTGGCCGATGCTTTGATACCCTCCTTTCGGTACCTACATCTTTTTTGTTCTAAGGCTAAAAAAATATATTTTTTCTTTTTGTTGCTACGTATACACCTACTAAAAACATTGTAAAATTATTTTTGGTAAATATTGGTTCTAAAGTGGTTTTTGGGGACGTTGCCATACGGCATCAATTGTCTCAAGTGGTAGTTTCTTACTTTTATAAATTCGTTTTTAAACAAAATTGAAAAGAAAAATGTATAATTAATTTTTTTAATTAAAATGTATTGTAAAAAACTAAGAATTTTTGAAAATATTAAAAAAAAAAACATTTTTTCATATACATATGTTTAAATATAAAAAAATAGTAAATTGTTGGATTTATATTCGATTTTCTTTGTTTACTTCAAACACTACAAGTACTACAAATTAAAAAACAAGCCTATTCCAAAATAAACACATGTATTTATAAAAAAAAATAATTAAAAAATCAAAAAATATTAAAAAAAATTAAATATTCATAAAAATCTCAGTATTTTTTTTTAATTCAAACTAAATTAAAATATGATGATATTCAAGACTACTTATGCATAAAAACACATTTATTTTTATACATATGTAGGTATATATGTATATAATTTTATTCATAGAAATTATGCCTTAAAATGCACCTCTAAATAATTTTGATGCCATATGACAACACAGAAAAGGAAAATTATGCCAAATTGAATTGACGGAACATATATGTTTATTATATTTTTTTTAATTGTTCGCTAATATTAAACATTGAAATAAAATCTAAATTTATAATGTATTTGACAATTTTCAATGTAAAAAATAAATAATAAAAATAGTCTTCCGACTAAAAAATTCGAACTCTATTGCAGGCCCATCTTTCACGAGAGCTAAAAGCACAACGATGACAACTATTACCCAGTTTTTTTGCTTCTAATGATTAGGCAGAGGTTAATCAGAAAAAAAAGTAGAAAAAATATATACTCAGAGAGAGAGAATGGGTGTTATGAATATTCGTGTTGCCATATGGCCATATGGGATCAAAATACCGAAAGGGCTAAGATTGGTTTTGTATGGGAGGCGCCAGAACTACTTGACCGACATAGCTCATTTTCAATACCAACCAACGACGGTAAAAAGAAGTCCTCTCACAAAATTTCATTCGCCTATGTCGATTCGTTTGGACGCTATCGTGTTTTCAACAGACAGACAGACGGACAGACAGACAGACGGATATGGCTAAATCGATTCAGAATGTGATCCTGATTCAGGATATATATACTTTATAGGGTCTCCGGTGAATCCTTCTTGGCGTTACAAATGTAATGACAAAGTGAATATATACCTTCCTGTGGAGGGTATAAAAATAGAAAAAAGCTAAAATGAATGAAATGAAAATAAATGATTAACGTAATGGTCAACTCAACTACAAGGGTGTATGTCTATGAGAAAACGTCTGCAGGCATCAAAAAGGAATAAGCTATATAGAAATCAATAAAGTTCAAGTTTCATTGGCAGTTGTATAGTTGAATGTAACACAACGCCATTCAATTTTATTAACAGTATAGAAGTAGGTACCTAGAAAAACATTTCGACATCTATAACGACAAAGTTAAATGAAATTTAAATTCAAGTGTCGTCTGTGTGCAGCGAAAAGTACATTTTCGAAAAGTTATCCAGGCAGTCGTCAAACTTGGATAAACATTTTGCAACTTGCTTCGGTTGAGGAGGAGAATAGTTGACGAAACTCAGTAATGCATACAATTTAAAGTTGTTGTCTTTTTCATGATAGAATGTGACAATAGTTAAATTTGGAGGGAGAAGTATATTCGTTGGAACTTGGAACTTCTTATACGGGATAATCAATAGAACAAAGTTTTAAGTAAAGTTAACGCTTTGAATTTGAACATTGTATGTAGGTACCTAAGTTGGATACTGAATTCAGCACGATAGGATGCAATTAAGTGATGTTTTTCCCCTATTAGGTGCAAAAGGTGGGAAGTGTAATTATACAGCTAGTTATTAAGTCTAACAAGTAAACTATAAATTGCATTTTGTAAAAATTGCAACTCAAACTCCACATAAATGTATTATTAACTTTACTATTGCATTTATAACGCCTTGAAGGAGTCACCGGAGATACTAAAGGGTGTTTTTTTATAGAGGAATAGAACTTTGAAAAAAAGGATGAATTTTTTAAATTGACATGTAGTTTACTTTATCCAAACAATAATCTTCTGACATCATAAATTAAATATGATTTCTGGCATATGACTGCCACAGCTGGCTCGGACGTAGTCTGTTTAATCTGGAGGTCCAATTGTCGATGACTTTTTTTAACATTTGTGGCCGTATATCGGCAATAATGCGGCGAATGTTATTGTAAAGTCGGCTCGGCAATGCACGACGGTCGGTAGTCGGACTTAGACTAACTCTCGTTCTTGATCGTTCATGCACACGAGACAACCAAATAGATAATAGGGTTATGGATGCTTGGTGTCTTCGATTACACCCACACTCTACTTCTGGTGTATACTTACAGTCAGTTGAATTACGATTTTTAGCAAGATGCTACAGTTATCCTCCAAGTGGTGAATTGTTTCGGTCTTATCGGCGTATACTAGCGACTTCACATATTCCCACAGAAAATAGTCAAACCGCGTTAAATCGAACGATCTTGGAGGCCAATTCACGGGTCCGCAACGTGAAACTATGCGGTTACCAAACGTTCGCTTCAATAAATCAATTGTGGCACGAGCTGTGTGACGTATTACGCGGTCTTGTTGAAACCATAGCTCATGCACATCATGGTTGTTCAATAGATGAACGAAAAGTCAGTAACCATGGCTCTATAGCGGTCACCATTGACTTCTGGCCAGCATCGTTTTTAAAGAAGCACGGACCAATTATTCCAACAACCCATAAAGCACACCAACCAGTCAGTTTTTGTGGATGTAACGGTGTCTTAACATACACTTGAAGATTATCATCACTCCAAATAATAATCAACCAAAAGTGAGACGATTATGTTGACCGTAAAATGGAAATGGTATTTCGAATAGAACCATGCTTTTCAGAATAAATTTGCACAATTTGGAAGCGTTGTTCAGGCGTCTGTCTATTCATATTGAAATGCCAAAGGAAACTAAAAATAAATCACTTGACAGCTGACAAAATGGCCGCCAGTTATAATAGTGTTGCCAACTTAAAGTTCTATAAATAAATAGATGGCGCAACAGGCGGAAGACATCCTAGGCCTAGCTTCTCGCAACCATTCGTTTGTGTGAGTTTCTATTTTTGGGACGAATGAAAGGGACCTACAATTTTATGCCAAGTCCGAACGGCTGAATTTAGAAGCTTTTTCAGGACAGTCATACTGTCGGATGTTTGTCAGACGTTCGCGAGAGGTGGCGCAGTAGAAAAAACCTTAAGATGTAATTTGTGTATTTTCCAGAGATCGAACCTGCAGCACACTAACCACTGAGCTACTGCGCCCACAACTAACGAATATACGTAATAAAATAATAGAAACTGCAGACAAATTGCTGCATTTAGAACTCTACAAACAACACAGCCAAAAATAATAACACATTTTTATTTATTTCAAAATGTCAAGAGGAACTTTGTTTAAGAAAGGAAATAAAGCAAAAACCAGGTACTAAGAGTTTATTTTGTATTTTTACACACAATCCTTACAAATTTAAATATGTATTCAAGTTGAAAGTCATGTTCAAGACCGTGTGTCCATGCACTTTACCTATGCGTTGTTCTCCATTGTGCAAGTGTCATTGAATTTTCGCAGTGCCACCAACTATTTTTAAGCCACTTGTTGCATCCAGAGCCAGCGCCAACTGTGTGTGAATTGTGAATTGATTTTAACCAGCTGGCAGAGATAAAATCAAGAGATGATGCGCAGTGGCCAGTAGGTTGTTGAATTAGCATCTGAAATGTAGCATTGATTTTAATGGCTCCTATAAAAAAACAAGTTCATCCACGTCAAGCACACTGGTGCATTATTTTTTTGTTATCAACATTCGCACTGTTTTTGAGAGTTTTTTTTTTTTTGTTTTAGTTGAATAAAAGAATTCCAAATCGTGGAACACTCGTTTTTTTTTTTTTTTTTTTGCGAAATTTATTATATGTTCCAAAAAGCCCATTTCCACTACATTGTGGCGGTGACTTCAAATTACGGTTTGGTGTAGTATTTTGGGTGAAAATATCATAGAGTGCCTTTTCTTTGAAGACGCAAATGGGAATCGAGTAAAGGATTTCAGTCCAGTCCAGTCCAGTCCAGTCTGCTGCAAGCTTTAACAAAAGCATTAAATTGCATATTATGTATATTGACCTTAAATAGAAACTATTTCCAAGAACTGGGGGAAAATTAACTTAAGATTGATTTTGAAATATACCCAACCCAGAAAAAATTCGAACCAAAGTGACTCACTCAGTTTTGACGTTCTAATGTTGCAGATTTAAGCCAAGGGTTTCGTCTTTACTAGGTCAAATGGCTTGTACATAATACATTCATTAGGGGTCAAACATGCATTATGCAAAAGCTTACCAGTAGAGGTCGTCTTGCGTTCCAGATCAATAAAAAAAAAATATGACTGAATATGGCGCGGTTCGAAATTATGTGGCTTTATTCTAACCCAAGTATTTGTTTAAAAAAAAGCAGTTGTTTTCGCAAACAACGCCTCAATGAAAAATCACATTTTGGAAAATACACTTTTATTGCTTATGTGTAAATTTGATAAATTCAATATCCCTGTGCAATATTTTTAAACTAAAAAAAATAATTTTCACTCGAAAACATCGGGTTTGGCTTTGACGTGTTGGTGAGGCGCATTATTAAATTACAATACTTGCATATAATAGCATACCTACCTCTCATTGGAAACAGCTTTTAAACAGATTTTAAAATTTTATTTTTTTATATAGAAGTTAAATTCATGTAAACACTAGCAATGCCCGCGGCTCCGCCCGCCGGTTTCATTTCTTTTAAATAAAACTAAATTTATTTGACGTCTGTTTATATTTTTTCATCTTTTTGAGCTTACAAAATATGTTAACGCAATGTTTTTTTGTAAACTAAACACGTTATTTTTTTTAGTGGAAGCAAGATTAAACAAATCACTACTGCAGCTCACACACGACCATGTCGGAGGTAAACTACGGCAAAAGCCGAGTAGTTCCAAAGATAAACCCTATACCTCCGTTTCCTCTTCCTCCATCTTCTCCCTAAGTAACTTATACTGGATCCGAAAGAATAGCCAGTATAATGTTGTAAGAATTTCTAAAATCGGCCCAATAGTTCCAGAGTTAGTCCCTACCACCGCTTTCCTTTGCTTATCCCTCCCCGTCCCAACTTATTCCTTACGTAACCTGGTACCTACTGATTCGAACGGTGTCACCATGACAACGCAATGGTAAAAGAATTTTTAAAACCGGCTTAGTAGTTCGAGAGATACCCTTTACCACCCCCTTTATATTTACTCCTCTACCACTACACTAAAATCTAAATGGGCATCACATCTATAAATGAGAGAAATGAAAATACATCGCACCAATAGTTTAAAAAACTAATAAAATATGGCTTACATACACTAACACCCTTACGGGTTAAACATTGAAAACAGGTGAATACTACGCGATGATATCGTTACACTTCCCATAGCTGCAGATCTCAAATATAGATGTACATGTACATATGTACAATTGTGCATATCTACATATACTTACGCATCGCAAACTCCTTATAGCTACGTAGTTTGTTTTATGCATATCCATTCCCTACACCAAATTCAACTACGCATTTCATGAGCATTTACAATTAAGCATTCTGTCTGAATGCGCGTCGTGCGAGTAATCATTCTATTTTTAGAACGAAATATAAAACTACCCCTAAGCACAACTGCAATCGATAAAGCAATTTTTTTCGCACTTGGCCAAATAAGATCTAATTTCAATTTATTTTATCTCATCCTCTGAATGGACCAGAAAGACGAATGTTAGCTCAAAATACTTGGTAAAATATTGCCTAACAATTAAAAGCATTTCTTGAATTGACATACATAGATTTATGAGTACAATGGCAAGTTAAGCGTAGTAAGGTCGAAATAGAAAAGTTTGTTGGAAAAGTTTTTCAACCGTTATAGGACGAATTTTGAAAAACGATGAATGAGGCATGTAATAATTTTGACTTATCTATCAACACACAAACTTTTAAATTCATACGGCCAACGGTTCGTGAGACCCCTCTTATTCCCCGCGACCCCTTTACACCTGAGCAATTCTCACCCACCCTACGGACTAAGTTGGCCACACATCTATAAATCAGAAAAAAAATCATGAAAATCGGACGAATGGTTCTCGAGTTATGGAGAAACGAACAGACGGACGTTGCATTTTATAAGTAGTATGGATTAGTAAATTAGTTTTTGTTTTTTATATGCAGGACTAATACTTTAAATAAAAGGTATTTTGTTAAGGGCAAAAACGATAAAGCAGTTTCCGATTTAATTTCATGTCTTTCCTTAAAATCTCTATAAGTATTTTCTTTACCCACCCATTATAAGATTAACATGCCCATTTTATCAAACACAAAATCAAAATGAATAGTTAAAGATGGACATTTATGTATCTCAAAGCTTTGGCTTACATAAAAAATATAAAATCTGACACTCCAACTGCGAACTTTTTCTCTGCTTGTTATAAGAGAACTCTGTACCAACCTATTGGATATAACTACTATTAAGCTCATAACGTACATCTAATCTCACTGACATTCAGCATTTCTCAGGACAAATTTATTACAAAGATATAACACTTCAATTGTTTCCAAATTCCTTGAACATGAACACACATTACGATGAGTATTCCGTATAATTAATTGCACACTATCTAAATGGGATTTATTACACTCCAAGTAATTGTAGCTAGGTGATTGAATTTATAGCTTTAATTTCCCTTCGATTATAAGGATGTACTTGTAAGCCGGCATTTATCTATATTTGAGAGGGATATCCTGGGTAAATAGCCATAACTCTGAAATTTTAATTAAATGTAAATTCGCCTTTAGGTGGAAATTTCGAATTGCCTTATATGGGAGCATCAGATGCAACTATCCGGCCTTGCCAATGGAATTATATTTCTGAAATATTTTCTACCCTATTGCCATCTAAAGAAGGACGTGTTTTCTTTCTTTGAAATAATTCCGTCTGTTGCAATTTTTATAAATTTGTATCTAAGACAAATTTGTTTGTCTGCACTACTATCAATGTGAAAAGTAATTTTTTTAGTCCCAGCTGTATTCCTACTCAAAAAAAGTGACGTTATTGGGGTGCGAGAAGGATTGAACATATATCTACCTACATTACATACTATAGTAAAATAGGAGAATTATCGCCATAGTTGCTGCTTTTGGTATAAAATGTAGCTTATGAGCTTATTGTTGATCTTTTTACATGGTTAAAACTAAACAGCTTCAATTAATAAATAAATAATAAATAAATAGTCGAGCTGGATCCAAGTTCCATAATGGTACTACATATAAGATATCTAATTTCTAATCATAATTTTTCTAGAACTGAAATAACATTTTTTACCCCTGCCGATAGTACAAAAATAAACTTTTTGGGGTTTTCCGAATTTCGAGTTCTCATCAAGCTAAGTACATACAGACGATTATCAGATCTTACAATATTGTCACATCTGTCGTCAGTGTTAATTATGTCCCAAATGTCAAAAATCTATTTTAGTAAGTCTGGCAGGTTTTCAACTTCATGCTGCTGAGTTTTCATTGGGCAAAACTGGTCAAGTGAACAGTTTTCTCAGTTGACGTTTACGCCCGCAACATTGACAAATCAAGTCAAGAATTTCTCGATTTACAACTAAGTTGACATCTAGGTATTTGTGCCAACATGACTGCGACCGAAGAACTGCGTTTTGACATTGCTATTGTGTCATCGGACAGCATGGATGAGTTTGACATTTCGATGGACCTATCGTGTGGAGCACCAAACAGAAACTCAGAAGTCACAACCCATGAGAAAAAAAATTGTCAATAAGTGACATACCAATTTAATTTCAATTAAAGTCGACTTACGATAAATAGATTCATGAATTCGGCCATTGTCAATCCATTCCATTTATCATGTTTTCAGGTTGTTGACATTTTTTTGTATTGTCAGACAATTAGGACATTGTCACCCTCACTAGAAATTGTCAGATGCCGTTATTTATGAAATTTAGTGGTTTAGACGAAAAATCGAAAATAATTTAAAAGATATTGATGCGAACAACTATGTGAACCCAAAAAGTCGTCAACATAAAAAAAAAAAAAAAAAACAAGTAAAAGTGTTATCATCGGCCTGGCCGATGCTTTGATACCCTCCACTGAATAAAAGTCCTGCAAAATGTTTGCCACGCGAGTTAGTATGTGTCTAACATTAGTTTTGTATGGGAGGTAACAGAACTACTTTACCGACATAGACAATTTTCAATACCAACCTGACGACGGTTAAAAAGTCCTTTCATAAAATTTCATTCACCTAAGTCGATTCGTTTAGACGCTAAGGTGTTTTCAACAGATCGAATATTGGCTTTGTATGGGAGGTAGCAGAACTACTTGACCGACATGGATAATTTTTAATACCAACCTGACAACCGTAAAAATAAGACCTGTCACTCAATTTCAGTCGCCTAGGTCGATTCGTTTGGACGCTATCGTGATTTCAACAGGCGGAGAGACACATGGGTCCACTAATGGTTATGTATGGGAGGTACCAGAACTACTTGACCGACATAGCCCATTTTCAATACCAACCTGACGACGGTAAAAAGAAGTCCTCTCACCAAATTTCAATCGCCCAGGTCAATTCGTTTGGACGCTATCGTGCTTTCAACAGACAGACAGACAGACAGACAGACAGACGGACATGGCTAAATCGATTCAGAATGTGATCCTGATTCAGAATATATATACTTTATAGGGTCTCCGGTGAATCCTTCTTGGCGTTACAAACGTAATGGCAAAGTGAATATACCTTCCTGTGGAGAGTATAAAAATAAAATAATAGTTTAAAAAACTAAAAA
The DNA here is from genome assembly GCA_949372485.1 of Cheilosia soror. Classification (NCBI taxonomy): domain Eukaryota; kingdom Metazoa; phylum Arthropoda; class Insecta; order Diptera; family Syrphidae; genus Cheilosia; species Cheilosia soror. The sequence continues at coordinate 135,960,084 of OX443561.1, read as the reverse complement.
AACGCTTTTATAAGTAGGTACCTACTGCACTAAAAGCTAAAAAATAAAAAATAACCAATCTATTTTGAAGGTTTATCCTGGAAGGGGCTTAGTGTAAGCCATGTTTGTGTAGTTTACACTCAAATAATACAATCCATAATTACAAACATGGCTTACACTAAGCCCCTTCCAGGATAAACCTTCAAAATAGATTGGTTATTTTTTATTTTTTAGCTTTTAGTGCAGTAGGTACCTACTTATAAAAGCGTTTTTTTAGTTTTTTAAACTATTATTTTATTTTTTGCTTTTTAGTCTTTATATCTACCTACATACTCACAAAAGTTTTTTTTACTATAAGTTTATTGTATTATCATCAAACCTGAAACATCAGCATGCAAAATTTCAAAGTCCTAAGTCAATGGACATAATAGGTATGTATTTCACATAAATGAAAATTCGCGACAGGTATGGTTTGATTGATATTTCTACGCGTACCTACCTATACACTTTCCATAGCTGCAGATCTCAAATAATAAGTATGTACGATGGTGCATGTGCATACCTACATATTTACCCATCACAAACTCCTATATACGTACATATGTACATAGTTTGTTTTTTCCATATCCATATTCCATACATCAAATTCAACTACGCCATACATGATATGAGCATACATTCTGAATGCCCGCCACAGTGACAATTCTATTTTTAGAACGCAAATAAAACTACCCTTCCTAAGCACAACTGCAATCGAGATAACAATTTTTTTCGCATTTGGCCGAATAAGATCTATTTTCTATTTATTATATCTTGCCCTCTGGATGGACTAGAAAGATGAATGTTAGCTTAAAATACTCGGTGAAGTATTGCCTAACAATTAAAAGGATTCTTTGAGTTGACCTACATATATTTATGAGTATTATGGCAAGTTGAGCGTAGTAAGGTAAAAATAGAAATGTTTGCACCCCCTTTCTTCAGCCCTTATAGGACGAAACGGTACAAAGTATCAATTAGGTATATAATAGTTATGACTTATCTATTGACATATAAAGTTTCAAGTTAATACGGCTAATAGATCATGCGTTATGAAAAAGCCTCCCTCAAAGGGGCAGGGGAAGTCAAAATCCAAAAATTCTTTCTAAATATTGCATTGTCTTCACAACCCAACCAGCATGGAAAATTTCATAGTTCTAAGTTTAGCGAAAGTGGTTCGAATTTGACTTGCAAGATTTTGACACAACAAATTTTTCACGAAGTTAAGTAAAAGCCTTTAAAAAGGTGTTGATCAGTCTTAATGGTCGCAACAGTTTAAATTAAGAAGACGAGCACCTTATTGGCCATTAAAGAAAATGACAATCGACCGTCCTTAGCCTTAGTATTATCATCACCAGAAATCAAAACAAGACCAAAATGCATTTGTTTTACCCTTATTCCCGTTGGCTTTGTACTGTATCTAATAAACTATATTCTGATTTTTTTTTTTAACTTTAGTTAACGAGATTAAGGGCCAGTTTCAAATGTTCCGGATAAAGTTTCGGATAGTTAGCCGACACATAACGCTTTCCACCAGATAAAAGTAGCTGATATTTTTTTTCTGTTTCATCGTCAAAGTCTCTGATAAACTATCCGGTAGAAAAATTTATCAGGCACTAATTGTTTGACAGGAATGGAAATGATGTTTTTTATCGTTTATCACATTTTTAAGTGAATTGTGTTGTTCTAGTTTGTTTAATTTAGCATGGATAAATTCATTAATTCACTCATTTTCGATACCACGCTTATCCCTTAAGTGAGTCGCGGGTGTAGGTTGCTCAAGTCCAAGTGCACCGTCCATAGTCTCGATTCTAGGCCATCGACTGTAAATCATAAAGGGCAATCCCCATACGGGTAGGGGAGATATTATGGACTTGGTCTAACCATCTCATCCTGGGTCTACCTAGAGGACGTCTACCGATTGTACAGATTCCATAGCACGTCGCGTCGTAAGATCATGGTTGGGGACATGCGTTTTAAAATGACTAATCCACCGCTACGTCCGGAGCAGTAGCTGCTCGACATTGAGTACCTCACGTATTCTGGTGTTTCCACCATCTCTACGGGTCACACCAGTAATACAACTGAGGAATCTCATTTCGGCAGCTTGTATCCGGGATATTATTCTTTCGGTCATTACCCAAATAGGTAAGAGTTGGAACAAACTCCGAATTAACGACTTACAACTTGACAATTTAGCTTTGACACCAAGTTCAGTCCTCTTATAATAACAGAATAACCGGGCTGTTTCAAAATTGACCAACCTGACCAATCATACAGATAAACTTAGCATCGCTCTTGGTCCTTCCATCACTCGTGAGTATACATTAAACAGGCGTTCTGGTGACGACCATCACTTGAGATTTGTTTACGTTTACTTTCATCTCAGCTTCCACATAAGCGACTACAATCCGATAGAGTTCGCATTGAAGTTCCGTCTAAGAGGACCAAAGGATGACCAAGTCATCAGCGAAGAGCAAGCGACTTATCCTCGGATGTTCCAATTCGAAACATTCTTCGTCAAGACTGCGCTGTAACATCCAGTCCATATAAGTAATGAAAAGGAGAAGAGGAGACAAAATGCACCCCTGACAAAGTCCAACGCCCACGGTGAAAGGTATTGACTGGGCATGGATATAGTTAAACAAAATAGTGAAAATTCAGAAATCTTCATCGTCGAGGGTTTCTAAAAATAATTTGAAATACTCTGTTCCTACGGGGCCCTGTAAAATGGTTGTAATATTCATCTAATTCGACATTTAAGAATTCAAATAAATGCATGATATAACACTTCTGACTGCTGTCTACACCCGTCAACGAAAGAATGCTCTAAAACTATATTTTTTCCAGCCACATCAAATAAATATTTTGTTTAAATCTTCCGGATAGAGGCTTTAACAGCCGGTTGAACTGGCTGATAAACTATCCGAGACTTTATCTGTCGGCTATTACTATCCGAAACCTTTGAAACCGAAATATTACGTTTATCTGACATATAAATTCCGGATAGGCTATCCGAGACTTTATCAGCTAGTCTTGAAACTGGCCCTAATTCTTTTTCAAGTTATTTAAAAAAAAAATTTACAAATACTGACATGAAAACGAAATGAAATATTAGTCGTTTACAAAAGACGACAACAGGAATAAGGGTGATTATTTTATTCCCTAACCCTAACTAATTCTTTTAAGTTGCTTGAAGTACCCTGAGTTTGAAAAAGTTTATTAAACTAATCGCCATTCTGATGATATAATATTAAAACATAACTTTGGTTTACCACCATTTTGTGCTTGGTCATGTGAGTGAAGTACGAACTACCGAGTTCAATATCGATCAAATGACAACTATTTTGCTTTTATATATATCTTTAGTCTCAGTGAGGTCCCAGGTTCAATCGCCGGAAAAACACAAATTTACATCTTAAGGTTTTTCCGCATAAAATTGTAGGTCCCTTCTATTCGTCCTAAAAATAAAACTCGAACAAACAAATGGTTGTGAGAAGCTAGGCCTAGGGTGTCTACACGTCTGTTGCGCAAACTATCTATTTATTTTTTTTAGTCTTACTCCGTCATATCTATCTGACAAAAAAGTATACCTACCCTGTTTTTGATAGAAGTAAAAATAAAATCACATACGATGGACACGACCTTTTGTCAAAACAGACTGATAACAGCAGAGCAAACTGCATCATTCGCGTCGCACAACATCTTCGATCTTGCACTTCAGTCTGATTACAAGCATCGCTGCGGCTAGATTTCAAATAGGCTCGGAACAAACTAAAAAATTGATTGCGTGTGCAAAATACAAATATTTTAGATAGTGCTGAAAGTTTAACATAGCCATGCGCTTGAGTTTCTCAATATTAATTGCCGTCGTGCATGCAGTAATTGCATCAGTCGTTTGTACTAAGGCAAATAACAATCGCTTAAGTTTTCAAGACGGAAGTACGACAGTCGATTTTGATGTTCATGTGGAGGCATATAGTCCTCAAGGACTTAAAGTCTTTATTTTACATAAAGCTGGATTGGAATTATTTACGTTTCATGGACGAATCAAGACATCAAAGGGAGAATATGGTGAACATTTTGCGCAGGATATAACCAAGAACACAAATGGACAATGGGTATTTGAAGATAGTATGAGAATGCTTCGAGTTGGAGATACTTTACATTTCTGGATATTCGTGCAGTACAAAGGTACTGGGCACCGCTTCAATCATCTGGTCTATAATGTCATGAGTAAGTTAGCACCTATTCATAAGCCCCTTTTGGTAAATTTCAGCTTCTTGGCCGAATACTCACTCCGAGTTATTTCTTTTCTGACAGATAATTGTTTATAAAGGGCAAAGTGGTCATTATTTTCGTCATAGGTACTTGCTATAATCTTCTCTCAGGGGACTTAATATAATGATCCTTTAATTAAATACTAGCTAGACCCGTGCTCGCCTTGCCCGCTCGCACAAAATTATTCAAAATTATATTTGGTTAATTTAAAATTACACTTTGAGTGTTTCATTGAAATCTGTGCAGTAGTTTTCGCGCTTTTAGGAGAAAAAGAAAATTCCTCCCTCTCCTAGATCTTGCTACTTATTTGTAATAATGCATTTCCTTTCCTTTGTGTCCCTCTTTGTTTGAGTTTTTAACGGCCAAACAAAATTCCTACAATTTTATTATATGTATAGATAGATTCATTATTTTACTAAGTTTCAATACTCTTTCTTATACAAATTCCTTGATATCGGATTTGCAATCACCACAAATACCTACTTTAATTTCAGATCTCACGCCCGGCCCAACCAATATTCTGCCACATCAAGATATTCCAATAACAGATCCAATTCAGCCAACTACACCAAGTAGAAAACCAAGAAATACCAGCCGGAAACCAGAAGACGCTACAGATTTCACTTTTAACAAAGATACACTTGCAGATATGTTGGCCAAAATTAACACAACCGCAGACAAAGTCCACATTCTCGAAGAGAGCATATATCCTTTAAAGGATGAAATCCAAAGTCTAACAGAGATTACCGATGAGCTCGTACATATGAAAAATGTGGGCACAAGTTTATTATTAGTAACTGGTACTCTACCCGCACAAACAAATGCAGTGCAATACACACGGCTTTTTTTAATCGAAAAACTAAACTTGAAAGAGCTAAGTAGCAGCATCATTCAAGCCAAATACGAATGTGGTAAGATCGCTTTCGAAGTCAGATCATCAGTTGATAAGCTGCGAATTTTGAGACTCTCCAGAGATATTCTGTCCAAACTGGAATATAGAATTAAAGACCCCAACAGAAGCGAAGGAACAGAAGCAGAGGATACGTGCAATGATTATATTCAAATTGATACAAGATTCTCTGAGGATTAACCTAAAATAAATTATTTTTGCCTAAAAGTGCTGCCCACTACTCTTAATACCCACAATCAATATCTACTCATACATTTTAAAAAATTCGACATTTTTTGTAAACAACATTCAACTGACAAACTTTTTTATTTGGAAACATATAATTAAAGATTTATTTGATTCAGACAATCAGTTTCCTGCTCGCGGAAAATTTCAGATCCCATATAAAAATTTCTACAAAGGTAAAATTTAGCATAGCAGTAACCTGTGGCTAATTCACCAACTTACAAAATTGGATTTACAAGTATTTTTTGACAATTTTCTTCGAAAAGTTCGACAATTTCGGTTTTACCATTTTTATTTTAAAAGCAAATTTTTAATTTTTCTACAGGTTTTGTGAAAAAATACGTGTCCATTAAATGGGTCGCGGGTGTAGGTTGCTCAAGTGATCGCTCAATAGCTCTTGATACTCTGCCATCGACTCTCCCCATACGGGTAGATGAGAGATTATGAACTTGATCTAACTATCATATCTTGGTTGGGTATAACTAGAGTACGCCTGCCTGATTGTATATACGGATTTACGGAAAAGTCTTAAGAGACAATAAAAATATCTACTTATTTTTTATCATATTCTCAAATAATTATTTTATATGTACCTATAATAGAAATTTTAAGAGGCAACAACAAAATTAACACATACAAAATTTTAAACTTTCAAAAGCAGATGGAAAATAAGAAGCGATTGGTGACATCGGGATAAAAGGTCCGTTCGAGTAGGATATCGCATTTGTGCCTTCTCTGCCCGGTTTACCAAAACATAAAGCTGTAATAGATTCTTGAGTTTCATATTGTGATTGCATAATAAGTAGATACCTCTTCTTCTTCTTGACAATTCATTTCAATTTTCCAAATTTTACAAACGTTGGCTCCTACAACTGTCGATCGAAGAATAGCGTTCGCAATATTCTTTTCTGTGGTTTTCGAGATATACGGTAAAGTCGGCAAATATGGCACCCCTTTTTGTTTTTAACTCAGAAAATAAACAATATTTTTAATCTAAACAAAAATAACTTTATTTTTCAATTCATTTAAAAGCGTAAAAAATTAACATTAAAGGAATTCAGAGTTAAAAAAAACTTAAAAAAAGATAAGCAAAAAAATGGAGGGTAATATGGCGCCATATGAAGGGGTATATGGCTTTTCTTTTTCTTTTGATAACTGTTGTAATACTTGTTGGATGTGTTAATATACGATGTGCAGGAGTCATGTGACTAAATATGGCACATTATACACTTAGTCCAATCATTTGGTAAATGACAAAAAAAAGTCTTATGTGTTGCAGCACGCGATGACCGTTGTGGTCTTACCCCTCTGCAGATGTGACTGCAGTTACCTTGCGTGATCCCTTTTCTACAATCACTAAAGAGGATCGGCTATTGATTTGACATCCGGTCTATTCCATATTATAAATATTTTTTTTTGTCTGAGATAACGTCATTTTCAGACCTATAAGTACTGAGAGGGCGAAATGGCACCGGCGCCATATATCCCCACATTTTTGGGTGCCATTTCCCCTTTTTGAAGGTACCACTAATATTGAAAATAACACGGTGAAACACGCAAACTCACTCGACACATTAAACAAAAACAATTACATATCGATTTAACTCTCTTATTATGCTTAAACGGATTGCCGGCGCCAACAACTTACCTATCTAAACCACAAAAAAAACTTTTTGTCTTAAATTCATACAGTTATTTTTTCTCATCTTGTCACAAAAAAACTGCATGAGCTACTGCGATGTCTACAGCACCTATTAACATACTTCAGTATAAAATAATTATAATTTGCTCCCTCTATATGGAAAAGAAGTCGTTAGTGGGAGTTATTGAAAGGGTGCCATATCCCCCCGGATGCTATATTTTACCTTACGATTTTGAATGTATTTTTTGTATGGAAGGTCACACGCCTCTTTTTCCGCTTACCCGGGAAACTATTCCATTTTTTTCACATAAGCCTTATATGGACTTTTATGAACACTTAAAAAAATTTGCCAAATCGGTCCAGCCGTTCTCAAGTGATACGACGACCAACGATAAGTACATGCCCCTGGTTAATGTTCTCCGCAGTATTAGTTTTAAATGATTATGAGGCAAGTCCACCAAGTCCATTCAAGATACAACTGTTGTTAGACTCTTAGTCACTTAGACTTATGGATGTGGATTGCAATTGGAGGAAGTGATTACAATTCGATTTGCAAATTAAATTATTGGTTGCAAATTGTTGATATTGGTATGTATTTATAATCATTTATCGTTTCAATAGATGCTTATCAAAAAGGGCAGGTATTGTAATAAGTAACTACTTCCATTAATTTGTTGGCCGTCTAGGCGGAATCTAGGTCTAGGTGCACGGAAGTCGGTTGACATTTAAAAAAAAATTCTTTGTATGGCCAAAATGAGCACTTGCATTTCATTAATTCATTCATTCATTTTCAATGGTCCGCTTGTCCATTAAGTGGGTCGCGGGTGTAGGTTGCTCAAGTAGACGCTCCATAGCTCTCGATTCTCCGCCATCGACTCTAAATCATCTAAATCTAAATCGCATAGGGATACGGGTGTAGGAGAGATTATGGACTTGACCTAACCATCTCATCCTGGGTCTAGAGGACGCCTGCCTGATGGTACGGATTCCATAGCACGTCGTGGAATACTGGTCGGGGACATGCGTTGAACATGACCAAACCACCGAAGCATGGATCGCTTCGTCCGGAGAAATCATCTAAATCCATCTAAATACGCTTCGACGTATTCTGGTATTTCTGATTGCCTGAGTTGACCTTTGACAGCCACGTTTTTCACATGGATAGCTAGGTATATGTTGCATGTTCGCGTGTGAGCTGTAGGCGTAATTTGTTTATAGCTACTTGCGCCCACTAAATAAATATGTAAAATATAAACAAAAGTACATTTATTTGATGACTCAATTTTAATTTAATTAAAAAGAAAAGAAACCAGCGGGCGGAGCCGCGGGCATGGCTAGTTGATTATAAGTAAGAATAAGAATAACAATATAGGTTGGTGTACATTTGAAAGAACCATTGCATAGCTACGCCTAATTTCAGATTAAGTGTATACGTAAACAAATACTTTCTGCTTTTAGAGTTTCAGCATCAGATCAGAACTGAAAAAAAAATATATATATATTATCAGTGAGTTTATTACACGACAAGGAATCTGTTTACATTATTTCTTCCGGCAGCACTCTCAAAAATTGAAAATAAATTTAATTTGTCAGCATTAATTCCATCGCTGTACTATACCATTTCAGATGTTTGCTTCAATTAGAACAGCACTACAGTTTCTGTTGTGGTATTAAATACTGTCTTAGTTCCTCCAGTTATAATTGGCCATAAAGCTAAAACTGCTGTGCAGACTGACATGACGTATGTATCCAGAGGCTATAACTTTATCATTTCAATTAGCATAAATCATTATACTAGTTTGTGTTCATCTCATCGTCACTAATAACTTACACACATATTATATAGCCGCATAGCTCTTCTGTTTCAACAGACTACTATAGGACTAGGGCAATATAACAATAATGCAATAAGCTTAATATCCCATCAGCACAATCGACTTCTGGCAATTCCTCCACTAGCTAAGTGCCATCATTATGGTTAAGGTGAAACCATAACTTGTTATGACTCAGTGTAATCTAGCTACATGTCAATATAGGTGTATGAGAGATTATTAGACCAATTTCTGAAACAGATATCCTGTCTTCGTTAATGTCCATCATTTTCTCAGATAAGTGCTTTGGGCATCCGATTCCGGGATGTTATTGAAAATTAATACCACGACCACCTATACTAATAATAATGTAATTGGAGGCGTTAACGCCCGTTTGAAATAAGGAAAAGATTAAAGGTGATTTCGTTGAGATGCTGTCATAGTTAAGCGTTATATTAGATGAACAAAATTAAATGCTTTTTACGAACCTACACATTTGCTTAGGCCTTAGAGGTAAATCATTGCAACTGAAAAACGTGTTATGTGGGCTAAAAATAATAAGTAGATGCAAAACTGTTAGAATACTTGTTTGTTAAATGTTGACAAGTCAAATGTTGACAGTAGTCTAGCATACTGCATACACTAACCCAGGAGTTCCCTAACTGTGCGTCGCGACGCCATGGGGCGTCGTGGGGCTATCCTAGGGGCGTCGCAAGACGATACGCACAGGTTCGCCTGCACACGACGTTCCATCAGCTTGAGCTCGATTTGAAAAAAAAATGTCGGGTCGGGTTCGTTTGACGTTGGCCATTGTGTTTTGCCGTGCACAAGAAGTATAAGAATTTTGCAACTTCAACTTGGCGAATTTTGCGTCGAGACTTGGGCCTATACTCGTTCAAGATCCAACTGACCCAGAAGCTCAAAGTTATAATGATAGTGTAATGACTATAGAAAAATCATCTTTTGCGGCGGGCCGCATTTTTGGATGAATGACCAAATTGCCATATATGGGATGACGCCAACCAACACGAGGTGGCAATGCATCCATAAAAAGCTGTTTGGTGCGCATTTTAGACTGGCGGTGGCGTCATTGCTCCGTACTTTTTCATGACTTTGGTAAGGCCAATACCATCAACGGTGAGTATTAAAGAACGATGCTGCTAACATGTGGTTCCAGCAAGAGGTGGCTATGTGTCACTCAGCTGTAGGGTATGGTTATCTGATCTCTTTCAGAGGTGACGTGAATTGTCGCAGCTCAATGCGAATAAACCGCAATCGACCGATGTCCTTAAACCCAACATAACCAATGCCATCGCTCAAATTAAGCTGGATCTATGCACATATCTGTGCTTTGTTCCGTTGTGTGCTTTTAGAAGGGCGTCGCCAAAATATTATAATCTCTATAGTATAGGGAGTCACAGTATGCAAAAGTTTGGGAACCCCTGCACTAACCACTAGGCCCCTGTGCACCTGCACACGAATATTGAGGCTTAGCTAGTCTTTGCTATTTTTTACGATTATTAATAACGATATAAGTGGTTTTCCCAACACATCAGTCTTTTGATGAAATTGTCCAACCCATTTTTAAAAGTTCGTCAATTCAAGATCAATACATACTTTTGAGATCTGCAAGAGACTAAGGAGTATTTATGTAAACCTTTTCTTTCAGCTTATGTACACTATATGAAGTTTTCCTAAACTAAAAGGTTTGGAAAATGGGACGGCTAATCAATGTCTCCATTTTTTGATATTATTCGCCATGGGAATATTTTCTGAAAAATTGTCTTTTTGTCTCGTGCTGTATTAGCAGTAGCGCAATCTTTTTCAAACAGCATGCGTCTAAGGAATAGGTGAAATTTCTAGCTTTGCTTTGTACTCGTTTCCATTAACCGATGCAGGATCCGCATTTGCGTCTTTAAAGTAGTAATAAATGCATCTCCTGGATTATTGGCGGTTTACCCTATCCCATGGAACAGTTCTCCCATCAGGTTCTCTAATTTTTAACACAGTTTATTGCCAAAAACCTTAAAGTGACAGCGAAATTATTTTTCGGTTTTATGGCCATAAGTATTTTGACAAAACTAAAGTTAATTCTACTCATAATTTGAACTTACTTCATGTAAATTTTGGCATCAATGGAAAGGTCATGTAAATTCCGTTTGGATGATACAAAACTTTCCTTAACCCATTGAGTACCCATTGAAAATTTCGAACTTTTGTAAAAGTCTACTTTTTTGCCTTTTTTCCTCGGCAAAAAGTTTCTTCAAATTATTCTAATAGTGACTGCAAACAATTTTTGAAAAAAACTAACAAATAGAGCCGGGCATTCCCATATGATATGCGCAGCAGTTTTGTCTTCCTCAAGATTCTGCTGAGTCGACTAAATGCATTTTATTAAGGTGATATCGCAAACCGTGGTGATGTCTTTTATTTTTATTATTTATTTATTAGCCTAATAAATGTTTTATATTGTGCCTGGGTATATTCAATAAGTTTTAAGACTAGCTGTTAAAGTCCCGGATAGCCTATCCGGAACTTATCTGCCAGATGAACTTCAACTTTTGGTTTCAAAGGGTTTGGATAGTGATATCTGACAGATAAAGTTTCGGATAGCTGAAAAAAATATAGTTTCAGAATCAGAGCATTCTTTTGTTAACGGGTGTAGACAGCAGTCACAAGTGTCCTATTATCGATTTATTTGAATTTTTAGATTCAAAGTTCTTTAAACTTCTAGTTTGTCGAAGATGAGCGAACAACAGACCAACCTGTTGCTGGTGGGGAGGTTGAAGAAGAAAAATGAAACAGAGAAGGCGTGGATAGAAGTCGGAAATGTCGTACAATTTACAGGACTGTTTCTGTGTGCATTGGGCCTAAATCATCAGGTAAGTAGCTACCTTCCAGAATAATAGAAAGTTCTTAAAGCTGATAACTATGTATGGTAAGATGTTTCTTTTTTTCTTCTGTAAGCGACACTAGACTTACAGAAGGTTCATTTCTTCTTGAGAGATATTGGTACATATTTCCTTTAAAAGGAAATTACATGTGTAGTGTATAGAAACGATACGAAAAATGACATTCGGTCATTTAGTGGCTAATAAATTTTGCCAACAATTAAGGTGCCAGTACATATCGCGTACTAGCACCTTCAGTTTAACAGGTAACCAACTTTGATGATGAAACAGAAATAAAATATCATCTACTTTTATCTGGTGTATTACGTTTAAGATTATCCGAAACTTTATGCGGAACTTTTGAAACTGACCCTAAGTATCTTTTGGGCATCGTTTTTAAAGGCTGAATAGCTTTTTGGCCTATCTGAGTGAGACCTGGGATATTCTCCCAATATGAAATACATACACATTTTATGTTCCCAACTTTTTGTAGCTGAATTTATAGCTGATTTCGGGATTGCACAGAAAACTTCAGATCCCATAAAAGGGATTTCCGACCCTCTAGTTTATCATTTCCTTCAATTCCCTCTTGACCAGGGATACACCATAAACTGGTTTTATTCCTGCTACTAAGTGTTTGGAGGGTATTAAAGAAGTGCAGTACCATTTTGGAGTCAATAATTATGTTAGCTAGGTTATTCTTATAATCGAGCAGTTGTACCGAAGGCTCGGCAACTCAAACACGTTGTTGAATTATTGGACCATTATTAAGAATCGCAATATCTTATCTAAAAGACAAAAACCAATATTGAAAAATAGTGATTTGTTCTAAGGCTAAACGTTTGTAAAAGCCACTTCATATTTATGGTACGCCCATTAACAATATATAAACCCATCATTATCAAACCGGAAATCGGTAATAACACAATACATAAATGTGTCCTGCGTTCCACACTCATATAAATTTATTTCAAACTTAAAAATCAATGGTGCAAAGAACGCCGCTTGTATTTCTGAATAAAAATATTTAATTTCAGGTCGTTGCACACATTTTTGCTGCAAATAATGCTTCCATCAACTCGTTTAAAAAACAAATAGAAACTTGACTGCAATTTCATGTGGCAATTTTTGCTGCCATCAAAATTGCTGAAAACATCAAACGTGCACGACAAAGGATGAGAATGAATTTTTAAAATGCAATTTTTCTCTCATGTGTGTAGAAATCCATATAAATTGCGAAAGATTTTAAAGTAGGTACCTAAATATTTGTAGTTGTGCATACATTGTCGGATAAAATTTTGTTTTAAATTAACATTTTGTTTTATCATTATCATACAAGGGTTCATTCGAAAAACAAAAAAAAACTAACCATGTCCATTGACAGGGTATTAGCTATGTACGGCCAAATGGGTTGGGTAGATACGATTAAAAAGCAAATGGAAAAAAGTGTAAGTGATTAAAGAAACCTATTTCGGCGTGGTTGTGTTGGGTTGTACGTGTGTAAAAGGGGACAGTTCAAAGAGATCTCGGTCTTGCCTGTCATGCTGCGCTTGGTCTTTGAAATGATTTGTTTTATAAATCGATATATTATAGGAACGTCCTTCTGTGCCATCTTTTCAATTCCTTTGACATGTGCAATTTTATCAACGTCAGATACATGCCGAATTTCTCAAAGGAGAGGGAACTAACAGTTTTTAACAGAAACTAGAAATAAATCGTCGCGTCGAATGGAATCGAGAGATAATATTCATTACAAAATAAACGCATCATTTCCGCTATATCTACTTCAACCGACATCAAAGTTCCCAACTATAATTTCCGATCCCTTAAGCTAAATTCGGTGGTATTTCTAAAAAAAATCCTGATAAAGTTAACATTTTGTTAAAATATTAAATCTTTTTTGATTCAAACTTTTTAACCACACCAGTCGAGATTAAATGATGATATATCGAATACAGCTGGAAAAAAAAATGTCCAGCAAACTGAAATGGAAAAAGTGCACTTTGTGCATTCCGTACTACATATTTGTTCTTGTGCATGGCAACGGCAAGGGAAAAGTTTAAAATTCGATTGAAAGTTATGTGCGGAATCTATGTACATATAACTAAAAAAAATGCTAGAAATTCATTTATTTATTTTTTAACTTCTCTATTACAATGTTTTGGGGAAAAGTCAATTTCCTGTTTCCTAAACCATAACATAACAGAATTGATTTTTATTTTAGATTTTTTTACGGAGACTGATTCGAATAAACCATGCGATATGGAATAGATTTGTGAAATATAAATACCCATAGCTGAATTTAATTGTCAGTGCATGACTGTTGGAATGTACAAAATAGTTGGAGTATAGGTTTATAGATGAGATGATGTTCTGCAACAGAAGGAAACAATTATGTATTAATTATAATTGTACGGATATCAAAATCAATTTTCAATTTAAATTAGTATCTCAAAAAGTTACAGTAAGCGTTATTGGCTTGTCTGTAAAAGGTTATTCACAAAAGTGCTTAATTTTGTTTTAAGTTCTATAATAAAATATTTAACTATTAAAAGTTTTACCGATCAGAATTTAGCTTAAGAAAATTGGTTCTTAGTAAATTTCGAATTTCTATGGATAGTCGATATCTACTATTGGTCGCAGCCCAGCTAAAGACAGCGGGCCAATAGCTAAAATTAAAACAAAAATCTTTATCTTTCTCTTCTCTATTACTCTCCGAGTTGTTCTCTTCTCTTGGAAACAAGGAAGCACGATCAGCGATGCCAGGTGTGGGGATTTTTCCCCATTTTGGGGATATTTCAATCAAATGGGGAAAAACACACTTGAAATGGGGAAAAACCAAATTCTACTTTTCCATTATTTATTGTAATTTTAAAATAAAATGCTTTCTCATTTAGAAACAAAAATATGCATTTCAACGACGACTCTTATTATGAACTTAAAAAAATTTGCCTGAGGACAAACATGTATTTCAATAGGTGGATAGAGCTTCAGCGGTTGCTCCCGCGCAGCAAATTTGGTATGGTTCGCAGGAAAAAAAGCAAGTAAATACCACTTGAATTCTGCACTGATTTATATCTGCTTATAATATCCTTGATGTTGCTTTCAAATAATATAATGCGCCATCGGAATATCTGATGCATGCTGACAAAAATAATTAAGTTGTGTATTGTATTTAATACCTAATAACTGAGTTATATTCTCGGCAGCTTTGTTTGAGTTCAATCAGATCGCTATGTTGGAAATTCTATTTAGCAAGGTGTAGAAATAGAAACAATAGAAAGACTAGATAAATCGGGCTACGCAACTCGACATCACAAATCGGTGGCCTACAAATACGAGTAACGATGGACATACATTACATAGGTTGGTGGGGCGGTTCCTAAGTATGTATCTATATCAAAAGCCCAAATCTTGATTTGATAGAATTTTCGCAGTACTCGCTCTACATAAATGTCATTACATTTTTTTACGGGTTGGTTGACACGAAAGATGGCAGGATATTTCAGATCAAAATTTAAAAATGATAAATTCCAATCCGCTTGGAATGAAATTTACAAATATTTAAAGATTTTAATACCAAGTTTATCTGGCAACCCGTATTAATATACGTAATATGTCAGTGGTCTTTAAAATGCATTTTTTTACAGAAATAACTGTAGATTTTACTCTTTGGAATACTTCCAAATATGTAGGTACTTGAATAAAGATCAAAATGTCTTAAATTTAAAATTAATAGTGGATTAAATTACATAGTTTTTTACATAATCTGAAATGGGGGAAAATGTGGGGAAAATCGAAATGCAAAATGGGGAAAAACTCTTATTTTTGCTTCCAAAATGGGGAATTTCCACTGAAAAAATCTGGCAACTCTGAGCACGATACAAAACGCATTATTACAGGTGAATGTTTATAGCGGGATTCTTTCTTTTTTTTTCCCATCAGGCATTGACAATTTGCTGCGTTGGAATTTTATATGTGCTGTCATCTCTAAACTGTCTAGTTTTGACATCCCTGCCAAATTGGTCAGATTGTGAAGAATGACGATGGAGAACGCTCGCTTCTCTATAAAGATCGGTAACAATCTCATCAAAAAAATTATCTAGTCCATTACCTTGGGCTGTCATGCGACTTCTTCAACACCATTCTTGAGAAAATTGTGCGAAACGCGCAAGCCAATGTACCAGGGGTATACTTTTCCAAAAGTGTGCGAAACTACTTGCATACGCTGACGGCATTGACATAATTGGCAGAACACATCGAGCTGTCACTGGTGCGTTTGGGTGCATTTTCAAGTAGATATGTATCAGTACAGACTACAGAGGTGGCAAAAATGGGTTTAATGGTGAATGAGGGTGTTGTGTATGAAAAGTCATTTGACTCTCTGTACACACAGGTCTATTTCTCCACAACCGTAAGCACAGAGAAATGTGAACAGTTTTATACCTATTGTATTTTTATGTTTAAGTTAGTCTTTAAGTTGCCTTATCGAATAAAAGAACTAGTGCATAATGAGACGCGTTGGCAAAACAATTTATATGCAGCCAACAAGAAGGGACACACGGGGAATCGGACAGAACCTCACGATAGACAGCTATAACTTTGAGGTGGTTAGGGTCTTTGTCTACCTCGGCTCCGCTATAAACTCTGATAATGACACTACAGCAAAAATCTAACGAAGAGTTACACTTGCCAACCGCTGTTTCTTTGGCCTAAGTAGGCAATTGACTAGTAAGGCCTTGTCAAGAAAAACTAAGGAGATTCTATATAAGACCCTCATCATCCCAGTCCTGCTTTATGGCGCAGAATCATGGACGTTATCAAAGGCGGGTGAAGATCTCCTTAGGCGCTTCGAACGCAAAATTCTTCGAGTGATTTTTGGCGTATTGGTTGAGGCTCAGGTCCATCTCGAACTGTAGCGCCTATTCCTATTTTAAAGTCACTAAATTGCAGAAATTATGAGGCAATAGATTCATCTTATGCGATGACTTTGTTAATCCTCAAAATTGTTTAATTGTCGAATTGTCGAAAAATTCTCGAGTGATTGTTGAGAAACAAAATGCATCCACAACGAGTCACTGTCACTGTCTGTTGCGGATTTTGGGCTGGCGGCATTTTCGGACCATTCTTCTTTTGTTTGAGATTCCGGCTGACCATCAGGTAACTGTAAATTCTGCTCTCTATCACAGCATGATAATTCAATTTAGAATGCGAATCTAAATCCTATATAATCCGAGTTAAACTATTTAATTACTGCGTGAGTCATGCATTGTATAGGTAGGTCGTGTATAATTTCGAGTTTTGGTGATCAGAATTGGTCATCATGCGTTTAATGCCCGCCGTTGGGTTGCGAGTTTTTAGGCCCACGTGATAAAGGTAGATATATATTATTTTGTATATACCTCTTGCGGCTGTTACACCCAGCAAATGAAGTGTAAAAAGAACGCAAATTCGGATCACTTCCAAATTGCGCTATAAAATACAATAAATTTAAATTTATTTGAAACAAGAATCCTTCTGGTGTTTCCTCTTTCTGTTTATTCCACCGAGAGACAAACTCGTTATATACCTACCTAAATTAATCGCTTATTAAAAATATATTAATGTCAGTAGTTACAAGTTCTCATTTCACAAAATAATTTGTGAGAAAAAAAAAACACCGGTACCATAGCAGGCAACATTACCATAATTTATCATTAACCAAATTGGTCCTGATGCATACTTCCTTGCATGAATTTATAAAAATATTAAAGCTTGCAACTGTTGTAATTGGACAATAATAATATAATCACCATACCTACAGACCGTGCCGTAACGACATCTGACACTGGAAGCAGAGCGACACCAAAGTAGCATTCTGTATCGACAGCGACATTATAATGGAATCATCATCCATTATTATGGTGATGTTGTTACAGGTGGATGATAAAATATATTCTGTTCGCCTTCTGTATCTCAACTCTAGCATGGAAAATTGATTACTTGCATCGGATGCAATATTGAAGTGGAAACTAAAGAACATATAATTTCACTATACGACTATATGTAAATGTTGATTCGTTTCGTAAGTAACGGGTATTAAATCGACATGAAAATATTTAAAAAAAATTAATACATTTTATTGAGTATATACGTTTCAAGATTGTATAATGATGACGTGCTGATTGGGCGGGTAGTTGGGATTACATTGGTCTTATTACATAAAGTGGTTTATTTCATTGGCATATTGTTAAGTGAAATTTAATATCCATTACTTTATAAAATGCAACGTCCGTCTGTTCGTTTCTTTATAACTGAAGAACCATTCGTCCGATTTTCATGATTTTTTTTCTTATTTATAGACTAGCTGGACCCGTGCTCGCCTTGCCCGCTCGCACAAAATTATATTTGGTCTCTCTTCTTATGAAGATTATTAATATACCCCATGCCATACTGTAGCACGCACCCCATCCCCATCCGGCATCGGGCATACGATCATAATATACATATGTACCTACATATACAACTGACCATAGCACTTACTGCGAAAACAAATCAATCCTCGAATGTATATATTTTCACTTCAAAAAATACATTTTGGCTAAAAACTGTTCCTAAGGACATGGCTGTAAACGACATAGCCTATAGCAGTCTCACAGTCCTAAGGAACATTTAAAAAAAAGTTTCATCGAAATCTGTCCAGTAGGTTTCGAGATTTTAACGGCAAAAGAAAATTCCTACAGTTTTATTATATGTATAGATATAGATTTCACAAACTGGCTGGACAGAAGTAAGTCACTCATACACAGTAGGTACCTATCTGTTCAAGAAAAATTGCTTTCGATGTGCGACAACAACCCCAAAGTAGAACTACGGAATCCAAACAACTACCCCAACCCTACCCTGTTACGTCATCCTTACATATAATAAAACTGTAGGCATTTTCTTTGTCAGCTAAAAACTCGAAAACTACTGGACAGATTTCGATGAAACTTTTTTTAAATGTTCCTTAAGACTGTGAGACTGCTATAGGCTATGTCGTTTATAGCCACGTCCTTAGGAACAGTTTTTAGCCAAAATGTATTTTTTGAAGTGAAAATATATACATACACATATACCTTGCTACGAATGGATGTTTATACTTTTGCGATCGTCAAACAAACACATTCGATAAGGGTTGATTTGTTTTCGCAGTGAGTGCTATGGTCAGTTGTATATTATGTAGGTATGTATATTATGATTGTATGTCCGATGAATGATGGGGATGGGGTGAGTCGTGCGTGCTGCAGAATGGCATGGGGTATATTAATAATCTTCATAAGAGAAGAGACGTATAATACAAAACAGGTTTCATTTCAGAATTTCATTCGATATGTGGTATGGTAATTGTGTTGGGTTGGGGTAGTTAGTTGTTTGGATTCTATAGGAAGAGGGAAGCAAAGGAAAGGAAAGGAAATGCAGTATATTAAACAAGTAGCAAGATCAATGAGAGGGAGGGCGATGCAGAGGGTGCACATTATATATCCAATGCATTACATCCATTATCGCATATCGCCACGCAACGCAGTAGGAATTTTATTCTGATATGACGTAACAGGGTAGGGTTGGGGTAGTTGTTTGGATTCCATAGTTCTACTTTGGGGTTGTTGTCGCACATCGAAATCAATTTTTCTTGAACAGATAGGTACTGTGTATGAGTGACTTACTTCTGTCCAGCCAGTTTGTGAAATATACATATATTATCATAGTAAAGACGAAAGCCGATTGTTAGATACATACTTGAATTGTTATTGATTTTAGAAGTGAAATTGAATACATAGATACCTATTGATTTCTGAATTTAAACTTCATCAGCAAGGTAAGTCCGAAAAAATTAAGCTCTGATTAAAAATAAAAAAATTAGTTCAGACTATTCCTTCGCGAGATAAAAAACCGATTTTGCTGAAATTTTGTTGTGTTTGAGTGGGTCCCTGGATGGTTTAGATTCACAATTGGACCCGATAGGTGGCGCTGCAATTGGGTTCCAGGAAGTTTACTATTTTTTTTCATCCAAACGTTTTGACTGATTTTGATTATATTATTTGTGTGTGAACAAAACAAAACAAGTGAGACACATAAATGTATTCAAATATGTATGTATACTGTTATTAGTTTAGGTGACTGAATTTATTTTGGTTGTTTTGCCGTAACAGGGTAGGGTTAGAGTAGTTGTTTGAATTCCATAGGAAAGAAAATGCAGTATTACAAACAAGTAGCAAGAGTACATATATCCAATACATTACATCCATTATCGATATCGCCACACAACGCAGTAGGAATTTCATTCTGATATGACGTATGTTTTTTTTTAAGTGAAAATATATACATACACATATACATACCTTGCTACGAATGGATGTTTGTACTTTTGCGATCGTCAAACAAAAACAAAACAAGACTAGCATACGTATACTACACATTCGATAAGGGTTGATTTGTTTTCGCAGTAAGTGCTATGGTCAGTTGTATATTATGTAGGTATGTATATTATGATTGTATGTAACAGGTTTTATTTCAGAATTTCAGTCGATATGTGATATGGTAACAGGGTAGGTTTGGGGTAGGTAGTTCCTTGGATTCCATATAGGAAGAGGGAAACAAACGAAAGGAAATTCAGTATTACAAATAAGTAGCAAGATCTAGGAGAGGGATGAATTTTCTTTTTCTCCTAAAAGCGCGAAAACTACTGGACAGATTTTAATGAAACACTCAAAAGTGTAATTTTAAATGAACCAAATATAATTTTGTGCGAGCGGGCAAGGCGAGCACGGGTCCAGCTAGTATCAGAATAAAATTCACATACTGCGTTGTGTGGCGATATGCGATAATGGATGTAATGCATTGGATATTATAATGCATTATAGTGCACCCTCTGCATCGCCCTCCCTCTCATTGATCTTGCTACTTGTTTAATATACTGCATTTCCTTTCCTTTCCTTTGCTTCCCTCTTCCTATAGAATCCAAACAACTACCTACCCCAACCCAACACAGTTACCATACCACATATCGAATGAAATTCTGAAATGAAACCTGTTTTGTATTATACGTCTCTTCTCTTATGAAGATTATTAATATACCCCATGCCATTCTGCAGCACGCACGCCTCACCCCATCCCCATCCTTCTTCGGACATACAATCATAATATACATACCTACATAATATACAACTGACCATAGCACTCACTGAGAAAACAAATCAACCCTTATCGAATGTGTAGTATACGTATGCTAGTCTTGTTTTGTTTTTGTTTGACGATCGCAAAAGTACAAACATCCATTCGTAGCAAGGTATATGTGTATGTATATATTTTCACTTCAAAAAATACATTTTGGCTAAAAACTGTTCCTAAGGACGTGGCTATAAACGACATAGCCTATAGCAGTCTCACAGTCTTAAGGAACATTTAAAAAAAGTTTCATCGAAATCTGTCCAGTAGTTTTCGAGTTTTTAGCTGACAAAGAAAATGCCTACAGTTTTATTATATGTAAGGATGTGTGGCCAAATTAGGCCGTAGAATGGGTGAGAATTGTGAAATATTAAAGGGGTCGCGGGGAGTAAGGTGGGTTTCACAAAACGTTAGCAGTATGAGCTTGAAAGTATGTTAATAGATAAGTCAAAATTACGACATGCCTCATTCATTCGTCCTATACGGGTTGAAAAACTGTTCAAACAAACTTTTCTATTTCGACCTTACTACTTAATTTGCCATTATACTCATAAATCTACGTATGTCAATTCAAGATATGCTTCTAATTGTTAGGCAATACTTCACCGAGTATTTTGAGCTAACATTCATCTTTCTGGTCCATCCAGAGGGTGAGATATAATGAATTGAAAATAGATCTTCAGCGTTACCGATGGACAATTTGAAAATGTCCGAGCCAAAAAATGCGTCCCACCCAATTTAACTAAAAAAAACTGTTTTCAGGTTTAAATTATATCTAGTTTATTAATAAAAAGATAAAAGAGAATTTAGACGATTCTTCGTTTTTTTGTTTGGTCTTTGAATCAAGGGTAAATTGGAAAATCCCAAATGAAAAGCCGAAAAATCTAAATTTATTTTTCCAATTTCATCATCATAGATATCTACTTGAGCAGGGAATATAAACCACCAATGATCGCAAAGCTCGAAAACCACCAAACCGTTTGAACATAGAATCCTTGTTATTGGCCCAAAGGAGTTTCTGCAAAATTTGGTCAAAATCGGAAAAAGAGGCTTGGCAGCTCCCATGCAAAAAAAAATGCATTTCAAAAATTATAAGATTGTTAACATTGATGTGCATTGTCCATACAAATTTGAATAGGGTGGGATTGGAAATCGGGGAATGGCACGACACATACAAGTAATTTAAAGTTCTATACTTTAGCTTTGAAATTTGGTAAATTTACCAAAAATTTTATATGTAAATAAAAAAACATTGAATTAATTTGAATTTTACGAACGAGTTTCATTTAACTGCCAAACAAAAACGTTTTTCGACTGCGCCACCCCTCGTGAACGTCTGACAAACATCCGAGAGTATTACTGTCCTGAAAAAGCTTCTCAATTCAGCCGTTCGGACTGGGCATAAAATTATAGGTCTCTTCCGTTCCGCCCAAAAACAGAACCTCACACAAACGAATGGTTTACAAGAAGCTAAGCTCATAGTGCCTTCACGCCTGTTGCGCCAATTATTTGTTTATTTATTTATTTATTTACTACATTATTTATTTATTTATTTACTGTTTGTAGAATAAAACATGCGAAGAATAATTAATTTAAAATAATAAAAAAAACACACGCAAATATCTACATATATTCATATATGTATTTTCAAAGTTTTTGGGTGTTATTGAGAAATAAATTAAAGCCTTGAAAATGCGTCCAAATGTCGCCTATATTTGTGAAAATGGCCCAAAAAACGCTTATTTCGAATTGTTGTCGCCTCGCGTCTAGGGTTACCATCACAAAAAATCGACAAGCCGGACAGGTAGGAGAGAAAAGCCTGATTATGGAGCAAAAAGCCTGACTTTACTTTTTTTAACTAAGGCATTTTTTTATAATTTACCTGCAGTTGCATAACATATTTGATTTTGAACGTCAGGTTCCTTCAAAATATAAGGACTGTACAAGAAAAAATCCGGAAGCATGTGCGCTGTCTGACAATACTGAAATATGACATCGCAGTACCGTTAAATTTTGATTACATGCTCTTATAGTCATTATAAATAAATAAATAAATTATAAGTTATTTGATCTTTAGGCCGTGTGTTAACTGGGATAAATAATATGATTTTCGAATAAGTTTCTATAGTGGTGGAAAACGAATTTTTGGCTGTCAGCAGTTTATCCTGCTCCGGGAGTAAGATAAAAAAATATCCTATAGGCAAATTTTTGACATATTCAAGAGAAAATAAAACACTAAGTTTCAATAAATTATTAATAAAGTGACATTCGATAAATCTCTGTCTTAAGATTTGAGTTTGTAAACTTTTTTTTCAACACTTCATAAGTGTCAGAAAATTAGCCGAAGATAATTTATTTAGCGCGGCCTAATAAAGTGTAGAAATAGTAATTTCAAAAATGTTAAAAAATTAAAAATGATCAGCCCTGGTTTCTCTTTCCGGATTTTTCCTCAAACAGTAGGTAATTAGTTATAAAATGCTTCGCAAGATTTAGATATTTTTAAAATGTTCTTTGCTTGCACTGCGCCTAAATTGAGTTTATTTCTTTTTTTCGTCCATTGTGCGGTTGTAAGAGAGAAAATTCTTTCTGTTATGCTTATGGCATTGTGAGAAGAGGTTGCAAAAATCCACTTTCAATATTTTTTTATTTCCGTAGGATTGGTTTTGCAATATTCAAAATATAAAACGTAAATACTGCATATCCAATGATTTAAAAACAAAAAAAATACTATCTTGTTGGCGGGCGATTTTTTTCAAATTATTTTCCAAATGATCTAGTTGCATCCATACGCATTCAGTAACAATTAAAGATTTTTCGTTAAAATTAAATTGATGTAAATAAATGAACAAACAATTAAAAAGCCTGACCACGAGTGAGGCCTGGCCTGAGCCTGACAGAGACCTTAAAAGCCAGGCTAAATCCTGACGCCTGGTAACCCTACTCGCGTCCCGTCAGTAGAACAGTCGCATTTGGCGACTTATGTCGCCCATCGGTAACACTGGATCTTATTTGGCTAAGTGCGAACAATTTGTATCTCGATTGCAGTTGTGCTTAGGGGTAGTTTTATATCGCGTTCTAAAAATTGAATGATTACTCGCACCTCACACGACTGGCACTCAGAGTGCATATTGTAAATGCTTATGAATGGAATGGCGTAGTTAAATTTGATGTAGGGAATGAATATGCATAAAACAAACTACGTGCATATGTACGTACATATAAGTACATAGTTTGTGATGCGTAAAAAGGATTGCACAATGGTACATACATTTATGTATATTTGAGATCTGCAGCTATGGAAAGTTTAATATAATAATAATCAAATCATACCTGTTAGTTTTTTAAACTATGATGAATTTTATTTTCCTCATTTATAGATTTGATGCCCTTTTAGGTTTTAGTGTAGTGGTAGAGGAGTACAAATAAAGGGGGGAGATAAAGGGTATCTCTCGAACTTCTAGGCCGGTTCGAGCCGGAAAAGAGTGGTACGGACTAACTATGGAACTACATATTAGGCCGATTTTAATAATTCTAACAACATTGTACTGGCTACATCCTCCGCATCCATTATAGGTTACTTAGGGAGAGGATGGGGGAAGGGGAAACGGAGATATAGTGGCTATCTTTGGAACTACTCGGCCGTAGCCGGAGTTGACCTCCGACAGCAAAGATTTTCGCATGGACAGCATGTTGCATGTTCGTGTTACAAAAAGGCATTGCGTTAAAATATTTCGTAAGCTTAAAAAAGAGGAAAACATATAAATAAACCTACAATGATAACTCAAATAAGTTTTAATTTTATTTAAAAGAAAAGAAACCGGCGGGCGGAGCCGCCGGCATTGCTAGTTTCGTATATAATGTCAATGCGTAATGTAATTTTGAATTTTTATAAAATAGGACTAGGACTAGGTGGTTTGGTCACGTTTAACGCATGACTACAATTCGGATTTCAAGACGTGCTATGTTCGCAGTGTCATTAAGTGGGCATCGTCTAGATAGGCCTAGAATAAGATAAATTTAAATTTACTTAGATAAAGATAAATTTACTTAGATAAAGCGACTAAGATCTTCGGTGAAATTCGATTTGGTATAGGTATGCTATAGAATAGGCCAAACAATTTTTTCATAAGACCATGGCCATGTGGGCGCAGTAGCGCAGTGGTTAGTTGGCTGGACTACTGTGCGAGGGATCCCAGGTTCGATCCCCGGAAAAACACAAATTACATCTTAAAAGTTTTTTCTACTGCGCCACCTCTCGCGAACGTCTGACAAACATCCGAGAGTATGACTGTCATAAAAAAGCTTCTCAATTTAGCCGTTCGGACTCGGCATACAATTTTAGGTCCCTTCCATTCGTCCCAAAAATAGAAACTCACACGAAGCGAATGGTTGCGAGAAGCTAGGCCTTGGGTGTCTACCCGCCTGTTGCGCCACCTATTTATTTTTTTTTTATGGCCAGTGATAATACCTGTCAGGATTCTCAGGTTGTTTTTGTCCAGATTAGTAAGTAAATAGGATTTACGGGGGGAGAATTTTGGGAAGAACTGTTTGGTGCAGTTCTGCCCAGGTGTTTTAAGTCAGAGTTCATTAGATTTGATTTGAGCTAAGCTCCTAATATAGTCCCTGAAGCATCCCTTGCTGACACCACAGAAGGGTTCAGGTTCGACGAGTGGCATTGTCGCGCCGACTCTAGCCAGTGAGTCAGCCGTCTAGTTTCCAGTTAAGCCCCTGTGGGCTGGAATCCAGTGTAGGATGATATCTCTAATGTATGTATGAAACTGAAACTGTCATAATACCATTACCTACCTATTTGTTGCATATTGTAAGTTAAATAAGAAAATCGCACATTCATTGCTTTTCTTGGAATTTAACAATTTAGCAAAAGATATTTACATATTTAGCTTATGTGCACCTACTAAGTCCTCAACGAACACCAAAAGCTTAGTCTATGTAAATCGAAGCGACAACGCTATAGCACATTTCCTGCTCTTCCATATAGTTTATTCATGGGAATGTAGAAATGAACTGATTAACAATTCAAATTGCGGTTGTTTTTCCTGGGACAAGAACAAGAAGTAGACCAAGACTACATACGAGTACCAGGCAATGCTGACCACATGGAGGTATTCAGCTTTATTTGCCCATTTAAATGCGAAGAAAATGTTTTATAAACAAAAAAAAAACAAATACCTCGCCGACATGCACCAGGCTTCTGTGGTATGCTTGTTGCAAGTATTTATCGTGCAAATTCATGCATGACTACAGAATGAGAGGAATTTGGCTGTTTAACGTAAAGTTTGAATGCAGTTAAGGTGCTACGTCTGTTAATGAGTTTCATATGAGGTCGAATAAAAATATTAAAATAATGTCATCTTCCATTGAATGTTCCATCTTACATTCCAAAACTAATTAATATAAATTGGGTCAGTTGTACAGGCACATTACTCGTAGGAGTAGGTCCCAAAGCAGTACTTTTTTGTGGAATTTTAAAACAAGCAAATCTAGGCCATCATCTGATGAACCATATAATGTAGTACGAATTATCAACTTCATTAAGTCACAATCTGAACTGCAAAAATAAAGTTAAATATGTTGCCGCACATTTCACATGGTGTACTTCTCAAGGACCTTACCAGTTTCCAATAAATCCAACATGCACGTAAAGAACTCGTTATTTTCTTTGGCAATATTTGACTTGATGGAGCTGTTTGCTTATTTGCTCTCTTCCCTTTTTTGCTGCATATTGATAGCCATATAAAGTTAAAACTGAGAATACACAAGGAGAAGCTATATGGAGTTGATATTGAAAATTGAATGTCCTGAAGCTTATTCACATGTCCACACATCAAGCGAATATTTACATACCCATGGTGCTGCAGCACTGCCTTTGCAATACAATGTGCGCTGATGCATTTCTTATTTTACGATACAAACATGGAAATTGCATTTAAAATATTTAGTATAGCGACAGCGATATCGACGGTAGGGTTGGCGAAAACGAATAAAATAAATAAAATTAATTGTTAATGGAAAATATTTATTTTTGTTTCAACATGGCGTTATATATTTTACAATATCAAATCGATGGAAGAAAAAAAAAACAAAATATCAATGCCACAACCACCACCCTATAGGACTGTCGGTACGTAGTGGAAATAAAATAGAATAATGGCAAAAATCTAAAGGAAATTATTATTTTTCAAAGCAAATCATTTGTTATTATTTATTATTAATAGCATTATTTTTTTTAATAATTTTATTTAACACACCAACATGTTACAATAATTGTTTTAACAATTTTTTAGAATCAATATATGCATTTATGCAAAGCCTTATGTTCTTTTTTTTGTCGAAATGATGTTTCTTTCTGGTCGCCTCCATCTGGTATTGACAATTTGCTATATCGTGATTTTATAAGTTACCTATCTAGTACCTACAGTGGCCGGCATAAGTATTTTGACAAAACTAAAGTTAATTCTGCTCATAATTTCAACTTACTTCATGTAAAAAATTAAATTAAAAATTTTAGAATTTAAAATTTTTGTGAAGGTCTACTTTTTTTACTTTCTTTCTTGGTCCAAAAAAAAATGTGTTGATGCAAAAAGTTTCTTCATACAATTCTAATAGTAAAATGGTGGATATTTTGGTGACCTCTGGAATATGTAATTATTCGTATGTTGTTGAGTGGGCTCTAGGTCAAAGAAATTAAAACTCTCTTATGTCACGTTTGCGACGTTTCGGGCGTGATTACGTCCTTCATCAGGCATAAAAATCAACAAGGAAAATTTTACATCGGCAACTACGTCAGACAACAATTAAATTCAGTATCATTGCGAAAAAATTTCGACAATAGGGCAGAACACAAATTACATCACATGAATACTGCACATCTAAAGTTTTACGTCGCAAACGTGACAAAAGAGAGTTTTAATTTCTTTGACCTAGAGCCCACTCAACAACATACGAATAATTACAATTCTAATAGTGACTGCAAAAATTTTTTTTTTTTTTTTCAAAATCTGTTCGCTAATATTTTTTATGATTTTTTGAAAATTGCTAAAAATGACTATTTTAGTCACTTTTTCCTCCTTTGCATACAAACATTTTTTGAGATCATCCCATTCAAAAAATCATAAAAAATATTAGCGAAGAGATTTTTGAAAAAAAAAAATGTTTGCAGTCACTATTAGAATTGTATGAAGAAACTTTTTTGTTTGGACCGAGGAAAAAGTAAAAAAAATTGACTTTTACAAAAGTTCGAAATTTTCAGTGGGTACTTAATGGGTTAAGGAAAGTTTTGTATCATTCAAACGGAATTTAAATGACCTTTCCATTGATGCCAAAAGTTACATGATGTAAGTTTCAAATTATGAGCAGAATAAACTTTAGTTTTGTCAAAATACTTATGCCGGCCACTGTAATGCCATTTTTAGACTGTGGTAATATTTCTATCTGCAAAAGTTGTTATATTGTCAGTAGCATCATTCTGCTATCAATTTGATGCCACTTAACTTCGTGTTGTCACAATTGCGACCGGTAAACTAACTTGTATTATATTATGCACTGCTTGTACAAAAGTCATCACTCATCACCCTATCGGAAGATGCTAACATTTTTGCAAATGGCGATAAATAGTAATTTTAAAACAGATACAAAATACGCGTCAAACAGACCAATGCCTCAATCGCTATAACTATGTTATGTACTCCAAAATAACGCGGAATATTTTTTTTTTTTTTTTTTTTTGTGGAATAATTCGTCGGCTGTGGTGTTGGTGCAGCATGATTTTTAGTCAACAGCCTCTGATTCGTAGATTTGCCTGCAAATGTAGGCAAATTTCGTGTGTTAGGGAAGACTTGTTTGCCTAAGTTCTAAGGTTCCAACTGTCATCTGAATATTTAGGTGCCTAAGCGCACTAAGAACGCGGCCAATTTATCATTGCAATATGCTAAAATGCTCCTATTGCACAACAGACATTTTGTTGTACATGTCCCGCTCATACGACTACGGATGAACAAACACTACGACGTTTAGCCACTCACTTAGAAGAATATGGGACCACACGAGATGCTGCCAGGTCTGGCCTTCTCCGGAGCAGTCGTTTAGCTGAGAATATAGCACCTGTGGCTAAAGATGCCATAGAGAACTCCGGAGTATTGACCAGACGAGGTGTCACGCAATTGGGATTCAATCGGTGATCTTTACAGAAAATGTTGGTAAAAGAGTATAGCGCGTGAAACCTACGCCCAAACCATCCTGAATCTCGATCAGGAGAAAGACAATCATCATAATCGACGAGCAGTTCCAAACTTGTTTTTGTGGGATTTTTTATAAGTCGCGGGTCTATGTCAACAAAGCTCAGACTTTTAAAGCGCTCAAAGAGAATATCCATTAAGAATTCGAGGACATATCGCCGTAAGTTTCTGGCGGTGGCATACAAGTCATGCTAAATGTTAGCCTTGTGAGTTAGTTACAACACATGGGTCGAATATTAAATCTGTATGGGAGGGAGGTACCACAACTACTCGACCGATATAGTATAGCCCATTTTCAATACCAACTTGACGACGACGGTAAAAGAAATCCTGTCATAAAATTTCATTCGCCTAGGCCGATTCGTTTGGATGCTTTCGTATGTTTTTAAAATACAAATAGACGAGAGACAATCAGATGGACATGGTTAAATTGATTTAGAGATTGGTCCTGCTTCAGAATATTTAAATGTACGAGTGTGCCAAGTACAAGTTTCTTTTTGAAAATGCAATAAAATAAACAGAATTAAATTTTTTCCATGAGTATTATGGCTTTATTAGTAAGAGCAAACACTTAATTATGGAATACAATGTCGTTCAAGTGGGTGCATCGGCTGGCCTCGCAGTAGCACATTCTGTCAATACAAGACCTTGTTGATAGTTACAGGCTGTAGCTCATGGATTGCTTGGATTATATTGGCTCTAAGAGCTTGAATCGTTTTGGGATTGTTGGCATAACATCGGTCCTTCACTGTTCCCCACAAAAAAAAAGTCCAAAGGGGTCAAATCGCAACTAAGAGTCGGCCAATTAACATCTCAAATAAAAAAAAAACGGGTAAAAAGGCTCTGTAACGCCCATCGTTGACCGAAACGTTTTCCCCAGCCTCATTCTCGAAGAAAAATTGTCCGATGATGCAACTACTCCACAATTCACACCAAACTGTCACTCCTTGTGGATATGCATTGGCACCGTACGACGACAGGGACCATGAGTGTTGTCCGCACTAGCATACCAGTCTCACGAACTTTTTGCACAATCTTACGTACAGCAGGCACGGTGGGTGTCTCATTTCGGGCAAAATGCTTTTTTCAAAAAACGCACTGTTTGGGCTACACAGCACTCACTTTGGAAATACGTTTTCTATATTTTTCAATGTTGTTCAAGCGTAATGCGACTCATTTCATTCCGCGGAGATAATGATACTGTCAGCTGTCAGTGTCAAAATAACCTATGATTTAAAAAGAAACCACTAGATGGCCCACCCTTTATAAACTTTAAGCGTTCTCCGGTGACTACTTCTTGGCTTACAAATGTACTGACAATGGATATACCTTCCTGTGGAGGGTATAAAGATGCACATTATTGGCGCAACACTTCCACAAAGGACCGTTTGGATCTAGCTTCCTTCTTTCTATTGCAATTTTTATTTTTTGAAACCAATAGAATGTGGGGCTACTTAAATGTTTAAACCTTACGCACAACTTTTTGCAAATATTGTGAGAACAACCTTTGAAATGTCGAGCAATTTTAGCCAAAGATTCCTGATTGGAAATCCAAATGCTGTCAGTTTTTGCTTTTATTATTCGCACACTTTATTTGTGAGTATTTTGTAGCAACAATATTTCGACTTAATTTCCTACAATATAATCGTTTACCCTTATTTTTATTTACAGTAGCCCTCTGAATACCCCCTTTTCATTTAATTTGCCAAAATCTGCTCATTTAAAATATCTTGTGTTGTTTTCATTGCAAAAACTTTGCGTGCATGCGATTTTTTTTTTATAAAAGGTCCTCGAAAAATGTAAGGGCGTTTGAAGTGCCATTAATTGTCGTAGCAATTTTTCATTTGTCGTACAGTTAATGATAAATTTTAATTCCCTCTCGAAAAAAAACGTGACAAGGACTTGTGAACATGAGTTAATATATGAGTTTTGCATACCTACATTTACTACAGGTAAACCAAATCCTTCCGGCAATCAACCCTTGTGGTGGGCGTTCTGCCCTTACTTATGACTGAATGTTTGGAAGCTTGTTGTCCTTCAACTTTAATCTGATATTAAATTCAAAGGATTTACGAAAAGGTAAATTAAAACTGCATATTCTTTATTCCATTTTTATATCACAATGATTTGTAGTGAATTTCTGATGCTAATTAAGTTAGTCACAAATGTTTTTAAATTATTCTAAAGGGTTAATGTATTCACTTCAGTTCGGTTTATCATGATCCCCTTATATTAGTCACTTTGAAAAGCAATGTGTAGGTATATCGACTGTGTTGCATTATGAATCAGCGGTAAATCTGTTTGGGAAATTGGTTTGAATTTTTTATTAACTGCAGTTGCTTTGACTTGTACTTGATATCTTAGGGCCAATTTGATGGTAGCAATCGCGTGCAATACTAGGTATATTGTTGTATGTTTTTTCATCCGCTAAATGTGTTTGCTTATGAGTCACATTTCAATTATTAAATATTAAATGACAAACCCTTATCCTGTAGCTACAATTTTCTGCATTTATATTGCGGTTTTCCCGGGAAGGAATTTTTTTTTTATTTATGAAGTAGGTAACACCCCAAAATGCAATTTTAGTGTTATCTTCTGCCACAATTTGTAAAAAAAATGATATCGATTGGAAATAATGGAAAATGTATAACACCAAATTCAACCCCTCAAACAGGACAGTTTTATCTTTCGAACATATCTAAAGCAGATGTCGTTATATGGCATTCTTATTTCTATTAATCCACACTTCTGCAACCACACCATCTTAAGTGGTTCGAAATGAAAAAGAATGTGCGAGTGCGTCCTTTATCTGATCACAGATAGGAGGAGGATGGAATCCGAATCCGAATCACCATCAAAATGCTCTGCCCTCGCATTAAGGAAGCACCAGACGAGTAGAGCGCCACACCTTTCGATTAATGATTATCTCTGCCAAAAACATCTGCCCAAACCAAACGAAATGAAGAAAGATAGAATGGAATCAACATTCGGCATACGATGAGTAGGTAGGTACTGCGAGCGATATATTCAAAGAAGAAGAAGAAATTATTCGGAACGTTAAGTTGAGTAACTGAGTTATTCGCGGTGACGTATAAGGATTAACAAAAAAAAAAAAAACAGGCAGATAGACCCCAGTCTGTTTCGTGTTTCGTGTTGTTTTTATGTTGACACGTGTCATGCTCATGCCAGGGGCATAGCGTTGCGTTTAAGATTTTACTGCTCTGCTGTGAAAAGTTTGCACCTGTTTTCAGGTTGAAAACTCATGTGTCATGGTGAGGCAATGTAAATTTATTATTATCAGCATTTTGTCAATGCCCTTTGACTGACAGTCTTAAAGAGCAGGATTACTTTACAGTTTGTTTGTTTTTTTATGAATTGAAAGTTTGGCAGGTTGTTGATAAATGGCCTTGCAGAAAATATTCGCTGGCTGTTACAGTTTTTCTCACAAAGGAACGTGTCCGTGTAGGTAGGTAAGTGGTATACAAATCGCTTTCGTGACAAACAATTTCGCTCTGATGATTCTGATTAATCCTGATTAACTACAGTTATATATACATTTTCGAGAGATATTCGAATCAGTCCACCATTGTTGGGTCTCTTTTCGTCTCCCTACCACTATAAACCCTACCCAGAGAGACTCTCTGGACTTCTCCAGAGTCCTTCTCTGAGTTCGATTCCTAGTGTTAACGCTAGCATCTGTTTATATGAGATGTGTTTCATCCAATGGGTCTCGACCCAATGTTTTCCCAAGATCCTCATTCTTCTGCCAGCCAAAGCCGGGACATACAAGTATCATCTTCTCTAAGGCCCATCTTCCTTAAATGATACCCGAAATTACCATGACCTGTAGTTAACGCCACCACCCATTTCAATGTTCCTCGACTCATGCTTAGAACCTTTCTCTGAGTGGAGCAGGTCGGCCATTGTATTGCCATTTTAGCTTGTCTACATTGTTCCACGGTTGACCACCTTCTCAGGTGTTCTGCCGTGATCCATTTGTGAATCAGCTGTTCTACCATTCCTCTACCAATTGGAGAGAATGGTTCTGGTCCCAGCAACTTTCAGTTGACCCCTGTTTTGCAAGGGAGTCCGCCTTTTCGTTGCCGTCGATCTCTATATGTCCTCGTACCCAAGTCAGTGTTACCTGATTTTTAGATGAACACTTATTGAGCTTAAATACACATTCCAGTGCCAGTGATGTTGTGATGGTTGTCCGCTCCATGCATCTAATCACCGCCTGGTTGTCCAGTGCTATTAGGATATTTCTTCCTTCCACCTGACTCTCAAGCAAGTAATCCAACGCATGCAGCAAAGCAATCATCTCAGCCTGGTATACTGAAGTTTGTTTCCCGAGGCTAATGTGACGGGCTAGTTCCAGATCTTCTGAGAAGATTCTAGCGGTAAGATCCCTAAGATTACTTCCAATGCGCATGTTGGTGTTGTGCGTATTGCACCTGTAATTCCTATACATGCTAAACGCTGGACCCTATCCAGGTGCTTCTTAGCAGTCTTCTGGGAGGCTTTCGCCCACTATAAAACCGAAGCGTAGGTGATAATGGGTCTAGTAATCATCGTATACATCCAGTATGCTGACCTAGGAGAGAGTCCCCACCTCTGTCCACATACACGTTTGCACTGATGAAGTACCCTTTTTGCCTTCCGGACCTTCTCCTCAACATGATAATTCCAAGTAAGCCCAGTATCTAGGTATACTCCCAGATACTTAACCTTCTTGGTCGTTGTTAGTTCCGATCCGAAAAGTCATTCGTCAACAAATACCTTTAATAACTCTTACGGTGGAGTCTTCTCTCATTTCTACGTTTAAAAACAACGACCAAATTTTGCTCAGTTGACGCATGAGATAGGCACATGGACAATTATTAACCGTCTTGCCCCTAGTTCACTTCCCGGTAAAGAAAAAAAATTAAAAATATTTCCAAAGTATAAAACGAATTTTTAAATAAAGCTTGTTATTTTTAAGAAATGGCGCTAACTAAAGAGCTAACTAAAATGAAACCGTCTTACACTAAGGTTTAAAGGGATATATGTATTCTAAAAGTATAGTTCTGTAATATAAGTGGAGTGGAATGTGAAACTCTTTGAACTGAATGCCAGTTCACTCAAAAAACGTGACGGTTAAAAACAACCGAAATGTAGTTAAAAATAACCGAGTGATGCTGTTAATATAGCTCCTACAGTATTACTCGTTTAAAATTAACCAAGACAATTCGTTTATTGTAAATTGGTTAAAAATAACCGAGTTGCCCACTTCCCCACCCAGATCTACTCGGTTATAAGTAACCTAGTACTACTTGGTTAAATTTAGCAAACATACTCGGTTGAATTTAGCGAACCTACTTGGTTGAATTTAACCAACTTACTCGGTTGAATTTCGCCAAACTACTCAGTTGAATTTAACCAACCTACTCGGTTAAATTGTGTTCGTAAGCCAACCTACTCGGTGTTCGAAGCCAACCTACTCGGTTAAATTCAGCAAACATACTCGGTTGAATTTAGCCAACCTACTCGGTTAAATTCAGCAAACATACTCGGTTGAATTTAACCAACCTACTTGGTTGAATTTTGCCAACCTACTCGGTTGAATTTAGCCGACCTACTCGGTTAAATTCAGCAAACATACTCGGTTGAATTTAGCCAACCTACTCGGTTAAATTCAGCAAATATACTCGTTTGAATTTAACCAACCTACTTGGTTGAATTTTGCCAACCTACTCGGTTAAATTCAGCAAACATACTCGGTTGAATTTAGCCAACCTACTCGGTTAAATTCAGCAAACATACTCGGTTGAATTTAGCCAACCTACTCGGTTAAATTCAGCAAACATACTCGGTTGAATTTAACCAACCTACTTGGTTGAATTTTGCCAACCTACTCGGTTGAATTTAGCCGACCTACTCGGTTAAATTCAGCAAACATACTCGGTTGAATTTAGCCAACCTACTCGGTTAAATTCAGCAAATATACTCGGTTGAATTTAACCAACCTACTTGGTTGAATTTTGCCAACCTACTCGGTTGAATTCAGCAAACATACTCGGTTGAATTTAGCCAACCTACTCGGTTAAATTCAGCAAACATACTCGGTTGAATTTAGCCAACCTACTCGGTTAAATTCAGCAAACATACTCGGTTGAATTTAGCCAACCTACTCGGTTAAATTCAGCAAACATACTCGGTTGAATTTAGCCAACCTACTCGGTTAAATTCAGCAAACATACTCGGTTGAATTTAGCCAACCTACTCGGTTAAATTCAGCAAATATACTCGGTTGAATTTAACCAACCTACTTGGTTGAATTTTGCCAACCTACTCGGTTAAATTCAGCAAACATACTCGGTTGAATTTAGCCAACCTACTCGGTTGAATTTATCCAACCTACTCGGTTGAAATTAGCCAACCTACTCGGTTGAATTTATCCAACCTACTCGGTTGAATTTATCCAACTTACTTGGTTAAACTTAGCCAAGGAAACCTTTTTTCCAGCCGTCGACAGCATCCTTTTGAAACGTCCATGCACCTGAAAACTTAATAATTTTTAAGAGAGAAACAATCTAAACTATGCAATTAAACACTTTGAAGTAAAACGTTTCGTACATATTTATTTTTTAAGAATTAATTACAAGATTTGGTATTAAAAACGTGATAAAAATATAACCAATCGTTCTTAATTTATAATGTGTTATCGCACAATTTACATCTTTTAAAATGTAATATTAACATATAAATATTTTTCTATATTTTTATCGTATTATATAATATTTATCTAACATAATCATTGTGAAATGATTTGTACGTTTGGTACATATTTATTTTTTAAGAATTAATTACAAAATTTGGTATTGAAACCGTGATAAAAATATAACCAATCGGTGATTATTAGTCCATAATATATATATATTTATTCCGTTCTTAATGTGTTATCGCACAATTTACAATTTACATCTTTAAAAATGTAATATTAACATATGAATATTTTTCTACTGCATCATTGTGAAATTTTATTTTTTTAAGAAAGTTTATGTTTATTACTTTATAATGGGCTTCGTAAGACTACGTACTGCCTTCCATTTGGTAAAATATTTATCGTGTTTGGAATTGGTGAAATAAATGATTCAAGAAACAGGCAAATCCGTTTTTCTATTGATGGAGCTTCTACCTGATATGCATAATAATGTTCATCAAAACATAAAGTGTCCACTAAAGTTCCAGCTAAGATTAGGCGATCGGACTCATACAAATATAATTTGTCCAATACGAAAAAATCATAAAGATAGCAATCTGAACTTAAACTTTTTACTAAGACTGATCCTTTTTTATAATGTATAGAAGACATCGTCGCCCAATTCACTCTAGTCAAAGTCTTTTCAGGGTCCAGTGGTAGCTGGGAATGCAAAAAATTAAGTTCGGGTGACAAGGGAGATTTTATGGGGCCTACGTCAAGTATGTTCGAAAGTTTCCCCCTTAGGAAGATTTCATTTAGTTGAAGTTGATGCTTAATTGCTAAAGTTAAAGTGACATTTCTTCGATTACATGACGATCTAGCTGACATTTTAGAATGTCTGTGCTTAGCTTCGAACCTCATTGACCACAGTGATGATAATGGACCGTATTTTTTTAAAGCGGTGTGATAGTGAAGCAGGTTATGAAACTTTGGTTTAAGAGAGTCTTTGGTTATTTTAATATATTGTTCATTAAGTTCGGCAACTAACACTTGCAATAAATCTTCTGTTCCAACTGAAATTCTCACGCTAAGAAGTATGTCAAGAATTTTTCTTAATGTTATGTATATATTCCAAATAGCATTGTCTCTTGGTACAAAATCGCCTACAAGTAATCCAAGAAATCGTAAAAGAGTAAGCGTTTCTCCAGAAGATAAGCGCATATTCCCCCTCTTCAAATGTTCTTTTTCGATACTGCAAGGTTTATTTTTACTATCAGGCCCATATGCAAATGCTAATAATTTGTCATTAAAAAGAGATAAGGAAAAAAGTTTATTAGTTTCAGTGTACTCCAAAAGTATGAAATTTAAAATGTATTTTGCAACACCCTCTAGCACATCGTGCATAATATCAGCACCAACCTGCTGAAACAAGTCGAAGTTCTTAATGTCCAGAAAAACACATTTTTCCTTAATACCGGTTAAAGAAACATCATTTAAAGCAAGATCAGCTTCATAGCTATCAATTGCCCGAAGAAGTGATGTATCCTCATACAGTTGCTCTTTTAATATTCGCTTTGAAACTTTGCACACTCTGCAGGAAAAATTTGCAGAGAAACTCTCTACGAACCCAATCATAGAATGTAATCCTAAATTGTCGCCAAGGATTAGAGCAAGCTCAAAAAATAAAGTTCCCTTGAAAGTTGGAATATCTATTTGTATACCTTCTTCGCTTAAGAAATTAAATTCATCAATAACTGGTTTAAATATAACATTATTGCCGAAAGATACTCTATCAGATGAATGAAATAGCAAAACAAGAAATATGTTCGAAAGAACTGATGATCGCCAAGGCGGAAGACACGGAATTGAGACGTAAACTGCCCCTAATTTATGAATACCAGAATGACTTCCAAGAACGTTTCCAATCTCGTAATCATCGAAATACATAAATAAAGGTAAAACTATTCGATTCGAATGATGCGTTACTCTGTGTTTCCAATAAGTGCCTTGAATAAAATTTTCCATATCATCTTTGTATTGAAGACTGTCCATGTATTCCAAAGTTTCGGAGAGTACGTTTTTTAACGAAAAAAAAGATTGCATTACATGTCTAAGAGGAATAAAATGTTTTTTGCATTCCACAGGTTCCATACGTATTAACCCATTTCTTTTTATATTGTCGAATCTCTGGCCAATTAAAATTCCTTGGGGTTCAATATACGATCCTCGTTTAGTAAAATAAGTAATCCTTTTTCGTTCTGTTTGTAAACATTTTAAGGGGGAAATGATTAAAGGCACGAGTGCTTCGACTAATGATCTTGAAACATCATTGGATAGGGAGCTTTCAAGACTAACTTCATCAACGCAGTTTTCAATAGCTGAACTCAATGAACCTAAAAAATCGCTTAAGCCATCAACTATTTTTTGTACTACATTTCTAGGCAAAAGTACATTCGCATAAAGAGATGCAATCAAAATCGATAATGATTCATTAACCGGTGGTGCTTCTGTTATTTCAGACTTTTTGACTTGTTCTAAACTCTTATGTGAAGGAAATACAATTTCATTTGGTTCAATTTCATTAACATAAGAGCTTGAAGGTTGATTTAGACTTTCAGAAGCGTGTTCTTTATTAATGTGTCTTCTGAATGAATTGAAAATAGAAAATGATCGTCTACAATTTCCTTCCGAGCATTTGTAGTGTATAAACTCGTGGCCGTGATGATCAAATTCAAAGTGCTGTCTTAGACATTTTGGATCCTTAAAGTCGGATCTGCATAAAAAACAAACAACCATTTTAAAATATCTAAATGCTTTGCGCCCAAATGGAAAAAAATGTAAATTAACACTCTTCAATCCCTAATTCCCCTAGCAAACTATTAGATGCAGTGGATTCTTTGTCAAAGTCAGTTATTATTTTATAAAATGCTCTTTGAATAAACACCCATGCAGATTTAGATTCCACAGGATATTTTGCGTTCAACATAAATATAATTTTAAAACAAATATCGACCGCCTCTAAGATAGTCGGTAGTATATATTTTGTATCGTTAACTACAACAAAATAACTACTTATTTTATCTAAAGACGCACCATTTATGAGGATGAACGGTTGAAGAGTCAGTCCGAATTCCGAAAGTTTTTTACGCCTTATAGAGATCGCTTCATTGATCTCCGCATCGCTGGAAACATGAGTGATGAATCCGTCGCGGGCTTCCGATTTTGATGGCCGCCAAACCTTCTTGTTGGTCCCCTTTAGGCGTATAGTTGATGTTGCCAAAAGCGATGGAATCAGCAGAAACGCACCTAGGTTACTTATATCTTCAGACACTGAAATTTAAGAAAAACAAGTTGAATTTTACTACTACATTAGGGTTGTCAGAAATAATTTGAAGAAAGTAGTTATCGTGCATGAAAATCCCGGACACAATGATACTAGACCTGATACACCGAATCTTGAATACCCTTATTATAATAAAATAATAAAATAATAGGGGTATTCAAGATTCGGTGTATCATACACCGAATCGTGAATCTAAATGTGTATTTTTTTGTAATTGAGTGGAAGAACAGTACAAGTACAAGGACTTCTTGTCTAAATATTTCCTGTCAGTATAGAATTTTGTGAGTTATTCATTCATGAACATATTATTAGGGAACAGGGATACTTCAAATCCCTCATACATTATTAGACAGGAAAATAAATAGTTTTTCCGTGAAACAGTTTTTTCTGTTTTTCTCAAAAGTGATATGTTGTACATGTACTATTCTTCTACTCATCAATTCAATTATTGTCGGGTGATTTTCTGGCACATATGAAAGTGTTGGAAAAAGAAGTTCAATAAACTCAAATCTTAAAATATAGATATTTCCTTAGTTAGATACTCCCTATTTTGAAACTTCCAATTGGGGAAAGGGGGAAGAGATAAAGAAAATCAATTTCAATTTCTGGGATTTTGGAAATTTGGCTTGGGACCCGAGTATTGGCGAATGGCGACACAATATACTTTTTATTTTACAAACAAAAAGATTGTGTTATAAATTACGTGAATTTTGGCATTCACGAATTTTCAAAATATTGGAAAAAGTTTTTCTCGGTGAAAGAAACACTGCCGCATTAAAAGCGGTAGAAGGTGAAGAGAAAGCCATCTCCTTTTTAAATGGTATTAATGTGACTGGTATTCTATATTCATTATCGAGCATTTCAGAAAAGAACCTATTTTATATTTTTAAAGTAAGATTGCATTCGATTTTGAGTACTGTGTCACTAAACTAGTAATTTTTTTATTCAGAGTTTTCGAACCTTTATTTTGTCGATTATACTAAAGTTGGTATTACTATAATTGTACATATATAAATATTACAATAATATGTTGAAATGAAAAAAAATTAAAAACCCGGACATACAACATCCACATGCGAGAGTTCTAGCACGGGTACGCTAGTTTACGAAAATTAAGAAAAAATGAAAGTAAGCACTCACAATTCTCCAGCGATAGAAGGTTTTGCAAGTAGATATCCTTCGCATTTGCTTTTTTTGTAGCAGTTCTGTATATGTTTGTTTTTAAAGATGGAAAGTTTTGCATCAATCCTGTAGAATGATCGCTGTGTAGGGTGTTGAAATCCTTTTCCAGCTGTTAAAAATTAAATTGAAAATATATTTGGTGAAATTATACAACAAATTTTTACGAATAATAAGTAAATAGTTTGGAGGAAGTCCCAAATTGTTCTGGCACTGCCATTTCTACAACATTAACAACAGAATCAGAATGCATTTTGTATTTAGTGTGTAAGTTGAATCGAATATTATTACCAGTTTATACCCGAGCACGTTTTTTAGAGCCGGAAATTCGTCAAAATAGTTTGATATTGTCATCTCCTTCAAAAGTTCAAGGCGAGCACGAGTGGTTTTTCCCCATTTCTCCTCTGTAGTGTTCCAGGGATTGCTGGAATTCCTTAGCCACTTCAGATCTTCATCTGACGATTCTCCGTCTTCTACTATTTGGATAGTAGTAGATAGTAGACGATTTTGTGATGGAGTGGGAGATGATCTTCGACTCGAGCAAGGTGACGATGACAAAGAACGTTTCCGTTTAGATATTATACCCGTTTCACGGTATTTTCGCTTCAAATTGTTGATATGGTCTGGCAACTTTCCAGCCAATCGGTTAACGATCCCACGACCCGAATCCACGATTTTATTGTGAAAATACACAGACCTGTGTTCAGAAGGGAACAAATGAGCTATTTCATTTGTCCACATGCCATAAATTTTGGCCGTGATGTTTCGCTCGGGGCTGTTTTTTAGTATATGTGTGCATATAATCCGCACCAATCGAAGCCGTGCGACATTTTCAAGTGGCTTGGTCTTGTCTATTGCTAAGATACCTCTTCCCTCTAGGGAATTTTCGAGAAGTTTTTGAAGGTTCTAGAAAGACAATATAGTACTACGAATTAGGAAAATCTGTTCCTAGACACTGTTTTTTTTTTTTTTTTTTTTTTTAATTGTGGTAACCATTTAACAAATTGTTTAGGTACATTATAGTTACATGAGGACTACAAAAACTTCATAGCACATTATGATCTTCAGTAATGAACTAACGCTATGTTAACCTTTGCTGCCCACCTTCCAAAACGGAATCAATATGGCCGCGGTTCCGGTGCAAGTGAATTCTACCCTCGCGAACTATTTATGTATGTAGTGAAAACGAAATATTTATGGACACTAAGTAGTACCTACTAAGTTATCGCGTTTTGAATGCCCCTATTGGAGAACACAACTCAACTTAGTTGAGTTGAGTTGTCTTCAATTCAACTCAACTTTCACACAACCCAAACTAACTAACAACTTATAGACAACTGACAGACAACTTTTCTATCAAGGTTGTTTATGACAATACGGACAATACCGAATTTTGAATTACATAAAACCAGGAGACAACTCAACTGTTTCGTTGTCTTACACAATAGGGGCAGGCAGAAGTGTCGTGCTTTGGGAAATTTCACTCGCTTTCATTCGCTTACATAATTCGAACGAATAAATTTTATACAAATGAACCACAACAAAGGAAATGCGTATTTTTGAATGAGCTTTGCGTATTCGCGTCAGTAAAATTGGGTTATTTGCTTGCACCGGAGCCACAGGCGTAGGCTAATCTCAGATTTTATTTGTTATTTATTACAGTATGTTTTTCAACTTGTATACTTACAACTTCTTCTGTTCCATATAGAGATTTCTCGGAAGTAGTAGGTGTAACAATGGCATCTATCAATAAATTTGAACTTGTGGATTCAAATTTATCACTAACTTCAAAAGAAGGTAGCATGTCGTTCAGCAAAAAACTTACATTTGTGCTTTGGTCTTGGGAACTGGTAAAATTTGTTTCTTGAATTTCATAGACCTGTATATGAACAACAGTAATTGCTACCATCAGTAGATGTAAATATTAATGATTCTGTAATAACAACTAACCGAAGTGTTAGCAGCATTTGGATGCATTGCCTTTCGCCATTCCTCAAAATTTCGCATAAAAAGTACACGATGTCCTATGATTGGGAACATCTCCCTTATCTCGGCATGGCCTAGTAGCGCCAAAGATATTGACGTTATGGCATTTTCTGTCATATTGAAAACAATTCTAGTTTAGTTCTTATTTAACATTTTTGTATCTTTTATCAGAGTTATAAAAGAAAGAATCAAACGATTTGAACAAGTAGATTTTAGTGAAGTTTCATGAAAACTGAATTTGGTTTTTGCGTACCGTGTAACCAAAATAATATAAAGGGTATTCACTTAATCTGATAAATGTATGCAGCTCGTAAATGTATAAATTTCTGCGGTGCTTTAAGTGAACACCGCTCGGAAATGTCATTGCTTAAATAGCGTAAATTGACTGTAAATCTGGAATCAAACAAACAATTCATACGACTGTCTGTCAAAGTTTGACATTTGTGATTTGCACAACTTTCCGCGGTTGATTTCCCAGCCTAAATCGTCGCGGAAAATTATGAGGTCTGCGTAAACTATTAAACTATTCTCCA
Source organism: Cheilosia soror (assembly GCA_949372485.1). NCBI lineage: Eukaryota > Metazoa > Arthropoda > Insecta > Diptera > Syrphidae > Cheilosia > Cheilosia soror. The sequence goes on along the minus strand of OX443561.1, from coordinate 135,917,145 downwards.
TACAAAATCTGACAGTTGATTTACGAGGTGGTAAATTTATGCAGTTTATGAGGCTTTTACGCGTTAAAGTGAATACCCTTATAGTAATAGAATGATAAAAGATACTCCTTCGTATATATAAATGAATATATTATAAACATACCCTTGAAAACGTCAATATAATTTTCCAAGCCCCACTCTCGCAATAAATTGCAGACGTCGTCGTCCATAGCTTTATGTCTATAAAACAGACAATAATTCTTAACTATTTCAGAAAGCACGAACAAATCTTGCATTAAAGGGTTATTCTCCAGGGGTCAGATCACGTAATATGAAAAGGATCGAAGGACATCATTTCGACAATAGCAGTCTCTGTTTATTGCCACTGATATGCATAAAAACTATATCGTTCAGTCGTTTTTATTTTACGTGATCTGACCCCAGGAGAAGAAGAAAAAGTCAAATACCAGTAATTGCGCAGTTAAAATCCGATGCGTAATCAAACACGAATAATTTGTAACGGAATGAAAAAAAACACAAATTGCATATTGCAACTACCACAAAAATATTAGTATCTACGTAATATTATTGAATTATATGTAATAAATTATAGTTACCTTGGGTAAACGATGAAATCCTTGAACTGTAGGGTAAACGATGGAATAAAATACCACTGTATGGTACAAGATGAAATCCTTGAATTACCACTGTAGGGTAAACGACTTTGAATTAATACTGAAAGTATAATTTTTGTAAAGTTGATTCGCATTAAAATCAGTCAACTTGGCTTTGTTAAATTTAAATGAGTGAACTGTAAAAAATAACCGAGTGTAATTCTACTCGGTAAGAAACAACCGAGATCTCGGTTAAAATCAGTCAACTTGGCTTTGTTAAATTTAAATGAGTGAACTGTAAAAAATAACCGAGTGTAATTCTACTCGGTAAGAAACAACCGAGATCTCGGTTAAAATCAGTCAACTTGGCTTTGTTAAATTTAAATGAGTGAACTGTAAAAAATAACCGAGTGTAATTCTACTCGGTAAGAAACAACCGAGATCTCGGTTAAAATCAGCCACGGCTGGGTTGAAAGAAAAACGAGTTCAAACACGAATAATTTGTCACGTAATAAAAAAAAAAACACAAATTGCATATTGCAACTACCAGAAAAATATTAGTATCTACGTAATATTATTGAATTATATGCAATAAATTATAGTAACCTTGGGTAAACGATGAAATCCTTGAACTGTAGGGTAAACGATGGAATAAAATACCACTGTAGGGTACAAGATGAAATCCTTGAATTACCAGTGTAGGGTAAACGACTTTGAATTAATACTGAAAGTATAATTTTTGAAAAGTTGATTCGCATTAAAATCAGTCAACTTGGCTTTGTTAAATTTAAAGTGTAATAATAACCGAGTGTAATTCTACTCGGTAAGAAACAACCGAGATCTCGGTTAAAATCAGTCAACTTGGCTTTGTTAAATTTAAATGAGTGAACTGTAAAAAATAACCGAGTGTAATTCTACTCGGTAAGAAACAACCGAGATCTCGGTTAAAATCAGCCACGGCTGGGTTGAAAGAAAAACGAGTTCAAACACGAATAATTTGTCACGTAATAAAAAAAAAACACAAATTGCATATTGCAACTACCAGAAAAATATTAGTATCTACGTAATATTATTGAATTATATGCAATAAATTATAGTTACCTTGGGTAAACGATGAAATCCTTGAACTGTAGGGTAAACGATGGAATAAATTACCACTTTACCAGATGAAATCTTTGAATTACCACTGTAGGGCAAACGATTGAAATCCTTTAATTACCTATGTAGGTATAGTTTTTATAAAGTTGATTCGCTTTCGATTCACTTTTAACACAGCAAAAACTTTTATTGCAAAAAAATTAAAAACACTAGACACAACCGAAGGGTAAAGCACAACCGAAGAATACAACCACCAGAAACAAACTGACTGTACTAGGTATTCTGTTCTGTATTCAGTGCGCATCGTACAGAAGAACGAGTAAAATCCAGTGTTGCCGCTAGGTTAAAATAAGAGTCACTAACCGAGTATCCAAAATATTATACATTAATAATTCTAACATATAATATTATTATCATAATCGATTTATAAATTTACACATTAGTGGAAGATTTTGAAACACATTTTTGTTCTGATAAGTATACATAATTGTAGGGATGTGACTGATATATTAGTATTCATTACGATATTACTAATATTAGCTAAAATTAGTAATATCCGCAAAGGTGTTGAACAAAAATATTATTTAACTGATATCAAATCGTCAGTAAATGTCACGCACTTCCATCCGTATTGGCTATTTCGGAGATCAAACAAAAAATCGCCTCAATTGAAGATTTCTTGGACGTTTTTTAATCCATTGACATACTAGCCATCCTTTGATGGAATTTGTTACTTTATGGCTTGATAAAAAGAAGACGAACCATATTTTGGGATATAGCCCCAAAATATTAAAAATTTGAGTGATTTTTTTCACTTGGAAAAATTAAGATTTTAGGGCTTTCTGGTGACATTTCGAAATAAATATAGTATATATCCCAAAATATGGTACGTCTTCTTTTTATCAAGCCATAAAGTAACAAATTCCATCAAAGGATGGCTACGATGTCAATGGATTAAAAAACGTCCAAGAAATCTTCAATTCAAACGAATTTTTGTATACCCTCCACAGGAAGGTATATTCACTTTATCATTACATTTGTAACGCCAAGAAGGATTCACCGGAGCCCTTTAAAGTATATATATTCTGAATCAGGATCACATTCTGAATCAATTTAGCCATGTCCGTCTGTCTGTCTGTCCGTCTGTCTGTCTGTTGAAAACACGATAGCGTCCAAACGAATCGACTTAGGCGAATGAAATTTTGTGAGAGGACTTATTTTTACCGTCGTAAGATTGGTATTGAAAATGGGCTATGTCGGTCAAGTAGTTCTGGTACTTCCCATACAAAACCACTATTTGACCCATCTGTCTGTTGAAAACACGATAGCGTACAAACGAATCGACTTAGGCGAATGAAATTTTGTGAGAGGTATTATTTTTATCGTCGTCAGGTTGGTATTGAAAATTGTCTATTTCGGTAAAGTAGTTCTGGTACCTCCCATACAAAACCTGTATATTAGACACATGCGTGTAGGTGTACAGTACATAGATACTAACTGGTATAACAAACATTTTGCATGACTTTTCTGCAGTGGAGGGTATCAAAGCATCGGCCAGGCCGATGACAACACTTTTACTTGTTTTTTATTTGAAAGGTGTAAGTCAATCGCTCTGGCAGAATCTAATTTTTAGTTAAAAAATTTAGTTTTTAAAAATTATTTTAATTGAAAAAAAGTATCACTAGTACAAGATAATTAAGCCAACTACCAGAATTTCTACAATAAATGATTGTCAGTCTATGCGCGATATTTCCGCTAGATATACCTAATGACAATGTCACCAACACGGTAACCCTGGTCAAATCAAGCAGCAGCAGCATACATACTGCATCAAGATACTGCGTAGTGGATACTACAGTGCTGTCGAACGTTTGCAATACTTTTGCTCGGTGCGTAATGCCATATTGCCCACTGGAATGAACGCAAAAATATTGAAGTGGTTTTGTTTCTTCATGCGGTTTTCATTTTGAGTAATATGATGTGGTACTCGATTGGGCAGGCAAGCACACTTTTTCTTGATCTAGGTCACTTTTTATTGGCACAAAAAAGCCATCTTTTTGGAATCTAGATGACTTTTCCGAAACTCGATTTATTTTCAGAGTTGCTCGACATTTACCAATGCAAATGCATTTGAGTTTAACAGCTCGCAGAGTATGTTTACGTTTTAGTGAACTTTACCAACGTCATCGCAACATTTTACGTCGGCTTGATTTTAGTATCTAAATATAATTGATTTTTATATCAAAAATCAGTGGAAATTAAAAGAAAATGAGAAAAAAAAAACTTGTAAATCAGTTGAAAATATTAAAACAGCGTTTATCTCATACTATCGTTATTTTCTTACAAACGAAAAACAAATCAATTTTGGATTGTGTAAAAAGCAGGCAATGCATAAAGGAAGATTATTCATATGATGTGCGTGTTGAAATGTGAGAACCAATACAAAGACCTTGTTCAGTGTTAAGTCTGAAAAAGGAAAAAGATATGGAGAAAGTGAATAAATATATTGCAATTGCATACCTACTTGGTGATATGTTAAAACGTACATCGGTTCGGGCAATACTTTAGCAGTAAATTATTCGCCATGCTTTTTTTTGTATTGTTGCATCATTCCAGATTACGTTTCAGTTTCCAGGCGAATGATTATAGCCCTCTATAATTATTTCCACAAAAATATAAAAAACAATATTCCAAAAAAAAGATTTCACAGCACTCTTACAAATTTCAAACGACAGCACTGATGCAGTGCATTGCAACGAGTTGGTTAAATTCAACCAAGTATTCAGTAAGAAATAAACGAGTTTCTTTCAACTCAAGCAAATGCGCAGACAGTTAATGACGAGACTGTACGACTGTACCTTATATGTATGTAGTTACAAAATGTTCTGAAAACTTGTAAGAGATGTGTTCATCTGTTTGGTATTGTGTTTTTTCTCTGGGGCAAAATGCTGCCATGGTGTGTGGTGTCGGCTGTCGGTGTGTGCTATAGGTACTTATTGGTTTTTATATTTTTCGTCTCATCTGTGCGATGAGTAACGAAAAAATATAATGCAGGCACGATACGAAAATGACGCACCACGGGTAGATAAACGAATGTTTTTTTTACATGGTAGAATTCAAACGAGTTACTCGGTTAAAATCAATGAATAAGCTCGATAGCATATTTTGATAATTAACCGAGTGATTTGGTTAAAATCAACCGAGCTATTCGTTCGTAGATAAACGAATGTTTTTTTTTACTTGGTAGAAATCAAACGAGTTACTCGGTTAAAATCAATGAATAAGCTCAGTAGCATATTTTGATAATTAACCGAGTGATTTGGTTAAAATCAACCGAGCTATTCGTTCGTAGATAAACGAATGTTTTTTTTTACTTGGTAGAAATCAAACGAGTTACTCGGTTAAAATCAATGAATAAGCTCGATAGCATATTTTGATAATTAACCGAGTGATTTGGTTAAAATCAACCGAGCTATTCGTTCGTAGATAAACGAATGTTTTTTTTTACTTGGTAGAAATCAAACGAGTTACTCGGTTAAAATCAATGAATAAGCTCAGTAGCATATTTTGATAATTAACCGAGTGATTTGGTTAAAATCAACCGAGCTATTCGTTCGTAGATAAACGAATGTTTTTTTTTTACTTGGTAGAAATCAAACGAGTTACTCGGTTAAAATCAATGAATAAGCTCGATAGCATATTTTGATAATTAACCGTGTGATTTGGTTAAAATCAACCGAGCTATTCGTTCGTAGATAAACGAATGTTTTTTTTTACTTGGTAGAAATCAAACGAGTTACTCGGTTAAAATCAATGAATAAGCTCAGTAGCATATTTTGATAATTAACCGAGTGATTTGGTTAAAATCAACCGAGCTATTCGTTCGTAGATAAACGAATGTTTTTTTTTTACTTGGTAGAAATCAAACGAGTTACTCGGTTAAAATCAATGAATAAGCTCGATAGCATATTTTGATAATTAACCGAGTGATTTGGTTAAAATCAACCGAGCTATTCGTTCGTAGATAAACGAATGTTTTTATTTTACTTGGTAGAAATCAAACGAGTTACTCGGTTAAAATCAATGAATAAGCTCAGTAACCTATTTTGATAATTAACCGTGTGATTTGGTTAAAATCAACCGAGCTATTCGTTCGTAGATAAACGAATGTTTTTTTTTACTTGGTAGAAATCAAACGAGTTACTCGGTTAAAATCAATGAATAAGCTCGATAGCATATTTTGATAATTAACCGAGTGATTTGGTTAAAATCAACCGAGCTATTCGTTCGTAGATAAACGAATGTTTTTTTTTTACTTGGTAGAAATCAAACGAGTTACTCGGTTAAAATCAATGAATAAGCTCGATAGCATATTTTGATAATTAACCGAGTGATTTGGTTAAAATCAACCGAGCTATTCGTTCGTAGATAAACGAATGTTTTTATTTTACTTGGTAGAAATCAAACGAGTTACTCGGTTAAAATCAATGAATAAGCTCAGTAGCATATTTTGATAATTAACCGAGTGATTTGGTTAAAATCAACCGAGCTATTCGTTCGTAGATAAACGAATGTTTTTTTTTTACTTGGTAGAAATCAAACGAGTTACTCGGTTAAAATCAATGAATAAGCTCAGTAGCATATTTTGATAATTAACCGAGTGATTTGGTTAAAATCAACCGAGCTATTCGTTCGTAGATAAACGAATGTTTTTTTTTTACTTGGTAGAAATCAAACGAGTTACTCGGTTAAAATCAATGAATAAGCTCGATAGCATATTTTGATAATTAACCGAGTGATTTGGTTAAAATCAACCGAGCTATTCGTTCGTAGATAACGAATGTTTTTATTTTACTTGGTATAAATCAAACGAGTTACTCGGTTAAAATCAATGAATAAGCTCAGTAACCTATTTTGATAATTAACCGTGTGATTTGGTTAAAATCAACCGAGCTATTCGTTCGTAGATAAACGAATGTTTTTTTTTACTTGGTAGAAATCAAACGAGTTACTCGGTTAAAATCAATGAATAAGCTCGATAGCATATTTTGATAATTAACCGAGTGATTTGGTTAAAATCAACCGAGCTATTCGTTCGTAGATAAACGAATGTTTTTATTTTACTTGGTAGAAATCAAACGAGTTACTCGGTTAAAATCAATGAATAAGCTCAGTAATATATTTTGATAAAATTAACCGAGTGATTTGATTAAAAACAACCGAGCTATTGGTTGTATTTAGCCAACACTCATCGTTTGTTTATAACAGAGTGAATGTGAGTTTTCAGCAAACATAGATTCGTTTGAATTTTCATGAGTAAAACGGTTAAAAATAACCAATCAGTGTGTTAAAAACACGAAATAAGTTGGTTGATTTTAACCTAGATACTCATTACAATTTAACAAACATGAAAACTAAGTAGTTCGGTTAATTTTAACCGAACTATTTAGTAATGACAACCGTTTAGTGTGCTATTTTTAACCGTATTCATTTAACAGTATTAACTTGGTTGTTTTTAGCAACGAGTACTCATTTATTTTTAACCGAGATTTGGTTAATTTTAACCGATTTATTTTTAGCAGAGCAAAAATCGCACTCGGTTAAGGACAATGTTTTTGCGTGTTCGATCATGTGTTATTGAAGTACTAACTGCGTAGAAAGATATGTGAAAAGGAGCGAAGATCATAAAGAATAAATAACTATCGGTTTTGTTTGAAAAATCACCGGTTTAACACAAAATAAATTTGTAAAATGAATTGACAGCCAGAATAAAATGCTCTTACAATAACTTAAAGACGTCTGAGAAGGTTCATTCATTTCATTCATTCATTTTCATTCATTTTTAAGTGGGTCGCGGCTGTAGGTTGCTCAAGTGGACCCTCCATTGCTCTCGATCCTCCGCCATCGACTCCAAATCCTCAAGGGTTATCCCCATATGGGTATAGGGGAGATTACAGACTTGACCTAACCATCTCGTCCTTGATCTACCTAGAGGAAGCCATAGCACGTCGTGGAATCCTGGTCGGGGACATGCGTTTATCGTGACCAAACCACCGAAGCATGGATCGCTCCGTCCGGAGAAGTAGCTGCTCGACATTGAGTTCCTCACGTATTCTGGTATTTCTAATGCGATCTGTCACACCAGCAATACAACGGAGAAATCTCATTTCGGCAGCTAGTATCCGCGATCTGAGAAGGTATTAAGCATTATGTTACCATTGTTATTATTTATTTGTTAATTTTCATTAAGTCATCCACTTGGTCATTTCTATATACACAAGGTCATTTTCCATTATTAGCACACATTCATAATATAATTTTTGACCTGTTTTCTCCAGTAGGGTTTTAAACATATTTTTCAGAGATAATAACTACTCCTAGGTATTTTCATAGGTAGGTTTTCTATATTGAAATATGAAAGAGGAAACATAACTGATTCTGAAGAAATCTCTATGTATACAATCCTAAAACTTTAAACTTTCCTTCCCTAACTGTAAGACTTTCACTTAAAGGTAATTTTTATAAGCCAAACTGTCAATGTTGTCATCCTGTACCATCATAACAACATGAGATATTCCACTCATTGTTGTTATGATGGACATTGACGCGGTTATCCTGTGCCTTAGACACACCAACCATTTTTGAGTGTGAAGAGATTTGAGGTAAGAAGTCATCATTATCTAAAATTTGCAAATCCCCTTTATTAAGACTGAATATATACAGAATATATTATAGCAAGTTTCAATTGGACATATTTTGTTTATATGAAGCTGTAGGGTAGGTACTCAACTTTAGATTCCATATTTACCTTTAGCATTAAGCTTATACATAACTAGCTTTTGCCCGCAGTCCTCACAGATATTCCTTCACAGTCAGTTAGTCAGTTCCCTCTTTTATATTTATATATCGCGCAGAAAAGCTACCTAATAAGTTAGTATCTATCTCTGAAAAATGTGTTTAATGCCCTATTGGAGAAAACAGTTCAAAGATTATGATCAATATTTTTGTTAGTGAAGCGCTGGCATCTCAACACAGATCATACTATAGCAGATTGAGTCACAATCTATGGGACAAAACATATTTCTTTGCTGGCAAATCAGCGATATGATAAGCACCATCTTTAGAATTGGGGGAGCTTTTACCCCTTCATTATATTCCACACCTCCCAGATCTTATTACACTCTTGCAACCAGAAAGATGCACCACTTTCTAGCAGTATGACTCCATTCATACTGAATTCGGCTTGAATATCTTTGGAGTACGTACGCTGGAGTTAGATGAAGCGATAAGCATGTTCAACGGCGAAAGATTTTTGGACGCAATACAACGTTTAAAATTGATACGACGAACGGTTCATGACTTAAGAAAAGGGCATCCTTAAAAGAGGTCTTCGCCAATAACTTGGGCCCCAAGCAAAATTTTCAAAATCGGAAAAATTAATTATCTCTTTTCCTTCCCCCCTTTTACCCCTTTAAGGGTAGAATTTTGCAAAATCGGAGAAATTAGTTTTCTTTATTTCTCATAGAGAATATACAAACCGAGTTTGAATTCAATCGGATGAAAAATAAAAATGTTCCCATACAAACTTCGACGATAAAAAATAAAAATTTTCCATACAAACTTCAACCCCCCTTTTTACCCCTTTAAGCGGCCCATCTAACAGTCGGAATCTTCATTTTTATATATGCAATATAGATTTACATCTCTTGAGCTCTCCATTGAACTTTCTTCCCAAAACAACACTGAAAATATTATCATCAGCTTTTGTCAGAGTACATATAAAAGGTGTCCCATAATTCAAGCAAAATTTGAATTTTGCGCCATTTAATAGTACAGTGTTGCCAACGGAAAAAAAAGATAACAATCTGACAGCTGACAGTTCGGGGTTAGTAAAAATGGAGGGCTATACCGGCTATACGAAAAACAACGCATTTTCATGGTTGAGCAATATTTTAAAAATAATGAAGGTTTGTCAGCTACAGTCCGAAATTTTCGAACAAAATATGGTTCATCTTGATGGCAACCCCCTGCAACCCCCCCCACTTTGGGTGACGGTTGGATTTGGAGTAGGCGCAAGGTATTCGAAAAATTCTTTAAATATTTTGGGGATTTTTTTATTTGGGGATTTTGTACTTAGGAAGAAGTCAATTCGGGTATTTTTCAAAAGGTGGGGATTTTGCACTTGGGTATTATGTATAAATATCCCATTATCGGACCATTCTTCTTTGAAAATGCGGCTGGTCAGGCAGCAACAATTAATGGTGTTCGTAATTGTGACATGATAACCAAGTTTTTAGTGCCTAAATTACAAGATATGGATGAGGATGTGACCAACATGTGGTTTCCACAAGACGGTGCCACATGCCATACAGCCATAGAAGCAATTTAGTTACTGCATGAGTCATTTGCTTATCGTGTAATCGGCCATTTTTGCGATCAGAATTGGCCATCCAGATATTGCGACTTAACGCCATTGGACTTTTTTCTTGCAGTTTTTTTGAAGTCAAATGCCTATGCAAACAAGCCCACGACCACCAATGCCTTAAAAGAGGAAATTGGGAGGTGTATTAATGAAATTCTGCCACATTTATGCGAAACGGTAATAGACAATTTCAATAAAAGAGTACGTACTTACCAGCAAAGCTGCGGGGGCCATTTATCCGATGTGCTATTCCATACATAACCCCAATCTGTATACTCTATGAATCAATAAAAAGTTTAAGATCAAAATCCGATCGCGGTCATTATTCAAAAGTCAACAATTTTCAATATACATACCTAGGTACATACTCCTATAGTGTGCATTAATCTGTACAAGTTAAGCTTCAATCCAAATCGTTTCATTTAAATATGGGAGCTCCACTTCCCTTCCCAACAAAAATAGAATAAGTGCAACTACCAACACTGACACTTATAAAATCAACGCACGAATAAGTACATACTTAATTCAACTTTATCCCATAAAACCCAATCAACGCCTTACATTGTTTCAAAGAATAACACTTTAATCAGGGTTGCATGCTGTGCGCACTATGCAATGTATATACAAAATGAGAAAAAGTATTTTGAAAACTTAATGCATCTTCCATGGTTCCAGGCCAAAGAACCCCAATAAAATTCCTAAATCCAATTCAAGTATAAATGTCATAAAAATCAAATTACACCTCAAAGAACCGTTCGCATCATCCGCACTGAAATAGAGTTGCACCGCACAGAAGAAGCCAAACATTTTGCCAACACCAGCAGCGCAGCAGGTATAATAAGTACGTGCCTTTCGAGCGAACGACAAATGCATACAACCAAATCGCTGCAATTAAAACGTGGCCAACTCAAAACAACTTCATTAAGCCAACGAAAATTGTAAATTTACCCACCAACTCACTCAACCTTCCCGGACACCGCAATGGGCCGTAACTCTTAACCTGAGACTGAGAATGGTAATAACCTCTTGGCGTTGGCATCCCATCAGAGTTGCATGCACGAAGCATTATTCCCTTGCAATTCCCGGCTCATTACTGGGAGGAACTTTATCGTCTCAAAATACGGAATCTAATCAATGTTGGCTGGAGAATACCATTCCACTGCCAACAGCAACAACTGGGAACCATGTACCCTCACATTACCCACGTTCGTGTCTTCATTTTCTGGAAAATCAATTTCGTCTAGCTTGGTTGAGTGCGCTATGATATAAGGGGGAGATCTGGGTATCTATGCATCTATATGCCAGGGCATCATAAAAATAAAATAACAAAGTCTGGAAGCGCAATTGTGCGTCGACGGCTAACAATTAATTCGCCCGATAAATTTCAATGGCACTCGCACATCGTTCATTAAAATTTTCAGTATGGCCAAGATGGAAAGGTCGGCGTACATTATTATGGTGTTTGGTCTTGTTCGTGGGGTAGTAGTATTAGTATAACACCATAGGCCGAGCTAACAAAAGAAACATAAGCCGACAATCCTTATTAATTGTTCCAGGGAGCAGATGCTATCCACAAGGCGTCCATATGGGATGAGGTCATACGACTCCAGTGCTAGTGGGGGAACGATCACTGCTACTGTGGAAGAAGAGTAAAGTGTGCATCATTTGACACAGGTTAAAAACAGGTTCCCTTCAATGTCTTCCAGCAGACTTGTCTGCGCGAATTTCCAAACGGAGGCGAGTGAATGCAAAATCTTTTTACAGCGGGGGGCGCACCTTGGCAACTTAGCACTTATCGTTGCTTCATTACGGTGTGGTGCAGCGCATCCAAGGGTGAAGTCCATAAATAGAAGGTACCATATTCAACGAAGCGAGACAATTTAAAAAATGCAGACGAAAAAAAAAATCGAAACGATAAATAGCATTTGGGAACGTTCTGACACGTGAGGCGCGTGCTTCAGTGTTTATTTGGCGTTTTTATGGAGTTTTGATGGATACGGCTGCGTGTGTCAGTTTTGTTAAGGGTCGTTACAAAAATCCAAGAAGCATGACTAAGAGTTTAGAGTTCAATGCCATTTAATGATAATGGAGACATTTACTGTTGTAGCAATATGGGAATGGGAAATGGGGCATAGCATAATTATAAAGGAATTCATCACAAAGGGAGTAATAATAATAATAGTTTGCAAATGGTCAATTATGGGTACAGATGATGAACGGTTAAAGGCTTTTTCGGACATCCATCAGCCTCGAATCTCTACTTTAGTCGTTGACAAGACTCTAGTATGCGCTTCGTTGAACTCAATTTTGGCTTTAAAATGTTGCTTTTAAATTATGTATAAAGATAGTTCGTCAAAAAAAAAAATAAAGCTATATTGATCTGGAAATTTTCTAGAAAACGAATTTATTAATTTATTCGTATGTACCTATAACGTTTCCTGTTCAATTTATTAGTGAATTCCACAACATTTTCCACAGAGTTTCTATGAAATGCTGGGGTTAAATGTTTCAGTTTTGGTCTGTTTCGTGTTTTTTACGGATGCAATTTATTGATAGCTATGTATAACCGACGTACGCCTTAGGCAAACATTGAACCCACAAGAGGCCACTTTTAAAGGAAAGATAACAGAAAAAGTAAGATCAAAACATTTAGCGTGGTGACAAGTCAGGTAGGATAAATAGGTAAAAGACAGATGGACCCACAATCAGATACCCACCATCGAGGTCTGGACAAATGAAATAGGCGAGAGGAGGGTGTGCGTGAACTTAGAACTATTTAAAAACTATTTATTTTTTTTAGAGTTCTGGATAGCTGGACAAGAGTTCTAGAGTTCCTGATACAAATTTTGAAAAGTTCTTTTCATTTAGCATTTTTTTTTTTTTGTTTTTTTTTTTAATGTGTGGTGCTAAGTTCACGATGCACCCCATTTGCAAAAATGTTGGATTTTTCTTTTTTGTGTGTATAGAATCAACATAGTTCTAGAGTTTCTGATAGTTAAAAACAAAAGAAAAAAAATTAGAACAAAAAAAAAATTGTTTTCCAAAATATGCCACCATTTTCGTAAAAGTAAATTTTTTTACAAAATGTATGCACTACACCAAGTGTTCTGGAGTTCCCTAAACAATAATTTTTTTCGATACAAAAACAAAAAAGTTATGAAACTTTGAAAATTGTCAAAATTTGCGAAAATATTTTTTCGGAGTTCCGAAGAGTTCTAGAAAGTACTTTTGAAACTCAACAAAAAATCATTATAAAATAATCTTCTTAACCCAAACACAAAAAAGTTTGACAACATTAAAAAAATTCAAAATGTAGTTCTTGTGAGCTCTCATGAGATCTCATACAACAAAATCTTCTAAATCCAAATCCAAAAAAGTAAGAAGCAAAAGTTGCAAAATTTAACCAAAAAAAAATTATTTTTCCGAGTTCCGAAGAGTTCAGGAAAGGGCTCAATAATCTACAAAATATCCTTATGAAATCATTTTCTAAACCCAAACAGAAAAAAGCTAGAGCTAATTTAAAAATTGTAAATCATTGTTTCGCCTGAGTTATCTAACATTTAAAGGTTTTAAAACTACAGTTCGCACTACAACTCTTTTGTGCTTTAGGAAAACCTAAAAAAAGAAAACGATTACTCCGATCGAATTTTTCTGCTTCGAATAATCGCAAAATAATTCCCTATGCATAAGGCTATCGTACTATCTTCTTTAAAATTGTCAAAAAGTGAAGAGTTTATAACGAGATACTTCATAAGTCTCCTATAAAACCCCAAGCATTCCAAAGTTGGAGTTGAAAGTTCTCCGGGCCGGAGCATTGTTGTCCGCATATGCTCTAATGTCACAGCCATCTTAGTCGATTTATTCTAACCCTTTGGACTATACTATAGGAAGGTCTATATTGCTGTACGCCCATTTAATCGTTGAACCTTCACTTCCAGACTCCTGCGATACAAACTGGACCCAAGATCACACGGATAACTTTTCGCTCAAGGCAACAGAGTCGGAGTGTCTTTTTACAGGATCCATGCGCTTATTTGCTCGTAAGGGGGCTTTGCTACTCAATAATTGCCTTCTAGGCCCGTGCATGGAAATAGCGACTGGCAAGAGAAATTCTTCGCTTAATATCAGCGCTGATAACATTGCTGGAGTTCACCGAATAGGATTGGTAAACAAAGTCTTTTAATATCTCAAAATTATAACTGCCCAATGTTACATTTTGTCCAAGGTGCCGATGTTGAATGTACTTTCTTGTGGGCAGCACATACCTCTTTTGTTTTGCTTGCATTGGCCGCTAGTCCCATTTTTGCCGCCTCTGGTTCAATACTCACAAACGCCGAATTTGAATAAACAATTTTGAAATGATGAAAAACTCAGAGCTATGGAGGGTCCACTTGAGCAACCTACACCCGCGACCCAATTAATGGACAAGCGGACCATTGAAAATGAATGAATGAATGAATGAAAAACTCAATTCTGGTTACATTTCACGATTGACAGAAAAATCCAGCACTGAAACTGAACTCCTGCCTTGACTAAATACCTACGGTCAGCAGTGATGGGACTTCTACCACTTCAGTGGTATTTCTACCACTTTTTGCTCAACCCAAAATTCTACCACCCTCAAATCCAAATCTACCACTTTTTCAGATTGAAAAAAATGGAACAACAACGCAAATAATTAATAACAAATACCCACACACTATAAGACTTCCATCATATGCACGCGCATAGAAACCGAGTGGTTGAAAAATTTACCTGACTGTATAGAAATCATGAAAATCGGCCCAGCGGCTATCGAGTTATAACGTCATTGAGTTTGACCCCATAAAAGATGTTTTTTGTATGAGAGGCCCCGTTGTCCAATTTCGACCAATTTTCACACGAACTAGCCAATATCTAAGATTGCCTGACGATCCTGACAGTCCTTTTTGAAATCGAAACTCGGAGAAGGCACATAAAGATAAACAAATACAAATTGGCATTTCCGAAAGATATGGAACCTTTGAAAGAAAAAAAATCCTTAAAGAAAATCCAAACTCACTTCTTATATTTTGTTCCGCGCTAATTTTTGAAAATTGCTCGTTTTTGCCAATTTTTTTTTTAGTTGCTCAAATTGTTTTGATGACTCTTGAAAAGCGTGGAAGGTGTAGCTGTTAGCAGAAAAAATTAGCGTTATTTTATTTTCTGCAGCATTTATGGTATGTTTTAGAAATCTACCACTTTTTGGTTTCCCAATATACCACCTTTTGCCTACTCTCAATCTCAAGTCCCAACACTGACGGTCAGCACTTAGCAGCTCAATGCTCAACTAGAGCGCGCCAATGCTCATCTTGAATACAGGTGTTCATTGTCAGTCAGTGTGACTGTGAACTTAGTGCTATATCGAATGCGCCCTATCCCCTAGGGTCTACGTCAAACAAACCTCTTTTATTGTGAATAATTATTATGTACCTATTTGTATTTCCCAATTTAGCAGCAAATGCAAATTTGTGTACAAAAAGTTCAATATTACTTTCCTTACCTACCGTACTAGTTTCAGTTTGGTTTACTTAAATTGCACCATTGCGATTTGCGGGAACATTTGAGTTTGTCTTCTAGTGTAAAGTTCCACTCACTCTCGACTCATACTTCGACGTTTAACTTCATACAAAATAGAATGCTCTGCTCAATTTAACAGAATCAGTGTCCGCTCAGAAAACAGAAATGTGGGAAATGAAAGAACGTCGCCGTGCTTCGCCGCAATTTAGAATCTAAGGCAAACATACCTTCACAGATTAGTCTTCCCCTTCGCCAGCTGACATTATCAAAGATATTCATATAATCCTTCTCCTATCTTGTTAAATGTGTATGTATGTACTCAACTTATTCTTTTCGTTATATTTCGATTCGTTACTCCTCAATTTGTTAACATTCGCCGTACCTGTTAGCTGTTAATCAGAAATCGCCGAAAGAGAACACTGTTAAATTATTCTCTTCTTTTTTCAGGTCACCCTCACTCATCTCTCAGTCTCATTCTCTCATTCATCGTCGTTTTAGTATTCATTCTCTTCACATTTCTTAATTTCGCCTCAAAATGATTCGTTCGCCTTAATATTTCTATCTAGTCTAGTTCTAGTCAGATCCACATGCATGTACATTGGAGTTAGATACCTACCTAGACCTACATATAAATAAATAAAATATAACACCTTCAGTATCAGTTCAGTAGGCTCCTGTGCACACACAGCCACACTATTGCTGATGAAATGACAGTGCAGTGATGCTGATGACACTCGCACACGCACACGCACTGATGCTAATGGTGATGCTGGTTGTACTGTTCTTATATGAATGCTCTCCTCCAATTAGTCTACTTTAGAGGTACCCGAATTGCATCTTCGTCAACAAAAACAAACGTCCGTACAGTACAAGATTAAAAGGAAACAACAAAACAGAAGTTCACTGATGCTATTTGAGTTGATTCCAAAAACAGTGCATAACTCTTGAGAAAGTGCATCTTTGCACGATGCATCCTTATATGCGGGTGTAACAAATATCAATCAATGTCAGTCTTTTGTTTGAAAGCGGATGAAAGTGGATGAAAAGTGTTTTTCAATTAAACGAAAGAAAATTTTCAAAATTTATTTTTAGAATGATAAAAATCAACGTCCACGACGACGACGATGACGATGACGATCGACCCAAGTGAAAATGCACTTTGATGAGGCAATGGCTTTATGTCGAGAGAAAGATATTTTGTCTAAGTCTGATACAAAATTAGGAATTAATGACACGCGTTGATTTATTTAATACCTACCGCTACCAGTGGTAGTAGGTATAGGAAAATTGGTAAATTATTAGACATTTTTAGTGTAAAGGATTTTCCAGACAGAATTTTTTTTAATATGTATATATATTTAGCGACGAATTATTCGTGAGTAGATAGGTAAAAGGTCGAGGACATTTTGATAATTTTGATTTACCTCTAGGTACAGATGCAGAAGAACATACTGTTCTTACCTATAAGGTTTTCATCAGTATGAGATTAAAGTTATTTTTTAACTTTCTCATATACGTAGTAAGAGAAAGATACCTACATATTGTTTTCGTACAAAATTTCAAATTCGAGATTTTGATCAATTCTGATATTCCACTCAAAAAAGTGGTTCTCGCAATTCTGTCCGTCTGTATGTCTGTCTGTCCCATAGCTGGGAAATCTAAACGCTAGGATGGATTTCTTTCAAACTTCGTATTTAGAATTTGTGGGCTTCCCGCTAGGAGGCGTTTTTTTTATGCTAGCCCTAATATTAACGGTACTTCCCATATACATATAACAATTTTACGAAATATTAGATTTTTTCGAAACCGGCTCTAACGATTTCAACCAAAATAGTTGAGTTAATGTAGACATGCTTAACATGACTGCATACCCAGTTTTTCGCTAAAAATTCCAGAAACGGCACTTTTGAAAAAAAAAAAATTTTCGAAAACGGTACAAACGATTTTAAACGATTTATTTTTAAGACACTATTTTCATTCTTAAATTTATAGCAAATTCAGTTTTTCCTCAAAAAAGACTGCGTCCTTTGAAATCCACCCAAATCCCTAATAATAGTACATTTAAAAAACTGCTCGTATCTCAAAAACGCCATTTTCGATTATGATAAAAATGTAACTGACATGTAATTCTTAAATCCATAGCAGTACCTTTTGCTCAGTTTTGAGCTAAACAGTTGCAAAACAGTGTTTTTTGAGCCATTAATGCGTCCTTTGATTTCCACCCCAAACACTAAAAATGGTACTTTAAAAACTGCTCATACATATCTCGAAGACGCCATTTTCAATCTGAATAAAAATACAACCGCTAGGTAATGTTTATATCCTGAAGAATACGTCGTACTCAGTTTTAAGCTAAGCGGTTTAGTAACTTTCGAATCCAAAGTTGTAACATTTGTCAGCATAATTTTACAAAAAAAACGCTCTAACGATTTTGATTAAAATACATATTTAAGACAACAAAAGCATTCTAAACATGATCACGTGCTTAGTTTTTCTCAGAAAACTCGAATATAGCCGTTTTATAAAATATTTCTTAAACATTTCTACCCAAATCCCGATCTGTATTCGCACACGGTATATTTTTGTAAAGGCCAAAATTTCAGTGGCAATATAATTCGAAACTCATCGCCTAGGTACTTGCCTCCTTCAAGTGTCAGTTCGGAGTGAAATTTGAAAGTAATGAAGTGTACATCTTGAGTGGCTATAATTTTAATTGTAAATTAGTTGAAATGACTCTGAGATTCTGCGAGATTTGCAATAAACGAAAAAGTTACGTGCGAACTTATCGTGCACATTTTTTTTATATTACTATCCTTATTTGTCGCACATCTTAAAGTACTATTATTAGACTGCAACTCAAAACGATGACAGATCCTTTAATAATACCTACATATGTACATATTATAATATGTATTTACTACAATGTATAGGTATCTCTGCCGACTTCAGTAAAATATTGTCCCAATAATCTTGATTACCAGTTGTAACTCCAACACTTTATACTAGGTATCCTCAAAGGCATTAATGGCATTAGTTTTAAGCTTACTGTAGCTAGACATGCAATCAAAAACTTGCAACAATCGTAATACTCTATAAGCTTTTATGAACATAAAAGAAAACTCTGTATATGTACCAGTACCTACATAATTTATGAAATCACAGTGATACACGCAATAGTCATGGTAGGAATAAAATGTGGGAATGTAGGTACTCAGGACACAGGATACGAGTCCCTTCTTTAGGTGCCTTATGTCTTTCATTTCTCTTAGCATTAAATTATAAACAGAGATTTATTCGTAAAGTTCAGTTTATATGATTAGCAATATACATTTTTGCATTTCATTTTTATTACGTTGTGAGGCGTAAATAATATCCTTTACAGATTCGCCAACTAGAGTAAATTGTAGGAGGTAAAGTATGTGGATAGTTGCTCCTTAATATGAGTTATACAAATTCAGTTGAATGAGTTCTGAACAAGTTTGAATAAATCTTGCACTCGTAGTGAAAAGATGATTTGTTCTTTTTAAATTACTTTAGAGAAAATAACGAATAAAGAGAATTTCGTAGAACAATCCAGAAAAAAACAAGAAACATTTTCTTGTTTGAATCGTAAGTTTTTACGGGTACACCAAGGAATGATAATTTTCAGATTTCCCAACGAAATATGGGTTTAGAGAGGTTAAACTAAGGCTAGTGCGTAGGTTAACCGTCATATGGAATGCTTATATTGTAAAATTTTGCTTAAAGTATGAGTGACTATCGGGTTACCAAAGACTATTGCGGCGTCAATTTTTGTCAAAATAGATTAATAAATAAATAATTAAGAATAAACATTTATTATGGCATGAGTTTATATTTTTTGGAGCTAATACAATGCTACAATACCAATTATAGCAGCCTCTAATAGTGCTTAAATAATTTCATTCTTGTAGCTGGCCGTGGCCGCACTGATAAAGGGTTCGCTTGTTGATAACATATTTTTTATATTTTTCCAATAACATTTTTTTTAGATATTTCAAGCAGTTTGCATTTTATTTATAAAAGAAGTTCTTAGTTTTTACGCATCTTCTCCCCCAACAATGGGTTACTCAATAAATTTAAGAAACATTTTAGAATAAAAAAAAACCTAATTTCAAATTTTTTAGATAATTAAATAAACCATGCATTAATTTTTAATATTGAACATATAACAATGATCTTTTGTACCGTTTGCGTTGGCGGGCTTTGGAGGAGGAGATTTATGATACCTAAACAAAAAAAAAAAGATACAAAACCAAATTAGAATTCTGCACAGGTAGGTTCTTTTGTTCTCTCTATTTGAACTATATTGTTGGTACTGAATTAGTTTTGATGCTTTTCTTTCTTTTACCTTTTTCGGACTGAATTAGTCTTAATTAAAAAAATTGAGCAGGACTTACAAAAGATCTAAATATTAAAACTCGTAAAAGTTGATTTAGAAAATGTCTGTATATGAGACATGAAAAAAAGTGCTATATAACAATGATAAGAATCTTTCTGAGAGATTTTGTCAGAGGAAAGTATGCCTGATGAATGTAACTTCAGCATCGTTTGCCCGATCCACAACCAAGAAAACCCTTTAAACTGTACCAACCATAGAGCCATCAGTCTCCTTAATAGTGCATATAAGATCCTCTTCTGTATTGTGTGAACGCCTAAAACCATTCGTCAAAAGCCTTATCTGGTCTTGAAAACAATGCCAAACTTGTCAGATTGTGCAGAATGACGATGGAGAACGCTCGCTCCTCCATAAAGATCCGAAACAATCTCACCGAGACCTTTCATGTCAAATGTCAAAAAAGGAAACGCGCTGTCATGCGACTTTTCCACCATAATTATTGAGAAAATTGTTCGAAACTCGCAAGCCAATACCAAGGGCACAATTTTTCAAAAGTCTATGCAACTACTTGCATACGCTTACGATATCGACATCTTTGGCAGAACAGCGAGCTGTCACTAGTACGTTTGCAAGTATCGGTACCTACAGAGGCGGCAAAAATGGGTTGAGTGGTGAATGAGGACAAAACAAAATACATGCTGTCAACAAGAAATGACGCACAACATCGACGAATCGAACAAAACGTCACGATAAACAGATATAACTTTGAAGTATGGTTAGAAACTTTGTCTACCACTTACTTATGGTGGCGCTACAGTCCGGGATGGACCTGGGCCTAGTTGTATACCACTACTCCGCTATAAACTCTGATTATGACACCCAAGCAAAAATCATACGAAGAGTTACACTTGCCACCCGCTATTACTTCGGCCTAAGAAGGCAATTGATTGGTAACATCTTTTCGAGAAATACCTAGGATACTAGACCCTCATCATCCCAGTCCTGCGTTATGGTGCAGAATCATGGACGTTATCAAAGGCGAATGAAGATCTCCTTGGTCGCTTCGAACGCAAACTTCTTCGAGTGATTTTTGCGTTGACGGGACTTGGAGGAGGAGATCTAACAGCGAACTCTACGAGATGTACAGTGACATCGACTTGCCTCTAATACTACGTATCACTCAACTAAGGGCCTTTTGCAGATATGTTCCATAAAGATTAAATTCTTATGAAACTCTCACATAGGAGTTCATGCCGAACTTAAATCTTTATGTTCGGTATCAGCAACAGCTAAGGTAGCTACGATATGTACCTAAATGTCTGCTTATGAGAGAGTTCACTGTTTATGTAGTATATACTTCTGTCTCAACTACTCTTCAAAAGGATAGCTTTCTCCTACATCTACAATCTACATACTAAAATGCCAATTCCAGTCGCGAAAGGGAAATATCAATATTGACATTTATATTTAATGCTAAAGAATGAGCAACAGTTGTACAATTGTATTTTTTTTTTTTTTTAGTTAAAAGTTGCATCATACTCCTGATTCCTGATGTAGATAGTGCTGCCAGCTATTGTGGTGATTTTCTTATTCCACTTTCATTCAAATCCCATTTGCACCGCAATTACTCCATGGCCAGAATTCAAAAGAAGTTGGCAATAGTAAACTACTTATTCAAAGGCCGACTATACAAGGGCTTCCTTGATAACATCTTAATGTCATGAATGACGTTAAAATGTCATCATAAACTATCTTCACAGTCCGTCGTTTCAGCCATTACTCTTAACTGCAAAACGAAAAGAACACACAACATATAATTATCCTGGGGAAAACAATGGCAAACTCCGAGCACACCACACCCAAGACAATGGCGAAGACAAAAACATAAAAAAAAAAATGACTAACAACTGCAACTTTTCAGCTTTTGTGTTCTCAATTTTGCCTCGCAGCAGCAAGAAATAATGACATTTTATCGCGAATGTCAAACAAAAGGAAACCTCAAAAGGACTTTCATTTTAGTGCAGTGCAGCTTTTGATGTGTAATTACGTTAATGTATGTTCTTTTGCTCCCCCGGTAGCTAATTATTAGAGTGAATTCAACGATAAAGTTAGACCAATACAACGACAAGACACCACAAAGCTAATGACAAACCTTTGGTCCGGTCCCGCTGGAGTCCAAATAATGCAACCCGGTCATCGTTTTCCATTTATTTGAACTATGCCACAGGAGAGACCTTAACAAATTCTTTACTACCAATCGAAACATTTAGACCGAATAGCCAAAGGGCAGCCATCATTGCATATGTCAAAATAAAAAAAAAATAAAACAATCAAATGGTCCACCCGTGAAAAGGGATGAAGTCTCATATTTACTTGGATCCGTTTCTTGTTGACTAAAACTCAAGTTGAACGTGACCTATTCATGTGAGCACCTCTTCCACTGTGAGTGTGACGTGAGCTGTGAATTTCTAAATGCTGAATGGCTATAAAATTGCTGCTCATTTGTCAGTATGGAAAGCGTCGCGGATTATTGCGCACTCACATTTGGAAAATAAAGTTTTTCTAATGAATTAGTCAACATCGTTTACAGTGAATGGTGGTCGGGTCGGGGAATATACATAGTAATATGAACATCTGCTGGGAGGGCTTTTTCTTCTCTTTTTTTTGTCGTTTAGTTTGAGGACAGATGAACCTTTTGATTAGGGTTGCCATAAAACCCGTTGGCCGTGAAGTTAATGACATTGAAAAGTTCGAAAATCTATTCTTGAATGTTGACAATGCCTAATAGTGCGGTTCAACATAACATAATTTAAAATAAAGAATGTAAATGACTACATCAGCCCCGATAAACCATGTGTCATTGATCTTGACTGTCTGGCGCAGAAGCACTGGGAGTTTTTTCTGGTACCCTTTTTTCGTTTGATAATTAGACTTCGTTGACAGATGACGACTCACTCAAATTTGTGTTCTTCTCATTTATTATGGTTTGTGGCATGATATGATGTGTAATAATATTTTTGTCTTTATTGGTTCACAGATTGCTGTCTCTAAATGTGTCTTCTGGATCTTACTTTATTTCTATTGACGCTATGACAACTATTAAAGCAACATCAAACACATAGTAGATAGAGTTAGTAAACAACGCCTTGAGCTCATAATAAAACCAAAAAAAAATCGCTGAAACTAGTGCAGAATTACAAAATTAAAATTTAAAGTTTAAAGAGGTTCTTACCTGACTTCGTTTAAAAAGAAGTAGGCTAGAGTAGGGTTACGCCTCGAGCTATTAAAGCAGCACTTGATCCCGGCGATGCAAAGCGCAAACATTATGTACAAGCCTGCACAGTGCACACTTCGGAGTGCAAAATAGAAAAATCTATTTCAAATCAGTGATAAACAGTTTTTATTGTAATAACCTGTGGTACACAAGTTTTTTCCAGGAATCGTATTGCCTAAATAGTATTCTTGCCTGTCATCAGGACAATGCTTATCAGTGTTACAAATTTTACAAACTTTGGCTCCCATGACTGCTTAAGAATAACGCCACAATCCTTTATCCAATTTTGACCAATCTCAAAAGAATCCTCCCAGGCCAATACCTAAGATTGGGTGGTTTTCGAAATAAAGGGTGGGCCAAATACAAGTTTCTTTCTAAAAATGCAATAAAATGAAAAAAATAATTTTCTCAATGTATTATGGCTTTATTAGAGGAAACATTCCCATTAATTATTAAACAAAACGTCGTTCAAGTGGCTACCTCGGCTGGCTTCGAAGTAACACATTCTGTCACTCCAAGACCTTGTTGATGGTTACGGGCTGCAGCTCACGGAATGCTTATATGGCATTGGGCTTAAGTGGCTAAATCATTTTCGGATTATTGGCATAACATCGGTCCTTCACGGTTCCGCACAAAAAATAGTCCAAAGCGGTCAAATCACAGCTCCGAGGCGGTCAATTGGGAATTTGGTGTGCAGAAGATCGATTGTGCCATAGCGCGCCATCCTGCATGAACCAGAGGTCGTCTAAATCCATGTCTTCAATTTCAGTAAAAAAAAAAGTCGGTTATCATTGCTCAGTAGCGCCCAGCGTTGACCGAAACATTGTTCCCAGCTTCATATTCAAAGAAAAATGGTTCAATGATGCCACCACTCCACAATCCGCATCAAACTGTCACTCTTTGTGGATGCATTGGCTTCTCGACAATAACGTGCGGATTTAATGAGCCCCAAAAGCTGCAATTTTGTTTGTTACGTTGCCGCCGAGATGAAAATGCGTCTTGCCAGAACAGATGATTTTTCGCCCAAAATCGTTGTCCAATTCAAGCTGCTCTAAGGCCCAAATTGCGAAGCAATAACGAAGCGGATGGTCGTGATTGCTGAGTCAACTGGACCTTGTAAGCGAATAATCCAAGATCTTTGAACAGAATTCTCCTCAGGCTATATTATACCAGTCGCACGAACTTTTTGCACAAACTTAGTATAAATTAGTATTGGGCCTAGCTTCTCACAACCAGTCATGTGAATTTTTATTTTGGGTAAAAAGGAAACAAAAAACTTACACTTTTATGCCAAGTCCCAGCGGTTGAGTTTCTAAGGACACTTATTCGCAAAAGGTTGTCAAAAGTTCGAGAGAGGACTTTAAGTGTCATCTAAAGTAAAAGTAATGCAGTCAAATTTGTGATAGTTAAATGCGGTAATCAAATTGTTCTTTCTCTAACTAAGATTACCGCAAAATTACTAGCAACTTGTCAAACGCGACTTGTATTCTGTGCACCAACGGTTGTAGATTCGATGTGAGTATAATATGGTCTTCAATAAGTCGAACTGCGGGTCTCTTTATGCTGTCAAGTAGGTTAAGTGAATATTTTGGGAGCGAGCTCCATATATAGGAACAATATTCCAGGCATCGTCTAACCTGTGGTTTATACAGAGAAGGAGAAATTGCTTAGGGCTAAAATACTTTTTGCTCTAAATAGGTAGCTCAACTTAGCGGACGCCGATCTTGCGATATAGGATAATGTGGTCCTGCCATGTGATTCCTGAATTGACTGTGACTCCAAGAAGGTGCATTGAGTCCTTGGGATGGATTGAATGGTCATCCATTTGGATCTGAGGAACTGTTTATGCATTTTTCCTAGAAAATTGTGTGAGCTGTGTTTTTATGAATGTCTTTATGGGAAAAGACAACTTGGTTGTATTTAATGCAAACAAATTATATACAACCAAGTTGTCTTTTCCCCACTTTTCTGGAAGTCTAGTATTCCATTTAGATACTATAAGAATTATAACAAATAAATATATAACTTAAAAAAGGTTGAATAACCTTTAAAAAAAACCTATTGAGTTTTACGGGAAATCCTTTCTTCTTCCTTAGAAATGCATTTTAATTGCAAAACATGAACATGAACATGAACAATGATGAAAAGCCCCTCGAAATCATGCACCTTCTAAGGTCTATTTTTATATAATTTATGCTATGTTCTATTTATAGCGTTATTTATACATCGGGACATCAAGACTATTAAAACCGTCGTCCACCGAATATTTTCATGGTCAGAGTTGCTAGACACGCATATTTGTGTTCATCATTCGATAATAGATAAACGTAATTTACAAAATTGTCCAACCAACGACGATAGGAAAATGTGATGTGACAAAAACATAACGTCCTCTAATGGAAAAGCGTTTTATATTTAAAGGGACTATAATTAAATATTTTTTTTTTAAGGAAGTAATTATGTACCTAAAGTGCCCTCAATGGAAGGCACACCATGATAACTGATTACATCGTTTACGTGCGAACGATTTTTCCGCAAGAAATTCATTAAAAAAACCACAGGAAATCTCTGACAATGGTTTCCAGCACTTTGGGTGGTTAGCATTAAACGCACACGTGCTTTCGGCATGTCTAGGGCTTTACCATCAAATTAAAGTCTTAAAGGCCCCCTCCCATGAGAGAACGTGTTTCTCTCCTCCCGAGCATATAGATGATTCCGAATCAAACGTCCCAACTGATACTTTCTTTTACCTTTGAATATCAATAAATATTCGAAGCTCAATTCTTCATTTCATGAAATGGAAGAGGGACCTTTTTTTTTTAAAAAAACCTTTAACCGCTACTACTCTTAAGGACATGAATACCATCTTATCGCTCATTTATATTCAAATAGCGTGGTTTTTCACCTGAGACAGCAGGCTATTTGTCTAACCGATTCCCTGTGATCTCAATATCTTGACGAATAAATTGAAAAAGCCAAACTCGTTCGCTCTGAATCGAAAGGCACTCCTCCGTATCCCTGTTGGTGCGAATTGTTTCCGACAACTTCGATTGGAGTTGGGAAAATATCCGATTTCCGGAACATTTTAACATCTCGGCAAAGCGTAAAGACCACGGGTAGGTGGCATGCTTCAACTTTTGAGTAGTCGTACGTCTACCTACGGTGTTTGGAAGGTCCTTAAAGATTTGTATTCCCAATCTGCACACATTGTGTAACCTGAAACAACAAACCTGTTCGCCTACCCGAATTTCCCACTCTATTAACAAGAAATGTTATAGTTCTTAAAGTGATACCCCGATACCCCACGGGATATGGCTGTTTTATGAGCATCGCGATGATGATAACGACGACATCGACGATGGTGATGTGACGATGTGTGCTTACCTTACGTATATGGTAACTTTGATTCATGAAATTCAATATTTATTAGGTTTCCTCAGGCTGTGCAAATATTTTCATTTCTCCCCTCATCGAGGGTGGATAAATAATTTTGCGAATCATATTTTAGGTTGGCGGCTCAGTTCTATGTAACACAATATAGGTCGTGGAAACCAATTAACTCGTCTCAACAAAAGAAACGAGGACTACCCAACCGGCCGACGAACTTCTGAAAACGAAAATGCTCGTAAAATGTTTAGAAAATGTTTACATTCCTCCGATGGGTTCCCAATGGAACCACAGTAGGTGCACTATCGATTTTTGTATTTAATCCCAGTGGCCCACTCACAGGTTAAAGTGCACTCGTATACAATGAAGGAACATTTTCGTCGAAATACTACCCACGGCCACTGCAACAGAGATCCATTGTACCGGCAAGTAAGTACCTCTCGCATGAAGCTGAAGGTGGACCATTTTCATATTAGCAATGGCATGTCAGTGGAGATGGTATACCCGCATAAAGTAACGTGTTTGTTATCAGAAAGGATGGCGGAAAGGGGAAGAGCACATGAATATTGGGCGGCTTACCACAAGTGGGAGAGGGTTGGGAGGCGGGCATGGCAAGGCAACGAAAGCCGGTGTTATGGGATAGCGTTTTCGATATGAAGTTATGTGTGGAACTTTCGAGGTGGATTTCGGTGACAACGAACTTAACTCCAGTGCAATGCAATTTTGTACATGACAATGCATTTTGATAACCGAAATTTTAAATGGATGCACGTAAATTCTGTTTGAAAATTTTGATCGCATAAACTGAGTGCATTGTAGGCAGGCTTATTGTGGAATTTAAGAGGCTTTCAACAGTGTTGCATGAGGTGGTCAGTGGTCACCCTGTTTACATCGAATCGAGAAAACTAGAAATGATGATGTTTCCACACCTCAGTATTAATATGGATTATCGGCAGGGCTATCGAATGTCGTATAGTTTTGAATTAAAAAGTTTGTGCTTTAGCGAATAATTGTTTCTTATTTAAGCAAATAAGAAAATGTTTTACTGTATACCTACTTGTGTTTGAAATAATCTCACAGAATCATTGGCTCCAGCTCTTGCAGGATTATTATCGATGATCAAGGCCATGCCTGGCTAAAAAAACGCCCCCATATATTTCTCACGGTTTGTTATACAAATTCTTTCAAAAATTGAGGTTTGGGATAAATCCCTTTTACACAACGCGAGTGCCTGTCAAGAGAATAACTTGAAAGTGACAAAGGGCCAGAATAATTGAAAGGGTACTTGGTGTCTTCTTTTTTTATGTATACACTAGCATAGCCCGTGCACACTTCGTAGTGCAAAAGTTAATTAGTTAAATAGATAAACTGTTTCTATTGTAATGCTCTGTGGTACACAATATATTTTTTTTTTTTTTTTTTTTCAGAAATCGTATTGCCTAGACAATATTATTGACTTTCATTCAACGCTACAAATTTAAAAAATGTTGGCTTTAAATTCCAAGACTGTCGAAGAAGCTGTACCAGGCCGGCATTGCCAATGCACAGGAATTGTATTGCATAGGTCTTAGGTAATAATGTTCTTTCGCAAAATGAGAGATTTGATAATAAATCGACTTGGTGGAATTTTCTTTCTGGCCTAAACCTGAAATACAGCAATGCAAACAAAACAAAAAAAGAATAATGAAAATGGCCCAGCGATTATTGAGATATTATAACGTCATCGAGTTTCACCACATAAAAGATGTTTTTTGTATAGGAGGTATAAGATTTTGAATATTTTTTTGTATGTGAAGTGCCGCTCCCCTTTCACCAAAATTTGACCAATCTTGACAGGAGCATTCTAGGGCCAATAATTAAGACTATGTGTAAGTTTGAGCTCACTCGATTTGGTGGTTTTCGAGGTATACAACTTTGAACGTTATTTTTGTATGGGCGGTGTCACGCCCCTTTGTCCAATTTTGACCAATCTTCACAGGAGCACTCCAGGGCCAATAATTAGGATTATCTGTAAGTTTTAGCTCATTCGATTTGGTGGTTTTCAAATATACGATTTTGAATATTGTTTTTTGTATAGGCGGTGCCACGCCCCTTTGTCCAATTTTGACCAAACTTCACAGGACCACTTCAGGGACAATAGCTAAAGATCTTCTGTAAGTTTGAGCTCAATCGATTTGGTGGTTTTATAGATATACGATTTTGAATGTTTTTTTTTTTTTGTATGGGCGGTGCCACGCCCCTTTGTCCAATTTTCACCAAACAGAAAGGAAACCGTATATGGACCAATACCAAAGATGTTTGGTTAAAATCGGTAAATGCGTTAAGGCGTGAATCGACATTTTAGGGC
Source organism: Cheilosia soror (assembly GCA_949372485.1). Classification (NCBI taxonomy): domain Eukaryota; kingdom Metazoa; phylum Arthropoda; class Insecta; order Diptera; family Syrphidae; genus Cheilosia; species Cheilosia soror. Next base: position 135,888,129 of record OX443561.1, on the reverse strand, counting down.
TCAATTTTTATTTATATAGATATTTACAATTTAATATGTAATCATCATAGCTCTCATTCAAAAAATCGAGATGTGACTGAAATGCAGTTTTCAAGTTGGATTTCAGACAGGTATACGACAAATATGTGTAACATGTTTTGTGTTGTTTTTACGTCATGCAAAAATTTCCTGTTTGTTGTTATAATTTTCATATTTCCTGTTCTCCTGGGTTTAGTTCCTAAAAATATGGTCACCCTTTTTTCGATATATGTCCTTATATCGCATGGCCTTATGTCACGGCACCACAAATCACTTGTCTTAACGCCGGCCAAATAATCACACTACTGAGCCAGAGTTGGCCGTATGTGTGACTTATTTTTCTCCAGGACTATGGTCGTAATCCATGCCAAAAACGCAGGTCCTGCAGACGACCCCAGGACCAACATCGAATTTTAAATTATCACCCTGCTCCCCGATTAACTTACTTACTTAGATGGCGCTACAGTCCGGGGTGGACCTGGGCCTCAACCAACACGCCTCTCCAGTTAGCACGATCTTAGGCTAACTGCCTCCAGTTGCGCACTCCAAGTTGGTTGAGGTCGCCTTCCACTTGTGCGCGGAACCTAAGGCGAGGTCTTTCTCTACTGCGTTGTCCCTCCGGGTTGGAATCGAAAACTCTTCGGGCCGGAGCGTTGGTGTCCATTCGCTCTACATGTCCTAGCCATCTTAGTCGACTGATACGTACTTTTCTGACAAGGTCGATGTCGCTGTACAGCTTGTAGAGTTCCCTGTTAAATCTCCTCCTCTAAAGTCCGTCAACGCAATCGGGACCGAAAATCACTCGAAGAATTTTGCGTTCGCAGCGACCAAGGAGATCTTCATCCGCTTTTGACAACGTCCATGATTCTGCGCCATAAAGCAGGAGTGGGATAATGAGGGTCTTATATAGAGTCTCCTTGGTGTTTCTCGACAAGGCCTTACTAATCAATTGCCTTCTTAGGCCGAAGTAACAGCGGTTGGCAAGTGTAATTCTTCAGAATTAATAGCGGAGCCGAGGTAGACAAAGTCCCGAACTACCTCAAAGTTATAGCTGTCTATCGTGACGTTCTGTCCGATTCGTCGATGTTGTGTGTTCCTTTTTGTTGGCAGCATATATTTCATTTTGCCCTCATTCACCACTAAACCCATTTTTGCCGCCTCTGTACTGATACTTGCAAACGCACCAGTGACAGCTCGCTGTGTTCTGCCAATGATGTCGTCAGCGTATGCAAGTAGTTGCACAGACTTTTGGAAAATTGTGCCCCTGGTGTTGGCTTGCGAGTTTCGCACAATTTTCTCAAGAGTGATGTTGAAAAAGTCACATGACAGCGCATCACTTTGTCTAAATCCTTTTTTGACATCAAAGGTCTCGGTGAGATTGTTTCCGACCTTTACGGAGCAGCGAGCGTTCTCCATCGTCATTCTGCACAATCTGACAAGTTTGGCAGGGATGCCAAAACTAGACATGGCTCTGTATAGCTCGTCTCTATAAATGCTGTCACATGCGGCTTTAAAATCGATAAATAGGTGATGAGTATCGATTTGGACTTCTTGGGTTTTCTCCAGGATCTGCCGTAGTGTGAATATTTGGTCGGTTGTGGACTTACCGGGCCTAAAATCGCACTGATAGGGTCCAATCAGTTCGTTGACAAATGGTTTCAGGCGTTCACACAGTACGGCAGACAGAATTTTGTAAACGATGTTAAGGAGACTGATGCCTCTATAGTTGGCGCAGTTTCGAGGGTCTCCTTTCTTATGGATCGGGCAAACAATGCTAAGGCTCCATTCATCAGGCATACTTTCCTCTGACCAAATTTTAGAAAAGAGTTGGTGTATGCTCTCTACCAAGTCATCCCCCGCTGCCTTAAAAAGCTCGGCCGATAAACCGTCCGGTCCTGCAGGTTTCTTGGACTTCAGCTTGGATATTGCTATACTTACCTCATTTTGGTCAGGTGGACGGAAGTCTTGGCTTTCATCGCCCAGGTTGAATGGTTCATTCTGCCTGACAGCGGAATTTGTGTCGTCTTCGCCGTTTAACAGTCTGCAGAAATGGTTCTTCCATGTCCTCAGCGCCGACTGTGACTCTACTACAAGGTTTCCTTGTTCGTCTCTACAGGTCTCTGTTCGGGCCTTGTTCCCGTGACACGTTCTTTTTACCTTTTGGTAAGCAGCAAAAATATGTGTAGAGGCAATTAAATGATGACGGTGTCCCATAATAACTAATGGTATGGAAGGATAATCATCAGCCTCTTGTATACTTCTCGGTTAGCATCGCGTGACTCACACAAATTTGGCTGTGATTTTTCATTGACAATTTCAGATATTATCGTTATCATCATTCTTTTCAAATTAACTTATCAATATTAGGTTATTATGGCCAATTCTTATATATGCGGTTAGAGGGAAGATGTTAATAATCCAACCATCTCATCTTTGACCTACCTACTGGGCACATCTAGGAATAAACATGCGTTTAATCCAACCGAACTGCCGAAGCATAGACCGCTCCGTAAAAGTAGCTGATCGGCATTGAGTAAACACATCATTCATTATGAAGTTCCTTTGTACTACTTCTGCGAGTTATCCCAGAAATCTCTGCTTTATTAAATATTACAGAAAGGTACTTTGCTCTTCGAACTTGCATTCATACATTTTATGTGTTACCAGTACATGGCCGATTTATATACGCACAACTCAAAACCAGGTAGACACCAGAACACCAATGCAGTCGTCTGAAGGACTATTCACCTCATTTCGAAAGGAGGCAATTAGGCAGCACATAATACCATCGCTCTGTCTTCCTTGTTTTATCACAGCAATCCCATGTATCATCACCCAGTCGCTTGAGCAATTAACAGGGCATACTATTAATCAGACTGCGATGATGATGACGACAAGCTCAGGAGTTCCTTATTTATGTGCGGATATCTAGCGCCGTGTGCACGTGCACGCATAACAAAGTCCGATTGGCCCTTAAGAGTTCATTACTCATCTGGAATTTTGCCACCAGATGGAGTGCTGATACCAAACAATAACTTATCACGAACGATTTAACACATTTCGCTGTGAAGAGGAATTTTCATTTTGATAAATTGCCATTTCTTCCAATTAACATTTTATTAGGACCCCACAAGAGCGATGAGGGGGAATGATAACGAGGCGTCTGGCGTGGAGTCAATTGTTATGAAATAATGAGCAGATTTGAAGAGAAACATCAGTTGGCAAATAAGCAGCACCTTTTGGATATAAATTACATTTTTGCCAATCTAATTTGTTACAATTGAACGATGTCAATCTCTTTGGGCTCGTAAGTGAATTGTTTGACAAAATTATGTGATTGTTTTGAAAGGAGATCCAATAAGAAGTCTACATTCTACAACAACTACATAATCATCTTAAGATTTCAACATTTCATCGCCATCACGGCCACACTCCTATGGAATACACCCATCATGTGCATGTAGACTATTTTCAGTCCTTACATCATACTCACTGATGAGGGTACCTCATCTTCATTGTTATTGTATAAATGCCATGGCGTTGATTGCAATTTCATTTACTCCAAGGAACACTCTTTCATCCGACTACCCGATAGTAGATACGAAGACGCAACGTAATGAATGCATCTTCAATTAATTATATATTTCAACTGGCAATTCTAATTGATTCTACCGACAGACAAAAGCTATAGCAAGCAAGAACATTTAATGGACAAGCAGTTAGTTTGATTAATTTGATGCTGATGCAACAATTACACTTGTACGCTCCGCAAAATTGATATAAAGGGAGTACCATTGATATTGCTTAATTTGTATAAAGTAGTTGCTCACCTGGAACGAAGGCTTCGTTCACGATCATAGTGCAATTGATGGACGGAACAGAGTTGTTGATATACGCACTAAAGAAATTTACCTTTCTGTCCTTCCAATGCATGGACAGATACTATAGTGATGTTTGATTTTATCGAGCATAGCGATTTAATTTGTTAACAATTGGAGACGCTTGTTTGTTGAGGCCCAGGTCCACCCCGGACTGTAGCGCCACCTTAAGTAAGTAAGTAAGGATAATTATATAAAAACTGTGCAACCAAACTATCATTTGCTTTAATTTATATATAATTTTTGACTAAAGAAACTAAAGTATATCTCACAAATAATTTACCAATTGTTAACAAAATAAATCGCTACGTTCGATGAAATCAAACATCACTATAGGATCTAATCAATGTTATCGAAAAATGCTATCAATTCTGTCATAAATGACATCTGCCAACACAAAATTCATTAAAAAAAGAAATCAAAGCATTTTGCCAAAAATATGCCTATAAGTTACAGAATTTTTATTTATCCCTGCATTTTTCATGTTTATAAATTATTTTGATTCGCCTATATACTGTTTGTGGATTTGTTTTTCTTTGTGACTTTTTAGAATCCATCGCCTTAAGCAGGGCGGAGGAAGTCACTTTTGTGATCAAATCGCTAAAAGCTGACAAATCTGGCGGGGTGGATGAAATGCAGCCAGAAATGCTCAAGGCCTTAGGTGAAGAGGGAGTCACATGGCTCTCTCGTGTCATTAAAGTGGCCTAGGAATGCGACGAAACTCCCAGCGATTGGCAGATTGGGGTGATTGTGCCCCTTTTCAAGAAAGGGGATAAAAGGGATTGCTCCAATTACAGGGGTATATCACTTTTAAGTCTCCCCGGAAAAGTCTTTGCCAAGGTGCTGGAAACGCGTTGCAGAGCTGTGGTCGAGGCACGATTAGGAGATGAGCAGAGCGGCTTTCGTCCCGGCAGAAGCACAACCGACAAGTTATTCACTCTCAGAATGGTACTTGAGAAGGCTTGGGAGTATGCTACACCTGTTTACGCTTGCTTCGTAGATTTGGAGAAAGCATACGACCGAGTCCCTCGAGGGAAACTCTGGAGTGTATTACAGCAGTATAGAATTGATGGTTCTCCCTTGAGAGCCATTCAATCTCTTTCCACAAACTGTAAAAGCTGTGTTCGGGTAAACGTTGGATTTCGTCATGTGCGTCTCCTTCTCATTACTTATATGGACTGAATGTTACAGCGCAGTCTTGGCGAAGAACGTTTCGAATTGGGAGATCTGAGGATAAGTCATTTGCTCTTCGCTGATGACTTGGTCATTCGTAGGTCCTCTAAGATTGAACTTCAATGCGCACTCGATCGGCTAGCCGTTTGTGTTGAAGCTGAAATGAAAGTAAATGTGAACAAATCTAAAGTGATGGTCGTCTCCAGAATGCCTGTTCAATGCACTCTACATGTTAGTGGAGTCGCAATAAAACAGGTGGAGAAGTTTCAGTATCTCGGGGTCATATTCACGAGTGATGTAAGGAGCAATGCTGAGTTTTCCTGTAGTATTGGTGAGGCTGGATCAATTTTGAGACAGCGCTTGGTCATTCTGTAAACCAGGAGGACTGAATTTATTGTCGAAGCTAAGTTGTCAGTCTTTAATTCGGTGTTTGTTCCAACTCTTACCTACGGTCATGAGGTTTGGGTAATGACCGAAAGAATAAGATCGCGGATACAAGCTGCCGAAATGAGATTTCTCCGTTGTATTGCTGGTGTGACCCATAGAGATCACATCAGAAATACCAGAATATGTGAGGAAATCAATGTCGAGCAGCTACTTCTCCGGACGGAGCGATCCGTGCTTCGGTGGTTTGGTCATATTAAACGCATGCCCCTACTAGGGTCCACTTGACCCATTTAATGGATAAGAGGGCCATTGAAAATGAATGAATGAATTTCTTTTGCTGATGTTTTTTTCTTCTTGCGTGTAACATTTTATGAAATTCTGTGATATGATTATCCTTTTTTTTTTTTTTTTGTAAAGCTATATAGAATAGCCAAAAAAAGACACACCTAATAACTAATGACGGTATAAATGGGAATTTCGCATTTCTTTAAACAAACAGTAGGTACTCCCAAAACATATAGGTTTTTCTTATTTTCTTAGTGATTGGCTCAATTTGCCTTTAACGAAAATAAGTGCTCGGAATATATGTATTACCAATATACATCAATATGCTCCAAATTTTACAATTTTAGCTCCCATGAATGTTGGAAAATAGCATTTGTAAGTTTTTTTTTTTTTTGTATAAGAGGTGCCAGGTCTCTTTGTCCAATCCCGTCCACATTTATGTTATAATGAATTCAACAGGTCGTAAATAGGCATACCGCATACGGCATACCTATATATATAATTTTTCTTAATTTAAGACTAAAGCTATCATTCAATAATATTAAGATACCTATAGCGATTTAATAATAAAAATATATTTTTTATATAGGCACCTACATACATTATGTATATTTTGATTATTTAGAGTGGCAACTCGCAATGAAAAAAGGTTATCTCCGAAATGAATATATTTTACAATTATGTTGTATTTTAAAACCTCAATCTATTTTTTCTCACATTCAATTATCGAAAAAAATAAATACAAGTATATTCCAATAATTTATTTTATTATTCAAACAAACATAATTTGTGTTTATCGTTGATTTAATGTATGTGTAGGTCTATTGACTACAGTAGGTACCTATACTGTACGTCATAAATTAATTTTGTTCGTATATGATTTATTAATGTCCATGCTTGCTAATGGGCAAAATAAACGCGTCTATACCCCATCTCAAGCCGACAAAAATGTTGCATTAGTTTTTATGTTTTCTAAGTAGAAATGTATAATATCAGTCTACTTGTAAAACAGTTTGCTATGGAGAATCTGACGCCTCAACAACTTATTGACCCCGAAATTTGTCAACATTTTATGAAAAATTTAGACGAAAGACCTACCTCTCATTATCAAAGGCCACGGTAGTGCCCCAGCCAAGTTCTCTAGTAAAGGCACTTACCATTTTTACAGGAACAAACTCAGGCTACTTTTGACACCTTTCTAACTTCGGAGCCAATTAAGCCAAACAAAATTTATCAAGCTTACCTTTTTCCACCTTACCAAATTTCATCTTGCCAAGTAAACCTACCAATTTTTATTAACATTTAACCTTCGTAAACTTGGCGTTAATTTAGATCTCACTACTTTTCGTGGCTGACTAGTTACGCACTTAATTTTTGTTGTTGTATATAAGAGAACTTGGCTCTTTTTTTACATTTATGTTTTTGGTGTGATTTCACTACTTTTTGCGAAGTTTTTTTTTATATTAGATTTCATATTAAAATCACAACATGCGCACAGATCTATAGATACGACGATACACAAGGTAGTATCGATAGTGGAATAATCCTTACAAAATAAGGAAAACACACTGAGCGCGTTCCTAGACATTGAGGGGGCATTTGATAACATAGAAGCCGGTTACCCTAGGCGGATGAGATTGTAAGAAACGGGTCAAAGATGCACGAATCAATGGCCCTAAAATCTGTAAGAACCCCGCTAAGCACGCTTTCTAGGAAGAATGACATTGAATCCTTGATTGGAACAAATCTACGCTGGACCAATCTCAACACCTGCAGGCATGCAAAAGAATTATGGCCAGAAGGGAGCAAAAATAAATCCAAATTCATTATCGGACTTAGCCGCAAGGATATCCGCATACTCACGGGGGTCATTACTAAAACACTGTGTGATAGGGGTATACACACGAAAAGGCTGGGTATACTGCACGATGACTTTTGCAGAAGCTTCAGAGATATTGAAGAAATAGAATCTGTTCGCCATCTGCTTTGCGAATACCCAGCCCTTAAAAACGGCAGACAAAGGATTCTCAACAGTTTCTTCTTCGATGAACTAGAAGATCTAGAGGATGTTGATCTTAAGCAACTGCTGAGATTCATACTTAAATCGATATGATGCCAGTAGGTCAACAAATTCCACGCTCCATTTGGTTGCACTTAGAACAAGCTATAATTCAAGCCTGTGATTAATATTAAATCTAGGTGACTCAAATAAAAGCGGTAAATTCTTTGTCTCCAACAGGTATGAAATGGAAGGTCCCCGTGACTGGACATAATGGACCCAACTGATGGTCTTTGTGAAGCTGTAGCAACCGCCACAAGAGCACCCACTTACCTACCTACCTACCTACTTTTAGGCATGTATATGTATACTAAATTTGAATATGCGTTTATTAAGTTAAAAAAGCCTTCAGTGATATGAAATCCCATAAAGAGGCTAAAACTTTAAATAACAATAATCATGAATGCAATCCTTTACGTAGGATGTACCTTCCACCTGTAGCCTACAGCACAACAAAAGTTATTTTTATTACCGAAAATACTGCCAAGCCTTTCCTTGCAAGTACCTGTTCGTAGGGTAGACATATAAAAATATGAATAATGTATAAAGTAAGTTTGCCTCTAGAAAGAATATGCTAAAAGAAACCTTAATATATATTTTTAAATGTACCTACTCAACCGTTTGCTTAGATTTAAACATAAAAAGTATACGCAAATATTTTCATTTGCTTTCGCTTTTTAAGCAGATTGAAAGGGTGCCTCAGGAAATTCTAAGACTCCTGTATACCCGAGTCTATGTGCTCAGCCCACATGTGAATTTGAATGTTTTTAATATTAAGATTGTTAACTTTAATAAAAGAGTTTAACTTCTTTTGGATTGACTCGATAACTGTACACTGATTTGAAATTCTTGTTGTTGAAAAAAGAAGAATGTCGAATAAGCATTTTATATTAGGTAATGGTGAAAATTTATGAAATAGTATCGGCAGTCCGTTAGAAGTTCGTCCGCTAGAATAGTTGAAGTTCCAATAGAGTCCTTTTTAGTATGAAATTAGGGAGGATTTTAAATCAATAAGCTCGAAAAATTGAAAACTTTTTGTAAGACTAGACGCAGTGGTTCCGAATCTTTTTTGACCGGGGAGCGGAGCACTTTTCATGAGAGAAATTTTTTGCGGAGCATTTCGTTACCCGTATAATGAGCATATCCGTATGAATGTTTGTCTGTCTGTATGTCCTTTATAGAGTCGTAAACTATGCATTTGATCATGTGATGATCTTTAGCAAAGTTGTTGTGCATGACCCCACGAAGTTTACTGAGTTGGTACGGTCAAAATTGGACAAAGGGGCGTGGTTCCGCCCATACAAAAAAAAAATCAAATCGTATATCTCGAAAACCGCCGAACCGATTGAGCTCAAATTTACAGACAATCTTACGAAAGAACATTATTATCTAAGATCTAGGCAATACAATTTCTGTGCACGGGCAAAACCGGGCGGGTACAGCTATATTATATAAAAACGTTGGTGCTTATGTAAGTCCGATAATAGCCGCTGAACCAGTGAAGCTATTATGCCTTCATTCCTATTAAAAAATAATTGAACAATAGGTGGGGACTTGACGCAGGCCAATCCAATTTTTTTTTATCTGTAAGCTAATTGTCTTAATACTCACGAACCAAAGATACTTAGTATTGGAAAACTAATGGACCAACACCGAACCAAGAGAATGCATACATCAGATCATTACGTTCGCTCCTCTATGGTTTATGGTCTTAAAGCCCCTCACTTCTCTCCACAGTACAGATAAATGCTCTTTAAATTTGTAGCACACAATATAGATGGGACACGCACACATATGTTATTGTATGTGTGTATGTAATAGAGACATTAGCACAGGCCTCGGTCCTCATTGAAGCGCCAATACAAATGGACAAACTAAACCCGTAAATAAGCTGATTGAATAATTACAGAGACGTAAATATTCAAGGTTCTTACAAATACTTAACCATATTTATCAGGAAGATAGGATGTGGAGGTCCCATTTGTTGCAATTCTTGAAATTACTTTGATCGAATTCTAAATTTCTTCCGTATAGTTTCTTCATTAGCTCGTTATGACTTTAGCGAGTTAAGGGAGCATATTTTTGAATGATTCCATAATTTGGGAACTTCTTAAATCTTGACGCTGAGTTTCATGTCTTTCTTGAAAAAGTGTTCTTCCTCATTGTTCTTGTAGATTATTTCAACTACCGGAGCGAAGTCTCCAATTGTCAATAATAACAATCCGGGACACGCACACTATATGTTATTGGCATTTTTTTTTTGTTATTTTTCCACTTTTTTCCTACTCCTTTACATCGATTTTCAAGTATTCCATGAAATGAAATTAAAAATTTGTTTTGTTTCCGAAATGACAAAATTTAGCGCCGATTTAATCCACCAGACAATTCTTTCGCGAGCTAAATCAGTGGAGACATTTTCTGGGCCGAGTATAACAAAATTGTACGTAGTACATATAACACACAATATCGTTCTATCTATGTACGATAGATATAAAACTAAGAATTTAGCGGAACAGGATACTGCTATGCAAAACTGCCTCGCAAAATTTTATCTCTATAGACATTTTTGTATGGGTGATCAAATTTAGCGTGAGCACGATACTGGGATTGCCTGTAATTTGCTAGCAATTTTTTATTTCCGGGACGCCTTACATATCTACACTACACATGTCATTCAAAATAAAATTTTTCCAAAATTCCAATAGTTTTTTAATGCAGTTTTTCAAAATCAAGGTTTCTTGAAACATATGTTTTTTTTTGCGGGCTATGCATCTACCATCTACGAAGATTTTATTCTATGAGACGGCTGACAAATACTAGCCCTGGCCAAAATGTTTGATAGATTTGAGGTGCAATAATCTACCTATATTTTTTTTGGACGTAAAATATGGGTTGGCTATAATAGGTTAGGTTAGGTTAGGTTTGTGGGCTGGCGAGGATTTTCGCCGTGCCACACTCAGGTCAATACTGACCCAATGTGATTCCCATAGGGGGAAAGAGGTTATCCCTTACCCATTATAACCCTGTATTCAATTAACTTACTGTGCTGCTACATACAAACCATCTTGTTGATTTGACGAAGTTCATTATCTTGTCTATTGATGTGCTGGAAAGCTCGTCTAGGTCGTTGAAGAAGTGACTCCCTAGGAATTTGTACCTGGTATGTTGGAGACTTGGGCAGTGACATAAGAAGTGGGTTGTATCCTCAAGAGCTTCCTCACCACCGCAGGCTCTGCAAAGTTCTTCTTCCGTTAAGCCCATTTTCTTCATATGGTACCGCAAGGTGTTGTGCCCTATTATGATACCTACGAGGGTGGACAGGCATTTCCTATCCTTCCGCATTATCTTCTCGGTTTTGGATTCATTGAAGGACGGCCATAGTATTCTTGTGGTATTACAAGTGTTTAAGGTGGCCCATCTTGCGTTCGCCTCACTTGTGGCTTTCCTCCCTGCTTCAAGCTTGAGTGTGCAAGGCGGGATGTCCACAGAGGGATCAGATTGTTCTGAAACAGCTGTCGAACCTTGTCTTGCTAATTCGTCTGCAGTAATGGCTTTTATTGCTGCCTGGCTGTCGATAAAGAAGGTAATACCTTCAGGTGGTATTGCCCTTACTACAGACACACGGGCTGCTGTTGTCACTGCCAGGACCTTTGCTTGGAAAACGCTGCTATGGTTAGCTATACTTCTCCGACAAATCTGCCTGTCTTTCTCTGGAGAAGTTTTGCGTCCAATCTCCCTTCTTTTGCGACTCTCAAAATGTTCGGTCTTTTAAAAACGCCGCATAATAATAAATATCAAACGATATATCAGCTACATACCACAAATTCGATTGCTGCGAACAAAATTACAAAGTTTCAGAAGCGCTAACTAGTCTGATGGAATTTTCACATCTTCACATTTTTCCGCTGTGCACTTGGATATTTTCACGGAGCACAAGCACCAGGACTAGAACAGCAAGTAGATATACCTAAAAAGTTAGTTTATCCACTTACGCTAATGTCAAGTTATTGACAAATTCAAAAACTGTGCAAAATCCTGTTCGACATAAGGAACGAGGGCTCTGATTCAATGTAGATCTTAATGCAAATAATATACTCTTGCTCTCGCATGTCCGTCAGATGGAAATTTGTATCTTTGGGGAGGTGAAACTGAAATTCTCTTCCCAAATTACAACATATCTACCAACACTTCATCTTCATATCATTGGCAGAGCTTCTCTCGTTCCCTCGTTGAATATTGCCACAATAAACGGAGAATAATGTGAAACATCCGACAATTTTATTCATCGTCCATCGCCGGGTATATGCACATACTATTATCACATCCTTATGAAATTTTGAGTTCCATTTTATCTCACTGATTTGGGTTTAATCGCTTACGCAATTGAATCAGATTGTCTAGCAATAAATCTCCTTGCGACCCGTTGGGATATGAAACACATTCTCGTTCAGAGTGAACAAGATGAACTCGTAAAAGCTTCGGGTTTTATGTGCAAAATGAATATTATACTCGTGCGTTTACGTTTTTTTTTTGTCTTTTTTTTTCTGTTCGCAATTATATACGAGTTGGATTTATTAAATAAATATAGCACAAAGCAAAAACATTCCTAATTTCATGTTTATATTTTTCGATTTTCAAATTTACGAGCTCCACTGGGAGGAACATGCGATGGTCATTTTTGGGTGGGTGTATAGGTATAAAACATTCCCACAGACAATTTAAGTGTGCGATAGGACTTTTAATTATCCTTCCAAATGCCTTATTCCGTACTCATGTCCCTAATAACTTTTACAAGCTCTAGTTAAAATGTCAATTTTATTTCAAAAACTTCTGATGCGAGGAGTTATGAGGGTATCCACTATCCTCCACATAAAATGTTTATTAGCACAATTAGTTTTGAGTCACGAGACAGAGACACAGTACCATCATAGCTCAACGTCAAAAAGGCCTTTTGCATATACTAGAAAAGATTATTAGCATTTTCTGCTTACAATAAGCATCCACAGTTATTATTGGCATAACTATGTAGATTCTCTCACACCTCACACGTGCCCACACCTATAACATAAAGTGCCCTCAAGGGTTTTCGATTTATTAAAAGAATTTCAAATCGAAGACGACGGTGATGGGGATACAACACAGAATACCATTTTCAGAATTAATGTAATGAAAGAACGTGCTCAGAATTTTATTTGCCTCTAAGCAAACACGTATTATTGATAACATGATTGAGATCTATTCATTTGAGAATATTCCATCTGGATTTTTGATATTTTCTCGAAAACACAAAAACTCAAATGCAAAGCATCGAGAAATCGAGTGGTAGGGTTGCTGTTCCAACCCAATTTTTAAAAAGAAATGTATCCCCATGATAAATACTGCCGTTGGTATAGGGCCATTGTAAATGATATTATTCCCAAATTTATCAATACCATAAGGCTATGCAAATGCGATAGATTGCCATTATTCCATTTTTTTTTGTTCCTTTGATTATTATTTTAGCCCAAGGATACCATTTGGAAATAAATATTTCGTCCTGAGGTTATTTGATGATTTTTACGATTACGTTATTTATTCTAGGGAAAAATAATAATGTAAGAGTAGGTCTACGTATGTCGGTAAATTTTTGGGTAAATAACCCAAATATGCAATGGCGTGCATATTGGGTGAACAGCATTCATTTCGAGGGACGCAAATTCTCATTTTTCAGTTTCTTTGTGGGAGATACATATTTGTTCGGAGGATAAATCGCCTTTCAGATAGAACCTGCACTGCGCAGATTTAGTCTGTTTAAATCTGAATCAACATTCTATATTCTAATACATTCCATATCCAAAATGAGAATTTGCTGACAGGAATAGGGCATGCTTTGTGATTTGGCCTGGGGACATTTTTAGTCTAGATAGTTTAGACAAAGTGCGTGTTCAATCGGAGCAGTAGCCCAATTGCCTTCTTGCTCGCATCAGGTGGCGGATCTTTGGGGCCGAACATTTAAGCTCTTCATCACTGAACCTCCTTCTCATCTTTTTTCAAAAGACTGGAAAACTAAGAACATTATAGTAAGCTGTCTGTTTGGCAGTACAATGGACCAGTAGTTGTGTCTGAATGATCCATCGGATAGTAGCAACCTCCGACAAAGAAAGACAAAGAGCCCAATTAAGTCTGCAATAAGTTTTTGGTCCTGACAACGCGAATTCTGAGCCAACTCGAACCAGTTTACCATCAAATTTACTGTTCGCAATGGTTCTGTGATAAATTTAACACAGTCCCCATCCCTTCTTAGCTGCCTCCCGTTACGCCCATAAAGTTGGTTGATGACGCTAACACCCAAAATGACGAACAATTTTGCAACAACAAATTGTACGATATTTTTTAGGGCGTTATTTTCAAATTGATTTGGGCGTTATTGCCTAACGCCCCTGAGGGACAACGAAGCAGAGGGAGTGTCTACCTTGAGGAGGTGCGCACGATGGGTAAGGTTCCATTCCTCTTGCATACTTTCGTCTGACGCTTTAAACAACTCGGCTGGTAGGACATCTGCTCCAGCAACCTTGTTGGACTTAAGTTTGGATAACACTTTCCTCACACCGTTTTGGAAATCTTGGCTATCATATCGTCCAGATTAAATAACCAGTTTGGAATTCGTTGCAGCAGTACTTGGTTTTTATAGAGCCAAGACATAGATGGGTGACAGTCGTGACAGATAGCTATACTCAAAACTATTAAGAGTTGACTTGACCTTCTTTCTTTCTTTATTTTATATTCTTTTGTTAGCCGGTCATAATTCCAAACTTTTAGACTCGGGTGCAAGTTTCCTAGAAATGCTTCCTGATATTTTTGGTAGTGGTTATCAATGAAGTTGGAGTCTGACACCTCGGATGTCAAGGAGGTTCAGTTTACTCTTTACTTACTGCGATTTTTTGAGCCCTACCTAGATAGTGAGGTCCGTAGCTTTGACTATCACCAAGTACTGCTTTACATTTTTTTGGATACTTCCACCTCTTATAGCCACATCGCTCCTCTTCATATTTATGCCATTCAATATCTGTATCAACTCATCTCACCTGATAATCTCAATTTTGATTGAAGCTTCTGGCATACAACATACAGCTGAAATAAGCATTAAGCATAATCTGATCAATAATTCAATGAAGGAAATGTGCAGTCATTCATCAAACATATTTCCCAATAGTCCCGAATTTCACGGGTCAATGCTAATACCAAAATTAATTATTTCAATTCTTATTATGAACTGTCTACACTGGCTTTTAGTTGTATTATGTGTACAATAACCATACAACTACATACGCAAAAAATCAGGTATTACCATTCTGTGTCCTCCCAAATTTATATAGATTTACGTGTGTTCTGCTCAAGTATCGTATTTCAACTTTTGTCACCGTTCGGATAGACGAAATATCGACACCTGGCACGGAACTACCTTTTATAGTGCCTTCCGACCACATCACTGATTGCCTCCTTTAGAGGGCTTCATGTCGTTTGAATCTATGATGACAGTAGAAGAAAATCGATATTATTCCAAACGGTGTGCTTGCACGTTCTTTCGCACATGTGCGGCAATAAAATAAATAAAACATCGACAGATGTCATCGTGATATATGTCTTTATTTGCGAATAGAAATAAATACTAATCTGGAAAATGTGTTTGAGAGTAGAATATTTTATTAGATGTTTCCTTTTTTTTTTTTTTTTGTTGGGCAAAGAACGCATTTGCGGTTATTTTGTTTTATTTATCCAAATGTGCTGATTGGATACCATCTGATGTCTTGTATTTAATATTAATGTTGAAATTTACATTAAGGTTCCTTTAACTAAAGCGTAATAATTTTATATTTGCAATATGTTCGCTAGTCGGCATAAGTATTTTGACGAAACCGACAAGCGACTACACCCTGCGAAAAAAAGGGTTGAAATCCTGTTTTTAAATACACCAGACTTTCTTACTTTCCATTCGTCCCAAAAATAGATACTCACAGAAAACGAATGGTTGCGAGAAGCTAGGCCTAGGGTGTCTAAACGTCTGTTGCGCCACCTATTTATTTATTTAGACTTTCTTACAGACATATCTGAGAGTTTTTGGTATAGACTTATTCAGCTATGTAACTGGAATGAGTGGGTTGGGTATGATATATCCTTTTCCAAAATCTCTTTTTCAAAATCCCCTTTCCAAAATCCCCTGTGCTGGAATCCCTTACTCCAAAAGACCCTGAGAGAAAGGTGCGAGGTTGGGTGTATGCAAATTTTATAGTATGTGTTTGCTTAATTTTACTGCCAAAACTACGCGTTTAAAAACGGATAAATTCTAAATTGTGCGAACAAGGGATTTTAACGAGGGATTTAGTAAGTGTGTATGTAGGTGGGAGATTCTCGCATAGGGGATTTCGTCCCAAGAGATTTTTGAAAGAGAGACAAAAAAAAAGAGAGATTATGTCCAATAAGGGATTTTGGAAAAGGAAATCACGAAGGGATCCCGGAATGAGTCACAGAAACATGGTTTGATTCAAAAAAAAAAATACATATTAAAATTTAGAAAAAAAAAATTAAAAAAATGCATTTCCTCAAAAAAAAACTATTACATATATTAATTTTTGTAGGTCATTTTAAGCCAGAAAAAAAATTGTTTGCTCAGTGCTCATAATGGAAACCCGCCCTGAGTTTGGTTAGATCTTCAAAGGTAGCAAAGTTTAACGCTGCAACGGCAGTAAAAGACATTGCAAATGAGTTTAATGTGTCGCATCAAACTATGCACTATCAAATTAATAAGTTTAAAAAGCATAATCACACAAGAAACTTAACGAGATCACGGTAATCAAAAAAAGAAAAAGATTTTTGTGAAGCCTCAATATGCTACAGATCAATGGAGTTTGATAGTTTGATAGCCAAGAATCCAATCAGTGAGCGTGCAGTCCGACGACGTTGAAAGGAAAGAGATTTTAAGGTTATTACAAGCCAAGGACGTTCCGTACCAAAGGCAAACAAGCTTAAAAGAATGACCTTCGCAAAGGAACATCTGCACAAGCCAAGTCATTTCTGAAGAAGCGTTCCTTTGAGAATAACTCACATAAAAACAAATTTTTTGTATGGCAAAAAAACGGACCGTTTGTTACAAAGTAAGCCAAGGTGAAGGCTCTGTCATGTTCTGGGGATGTGCTGCGTGTAATGAGCTGAGTGACTTGGTTCGACTTGGTGCGGCTCGATGAACCAAAGTCGATATTTGTTTGTACCCTAAATGATAATGCCTTTTCTTCCGGAGATAGGCTTATTGGAGAATCATTATTATCCTGCAACAGAATAATGACCTATGCGCATGCCACGAAGCCTCAATGATAACTAACTGTTTTAAAGATGTTATTGTTACCACATTAGACTGGCCACCTCAAAGCCCAGATTTAAATATTATAAAAAACAGTTCCGTAAATAAAACGGGAGGAGACAATTTTTGAGGTCACTTTCCTAGATCACTTTCTTAGTCGATCTAGCGATGTCCGTCTGTCTGTCCGTCCGCACGATTACGGCCGTAATTTAATAGCTATCGACTTGAAATTTGGTACGTAAGCTTTTATCCACCAAACTGAGGCTAAGTTCGAAGATGAGCAAGATCGGATGAAAACTACTACTACCTCCCATACAAAAATATCGGATTTATATAGCTTTTTGATGTTAAAAATTAAATTTAAATAGCTACAATAAAGATAGCAAGTTTAAACTTTGCACATATTGTTTTAATAATATTTAAAATTTTTTAACAAAAAATGAGCTTGGTCGAATAAAAACTACCCATACCTCCCATACAAATATATTATTTTTTAATACTAAAATATTTAATTAAAATTGTTATTGCGCAAATAACTTGTTTTACAATAATATAGTACCGGGTATTTGAGCTTCGGCATAGTCGAATATAATTGTCTTACTGTTTTTTTTTTAGTTTTGTTAAATTTAAACTGTTTTCATTAAATACTTGTGTTTTTAAGTTTCTATGAAAAATATTTATTTGCTATTTTTTAGTTTTTATTATTATTTATATATAAAAAGGAAAAAATAAACAAGAATTCATTTAAAAGTCGAACTCAAAAATGCTCAATTTTAAAATTATACATTTTTTTCTAAAGTCGTCGAAATTTTGAGAGTTGCCTCCAACGATTTGTTTTTCAATCGAAAAAAATACATTAAAAATCTTCATAACACAAAGTTAAGATTCGCCACTTACGAATCAGGAGTAAACTGTGTGATACAATTTGCTAGGATATATATTAGGAAGTTTTGTTTGAACTTCATCCAGTTGTCAGCTAGATGGGACTTGAGTGGGAAAATTTAACGGAATCATTTTTTTAGACAGAGCCTAACAAACTTTGTGACTTTCCTCTCTTCTATTGCATTTGAACTGTCTTCCGCGATGCGTTTGTTAACACTTTTATTTTGTATTAATTTACTTGGTCTTTATGCACGTCCAAGCACAGCTGTCTTAATTTTGTTGGCAAATTTGATTAGCTTTAATTTATCCTCAGCGCTCTGTAATGTAATTGAGATACGAGCTAAGATTCTCTGTGTGACTGTTCTTTAATAACTGCTTAACTTAGGACCTAAAGTAGCTTCCAGGCTAACTCAAAAAGGAACACAAAATAATCAAAATCAAATGTCACTTTGTTCCTGGCAGTAGCACTAGAGATCTAGCAGCAGCATTCCTCTCCCATGGATATTACTATGTCCTATCTATAGGCCAATGCAAAAAAAACTTATATTATCGCAAGACCACATATGGCAACAAAATTCATCCACTACATTTTCTGAGTTGGGCTTGTATTTACTCGACCTGACATATTCTTCTGAACTAGCTACTTAGATCTCTACAGAACTTCCTTTTATTGAAATGGGTAGGTATTTCCAATTTAAAGTTATCTAAATGGCAATCTCATACATATAAGATTTGTTAGCCAAATGCGGACAAACAGTATCAATCAATAAGTGAAATTATAAAGTTTCTTCTATTGGTAGAGAACGACTGAACTTTTCTTTATACTAATAGTCCGACAGATATACCTAATACCATTGTATATACACACTATAGTATTCTCATCCCATCGCATTGAATTACGCGTCTTCGACGATCCAGGTGGCGCTTCAGTTGATTTAGTTTGGACACTGCCAGCCAACTCCGAGCATTGGGGAAATGTGTATAGAGAAAACCAAAAGAAACAAAACAAAGTCAAACTGGTTTGCCTCTTTCCTTTCTTCATTCATTATCGCCATTCCCATCCATCAGTATAAAATTATTTCTGATGTGAAATGTGATGTAACAGGGTAGAGAACTGCAACTGGTTTGGTTTTTCTTAGTGAAAGGAGAGGAGAATAGAGGAAAGGAGGTGCAATATTATGAGCAAGAGCAAATATAATTCAACAGCATGGTGGTGTAGGATAGGATGGTGGTGGTGAAGGATTTGTGTGTTTGGAGAGGGGTGCACGATGCAAGGGGTGATCCTGATCAGTTGGGAAAGACAAATTGAATAAAAACTGAATTTGGCTTCCTTTCTGTCGTTGCAAAAGATTTGAGGATTAGGCATATTGGGCACTATTTTGCCTATATTCTTGTCAAATATGCATCGATTTAAGGGATTCTTTTTTTAATTGATTCTAAAATATTATAGGCATGTGTATACTTTATGAGGTTTATAATGTAGAAGCATTTTATGTCAGAAAAACGAGCAGCTAACTATTATAGGAGTCTACATCTCTCTCTCTATAAAAATCAATTGTTTGCAAACCTCGAGAAAGGATAGATGCTAGACCGATTTGGATGATTCTTTTTTGTTTTGTTCGTCTTGAATCAGGGTTTGGCAAAAAAAGAAAATTCCATTTTGTATGAGAATATAAGTACATACCTACACCACTAATGATCGCAAATCTCGAAAACCACCGAACCAAACCCAAAGGTAGGTATTTCTGTGAAGTGTGGAAAATTAGACAATACAAACAAAAAATTTTAAACGCTATTCCTCAACAGTTTTTAAAATTTGCAACATTGATAGATATGCATTGTGCTGATGGACAAAAATATATCTGTGCAATAGTATAGATACAATTCCTAGGCACGTGCAAAGCCGGTTATCTTTATATGTAATGTAGTGCAATTATTGTTCCTTTCCCATAACCACTAATACATGATCATTTCGATAAAACTAATATAGGGCATTAAATCTAAAGAGTAGATACATATATGTACATAGGTACATATTCAGAGGATTTATGCGGAACTATTTAAATAAAAGTATGTTTTTCTAACAATGTAGGCACTACTATGTATTTAGAAGAAGTTCTAAGTTTGATTATCATGCACTTCGTAGTGCAAAATAGAAAAATAAAAATATCAGTTTAAAATTCATTTAAATAAGTGATAAACAGCTTTTATTGTAATGCTCCATGGTACACATTTTTGGGTTTTCCAGGAATCGTATTGCATAGATAGTATTCTTGTCTATCAGGACAAAGCATACCAATGTTACAAGTTTTACTAACTTTGGCTCCCGTGATTGTCGAAGAATAGCGCCACATCCCTTTGTCCAATTTTGACCAAACTTCACAGAATAACCTTCGTACAAAGATTTTATCATTTTATCAAAATGTGAGTTCATATACCACGATTTTTAAATGGACGGTGCCACGCCCCTTTGTCCAATTTGTTTTACATACAAACCTGCTACAGAAGAATATATGTACCTTTATAGAAAAAAAGAGTCATCAAATTCGGTGTAGCCAAACTCGAGTTATAAACGGAATATAAAAAATAGATTACTAGCAGTCCTGTGATGGTCTTGCTTGTGTTATTTGGGGTTACCCACCTGATGCTGTCATTTCTGGTCTGGAGATAATTGTGAGCTATTCCCTCGTTACCAACTGATTGGTTTAGTGCGTCTATATGTAAAAGTCGTTAACAAATTCTCCTACATATTTTGATTCCTTTTTGATTTTCATTTTCCCTTACTTTCATGTGATCGTTGATCAATGGTTAGAAAACGGGCTTAGATTATCCGTTTTGGGCTGTGCGTTGATGACTTAGTTATTTAAAACAAACAATAGCTTACTTAATTGCATAGCAAGAATCTTCTAATCTGAACTGCAAGTTTCTAAATACATATTCATCAATTTCCTACATACTACAATAATCCATATTATAGGTACCTACATACTACAATAAACCATATTTTAAATTTATATAGGGATGATTTGGATGATTGCTGCAATAGCATTCAGCGTAGCACTGGTTAAAAGGTTAATTTTGGGTTTAAAATAAACAAACGAACTCAAACTGTCAGCCTACAAATCGCATACCTACTTATGCACAGTTTGAAACAAATTGCTAGAGGTACAAACGAATCCGTCCTGTCGTTAAGAATACAGCTACCTTGGTACTTGATTTTATTTGCTAAGATCCAACCAAACTTCCCCACTAGTGCACCTTACATGCTCACCCACCCCATAATAATTTTCAAATCATCATAACCTACCCTTGATACCTAAGTCCAAAAGCCACGATCATGACACCAATGCTACCCATAAATCCAAGAAATACAAAATACGTATTGTTAAAACTCCGATCTATGATTTCATATTTCTCCTTTCCACATTGTTATCCTCTTAAACACAAACCAGTAAGAATAGACCGTCGACTCCTCCCACATAACGGACTTTGCCTACAAGCTGCCGGCGAGACCAGGATTTTTCATGGATTGGTGCTGTACAAAATCAAAGGGGCGCCATTAACGCACGCATACTTGAAAAATCCTGGTCGCATGGTATTGCATAGAAAAACATTGCCGCCATTAATTTTGACATTTACAGACAGGAAATTCTTTCCGGGGGGAATCGGGTAGGTGTACCGGAAGTCGGCGGTCTATTCTTACTGGTTTGTGCTCTTAAATATCAATTCCAATCGTCATCACTCAACAGCACCACACTCATCACACACTAAAAGTACTCTCCCCACACACCACCACTATATGCGAAAAGTATAAATCGATCCGATTTTTCATTTCATATTGCTTCTTTTCATATTGTTATTCTCATAAAGTCATAAATGCTAAAAGTACATTTCGCCTAACCTACGCACCACCACTACTAACTACCTACGAGTATAGGTATATATCGTATATGCGAAAAGTACCAGATCATTCATTTCTTTCCACTTCCACTCCTTACAATGCAATCGCTGGAGAAAAAAAGACAACAAAAATACTAATTGTTCTTTCTCTTTCATCTGCATGTTGTCAATGAGACGAATAAGAAAAGAAGAAGGCATCATTTAATTTCGTTTCAAATAATCCAATACAACTACCATGTTCGATGTGAGTAGTTGGTCTCAGAGGTGGTTGGTGGCGCTAGTGCATAAATGCGAAGTGATAGTACTATAGTGTCTATATACAATGCTAATACCCAAATAATGGCGCTCTTGCCGACTGTATCTGTATGTGTTGAATATAATTGTTTCAGTAATCAACCCAACTCCTGTAGATAATAACTAAATTCTGTTTATGATTAAAGATGTCTGGAATGATTGATCACATATTCGTGATTAGTGTGTCCTTTGGCATTAATGAGCACTCGAAATGTAATCAATTATTTGAGAATAACATTTCAATTCAACATAATCGATTGGGAGATTAAGCAAGTAATCAGGAGCCAACGACCAAACTCGACCTAGCACAGAATGTTTGTCCAATTAAACTGTTCCACTGAATGAACTCATTTTTTTAGTACCAACAATGGAACGTTACAGCAGGTATTCGTAGGTAGTTTTCGTTTGTTCTCAGTTTATTCAGCGATAATTTTTATGATTTTTTTTGTGTAGTTTTGGAGTGATTACCAATTAAATCACTTATCGTCATCATGATTATAACAATAGCGATGTGTAAATTATTGTCAAATTGGAAATTATAATTAATATGTTCAGTCACCTGTGATAGATGATAGTCATGCTCATGCATAGCATAAGTAATTCGTATAATTAATTGAATTTTGAGTATCTACAAATATCTGTGCACTCAAAAACATTTAATCTTGAAACAAACATCGATTGCAAGACCTTTTATACAATTTCTACAGATATCATGTCCAGCCCGATAATATTGAAATCGAATTGCTATTCATTGCAACCAAATCTCATCTAAAATGTCCAGGAACAAATTTAGAAGCATCATCGATTTTGTTTGAGTAAATGGCAGATCCTTCAATTTAATGCAACAAGGTATCTACCAACTCCAACCCACTTTACTGGACTGGATTTGTTGAGACATTTAAAATTGCATTTCGAAATAAATAAAAAATTGGATATCTTTTCGAATGAGATTGAAAATGCAATACAGGTTTTGTGCTCACAAGGCACTTGGGATTGGGAGTTGTGTTGTGAAACTACTACTGCACGAAGAGAAAGTGATAGTTCTTGTAACTGCGAGTCTACCTACGAGAATTTGTAGTCTTCTTCTCATTCAGTTGCACTGCGGGGGAAATAAAGCAAACCAATTTGGGAGATTTTATTTGTTGGCAAAAAGAAAATTTAGTTTTCTGATTTTTGTTCTTCCTTATAGATAAAATTGGCTAGCCTTTTGTTGGTTTTTTTTTTGTGCTGAGATTGGTTTTCATGTAATATGTAGATGAAGTCGGATCATATGGGCAAGCTAGTCAGGGTAATAAAAGTGTGTATATTTCATGTATTAGATTTTCTCTTCTTTTGTACCCACATGAAATATTTATACAAGAAAAAGGACGGCTATAGTTACTTGACTAATGAAGAATTTAAAATTGTTCCCTAGACACTCTTTCAAGTGTTTAAAGATCATAGATTATGTAAAACTGATAAGCATAGGTACATCGGTATTTTAAATGCTTTATTGTTACAATTGTTGTATTAATATTTATTTATTTACACATATTTACAAAAAAAAATGGTTTTGGATTTTGGTTTTTTTGTTAATGAGTTTATCCAGCTAACCTTTTACTAGCAAAAGATATAGAAGTGTTTACTTCACTGGTATCTAAGGTAGTTTCCAATAAACTTCTGATCTCCTGGAGATCAATCATGCAAGGACGGCACGTAAGCTAAGCGAATGATTCCAAATCCTGAATTAACCAGATTCGTAATACGGTGAATTATATTACCAAGCAATCGCTTTAATCACTACAGCACGGCTACCATGCCGCCATTTTGCACTGTTCGCATAGTATACGTGGCTATGTTGCTTTAAGAAATGGGAGAGGTGGGTAGACACTCTAGGCCTAGCTTCTCGCAACCATTCGTTTTGTGTGAGTTTCTATTTTTTGGGAAGAATGGAAGCGAACTACAATTTTATGCCGAGCGGCTGAATTGAGAAGCTTTTTCATGACAGTCATACTCTCGGATGTTTGTCAGACGTTCGCGAGAGGTAGCGCAGAACAAAAAAAACTTAAGGTGTAATTTGTGTTTTTCTAGGGATCGAACATGGGATCTCTCCCGCAGTAATCCAGCACACTAACCACTGCTCTACTGCGCACACCAAAGACACAATGCTTCAACAAAAATTCTTGACGGAGATCACAAATACAGAAGCATGGGCTAGCAATAACCCACCTAAATGTCAAATCGACCTAATGTGCTATACCAATGGTTCCAAAATGCACTCGGGAATAGGAGCTGGTATTCATGGACCAAACCGAAATATCTCAATATCTATGGGGAAGAGTCACGCAGTTTAAGGCAGAGGTTCATGTCATTAAAAATTGCGCAAACCTTATACATTCGATGATTCAATTTTTTTGCCATATGTTTTTTTTTGAAATTTGTGGCGTTCTGTATTTTCAAGCACATCTTTAAGGCGATTTGTCATTGCTATAGTAAAAGCTCTTAAGCTTATCAGGGCTGATTAACTGATTTCGGATGGCTTCTTTATGATTACTGACTGAATTGTCTGTCATCTAAGTGATTACGTGCAAGAGTCCCCCACAAATTTTCTATTGGGTTTATGTCTGGACTTCTAGTCGACCACTTCATTACCTTATTGAAATTGTTTTTTGAAAACCATTCTTTAACGGACCACGCATTGTGAACTGGAGTGTTATCCTGTTGGAATTCGCAATTTTCTGGAAGAAACTCTTCGTAGATGCTGACTACATTGAAATATAGCACATAATAAGAAATATATTTTCTTATTGTTATTTCGGTATCAAACCTTTTACAAATTGTTGGTTTTCTTACCTGTTTCCAAGACGCTAAAGAAAACTGAAAAGATCATTTACTTACTTTTGTTGCTCGCTGTATGTCCTTAAAATAATTTTAAATAAATTTTAATCCCACAAGGAAATATTATATCCTTGTGGTGACCCCTTAGGTAGCTTAATATCATGCTTGCATAGATTTAGTAGATTTTAGCATCGTCCTTTAAAGGCTGAATAACTTTGTTATTGTCGTATTATTTCGAATGCTAAGTATATTAAAAGACTAAAAATCAAGAAGAAGTCACCAATCAATTAGGTTAGAAAAGCGCAAAGCCTTCATTCTTGTCGCGCACATGTGACCTGAACCCCTGCACTTCTCAGGCGAAAAAAAATGAATTTGAAAAACATTTACACATTTACTACATTTCCATAACCTCCGCAAAGAAACTCATCTTTTAGACCGGCTGCATAGCAGCGTTGAACGTGTGCTGATGTGGATCCGTTTCGTATTTATGGCACTTGCAAATTAAAAAATTTTTCAACTACAATGAATGCGTTGTCTGACAATGGTACTATATTGAAAGACGCATTTTCATACTTTCATAGCCATTTTAGACCTGTGTCTTGGATTTATCATCATCAAAATGCGTCAATGCATACAGCTCGTATTGTAAAAACTTGTGGTATTCCCCAAGGCTCTGTTTTGTCTCCGACACCCCTTCTTATATTCATCAACGATCTCTTGTCTGTTACTGTCGCCAAAAATGCTGCGAAATATCTAGGTTTCTTAAATCGATGTAAGAAGTAGGGACTTTAACCCTCCGACTTAGCTTCAATAGGCCTTTATTCGGCCTAAGCTTGAGTACAATGCTCATACCGTCGTCCGAACTATACTATGAAATGACAGGTATTCAGCGAAAACCGAATATGAACAATCCAGCTCAACCCACATTGAGTGTCCTGCATGAGCTAGCTAAGACAGACTATTATCATTTTCAATTGTGGTAAAAGTTGATAACCTTTGCTCCTTACTACTGAAGAATGTTCTCGTCCTTTTTTTGGAAAACCGAAGAAATAATAAGCAACGAGAATTTTCTAGTGAGCAGTACAATGGAAATGAACAAGTGTTCGAGTCCGAGTATTCCGTGCACAAGAGACAGATATTTCTTTAATTCAATACCGAAGATGGAAAGTCTCGCACAATATTAAACGGGTATCCCAGTTAGTTTAACCCTATTTTTTGTTTTTATTTTTAGTTGAAGAGAAATGGGGAAATATTTGTATGTGCTACGAAATTGGTTAAATGAATGGTGGTTATCCACCTTCCGCACTCAGAGAATCGTTTCAATTGAATTGCACCTTTTACCGCCCCGTTCAATTCGATTTTCCTTTTTTGAAATCAAATAAAAATAATACCTTGCACCTGAAGGTGCAGTTATTGGCAGTGGATTATTATTATGGAGAAAATTCAATTTGGATTAGATGAATGTCGGAGGGTGATAAGAGAACGAATTCAAAATGTATTTTCGAAAATCGATTGTGTTAAAGACTGTAACTTTAATGCGATTGTAGGATTAGATTACAGATTTATCTTCCGTAGTTCATACAGTAATAGGTATTAGTGACGATTGAATTTCAAAACCCAAAGAGACTACAATGGGTTATTGTATATTTAATAATGTTTTCATAATTTGTCGATGGCTATGAGTGCTGTTAAATACAAAATTACTTATTATAGCAAAACCAACCGCTTGAGGGTATTTTCTCTCAAAATATCAATGTATGTACAATGGACGTGTCACTTCGCCGTCACCACGCCACACAACTGCACAAACTACATCATTAATTTCCACACGAGCGAAAGACCACAATTCGAATAATTAGATTTTCATTAATTACAGCGGCGTCCAAAACTGTGGTCTGGCAAACCGAAATTTGCATTTGAAACATCATAATAATTTCACACCGCGTATCCCACAGGTAAACAGGAAGTAACTATATAACCAGACAACCGTACCCGTACGATCAACACTATTCACTCTTAGCTGACCATCTACTGTGTAAATATTTATGTTTGGCAAAGCTAAATTGCATTGGCAATAAAACACCGCACAGTGGGGAAGTACAGAGTAGTTACTAATTTAATAATTTCAAATGACACTGGGTATCTATCCACCTTTATGCGGTAATGAGATTTCACAGAACTAGGACAAATAGCAGCAATATAGAGACTTAGGTATGGCAGAAGTTTGTAGCTTTACCTTTGTTTACCTAAAGTAATTGTTGTGGGTCATATATATCCTTTTGTTTATTCATTCATCGAACTTAAATTATTACAATTCCGTTGTTTAAATTTCACTACATCCCTATTGAAAAAACAAATTTGAATTTCGCGCCATTTTAACAAGTTCCACCATGTTTAAGTTGTTGTTGTTGAAGTTTTCCGTAACATAGGCATACTAGAATAAAAATAAAAGAATAAAACCTGAATTTATTCAGAGTTAAGTCACGTCAAATCTTTTATTTAAAACTCATTCGCTTTATAGTTTTTTTTTACAGTAAAAGTTGTTGATCTTTTCCGCTTTGTCGAACTGGGAATTTTCCCGAGTTCTGAAGTTGAAAAATCTTCACCCGAACAGTAATTGTATTGTAATTGGTATCCCTCTGGAGACATGTCAAACTTTATCCAAGCATCTCTCCATAGATCTCCCCATTACACGAAATAAGAAAATATTTGCATTTAAATACTGTAAAGAAACAGAGAGATTTCCTAGATTGCTCAATGTTAGCAGATATGGATATCCGAACAAATTTTGTCATCAGATTCTGTTAAGCTCGCTAATAGGTACTTCTTTTCCAAGGGTTCAGAAATTATTATCAAAGATTGTGTAAGTCGGCTCTCACATTGAGGCAACAATCAATAAGCAACTGATGGCAATAGGAAACACGCAAAATTATCGCTCAAAATTATTTTACTTTAAATTAAATTAGAGGTCTCACATTACTCAAAGCAACTAAATATCGCTCGAACGAAAAATGTTGCTGATTGCTTATTGGCAGTTGCTATAGCAACTATACTTGCTTATTGCTTGTTGCCACAATCTGAGACCCGCCTTACAGCCGATTTCTTCACAAAGTACTAGCGCTAGTACCGGTATTAGACCAAAAGTTGATACTCAAATAGGTATCAAGTCATTTCTTCACGAAGTACTAAGCTGAATTTGGTACCGAGTATTGGTTAGTACTCGGTATTAGCAGTCTAACGTCGTTAGTACCTGAATTAGATCGATTTCATTGCTTTAGCTCTTGCCTATTTTTGTCAAAAAGTAAATACATCGTAGGTTTAAGTCTAATGCAGTTGATTAGAAAATGGATTTCATTTTCGATAGGGATAATTGGTTCAATAAGTTCGATGACGACATTGAGACTGAGAATGGTGAAGAAGGGGTGGCAACTCGTTGATCTGAGCGCCGCATCTACCATATTATGCTACAATGGAATACAGTAAATACTTAGGACGGTGTGGATTTTTTCGGCAATTTCAGTTGTCCAGAGCAACGTTTTTTTTATGTTCGAACTTGGACGAATTGCAGTACGGTTAACATATTTTATATACTTTCAGTTTTAGTCGGTAATCGTTTTTATTCACGATTTTACCAGTAATCGTTAGATATTGCCTGAGCAGCAATTGCTGATCAGATCACGATTCATGGCAAGTGGATCGATGTAAATAGTGGCTGCCGACGTCATTTGCGTACCAGCCGCTAGTGTATGTCGCACACTGACAAAAGTATGATGTATGGCCTTCACACGCCATTTGGACAAATTTATTCAAATGCCAGCAACATTGGAAAAACAAGAGGTGGCCGCTGCTGCATTTTATGGCTTTGCATAGTCTCCACGGACAATCGGTGTAACCTACCGCACTCATGTTAAATTGCAAACACCGAATTGGTGAGTTCAGTTCCATATGTGCAATAATAGAAAAAAAAAACAACCAATCATATACGCCATCATATATGACTCTCTATGAGCATAAATGAGCATAAAATGTCACCGTTATGACATTTCATACTCAAAAATGGGTACTAGACCAGTTTTTAGACGTATTAGTCGTTAGTTCGGTTGATAAATTTAGCTCCGGTACTAACGATGTGAAGAAATACACAAGTACCAACTTTTCGTTGATACTGAGTATCAGAGCTAGTACCAGGTCTAGCTAGACCGGGTACTAATACTCATGTGAAGAAATCGGCCGTTACACTCTCATTTGATTTTATAAATAAAAAAGTGTTATCAAGAAGATATTAGTTAATCACTTTACCAATGGCATTTGGGATGAGCAGATGAGTGCATTCGCAGTCGAACATCCCTGCTTTGCTAATTGACCAACATGTAACATCCCTATAGATATAAACTCTCCATTAAGTAAAATCAGCTCAAGTCAATCTAGCAAAATAACTGGAAACTGTAGTTCAAATGAAGCAATCATCAGTAGGTACTTCCATAAACGCAAAAAACTTTTAATTTAAGAATGGCATTTGATTTGAAAACTACCTTCAGAATGTAGTAACGGATTTGAATATTGCATGGGGGAAAGCGAGTTGTAGCAACGTTTCTCGCTTAGTTTGGGGATCACAAAAAAAAAACAGCGACCTATTTCATAAACATTGGCAGGTGACAATTCTTGTCGCAGTTGTCTGACAAATTTTCATTTCATAAAATATTGACCGGTGACAAAGTTGTCAGCTAAATACAATGACAAATTTGTCATTGTCATTATATGTCCTAACAATTTTGTCATAATTCCAGATATTTTGAGAAATTTGTCGTGGGTCTTATCATCTCAAGAGAGTAATTGCTCTTTGAGGAATGCTCTATGTAGATGTCCACAATTTTGTTAACAAAATATACTTAGGTGCTGTTTTTTGGACATGGAATTTTTTCTTAAATTTTAAACCCCTCAATGCAATAAAATTATCATTTATTCTTTTTTTAAATTGTCGAAGGTATAATACACGAAATTGGATTTAAGATTCTTCGTCACTTCCGCTTGCAGAAATAATAACATTTAACATTTTAAATCATACTTGTCACTATCAATACTTGACTGAAACTCAAACGCCTGTAAGGATTGTCAATTACATACTGACAAAATTGTAAATTGTAAAATTTTGTCCGTCCCATAAAAAATTCTCAGTACCTACATATTTGTTAAAAAATTGATGACAATTCTCGGAAAATTCGTGACAATTTTCGTATGAAACCAAAACTTGACAATTGTCGGTTATTTATCGACAAATTAAATTTTTATGCAATAGGGCTTAGGTACGTATAGGCACCCTAATAGGTCTAGCTTCTCACAACCACTCGTTTGGGTGAGGTTTTATTTTTGGGACGAATGGAAGGGACCTACAATTGTGTGCCGAATTGAGAACCTTTTTCAGGACAGTTATACTCTCGGATGTTTGTCAGACGTTCGCGAGACGTGGCGCTGTGGGAAAAACCTTAATATGTAATTTGTAGTTTTCCAGGATCGAACTTGGGACCCCTCACACAGTAGTCCAGTACACTCACCACTGCGCCACTGCTCCTACATTGAGATGTTAATTTAAAGATTTTTGTTTTCCTTAAATTTAAAAAAGTTGCCTAACGAACCCGAGTCTAATGACTTACCTATAGTTTCAAATGCAGATGAACACTAGTGGATTTATTCAAAAGCATTTGCTTTCAACTTTCGAAAAATTGACAGTGCTCTAAGAGAGTGTACATTAAATTAAATATTAAAAGACCCACCGAAGTGGTTACAATTTGCTTTGAAAAATAGATTACAAATTTCAATACCAAGGAATTGTAATGACGCGACTGAAAGTGCCCAATCAGTTGTCTACAGTCTACAAAACTTGTTTTAACAGCTAATCATTTGGAATGGTTGCGGAAAAGTTCTTAATGTTAAATTACAAAAGTTCTTTCGCACATTATCCTTTCTACATTCAGTTTTATAATGGAGATCCGGGAAAAGATACAATTACGCTTGCACTCCAAATCAAAAAAAAAACTGTTTTATGTTTTCGAGCTTTTTCCATTCCAGACAAGTTTTCGCCAATGCCTAAGGGTGAAAATGGTTTGGCTCCACTTTACCCCAACTAATTTGTATGTTGTTAGATTGCTAATGTTGAAATCCGAATCTATATTCCAATTCGTAGTATAAATCATTTTAAAGGTAAAGTGCATATCCTGCATTAAATGAATACATTTTGGAATTATTAATTTAATAATTTTTTTTTTTTTAATTTTCAAAACTGTGACTAATGGATAGGTATGTGTGTGAATGATATTCGATTGGAAACACTCGTAGGGTAAATTATCACTCGTAGGTAATTTTTGGAAAACTTTTTTGAATAAATTGAGATTGGAATAGAAAAGGTTTCATATTATAGCCATTTAACAAAAAATTGGTTCGATCTTTCTCAAAGGGATTCATTGTACGTGTAATATTAGCGTACATCAAGATTGTAATTATTCCTACAGTTGTTGTTACTCAAAATCCCCAAATCCAAAATCTACAAAATTGTTGCTTATACAATATACAGGGTGTCCCAGTTAAGCAGTATAATCCTTTAAGGGAAGATTCCTGAAGTTTTGCCTAAAAAAAAATTTTATGGCAGAGGGGTCTATTTTCATCGTATTTCCCGTTTTAAAACGCTATAACTTCTAAACTATTATAGGTACAAACATTTTTGACATTTTGAAAAGACAATTTAGTAGCGCATACAAGTCCTAAGCACTTCGGGAACATCTGTGCAGCTACAAAAAAGTTATAGCTACTTAAACTCCATATTTTGAAAATTTGTTGTTACCATTTTTTTGCTTTAAATGCCTTTTTCTCGAAATGATGACTTCATAAATTTTTATTCTATTTATGAAATCTTTATTCTTGAGAAATTTTCTAAAAATCATGTTAAGCAACTTTTTTATGTACGATCAACAGAAGTTGTAGTAAAAGCAGTTTTTTATCAGACAAAAATGGTCAAACAAAATTAAGTGAAAATAATAAACTAACGTAACCTATGAGCAATTGTTAACAGTTAATTGTCGAATATTAAAAAAAATGCTTAACATTGATAGGTTGATAAATGTATTCAAAACAAGATTACGAGAAAATTGTGCTTGTAAACGGGTTCTGCCATGGAAACGCTTCGTTGGCAAGATAGGAGTATCAACGCCGATACCCAAATCGTATAACACTATGTAGCCGGGTATTGGTTGATGGGTATCAGCGCCTTGTTGATGCCGGGTCAGCTCCTCCAAATAAATCAGATCGACGTTCAGACCGGTGCGGAGGATCTGGTAAAGGCATCTTTCAATCCGTCAAAGAACCGTGGTCCCATACAAAAGTAGCAGCGTTCTTGGAAAGTTGTTCAGTGACACAGGAGATGTTCCACATATTCTATTTCCTCCCTGCAACTTATGCAGAAGTAATTTGTAAAGATGCCTAGTCTTTTGGCCATGTTTCCAATAATGAAGTGTCCGCTTATTACTCCGACGAGTACTCCGATTTGGTTTCTATCAAAATATGTTAAGATCATTATACTTTTAGTGTCAATTACGGACCACAAGCTGCGAGTTATAGTACAACCGGAAGTGTTTTCCCATCGTTCCTTAGACAAGTTTAATGTGACATCGTCAATAATGCCTTTTGCTGCGTTGAAATCTGGTATAATACTTATCTTCAGCTAATAGTATGTTCAGTTCAAAGCCGCATCTGGCCAGTTTATTTGCTGCCGCTTTTCTTCCACATCAACATGTCCAGAAACATGGCAGACAAATTGTATATATGAACCCCTTCTCATTGTTTAGTATTATTTTCATGATTGAAATATTTTGAAAGTTGTGTATGTATTAGTTTTATGCCTTGTTCAACCGCTCAAACTCGGTAGAACATTTTATTCCATTTGTTTCCCCTCACTTCAGTCCCCTCGCCTACAAAATCGGTTTTATGCCGGCAGAATTAGTCTCGTGTGCGGAGGCCCAATCTTTATACAGGCTGATGAAAAAATAAATAAAAAACCAAATCGTTAGAACTTTCAGAACACAATACTTTGAAAGCTTCATTATCATCGAGGGCGTATACGTAACATTTTCTTCAACCAGCAACAGTCGTTCCTGCAATCAAATATTATTTATTCAAATTTGTCCACATCTACGCATATTACCATTAAATTATATCTCAACCAATCTGCATATATCCGAAATCACTCAAACACTTCAGAACTGTCCGTTTCGAACCAATAAAATCTCCATCTTCATCTAAAGTGTGTGTTTAACCACTGCTTACGATTTAATGTGATGTTTATATTTGTTGGCACATTTATTAACATTGTCAGCATGTGATTTATGTCATCTCTGTCCTGTTGTTATATTTAAGTATTATCTTGATGTATTCACGAAATGCGGTGTCACACATTTCCATGTTATATGGAAATCGATTCGAACTTCAAGGAACATTAAATGGATTCGCATAGAAAAACATGTGTTGCTGTGTGCTCCCTATAAAATCGAGATGGAGTCATCGATTTCATTCTTTATTTCGGCAATAAACTTGAGCGCACTTGTGTTCGCATTATTAATCCATTGCCTTACGACTAAAACTGACAATAAGATTTCTATCTCCTCTGATCGCCTGAATAATTACACACTCAACACAAAGCCTTCTTGAGCTGATTGTACTCGTGAGTCGTAACAAGAGGAGAAAACGTGAACAAAGCCCAACAGCCCAACAGGGAAAAAATATATATTTTTACTCCTAAGACAAAGTTTCTAATGAACACGAGAGCAACAGTGTGTGCGTATCGTATTTGACATCTTAATGGATGAGATATTATGGCGTATGAGCCAAGGCAACGCAAATGGCAGATGGTTTCATATTCAGATACACAGCTCATGTGTCGGCGTTGGATGATAATAATTAAATTGTTTGCAAACTGCTTTCGAAGAATGTCGACGACAATAATTGATGAGATCAGATGATGAATTAGTTCGGCCCGAGGATCATAATTTCCTCTTGATGAATGATACTAAACATTCCTTTTGAGGTAACAACTTAAATACTTGTTGAGTAGTTGCAGAGAGCTTAATTGAAGTTTAAATTTGACTTTTATATTATTTGCTTAATAATTTGTGTGGGGTAATCGCCCAAATTGAAAATAAATTTGGCTATAATTTATTTATTGGGAAGTAAAATTTTCTTTGATGTAGGACTGAAAAATTTTCAGTAAGGGCTTACCAGAAAGCACGGTTTAAATGCCAATATCTTATTTAATAAAATGCTTCGAATATTTTTGAGGGCTCAGTATGAACTACACGAAAAGGAATATTCTATACCATTTAATTTAAGTTTTATCAATTCCGTTAGAGATGAGTTAACGACTAATAAAAACATTTTATTTCGAAAATGGGTGGGAAAATTATAGAAATCCGTTTAAATTTTAAACCAAGGGTTGTAGTTCTTACATGTTCCCATTACATAGTACACCCGCCGCCGCCACCTAAAGAATTATTTCCGACGACACTGTACCCCGCGAACGCGAATAGCAGCAGTGACCAAAACCACGTCGCTATGTCCCCACCCCCTTGCCTGTACTCCGAGTCCGAGACGCCCATGCTTGCCGTAGAGCTCGGAACTCGCTCTGTTAAACCCCCACTCCGACGCTCACGCCTTGCCGTATAGAGCTCGTTCTGATAACCCGACCCGTACTCCGATGCTCACGCCTTGCCGTAGAGCTCGTTCTGCCTCTCTTTAAATTGTAAGTTTAGGTATCGCCTCATTGTTAACTCTTTTTTGAAACTTTTTTTTTTTTTTTGTTTTTTATAAAAAAAAGGGGATTCCAAATCCTGGAGCACTCAGACGAATCTCGGCCCATTGTACTACCAAGCAGAACCCCCTTTTTTGGTTTAGTGGTGTTGAGAAACTCTGATATTATTCGTTTCTC
Organism: Cheilosia soror; assembly: GCA_949372485.1. Taxonomy (NCBI): domain Eukaryota; kingdom Metazoa; phylum Arthropoda; class Insecta; order Diptera; family Syrphidae; genus Cheilosia; species Cheilosia soror. The sequence goes on along the minus strand of OX443561.1, from coordinate 135,853,135 downwards.
TTATGGTCGGTGGCAGAGTATTGCTATGTTATATATCAGGAGTTCCCTAACCCTGGGGCGTCGTGGCTCTTTCCTAAGGGCGTCGCAAGACTGCAGGCATAGGTGGTCTGCACGCGACGTTTCATCAGTCGCTTTGAAATGACATTTCTCTTATTATTGTTTCACAGCTGTAAGACTCCGAACAAAGGAAAAACATTTCGATACTCTTTAGGAATGCCAAGAGCGAGGTCGAAGTGAAATCCAAATCCACATTATAGCCACATTGCAATAGAATACTTTATTACCAAACATTACGGCAGGCGTGGAGGGCCGCCTTTCCAAAGGTTTGTGGCCAAATTCGAGACAACCGGTTCGGTAAACAATCAGCCAAGACCCTGTGATGGTTAATTTGTTTTAAATAAAATTTTTGTTAATTCCCCAAATGTGGGCATGCCTTAAAACTGCCCGCATTTGGAATTCTGCATGCAATTCCTGTCGAGCTTAACGTTCAGTGTATTCTCGACACGGAAATAAAAGGAAAGGAAAAAAAAGCTCCATTTTTTTCTTCGAAAGAAGAGGTGACTTGTTTTTAAGCGAGGAGCTGAAGCGCTCTTTTGGGATCAGCCTCGGACGAGTGGACATCAAAGTGAATGTCAACTAGTTACGTCACCAATAAATTAAAAAAGTAAAACTTAGACCTAACTTAGTAACTTAAAAAGTAAAAACAGTTTTTTTCATTTTAAATCGTTCCTTGAAACGACGAAAAAAACATAACGTCAGAATAAAAAAAATCGTTTGTCAACGTCATCGTCAAAAAAAAAAAGACCCGAGCACCCTGCTGATCGAATTGCTAAGCAATCGGCTATTTGCCATTTTTATCGATCGAACGAAAAAAAAACAAAAAAAATCCATGCCCACGTTTTTTTTTACAAGAAAAAAAAATCGATAACCGGCATCTCTGTCCAGAGAGCAGCACCCGCACATACCACCATACCTGGGAGATATCAGCGTTGCATTGAGATTCAGCTATACCGTTCTACTGATTAGTGCAAAAAGCCCACATTCTTTGTCAACGCCACTTGTGACTTCAGTTTCCGCCGCAGAGTCAAAACGAGACGTCCAAAATTTCCTGTCCAGTAGTGAGTTGTTAGATATATATTATATATATATATACCCTAACTTTAGTTTCGTTTTTATAACAAAGAAAAAAAAAAGGAAAAAAAAAAAAGAGAATCCAATGTCCTATAATTCAATTTGATTTTTATAATATCTAATAGTTCTATATTCTAGTGTCATAATTTATAAATATTAAAACTAACTTGCATACGAGTGTATTGTAAAATGAATTGCAAAACAAATATAGTTACCTACTACACTTAATTTATAATTGCCTAAAGAAAAAAAAATCGTTATATAATACAAAAAGTAGATATAGGTTACCGGTGGTTCAAAGTGTGTGCTACATAGAAGAAAAAAAAAAATCATATACTTATATGGGGGATAAATTTGGATATTCAGCTACATCGTCAGGCCTGCCGAACGTAAGAGTTTTTTTTTCTAATTAACTACATACTTATATTTAAGAAATATTTACCGTTGAACTACCTATTAATACCTAGTGCTATATTCTAATTTCCATATTCTAATCTATTCATAGTTCATTTGACCTATGACCCTATTTTTGCTATAACTATACATAAGATAACTATAAATTGTTTGCAAGGAAGTTGCCATGATTTCGAATTTGTTGGTTTAATTTTTATTTAATTTCGAATGCCTAAAAGTAAAGTTAATATGAATTGTGTGAATAAAATGAATTAAGATGTTGGTTTAAAATTCGGTGTTTGATTTGGCCGGTGCTGGTTATTCGAATATGAGAAAGTGGGGTTAACAATGACGGCAAGGGGTGCTATACAGTTTAAAAGCACAAGGTAGGGAGGGCAAGGTTGAGAATAAATACCACCATAATTCTCACCACAAACTTTGGGTCACAGTAGTTTTTTTTTTTCCCTCATTAGTCTGTTTCTTTCCTTCGGGTTCAGTAGTTCTTTTTTGTTTTTTTATTAGCATAATTTTACTTTGTATATCTTTTAGCATGTGCACGCAAAATATTTAGTGTGACCAGGGATTCACGAACGGAGGCAAGAACCCCACCCAAAACGACGAGCTAGGTCCAGTGCATAGCTAGGCGTGCACCCCGCGTCCTAGTAGTATCCCATCTTACCAAAGTGGTCATTACATAAATTGGCGCCCAACTTATGGGGCCACAGCATTAGGCTGTGACTCAGTTTAATTTTAACTTTCGTAGTAGTGTTTCAACATTTTAAATATTATATAATCATTTACTTCCTTTAAATTTAATTTAATTTTTGATAATACGAATGTTTTCGGGTTTGGAATTGCAAGTTATTGGGCCTCATTGTACTGATAATTTGACCAGCTAGAGACATTGTATTTTGTTTGCAAGCTGCTTTAGCTTATAAAGTCAGCTTAAACCAGAACTGCACTTGTTATGGAGTATTAGCCTCTAGTGATATTGGTAGAATATTACAGCTAACCATAAACAAAACATGCATTGATATCTGTTAATATTGGAAGGAGTATTGTATGGTGTTTTGCATTAGGATCACTTTTGATGCTTACCTATAATATTCAACTCCGAAGTAGAGTTTACTTGCATTATTTTTCCTAGTTTTGATATATACATACGTCGTAGTTAAATTGATCCAAATTTTGTTCATAGCTAATAAATTTTTGTTAACCCCAATCATTGCAGAACCACTTGTATCGGCCAAACAGCAATCAAACTGCATACACATTACCTTTATTGATAACGATATTAATTCTTTTTTTCGTTTATACTTATTTTTATTTGATACTGATTTGTTTTTTTTTAATTTCATTCTGATTCTTAAATAATTAACGATCATTCATTTGCTTGCCTTTCGTCTGAAAATTTACCACTTCCAAAATGACTCTCACCCACAGTAATGAGAATATTGCTCAAGCGATAACTGATAAGGAGTTATGTACTATTTGCAAAGCTGCTATGACAGATCAAAATGCAACGTCTTTTACCCCCTGTAGTCATAAATTTCATACTGCGTGTATGTCGTCATGGTTCAAGGAAAAATCGTATTGCCCCAGCTGCAATACCCCATGTCAAATTGGCAATGTGTCATTTACTTCCAATGGAAATTTAAACGATTCTGTTCATTCTCAGATGCATTATGCAGATGGTGCGGGTGCTTCACGAGGTCAAATTTCGTCATTTAGAGGAGGGCCTAATACTCGATCCAAAACTACTCACTGGAACTCAGCTGACTGGTCAACTCGAGAGACAAGTAATCGTAGATCTCCAAGATCTCGGCGTAGAGGAAATAATACTCATTTCAATGACTCAGCAAATGTAGTTCCTCATCTAGACCAAGGCCAGGTTCAATCATTGATCGACACTTCTCTTCAGAACTTTGAATCGAGTACGTTAAACAATATTAGAACCACGGTAGGAGACCTAGTTACTGAATCGTTACAAACCTTTTTCTCTAACATGAATATAAATAATCCCCGACCCAATACTCCTGTTGTTGAACAACCTGTATTTTCCAGAGAGGTGCCTCAAAGAAATGAGCATGACCAGATCAGGTCAAGTCCCCAGATCAATAGAGATAGTCAGTTGGAGAATTTATCGGTTCAATCTAGCATCAGAGCAGATAAAGTCTCTAACATAATCCTCAATTGGCGTTTAAAGTTCGATGGATCTGTTGATACTATACCAGTAGATGAGTTTATATATAGGGTTAATGCTCTGACAACACAGTCATTGAGTGGGAATTTTGATGCTCTGTGCCAAAATGTCCATACTTTATTTGATGGGAAAGCTAAGACGTGGTATTGGCGTTATCACCGAAGTGTCAGTTCATTAGATTGGTTCGCACTTTGTGCCGAGCTCAAAAGAAGTTTTAAAGATTATCGAACTGACTTCGATATTAAGGAATTGATTCGAAACCGCAAACAACGAGACAACGAACCTTTCGAGCAATATTTGGATGATGTTTTGGTTCTCACTGACCGACTACGTTCTCCTATGCCAGATGAAGAACTTGTTGAAACTGCTCTACGTAATCTTCAGCCTAGTGTTCGTCTCGGGTTATTACATCTTGACATCACTTCGGTCTCGCAATTGCGCAAAGAATGTCAAAAGCATGAGAATTTTTTTCAAAACATGCAGCAACAGTCTTCAACGAATAGAAACTTTCAACCTCGTCGGTTTATATCTGAGATTGAAAATGTTTCCTTAACTTCTGATTCTGTCGCTATTATCGATGAAATCTCCGGTAACACAAGTCAATCAGTAAATGAAACTCGGTGCTGGAATTGTACTGATGTAGGTCACAAATATCAAGACTGCACAAAGGATAGACGTATTTTTTGCTATGGATGTGGTGCAGCCGCGGTTTTTAAACCACATTGCCTAAGATGTTCTCCCAATTCGGGAAACGGCAGGGTGGATGCCTCCAACAACAACAGGAGACATCCGAACCTCAATCAGCGAAGCAATCGATCTTAACACCATCCAAAACTCTCAGTAACTCGGATAAAAATAGTTCTTCTTTCCAAATAATTCCATATCATATTCGATTAGAACGATACAATACTATTAGATCAAGGATTTTCTCTCATGATGAAACTAAACCAATTAGACGGTCAACTAAGCGAATGCGCAGTTTCTGGCAAAAGGTTAAATCGAGCCGGAGAAAGCTCGTTTGCACAATTTTTTCGAATTCTACAGATCTTCGACCTTATGCCAATGTTAGTATTCTCGGTAAGAATTACTTAGGATTGTTGGATAGTGGTGCGACAATAAGCTGTATGGGATCATCGGCAGCAGAACATGTCATAAATTCTGGTGTCAAAATTCGTAATTTTGTTAGTTTCGTAAGGACAGCTGATGGCAAACGTCAAAATGTTGTGGGAAGTTTTGATACGGAAGTCACGTTCCGCGATAAGACTCATCACCTAGAAATATATTTAATTCCAAACCTCTCTCAGGATTTGTATCTGGGAATTGATTTCTGGAGAATTTTCCAGCTTGCTCCAGAAATTATTAGCTGCATTGATAACACCACCCCTGATCCCAATGTACATCAATTGACGCACAACCAACAGCAAAAACTCCAATCAGTTATCAGATCTTTTCCCTCATTTGAAAAGGAAGGTCTAGGGAAAACAACACTCATCGAACATTCAATCGATGTTAAAGATGCTAAGCCGATAAAACAAAGGCATTTTCCCATATCCCCAGCTGTGGAGAAATTGGTGGGAGAAGAAATCGATAGGATGCTTGACTTGGGTGTGATCGAGGAGTCACATAGCTCGTGGTCGTCACCTGTTGTGCTAGTGCGCAAGCCAGGTAAGGTGCGACTGTGTTTAGACTCACGGAAGGTTAACTCTCTTACGGTTAAGGATGCTTATCCATTGCCTAACATTGAAGGGATATTAAGCAGGCTGCCTAGAGCGGAGTTCATTTCCAGCCTAGATCTAAAAGATGCTTTCTGGCAGATCCCGCTGGAAATGAACTCTCGTGAAAAGACGGCATTCACGGTACCAAACCGACCATTGTATCAGTTTACCGTGATGCCGTTCGGGCTTTGCAATGCGCCCCAGTCAATGTGTAGGTTAATGGATAAAGTGATCCCATATACTTTAAGAGAGAGAGTCTTCGTGTATCTTGATGACCTTTTGCTAGTTTCTGAAGATTTCGACTCCCATATTAAACTTTTACACGAAGTAGCATTCCATATCCGTCGAGCCGGACTTACAATAAATATCGGAAAAAGTAAGTTTTGCTTGAAACAAGTCAACTATCTTGGTTTTATTGTTGGTAATGGGAACCTGTACACCGATCCCGAAAAGGTCTTAGCAATAATCGAGTATCCAGTTCCAAGGTCAGTACGACAGCTTCGGCGATTTCTTGGAATGGCTGGCTGGTATCGAAGATTTATTGCTAACTTTGCGAGTATATCAGCACCACTAACCGATTTATTGAAAACCTCCAAACGATTTTCTTGGACTAGTGAAGCTCAAAAATCATTTGACGATTTAAAAGAAAAACTAACGTCAGCCCCATTCCTTTCAAATCCGAATTTCAACAAGCCTTTTATCGTACAATGCGACGCAAGTCAGTATGGAGTAGGTAGTGTTCTTGCACAGAAAAATGATTCTGGTGATGAAATGCCTATTGCATTCATGTCACAAAAACTGAACAAAGCGCAACGTAACTACTCCGTTACTGAACTTGAGTGTCTTGCGGCTGTACTGGCAATCAAGAAATTTCGTCCATACATCGAGCGTCACAAGTTCACAGTAATAACTGATCACGCTAGTTTACGATGGCTTATGCGACAAACTGATTTAAGTGGTCGACTAGGACGATGGGCTTTAAAATTGCAGGCCTTCGAGTTTGATATTCAACATCGGAAAGGAAGTGCGAATATTGTACCGGATGCTTTGTCGAGGGTGTTTTCAGAGAATTTGGATGAACTATCCTGTCTCGGGTTAGAAAAACTGCACCAAATCGACTTGACATCATCCGCGTTTGATTCTGATGAATATTGCAATTTGAGAAATACAATTTTAAACAATGAGACCACATATCCCGATTTCAAGATTTCTGATAAGTTTATCTACCATCGCACTGAGTTTTCAATAGGAAATAATGAACAAGAATATTATATCTGGAAATTATTTGTTCCATCGGAATTAAGAAGTGGGTTGATTCACAATGCTCATGATGTTCCCACCTCTTCTCATGGAGGCATTGCTAAAACTGTTGAAAGGTTACGAAGATACTTCTACTGGCCAGGTCTAGCAAAAGATGTGCGGAATCACATAAATGCTTGTGAGATTTGTAAAACAACAAAACATTCTACAAAAGTTACGAGGCCACCAATGGGCAAACATCAGGAAATAGAACGTGTCTTCCAAAAACTTTATCTGGATTTTATCGGTCCCTTTCCCAGATCTAAAAAGGGTAATACAGGCATTTTTATTGCTTTAGATGGTTTGTCTAAATTCACTTTCCTACATCCTGTAAAGAAATTCACAGCTAAGGTAGTGATTACCTTTTTGAAGGAGCATGTATTTGATGTTTTCGGAGCTCCTGAAATAATTTTGACGGATAACGGAAGCCAGTTCAAATCAAATCTGTTTGAATCATTCCTGACTAAGCTGGGAATCAAACATCTCTGTACTGCTGTCCATTCTCCCCAATCAAACGCTAGCGAGCGTGTCAATCGTTCTATTAATGCAGCTTTGCGAGCTTATATAAAAGATGATCATAAAGAGTGGGATGAACACCTTAGTAGTATAAATTGTGCCCTCAGGAACTCGATTCACCAAACCATAAAATATAGCCCATATTTTGTTGTTTTTGGACAACATATGCTGACCCATGGATCCGAGTACGAACTACTACGGAATTTGCATTTACTTGAAGAACCAAGTGCCAGATTAGGAAAACCAGACGAACTCTCACTAGTGCGTAATTCTGTAAAGAGACATATTAAAAATGCTTTTGAAATCAATCAAAGAACGTACAATTTACGATCGAAACCAGTGACGTATAAAGTAGGACAGGAGGTTTTTTATCGCAATTTTTCTCAGAGCGATGCTACGAAAAATTTCAATGCAAAGTTATCTCCAACATTCCGTAAAGGAAGAATTAAAGAACGAGTAGGTTCTTGCTACTATGTCTTGGAGAAATTAGACGGAAAGGTTATCGGAACATATCATGCCAAGGATATTCGTTCTTAACCGATTTACCATTTTTCAGTTTTCATTCCTTATCGAAACGTGTTTGATGTAATGAAACCTGTTTTGTGATGGTTAATTTGTTTTAAATAAAATTTTTGTTAATTCCCCAAATGTGGGCATGCCTTAAAACTGCCCGCATTTGGAATTCTGCATGCAATTCCTGTCGAGCTTAACGTTCAGTGTATTCTCGACACGGAAATAAAAGGAAAGGAAAAAAAAGCTCCATTTTTTTCTTCGAAAGAAGAGGTGACTTGTTTTTAAGCGAGGAGCTGAAGCGCTCTTTTGGGATCAGCCTCGGACGAGTGGACATCAAAGTGAATGTCAACTAGTTACGTCACCAATAAATTAAAAAAGTAAAACTTAGACCTAACTTAGTAACTTAAAAAGTAAAAACAGTTTTTTTCATTTTAAATCGTTCCTTGAAACGACGAAAAAAACATAACGTCAGAATAAAAAAAATCGTTTGTCAACGTCATCGTCAAAAAAAAAAAGACCCGAGCACCCTGCTGATCGAATTGCTAAGCAATCGGCTATTTGCCATTTTTATCGATCGAACGAAAAAAAAACAAAAAAAATCCATGCCCACGTTTTTTTTTACAAGAAAAAAAAATCGATAACCGGCATCTCTGTCCAGAGAGCAGCACCCGCACATACCACCATACCTGGGAGATATCAGCGTTGCATTGAGATTCAGCTATACCGTTCTACTGATTAGTGCAAAAAGCCCACATTCTTTGTCAACGCCACTTGTGACTTCAGTTTCCGCCGCAGAGTCAAAACGAGACGTCCAAAATTTCCTGTCCAGTAGTGAGTTGTTAGATATATATTATATATATATATACCCTAACTTTAGTTTCGTTTTTATAACAAAGAAAAAAAAAAGGAAAAAAAAAAAAGAGAATCCAATGTCCTATAATTCAATTTGATTTTTATAATATCTAATAGTTCTATATTCTAGTGTCATAATTTATAAATATTAAAACTAACTTGCATACGAGTGTATTGTAAAATGAATTGCAAAACAAATATAGTTACCTACTACACTTAATTTATAATTGCCTAAAGAAAAAAAAATCGTTATATAATACAAAAAGTAGATATAGGTTACCGGTGGTTCAAAGTGTGTGCTACATAGAAGAAAAAAAAAAATCATATACTTATATGGGGGATAAATTTGGATATTCAGCTACATCGTCAGGCCTGCCGAACGTAAGAGTTTTTTTTTCTAATTAACTACATACTTATATTTAAGAAATATTTACCGTTGAACTACCTATTAATACCTAGTGCTATATTCTAATTTCCATATTCTAATCTATTCATAGTTCATTTGACCTATGACCCTATTTTTGCTATAACTATACATAAGATAACTATAAATTGTTTGCAAGGAAGTTGCCATGATTTCGAATTTGTTGGTTTAATTTTTATTTAATTTCGAATGCCTAAAAGTAAAGTTAATATGAATTGTGTGAATAAAATGAATTAAGATGTTGGTTTAAAATTCGGTGTTTGATTTGGCCGGTGCTGGTTATTCGAATATGAGAAAGTGGGGTTAACAATGACGGCAAGGGGTGCTATACAGTTTAAAAGCACAAGGTAGGGAGGGCAAGGTTGAGAATAAATACCACCATAATTCTCACCACAAACTTTGGGTCACAGTAGTTTTTTTTTTTCCCTCATTAGTCTGTTTCTTTCCTTCGGGTTCAGTAGTTCTTTTTTGTTTTTTTATTAGCATAATTTTACTTTGTATATCTTTTAGCATGTGCACGCAAAATATTTAGTGTGACCAGGGATTCACGAACGGAGGCAAGAACCCCACCCAAAACGACGAGCTAGGTCCAGTGCATAGCTAGGCGTGCACCCCGCGTCCTAGTAGTATCCCATCTTACCAAAGTGGTCATTACAACCCGCAAGTCAAAGAAACGCCAGATCGGCCGAGAACGTTTCTGCCGTATATTATGTAGGTACAGGCAAACCCGAGGTAGTCAATTCCTCGTCGTGTTTAAGAAGTCGGCCTTTCGCAGTTTTCAACTTATCGAATATTGCATTGGGACTTGGTCCTACACCCGTACAAGATCATACTGATCCAGGAGCTCAAAGTTAAAGACCATAGACAACGCAAACGCCGTTTCTTCGCTGAATGGGCTTCGGAGCGTTTGGAAGAGGACCCAATTTTGGCCGAAAAATCGTCTTTAGTGACGAGGAGCATTTTTGGGTGAATGTGTGGATATCTGTGCTTTTAGAAGAGTGTCGCAAAAATATTTGAACCTGTATAGGGAGTCGCAGTTTGAAAAACATCGGCTTTCCCTGGGCTAGATGTATATTCTGTTTTTGTAGAAGCTGAACATTTTTGTAGAAGCTTAGGAAAAAGAGCAGGAAGAGTTTATTCTAGATTTTCCGACTATCTCCCAAAAAGTAGAAACGTCTCGGAGCTTCCTTTTATAGCGATCCTAATGAATTACATTCCAAGCCTTTACGCATTATTAGAAGATAATCTTATACTTATTGAGTCTGGTATTAGTCTAAGTGTATAGGCAGGCTCTTCCTGGCAGCCACTTCAACTCACATAATCTAACCTAACCTACCCATCATAAGTTGTTCTCCTCTAGTGAAAATCATTGCAAACGCATCATTTTTGGAGCTTCTTAAATTTAGAACCTTAGCAAATAATTACATATAATAAACCGTTTATAAACATCCATGGTAAGGCGTTTTTGCAATATATTTTCTAAACAATAAATAATGTAAGTTACAAGACTGCACAGATTTCAATCGCCTACATTATGGCCGTATAACATCACGTACCGCAATTATTCACACCTGTCTGCGTGAGCACAAAAATACGTGACCATAAATACACATGAACATGCAAAGGATGTCACTGTCTCTTGATGATGCATATGAGTCTACAATGTAATTAAATTAGGTTATGAGCTTCGTGTCATTCGAGTTAGTTTATATAGTTTTTAACGTAAACCAACAAGACCATCAGCCACGGGCAAATAATCCTATATACGATTAAAATCTTTGACCAAAGACTCGTATTAGTGATTGTGATTCCATATAGCCTTGGTAAACATCGAGTAAATAGTGCATCTAGGCAGATGTGGTGGTTCATCCACCCACCACATCGGCTCGAAACGCACTTGGAGTTGAGGCCACTTAAATGTTTATAATAGTTTTTAACGTAAATCCGTTAAACCGTATTATAGCTGACACTTAATAAGCACAAATGTAATTTCCCTAAGAAAATGGTTAAAGAAAATGCACAAAGGAAATAATTTTGATTTTTACTCCAATTGAAGTTTTTAACCACTTCATCAATTCTAGTAAAAGTCTTAAGTACCTCATTTAAAAAAGTTTCCTTTCCCGGCTGACAGAGTTTAAGAAAGTAATTCGGGTCAGAGATAAAGGAAAACTTTTTCCATTATTGTTATTCCTTGCACTTTGGTTTGTGTGATTTTAAGTTTTCCATTGGAAACAATTTTGTATTTTTCGAAGGAAACAAAATGCAGCTATGATGAAATCTTAAGTTACTCGCATAGCCCTAATCAGAGAGCTGTACTTGGGTATAAAGATTCCTCGAAGAGTTAATGTTATACTAAGGCTTTGGCTATCGATTGTTGACTTTTAGACCTTGAGGAATTCCTAGATGATAATGGGAAATGGAAAGTTTTGAAGGATTTTTTCATCCCTAGTACGCTTGTTTTTACACGAGAGCAGAGGTCATATTACTTCCCATATGAATACAGGGTGGACTAAAAATAATAAAATGGATTTTAAGCTTGAATAACTTTTTATTTAATTTAAAATCAGATATTAAGTTTTTCGATTTTAAATACGAATTTTTAATTTAGTGAAATAGACCACACAGTCACAATTTTCCAGGAGTCTGTACAATTACTTGCAAGCCCTGTTACTATCGCTGCTGCAAATATTGGGACATAAGCGGTAAAAGTTGGATTAGTAGTGCACGAAGGTACAACAAAATAACACACAAAATCTACGAATCGGCCGGAATGTTATAAAAGACAGCTTTGAGGTACTTAGGGATTTTATATAGGTACATCGACTCCGTTATAATGCGAGAGACCCCCTCTGGAGCTATTTATCCGATTTTCAAAATTTGTTTTTTATTTTTAGATTTGTAGGCCATTTATGGCTTACAGTGTTGGTAGAGGGTGATAGGTAAACTTGTCATACGCAGCATTCCGGGGAGTATCGAATCGGGTAGGTGCGCGGAAGTCGGCGGTCTAGTTCTATGTGGTTTGTGCAGCGATGCAGCAATAATGCTTTGTCTACATTTTACTTTGCATAAGTTTGACGTTTTATACATTTCATGACAAAGATGGATAGATGGCGCTTTAATCACAGAAAATGAAAAAGGTTTAAATGATGTAGGTATATATTTCACTTCACACGGTCAAAATGAAAATGTTAAACTTTGAATTCAAGCTAATTTTAAATGAATGATTTTATGCACTTTTTATTCATCTACATATTTTCAGTGAAAAATAAAAAAAATCAAACAACAAGTATCTAATTGAAGAAACCAAAATATTTTGGTTACTTCTCTCGAGACGCCATACAGCAAAAATGTCAAAAGTCAAATGCTGTTGATTCATCGTCATCGTCATTTTCATCGTCATTATAGTCGTCATTATTTTCATTTTGAATTGTATACATTTAAATTTTGCGCCCAAGTTATACCAGTCATCATGTTTATGAATTCGCCACAATCCCAAACTTTTATACAACCAGAATTTCTCGCTAACTGCGAAAAAACCTGTTATTTCAAAACTGTATATAAACCCTTAGCAAATAAGGCCTTCGAATTAATATTGTTGAAACCCTTATGCCCAGTTGTACAGTCAGAGTTTAAACTGAAGTTTAACTAAACCTGACCGAGAGTTTAAACTTTTGGTTTAACTCGTTCAGTTTCACAGTACAAAATAATCTGACAGTTAACTAAACGCAGTTGTGGAAGCGCAGAACAATTTCCCTTAAGGGGATATTTTTCTACCAGCGCACTTTTGACCAAGTAAATGGTTATTGCTTTTCTCTACTTTATCTATTTTATCATTTGTAAATAAAAGAAAATGTGTGCAATATTATTACATTGTGTATTTTGGTATTAACGAAGTGAATTGATTTATTTTCGACACATGTTTGAACTGTCATCTACTTTCACCAATTAATTATTGCAGTAATTATTATTTCTTTTTTATTTCAATAATAATACATATCTAGTTGTTGAAATGTATGTGGCATTCAGACGGATGCGATCACAGGTACTGCTTCTTTGTAACTCGCTGGGTTTTTACCACATCCAATCACCCGGCGCCAGTAAAATATTGAAAGGATTTTATGAGCCTCTAATTAGGGTCATTGTCTGGTAATAGGTAGGCGCAAAGTTTTTTGCTGGTGTTTCTACGAAAATCTGCGCTATCTTGTTCTGGTTTTACTTTTTTTATAAACAAAAAATGTAGGTAATCCAGATCTGTATACAAAAATGGTATGAACTCCGAAACCTTTGAACTGAACAGGCATTGTCCCGAGAAGTGTGATCAAAATTGGACAAACAAATTGCATTGTAAAAAGAATAGAGTGAGTAGTGTCTTGTTTCAGCCAAAACAAAATGTGAAAGATTTGAGTATGTATAGAAATATATTTTGTTCGCGAAGAATCTAAAGAAATCACTAGTACATTACAAAAAAATAATCGTCATTTCCATACACGAAAAGAAATAATTTGTATTGAAAAAACCTCAATACAATTTACGCTTGTCTACATTATGTTTGGGCTAAGATCTACCTGATGTTCACTTGAAAAAAGGCGTTTTCATTGAAAAGTACATTATATTGGTTGAAAATCTATTGAAATTTTCTAATGACAGTGGGTTTACCGCAGTAATGCTGGAACTAATCATAGCTCTACTTTTCACTCATATAAATTCAAGAAGTGCAGCACCCAAACAATTTCTCATTTCTGTACTCTCTCTCTATCTCTCTGTATGAAATAGCAGCTGTCAAAATAAACCTCAAAATGCGAAACGAAAGTTTAAACGGCAGAATGCAGGCGTTTAACTTAAACCGAGAGTTGAACTCCACTTTGGGTTTAAACGAACACAGTAAAACCGAAAATTTGTTGAACGAAGGTTTAAACCAAAACGAGAGTTTAAACTCTGACTGTACAACTGGGCATTAGGGGTTTCTCTTTTTGTTTGAGAATTTCTTTGTCCAATCGCCTCCGCAAATCCGCTATCAGTGAAACTGAAAGATTGGAAAATTGCGTCGTCATCGTCGTCGTCTCAAGATAAACTCGAGTTTCAATTAGCCTTCCTTTGTCAATCGTGAATCATCAACCCAGGACCTATCTACTCATATTTGTAACTAAAAATTAAATAGAGGATGGCGATCGAAAAAGTATTCGGTCGTACAAATGCATTTAATAACTTACCGCTACGTGGTTTGCTCAGTTAATACGCAGTGATGACTTTTTGGATGCGTTTCAAAACTTGTGACTTTATCAACATTTTCGTGTTTGAATTTTCGAACTAGAATTTACAGTTAAGCTGCATCTGATGCATTTCGGAACTCAGCTTATCGGATCGGATTACTCCAGGTTACTAAGGCTACTATCAAATCGTGTCAATTTTCGACATGCTGACGTCAAAATGACTACATGTGTAATACTAGTATTAAAGGAATAGAGGGGAGGTAAGGGCGGGTAGGGGCTATGTGTGGAATTACTCGGCTGGTTTTAAAATGTCTTCCAACATTATAGTGACGACATCATTTGGATCAGTATAGATTACTTAGGAAGAGGAGTGCTAAAGGCTACCAGTTAAACTATTCGGCCGATTTTAAAAATTATTTCAGCGTTAAGGCGACATCCTCCCAAGGATCTATTCTTTATACAACTCTATTTCTTCTCCACATCAACGATTTGCTTGGATCGACAAATAATAATATCTATAGCTTTGCTGATGACAGCACTCTTATATCCTCCATCTCGAACAGTGGGCCTGTGAATGCGGTTACATCACACAGTCAGAGATGTGAACAAATTTCTTCTCTAAATGATGATCTGGACAAAATCGTGAAGTGGGGAAAAGACAACTTGGTTGTATTTAATGCAAACAAGACACAGCTCACAACATTTTCTAGGAAAAATGCATCAACAGTTCCTCAGGTCCAAACGAATGACCATCCAATCCATCCCAAGGGCTCAATGCACCTTCTTGGAGTCACAGTCAATTCAGGAATCACATGTCAGGACCACATTATCCTATATCGCAAGATCGGCGTCAACTAAGTTGAGCTACCTATTTAGAGCAAAAAGGTATTTTAGCCCCAAACAACTTCTCCTTCTCTATAAAGCACAGGTTAGACGAGGCCTGGAAAAAAACATTCACTTAACCTACTTGACAGCATACAGAAACCAGCAGTTCGACTTATTGGAGACCCTATACTCCCATCGAATCTACAACCGTTGGTGCACAGAAGAAAATTCGCTGACCTCTGCTTGTTCTATAGGTACAGGGTTTTTCAATAGGGACGCTACAAAAGTAGAGCGACAGGGACAGCAAACGACGCCGAATTTCTTGCCGCTCTTTTGACTTTCTCTTCAGTAAGGTTTGCCATTTCATAATGGAAAGATATACGAGCCAACAACGAGTCGAAATTATTAAAATTTACTACTGAAATTCGGAGTCAGTGGCCTCAACGTTAAGAGCGCTACGTCCAATTTATGGTAGTCATAATCGTCCTAGCAGATCAACAATTGAGTATCTAGTGGAAAAATTTGAATCCACAGGCACAGTACAAAATGTTCCCGTGCCCGTAGTGTCGAGAATATTGCTGCCGCTGAGGCTTCAGTTGAAGAAAGCCCAAATGATGAACTTCGTACGAATATCGAACGTGAAATTGCAGCAGTATCGGCCGATTTATACTTGAAAACCGTCGAAAATTGGGTTCAGCGTGTGGACTTCTGTAAGCGTGCCCGTGGTGGCCATGCAAAAGAAATCGAGTTCCATACATAATGGCATCGAATGTATGTACTTTCACAGGAATAAAGAATTTCATTGATATCCAAAACCGTTTTTGTTTTATTTAAAAAAACTTTTGTAGCGCTCTTATTGAAAAACCCTGTACTTTCGTGGTAGATGTTCCGAAGAACTCAAAGATATTATCCCTCGAAATCCAACTTTGGGCGCCCGACAAGACAGACAGCTAAAGTGCTCATCAAAACTCCTTCTGTTACAGGACAAGCATACTTTGGAACTCGCTTCCTGGGGATATATTTCGAGAAGACTACAATTTGCAGTGTTAAGTGCAGAACCAATATACATCTGCATTCTGCAAGCATCTCGGGGCGCTGATGAAGCGTTATAGGTTCGCCTATCCCGGGAGAATTGTTTAAAAAAAAAAGGAAAGAGACTTCGGAAATCCCATTCAATACCGTTGATTGTTGATATTATTACCATTTCCCCTTTCCCATTACCAAAGTGAAGCAATACGCGAGTGGTGTGGAGGAAGTGAGATAAAACTGAATTTGCAAAATAAATGCCTCTATAAGTGGTAAATTGTTTGATATTTATTAAATAATCTCTTATCTTTTCCATCGATGATTTATCAAAAAGAGCAGCTACGGTGATGTAGGATGTATCATCAACATTAGCGAGCGGAGTCGCGAGTCAACAGCTAGTCAGAAATAAAGCGAAGAATTGCGATGGCGAATCATGTTTCTTTTGAATGAAAAGGCAACTGAGTAGTAACTAGTAAGGCTTTGCCAGCAAACAATAAGGAAACTCTATGTAAGACAGTCATCAATCTCATACAGCTATCTGGAGAGGCATGTTAGTGTTAAGTTGGAATTAAGGGAGCAGAAGTCCTAATAACTTGAAGAAATTTCGAAAACATTTTTTTCATATCACATGCATACGTGATTTAAAAGAAAAAACAAATATGTACTGTCTTTCAATTGTCACATAACATAATTATTCTAATGGAATCAACATCAACACGGTTGACGTCGCGTCGCCAGGTTTTATAAATGAATTTCGAACAAGCATAATCCTTGCCAATGGCGTTTGTCACATAGAAAGGATATAAAAAAATCATCTAGACACGAACATGACTTTCCATGTATCTGACAACGGATGGTTCTTGTTTATCCTTTAACGAGGACGTGTCTCTAACGTTCTTCTAACTTAGCCCCATCACGTTTTTTGAGTATTTCACTTTTTTTTTTGTTTGTCCTGCAGAATATTTACTTCATTTTTACCTCTGCAGTTGTATTCTGCACTTACGACATCCTCTGCATGACATTCTAATGATGTTTCGGGGCAAAATATGTTATGATCTGACAACAGCGCCAGGTGCTGTAATGTGTTCGCTTGTGCATACTTAAAATAGCATATACCTACTGGAAGGATGCAACTTTTTTGGTTCATCCTTTCTGCATACGGATACTAAATCATTAATATTATCTCTGAAAGTGTTGCAAATTCCCGCAAAGTTGTGGTTCCGTCACCAACGGCTGCTTATACTTTGAGATGGCCAAATAGAATGTAAAACTGTGTGTTTTTATAATTAATAACAGCATTTTGGTTTGGACCAGATGTTTTGCATTGCCTAAATGTAAGCCATTATGTATCTGTGTATACAGTTTATTGACAAATGCAATTATTTAATACAAAAAAACATACACATGGAACAGTGGCAATGTATTCGAAATACTACTTACTTAATTAGCAGTACCTTGACCAGTTAAAAGTCTCTACTTGAAACATTACAGCCTTCTATCCTTTGCGATCCCAGCTACATTGCTTCTAGTTATCTAAAGGGTGGTTAAATTTTAAGGGCCGATGTAGGAACTTAACTTGAATGTGAACCACACCTAAACGTCAAGTTTTTTTTTCTGCATTTCATTTCACATTTCTCAATTTCAAACTAACTCAATTTGAAAGAAAGATACACAATCGAGCAACGCGTTAAAGTTATTCAGGCTTATTATGAAAATGGGCGTTCAAATAAAAATGCATATCGTGGCACTTCGTGATTTTTTCGGTCAATTTAATAGTCCAAATGTGCGTACAATTGGAAAAATCGTACAAAAGTTTGGGCAAACCGGGTCTGTAGGAGATGTGAAAAAACCAGTGCATGCTCGTACAGCTCGTGGGCTGGCGGCATCATCGGGCCGTATTTTTTCCAAAATGAGGCCGGTCAGGCAGTTACTGTGAATGGTGTTCGCTATCGTGAGATGATAACGAACTTCTTATGGCGGCCCGAATTGGAAGATATGGATCTCGACGATATGTGGTTTCAATTTCCACAGAACGGTGCCACTTGCCACACAGCTAAAGAAACAATGGCTCTTTTGCGGAAGAAATTCAATGGCCGTGTTATCTCACGTGCGTCGTGGCGATGTTAATTCCCCGCCACGATCATGCGATTTGACACCGTTGGACTTCTTCCTTTGGGGTTATTTGAAAGAAAAGGTGTACGTCGATAAGCCAGCAACAATTCAAGAGCTAAAGAATGAGATAATTCCCACATTAACGGCATAGAACCTCAATTTTGCCTCAGCGTCATCGAAAATTTGGACCATCGGATGGAGATGTGCCGCCGAAGTCACGACGGCCATTTGGCCGATATTTTGTTCCATACATAATTGAACCATACCAATATTAGCATAATAAAAAGAAATGACAATAATTTCCTAAACAATTTGTGTTTTATTCAAAATCAACATCGGCCCTTAAAACTTAACAACCCTTTATCTTAACCGCAATAGATTGCTGAAGTAGCAGCACTAGAATGATGCTTTTAAGACTAACGTCTTTCCGGTTGATGGATGTTTGTTTGTATGTTGTTGTTGTGCATTTTTAAGCTTCCGATCCCATAGGGACAAAACTTATTGTTTTCGCTTTGATGTCTGTCTGTCTATCCGAACCCATTAAGCCAATTTTGTACCTAGGTCTTAAAAATTCGTTGACATTGAAAACTGAAATTCGCACACAACATTGGATGGCGATACATTCACAGATTTTATAAAAAACAACATCCTCTGTTCATTATCAACTACTTTTTAGTTCTAGGAAAAATATCCAAAATGTCCCGAAGATCAACATTCATATCCTAGAAAAAATGAAGCTCAACAAAATGTTGTCGAGGAATGTAATGAAGAATGTAATGAAGAAGGTATGGTTTTGTTTAATAAAATGGTGGACAGAGAAATTTATGTTCAAAAAAAAATAATTTTTTTTATTATAGATTCTTAGGATGAAACTGGTGACTGCTGGGACATTTCAATAAAGATGGAAACCATTCGAATAAATGCAGAAATATGAACAACGAAAATAATGATGCAAGCCTTCAAAAAAAATTGTGAAACTGTCCGGTATATAAATAAAATATAATAAATATATTAAAATAAATAATTTGACTTTCGATTGGGATTATGGCTAAAAGCCATCTATAATTTAACGTACTTTAGGCTAGCAAATAAACAATCTTGCAAAAATTAGGCAATTTCTAAGGCAAAAACATTTTGTTATTACCTTAGTGGTTAAGGCAATTCAACACAGTTACTGGCTAAATATATTGGCAAAAATCACCTTAGTCTTAGGAAATATTGCCTTAGGCAAACATGTATAATTCAAGCAATATCTAAGGCAGTTCTACACTGATAATGTGGCAAGGTATTTGCCTAAGCAATTTAACGCAACTTGCCTTAAAACTAAGTAAGCTCAAAACGGCCTTAGGACTTATGAAAGTTAACACTCGATTTAGGTAAATTTTACACATGTTTTTCGTTGAGTGAAGAACAACCGACGCACTAACGTTTTTTTAAAAACCAACACTGGCCATTTTTTTTTTTTTTTTGTTTTGTTCTCGTTTCTTTCAACATAAATTCGCTTTGAAATCCTACATAGACATAGATATCACCGCGTATCCTGGCAATGAGTAGGATTATATGAGCATGCCTTTGAAGTCGATGAAAATGGAACTCTGTGTGAAAATTGGATAGGATATTATATGGGACATTCGTATACTTATTTCTTCCAAGACCTTTACATTCACAATTTTGTAGATGGCTCATGCATATGCAGCTGATAGTTGAGTCCTAGGGCATCTAGAATGTAGATGCTCCCTACCGAAATATCAGCTTCGTATTTAAATAGCTTCACTGGTAAACAATCATAGCCGCGGCTATCTTGCTTTAAGCAAGCTTTAGCTGTTAAGCTTTCAATATTGGTTGGTGGAACTGGTTCTCCATATGTACCTACTTGACGTGGGTTGGGTACCCTTCAATATCATTCAGTACCCTATTATTCTCTCTACATAATGCCCACTTAGCAGCAGCTGGAAGTGCTGGTTAAGCCTATCTACTATTTTCCAATGTTTCGAAGACTTTGCTTTCAGGTCTTAAAGCTATAAGCCAGTAGTTTTGCTTTCCCTTAAAACGCCCAGATGTTTTCGATCTTCTTAAGCTTTCAGACTAGGTAGACTTTTTTCTATACACAGAATCTTCAGTTCCTCTTTTTTTCTGGCTCCTAACATTTGCATCTTCTGCCACGATTTTCTGCATCATCACATCCAGAGAATTTTTACTGCGGTCGGTGGTTGGACTGGTAGCATAAGGTGTCACATAAATGAGTAAAGGGACCTATGTTTGTTAGCGCGAAGAATTTCTTTCTCAGCTTGCTTGTATAGTAACTTCGGTTGCTACAGGTATACTGAGTGGTCCATCATCGAATTTTTCTTCTTTCTTCTTCAAAGGGGTTCGCAGTCCCTTCAAGAATCAACCTTTGTCATCCAGAATGTGTGTACATTAAGGATGTTGGATGCTTTCCTATCATCGATAAGCACATGGTTGATTTAGTAGTTGGTAGTTGGACAGTCTTGAGAGTGCAATGTCCCGGACATATTTAAAAGATTAACTGTTGTAAGCGATTTACTTTCAAACCTAGCCACTCAGTGCTAAAGTTAATAGAATGGAATCTGCCTTCAGCCTTCGAGACTTAGGGTTACTTATTAAAGCTTTCTGTAAACAAAAACTTATTATGTGATTCAGAGCTTTAAAATCCTGGCAATGCAGGGCTTTAATTTTTTGATTCAAAAACCGGGTCTGAACAATCTATGTATGTACTTCAAAAATAATTTAATTTACATAGACAAACACAAGCATCAGACATTTATTACAATTTAGCCCCAGCCAAAAGCTGTTCCAATGTTTTCGCCCACATAACCGTTTCGGTTTGAATCAAAGATTAATTTCAATTGACTTGTCTTATTGTAAATTCATCCTTGATATTCATTCGCGGTTGTTTTTGGGTTATAAATTTGAATGCCTCCATTAGTAGCCGATATCGCCCTGTCGGAGAAAAAATCTTTCCATTGATTTTGGAAATCGCTCAAGCAAACCTTCAATATGCAAATAACATAATATTTGGAGCAAAAGATGTTTCATCGCATAGATAAATCGTTATGCAAATATAATATAAATATTTTCTGGGGTTAAAAATTTCATATATTGCTCATAAGAAGCAAATACTTAAAAAAAAATAAAAAATGGGTTTAGCTACTTGAAAGAAAATGAATTCAACCTTTAACCATTAACCGTCTTAGATAATTTTAACATTTCATTATATTCACCGTAATCCTTTGGAAATCTTAACTGAATGGCCCTTCTCTCCATCAAAAAAAAAAAATCCCTAGCCTTGTACTACATTCACAAATAATGAGCTTTTTAGCAAAATCCCGCATTCATTCTTAATTGGGCCAGTTTCATTCAATTGAACAGGCTCAATGAAAATGTATCCTTGGAATTTTCTTCATCGCTTCATTTCACATCACTAGCTGTCTCCATGAATAAATACACTCATGGGTTTATTATCCATTGACTTTCGGTATCAGGGAGTATTATATTATGTTCAACTTGTCCTTTCGCTTGCTTGCCGAACATGAATGAGCGATTTTATTGGCTCATTAATAAAAGCGGGTAGACATAACAACATAATGGTTGAATCGGAAGCTGGATGGGATATTATTGGCTTATAAATGTTTTTCCTATTTTCTATATTGTGTGCTTGTGGGATAAAGGCAATTAGGTGTCATTATAGCAATTTTGGTAAAAGCTTTTTTATCTGCGGTAATTATTTGCAAAAATATGATTGTTATCCTGCCGAAAGCAATATGAGTTGGAAGAGGATATTAATTGGATTTTTAAGGTAAGAGAGAGTAATCCTTGAGAAGGAAAAGGAAAACAAATGAAAGATTTCCAATATTTGCTCAATTAATGTAACAACATGTATCTTTTGCAATGGAATGAGTGAGATTTACGTTATTTCAATTGAAGACTTACATTCAGAAATCATTGTATGAATGAAAGTACTATTATGGCAAACATTTATATATTGACAATACCTTCAACTGATGCCACGGCAACGGCATCTCGTGATAATACTTTTGCTATTTCGTTTTGCTCATGTTGAAGCTCCGGTTTCTGGTTCTATAATTTTAGCAGGTATTATATTAAAATTAGGAGGTTATGGATTATTACGAATTTTTTTTTTTACAAATTATAGGGTTAAAATATAATTATTGATTTATTAGAATTAGTTTCGACCTAATCTTAGGTAAATTTACCCTTATTCTTTTCTTCTCCGAGCCGAGTTTGAGTCTGCTCCTGCAATCACTTCAAATTGCCAGAATCTTTATCAATGAGAAGTAATTTTTAGCCATCATACATAAAGTGCAAAATGCCAAAAAATCTATAAGGAACACCACAAATGGACGTGCTTGTTTGGGCCGACACCCAACAAAACACTTGAAACATTGAGAAGAGTACCGAAAAGAACAGGCCTCAAAACAACCCTTCTACAAAGAGAGCGGTTAGTAAGAGCGAAAAAGCGGGCAGGGACTTCAGAGTGTTTTGTCATAAGAATTCCCACGCAAGTGCCAAAAAAATCCCCTTTTTCCCTCGCCTGGCTCGAAAAAGTACCTCACATATTTTACGAAAGGAAAACAAAAAATTAACGAAACAAAAAATTAGTCTCAATAACTATGGGGAAAAACCTTAGTGTATTACAGGCAAATCTTCACGCTTCAAGAATGAGCCAGGCAAATCATTGGATTCAAATCGGTATTACACTATGACAATTTCAACACCCTTCAAAGACTTAGGGTCAGCTTCCGACTTAGGGTCAGGTTCCGAAAAAAGTTTCGGATAATATTATCCGACACATAACGCTATACGAAAGATAAAGGAGTGTCGCAATAAAATCCCTGTGATACTAGTTTCTAATATTCTTGTCTGTCAATTATTTATATACAACTTGTTTGTCATTCATAGTGTTTATGTATTATGAATATATATTAGTGTTCATGATAAAATTGTTCCAACCACTTTTCACATAGAGACTGATGTAGAAATTTGTTTTCTAAAAATTCAAATAAATTTATGTTTTGGCTGCAATCTACTCTCGTCAACGAAAAAATGCTCTGACACTAAATTTTTTCCAGCCACTTCAAATAAATATTTGCTTAAGGGATTTAACAGCGCACTTGAACCGCCTGATAGGCTATCCTTTAGACTTTATCTGTTAGATATCATTATCCGAGACCTTTGAAACCAAAAGCTGATGTTCATTTGGCAGGTAAGTTCCTGATAGGCTATTCGGGACTTTATCAGCTAGTCTTGAAACTGGCCTTAGCCTCGGGAACAGAACCAAATTTGGTGGGTTTCTGTCCATGAAGGCTTTGAAGGAAACGAAAAACAGACGATTCGGCCAGAATAGGTTCCCCTTTCCCATGACCGGAACACTTCTGATATACCCCCAAATTGGCTAAAAACTTAGCCATAAAAAGCTGGAAACATACAAAATGTATCTCATATTGGGAGAATATCCCAGGTTTAACAATATGCCCATAGCAGACATGATATCAGAAACCTTGTATAGGATTCATTATAGGGCCTCATGTGTTACAAAAAACCCAAATTACATCTTAAAGTTTTTTCTACTGCGCCACCTCTCGCGAACGTCTGACAAATATCCGAGAGTATGACTGTCATGAAAAAGCTTCTCAATTCAGCCGTTCGGACTCGGCATAAAATTGTAGGTCCCTTCCATTTGTCCTAAAAATAGAAACTCACACAAAACGAATGGTTGCGAGAAGCTAGGCCTTGGGTGTTACCCGCCTGTTGCGCCACCTATTTATTTATTTATTTTTTATGTGTTACAATACTACCTAAGCTAAATAAATCCAGCCAATTCAACGGAGCGCATTCTATATATGGAAGAATATGAAACAACATTATATACGAATTTGAAAGGAAGATCTTCTCCAGGGACCAACTGGACCCGTAAGATTTGAAAAAAATCCTCTGCAGCAGTATCATAAAGTTTACAAAAAAAAGTGGAGAACTTCCTAGCCTAAACCCTCTTTCTAATTGGTACAATATGTAGATCTTAATCAGGTCGACGACGTGCCGCTTTTATCGGCTAGAATAAAAGGCGAGTATAGGATAGTCAGTCTTTATTAGTTATTGCAAAAAACAGGGCTGGGATTCTGTAAAATACGAAACGAAAACTTCTTTCGTTTTTACTAAACAGTAAACATGGCTCCAATCTGTGGCAATAGACAGAGACGATATCATTCAGTCGTTTTCATTTTACGTTATTTGGCCCCAGGTCTTCTTTCTTTTTGTGTCAATACAAGCGCATGTTCATGAAAGCATTCAGGTGTATAAAATAAATTGTCTTCCTGAAGTTGTACAATACAATTAAAGTAAAGTTTCAAAGAACAAAAATTCCCTTTTGTTTGTTCTGGAAAACAGAAAGTTTCCATTTTTCCCTTTTAGCTCATTTCGAGTGCAAAAATTCCCTCAAAAAGGGAAATTTCCCAAAATCTGGGAGCACTGACTTCAGCCTCTCTATAGTGAATGAAAGAGATGAGAATATCATGATCAAAGATGTTAAGACGGGCTAGGCTACTCGTACTTTAAAATCGATGTTTGGAAATTTTACCAAAACTCTTGAAGTCACCAACACGACCCACAAAGAAACTTCTAAAGATGAACTGAGCATTGAGCAACCTACATAGCAGTAGGGTCACAGTCAATCTAAATCCCACTATCAGGCAAAACAAACCATTCAACCTTCACGATGATTGCCAAGAGCACCATTCCAAAATTAAATAAAGATAGCATTATCTAAACTTAAGTCTGACTAGACTCAAACTCGACCGTACTTCCTCCTTGGAGACCTATATGCAGCAGTAGACAAATTATTGAAGAGCACACTCCAACTAAGTTTAAAGATTTGTGTCAAATGGAATCTCTGCATAGTTTGTCAATCCAAAGAGAAGACCATCTAAACTAGACCACCCAGACATTAGTCTCCTTAACATTGCACACAAAATCTTGTTCAAGCCAAAGTGGCAATTAATTGATTGGCCCAGTTTTAAGCAAGGAGTCCAGATCGAAGCCGATCGTAGTTGAGAAAATTCACCACCCAATTCCAACTGCATAACTTCAAATATCCGCAAGGAACATTTAAGTACATATTTAAAAAAAAAGTAATCCTTCTTTTTATATTATTTTGATCAAAACGGCAAGCACAATATACAACATTGCAATATGCAAGATGTTAGGGGAAAGCCGAAACTACAATGGACTCGCACACTCCTCTTGAGACTACAAATAGAACCATTTCCGTAGTCGGTATACCCGCATTTGCATAATTTTCTTCCTTTTGACTATACCTGGTGTTCCACATATTCCATATGTGTATGTTCATTCCGCTGTCGCAAAGGCGACCCACTCCATTTCGGTATAGCTGGTCCTCCAACGTGATCGCCGTGCAACCGATGCTAAATCAAATTGGGTCAATTCGAGAGCACGTCTTCCAGCTGTGTAGCCTGCGGAATACGAGTACTACAACGCATACACTTCTATCGCGTTAACCCTTTTTAATGGGTTCCACCTACATATACGATATCAGTAGCGGAATAAAGAGGTAACCACTTGAAATGCATACGATTACCTGGCAACATGTTGTTACAGCAAATATTTGCATTTTTGACTTGAGAGAGTTGTTCCAGCATCAGGAAAATAAATTTAAATTTTCTTCTTTAGGAAGGAAGCATTTTGCTGCATGCTAAGCCAAATGGAGATGTTAGATGTGCTATCGTTATACGGTAAGGAGTTTTTTTTTTATATTTAGATTGAATTGATTACCATTTAGCGAGACACAATGTTGCAGTCATAATCAAAATATCCCTGGCACTAATTTACTCATTTGCATTTATTCAATTTTCCTCTTGACCTAACCTATACTAAGGAAACTTACAATGATAAGCAATGTTTGCACTACGCGCACTACCGTATGTAACTGATTTTAATTATTCGAGTAAATATTAGGTATCCACCTGTACGAAGTACACCCACACGAGCATGGTTTCCTTTGTAAATTTGCATTCACCTCCGACAAAATGTTGAATTTCAGCGTTTGACTTTCTTTCACTATATACCTACGCGTAACGTTCAACTTTTTGGTTAACTAATGCAGCAAATATTTCCATTTCCTGTAGGTTTTCCCATCAAGTATGTAAATATTTCACTTTGGAAATAACCGAATTTTTTCTCAGATGCGATGAAAGACACACACGTATGTACATATGAATGAAAATATAATCGCAAATGTAAGGGAAACCAAATTGGTCAAGGGGAGTAATTTTTTAGTTCTCAACGCGACTCTGTGATATTTTGAGCTTTTGAATAAATTATTTAGGTAAACTAAAAAGTATTAACAACTTCAATTAAATGTTTTTACTGTTTCAAGCGTGGAATGGTGCTATTATATATGCAACACAACAATGGATACAGTTGGGGGTTTTTAAACCCTCCACAGGAAGGAATATTCACTTTGCCATTACATGTAATGCCAAGAAGGACTCACCGGAGACTATTGCACTTCTGAAATTGCAATATAACGATGTTGTTTTAAAGATTTTTTCTAGATCTTACATATTTTGGTATGTCACAAGCCATCAAACTTATGAGATATGGCATGAATGCATGAAACATTTCCAAACCAACCAAGTAAGCAGGTACACAGTCAAGATGATTTTTCGAAAATATGTGTAAAGTGTTTCATATGGTTCTAAATATACACTTTAGGTTAGTAAATTGCAACTTTGAACGAAATAATAAAATATAAACAAATTTTGAGAAGACCCAAATTAGGTAGATAATTATTCTCTAGTCAAATTACAGTTTATTTAGCTAATTTTAAAAATAACAGATAGCTATATTTAAATAACCATTTTACCATTCTTAAATTTTCATTTTTAAGAACTGACCTTAAATCCCATATTTAAATGATTTTCAAAATATGGAAAATATTATATACAAAAAAAAGTTATTGAACATCGTTTCTCCGAGAATTAATCAGCTTTTGTTCAGCTGACAGTAAGTTTTAATATTTCAAAGTCAGGAAAGCAGCACCCCCAATAAATAGGCAGCCATTAAAAAATGTTTAAAAGTCGAACGAAAAGAGCCTTCCTTTCGTACATGCCTACCAGTATACTCTACATAATCAACGCGGACGCGGCATTTGGCATTTTGAAAATTATTTGGCCAAAAATTTAGAATTCGAAATTGAACCGCGAAATTTATTTACCATAATTCAGTAACTCGAGAGGCTGTGCTAGTCTGCGACTGCGAGATTCGCATTATAGTTTTAGTATCATAAAACAGCTTTAAATTTATTTTAAACATAACGTTTTCAGAATTCATTTAGAAACTCTTCTGATTTCTTCAGTACCTTAATATTTTTGAAAAGTAAAATTTCCCGCTTTGAACTTATTTTTGGATCGATATTATTGATAAATTTGTGCAGAATCTTAGCTGCGTAAACTCTTCCGTACTAGGATAAAAGCCCAAGCCTGCAATTTTAAATTTATTCAGCAAACTGAGAAACTGTTTTCGACTCTGCAATTGTAATTAAAGCATTTTACAATGCAACTGACTAAACTACATTATATTGTAACAAAATGTTAAATTGTAATCTTATTCTAGAGACGTTAAAATTTAGAAAACATCAGTTCAGAAACTCCGATTTTTGAGGATGACTTATAATGGCTTAAAACTTAAATAACAATCAAAGCCATTATGGGTTTTCAAGCATTTTCGAGCGCTAAGACCTGGTACCTACACAAATTAAATTGAACTTGCAATGAGCTCTCTGAGCAACAAAATAAATCACAAGAATCATGAAATTGGTAGTTTCCACAGAAAATATTAAGGATGACAAGAGCTGATGTCGGAAGAAATTTTTGGAATTTAATTTAAAATTAAAATCTTAACATCTTATTGAAATTCTACAAATCTTAAAAAATGCTCTAAAAACGAGTGAATATCTTCTCATCTTCAATATCTTAAAAAATATGATAATTAAGATCATATAACAACTAGTGAAATAAAGTCCAAAATTACGTTTTGGACCTTTTTGCATAAGACTTTATTTCATGGCACCTCTGTTACCTCCTATACAAAGCCAATATTAGACCCATGTGGATCTCTTTATGTTGAAAACACGATAGCCTCGAAACGAATCGAAGTAGGAGAATGAAATTTAGCAAGAAGGATTATTTTTATCGTCGTCAGGTTGGTATTCAAAATGGACTATGTCGGTCAATTACTTCTGTTATCTTCCATACAAAACCATAATAGACAAACACATTGAAAGTCTACCTCCTAGGTGATGTGGAAAGGACGTATGCATGTGTGCAAATATGAAAAAGGGCGCTTTTTGTAAATCTTGCACAAGGCGCTGGTTTGGCTGGGGCCGGTCCTGCTGGAATGTGTATTCAAGCTCAATAAGTGTTCATCTCAATATGAAGTAACACTGACTTGGATACGAGAACACATGGATATCGATGGCAACGAAAAGGCGGACTCCCTTGCAAAACACGGATCAACTGAAAAGTTACTGGGACCAGAACCATTCTCTTCAATTGATATAGGAATGGTTGAAAAGCTGCAAATGTACAATGTAGACAGGCTAAAATGCCGACATCCACTTAAACAAGGGTTCTAAGCATATGAGCCGAGGAACATTCAAATGGGTGGTGGCGTTAACTACAGGACATGGTAATTTCGTGTATCATTTAATGAAGATGGGCATTAGAGAGGATGATACTTGCAAACTATGCCTGGAGGAATCTGAGACAGCGCCACATATACTGTGGTCAATATCCAGCTTTGGCTGGCAGAAGAATGAGGATCTTGAGACAACATTGGGTCGAGACCCATTCGATGAAACAGATCTTACATAAACCGATGCTGGCGTTAACACTACAAATCGAATCCAGGGAAGAGCTGTGGAGAAGTCTAGGGAATCTCGATTTGCAGTGGTATAGGGACGAAAAGAGACCCGCCCGACAATGGCAGTGGCGGACTAAGGGGGGGGCGTTCCGCCCCGGGTGGCAGACTAATAGGGGGTGCCATCAGCAGCAGCAAAATAACTATTTTGCATATTACACAAAATAAAAACACTGTTTCGTATTTAACACATATTATATTTGTTTAGTAATTTTCTATTAGTTCCTTTTTTTTCTATTCTTAAATTCTAAAATGTTATCTCTATTTTTTATTTAATGTGCATTTACCCTATTCTAATTCCTATTCATTTCATATTCTATGTTTGCTTGCTTTCATCATTATGTAATTAGCTGTTACTTATTTACTTTATTTTTGTTAAATTTCGGTACCTTCTTGGAAGAAAATTATGTCATTCTCGCTCTCTTTGCTTTTGACCATCAACGAGTGCAGTTGGTGCACTGGACTACGGTAAAACAATAAAAACATATTATAACGTTTTATATTGGCAGTTTCCCTTCGAATTCATCGTCGCATCATATTCACATTTTGTCTCGTCGTCGTTGGTGCTCATTAGCAAACATTTTGGTCCTTCTTTAGCCGAATTTCTAATTAATCAATTAGTCGTTGCTTTATCATCTAAAGCGTTTTTCGAGAATAATAAATACAGCCTCGTCGTATATGCATGTTGCATGCAATTCAATTTAATTAGTTACTCGCCCAGTTCACATTTCACATTTTTTACAAATTGAAAAGTTGTCATCATCTGTTCCTGTCTACAACGTTAAAATATGAGTTCCCTGAAATCAAAACGTGGGCATATCAAAAGATGCTTGTCGCGTGCGGTTACTTTTGTCGAAAAATTGGAGGATTCAATTACGGTCGAAATGCTTGAAGTACGGTTGTCAAGCCTTGAATCTGCGTGGAAAGATTTCGTTTCTACACATGATGATGTCTTAGGTTTAGAAGATGCGACAGAATTTCCAGACTTAGAGCAAGAGTTTTTGGATTACGAAGAAATTTTGTAGCGCAATCTTCCTTTACGAGTGCTATTAGAAAAAAAAAGAGTTCTGCCATATCTTCTAACACAGCGGAGCCCGTTGCTCAGAAACTGGCGGAGCAGCAGGCATCCTTTCTTGAGCAATTCAGTTCTAGTCGCACAAACTGCATTAATCTTCCGAATATTGTTGTACCACCCTTTTCTGGTGAATATAAGGACTGGCCTGGTTTCCGCGACCTTTACACCGGTTCAGTGGATAATAAACCGAATCTAACTGCCACTCAAAAGTTCCATTATCTAAAATCGTTTCTGTGTGGTGAGGCAGCAAACTTAGTTAGACACATGCCAATAACTGACAGCAACTATCTCGAAGCTTGGGATCGTTTGGAAAAGCGTTTTGATCGCACAAATCTGATTGTGCAGTCATTTATTCAAAGTTACTTGTCATTGCCTACGCTAAATTCAGGAAATGTACAGTTGCTACGGAAAGTTACGGATGGTGCCGATGAAACAATTCGAGGATTGAATGCGTTAGGTTCCAATAGTAGAGACCCCTGGTTAATTTATCTTCTTCTGCAAAAATTAGATTTCGAGACCAAGCAGGCATGGGCAGAGGAAATCGGTTCTCGAGAAGATAGTACTATCGACGATCTGTTGGAGTTTTTGCAAATGAGATGTGATGCACTGGAGTCTTGCCAGTCGCTCTGTCGGCCCAATACTTCACGTGCTAAAAGCCAAACCCCCATTCGGTCGCATTTTGCAGAATCAAAGCATAGCTGCCCAAATTGCAAAGCAGATCATTCTATCAACAAATGTTCGGGGTTTCTTTCATTTGACATTAATACTCGCCGTGACTTCGTCAAAACACATTCATTGTGTTTTAATTGTTTGAGGTCAGGACATCCTTCGAATAAGTGTCGTTCGAATTTTCGGTGCAAAGTTTGTAAATCCAAACACCATTCACTTGTCCACCCGGAGTCTAATGCATCTGTATCCACTAACTCTACACCACAACTTTCGGACAATGTTCCTTCAACTTCAAATTCTTCATCGATTTCTTCAATTCCACCAGTCTTAATAAACAATTATTGCGAGCCTAATCGTCGAATTAACACACTTCTACCTACAGCTATAGCAAGGGCTCAGGACAACCAAGGTTTTCTCCAATCTGTTCGCTTGTTGCTGGATTCAGGATCACAGGTATCCTTTGTAACTGAAAAGACAGTTCAACGATTAGGGTTACATCGTAAAAATGTGCGTATCCCTGTGCGAGGTGTCGGATCAACACCGGCTGGCGTCACCAACGGACTCGTCAATCTACAGCTATTTTCTTGTCACAATAAGGAATTTATTGAAATCGATTGCTACGTCCTTTCGTCTCTGACTTCTTTTCTACCTTCATCTACTATTGGTGATTTCGACCGAAATTGCTTCTCGTCCTATACACTCGCAGATCCTTCATTTTGGGTTCCAGGTCCTATTGATATCCTTATTGGTGCTGATAAGGTTTTTAGTGTCATTACTGGATCTTCATTAAGTGGAAAGATAGGATTACCTAATTTGATTCCAACAGTTTTTGGCTGGGTGGCATCTGGAAATATCGACAGTATAGCCCCAACAGAGACAGTGAAATCTTTTTGCACCCAAGTAGATTTGAATAGCCAGTTTGACCTTGAGCATTTTTGGAGGTTGGAGGAAGTAATCTGCGAAGATAAATTATCTCCTGAGGACCATAAAGCGGAAACCATATTCGCAAATACGCATTCGCGGCACTCAGATGGCAAGTATGTTGTCCAGTTGCCTTTTAAATCCGAAGGTGAAATCGATTTTGGGACTAGTCTGAAACCAGCACTGCAACGCTTTTTGTACATGGAGCGTAAATTCGAAAATAATCCATCTTTGAAAGAAAGCTATATTAATTTTATGAGGGAATATTCAGATTTAGGACACATGGAAGAAGTACCTCTTCACGAGATAGATATGCCATCCACAAGGGTCTTTTACATGCCTCATCACGCGGTATTCAAGAGAGATAGCAGTACTACAAAAGTAAGAGTTGTTTTCGATGGGTCAGTCTGCACAAATGGTTCAAAGTCTTTGAATGAATATCTTTTAGTCGGTCCCACCATCCAGCGTGACCTTTTTTCCATATGCGTTCGTTTTCGTCGGCATACTTACACGATTTCTGGAGACATTGAGAAAATGTTTCGCCAGATATGGCTATCAACCAACCATACAGACTATCAAAGAATTGTATGGAGGGATTCGCCGAATCATCCTCTTAAGCATTATCGTTTGTTAACAGTGACTTATGGCACAGCAAGTGCTCCCTTCTTAGCGGTGCGGACCTTGAAGCAATTGGCACTTGACTCTTCGAATTTATATCCTCGCGCAGCTAAAGTTCTTCTGAACGATTTTTATATGGACGACGTGATGACGGGTGCGGATTCAATTGAGGATGTGACATCGCTTCGCCTGGAATTAGTTGCTTTACTTAAATCCGGAGGATTCAACCTACGTAAGTGGACAACTAACTGTTGGCCACTGCTGTTAACCCTCCCAGAAGATCAACGCGAATTGTCTCCCAGGGAATTCGAAGAGTATTCCGCAGTTAAATTATTGGGTCTACAATGGTCTCCGTCAAAGGACTGCTTTTCCTATAAAGTTCGGTTGAGTGAACAGCCTGTTTATACCAAACGCAGCATTCTCTCTGAGTCGTCTAGGATTTTCGATCCTCTAGGTTTTTTAGCACCTGTTGTAATAGGGATAAAAATTCTATTTCAAGAACTTTGGCGGAAAAATTACAAGTGGGATGAAGAGATTTCGTCTGAGCTATCTAAGCTGTGGAAGGATATTCGGAATGAACTACCTCTAATCGAATCAATACAAATACCAAGAAAGATGTGGATCAATAAGGACAGTCGGGAACTTCATGGGTTTTGCGATGCTTCACTCGATGGATATGCAGCTGTTGTTTATTGTAGGAGTGTAGATGAAAAAGGTCAAATATTCGTTTCATTAGTTGTCGCAAAAAGCAAGGTGGCTCCGATAAAGGTTGTGTCTCTCCCCCGGTTGGAGCTCTGTGGAGCTGTTCTTCTCGCTCGCTTAATAAAAAAACTTAAAGATTCTTTACAGGATAAAGAGTTGAAAGTTTTTGCCTATACCGATGCTGAAATAGTGCTTCACTGGTTTTCTGCTCCACCAAAAAAATGGGCAGTATTCATCGCCAATAGAACCACCGAAATTCTGTCTGTATTACCACGTGAAGCCTGGAATCATGTTAGGTCCAAAAGCAACCCTGCTGATTGCGCGTCCCGCGGCATTCTACCTTCTCATCTGCTCTCAAATGAGTTATGGTGGAAGGGACCTTCTTGGCTTTGGAAAGCGAGGGATGAATGGCCAATATCAACTTATTCAACAAAGGACATTCCAAAGGAAAATCTCGAGGAAAGACGTAGTCATTCAGCCCAGGTACTTACATGCAATGCGGATCCCACTATAATCGAACAAATCATTAATAATAGCTCGTCGTATCTCAAAGCTGCTCGCGTATTAGCCTTCGTTCTACGGTTTATATCAAACTCGCGCATACATCCTACCGATCGTCGTCAATACTCACCGTTATTAGTGAATGAAATTTCGGCCGCGAAAACAAGACTTTTAAAATTCTGCCAGTATCAATGTTTCCCCAGCGAAATAAATATTCTAACAAGAGGTGAACAATTAAACAAGAGGTCCAGGCTATCTTCTCTTACCCCCTTCCTCGATAACAATGGTGTTCTTCGCGTTGGTGGTAGAATTGAAAAATCAATTTTACCATATGAAACAAAACATCCAGTAATTCTACATAAAAATCATAGACTATCAAAATTAATCGCAGAATTGCTTCATAAAATCAATTTACACGCCGGTATTACGCAAATGTTCGCGATTATAAAGCAAGAATTTTTCATATTGGGCTGTCGAAATTTGGTGCGTAATGTTGTCCACAAATGTGTCGTCTGTTTTCGGCATCGCAAAGTTTCCTCGTCACAACTTATGGGAAATCTCCCAGCAGAACGCATTCGATTTGCTCGCCCTTTCAGTAAAGTTGGAGTTGACTATGCCGGTCCATTAACACTTCGTCTGGCAAGAGGAAGGAATCCAAGATTTGTGAAGGCGTACATTGCTGTATTTGTATGCTTCACAACTAAAGGTATCCATTTGGAGCTAGTAGGCGATCTCTCCTCTAATGCATTTCTTGCGGCTCTGGATAGATTCGTGTCACGTCGCGGCAAGCCTATTCAAATCTGGAGCGACAATGGCACCAATTTCCATGGCGCAAAACGACTGTTGGACGAAATGCATCAGCTTCTTCTTAGTCAGCAGCATAATCGCATCGTTACCGACCATTTGTCAAGGGATAATATTGACTGGAAGTTTACCCCTCCATCTGCGCCACACTTTGGTGGATTGTGGGAGGCAGGGGTAAAGTCGGTAAAATATCATCTCAAACGAGTTATCAGCGATCATAAACTGACATATGAAGAGATGTATACTGTGCTGACCAAGATAGAGGCGCTACTAAATTCAAGGCCGATGTGGCCAACATCGGAGGATGAACCGATAGCTCTTACTCCAGCGCATTTTATGATTGGGGATGCTTATACTTCGATTCCTAACCCTGATTTGACTAACACTAAACCATCCACCTTTTCTAATTGGAATCTTTTGCAGGCAATGACTCAAGGCTTCTGGAAGCGCTGGCATAGAGAATATTTAACTTCTCTGCAGCAGCGTCCTAAGTGGCGGAACGTTCAACCAAATCTACAAGAAGGCGATGTAGTCCTGCTGAAAGAATCCAATCTTCCACCATCAAAATGGTTATTGGGGCGCATTAAGAAGGTTCATCCAGGAAGTGACGGACGTAATCGAGTAGTGACAGTTCACACACAACACAATGACTACGACCGACCTGTAGTCAAGGTGGTTCTCCTACCTTTCTCTGAAAGACCAGAGTCTTCCAGGGAGGGGTGAATGTTTCGTATTTAACACATATTATATTTGTTTAGTAATTTTCTATTAGTTCCTTTTTTTTCTATTCTTAAATTCTAAAATGTTATCTCTATTTTTTATTTAATGTGCATTTACCCTATTCTAATTCCTATTCATTTCATATTCTATGTTTGCTTGCTTTCATCATTATGTAATTAGCTGTTACTTATTTACTTTATTTTTGTTAAATTTCGGTACCTTCTTGGAAGAAAATTATGTCATTCTCGCTCTCTTTGCTTTTGACCATCAACGAGTGCAGTTGGTGCACTGGACTACGGTAAAACAATAAAAACATATTATAACGTTTTATATTGGCAGTTTCCCTTCGAATTCATCGTCGCATCATATTCACATTTTGTCTCGTCGTCGTTGGTGCTCATTAGCAAACAAACACAAATGAAACGATTTTTGGATTTTATTTCATTTTCAAAAGTGCAATAAAGTTCAAATCGAAATGGAAATAAAATCCAAACAACAAACATGTGGGGAGAATTGAAAGCAAAAGGGTGCAGGTCCGAATTTTACATACAAAATACCTTAGATCGTTTCAAATTCAGCTTAGGCCGAATTTGTTTTGTCACTAGACAAGTGGTGCCACATGTCCACCTCTGGATATCATCCAGCCTTAATTTATATATGCAAGTAGCGATTGGTATCCCTAGGGTGCCTTTAACCGACAGGGTTGAGTTGTTCCTATTCCATCGGTCTTACAATTTCCTGGAATGTCTTTATGCCCCGCCACCCAAATTAGGTGAATGTTGAACTGTTCGACCATCTCCGTAAGAGACGATCGGCAGTCGAGATCTAGAAAAGTTATAGAGATCGAATCCAAGGATTTGATGGCTGATTGGCTGTCCGAAAATATGCAGATATCTTTAGCGGATATAACGTTTTTCTTGATCGAAGTTAAGACTTCTTTTATCGATATTAATTCCGCCTGGAACACACTACAATAATTTGGTAGACGGTATTAGAGCTTAAGATTAAGACTTTGGGAGAATACACCCTCACCAACCCCGTCTTTAATTTTTGAGCCGTCAGTGTAGAAGTGAACTGATTCATCTTCTGCAAAAGTATCCCCATTCCAGATTGCTCTGGATCTGGAGGGATAGTGACGAGAAAATTCTTGTCAAAATTTTGAAATGGGTGTTTTCGGTTGAGATTACGAAGTTCTTCAGAATAGAGGCGTGGCCAAAGTCTTTCTTTGACCACTGTGAGGAAGCGGGCAAATGGCAGCACTCGCCGCTTGCTTGCTAAAAATATCAAGGGGTAATACATGAAACAATATGTCCAGTGCCGCAGAGGGAGTTGTGTCTAGTGCAGCGCTTATACACATGCAGGCTGTGCGCTATACCTTGTTTAGATAGTCTCTATTTATGGCTTTCTCCAAGGCTGTTCACTAGACAATTATCCGATAGGTAAGTTTCGGTCTTATAACTGAGATATAGAGCCAGTGAGTTATTCGATGTTGTAGACCCCATTTATTACTAATAGCTTTTTTGCTAGAGAAGAGTGCTAACTGCAGTCTTCTTGACTCTTTCTTGGATGTTCAGTTTCCAAGTTTCCAGTAGTTCGTTGACCACCAAATTCCAAGGATAGGTGGGATAAAACACCACCTTGCGAAGTGCCTCTGCTAACAGATCCTCTTGCGGACACCTCACCCAGCTTGGAGTTGATAATCCGACCATTAAGCAATAGATTAATCAATTCGCAAAGTGAGCTGTCAACATTCAGAACTGATAGCGCATCTGCTATCGCTAAACGGCGTCACATGGTAGCTGCAAAAACAAATTTAAAAGATGCAGAAATTTGGACAGCTTTTTAAGCTTTATTGTTAATTGTGACTTTTCGGACTCGTTACCGAGCCAGTCATTGGCGATGAGAATTTTTTTAACCTACAATTTTATGCCAAGTTCGAACGGCTGAATTTGAGAAGCTTTTTCATGACAGTCATACTCTCGGACAGCGTTCCCACTTTCACTACGATCGTAATATTTCACTACGATTTTGCCTTAGTTGAACAAAATCATTACGTCACTACGAAAAGTTTGGAAACACTAAGATTTTCCGTTCAACTTCGTGTCCATATATTTCTTGTATAAAATTCCTTCACAATGTAATAATATTGAATTTTCAAATGTTTTCCCTTGTTAAGTTGTTTTAACGCATTCACAACAGGGCGATTAACTGAACATATTCACTTTTCAGCGCAATAAGGGGTCGATTTCCGTTCTGTGACTGTGAAGTGATAAATAATTTAATTTAATTTGCAATTTTTGAGGTTTTCAAGTAAAGGTAGAATACTTTTCATTACGATTAAATACATATTTCGGGTTTCTGAATCCCTTTGTCCGCGCTTATTTTTCGTTTTCGTGAGTCATAGTCATAGAGCCTTGTCTATGTTTTTCGCACTTCTTCACAAATGAAACGGCTGTGATAAAAAAAAATTATGAAAAAAATCTGACATTTGTTTTCATTTTTTATAGACTGAAAATCGAATTCAGCGCGAACTTGTGAAAACTCTTTTCACTTCACAGTATAGATAATAGAACGAGAATCAACCCCCAGTTGAGTATATTGCGTCATATAGTCGTACCTATTTGGCTTAAAACTAAAACATTATGGAGATTGCAATTATTTTTCATATTTCACTACGATTTAGCTCCAAACACTACGATTTCTTCATCTCGGCACTACGCTTTCGTAAATTTGAAGTGGGAACGCTGCTCTCGGATGTTTGTCAAACGTTCGCGAGAGGTAGCGCAGTAGAAAAAACTTTAAGATGTAATTTGTGTTTTTCCGGGGATCGAACCTGGGATCTCTCGCACAGTAGTCCAGCACACTAACCACTGCGCTACTGCGCCCATCTAAATACAATAGTTTAATGATTAAATAATCAATATATAAATATATTTACGAAAAAAAAACCTATGCGAAATTCTGGATTTCGTTCAATTCCACCGTTAGAGCATTTAACTTCGTATCGCATAGAGTATCAAATAATAAAATCTAAAGAAACCCCACTTTATTATTTTCAGCATTTATCACTATTCTCATCAGATGAGATAATCACGGATTAACAACTTTTCAGCGATGAAAAATATCTCTACCAAAGTCTAACTTCGGATATCTCAAATATAGGAAACAACTATAGTTCCTAAATATTTTGATTTATTTCTGAATTGTCCGAACCACTGGAAATGAGAAAATGATTTCTTTCCAGCGTGAGTATCAAAACCACATTATGTAATACCCTGTGGTTGAAAAGTTAAATTTCAAAACAGTAGTTCGATAACATTGTCGTACAGAAATATTTTCATTTCGGTGGCACACCCTGAAAATTTGTTTTCAGTTTTAATATCCTGCATGTCATACATCATGCAGGAAGTCAAAACTCCAAACAAACCCCAGGATAGTGCATTTGGCGAACAAATTGCAGAGTTAACAACTTTTAATGGTTTTATGTGGCGGAGTAGAAAGTTGTGGAAATTTGAAGTGAAAAAGATTTAATATCGAAAATGATGTCTTTATACCCGCCTTACTGCTTAACTGTTTTTATTGCCCTCATATATAAATAGATCCTCCGCTCATCACCTATTATTTCACTCTAATGACCTCTTTACATATTGAGTTCCCAATAAATGTAAGGTATACCCACAAATAACAAGAAATCGATACAATTCCGATTAGCAATTTCGAACTGAAATCACGGTAGGTAGGTAGAACCACTATACATTTCATTAATAACTTATTCATTGGCACCGCTAGAGTTCCAACCTGACTTATTTAAGCGACAAGAATATTAAATGGATTTAGGTTGAAAGCGATACACCCACTGTCATGTAAATAGCATAATGTCCTTCGTTGAATACAGCTTTGAAACCTTTTATCAACCGATAGATGAATATTCAAGGAACTTGCAGAAATAGTTGGAAGTTTGAGAAGGCAAAATAGAAGAATGGCAAAGGAACTAATTTCTGTGCCAATATCGATATTCAACAGATGCTTGATTCTCATAGTAGTGTCATGGGAACAGAGTTTTAATTAGTTCTTGCTGAAGAAGTTAAATAGTTGTTGGAGTTGTTTACGAGATGGAACGGTCTTTATTTTAAGTAATTTCCAATAATTTTTTTATGGGGAATTTTGAAAACTTAACGTAATTTTTTAAGAGATACACAGAAGTATAACAGCCTCGGAAGGAGTTTTCCAATTTAAATCCGTGTCTAAACGAAAAACTTGAGGCAAACATTAATCGCGACAAAATGTATGTTTAAGGTGTTTTTAACTCTATTAAAACATTTTGCAATGCGTTTTACTTCCCTCGCTGATAGATAAAGAAATGATGTGATATTATTTTTTTTTTCGAAATCATTTAATGTTGTTTCTTTTATCGTCCACGACTTTTAGATACCTTCGGACTAAAATCATGCAGCAGCAGCATTTCTTTTTCTGCTTCAGATAGGGTTACCATACGTTCCCCTTTTTGATACCAAAATGTTGTTTGTCCCCCCTAAACAAACCACAGTCCCGCTTATTAAGTCGAAATTCAATAAAAGAAAACATTCAATTGAAAACTTTCAAAATACATTCTTTTAATATTTTTTACAAAATTGTTTTTCTCTGTCAGTTTTTGTATTCAAACCAATATTTACTTTTAAAAGAAAAATATCTAGAACTTCTGGTCTTGCGCCAGTACGTTTCTCTTATTTAATTTCTGAGCGTCAATTTTTAGTAAACGCAATTAGGCTGTGGAATTCCCTACCACGATCCATTCGAGTAATAAGTTGTACATCTCAGTTCAAGAGCAGACTTAGGCGGCATCTGGAGGCGCTTTAGGCAAATGATGATAAAGTTTTTTTTTTTTTTTTTGTTTTCCAATATTTTTGATCCTTTTTTATTATTGTATTTTTCTTTCTGTTTTAAATTAATCTTAGGAATATATTACAATGAATTTATGCTTATATATATCTATGAACACAATTACTTATATTAACGAAATTCTATTCTACTGAACTTGGTTTCTTTGTTCTCTCTTGTTTTTTTTTTTCAAAATTAACATATTATAATGTATACATTATTGAAGCTTGCACAATTTTAGAAGATACTGTATCTTTCTGTGTTAAGATTATTTGCAAATAAATTGAATTGAATTGAATTGAATATCCGAACCCAAAGAAAAAACCAAATAAAAAAAGAAAATGTTTACATAATCAGTGTTGGGAAAAGTTTCGAGTGGTTAAAAAAAGGCAAAGAAGGTCCTCAATATGCGACGTGTATAATTGCAATTCAAGTTTTAAAACCTGCTGTTTAATAACTAAAAAAAATGTTGCCCCCATTTTGAACATTTGGCCCCCCTAGAAAACTCACGATGCCCCCCTTTTCGTATATTTAAGCCTAGATGGTAACCCTAGCTTCAGACCAGTTGTGTTCTGTTGATCTTTAAAATTGTTTTTGCCGCTCATTTTAATTTTACAAGTCTTAAATTCTTTGGACATCTTGCTGTCAGAAAATGTTTATGTAATAGATTTGTAGTACAGTATACGTTAGACTCGGATCTTATTTAACAGAGCTGAAAAAATTGTGTTTTACTATAGATTCGAGTTTATAGTTCAGGACTATTTTTTTATCTTACATGTCAGTCCCAATGTGGGCGCTGTAGCGCAGTGGTTAGTGTACTGGACTACTGTGCGAGGGATCCCAGGTTCGATCCCCGGAAATACACAAATTACATATTAAGGTTTTTTCTACTGCGCCACCTCTCGCGAACGTCTGACAAACATCCGAGAGTATAACTGTCATGAAAAAACTTCTCAATTTAGCGGTTCGGACTCGGCATAAAATTTTAGGTCCCTTCCATTCGTCCCAAAAATAGAAACTCACACAAACGAATGGTTGCGAGAAGCTGGACCTAGGGTGTCTACCCGCCTGGAGACGACCATCACTTTAGATTTGTTCACGTTTACCTTCATTTCAGTTTTAACACAAACGGCTACAAACTGATCGAGTATGCTTTGTAGTTCCGTCTCAGATAACCCAATGTTGACAGTTATCAGCGAAGAGCAAATGACTTATCCTCAGATCTCCCAATTCGAAACGTTCTTCGCCAAGACTGTGCTGTAACATCCAGTCCATATAAGTAATGAAAAGGAGAGGAGACAAGACGCACCCCTGGCGCAGTCCAACGCCCATGCTGAAATCTATTGATTTAACGCCGTTTACGCGAACACATAGCTTTTACAGTTTATGTTTAAAGAGATTGAATGGCTCTCAAGAGAGAACCGTCAACTCAATACTTCTGTTTTCTGTAATATACTCCAGAGTTTACCTCGAGGCGAGGGACTCGGTCGTGTGCTTTCTCCAAATCTACGAAGCATGCGTAAACAGGTGTAGCATACTCCCAAGCCTTCTCAAGTACCATTCTGAGAGTAAATAACTAGTCGGTTGTGCGTCTGCCGGGACGAAAGCGGCACTGCTAGTGCTCATCTCCTAATCGTGCCTCGACCACAGCTCTCCAACGCGTTTCCAGCACCTTGCCAAACACTTTTCCGGGGAGACTTAAAAGTGATATACCACTGTAATTGGAGCAATCCCTTTTATCCCCTTTCTTGAAAAAGGGCACAATCACCCCACTTTTTCTAATCGCTGGGAGTTTCGCCGCATTCCCAGGCCACTTTAATGACACGAGAGAGCCATCTAACTCCCTTTTCACCTAAAGCCTTGAGCATTTCTTGCCGGATTTTATTTACTCAGGCAAATTTTCCAGCTTTTAGGGATTTGATCGAAAAAGTGACTTCCTCTACCGTGGGACTATTTTTCGCCCTGCTTAAGGCGATGTCCCCCTTATTGAAAAGAATTGTACCACCTTTGGACTACTTCAATAATATTCCACTTCCTTCCTCTAAGACTGTCGATAGTCTGCCTGAGACCTTGCTTGCAGATCTGTAATCACGGTCTAATTTCTCGCCGACCTCCTTCCAAAGTTGTTCTTTGGCTGCTTTAACAGCCAATTTGCAAGCTCTTCGCGCCTCAAGTGAATCCACACCTTGAAAGCCCTTTTCTTCTCTCTGATGGCTTCTTGAACTCCGGGCGTTTTAAACCACGCAGTGCTTTTCTCACCACCAGCCGCCACACCGAGCCGCTTCACTCCTCAAACATGTCCGGCAGACCTTTCAGATGCTTGCCGGGAAAATTCCTATATTCGTTACTGTAATGACCCTGAGGGAGACGGAGAGGTAAATGCGGTGTGCACGCCTAGCGATGCTCTGATGCTAGCTCGTCGTTGGGTGGGTTCTTGCATCCCTTCACCGATCTCACATCACACTAATTAATTATTGCGTGCACTATTAAAATCGAAAAAAAAACTAAATAAAATAAAACTAAACATACTACTAGGACAACAAAAAAAACACAAAGCGATGCAGAAGACGCGGCGACGAAACTGGAACTGAGAAGAATGGCACTGTGATGACGATGCGCCTTGGCGTGGGAGATTTACTGAGCAATTGAATTGCTGAATACCAGTGGATATTGGGTCTTACTTTGGAGACTTTTTGACCTCTGCACGGCGCGTGCTGATTAAAATGAGCGTACCAGTAAATCAAACGCTTATGAAGGTATATATGTATATACGTTTTTTCCTTCTATAATGAAGAGCTTGTCAGCACGAGAGATTTGCGGACCAAATAAATAGCGGGTCCAATAACTTGTTAGCAAATTGATAATCGGCGATATTTGTTTCCCAGTGCTTAATTCGCTTACTGCACACTTTGCTGATAAAAGCAGATTTTGGGATCTTGATTCGATGGAGTAAATCAATAAATTGACTTTTTTGCTTTTCAATGATTTTGGACGATGAGTGTATGCGGGTTACCACTTTTAACTTTTTATTGATATCTACTGATTTTTAGTTTTAAGTTATTTTAGTATTAAGTTTTACTTTTAACTTTATTTTAGATATGGTTTCACTAGTTTTAACTTTAGCGTATTAAATATAAATTGTCGAAGTAGATACTTTGAGATGGTGTTACACTGTCCAACGCTCCAATGAAAAAGAAAGATCGCGCGGAAAAATAAAAGTGGATACCTCCAACAAGAAAACCCAAAATGGTGGAACCATTTCCTCGTACACTGAACTATGCTCTAGTGTACTAAAATCTAGCTCGAATGGGTCTGTTCAATGTACATACGCAAAATGCATTTTCATGTCAAGTAGGTATAACCATCACATTACAAATTGAAATGTTTGGCAATGGTTACATTCTCCACAAATCGTAGAACACAGGTCTTACCTAAATAACTCACTCAAAAAATGTAACGAATTGTGGTATAATAATCGCTTCGATTCTTAAGGTGCTAGTATACGGCATGCCACATACGTACACTGGTCGGCATAAGTATTTTGACAAAACTAAAGTTAATTCTACTCATAATTTGAACTTACTTCATGTAAATTTTGGTATCAATGGTCATTTAAATTCCGTTTGAATGATATAAAACTTTCCTTAACCCATTAAGTAGGTACATTGAAAATTTGGAACTTTTGTAAAAGTCTA
Organism: Cheilosia soror; assembly: GCA_949372485.1. Lineage (NCBI taxonomy): Eukaryota > Metazoa > Arthropoda > Insecta > Diptera > Syrphidae > Cheilosia > Cheilosia soror. Next base: position 135,809,359 of record OX443561.1, on the reverse strand, counting down.
CTTTTTTTACTTTTTTCCTCGGTCCAAAAAAAAAATGTTTTGATGCAAAAAGTTTCTTCAAATAATTCTAATAGTGACAGCAAAAAAAAATTTTCAAAAATCTCTTCGCTAATAGTTTTTATGATTTTTTGAATGGGATGATTTCAGAAAAATTTTGTATGAAAAGGAGGAAAAAGTGGCTAAAATAGTCATTTTTAGCAATTTTCAAAAAATCATAAAAAATATTAGCGAAGAGATTTTTTGCTGTCACTATTAGAATTGTTTGAAGAAACTTTTTGCATCAAAACATTTTTTTTTTGGACCGAGGAAAAAAAGTCAAAAAAGTAGACCTTGACAAAAATTCTAAATTCTAAAATTTTTAAATGGGTACTTAATGGGTTAAGGAAATTTTTGTATTATTCAAATGGAATTTAAATGACCTTTCCATTGATGCCAAAATTTACATAAGGTAAGTTTCAAATTATGAGCAGAATTAACTTTAGTTTTGTCAAAATATTTATGCCGACCAGTGTATGTAGCATACGACCTTTATTATGTTTGTGAATACTGAACTGAAGCTACTTGATAGGCTTGTAACTTCAGTTGCTACTTTTGAAAGGTTCATCGTTTCGATGACAATCTGCTGAAAAATTACGTAATTAGGACCCACACTGTCATTCAATGAAATAGCCTCCAATTTGTCTAAAAATATCATTGTTCTCCCTGTTCGACATCTGTGAGCGTCTAGTTTCAAGCGCAGGAGATACCAAAAGCATTTTAGCCAGACAAGTCTTACCACCAAAAATATTCAAAACAGTTGCGAAAAATCGCAACTTATCTTCTTTATTTGGCGATTTTTTCTCCACTTGCCTCGAAATTGTTTTATGGCGCTTGCTTGCTTACCCACCCATTCCACGTCACATTATTGTAATGAAAATCGTGCTTGGAATTTTCCAACACATAGATATAATGCAACATGATTTAGATGCCATTTCGGCTATTCGTATTACGATTCAAATTTTCATTTTTCATTCAAAATAAAATTAAATGAAACAGAAAAATGGTTTACTATCTGTGTAGCGTTGGTTCGCATCACAGCTCCTGTTGAGAGTTACCCATGAAATGTTTTCCTTTGTCTGTGATTTAGAATTGTAAATTATATTATCTCTATGTTAAATAATGGTATGTACATTTTTTTTTACAATAGCTGTAGGGCCACTTTTTGTTGCTGCATAGCGTACTTTAACTTTTAATTCGTTTGGGAATGCTTTATCAAAAAAAAAATCAAATACAACACAAACGGTTTAGGGACTTTGGGTTATGATTGTTTCAGCGTGGCATAAATTTAAATACTTATAGCTTATCCTTGTAGCAATTTATTGTGGATGTGTATGTACCTACTTTTAATTATGATGGTAGAAGGAGGTACTAATACATTTTGGAATGCAAAATCAAATATGCCTACAATACTCAAATACCTAGTGCCTGTTTCTCTGATAATACATCAAGTACATTGTCTGATTTATACAGTTTCGTTGTATGAGTTCTGTTTTTCAGATTTGCTGTATATTTGACAATACATATGGTAAGGTGTATGATTCTGTTTCCTAGAATTTTATCATATTCTTCATACTGCAGTTTAACTTAAAATTTTTCATAAATTTCGTAAATGTTCAAAAGTTAGTACTTTTTATTGTAAATTAGCAAACCCCCTGCACACTTGGTAGTGCAAAATAGAAAAATAAAACAAAACAGTTTCAAATTCATTTAAATCAGAGATAAACATTTTTTATTGTAATGCTCCGTGGTACACATTTTTTGTTTTTTCCAGAAATCGTATGGCATAGATTAGATCAGGGTTTCCCTAACTGTGCGTCGCGACGCCCTGGGGCGTCATGAGTCTATAGTAGTGGCGTCGCAAGACGGTACGCACAAAATCTTCTGTAGGATTACTATTCAGTCACTGATGCCAAAACACTGGCAAGTTACACGTTTTAAAATGAGGGTGGGTCAGTGCAAACGTTGCGCGAGTTGCGCCCTTTTTACGGCAGATTCTTCAAAGTCAACTCTCTAACGTTTTTTGGCCAAATTCAAGATAACCAGTTCGGTAAGCAATCAACCCGTACTACAAAGGCACGCCAGATCGGCCAAGAACATTGCCGCAGTCCGTGACCAGGACCCAGGAGCTCAAAGTTAATGATAATGAAATAACCATAGACCATAGACAACACCGTTTTTCCGCTGACTGGGCTCCGAGCAGTTTAAAAGTAGACCCCAATTTTGGCCGAAAAATCATGTTTAGCGACAACTCGCATTTTTGGATGATTGGCAATGTTAACAAGCCAAATTGCCGTATTATATGGGACTAAGCCAACCCACACGAGGTGGCAATGCATCCATAAAAAGCTGTTTGGTGCGGATTTTAGAGCGGCGGCGCTGTCATTTGTTCCTCCGTACTTTGTATTGAAAATAACGTTGCCAAGTCTATGACCATCAAGGCGAGTGCTACAGAACTATCCTAACCGATTTATTTTCTCCCAGATTGAACGATATGTAGGTAGATGACTTGTGGTTTCAGCACGACGCCACAGCAGACTCCATGGAGGGTATGGTTATCTGTAGCAGAGGGAACGTGATAACCTCTCCCTAGATTTTTCTTGTGGGGTTGCCTGAACTGAAGTCGCAGCTCAATGCGAATAAACCCCAATCGACCCATGTCCTTAAACCCAACATAGCCAATGCCATCGCTCAAATCCAGCTGGATCTATGCGGCAAATTAGACCACTCGGATTCGTGCCACCATGAGAAACTGCGGCGGACAATACCTCGCACAGATCTTGTTTTATTCCATTGCAAAGTCGACCCATCCTTATTAATAAACCCTTATACTGAATTTTCAGTAAGCTCAGCTACTGTTCACATATCTGTGCTTTGTTCCGTTGTGTACCTACTTTTTCGGGGGCGTCGCAAAATTAGTATAACCTGTATAGAAAAGATTTGGAACCCCTGGTTTAAATAGTATTCTTGTCTGTCAGGACAATGCATATCAATGTTACAAATTTTATAGACTTTGGCTCCCATGACTGTCGAAGAATAGCGCCACACCCCTCACATCCAATTTTGAACAATCTTCAGAGGAACACTCCCAGGCCACCTACGATTATCTGTAAATTTAAACTCAATCGATTCGGTGGTTATCGAGATATAATATTCTGAATGCATTTGTTGTATGGGAGGTACCACGCCCTTATAACGCATGAACCAATACACTTACAAATACCGTATATACGTGACCTCTCATGGGAAATTTCCAGAATCAAAATCGGTTCACGCATTACAGAAAACATTTGCGACAAACACAGTACAACTTATTTTTATAGATGATATACAAGAATTTCAAAACTTGACCACTGAACCTACCAATTTTTTAACTTTCTCGTATACGTAGTAAGAGAAAGATACATATTGTTTTTGTACAAAATTTCGAACTCGAGATTTTGATCGAGATTTTGATCTAACCGTCAGCTAATGCTTAAATCCATAGTAATACCCTTTGCTCAGTTTTGAGCTAAACAGTTGCAAAAGAGTGTTTTTTGAAACATAAATGTGTCCTTCGATATCCACCCCAATCGCTAAAAATGGTACTTTAAAAACTCCTCATATCTCGAGATCTTCGATTTGGATGAAAATATAACTGCTACGTCGGTCGTACTCAATTTTCAGCTAAACAGTTTAATAACAGTGCTTTTCGAATCCAAAGTTGTAACATTTGTCAGCATAATTTTACAAAAAAACCGCTCAAACGATTTTGATCAAAATGCATATTTAAGACAACATAAGCAAAGCATTCTAAACATGATCTGATCACGTACTTAGTTATTCCCAGACAACTCAAATATAGCCGTTTTATGAATATTTCTCAAAAATGTCAACCCAAATCCCGATCACAACCGGTATATTTTTGCAAAGCCCAAAACTTCAGTGGCAATATAATTCGAAATTCAACGCCTACTTGACTTGAAGGAAATGTCAGTTCGGGATGTACATGTAATTTGAAAGTAATAAAGTGTTGTTGTTAATACGTAATTATGTGTATGTCGTATGTATTACGTTTTTAATTAACAAGTGTTCAGGTACTAAAACTGAGTACATCTTGAGTAGGTATGATTTTAAACATAAAATTTGCTGAAATGAATCTGAGATTGTGCGAGATTCGCAATAAACGAGAAAGTTTCGTGCGACCCAGTCGTGCACATTTTTTTACATTCAACCTTTGAAACTCCATGCATTGTTCCAACTCCATGATATTGCCTTTTAATTTCCAAGGCAATGGAATGTTAGTTATATTTGTAGCAAGAATAAAAAAGCTTTATTTCAACACACACCCTTGGCATTCTGAATTTCTCAACGAAATATGAATCTTTCATATTAAAATTTACTCGATCTAAAATTATTTAAGGATGTCTTCTGGCTCTTAAAGTAATTTAAAAAAAAATCCAAGATGTCTTCACCACCATTAACCTATAGATTCATAAACATGGGTCTCCCAGGTCACAGACTCTGTCAGATGATTAATCAATAATTGGATGCGGTGTGAAAGAGATAGAAACACGTGCATGAAAAAATGCTTGAAAGAAAGCTTAGCAAGCAAGTTTCGTTGGTGCATTTCTGAATAAAGCAGCCGTAATAATAAGAAAACATTGAAAAAGCATTCGTGAAAGAGATATCACACAAATTGATAGAGCCCTGGACCCCAATTCTCAAATTCCGCTTAACGTAACTCGTATACGAGCAAATCCGCCTGAAATTGGAATTCTCAAATTTTTTTCTACCCCTGCGAAAATTTATTCAGCTCTCGCATGAAGTAGAATTTTACGTCAAAATGTACCTACTTTTTGTGCAAAGAATGGCCATGAAAAAAAAACCTTTCAAATTGGGTATTAAATATTGTGGATGTGGGTTTTGATTTGCGATTAACAAAAGCCAAAAAAAACGAAAAAAAAATTTTGTGATTGTGTGTGAATGGTCCTAATTTCAGTTAATAATTAATTGTGTTTTTACAATGGCTACATTGGGCAGATTCTGCAGTAAGCAGGTAAGCAGAACCTTACAGCAAATGTTAGAGGCCGTCCGCTTTAGTGGATTTCTTGACGAATATGTTTATTTTCATAGAAATTTACAAGAGTTAAATGCTGCACGACAAAAGTAATATTCATTTGAATGAATTCAAAAAGTATGCATCTTTTTAGTCGTTGGTCACATGACCAGTATTCTTCCTTTGTTTTCCTTTCATTTTAATTACCTTTGCTTCGTCAAAATAAATTATTTCACACAGAAATTAAAAAAACAAATCGTTATTCGAAGTGCCAAACGCGGATTTTGAGAATTGCAAATTTCAGTCTTGCGCATGAAGTTGGAGATTTTGACAGATAGACGTATGCGAGCATTTTTGAGAATTGACCCCCTGGTTGAGTTATATGGTCACAAAGTACCAACTTTGAGGCGATCGATGCCTAAAATGGAATATTGATGTCAATTTAGTTGATACTCTGCCATGTATTCCAGTAAACTGTGAAAATCAACCCAGAAAAATTTGGGTTTTCTACGAATACACAGAAAAGCGTAAGACCAGATTTTTCTGAACCTCTTGTAAACATCCTACCTATGTTTTGGAACCATCGCGGAATTTGTTATCAAGATTGCACCGAGTGGAAGAATTTCATTGTTTCTTCTTCTATTCATTTAAAATAAATGTGCCTCAAAGTAACATGAGTGTTTTTTTTTTTTATTTATATATTTTTTTTTTATTTGTAAAAATCTTTATAGAGAGTAAATAAGATAGTTTTGAAGGTAAGGGTCTCACAGACGTATGATTATGGACGATGTAACAATGAATTTAGTTTAAGAATCTGGGGTTAAGTAACTCCATCGTTTATATTTCTTCTTTAAAAATGGTGTAAAAAATTTATAGTACAGGAGTTCCCTAACTATTCCCTAACTAACGTCCCGACGCCCTGGGGCGACGTGGGGCTATCCTATGGGCGTCGCAAGACGATACGCACAGGTCACCTGCACACGACGTTACATCAGCTTGAGCTCGATTTGAAAAAAAATGTCGGGTCGGGTTCGTTCGATGTTGGCCATTGTGTTTTGCCGTGCACAAGAAGTATAAGAATTTAGCAGACTTCAACTTGGGGAATTTTGCGTCGAGACTTGGGCCTGTACCCGTTCAAGACCCAACTGACTCAGGAACTCAAATGATAATGTAATGACCATAGAAAAATCATCTTTAGCGACGGGCCGCATTTTTTGATGAATGGCCAAATTGCCGTATATGGGGTGACGCCAACCAACACGAGGTGGCAATGCATCCATAAAAAGCTGTTTGGTGGGTATTTTAGACTGGCGGTGGCGTCATTGCTTCGTACTTTTTCATGACTTTGGTAAGGCCAATACCATCAACGGCCATCATAAAGAACGATGCTGCTAACATGTGGTTCCAGCAAGAGGTGGCTAGGTGTCACTCAGTTGCAGGGTATGGTTATCTGATCGCTATCAGAGGTGACGTGAATTGGCCACCAAGATCGTGCGATTTAACCTTGCTAAATTTTTCTTGTGGCGTTGCCTGAAGTCGCAGCTCAATGCGAATAAACCGCAATCGACCGATGTCCTTAAACCCAACATAACCAATGCCATCGCTCAAATTAAGCCGGATCTATGTGGCAGATTGGACCACTCGGATCCGTGAGAACGTGAGAAGCTGCCGCGGACATTTGGGCCTGGTGTTATATTCCATACAACAATGGCATACATGGGATTCGTTAATACCTTGCACACAGCTTGTTTTATTCCAATTCAATGTCGACCTATCCTCATTGAAGACCCCTTTAGTGAATCTTCATTAAGCTCAGCTTATATTCACATATCTGTGCTTTGTTCCATTGTCTGCTTTAGAAGGGCGTCGCAAATATTATAACCTGTATAGGGAGTCGCAGTATTGAAAAGTTTGGTATAGTAGGTAATTCATCAATTGAGAACGGCTGGACCGATCTGGTTCAAATTGTTTTTCAGTTGTTTGAAAATGTTTGGGAAAACCCTCCGGAAAAGTCGGGAAATTGGTAAAATCGAAAATAAATTTTTTGTATGCAATTTTGTGTGCAATTTTTCCGGAATGGCTTTTCGAATGGAAAAATAGAAAATTCCGGAAAAAAGCGAAAAATGAATTTATTTTTCGACGAAATTTTTTATTTGATGATTTTGGACGATGTAAAGGCGGAAAATTCGTTGTGAAGCTTGGAAAATTTCGGATAATTGTGAAAATCATATTGTGATAAAAGACGTTTTGCGTGCATTTTGGATGGAGAAGTTAACGGCATAAATAATAGATGGCGCCAGTTGACCTTTTCGCATTGTCATTTTCTATTGAGCAAATGTGTCTTGCTGCATTTGATTTAAGTTTTGCGTATTAGTCCACTGATTGATAGTCGTATAACGCGCATCACATTCGCAAACGGTGCAAGCATTACGATTAATTGAAATTCAATGCGATAATTACCAATTCGATAATTTTTTCAGAAAATAAGTTTGCGTGCAAAAAGTGAGGTTATCCAAATGGGGACATTCAAACTCGCTTGATGTGCCAGAAACTCCACCGCTAAATTTACAGCTGAAGGTCAGATCGATCATAATCATGTTGCGGAATCTGAATCATTAGAAATTGTGCAACGATACGTGGTTGTCCGTCAAGAAACTGATGAACAATGTAAGTATTAGTAAAGCGACGATCATCAAGGGCAGATTCAAACAAGAGGAAGTCCTTATCCCACGAATTCCGATAATTCCAACTGATCTTTCATTCCAATTCATTCAGTTCCGCGTTTGATTGGCTTTTGCGATGACAATCAACACATCGCAAGTCCAATCATTGGAAGTCTGTGGGATTAATCTCGAATTTCCCTGTTTTTCTCGCACGGTGCCTGTTTGCGTGTTGGAAAACCGTCCTCGCTGCTTTTTTTTTTTGCGCCGAAAAATAAATCGAAAAAGAGTATTTATCACATCGGTCTCTATACTAATTTCGATTCGATTCAAATAAATCACATTAGAATTTGAACTATCTGCGTTTTATTATCACTCTGGAGTTTATCTGAAGGCTTAAATTGGAGGCAGACGAATTCGATAGTTTTATATAAATGTTGACTTTTCTGTTATTTAATATTTCACCTCAAATTGACGTTCATGTTAATTTCTTAGAATTTGCCGAAATCTGAACCTCCTTGCATAATAACGAAATGTCAAATCATACACATACTCATACAACTACCACAATATCATACAACATTTCCAATGAAATCTGAGAAACAGAAAATTGTATGTGATGCAGCGTTGTTATACGGTCGTAAATATCGTATTTGTGACGATTTTGGAAAGCAAATACGACGCTCCGATTTTTGCTTGATTTGGCCTGATTTCTACGATTTGCTGATTTTTAGTTCCGATATTTACGATTTTAGAAGCAGTCAAATACGACTTCTACCAAATTACAAATTACAACTTGCTTGTTTTATGCTTTTCTCGCAATTGTCAAGGTTTCAGGAGAAGTGCATTAGTTGTCTCATATGTTACAATGTCTCAAAATACATATGTCACATGTCGAGGAATAACTAAGTTCCTCAGAATATATGCCTACAGAAAGGTTAAGATCTTGAATTATGTCCCAATGGTCCCTACTTCGGCCGGCTTCCGGGGTTTAGTGCTAGATTATTATCTTAAAAAAATATTCCCTGCAAAAAATATGTATATTATATCTACCTTAATTACTTAGTTATATATAGATAACTGTTATGAAAATGATTACATTTTTTTAAGTTTTGTTAAATTTTCGTTGGCATTTTTACCATTTTACGAACAAAAAAACTGCTTTCTGCTTTATAGGATAATGGAATGGAATTTGAGTGTTAGCGCTCCAGGAATTGGAATCCCTTTTTTAATTAATTATTCTTAATCAACTTACTGTCGCTATAAGGAATTGACTTTCGATATTACTCATATTGCTCATATTTTGTTTTGGTTTTCTGTATTTGTTTGGGTATGTCTTCTGTTTCCAAATGTAGACCAGTATCAAAATTAAGCCCTCCTACTCTAAACGTCATAGTGTAATAAGAACTGCTTCAGGTTATTGATCGTTATGTTGCAAGTTGCTGCAATTGGTGTTCTAGGTCCTTCTTCATCTTTTAGCATTTTCACTACATTACACAATTTTATTCTTAAATTCTATTCTGTAAGAAGACTCTATTCAAAGAGTAGCTATATTTACCATTTTACGGAAACCAGTGCGTTATCCGTTAAAAAAGCATCATACCTATAATGCATTACCAATTGACCAATTTACAAGCGTTTTTCATGTTTATCAGGGTTATTAACCATCGTGCAGTGTTTGTATTTTGTGTCGCAGATACGACTATAAAAGAAGAAAAAAATCGCTTGGATTCTTCTTTCTTTCACTAGTAGTAGAACTAGTCATTACCGCTTCCAAGGTATTGAAAAAACGCGGTACGCAGCCGTGTAGACACATCTTAAACTGTTAACCAAAATAAGACGGATTGTGTTTTTTTAGTAGCGTAGCGGTGGGGTATAGTTTCTAATAATATTTTTAGTGTCCATATTACGAACTCAAAATTGCGAAATTTCCAAATATCTTAAGGTGAGGGTTTAAAATGATTATTATTAAGGCCCAAGTCCTGAAGTTTTGCATACTGTTAAACATGCTCGACGCTCGTATAGGCGCACTCTCGAAGAAGTTATTATTAAATTGTTCTAAAAATTCACAAAAAAAGATTGCTGTTGCCTGTTGCTGGACATAACCGCCTTGAATGGGGGAAGTGGGATTAACACGGTTTTTAAATTGCTGGTCGTTTGCGTATCGAGTCCAAGAACGCTGATGACTTATGCGAATTCGATATCAAAAATATCAATTTCGCAATTTTGGGACTAAGTTTGAACATTTAGGGCAAGTGTAGTTGCCTCAGTACCATTACTGTAGTTGAAATTTGTAAGAATACTGTATAGTATACTTTAAAAGGTTCATACCCAAGTAATGGAAACCAAGTTTTTAGGTATGTACTAAAAGCTGCGGTTTGTTTTTGGTGGTCCTCGACGAGGTGCACTTTAAACAAGAATATGTCCATTGTGCTTCCATTGGAAAGTACAGGTGTATACACTGGGTAGGGGTTATCTCGCGGATTTTTTTTTTTGGCAATTTATTATTTCGCCATAATCATTTTGCAATTTGTTGTGTTGCTTTTAATTTATTTCGCATTTCATCAAATCGCAATTTTTGTTAGGCAATCTTTCATTTAACTTTGTAATCAAAACATCATTTCGCATTTTTCATCTCGCAAAGAAATTTCGCGGCGAAATTTATTATCATGTAATAGATTGTAAAACAAAACATTTCGCGAAATAATACAATGCGAAAAGCAAAATGAACTACATAATACTATACTTAAAAAAATTAAAATTCCTCTTTTTGTTCAGAATTCAATTCAAATTTGCGAAACAAGTAGATACTTAGATACTATGGCGAAATAAACACGTAGCAACACAATATTCAAAGACGGAATGAGAATTAGCGAAACAAGTATTGCGAGATAAACTAAATACGAGTTGATAAATGCGAAATAAAATTTGCGAAATGAATTTTGTCGAAAAGACCGGCACCCGTTTACACTGCTTGCTCCTGGACTTCTGCGACATCTGCAAAAAAAGTATACGATAGGTATACTCAGAGCCAGTCTTTGGGCATGCCTAGCAAGTGCATGTGTCCGCTTATAATATTCATTAGAATTGTACATCTTTCTAAGCACCCTTATAAGTAAGTACCCTACCCTATACTAACTTATATACACATTTTTACAAAATACGATAATTACGATTTTCACAACCCCAAAAACACGATTTTCAGAAAAAGTCCATAACAACACTGATGTGATGTATGATTAAATTGTATATGAAAAGTATGGTATGTCTGATGTATTATCTGAGAAACAGGCCCCAGGAAGTAATGACTTCAACTACACAATTGGTGGATTGAACGCAAATTTATGTGGAATCAATGTTTGCATAAATCTAGCCATACACTTAAAATCAAAACATACTCCATTTTAAATAAAAATAATCTTAAACTAGTTAACTACCGGATTTATTAGAAAGATCCTTTACATTTCCATAACGAGTAATATTCAAATGAATCTCATGGTAATAGATTGTATTAAGGAATACAAAACTCTGCATTAAATTTATAAAATAATTATATTTTTATTCTTTGACTACGTCGACGCCCATGAAGTAATTAAAAACTTCTTTACTTATCTACTGGTCTGTCATAAACTGTGTAAAAAAAATGCATGTGCCCTAGGGCAAATGACCTAATTACACTCTTATTATTATTACCGTCGATGTTGGCCAGTGTTATGTGTTACTCTCGCACTCGGAATGCTTGTTGCTGGTAATGTTGTACTTGGGTTTTCCATCAATTATAGCACATAACATGAAACGGTTGAGATAAAAGTATACTGCGGAGTGCGGATAAGTAAGGACGATACCCTTTATGATTATTACCACCATAACGACTATAAACACCGTCGCAAGTTACCACTAATTACGGGGTTAATAGGAATGACTGTGATGTTTTCTTGTTACACAAACAATTACAGAAACAAAATGTGTGAGATAATGTCACACGAAACTGGCTTCCTTATGCGCTTTATGATCCTTATGGTGACTGTAGGTTTCTGCCGAAAAATTAAGTCTTTTTCAAACCTGAATAAAGTTTAAGCAAATGCAAAATTAGAAAATGTTTTCATGTATAAGTATATGACCGCATCCAAAAGCATTTCTTACAAAAGTACATATTTCTGTCCGGAACAGGCATAAGTCTGCCTAAACTGACTGACGACAGAGTTCGTATAAGCATTCTTTAAAGCTATCGTCTTAAACCAGCTGCAATAAAAAGAACACTTTTTGTTTTCTTATATTTTTTTTTTAATCAATTAAAATATCCACCTAATTGTTTAAATTTATGTCTGTCTTACACACTTTTTCAATGGAACAGGTGTCAGAAATAGAACAATTAAATACATCGACCTTAACTAATAAGTTAAACAAAATAAGAACGTTCAAACTAAGCTCATTAATACTTGAAATCCCTTAATGGATTGAAACGAAATAAACATTAAACTTTTGCACGAAAGCTTCGGATCCAATAGATCCTTAATTGGATTATCACCCACACTGTTGCTAAATGTTGAAGTTGATATATGACGTGTGACACGTACGAGTATGCCAATGTGGATTTGGTAAGCCATCATGTTGTGTGGAAGGAACGTAATGCTGATGGTGAAAGCAATTCAAAATTAAATTTAGTAAATCACTTAATCGCCAACTGTGAAATTTGTTGGGATTTTCTCTAATATAGTACAAGGGGTTGATGACTTGTGATAGTGTGATGTGACGTTCGATGCGAGTATAACTACTTCCTTGAACTCTGCACCACTTACAGTCACATTTCAATTATTAACAGTTTATCCTCTTAACTGCTAATGTCACTTCGAGTTCGAAGTTGGGAGGGGACTGACTAAATAATATCCATTTAATAAAAAACATGAATAGTAATCATACTTTTTCATTCGATGTTCTACAAACTCGAATTGAAATCTATCCATCAATCTTGAGCACGTTTTAGTAAGCCCTAGGCAATTCAAACTCCGTACCCAATTTGTAATGATTTTTCGCTGTGAAAAAAAAAATGAGAGAAACGGAAAATTAAAATCTAATTTAGGAAAACACTTGTTTGACGGATATCTTCCAGCGAATGATGTATATAATAGAGTAGGACTACATTTTCCATTTAATTAATACTTCAACTTGTCAGAGGGGATTTGCCCGATCATCAATGTAAATCTGTCGTTGAGTTGGGAAATAAAATGTGAATCAAAACAATAATACAGAAACAAGGGCGGAATTAGTAGAGTGTTAAAAGCTACATGTTGACTAATTGTGAATGAGATATTGGATTGCAGTATGTACACGTGTACATATAACACGCGAGTATGTGTAGGAACTTGTTAAGCCCTCATTAGAGATGAAAGTATTATTTGCATACCTTAATACCAAAGGCGCTCTTGATACACGCGTTTTGTGTTATTTTGAGCTAAATAATTATAGTTACGAGGTTTTAGTGTGGGTAGGTGTACTTGAAACCAGTAATTGAAGATGTCATTATTTTTAAGTAGGTACATGTGAATCCCAAAACTAACCAATTTTGGAGAAATGTTAATTCGTACTGGATTAGCCATTTTGAACATAATCATGATAATAACGAATATTGGGTAAAAAAATGCAAGCAAAGTGAAACTGTAGAAGTCAAATTGGAAATAAGGTAATAGAGCAAGATCCCAGGACTCCCAGACGTTACTATTTTCTCACAATTAAAATGTATGGGATAAAGTAGTGTTAGTATGTGTTTTGAGTGTATGCATACTTGCTAGCTTGGGCCGACGGCCAATTCCAGGTACCAGGTGCTAAAAGTAGGTCAAAACAGGGATCATTTTTTAGTCTCAGAGTTGATTTTTACTTATGTTTTAGAGAATATTGTTAAAAATGAGTAGTCAATACTGCCAGACACTTTCCGTCGGCGCTAACTTTTACCAGACGCTTTAAAGCTCCAAAAAAAATAGTGTAACTTTACTTATAATCTCAGTCTTGATTTTTGTGTATGTATAATACTCAGAGAACTATATCAATACTTCTTGATTCTTGTAAACAGCCAGACCAATCGGAAGGGCCAAACTTCTCCCCAGAGTGTTGTTAGGACCCTCTCTTCATTTTTCCCACGAAACGTGGTCATTTTTCCCTTTTTTCCCTTTTCACCGAACTCAAATTCCCACCAAAATCCCACGATACATTAGAATGAAAACAATTTGTTTAATTAATTTTTATTATGTTAAAAGAAAATCACAATGGCCGCGTTGCATTGATTGCTAGATGACTAGCGGCATGCCACACTCCATATACAAAAACTGACATTTCAGCATTTGCACTAGATCTCTAGCACATATTGTGAAACATCATTTTCTGCGAAATGTTTCAATCTAGCGCAAAATTAACTGAATAAAAGTCGCATTTCGAGGGATAATGTCTTTGAGTACCTCGGAACGTCTACCATGAAAGTACCTAACCTATAGAACAAGCATAGGTCAGCGACTTGTCTTCTGTGCACCAACGGTTGTAAATTCGATGTGAGTGTAGGGCTTCCAATAAGTCGAACTGCTCGTCTCTGTATGCTATCAAGTAGGTTAAGTGAATGCTTTGGGGCCGAGCTCCATATATGGGAACAATATTCCAGGCCTGGTCTAACCTGTGCTTTGTAGATAAGGAGAAGTTGCTTGGGGTTAAAGTACCCCTTTGCTCTAAATAGGTAGCGGTATAGGATATGTGGTCCTGCCATGTGATTCCTGAATTGACTGTGACTCCTAGAAGGTGCATTGAGTCCTAGGGATGGATTGGAAGGTCATCCATTTGGATCTGAGTAACTGTTGATGCATTTTTCCTAGAAAAAATTGTAAGCTGCGTCTTGTTTGCATTAAATACAACCAAGTTGTCTATTCCCCACTTCAAGATTTTGTCCAGATCATTATTTAGAGAACTAAGATAATAAGGCCGTATCACCCTAGGTCTAGCTTCTCACATAATAAATTATGGCACAAAATACGTTTTTGATGCTCATGAAGATGAAGCAATAATAATTCAAACTAGTTCTATTCCAATCCCAACTGATAATTGTTGTGAATTGCAATAGCTTTGATGAAAATTCACAAAAAAGTTATTTTAACACTTGTTTTGTCAGTTTCCTGAAATTCCCACGATTTTGGTGCTTTTTCCCTTTATCCCACGGAAGGCTTTTCGGACATCGAAAATCCCACAAAAAGGGATAAATCCCACGATATAACAACACTGCGGCCCAGACACACATAAAGAGTCGATAGGCGTATAAGCGCGAGGTCATTATTCGTCCGCTTGAGCGTGAGACAGAAGCATTAAGCTATGAGTACACGACATGCCAAACACGACATACGCATGCCACTCTGACGTCACGATACTTTATCGACATATTATAGAATTTGTCACGTTTTATTATATTGCGGAATGTGCGAAAAGTATGCCGAGTACACGGCATGCACGTTTTGTCTCAAAGTTGGCATATTCGTATGTCGACGGTGACTTGCAAAAAATCTACTCAATTGAAGATTTCTTGGACGTTTTTTTAATCCATTGACATTGTAGCCATCCTTTGATGGAATTTGTTACTTTATGGCTTGATAGAAAGAAGACGAACCATATTTTGGGATATATACCAAAATCAAAATCAATTTATTTCGAAATGTCACCAGGGAGCCCGAAAATCTAAATTTTTCCCAGCGAAAAAAAATCACTCAAATTTTTAATATATTAGGGCTTTCTGGTGACATTTCGAAATAAATTCAATTCAAACGATATTTTTTTGTATTCTCCGAAATTTACATGCCATTCTGAGTCGGACATACGGGTGCCAGACGCATGCCAACATATATGTCAGCGTCAATAATATGCCGAGTACACGACATGCACCCTTTTGTGTAACTGACATGCGTATGTCGTGTTTGGCATGTCGTGTACTCATAGCTTTAGACTTAGAGCTACTTTGCATCTTTGCATGACGAATCGCTGTTGAAAAACATTATCTGGGTGATCACAGAATCCGTCGTATTCGGAATTTTGCTACGAACCTCGAAAGAACTATCACAGAATCCTTCGTAGTGGACATTTTTGCTACGAAATTAATCCGTCGTAGTGGAAATGTTTGCCACGACTTTAATTCGTAACAAAAGTGTCTACTACAACGGATTCTGTGATAGTTATTTCGGGGTTCGTAGCAAAATTCTGAATACGACTGATTCTGTGATCACCCAGAATATTTTGTAGTTTAATTGCCAGAGCGATTGAGCGGTCGCAAACCCATAATATTATATCTCAAAATCTGAAATGAGGATGAATCAATACACTTCTGCACAGATGCGACGGCTCAAAAACCAAAGACGGAGTTGGAGCTGGACTAAGTGTGTTGGCGTTTCTTAGCTGGCAACCTCTTTCAACCAAAATCAAATCTATATTTCAAAAAACTAATTTGCAAATGCTTTCCTCAATAGTTTGAAAAGCTGTTCGTCGATTGAGCGGAAACGTATACAAATACAATATTAATATACTAATTTGCAATGAAGTGAGAAGTCCAGGTAACTCTAAAAGTTTTCCTATAGATGGCGTGGAATTAAATGCCTGTTAAATGCCTTTAATAAAATGTGGGCGGGTTCGAACAAAGGGGCCTGACATTTTTCGACACTCATTTTGAAACATTGATATGCATTGATATGCATTGTCCTCCGTCTGAGAGAATCACTGCAATGGAGAAGCAGTGACACAGGGCATGCCAATATTCTCAAAACTAACAATGTTAAAACAGAAGTTACAGACTTCGTAACCACGGTCCTGGACTTCAATATTAAATACAAAACCAGTATCCCCGACCGACAGCAATGGGAAGAGAATACGGTTATAGACGAAAATACGCTGGTCTAAGACGGAGGACGGAGAGGGAGCCGGGATTTTCTCAGTTCCATTCTCCCTAAACCAGTCTTTTAGACTACCAAATAACTGTAGTGTCTTCCAAACAGAAGTTATGGCTATTCGCGAAGCCGCTAAACTGCTGAAGATGAGATCGATATCGAAATCAGACATCCTCATCTACACCGACAGTCAAGCAGCTATAAAAGCACTTGAATCATCAATATTAATATGAAAATTGTTCAGGCACTGCCGCAAATCTTTAAATGAGATCTCGGGTATGTGCAGGTTAATGCTGTGTTGGGTCCCTGGTCATAGAGATATACCAGGTAACTGTAAAGCAGATGAAACTGTCAAGGAACTGCACGAAATTGGAACTCTCTACTGGGAAAGGAGAGCCCCATGTACTAAGATACAACATCTCCACACTAGCACTGCAATAGGCTAACGAGAGATGGCGGGATCTTAACACCTGTAACCATGCAAAACAAACTTGGCCACGAATAAATCGGCGCAGGACAAAGGTCCTGTTAAACGTCAGTAGAACACACATGGGAACTCTTGTCGGAGTACTAACAGGCCACTGTGTACTAGGAAGACATGCCTCAAGGCTTGGAGTTACCGCTAATGACTTCTGTCGCAGTTGCATGGATGAAGAGGAGGAGAAAACTCCATTCCACCTACTATATAACTGCCCGGCGCTATCCTCGATCAGAAAGCAAACTCTAGGAGAATACTTCTTCGGGGAGCTTTCTGATATTGCCGAAACGGATACCAAAATTCGAAATTGTTCCAAAAGTAGCGGAAATAACCGACTCTGTTTGATGTATCTGGTATAAGTGAATTACTCTGTATCTGTATTAATGGATAATTGCCACCTAACCTATGCATTGTCCTGATAGACAAGAAGCAATATAATTCAAGCTAAAAAAAATTATAGAAAAAGATGTATAAAAAAATTAGCTCTAAAATTAGTTCAGACTATTATATACCTTCTTCAAATATTCCAAATGAAAATTACCCTAAAAAATTAATTTAGACTATGAATCAAATAATTTCCTCAAATGGCTTTTAATTTAAATGAATTCGTATATTATGCGGCATGCTCTACCATTTTCATAATAAAAAGGATATCAACATAAAAATATTTTCATACGGATGACTGGACTGCATGAAATAAAAACCACAAAATTTTAGAACGTTTCTAGTCGACCTTTGTGAAAGTGGTGTGCAGGTAGCGCTCAACTCAGCCTGCAATTGGAAAACTGAATCAAGTCTCTTTCACCAAATGATACAGACTATTTAAATTCATTCATTGAGGCCTAAAACAAACTAAATAAATTAAAATAAATGTGGTCATTCAACAAAACAATCTATTACCAATGAATGGTGATAATTGAATAACGCACTACCTTTCAAATTATGCTTGCAGTTATGAAATGGATGGGCTATTTGAAAAACAAACACGCCCTCCTCCTCCTCTGACAAATAATAAATATTTGCATAATCGGATAATACTATCATTGGAAGTATTTACATAATTTATTAGTCTGTCTATTGGGAATTTACTGTATCACGACAATTATTGACTTAAACTATATTATTTATTTCAATAAATTACAGACATAGCCAATTTAATAAAAAATAAAATATTGAAATGCCTTCGACATTGATTAATATACCCCGACTAAGGGTTCTCTCTTGATGAATTTAATTTATGGATTCATCCTTATTTTGCGACGTAATGAATTTCATAATTTTGCCTTTTGATCAACTTAACAAGTACGATAGAATCGAAATCGTACACGAGGGTTCTAATCCGCAATGACAGCAATAAATCAACGAAATTAAGCTTCTTGTATACGTTACGTATACGGTATACGTATACTAGATGAAATATTTTCATCTTTCAACAGGAATCACTTTAGACTCATCACATTAACCTCACAATTTATGAGAAACACGCATCGGATTTCAAGACCTAAATAGTCAAGCATGTATCTACGTGGTGTCTGCGTATCTGTGTGAAAATGCTCACGCCAATTAGGCACGATTTTCTTCATTAATCTGATGACAAATTTTTCCACGTGTCCCACATTTTCCAAACGCCATATTGACTTAATGAGGTATTGCAAAAATGGTATGTTAGGGATTATAATTTGTAAAAAAAACTGATGGCAAAGTTTTATCCTTAATATGGAGGTTTGTGTTACGGCAATTATTATAATGCCTACGAAGGTATTAACAAGGAACAATAGATATTACACACATCTGCTGGTAGTTTTTAGACAAAACATGCAAGAGTAGGTGACATTTTTTTTCTGCATGGATGTGACGTTGTTCTACAGTTAAGCTACGATTACACGGCCATTTTTTGAGTCATTTAAATGTCGCTGTGACGTCAGGAAAAAATGTCGCAGTAGAGCGACATTTAAGCTACGATTCGTGACTGGAAAAATTGCGATCATACGAAATGACTATCATCGTCATTTGTGTCTCACAATTAAATGACGGATACTGCGAGTCATTTAGAATTTTCCGTTGGGATGCCATTTAAATTTCGCAACAGGCAAAAAGTTTGGTCATTTGTCATAGGCGTCATTGAAGAGCGATCACACGGCCATTTTTTCCCACCATTTAAATGGCACTAAATACATGTCATTTGGTCCGCCATTTTCCTAGTCATTTAAATGACGCCGAAAATGTTATCCCAAAAACGGCGATCACACAGAACGACAAGAACATTAAAAATAAACAATTAGTAAATTTCCTTTCTTGAAACATCACCACAATATAAACATTGTCTTATAGACAGAGTATGCCAAAAAAATTCCCAATCAACCCCGTATAGAGCTACGATTACACGGCCATTTTTTCGAGTCATTTAAATGCCACTCTGACGTAAAAATCGCGTCACAAAGCAGTCATTTACTTTGTTATATTGTTTATATTGTGGTGATGTTTCAAGAAAGGAAATTTACTAATTGTTTATTTTTAATGTTCTTTTTTTGAGACCTAAGGTCTTTCCAGAAACCTATTGGTTTGCGATAAGAAGGCCAGATCAGGCCTTCTTCGTACAAAATGCAGACATTTAGACATCTAGGTATGATCTGGACAAAATCTTGGGGAAAGGACAACTTAGTTGTATTTAATGCAAACAAGACTCAGCTCACAACATTTTCTAAGAAAAATGCATCAACAGTTACTCAGATCCAAATTGATGACCATCCAATCCATCCCAAGAACTCAGTGCGCTTTCTAGGAGTCACAGTCAATTCAGTAATCGGCGTCCGCTAATTTGAGCTACCTATTTAGAGCAAAGAGGTACTTTAGCCCCAAGCAACTTCTCCTTCTCTACAAAGCACAGGTTAGACGAGGCCTGGAATATTATGCCCATATATGGAGCTCGGTCCCAAAACATTCACTAACCCACTTGACAGCATACATAGATGAGCAGTTCGACTTATTGGAGACCCTACTCTCACATCGAATCTACAACCGTTGGTGCACAGAAGGCAAGTCGTTGACCTATGTTTGTTAGGTACTTCCATGGTAGATGTTCCGAGGAACTCAAAGATATTATCTCTCGAAATGTAACTTTTGGGCGCCCCACCAGACAGGCAGCTAATGCTTATGACCATACAACCGCAAGGACATCACTTTTCCAAAACTCCTTCTGTTACAGGACAAGCAAGATTTGGAACTCGCTTCCTGGGGATATATTTCCAGAGGACTACAATTTGCAGCAATTTAACTACAGCATCTCGGGGCGCTGATGAAGCATTGTAGGTTCGCCTTTCCCGGGAGAAGTATTTAAAAAGAAAACAAAATACGAATTATTAATTAAATTAAAGAAGATCGTTCTTGTACCCCGGAGTACAATTATCATGAATAGTCTTAAGCGATAAGAGCGCTTCCATATCCTTAAAATTTAATTTAAAAATCGATTTTCATCAAAGTATTACTCATTTGCCTCAAAAGGCGTTCCGTTTCTAGAATAAGGGAAATGTATAATAGCCAATTTCACAGTGGCAGCTTACACAATCAATCAATTTACACAATTTACACAATCGAAATTTAAGCTTGGTTTAGTTAAGCCCTTAATTGAGTGCCATTGTGAACCATTGTGACTGTATTCGAATTGTTGCATGTTCAAGGATCGAAATCGGGTATAAGAGACTTAACTTAATTAAATCCACAAAAGTTAGCTGTTTACTGTTGCCTTCGCGGTGGTGGTAAAATCAGTCTTATTACGCTAAAAAATACTTCTCATAAAAGTATTCATTTTTTGAGAACACGGGGCCGCATGATTTAAGGCTTCTCATGTCGTTTTCCATTGAGCAAAAAGAATCGTCCGGAATCAAAAATATCACTTCTGAAACCGTTCCATTTGCATAAAAAATACTCTTCTCTAAATTCTGAGAATAGAATTTTGCAAATTGCCAGCAGTCGTAAATTAATTTTTGACATTTCACCAAAATGCTTGCAAAAGGGAAGTTCTTACCGGAAGTTTCATACCTATAGCTATTAGGAAACTCACTAAGAGTACCTACTCAACACGTGGACAAGACAATGCGGCCTTGGGGTTAACCCCTAGAAAACTGAGTTTGTCATGCTCACAAACAAAAGAATAATACCATACTATTCGAGCCACCAACTCTTGAAGGAACATCTCTAAAGGTGACAGATGGAGATGGGGCGAAATATCTAGAAATGATATTACTTACTTATTTACTTATCGGGCTCCCGACCCGTGAAAAGTCTCTGCCTGAGACACTGCAGCCTTCCATCCTCTACGATCCCGGGCACGCTGCTTGCAATTGTCCAGACCAAGCGCTCTGGCATCCGCGATGGCTTGGTCTTTAAAACGGAGGTTCGGTCTTCCTTGTCTTCTCGAACCTGGGGGCTGGGATTCGAAGACCCTCTTAGCTGGAGCATTATTGTCCATTCGCTCGATGTAGCCGAGCCTATGAAGTCGACGTGTTTTGGCTTTTTGCACTACATCCACATCTTGGTACAGCTCATAGAGTTCGTGGTTGTATCTTCTCCTCCATTCGCCCTCCTCACACACGGGACCAAAAATCCGCCGAAGTAGTTTTCTTTCGAAGGAGCCCAGTATCAGCTCTCCCTTCTTGCTTATCGTCCAGCACTCGGCGCCATAAAGCAGAACTGGTAGGATAAGGGTTTTGTAGAGCACACATTTCGTCCTTCGAGTTAGGAGTTTTGAACCCAATTGTTTTGCCAAACCGAAGTAGCAACGGTTTCCGAGGGTAATTCTTCGCCGGATCTCCACTAGGGTGTCATTCGTGTAGTTTACATAGGAATGATATTAGATAATAATAATAATAATAATAAAGAGGGTTTAGTGCACTGCGACTAAGATAGAAAACTTAAGTGGGTGCCGAATGTCAATGAAGAAGTGAAGAAAGCAGCTAATGCTTTTTACGGATGTACCCACATCTTTGGCAGGTGGTGGGGACCAAACCCCAAAACAATCCTGTGGATGTACACGGCAATCGTGAGGCCTATACTCGTAGTAGTGCGGTGGCAAGCCGCGGGCAAGGCGAACAGTCTTAAGTCTAGTTTTTGCGATGAAAACCACACCTACGGCTGAACTGGAGGCAATCAATCTGACTCCTCTAGACCTATGCATGGAGGAATCTGCTACCAAAAGATTCCTTAAGGTTTATTAAAACTAGTACTTAGACCAAGTGCAATTTTTGACACAAACGCACAGATTCTTGGGGAAATACATTGGGAGCGTTATCAGTTCAGTCTATATGATTGCCCATCTACACTTTGATAGACCATTCTTTAGCTCGTTTCCGAGTAGATATAATTGGAACACAAATAAACACACAAAAAGGAAATGGATCGAAGATGGACTGTGGAACCGATGCCGGTATATTCTAGGAGGAATTAAATACATACTGTTCACTGATAGCAGTAGTGTCTTCCCTAAAAAGAGATTCTAGTAATGCCGGAGGCGGATGTGTCATTGTTGGCAATACCAAGAAATGATATTACAATTTTCATTGACAGCCAGGCGGCTATTAAAGCAGTTTCTGCTATTGAATTAAAATCCAAATTAGTTCATCTCTGCCCTGAAGAGTTTAACGTTCTTTGCTCGCAGCACACCACGGTCCTCTGCTGGGTCCTTGGACACTCTCTCATGTGAACAGTCCTTAAGGGGATATTTTTCTCCTAGCCAATTTTTGATGAAATAAATGTTTAATGTTTTTCTCTATTTTTGATACCATTTGTAAATATGCCGTGGTATTAAAGATGTGAATTGCGTTATTGTCTATACCCTGTTTTAACTGCCATATAGTTTTATAATTGAGTTATTGTTGTGGGAGCAGTAGCGCAGTGGTTGGTATGTTGGACTACTGTGCGAGGGATCCCAGGCTCGATCCCCGGAAAAAAACAAATTAAATCTTAAGGTTTTTTCTACTGCGCCACCCCTCGCGAACGCCTGACAAACATCCGTGAGTATGACTGTCCTGAAAAAGCTTCTTAATTCAGCCCTTCGGAGTCTTCGGACTCGGCATAAAATTGTAGGTCCCTTCCATTCGTCCCAAAAATCACACAAACGAATTTATTTTATTATTATATTGTAGCAACTCCTTAAGATTCATAATATTTCGTTAAAGTTATTTCATGGCCAAAATAAAATACACCACTAAAGTTAAACTAAAACGACCCCTATGTAACCGAACATTTATTGCCCGAAACTTAAACTAAAACGAGAGTTTAAACTCTCACTGTGAAACTGGGCATAAGTCAAACAGCAACCTGCAACCCCATCAAAAATTCCATTAGTGTGCAATGTAATTTTCCCCCTCCACCTTTTTAACTTTAAAATTTCAAATATATATCACTACTTCCTGGAAAGGTAAATTCAAACCCTAATTTTAATTAAGAATTCTTCTACAGTAAAAGAGTGCGCTTCACTTTCCAGACACAAGTATTTTATTCCTTATTCCATTCTTATAGCACTTATACACTTGTGGAGGACTTAGCTTTTCTCAAGCAGAACGCCGCCGCCATAAAAGGTAGGTAGGTATATCGATTTATGAGCTACAAGTAGGTACATTATACACATACGCAATGTAGTTTCTTTTATACTCTACTATTCCTCATATGTAGTTCCTAAGTAGCCAAAGCAATCGAAATAAAAGTGCATTGCATGGTGAACCTGAACAATGCATAAATGTTATCCAGGCCATCGTATCCTGTACTATAAGTTCAATTTGGCTTTTTCAATTTCAATTTAGATTGTTATTATATTTTCTGGTAAATTGCACGACAGGGAAATCTTAGGAAACCATTCGTTGAATGATTGGTTTAAAACTTATGAAATAGTCAAATAATAACTGGGTTCAATGAACATCTACCCATAACTGGGATCTTAGAATAGTCTCGGATTTATCCATAATTGTAAAATATGAACCCATATGGAGTCCAATATGCCTAGAGCTTACTCTTACTGATATGTACCATACCAATCTGACTGCTCCAATGGAAATGAAATTAGTGTCAAACAATTTCCCCACTACCGCATTACCGTGACCGAATAATAAAACTCTACCGACTGACATTCCAAGATAAATGGCTTAGCTGGGTCGCTAATTGTCAACAGCATGGAGGGAACGGATTTAATAAAACATCAAGAACCATGCGATCAGGTTATGAGATGACAATGGGCGCCGAGGGGAGTGTGTGTGGTTATGGTTACCACAGCGCGTGTACCATATGCGAATGCATAAAAGCCATCCTTCTTGTCCTTGTTCGCCTCGCCTTGGCTACCGAATTCTATTTTTAATCTTTACATGGTTGTTTCCATTCCTCCTGGTTCGCGAACACTGTTGAAGGTGTAAAATACTGCGTGGTAAGTGTACGGCGGACGGTCACCTTACCAATGCGATGGCATCGCATGACAAATTGGAACATCATATTTCACCAAGAATTGCATGGGATTTTATTTGAAATATGAATATGAATGCATGTGGGATGATATTTGCTGTGGTGGCGGATTTACAAATTCATACTTTGGGGAATTGGTACATGTGCCCGGATGCGCATTTGCTAAGTGCAGTTCCGCTACGTGACGAAATGTATGCACATGTGTGTAAGTGGATAGAAGGACTTTAAAAGCATAGGTGCAAATTGGAGGTTGTTGAATAATGTCCAATTGTGTCATTTTTCGTGATAGGGATTCTATTACATGAGCTGTACCTATTTAAAAAGTATTTTATAGGCGCATTTAAAGGAGGAATACGAGGAATATTAGGTAATGGCTTATAATTCTATAAAACCGACCTCAGATAGGCCAACTTTCTCTTAATTGCGTCATTAAAAGGGACATCAAATTTAATGATTTGATTATAATAACCGTAAAGTAAGCAGTTCCGTTTTATTGCTGCCTTCACGACTGTTGTTAGTAATTAGTTCTTGTTTCGGTCTACATTCACACAGCCCTAAGTAGGTATAAATAAATGATTTTTAAACGATTTTATGATTAATTGTTGGGTGTAGTTTTGTAATTTGCAAAAAATGTGGTATGAATACTTTTTAATTGTTTCTATGTTTAGGATATATTTATTTTGTAATAAAAAACATTGGATCGCCTTTATAGGGGATAGAAGTCATGAAATTTACACCTGTCTCTTTCTATTTTTATTATAATTTTTTTGACTGCAATATTTCGGGATCCCTACTGGGAACCCTACCTTATACGTCATTTCAAAATACCTTTTGGACAAAATACCTTTTTTCGATGGGCTGACCTTTAGGACATATTTTTTTTGGTGAAAACACCTATGGAACAAATTACCTTTTTTCTAAATCCCTTTTGTTAGAATACTTTCGTGTCAGGAAAAGATATTTTCAGATTTCCAGAACCACTACGATGACGATGTAGTTTTGGTGTTAAATTTAAGCAAATAACATAAAATAAACTTTGCACATACCCAACCTTACACCTACTCCAAATCCTACAGTGATCACAAGCAGGGGGGTTGCAGGGGGGCAGCATGCCCCCATATGTTTTCAAATCCACATTTCCAAAAAGGATTAAGCAAACACATAATATAAAATTTGCATATACCCAACATCTCACCTTCTCCAAATCCTACAGAGGCTACAAGCAGGGGGGTTGCAGGCAGACATATCTCACTTCTGTCGCGAGACACAATTAATAACACCAATTCTAAGAATGGGAGATTTTGTCCCGTGGGGATTTTCTCTCAGGGTCTTTTGGAGTAAAGCATTCCAGCACAGGGGATTATGGAACAGGGGATTTTGGAAAAGAGATTTTGGAAAAGGATATATCATACCCATACCCAACCCAAACTAAACTTTGCATATACCCAAACTTGCACCTACTCCAAATCCTACAGTGACCCCAAGCAGGGGGAAACATGGACCCCATACGTATCTCACTTTTCAACATAAATAACACTAAATCTAAAAATGGGGGATTTTGTACTTAGGGATTTTCGCTTAGGGTCTTTTGGAAAAGGAGATTTCATTACCAACCCCAATATTTCTTGTATTTCTAAGATATTTTTCACAACAAACGGGCAATGGTAGGTATTTTGGAATTATTTTTTTTTTAGTTAAGATGAAACTAATTGGCAGAGGAATGATTCTCACTAAATGAGTTTAAGCGTGTACTCTTAATTGTCTAGATCTACTTCGTGGGCATCTTTATACCTCTTACTCAAATGCTCTTTTAGTTCATTAACTTTAATGTCCTGCCTGTCCCCTCAACAGCAACTTCCTCAACTTGGTATAAGCAACTGTTGGTGACCATATAGCGATCGGCGCGGCGTGCTCGATAGACGCACTCTCTTCTCGGAATTGACTTGAAGTCACGAGTGACACGCTTTACTTGTTCTTTGGATATCTGAAAGGCTATAGAAACTTTGACACTCTCATTTCCGATATTGAATTTAGTAATTATAATTTGTAGAGTCTATGAAAGCCATCAAGGACGCACTATTTCGATTGGTAGGAAATAATGCAAGGGTGGGCTAGCTCCAGCAGAACATATCCAATTTCCGTTTTTTTTTTTTCAACATGGAATAACCGTAATAACGTTCGGACCACTGCAACAAGAACCCTGTTATATCAGACGAGCTAGGTCGTATTGCTGGGTTGCAGTATCTCGGGCACTCTTTCGTCTTCGCTGCCCGGACTGACTTAAGGCGTCAAAAAGTGACAAACAATTTATTCCTGAACTATGCATCAGTTTATTGATGAGCAGATTTAACAGACATCACCGTCATCGAGGAATTGCGGTGGGATGGGCCATGCAAAAGGTGGATCAAAAACTGTGGGACTTACTACGGTGATTGGTCTAGGAAACAAAAGCAGCATCTATTTGAATGCGGATTTGTTGTAAGTGGCAGACTAAGGCCAGAAGTCTTGAGCTCTTAGCACGTTAGTGAACGGCTTATGACTATCCGCATCAAGGCTAAATTCGTCAATATCAACCTGATATGCGCTCACGCCTCCACAGTAGAAAAATACGAGGTTACCAAAGAGTGTTTCCACGAGCTCCTCGACAAAGCATATGAGCAATGTCCTAAGTATGACGTTAAAATTGTCTACAAGATGATTTTACTACCAAAATAGGAAAGGGGAACATCTTTGTTGGTACAATCGGGAAGCACGTTAATCAAATTGATCATGTTGCGATTGACACGACGTAAGTCCGAACTTTCCGAGCAGCTAACAGAGACTCGAAGGAAAATACTGTGAGAACTGCTACAATCGCAGCAAACCGCCAGAACCTTTGTCGATCGCGTCTCCCTTAACCTCTTGAAAAGACCTATGCAACCAGCATCAAGTGCTGAAGACCAGTGCCAAGAAGCCATCAGAAAAGCCGCAACTAATGTGTTTTTTGTCTGGTCTGGGTGTATTTTGAAAAGTAGTTCAGCAGAAGCGTACATCGTGTCGTTTTTTGTGAAGTTTTTTCGAGTACATACTTTGTGAGTGATTTTCTTGAGATGTTTTTGTGGGTATTGTCGCCGCGACAGAATTAATAACACCAAATCTAAAAATGGGAGATTCCGTAATGATCGCAAGGGCATTGCGCATTTCCCATATTTCTTTTATACATCAAATATATTTATTATGAACACAATATACATCAATTAACCCATTATTATATATGTAATATACTAGCTGACCCGTGCTCGCCTTGCTCCGCTCGCATTTAACAAACAAACAAACTTATATTTGGTCCATTTAAGATTACACTTTGAGTGTTTCATGTCCAGTAGGTCTCGCGCTTTTAGGAGACAAAGAAAATTCCTACTGTCATGTTCTGTCGCACGATCGCAAAAGTATAAACATCTATTTGTTGCAAGGTATATGTGTAATGTATATATTTTCACTTCAAAGAATACATTTTGGCCAAAAAATTTTCCTACGGACGTGGCTATAAACGACATAGCCTATAGCAGTCTCACAGTCTTAAGGAGCATTTTAAAAAAAATTTCATCAAAATCTGTCCAGTAGTTTTCGAGTTTTTAACAGCCAAAGAAAATTCCTACAGTTTTATTATATGTATAGATGTCAATCCACTCCACATCTAGCCTAGCACAGCATAGATATTAAACATATTTATAAATATAAACGTATGCATATGTTTTATGTATGTACACACTATGCACTCATAGCATGCCTACATACGTACCAGTTATTTTTGTTAAATTTTTCTACTAATTTCTTGACATCCCGCTCAGGCGTCTGACAGTCGTTATTGCGCCTTTCTTACAATTTATTTCGTATGCTGGAGCTGAAAGTGGTTAAAATAAATAATTTTTTTTTTTTTTTTCCTAAAGTTTTGATTTTTCTTTTATATTGATTTTGATATTCTGTACGAATATCCCATAACAGTGAGATACGTATGGGTATAGAACCCTGCTTGTGGTCACTGTAGAATTTGGAGTAGGTGCAAAGTTGAGTATATGCAAAGTTTTATTATGTTGTTTGCTTAATTTTACCGCCAAAATTACGCGCTTTTTAATTACCATTATAGAAAATGGAATCACAACGCGCATATTGATTCTGATGGTGAAGCTAAATCGAAGATACAAGAAGAAAAAACGTATTGATTCTAAATTGTGCGATCAGAGGATTTTAACGAGGGATTTAATAAGTAATTGTATGTAATGGGAGATTTTGGCATAGGGGATTTTGTCCCCAGAAATTTTGGAAAAAGAGAAAAAAAAAACAGAGAGATTATGTCCAATAAGAGATTTTGGAAAAGGAGATAACGTAGGGATCCCTTTTAAAAGTATCCCTTCTATTAATTTCAAGGATCCATAATCTTCAGCCACCGACTGTAACTCATCAGTGGCAATACACATATATCTACATATTTATGTGGAAAAGAGATGTCAGACTTGAACTAGAGGATGGCTGCTCTCCATTGAAATCCAATTTCGGGGCATGCGATTAACCTATAACGAAGCCACCAAATCATGGTCCACTCCGTTCAAAAAGTAGTTCTCCAACATTGTATACCTCCCGTGTTCCAGTGTTCATTATATGACCTCTGCGAGTCACTTAAACAACACAACGAATAAATCATATTTTGACAGTTTGTATCGGAGATATCGAGTATTGAAATGATAAATAACAGATCGACCTATAGCTATCTCAATATTGACCCAGCCTAAACAATGCTACATAAACACCCAGCATTTCTCCTTTCGTTGCTCGTGAATAAGACCCTGAGACTTCAACTTGCTTAACCTGTTTCAATATGGCCTCTCTAATAAATGCACGCAGACTTCACTAAAAAAGTATTCGGGAGACTGTCGTCTCTTTTTATTTGTTTCACGTTTATCTTCATTAAAGCTTTATTAGACGGAAACCTATTGAATGTACGCTAAAGTTTACTCTTGGAGGGCCCAAGGACGGCCAAGTCCTCGGCGAAAAGCAAAAGTAAAAGTTATACACCCCTATCGGCAATTCCGAGGGAAAAATGTTTCCCCCGAATATTTTTTGTTCCCGGGAATTAAATCTACCCATCGTGAATTTCCATCGGAATTTTTTTCCCCGGGTATCAGAAAAGTACTTTCGAAAATATGTTCGAATGTTTTGACAAGAGAGAGAGTAGAGTTTTTAAAAAATTAAAATAATATTTTTGATATACATATTTAGAAGTGCGCATTTTTTATTAGCGATGGTAGAGCATGAGGAAGTGAAGAGGAAGATTCACATATAATCTTCGGACCTTAAACAGACCAGCACCAGATATCTATATAGGTGAAGCGCGAAGAGCTAGTGGAGACCTTTGATATATATATAGAAAGTCGTCAATTTAAAGCCCCATTTAGATGGTCATTTTAGTGTCAGTTTCAGTTCCAATTAAACTTTCAGTTGAACAGTTCAGTTACAGTGCATTTAGACATCAGTTTAGTATTCAGTTGAGCTTTCAATTTACTCGTGATTAGCCGAAGGTTAGAAGATTATTTCTATTAAAACTGACAACTGAACTAAAAACGTATGTGAATTTCAGTCTCAGTTTCAGTTTCAGTTATAAGCTTCAATTTTTGCATTTGGACATCAGTTTAACTGATAGCTCAACTGAAACTGAAATGATCGTCTAAATGGGGCTAAATGTTGGATTTGTGATTAAGACTTAAGGTGCTAGTACACGCCATGTAGCAAGCCACATGCGTTTGTAGCTCTGACATCAACAGAGAGTGCACAAAGAGAGCTTGTACACGGCATGCGCCATTGGGACCATACACTGACGCCAGTGCTACATACATACGTGGCTTGCAACATGCCGTGTACTGGCACCTTAAGTCTTAAAAAATCATTCGGAGTTTCCCCATTACTTAAGCTAAGCGCATGATTGCGCTTTTTGCTGAAGGCGGCTACCATGTTGGAGAGGGAAACGACCACGAAGTTTGATTAGGCCAATCATCTATTTACAAAAAGCTTTGCTTTTTTTCTTTGTATAAATTCATTTGCTATATATGACCTTCATTAAAACTGACAATATGCATTATTTTTTCTAAATATTTTGCAGAAAAACACTTACATTGCTGCTCTTTAGCTAAAGTTCCCTGACGAAATGCCAGCGGAATATTTCGGGGAAAATTACGATAATATTTCCATCGGAAATTTATTCCTGATAGCTATTTTTCCGACGGAATTTTTTGTTTGATTTCGAAATCATTCACGATACCTATTTTTTCCGACGGAATTTTTATTTTCCCTTTCGAAAATTATTTACGATACCTATTTTGTGAAAAAGGGAAACATTTCGGGGGAAATATTATTCCCGATAGGGGTGATTGTTTAATGCCTGCCATTCCAGTTCCATAATAACCTATAGTTGACTAAAAAGAATTTCAAACTTTTCTATTTATAAATGTAATGCAAATTTCAAGTTGACAGGCTTTCTCATGGCACCTATAGGTATTTTCGAATTTCTTTCTAAATACATAGGTGTAATTTTTATTACACTATCCTACAGTTGTCCAGTTGAAGTACATAAAAGCCTTATACATGAGGATTCCAAAAAATTCACTGTCAATTGGAAATAAACTCAGATAAAAACATTCTCTTGGACGTCTTAAGGACTTTTGTGTTGCCTTCGATATTCCAAGTAATTTTTATACCTATGCAAAACTAATTCCACATAACGTATACAAATACATGTGACCCGTTATTGCAACTGCAATCGGATATTGGGTAATATCCTCCTTCCATTTGTTCGCTTTCTTCTTGGAACAAAGGAATTATTCTCCTGAGTATTTATCGCTTGAATAAAAGAAAATAAATAAAAACTTTACTCCATTACTACAGTGCGCAGTGGGTCAAAAAAGAAGTACCTACATAGCTGAACGTTTCGAAGTACATTGTGCATGCATTTACTTGTATACGACCTTAATTGTGTTCCTGGGATTATGTAGCTCTACTGCAGTAAAGGTAGCTTACTGACCGAATCAAGTCCCGGTAATAGCGCAATGCAAAAGGAAATATAGTGGTGGACATTAAAAGATTCCTGTGTATATTAAATTTGACATTAAGTGACTCTCAAATCCTCTAAATGAACTTTAATCTGCAAGCAGATTAGCTGAGTAATATATGGTGATTAGTTCGAAAACTATATGAAATCGATTTCAATGAAACTTTTTCTATCCATCCCTATCTATGGCATTGATGAATGGGGGATGGTGGATGGTGGATGGATGCGAAGTAACAAATTCATACAACTAGAATATATTTCGAATTCGGAAGCATCAAATAGTTTACACATCCATGATTGCCCTTAAATTAACATTTCGAAAATCGAAAACGTTTGATGTAGGTGTCCGTACGTACACGTTTGTTAACATTGCTATACCCTTATCACTCTGCTGGCATGTGTCTGATAAGGCATTACGAAGATAGCATCAGTAAATTGTTCAGAAACAAATGGAAATTGCGGTTACCCTCATCATTAATTTGTCAGGATAAACTCATCGATTCGATTTTGCGGGCTATGCCTAGTAAGCCATTTGAAGATCACAAAGATTGGAACCATTGATTGGTGGTAGAGGCACAAAACTGTTAATGGGTCAAACAATAAATCGGCAATAATCGATTTCTGTCACCATGCTACAGCAACCGGAGATATATGTTTTACAAGGATATGTTGTCGGCTGACAATTTAATGACAAAGGAATAAGGGTATCTTGAAGATTTGGGTGACATTTCCTACATATGTATACACAAATTTCGCTGAATCTGATGTTTGATCGGATTGCAGACAAAAATCCACAGAATA
This sequence comes from Cheilosia soror, assembly GCA_949372485.1. Taxonomy (NCBI): domain Eukaryota; kingdom Metazoa; phylum Arthropoda; class Insecta; order Diptera; family Syrphidae; genus Cheilosia; species Cheilosia soror. Next base: position 135,776,922 of record OX443561.1, on the reverse strand, counting down.
GGAGAATAGAAGCAATTGAAGCCCAAATTAATTTCACATAAATTGTACTAAAGGTGGCCTTCGAGGCGATTTAATTGTGTAAGCCTAAAAATTGTTTAAGCCTAATACATTTACTTTTTCGCAGAAAAAAGGAAGCATTTCCTCTGCATAAATGCGCTGTTTCTGTATTTTTAAACGAGTTCTATGACTTTTTAGGAAGCATTAACTCGAAGAATATGGCTCTTCTAGGTGATTTTAATATTGATATTTCAGCTGATTCTTCGGCTGCTGAAGACTTAGTGTCTACTTTGTCTGCGTTTGGTTTTTATTCTTTGTTATCTGATCCAACTCGTGTAACCGAATCGTCCAGTACTTGCATAGACCATATTTTTTTGCGTTTGCATAGGAACAACACAGTCGATTTTAAGACAGCAATATACGACTTGAGGCTAACTGATCATTCTTTAATTTGTATTCAGTTTGATCACTTAACTAAAATGCAAAATTTTGTATCTTTCTCTGAGTCCAAAACTATTGATTATTCTGCGCTGAAATCTGCTTTAACATTTGAATTCTGGGATGAAGTTTATTATGAAAGTGATCCGACAATTGCATTTGATTTATTTCTAAATAAGTTACAGGCTCATATTTCGAACTGCAGTAAAATTGTCAATGTTAATTCCAAAAAGTTAAAGCGCCTTAAACCTTGGATGTCACTGCCACTTTTAGATAAAATAAAAAAGAAAAACCGCCTCCGTGCCTCGGTCATCAAGCACCCCAATAACATAAGACTAAAAAACTATTATCTTCGATTATGCAGCGAATTGAAAACCGATGTACCCAAATGCAAAGATGATTATTACACACGTAGGTTGGCTGACAACCTTGGGAATATTAAAAAGGAATGGAGGCTTGTTAATGAAATTTTGAATCGCGATGCGTCAGATGTTGAACTTAAAATTAATTAATATTATTAATTAATACCTTTAATGAGTATTTCTCAAAAATGACCAATGCTTTTCAGGCGGATAACTCAACTGCCACTGATGACGTCATTCGGCATGACGTTTTTAGTCTGGATAGTTTCTGTTTCTTTGATTTTTCTGCATTCGAAATTCATAAATTGATTATGTCGCTTAAATCCACAAATTCAACTTCCCATGATTTGATTTCAAGTTATATACTCAAAAAAATTTCATTTTTAATTGCAGATGTCTTATGTTACATTTTTAATTTAAGTGTTAGAAAGGGTGTGTTTCCAGATTCCTTAAAAACAGCTATAGTTATCCCATTGCATAAAAAAGGAGATACTTTGGATTTAAATAACTATAGACCTATTTCTCTTCTGTCAGTCTTTTCTAAGGTTTTTGAAAGAGGTATGAAGAATAGAATAATGACATTTTTAAATAGATCTGAATTCTTCAGTGATCTTCAGTTCGGTTTTAGAAATGGTAAATCCACAGAAGATGCCTTATTAAAATTCTGTAGTGAACTTTATAAATCCATTAATGAATCGAATATTCCGGCTGCTTTGTTCATTGATATAACAAAAGCTTTCGATATGGTTGATCATGAGTTATTGTTGACAAAACTTTTTAAAGCTGGATTTAGGGGATTTGTTTACGATTGGTTCTGTTCCTACCTGAACAATCGTAGCCAAAGAACCAGGATCAAAACATATCTAAGTTCGAAATGCTTTTTAACGATGGGTATTCCTCAGGGTTCTGTTTTGGGTCCTATATTATTTTTGATATACGTCAACTCTTTGTTTTCGCAACCTTTTAAGGGTATTTTAACTGCTTTTGCTGATGATACCGCACTTTCTTATTCTAATAAGAATTATTTTGAAACGATTGCTAATATGAATTATGATCTAGAAATTTTCCGTCACTGGTTTAGGCTTCACAAGCTAGTTATAAGCAGTAAAACAAAGTTTATGTTCTTTAATTTACTGGGGGTGGTACCTGAAGGTCTCTCCTTAACTTATCATGCTCCTTGCTGCTCTAGGTTCCAATTATTTTCGTCAGTATTCAGTTCTGATGTACCCTGTACCAATGGCTGCTTTGAAATTGAATGTGTTGACCATTTTAAATGCTTAGGTATTACCCTAGATAAAAAACTTAGTTGGATACAACACACCTCTAATTTAAAACTTTATCTTAACAAAGTTGTCCGACAGATCTACCACCTAAGTCTTTACTGCCCTCAATCAATTTTAAAACTTGCGTACAGCGGCCTAGTGCAGTATAAGATTCAATATGGAATATGCTGTTGGGGTGGTACTCATTCCAATAAAATTGAGCAGCTGCTTATCAGACAGAAGCATTCGATTCGCATTATTTGTAAAGTAGCCCGTAGAACACCTAGTTTTGCCTTGTTCACTAATCTCGGTATTTTGCCTATAAAGCATCTATACTTTTTTAATGTATTAAAATATTTTTTTAAAAACGCTGGATATAACTCTGTAAGAATGCAAGAGGACCACAATTTGAGAGCCAACAGCTGTCAATTTGTAAATGTTCCTAGAATTTTTAAATCCCATTATTGTCATTTTTATACAGTGATTGCGCCCCGTTTATTTAATAAATTGTCGAATGAAATAAGATGTGAGAGAATTGAATCAAAATTTTTAGGTAAAGTTAAAAAGTGGCTTTTTTCTAAAAATTATTTTGAAATAGATATTGTTATAAGTCCAATGATTTGATTGTAACTTTTGGTATAGTTATTAAACAAATAATAGTAGAGTATTTATATTATGTATGTATTGAAATACACAGAATTATTATTTTTGTTTAAAATGATAAATCCCCACAAAAAATTTTTTATTTATTTGATTTAAATTGATGGTACATTCGTCACTTATTCTTTTGAATAACAGAATGTGTCCTACTATTTCAATAATATTACTTATTGCTAATAATACATATTTGTTATTAACGAAGCCATTAAATACTACTCAATATTGTTAGCATTAAGTTGTATTTAGATTGAAAAAAAAAAAAAAAAAAAAAAAAAAAAATATTCAGTGTGCTTAACTACTGTGCAAGGGGTCCCAGGTTTGATCCACAAATTCCATTTTAAGGTTTTTTTTTTCACTACGCCACATCAGGCGAACGTCTGAAAAACAACCGCGAGTATACTGCATGCCGTAGGAAGATGAAAGGGCGCATCTCAATTTTAGTAGTTTTGAAATAAATGCATTTCACTGTTTTTGCGGTTTTGTCCTAGCAGTATCGCAGTATCCTAGATGTTTTCATCTGAAACTTGCTCTGCTTGCTGCGTCCAGAGGTGCCTGGCCTATTATGAAATAAGACCCCAAACGAAAATCGAAAACGTATGGGGGGACCATGCTGCCCCCCTGCAAACCCCCTGCTCGGGTTTACTGTCAGATTTGGGGCCTTATCTCATTTCCTCTTTTGGGGCCTTACTTCCTGCAGCCTTGCTAGTTCGCCTGATGCACAGTTCCCTGGGATGTCACAGTAACCAGGTATCCAGCAGAGGGTGAGGTTGCACTATGCAGCTATCTCGTTAAGAGATACGCGGCAATCTTCCACCTATGACGATATCCCTTTGTGAAACCGAATCAATTGACAGCCACCTGTAGCTTGACGAATAGTTGTCATTTCGGCTTGGAAGAGACTTCTTCTTCTGAAAAGACCCCGGCGCCAACTCCCTCCAGTGTTTTGGAACGCGTCTGTGAATATTGACAGTGATTTGTCGTGTAGGACATTTTGTAACTACCATTGGTTCCCGTCCGGTATTTCATTGAGTTAGTTTAGGTTGTCCTAAAGTTCATATTTGAACAAAATTAATATGTCTATTTTGATACCACATGAAAGAGGGGGATAGGGGAAGCGGAAAGTCGCCAGAAATAAGTATAGGTCGGACATTGCTGGTGGGAAATCTATTGCTATTGGCTAAAGCAATTAACTTATTTTTTAAAATTAGTAAAGTGATCACCTCCTGGTGGCGGTTTGTCTTCAAGGAAGAACGGACGGTGATCGTAACAGTCTGCCCCCTGTCTATTGCCTCTGACAGTCCATCCCCAAGGAGAGAGAGACTGGTGTGTAGCAGAAACGGATGATTGAATCAATCCACCTTGCTGCTTGACGCCGAAAGTCAGTGTGACGGATTATCTCCTAGAAAAAGGTGAAGGGTATACAAATTGGGATTATGTATGGAATAACACGTCGGATAAATAGCCGCCACGGCTTTGCTATGGCAATTACGTACACTTTTATTTCAATTTTGTATGACCGTTTCGCTTAAATGTGGCTGAATTTCATTAATACACCTTTCAATGCGTTGGTCTTGGTGGTCGTGAGCTTGTTTGCATAGACCTTTGCCTTCAAAAAACCCCAAAGAAAAAACTCCAAAGGCGTTAAGTCCCATGATCTTGATGGCCAATTCTGATCTCAAAAACGGCCGATTACACGATTAGGAAATGACTCATGCAGTAATTGAATTGTTGCTCTTTCTGTATGGCATGTGGGATGTAGCACCGTCTTGTTGAAACCTCATGTTGGTCACATCCATGTCTTGTAATTTAGGCACTAAAAACTAAGTTATCATGTGACGATAACGAACACACACACCATCATTTGTTACTGCCTGACCCAGCCGCATTTTCGAAGAAGAATGGTCCGATAATGCCTCCAGCGTTGTGGATGCGTTCGTTTGTCGATAGTTACTCGTGGGTTTTCTGAACCCAAAATGCGACAATTTTGACGATTAATGAAGCCATCAAGATGAAAATAATTTTGTTCGCATTTTTACTAACCCCGAACTGTCAGCTGTCACATTGTTATCTTTTTTTCCGTTGGCATTACTATACTATTAAATGGTGCAAAATTATAATTTTGCGTGAATTATGGGACAACAAGTTACTGTAGATCTGTAGACTTGTAGTTTTGTGTTACAGGCCGCAGGTGGCAGTTAGTCTTCGGGGAAGGCAAAGCGGTGACCGAAGCAGTCTAACCGCCTGTTAGTAGCCTCTGACAGTTCGCTTGTAAGGAGGCTGGCTGATACAAATCAAGGAAGGGTACTTTTAGTAGTCTGCTATACACCGTTTGACGTTGAAAGGCTGACAGTTTGTTTTCGGAAAAAATGGAGGAATCCTATATTCCCTTTAGTTAAAACGAGGACAATAAGCTGCTTTTAACATTCACTTCAAAGATTTCGTCAAACTACAAATTTCACCCATCAGCGCAATACAAAATCCCTTCAAATCGTGATATCCTACTCAAACATGCCTCTACATAGACAGATTTTAAATACTTAGCTAAGCATGGTATATGTGCCTATTTGCATTCCTGATTTTGAGCCATTTGCAGTTGGAAATGTGCCTTTTAAGCTTCACACAGAATAAGGCAGCTTTTAACGATTCCAAAAATGTCGCTAACTCAATTTTTGAATTTTTGCGTTAGCGCCATTTTTTTTAGCTTCTCAATTCAGCCGTTCGGACTCGACATAAAGTTGTAAGTACCTTTCTTTCGGCATAAAAATAAAAACTCACACACGCGAATGGTTGTGAGAAACTAGACCTAGGGCTGGGGTTGCGCCATCTATATGTATTTATTTTATTGTAAAGCATTTCCTCACCTCCAAAGAATTCAAGAGTTAACCAGTTTGTTAAGAAAGCCAACCAGTAACCAGTTACTAATTTGCCATATTTCAAGCGCTTTTTTCTGTAGTGAAATTTATACATATAAGCCACATGGACTTAGAAACGTCAAATGGAAAGCAAACATTTTCTTCAAAGTTTGCAATATCCAAATGAATCATCAACACCCTTAAAACAAAGTGCATTATTTACGATTTCTTTGAATTATCAAATTCATAACTTCCCTTTGATGTATTGTCTACACTACTATCATCACTTATACTCAAGAAAAGAATCCTATAATCGCTGCCTACATCTTCTCATACTCATATTGAAGAGGAATTTGGGAAACGTTGCCATGCAATTTACATTTCCCTCGTAAAACTTAATTTACATCCCTATCATCAGGAATACCTATTTGAAATTCCCTTTTGAAATTGCAGATAGTTATTCACAAAACTAGGTCACCATGTCACATCCTTTGCACCTGATTCGAGACTATGCTCTTTCTGCTGCACATGAATAATGCATTCATTCTTAACCATGGGGTTCAACACCGATGACATGTATATATGTCTATAAATATATAATTTCATGTCCTTTCTTATCGATGCGTAAATTCTCCTACGAAAGCCGAAAGAATTATAGTGCAATTAAGACAGAAGAGAAAGTTGTTCACTTGTAAAAATGCCTTTGAACATTAAAAATTAAAATAAAATTTAAATTAAGAAGAAGTGAAGAATTTTTCTTGGTGATAACTTTTTTTTCTCCGTATCAGTGGGTATCAACCCACCAATACTCACCATTTGTTTATCGATTTTAAGACCGAATGTGGCAGCATTTATAGAGACGAATTATATAGAGCCAAGTCTAGTTTTGGCATCCCTTCCAAACTCGTTAGATTGTGCAGAACTGCAATAGAGAATACTTGCTGCTTCAATAAGGTCGAAAACAATCTCACAGAAACCTCAGATGTCAAGTAGAATTTAGACAAGTTGATTTGCTGACACTTTTTCAAAATCATACTTGAAAGAATTGTAGGTATGAAACTAAAGCCAACACACAAGGCATGTTCCTTCAAATGTCCGTCCAATCACTGGCATCTGCCGACGATATTGATATAATACAGCGAGTTGTCACTGTGGTACGTTTGGGAGTAAGAAACAAAAAAGGCTAGCGTCTGACAATCAGGCAGGCAAAACCAAGTAGGTATAATATGCTGAAATGACAATCAATTTCGACACAACGTCATAATAGGTTAGGTTAGGTTAGGTTAGGTTAGGTTAGGTTAGAGGGGCAGTTTGCAATATATGCATTGTGATTATCCTATTATAGTGCGACTAACAAAATCATTCGGATTTGTTGATGAATCTTCTTAAATCTGGTAGAGGCATCGTTGCTAGATCTTCCAAGCCATCAAAGAACCGGGCTCCCGAGTAGCGGCATTCTTGGAGGGCTGGGCAGTGACACAGGAGATGTTTCACAGATTATATTTCCCCTTCATCCCTGCAACTTCTGAAGAAGGCATTTGTAAAGATACCTAGTCTTTTGGCCATGTTTCCAATGATGCAATGATGAAGTCTCCGGTTATTACCCCGACGGGAAATCGGCTTTTTATCAAAAGGTGTTAGGATTTTTTACCTTTAAGTGTCATAAGCTGCGAGTTATAGTACAATAATACTGGCATCTGGCCAGTTTACATGTCCAGGAAGCCAGCACAGCATTACTGTGTGGAATTTTAATGCTTTCAATGCAGATGGAAGGCTGCAGTGTCTCAGGCACAGACTCTCCACGGGTCGGGAGCCCGATAAGTAAGTAAAGTGAGCAAAGCCGAGAGGCACTGACTTATGGATTTGTCTAACTCGGCTCTAGTATAAATGTTGACAATATTATCTAATCAAAAATTATTCCAAGACTCTTGCCAATCGCTGATTCTATGGACTAAGAAGGCAATAGAGTAGTAGAGCCCTACCCAGCAGGATAATGGCAAGGGAGTAACTACGGTTACTTTATCAGTCGCTTCGAAAGAAAGTTTCTTCGTTAAATGTTCAGTCCCGTTTGCGTTGACGGGCTTTGGAAGAGAATATTCAACGACGAACGATACGATCTATATAGCGACATCCACCTGGTTACAAAATTGCACATTAGTCGTCTAACGGGTAGAACATGCGCGAATGGACAATAGCGCTCCGGCCAAAAGGGATTCATTTCTCATCCAGAGGGACAACACTGCAATCAACTTGGAGTTCGCAACTGGAGTTAGTTAACCAAAGACCGAGCTAACTGAAGAGACGTACTGGTTGAGGCCAGATCCACAACGGACTGTAGCGCCACCTAAGTAAGTAAGTAAGTAGTCATTAGTAGAGTAGGTATATCAAAGTATTTTATAGTACAGAGTACACTAGCGGGCCCGGCAAACGTTGTTTTGCCTGCTCGTACATTTTCTTTTTTTTGACATTTTATTCATGATTTTTTTTTGTTGGGTGTATATTATTTAAAATTTTATTCATGAGCTTATTCCTGCTTTTTAAATTCTTTTATTATTAAGTGTTTATTAATTGAAATTTTGTGGAATCGGATCGCAGCGCCACTTACCGGGTCCAATTGTGAATATAAACCATCCCAAGACCCATTCAAATACACACACTAAATTTCACTAACATCGGTCCAGCCGTTTAGGAGGAGTACGGTAACAAACACGGACAGAAGAATTATAAATACATATTATTGTTATACCGGGATGTTTACTGTGTCCCATCTATAGGAGGATACAAATTTATTGCTCTGGTAATCTGCCTCATTAAAGCTTACCTATAGAAGCTTCCCACGAGCAGGATACTGAACTTCATGCTTTGTAGATTACTTTAAAAGATCCGTTATATAATTTTGCACTCTCTCATTATATTAAAATTATTCCAAAACCCACTTACCAATAACATTATAATTACATCTCGATTAATTCCAAGGACCTCAAAATAATTATAGACCAAAATTCACATCCATTGCAACAAATTGTCTATCAAAATACAAATAAGGTATTTCAAAGTTTAACTAATTCCATCTGAATTTGCATTTCCTGGCAAGCAAAATGTTTTACATTGCAACTACCTAAACAAAACACAACCACACACATGCAAGTTTTCTGCCTTGAGGTACAGCAGGGTCAACATCCACTATGTGTGTGCATGTGGATACTCATTAGTAGTTCTCAAACTCATGACTATTTACGAAAGTTCAAATTGGTACTCGAACATCATCCATCATATGCCTACATGCAATGCATGCACGCATAGAAACCGCCCTCAGGATGTCGTGTTTAAACATAATACTATGAACACAAATGCAACTCTGCACCAAATGGCTTAGCCAAGCCACTGTCAATAATCGTTATTTCAGCATGTTTCTTGAAATTTTATCATTATTGTTTGAAAGGGCGCTGCACATTTAAAGCAACAAGCGGACAGCAGTCCGGCTTCCATTAATGGCGCTACTACATTTTTGGTTCGGCTTTGGAGTTCAGATTTCATTTACCAGCTGCTGCTGGCGGTGCCAATTTTTTCATCGCTATATGAGATCGTTAAATTTTAAAATCAATCCATTGCCATAGTTAAGCTTTGCGTCTGTGTATGTGTAAACTCGCGGCTTGGATATTGAAATGGTTATACGTATACCATACCCTAATTGTGCCTGTAAGGATATAAACTATCAATTATCCTCATTACATGCATGTTGGACCATTCGGGATTGGCAGAAATTGTATCCAAAAGGAATCTGCCGACTTACATGTATATTGTATACGTGGAGTGTGTGTATGAGTATTGCTCTTTAATAGTGCTGGGAACTCGCCACTGGCTCCTTAATGAGATTTTATTGTCCTTAAGTGGTAATTAAAAATTATTTTTGGCATTAAATCGGACTTGGGCGGCAGTTGATGGAAGAGTTAAGTAAAGGCAGTGATGGGCAATTATCTGCTGGTGTCGTATATTTAAAACAATATATTTAATGTGAACCCCTATATATTTAAACGACACTGGTCAATCATGAGAGTGACGAATGGACGGATGTATGGACTATGGTGCGGTGCGCGATATGAATATGTATTTTATTGAGATGTAAATGCACGGTCATTTATAAGTGCATGCAATTAATAAGAAGCGGGGCGAATTTGGTAGACATAAGAGAAGAATAATTTTGCAATTGATTGGGAACGTAGGTATACATATTTTCGAGAGGGTGAATTCTTATTTGCGGAAACTGAAACATGTTGAATGAGAACGTACCTACGGTCAATTGCTTTCAAAAGAGAAATGGAAAGGCGCAATACGAGTGGATCTGGGCATGATATCAAGTGATCCCTTGCAAGTTGGGCGAAAATTTCATTTCGGATGGGTATGGATGGATTTTTAATTATTTAAGTGTTATTCGGTGTAAATGGCCTCTTACAGATGACAGTATTATCTGGTAGGTAAAAATATATTTTTGGGGTGAACAAGATCCCCTTTTAGCTTTCTGGGGCTAGGTAGGCAAGAGAGAAAAAACAAATCGATTTACAAAATACTTTTTATAAATAAACAAAATATAGTCAATTGAGATAAAAGAAAAGAACAATTGTGAAAAATTGTGATTGAGAAGAGCATTCATCAGTTTTCTTTTTATAATATTGATCGACGAACTTAAACCAATCATCATCATCATCATCATCATTTTTAATGGTCCGCTTGTCCATTAAGTGGGTCGCGGGTGTAGGTTGCTCAAGTGGACCTTCCATAGCTCTCGATTCTCCGCCATCGACTCTAAATCATCAAGGGCAATCCTCATACGGGTATAGGAGAGATTATGGACTTGATCTAACCATCTGATCCTTGGTCTACCTAATGGATGCCTACCTGCTACGCCTACCTGATGGTACGGATTCCATAGCACGTCGTGGAATCCTAGTCGGGCACATGCATTTAACATGACCAAACCACCTAAGCATGGATCGCTCCGTCCGTAGAAGTAGCTGCTCGACATTGAATTCCTCACGTATTCTGGTATTTCTGATGCGAAATACGGGTCACACCAGCAATACTACGGATAAATCTCATTTCGGCAGCTTGTATCCGCGATCTTATTCTTTCGGCCATTACCCAAACCTCATGACCATAGGTAAGAGTTGAAACAAACACCGAATTAAAGACTGACAACTTAGCTTTGACACCAAGTTTAGTCCTCCTGATAACAGAATGCCCAAGCTGTCTCAAAATTGATCCAGGATAACCAATACTACAGGAAAACTTAGCATTGCCCCTTCCATCACTCGTGAATAAGACCCCGAGATACTTGAACTTCTCGACCTGTTTCAAGGGGACTCCACTAACATGCAGAGTGCATTGAACAGGCGTTCTGGAGACGACCATCACTTCAGATTTGTTCACGTTTACCTTCATGAGTCATCAGGGAAGAGCAAATGACTTATCCTCAGATCTCCCAATTCGAAAAGTTCCTCGCCAAGACTGCGCTGTAACATCCAGTCCATATAAGTAATGAAAAGGAGAGGGGACAAGACGCACCCCTGGCGAAGTCCAAACCCACGGTAAAGGGTATTGATTTAACGCCGTTTACCCGAACACAGCCTTTACAGTTTGTGAGAGATTAAATAGCTCTCAAGAGAGAACCGTCAACTCCATACTCCTGTAATGCACTCCTCGAGGGACTCTGTCATATGCTTTCTCCAAATCTACGAAGCATGCGTAAAAAGGTGTAGCATACTCCCAAGCCTTCTCAAGTACCATTCTGAGAGTGAATAACTGGTCGGTTGTGAGATAAGAGATTTATGATTTCAGAATAATCAATATCACCAGGAACTATTCGACATAGCCATATTCACCGATAGTTCTAAAATGGACTGTTGAACGAGAGCGGACGTATTTTTAACACAACTAAATACATATATCCAAATATTTTGGCCAACGCAGCCAGTGTTTCCTGAAAAAAGTTCCGGCAATTGTGTAGACTTCAACTGAACAAAGCGACATCCAGGCGGATCGACAATAGACATATTTGTCGAAAATCAGGCCACGGTTAATGCTCTCGATTCAAGCATGTCTACGCCCAAGCTCGGTGTGGACTGCAGGAAAACACTAGCCCAGGCAAATATTCGGCTTAAAATGACTCTGCGTCCATCTTCACGTCTGAAATAAGTGCGAACGAACCAGAACTGTGTCGCATTTTCATGCGAGTGACAGCCGATTTGTTGTTTGCTTGACTTAGTGTTGATTCTACGCTAGAGAACCTATTCCGCATCCAGGTGATGGCTATTGTATTTTATTAAACATCACCTCACTGCAATGAATTCGGGCTGTCATTTTGTTAAATTTGAATCAATCATGACAAAGCGTACATGTAAATCTACACCCATTTAATAGAGTTTGTCCTGACTAAAAAAAAAAAAAATAAATAGGTGGCGCAACAGGCAACACCCAAGGCCTAGCTTCTCGCAACCATTCGTTTTGTGTGAGTTTCTATTTTTGGGACGAATGGAAGGGACCTACAATTTTATGCCGAGTCCGAACGGCTCAATTGAGAAGCTTTTTCATGACAGGCATACTCTCGGATGTTTGTCAGACGTTCGCGAGAGGTGGCGCAGTAGAAAAAAACTTTAAGATGTAATTTGGGTTTTTCCGGGGATCGAACCTGGGATCCCTCGCACAGTAGTCCAACACACTAACCACTGCGCTACTGCGCCCACAGTGTCCTGACTGACTGACTTAAAATGCTAATTGAGTAGTTTGCCGCATGTATTTTAATTTTAGCACGCAAAATTTATCAAAAAGGTGGGTTTTGATTAGTTTTTGTACACGAGCTATATACGACACATCTGAAAACAGACTTAGGCTTCGCCGCTCCGGCCTCGCAATGAGCGACGAATTTGAGCGATGGGTGGCCATCAGCGTTACCGATAGGCGACTTTTTTTATCTCTGGCCCCCGGGCGACGACTTTTCAAAAATTCTCTGTTGTAGCCCATTTTTACAACTGTCGCAAACGACTGGCGACATTTGTCGTGTCGAGTCGTTTGGAATTTGGTATTGCGTAACTGAAACGACTCGACTCTCCGAACTCTCACATTCCACATACATTCCACAAGCTATGACACATGTTGTTTGACATTACAGTCAACGAATGTCAATTTATCGCTCGAAATTCTTAGGCCCTATAGCTATAGCTATCATTGAAAATTTTGTTTTCCGATTTTAAGACGATTAATCAAACAATATTGGCTTCAGTTGGTATCAAAATAAAGGTAATCAATTGTGGAATTTTTTTACGAAAGAAATTACTTAATTCTGACTAAAACTCTTCTTTAAATTCAATTTTATTATTTCACTGATCGAAATGAACAGCTGATTCTCGTTTCTCCAATTTGGAACCCAATCGTTTCACTGATGTGTTCGATTCTCTTCCTATTCTCAGCTGTCAGTTTTGCTTTCAATGATCAACTCTAACCTCAAAGCCTAGACTCGTTTGTTGAAAAGTCACTGACAGGTTCTTTCACTGACAGGAATTATTCAATGATTGCTATAACCGACTTGTCAAAAAAATGAAACCACCATTCCACTGATTTGTTCCAATGATGCATTTTAATGATAGCTATAACTAGGGCCTTAATCGAACTCACTAAGGAACAAAATCTTCTTAGCGAACGAAATGGAAATTGCGTGTTTTGCTAGGATATGAAACTGTAGACTCAAGATGTTAATGACGATACGAATGGCAAAAATATCCATCAAAAGTGCGCCTCGCTTTCATTTTCTTATTGATATGAAAGCATAGAAAACTATAAAATATTTAACATTGGAATAACAAAACGTGGTAGAATTTTTGGGTGCAGTGGTAGTTGTGGTAGATTGAAAAAATATTAAGAAATTGTGGTAGATCTACCACATTGTGGTAGAAGTGACAACACTGGCACCCTTTGTGAACGATTTTGCCAATGGAATATTTTTCTGCATTTCGTTCAATAAATGTAGAAGTTGTCTTTTATTTGTTATCTCCATTCTACAAAATAACTATAATTGTCTTTTAGTTAATTAAAAATTAAGTACACATACTTTTTTTTTAACAGATCTTCATACAGTCGTCCGCAAAATAGTCGACGACAGAAATGTATCATTTCCACGACAAACGTCGTCACAAAACGACTTACTCAATACCGACGATCGTCGTCGAAAAATATAATCCACATTTTTTGACATTTCAGACGACATATGGAGCGACAGAAGTCGTTTATTTTTAGTCGCCAATACCAAGCAGTCGTGTCGTTTTTGTTTAGAGTCGTAAACGACAACGACAATAGGGGTGAATGTGTGACGGGAGTTTCAAATGAATGAATACATAATTGAATGAATGCATAATAGTTCTGTTCCTTTACTTTAAAATTTTAGGAATTTTTACTTAATGATGTTCCTTAACTTGAAAAATTCGTAAAAGGGAGCGCTTCGAGAGAGCAAGATATTACCAGTCCACTGAGAATCTTACTAGTTTTTACTCAACCAATTTCTGGTAGTAAGAAGAAGAACTGAAAAAGTTTTCAGCCATTAGACAATTGCCAGATGATTTAAAATTTGGCGTCTTATTTGGCACATGCGTGAAATTACTATTCGTATTTATGGTTTGGCTTCATCAAAAAGATGTTCAATTAATTCCGAATCACTTTCGCTAAAAAAAATTAGCAAATTATTCGCCTTTATCAGACATTTTGAAGTATTTTTTACCACTGCAATTTATGAGTTGATGAACAAAAAGATCACATCACATACTGCAATTTACGGAAAAACAAAATGCAACTGTCATTTTTCATAAATTTCTACAAAATTACGGATTATCACCGTAATCTCCTATATTTTATTCGCATTGGACATTTTTTTTGAATTTGGACATTGAATAAAAAACACTATCTTTTATAAAAAGATTAAATAAATAAAAACTTATTAGAACAATTACAAATTTGTCCAACTTCTTTCCACTCTTTATCGGTGACATTTTTATTTTTATAGTCTTTGTGGGTGTCCTGCCATAGCACTGGACGGCCTTGGACAGCTGAAATTAAACTTTCTGTGTTTATTTTGCCGATCTAATTACTTCGCCGCTCAGCGATCGACTTAAAAATTAAAACAGATTTGATTGCAGAGCGATGTCGCTCTGTCGCTTAAAAAATCGCTCAGTCGCTCAGAGTTTAGATTAGATTTATTAATAAGAGACTCTTGTTTTGACTTTAAATTTAAATTTCTAGTCAATCGTTTGCATTGCTGCTGTCATCAGTATTTCATGCCATCTGGTAGGTACTTTGTAAAAGTAAGGCCCTGTAGTTTTCGCGCATTGTTTACTGGTGGTTTTTTCTTCAGCTTTAGTCGCTTTAGGTGTCCAACACTTTTGTCAACCCGACTTATGGTGATTTGTCTAACTCCTAATCCAGCTTCATGTCTTATTTTATTCAAAGAGTGGGTGGAATGTGAACTAATCCCATGATTTTCCGCTTGTCTTGATTAGAAAAAACTGAAAAAGTGCGGCCTTTCTATTTTTTTTCTATATATGTAATAGGTATTATAACGGTATAATAACGGATTTTTTAAATAATTAATAAGTACTTTCGGACTTCAATTCATTTTATGAGCTACAGTGCGGTTAGAACGGTCTTGCCTTTTTTTGTCAATTTCTGCAACTGTTAATGATTTTTTTCTACCCATTTTAACAGTCAATACAAGAAAAGATCCAAAAAACCGTTTTATCACATCCCGATAGCTTTTCGACACTCACGCTTCATAATTTTCGCTTAAACTGTGATTGAGGCTCTCCGTTAGCTTTAAGAAATTTCTCAAATTTTGGCAAAGTCTCAGAGAGCAGTCTTCTACCTTGTCCCTCAATATATAATTCCTTATGTAAGCATGAAAGAAGTAACGGAAACACCTAATTTTAAAAAAAGACAATGCGTGAGGCTATTTAAATGCTACGGACTGTATATACTTTCTACGGTCTCTGTAACGCCAAACAAATGTATTGACAGAGTGAATATTCCTTCCTGTGGAGGGTATAAAAACAACGCTCCTCGTCTGACTCCAGCCAGTCCAGCTCTTGACACAGCTGGTGGTATTCTCCGACTTCTTCTCTTTTTTTATTTATGTGCATTCTTATTCTTTTTCGGAAATTTCGTAGCACGGCAAATAAAATAAATAATTCGTCATTCAGAATTTGATGAAAGCTATCTGCTTTACGTGCGTCATCTAACGTGGAGTAAAATGCTCGTACCGCGGTGGTAATTACGTGTTCTGTTTGACAAAGTCTTTAGTTTATTTACGTATAATAACCATCATAAATAAACCTTTAATAATATCAAGCAAAAATTTAGCCATCCTCGCTTCTCCTTCCAGTCTTTTTTTAAGAGACAGTAACAAAGTGAAAACATCATTTCATCTGCGTATTTCGTCCACAACATGCACAACGCAAGCTTCCATGTACACCCATTACCACAAAGTAGAAACACAATCAAGAACAGCCCTTATGTATTTCTTTTTCTATTGAATAAGTATACATATTTGAGAATAGGTAGAAAAAAAAATACATTTTGGCTCAAAACGGTCCCAAAGGACGTGGCCATGAACGTCATAGCCTTAAACCATCTCAGAGTTCTAAGAAATATTTAACAAAAAGTTTCATTGAAATATGTGCAGTAGTTTTCGCGCTTTGAGGTAACAGAGAAAATTTCTACAGTTTTATATAATAACAAAGATTATTGACTGCACTTGGTTAATTTTTAATTTTTTTTTTTTTTTGTTCATATTTTACTCTGCTCTGTATAAACTGTAAATACCTACTAATAATAATTGAAGTTTATCATTACAGCGTTTATTGCATGTTCTGATTTTATTGATGAATTTACATCTTAAGATATACGGCTAATTATATTACTTCCATGGATGAAGGAGTTTCGATTTCAGGTAAACCGAGTTACACCATCCGCTAACTAGCTATAGTAGTGTATTTGAATTGTGCTCAACATGTGGCGCTTGAGGATAATAACCAACAATGGGAGATTATTTGAGTTCAAATTGGACACGATTTATCCCTGGTCACTTCACTTTCTTTCTATTAAAGTTAATTTAAATAATTCAACTGTATCTATAAAGAATCGCTGCAATCTTAATGAAAACTGAAATCTCTCCAGAAAAAATCAGGTCAACCCACAAGTATACGGTATACCCATGTCTGGAGTCATTTGCTGTGTTACAATTGCAAATTATCTATATAAGAAAACTTAATTGGAATTTATACAACACAGTGATCTCCAATTAAAAGTCCAATAATTATATCAAAAGTCACAAGCTGAGGCCTGACTCGTATATTCCCGCCTCAACTTTATTGGATTTCATTAGTAGCCCTAATTGCTCCTTTCATTCAAATTTATTACCAAACGCTTAAGTGATTTAGCATCATGCAGCATATAGGACATGCAATTTTCCGCAAGAGTAGATGCTGTGTCTCCGGTTTGCGAGTATTCTATACGAGTACGGTGAGGTAGAGGAGACTTGTCCCATAGCGCCAGACACACAAGCGATAGAGTTATAATTTTTGGTTGTCTCCATTAACTCCTTACTGTGGAGTTTATCTCTGACATTTTATCCTATATTATGGAGATTAATTTATCTTTCCCAATGGAAATGGTACTAGTAGATGGTGGGTATACCTAACTGTATGGCTTGAAATGTGTCGGGTTTGGCTAGGATTTTCGGGAATTATTTAAATGAAAACATAAATAGATGTTTTGTGAGGAGCAAGCTCAATGGGATACATAAATGGATATGCATTCTTTTGAATGATAAAATGGTGGAGACTACACTGGGTCATTTCAATAATGTTAACTTTAAGCCTGAACTAAAAGCATTAATGACCTATCCAAAACGGATATTTCGAGTCAAAGCCAACATTTTTACCATGTCCGAGTCAACTCCAAGAATCTGTTCATGTCATGGTCTAAAAATTATATTCATTGAAAAATTTTTTTTTTTTTTTTTTTTTGCGTGTAGCTGGATGTAAAAATCGTTGAAAGACATCGCATGCGAGCTTTGCGATAGTGTGGGACTTGTGGTTAGCTCACCCACTAAAAAAACACCCGAGGGAAGCATGGTGTTGCCATCCTTCCAATAATCGCACCTAGTCGTTAAACTAATCAGCAATTTGTTTCTAATACTTATAATAAATACTATGCTATAAGGTACTAACGTTAGTCTGTTACCTTTTGTTTTTTAATTCTTTATCACTTTTGTTAGTGTGATTGAGTTGTGAAATTGTCTTTATTTTCTTTTTTCCTAGTCCTAGTTAACTAGTTCGAATGGTTTTACTCTTCGTAATCTTCTAACTAAATTGTTGTTATTAAGTAGTTCGACTACTTCTGAATTAGCATGGTTGCGAAGCCTACCTTCATGTCGTCTTGCGACTTTCCTGACCTCGTCCTCTACCGTTTCAATTTTTAGATCTCTATGTAGATCAGCGTTACGTATGTACCATGGCGCATTAACAATATTGCGTAGTACTTTGTTTTGGAAGCATTGAATGCTTTGCAGGTTTGTCTTACTTGTGCACCCCCAGAGCTGGAGACCATAAGTCCATATTGGTTTTAGGACTTGCTTATATAGAAGCAATTTATTATATATTGAGAGACATGAATGCCTCCCTATGAGCCAATACATTTTATTGTATCGTATATTTAGTTCGTCATGTTTTTTCTTGACATGAGTTTTCCAGCGCAACTTCGCATCTAGAGTCATGCCTAAATACTTAGCTGAGTTCGAATGAAGAACTTCTTTGTTATTAATGTACACAGGTATGTGTTGTACGTTTTTATTGGTGAAATGAACATGGATTGACTTCAGTTCATTTAATTTTATCTGCCATTTTTTGGTCCAATCAGATATATCACTAACTGTCCTTTGCAGTTTTTCTGTAACTTCCTGCATGGTTTTTCCGACAGCAAGTACAGCAGTATCGTCTGCAAATGTGGCTACAGTAGTTTCGTCATTTTGTGGTAGGTCGTTCGTGTATATAAGGAAAAGTACAGGTCCTAACACACTACCTTGCGGTACTCCCGCTTTTATATATTTTAATTCAGAGTACTCATCTTCTTGTTTAATTCTAAATAATCGCTGGTTTATATATGACTCTAATATTTCTGAGTATTGTTTGGGAAGATATTTTTGTAGCTTATGGACCAATCCCTCATGCCAGACTTTGTCAAAAGCCTGTGTTACATCAAGGAAGATGGTGGAGCATATTTGTTTTTCTTCTAAGGCCTTTTCTATTTTATCAGTTATTCTGTGAACCTGATCTATAGTTGAGTACCTATTTCTAAATCCAAATTGATGGTTTGGTATCAGTGTTTTTTCTTCTATGATCGGATTGAGTCGTTTCAGAAGAATTTTTTCGAAGAGCTTTGATAAAATTGGCAACAATGAAATCGGACGATATGAGGTAACTTCACTGGGCAATTTGCCCGGCTTTGGTACCATAATAACTTCCGCGACTTTCCACATGCGTGGTACATACCTTAGTCTAAACGCTGCGTTTATTATCTGTGCTATTTTTTTCAAACCTTTTTTAGGCAGTTTCTTTAGAACTTCACTCGTAATTAAATCAAACCCCGGAGCTTTTTTCGGGTTCATTTTTACTCTTATTTCAGTGGATATTTCCTCAGAGGTTACTGCTGGAATCAATCTCTCGTCTTCGCACATGTCCGTTTGATGTAAATAATCAATGTCTTCGTATGGCTGGAAGACGTTTTCAAGATGTTCCGCAAATAGATCCGCCTTTTGTTTATTTGTTTTCGCCCAGCTTCCACTGCTATTTTTAACTGGTGGAATGTATGCTGTTGGTCTGTTCATTTTTTTTGTAACCTTCCACAGTGAGTATTCTGTACTGGCATCATTTGTCAGATTTGTAAGGTATCTTTCCACAGACAAATTTTTCATTTCTTTGATCTTTTTTCTTAGTTTATTGTTTAGACTGTTGAGTCTTGTTTTGTCACTTGGCGCTCTCGATATTTGCCAGCGTTTACGAGCTCTCCTCTTTTCTGATATAATTTCGCATATTTCTTTGGGATATACGTTTCTTTTTATTTTACTAATTGATTCCGGCGTTGCAGCCCAAGCAGCCTTTTGTATGTCTAGAGTGAAAGTATGTACTTCATTTTCTAGGTGCTCTTTTGTATCAATTGTTGTGGATAGTTCAATCCGTTCCTCTAGCAAATATTTGAAATATGTCTAGTCAGTGAGCTTGTTGACTAGGCGTGGGTTCCGTTCCTTCATTATTATTTTATTACCAAGTGTAAGCAACACAGATGAGTGATCTGAGTCAAGGTCTGGCCCTTCTTGCACTCGGGTAGTATTTAAGGAAATATTCTTAGTTATAAAGAAGTCGACAACGTCCGGGATTTTGTTCATATCTGTGGGCCAGTATGTAGGATTTCCCGTTGAATGGTAATTAGCATTGCCTTCTTTCATAGATTCGAGGAGTTCTCTTCCTCTTGTATTTGTTAATCTTGATCCCCAAACTTTGTGCTTTGCGTTGAAATCTCCGCCTATTATGAGCTTATTTCCAAATTTGTGGAAGAGACATTTAAAATCGTTTTGTTTCAGCCTGTAGCTAGGAGAACAATATGCCGCAGCTACCGTTATCTGGCCGCTGCTTGTTTTCATGATTACGGACTTGGCTTGTATTTCACACGACTGGTATTCTTCACCATCATCGTAGCTAACATTTTCTTTGATTATAACTGCGGCCCCCCCTCTTGCCGTATTGTGAGGATGTGGGGTATGATATGTTTTGTATCCGCGCAGTTTATATTTTGTTCCAATTTTAAAGTGTGTCTCGGAGACTAGACATACGTCAATTTTGTTTATATCGAGAGTCACTTGCAATTCGTCTTTGCGATTCTCGAGACCATTGGCATTCCATAATAAAAATTTTATGTTTTTAGTCATTAGGATCTTTTAAGTACAGTTCTTTTATTACTGTTTTGTTTTTCCAGGAAAGATATTCTTTCCAGAATTTTCTTATTATTCTTTTCCATATCTTCCATTCTGTTGAGAATTCTTTGCATAATATCCTCCATGGCATTGCTGCAAGGCTTACGGTCTCCGACTGGTTTGGCAACGTTGCTCGAAGTAACCTGTGCATATGTTTTCTTTGGACCTGATGTGGGACTTAAGTTCACATTTTTGTTTGAAGGTAGATTTTCTCTAGCTTTATCTATTTTTTTATTCTTTTGGGCCCTCGATTTCGGTCCTAAATCTTTTTTGCTTCGATTTCCACTGACTTTAGGCGCGTCTTTTTGGACAGGCTTTTGCAGTTTCTTTAGCTTGTGATCTTTTATCTGTTGCAGATCTTTTGCTACTATGCAGCCTCTATAGTTGGCTGGGTGTCTTTCGCTACAGTTGGCGCATTTTGGGGTTGCCTTTTTTTCCTTAATGCAGTCCTTTGTATGGTGATCTCCTGCACATCTAACGCATTTCTTGTTTGAGTTGCAGTATTTGTGAGTGTGACCATACTTTTGACAGTTCTTACATTGAGGAACTAGCTTAGACTTACGCAAAGGATGAATTTTTACTTTCATTCCTAGGATATCTTTAATTTCATAAATTTTCTTGATGTCTTCATCTTGCTCAAAAGTAAGCATGAACATCGGCAGTGGTGCTTTGCTTTTATACTTAAGCATATTGACAACTTCTAGTATTTTGAAATTTTTCTTCTTTAGGTCATTTGCAATGCGTTCAGGTGTGCATGAAAAGTGTAGTTTCTTTGCAACAACCTTTATCGGTCTTGTTTGTTTATTTTCAAACGAGTACCATTGCACTTTTTTCTGATTTAGTAATTTCGTCAAGTTTCTGTAGGATTCTTCGTCTACTACATTAATTTTGACATCATTACTATTAAGGAGAACTGTACTAGCCCTTATTTTGTTTTCCTCTATTATATTTAACAAGCCTTCGTACTTCGAAATACAAAGTACTATAATTGGGGGAGGCTTTATTGACTTGAGTGTCAATCATTGAAAAATGATTTTCCGAGATATTACTACGATGTAATCCACCTTTAGAACTATGAAATTCACTGCCCTTTAGATATTTCATCCTGCTACATTCAGCTTCATTTATAGAATTATTTTCAATTATACCCGACATTCGTTATTTCCCTTGGTAACCTGCAGAAATGATTCTTTCAATATGAAAAAAACATTGACATTGAATATTTACGATAACTCTAAGTTCCATCGGAAGACAGGAGTGTAGATATGTAAGTCACCTGGTTCGGCCATAGCAGTCTTGTCTTGAGGTGACACATGTTTTCTTGGTATTTACCTTTCTTATGTTTTTTCCCTTCAGCTTAATCGTGTTAGGTGCTAGGACCGAATGGACAGTTAGCCAAATATCGTGCTAACTGGAGAGGCATTTTGGTTGAGGCCCATGTCTACCCGGGACTGTAGCGCCATCTAAGTTTTTAAGGTCTAAATTTGAGCTCAATCGGTTTCGGTGATTTTCGATATACATAATATAAGATTTGAATGTTGGAGGTGACACGCCTCTTATTCCAACTTTGACCAAACATCACAGGAATACTCTCAGGGTAATACCGACGGTTTCCAGAAAGATCTATCTCAATTGGTTAAGTGGTTGTGGAGTCCATAGCAGGCATTGCATGTTATATACAAGCTGGCGGAAAGGACATCAGCCTATTGGAGGATGCTATAATTTGTTCAAATACCGTGTGAAGTAAAGGCCTTGGGGTTAACCCCCAGAAAACTGAGCTTGTCCTGTTCACAAATAAGAGAATAATACCACTATTCGAGCCACCACCTCTCGAGGGAATACCTCTAAAGGTGTGTGAAGCAGGGGGTGGTAAGGTATCATTGTACCCGGTAGCAGAGGTGGCACGCTGGTGGTCGCACGGCGACAGCTCGTCGGATTTGGGGGGGTCGTTCTGCTACTAACCTACTTACAAAAAAAAATTTCGTGCCGGTTTTGATTTATTTTATTATAATATAAATACACTACCGATCTGTGTATTTTTTAACCTACCGCACCAGGTTATTGTAAGTCCTTAAGGGAATACAAGATATATGCAAAATAAAACTACATTGAAAGAAATAGCAGAAATTATATAGAGTTATATAAGTTGATCGCGTTTGATAAAACGACACAGAGCCTTCAGGCTAGCCCTCCCGAATACATGACTTAGGTCACGTCTCCTTGACTATCCAGTGCCTGTTAAATATTTATGAATAGTCCCAAAACATATCCACAAAGAGACTCACATCCTCACTTCAACAAATCCATAACTCTCACCTTATCCCCTCTTCTCGCCAATTAGTATCACTTTAATCCATATTGAAACAGAAGTTCATGTTGGATTTCATAATATAAATCAATATTTATTCAACAATTCTTATTACTAAACAGGCCATTCATAAATTAAATGCTGAATTGAAGCTATTCAAAAGAGAGTTATCGTTAATTATACGGAACATCGATAATCTCTGAAAACTGTGCTGAATGGTTATGCTCTTTCGCAATGATCTGCGATTAAGCTATACTAATCAGATGTACTCAGTGCCCCTATGTTCTTTTCGTGTGGCCTTTGATGATCACCATATGAAGAGTAATCGTCTCAAAAATTCTATTAACCGCAATTTAGCAATAAAGGGAACTACTATATAGATATGTACTGTATAAAATAAATTACTAAAGAATTCAAATAATCAACAAAATATATAAAATTCAGAAAAATTAAAAATGTAATAGGTATATAATATATATATGAATGTAAATTTAAGGATAATGTACTCGTATAGGTAAATAGCTAATTGTATTTTAAATGTTTAATTAATATTCTAAGTAGGTAGCAAATTTAATATTACACATATTAGAGATATGTAGTTAGTTCACAGTAGGATTTCAATTTCGTTAACTTAGGTGTAGTAAATTTCTTCTTATTATTAATTTCTTAGTTTCAATAGTATTTGTATGTGTGAACTCGTATGAGTGTTTAGGAATGGACAAATGATACGACAGAGAATGCTTGAATGATATTAGCTTTATGTATATGTATCGATAGACTTTATCTTTTCTTTTATATCTCTTTTATCTTCTCTTACTTTTAAATATAGGTATCTTAACTTTGTATATAAATTTTCAAATATAAATTTAGTATTATGGGATAATGAAATGCCAAACAAAGAAAACTTACAGTTTAACTCGATTTTGAGTTGATAATATAGGTGTTCCGACTATTATTGATGACTTTCTTGATTTCGCTGACTCCAGACCCGTTGTGCGCACATCGTTCTGTAGACTCTTATGAATTAATCTGTTTTGAATTAAATTTTAATTAAGGATACGACCAATGATAGGCAAATCGTTTGGCTATTCTTACCTCGTGACACCTCTTACCTACTTATTTCAATTGAAATGACAGTACATACTATATTTACAATATATGTGTATTTTATATGATAGAGAAATTACGATGGAAGTGAGACGATATCTCTGATGTTGTTTTTGGTACTCTGGTGATTGTTATTTCTGGCAGGAGTAGAATAAAATGATGCTGATTGTGATGGTAATGGGGATATTCACTGGTGGGTTAATTTAGGTGTTTTTACTTGATGCTGAGGACGTTCGTGCGATCGGATGCAGATTCTGAAGGCAGCGGGGAAAGGTCACCGTGGTACGTCGGTGGCGATGGCTCAATTTATTTCACTGACGATATCGGTGAATGTCGGCTTGATTTTGTGGGTTATGTGGCTTAATCTTATTTAGCTTTTTGGACTTTTGTCACTTCTATCACAACTCATAAGCATGCAAGCTAATTAGTGAGCGGATGAATTCCTTGTCGGCGCCACACTTTGACAAATGAAGTACTAATGGGACCTCGTGGTTTGAAGGTGCAAGTACATAAGTAAATGTTGGAATCGCACGTGCAACGGAGATATAGGTTAGCCTAATTAGGGTGGATGATTCACTTTGTGTAACACATTTTTTTACAGCTAATTAATGCTTATCTTACCCTTTTGGTCGATATAAATCGATTTCGCACGGAATATACGTGGAAGATATTTGTGTCTGATCACTTAATCCGTTTCTGTTTGTGAACAGATTTTATTAATACGGACTTTAGAATAATCGTTCTTTTTTTTTGATTAATAAAATAAAAAACCAAGCTTTTAATTTACACTGCACTTCTAACTACTGCGCTGATGCTTTGTCTGCCACTTGCAAATTCGAAAAGACTCGACTCAAGTCGTACATTGCCTATATACGCGCGAGTTGGCGCAGATCTATGTAGATGAAGTGTGGTGTAAAAATGTTAAACCATGGATTTGTACAGCGGCTTGCAGGGTTGGTGTACATGATAGGTGATACCAAAGTATACAACTGACAAACAAAAGTGTAAACATTAATTTTCAAGGAGCTAATATTGAGCTATATTTACTAGGCATTCGCTACAAGTGACAGATAAGGCGAAATATTTAGGAATGATTTTAGACAGAAAACTTAATTGGAAGCCAAATTTCAATGAAAGAGTGAAAACCGCATCTTTGGCAGGAGTTAGGGACCAAACCCCAAAACAATCCTGTGAATGTGCACGGCAATCGTGCGCGCCGGCATCTTCTCGGAGGAATTAAATATACACTGCTCAATCAAGCTTCCTGACAACAGCAGTGTCTTCCAGCAGAGGTTCTGGCAATTGCGGGAGCGGCCCGTTAGGTGTCATTGTTGGCAGTACCAAGAAATGATATTACCATTTTCATTGACAGCCAGGCGGCTATTAAAGCAGTTTCTGCTATTGAAATAAAATCAAAGTTCAACGCTGCCGCGAAGAGCTAAAGGTTCTCTGCTCGCAGCACTCCACGGTCCTCTGCTGGGTCCCTGGGCACAGTGACAAAGCCGACAATGAGAGGGCCGACGAACTAGCGAGAAAAGGGACTGCAATGGATCATGATCTAGCACTGCAGTCGATTAAGCCACCACTCTGTAATCTTAGAGAGAGAGTGGAAAATAAAATTCGCATGAAAACCAACAACCAGGGGGAAGGGACTAACTACCTGCGAAGTATCACGGAAGCTTTGGCCTAAAATACGACAGTGGCCAAGCCGTCAAACTTCTACAGTTTGACAGATCATCGCTGTCTAAATTGGTAGGGGTTCTGACGGTTCATAACTTCCTAAGAAATCATACAATGAAACTAAATCTCAAAGATGACGATATATGTAGAGGCTGTGGAGACGAAGAGGTTCATGAGGACACACCTCACTTCCTCTGTCACTGCCCGAGCCTCTGTCACTTGGGGACCAGAACACTTGGAAGTCATTACTTCCATGACATACAAGAACTTTCTGATGTCTCACTTTTTGATCTTTACAGGTTTTTGAGGATATCAGGATGGCTGGACAGCATCGAGTAATCGAAGGGACACGAGGCTAACCATCCCAAAATCACTGGTTAACCCCCATTAAAAAAAGGGCATCACAATAGGTCCACAAGGACCCAAGTGTGGCACAGCAGGATATACCTGCTCTGTCAACCCGTTAACCTAACCTAACCTAAAGATATACAAAATACATTTCACCAAGCCAACACTATACTCCTTAATAAAGCGGAATAATTGCTTCGATTTTTTGCGTCGGTGGTGTTGGCGCAGCGTGAATCTCGGCGCAGATTTCCCGGTCGTACCTACTACACCAACTGGGCAAATACTTGCACTCGCAGTCAGTCAGGAGTTAATCTCAAAAAGCCGTAGACTCTGAACATAAGTCAATAATGCGACCACCTATCGCCAGAAGTTCTGGCAAGAGTGATGGAAAATGACATAAATCAATTCAATTCAGTGGCGGCCACTTAGCCGATATCATTTTCAGGATTTAATGGAAAAATTTTAAGATATCAAGTAAAGTAATCCAAAAGCAGAACTAAAGTTTTTCATTCATAAAATAAATGTACAGACAAAGAATGTCGGGTGATAATTAATTCGGTACCTTGAATATACTAGTGGTACCCGCCGTGCCCAGGGTAAAACTTTTTTTTTGTGAAAGGTGCAACGCCCCTTTGCCCAATTTCGAAGACTCTTTGACCCGAATATATGAAACCAATATAAATAGATATGTGCCGCGTTTTCTATTCAACACGTATCTACATTACACTGAACCATCCATCAATTCGAAATTTAATTTTCCCATTCGCAGAAAACTCATCAAAAATGTTACGTATACGCCCCGTGGTAACGACCATAGTAGATACATTTATGCCCATTCACACTTCGATTACCACAAATAAATACTACGTTAGCTATTAATTTATCGCTCTTAATAAACTCATGGTAAAAACAAAATACTGCTCATAACCTTCACATAGCGCTACGTTGAATCAGACATCTATTGTGTACATGAATACCATCAATATTGATCTCAATTTACAGATATTGCAACCAATAACCGTCATATCATTTAAATGAATGACTTTCTGCCCTTAAACCGCAATCGATTGGATTTTTCATTCAATCCGGATAGCACTGGGTTCCTTTTGTTTTACCGTGCTAATAAAAACCAGGACATTACATCCTCTTTGGGGTTTCTGGTCAATGGTACTCGTATCCTGAATATACCAAGCATTGTATATAATACCCATACTCGTACTCATCGTGTAGTACGTTGCAATCTCAATTTAGTCAGATCTAGGGGTTAGCATTTTTTTTCCGCTCTATCTGTCTATAACTATTATCGGGTATGTTTCGTACATGTTTTTATGAATACGGCCTCGGGCGTTTAATCAATATTCTCGAAATGGGTAAACACGAATCCGTTGCACTGATATTCGAATATGTTTATATATTCTGCCAGATACGCGTATCGTACTCATATCATCTCGAAGTGTAATAGAGAGCAGGGGCATTGGAAATAATGAAAGTACACGAATATCCGTTCAGTTGAAATAAGGACACAACGAGGATGCGAAAATACATATGTATCTATATACCCACTGGGTTATTCGAGGAAACACTTCAGATTCGATGAAGGAGAGTGTAAAAAAATCTTAAGACGATGCAAAGCATCGCTGCGATGATGGTAGATATAACAGTCAAGGTTTAACCTAGATATCTTTAAATACCGAACATTTTTAAGAGAAGATAGAAATGGATCTGGATCCGACTGCGATAGAAAAATAAATGTGTTTTAAAAAAGAAAAACTCTACAATTCCTTAAAATTCCTGAAGGAATTCAAAGTAAGTACTTATTAAATCATCCACTTCACCGCAATACGTTGTGCTGCATAATTTTAGGAGATTTTCTCTGTCCAATATGAACACCCGGTGTTTGCCTCTATGCAAACAGCCAAAGGTATAGGTGTGCCGACACCTGTTCTGCATCCCAGCATTGTGTTTATATTTAAAATTGTGTGTGGTCACCATGGTCGAGTGCTTCGTTTGGAATACACATTTTCTGGACCACTTTAGTTGCTGAAGGATGGCCACAGTTTAGACGACTGGTTGCGTGGTCGCATAATTTATCCCGCCAATGAAAAAGCATTCAAGCCCGTTCCATGCATAACGTTCATTATACTACTGCCCTATGCAATTAGAAGAACCCAACCAACATCCATATAATAAGGAAGTGATGTTGTGTTTGCTAAGCTATTTAGTGCAACGATTATCAACGAGACGAAAATACTAGGACACACCATTTGCATGCATTTTGTTAGCGCAAGCCTATGCATGTACATTTGATCCATATAATGTATCTAGATTTAAATTGCCGCAAAATGGGCGGCACAGTTCTTACCGCTGAACTGATTAGAATGAAGTGGGTACAGATTTTTAAAGCGTGAAATATCGAACCGACAGAAAAAAATTAATTTAAGGGCAGTTTCTAACATTAGTAAACGGACGGCTTAGTAATGTGTTCAATAAATTGAATCCTTTTATCTTTATGCTTTTATGATGGATATGAGTGTATTGACAAAGAGGCTTCAAGGCTTTCGAAGTGCATTGCAAGCGTAGATGTAGAAATCGAGAAGAGATACTTGTGAAACATTTTTTACCCGGCTCTTTAAGGAACACTTTTCCAGAAGAGTTGGGAACCTTCCGGAACTACTATTTTCCCTAAATTGCGGTAGGACATTTCTCCTTTGGTAGCATGGATTTCTTGTTATTCTAACTTTTAAGAAAAGCTTTTCTTATTTTTCTACAGGGTTTTTCAACAGGGACGCTACAAAAGTAGAGCGACAGGGACAGCAAACGACGCCGAATTTCTTGCCGCTCTTTTGACATTTCTCTTAAGTAAGGTTTGCCATTTCATGATGAAAAGATATACGAGCCAACAACGAGTCGAAATTAATAAAATTTACTACCGAAATTCGGAGTCAGTGGCCTCAACGTTAAGAGCGCTACGTCCAATTTATGGTCGTCATAATCTCCTAGCAGATCAACAATTGAGCGTCTAGTGTAAAAATTTGAATCCACAGGCACAGTCGTGCGATTTGACGCCGTTAGACTATTTCCTGTGGGGCTACATCAAGTCTATGGTCTATGCCAACAAGCTAGCGACGATTGATGAACTTCGTACGAATATCGAACGTGAAATTGCAGCAGTATCAGCCGATTTATGCTTGAAAACCGTCGAAAATTGGGTTCAGCGTCTGGACTTCTGCAAGCGTGCCCGTGGTGGCCATGCAAAAGAAATCGAGTTCCATACATAATGGCATCGAACGTACTTTCACAGGAATAAAGAATTTCATTGATATCCAAAACCTGATATATCCGATAATCCCTTCCTCCAAGGTTATCTCCCTAACGCCGATATCACCTGCATTTGTCGGAAGTAGGTCTAGAGCCCCCAGCAAAGCATTTTTAAAGATACTCAACCGCTCAGCATCTATCCCCCCCTCCTGACTTATGTCGGCAATACCCATGTGGAGATCGTTCGCCGCGGCTTGAGCAAAGGTTTTTACGCCCTTGTCAACTTTGGCTCTCTCACTCCTCGCGTATGGCTTTGCATCATCTGCTTGCTTCGCCCTCCTTTCCTTAGCTTGGTTCAGCTTTCGCTTTACCTTGCTTGGTCCGGGTTGCTCAGCCTTGCTCGATTTCTGCGTTTCGGGTTGACAGATTATCCGTTGTCCATGTTGACCGTCCATATAACCACTGTAGTGCGGCACCTGTAGACTGACCCCATGTTGAACAGACTGTCCGTCTTCCCTTCCGCCTTCCGTCCCCTTCTTCTCAGTTTCGGGTGGATTTTTGGTCCCGGAACATTTGAACCGTTTCCTAGTTCCACGCTCTTCTGGAGAGGTTTCGGTCGACGTCATGTTGGCAACCATGTCAGTCAATTCATCGACTGACTTGCTTATGCCATCATCCTTTCTCTTTCTTACCCTTTTCATCCTTCGCCTCAGTTGTTTTCGCAACTTCCGCTCGGAGTAGAGTCTTCCTTCCTCTTCCAATTCGGTTTTCGCAGTTTCGGCTAACCCCTTAGCGCATTTCTGCACCTCGGTGCCCACCTCCGCTGACGACTGGCCAGCTAACTCTTTGGTTTCCCATCAGAGCCCATTGACCCATCGAGCTTCGTCGGGTTCAATCCAGCGTTTTCCAGCACCTTCTCGACCCCTTTGAAGCCTTCCACCTCGTTTTCCGAAGACGTTGTTTTTTTTTTCTTTTGTTTTGTTTTTATTCATGTGATTCCCACGAGTAGGGGAGAATTAAACGGACCGGATAGGCAGAGATCCCCAATACCTATCCTACTCGACTACATTACAACAGAGGATTGAGCTGCCCCTGAGGAGTCTCCACTAGCGGTTCAATTACCCCTGAACCCTGTGATCCAGTAGTTTTACCCACCTAACCACAGCTCCATCGGCGTGGTGACCAGCCACCTTGGAGTTAAGGGTTGATCGATTGATCGGATTGGATCTTAGTTTTTCAATTCACATTCAACTCTACCAGAGGAGTTTGGCCACTACCCTGGTCTAGCATCCTGTTCCTCTACTTAAGCCGCCCCACCCCGACAAGGTGCCCAATCTTCGGTTAAATGTAGATGAACTTACCGGCGGAAATGCTTCCCTTACTTACTTATTTACTTAGGTATTGCTACAGGAATCGAAGACTCTTCGGGCTGTACCGTTGGTGTCC
Source organism: Cheilosia soror (assembly GCA_949372485.1). Classification (NCBI taxonomy): domain Eukaryota; kingdom Metazoa; phylum Arthropoda; class Insecta; order Diptera; family Syrphidae; genus Cheilosia; species Cheilosia soror. Next base: position 135,746,140 of record OX443561.1, on the reverse strand, counting down.
ATTCGCTCTCCATGTCTCAGCCATCTTAGACGACTGATGCGTACTTTTTTAACCAGGACGATGTCGCTGTACAGCTCGTTCACTGTTAAATTTCCTCCTCCAAAGCCCGTCAACGCAAACGAGACCGAAAATTAATTGAAGAATTTTGCGTTCGAAGCGACCAAGGAGATCCTCATCAGCCTTTGATAACGTTCATGATTCTGCGCCACCATAAAGTAGGACTGGGATGATGCGGGTCTTATACAGAGTCTTCATGGTGTTTCTCGACAACGCCTTACTAATCAATTGTTTCCAAAGAAACAGCGGTTGCCAAGTATAACTCTTCGTTTGATATCTGCTGTGGTGTCATTATCAGAGTTTAAAGGTAGATAAAGTTCCTAACCTCCTCAAAGTTAAATCCGTCTATCATGACGTTCTGTCTGATTTGTCGATGTTGTGTGTCCCTTCTTGTTGACAGCATGTACTTTGTTTCGCCCTCATTCACCACTAAACCCATTTTTGCCATTTCTGTGCCAATATTTGCAAACGCACCAGTGACAGCTCGCTGTGTTCTGCTAACGAGTTTGACAGGGATGTCAAAACTAGACATGACTCAGCATAAATCGTATCTATGAATGCTGTCATAGGCGGCCCTAAAATCAATAAAGCCGGTGGTGGGTATCGATTTGGACTTCTTGAGTTTTCTCCAAGATCTACAGTAGAGTGCAGAATATTTGGTCGGTTGTGGACTTACCGGGCCTTAAACCGCACTGATAGGGTCAATCAGTTCGTTGACAAATTTAAAAATGTTAATGGACTAAGAATGTAAAATGTGGCAACAGAAATTTTAAATATTCGTTGAATATTCTTAGCTTTTCAGGAGTATGTGAAGTAAGGACTGTTGTATTTAAAGATTCGCCCTGTTTAATCTTTTGCCCGAACCTGAGGTATACCAGTATCAGAGGTAGTAGTTGACTCTCTGTTGCATACCCTAAATTTTTCAAACGGCTACGATCAGGCATACGCGGATGATGGTGTCTATGCTAAGGTGCAAATGACTCTAGATATGGTCGATGATTGGTGCACTAGGAATGGGCTTTCAATCAATCCTTTGAGAACTTAGGTTGTTCCAAGGCGCTTTCAGTTTTCTGGGTCCTTTGGATCTATACGACTATGATAAGGCCATTTCTAGCATATTCGTCGGTTGTTTAGTGGAGAGGGCCTTCGCGAACGTATATTTGTGCCTTCTGCACAAAACTCTGAAGAAACGGTCTGTCTTTGCGTCATGGGTGCTTTTCCGAGTAAGCTCGCCGGGCTCTGCTCTAAATGCTCCTTGATTTACTTCCCCTTGATACCTTTATCGTGGGTTTTAGGTACTATTAAGGCAATCTACCTGTGGTTTCGATTACCTTGGGCGACACTTATCGTACGACCCTAGTTCCATGGATGCAATGACACAGGAACTTCGGCAGTTGTGCAAATGTTAGAGTTGACTTTCCATGCGTTTAGAATTGGCTTCAGCCAGAGTCTGAGCCTGGTTTGGGATGTAGGTAGTCGTATTTTCACGGATGGCTCCAAAACTAGTCAAAGGTGCAGTACTTGTGTCTTCGTGGAAATCGATAAGGTGTTTTTCAAGCGGAGATCTATGCTATCCAAACGTATGCCGAATATATTGTTAGGAATAGGTGGGCGTGGGACGTGGGAGGGTCAGAGTATCTGCGTCTGTAGCGACAGTCAAGCTTCGATTCAGGTCGTCCTCAACCCTGTTACCCGTTCCAAACTAGTTCGGGAATGCAAGAACGCATTCGTCGCATGGCTAAACTCTTTGACTCCTGTTCGGCTGCCAGGTCACACTAGTATTGCGAGAAATAAGATATCCGATGAGATAGCTAAGCAAGGATCCGATGATAATTTCTCGGGACCTGAATCTGCGCTGGGTCTTCCTGCGTCCTCGGTCAGGGCCTCCATTGACGATTGGGTTTCTAATGAACACAATTGCTTGTAGCATGATGATTGGGTTTCTAATGAACACAATTGCTTATAGCATGGATCTCCAGGATATATGCAGACTAAACGCATGCTCCCGAAAGTTATTAAGAAGTCTGCGGCATTCCTATTGTCTCTCAGCTATTTTGTGAATCACACTACCAAGAGCTCGTGCGAAATCTTAACAAAAAGCATCATTAAATATTGAAAATATTTGTATACGCTCCTTAACATAATAAGGCATTTTTCACAATCGCATGATAAATTTCAATATCGTGTCAATGGTACGACTGCATCAATCTTTGAATATTGAATATTTATGAAACGTCAGCTTCAGCTCCTCTACAAAGTGCTTAATGGAATTGAATATAACATTATTACCACAATAACTTTCGCATCAACGATTTCGAGACGACAACACATTCAGTATTCCTACACTCACCCATTCAAGTGTGATTTGTCTAAATATGTTTTTCCCGGCTGGCTTATCCAAGAAGATTGCTTGCTTCTATGCGGATAACAATACAATATTTTTCCCCATAGACGTACACAGCACCGCACACACCCGTTTCTAAGTCTATGTATAACCAAACACTGGAAATCCATTTGATTTCCATATACTCAAGTCAAATTGAGATACAAATATCGATAAGGATCAGCGAATTTTATTGCTTTCATTTACTATTTAAAGGATCATTCGCAATGAAAGCAAATTGTATTCTCATATATAAAATTGAGCATATTTGGGTATGGGATATTTATCGACATCCTTAAGAGACTATTTCGATTTATGTATATGCTGTGTTTGGTCTATGAATTTAACACTATGCGCGAGAGGCAGCCATGATAATGGGATGAATGAAGGGAGAATTCAAATCCGCGCGCAAATTCAGTTCAATTGATTTCAATTTTCTTTTGGTTTGAATGGAAATCGACAGTCGTCGTGGTTGGGGAGGTGTGGGGTATTTTAAATTGAATAATTTATTTTACCTGGGAGAGGACCTTTTCTTAAGCGCTATATTTACTTAACTGGAAAACACATTGGCACGCTTGCTGTAAGTGGGTTCTTATTCTTAGTCTGGTTTTGCTTCACTCTAAATGGCGCTTAAAGTCGGGGATGATTGTGCACTTTACTACGTTTACTACGTTTTCCTTATGGGTGGACATAGACATTCGTCTGGTTGATGGTGTATTGTTGTACAGTTACTACATCTCACGTTCGGGGTTTCTGACAATAGTTTCAACAACCTTTGTCAGCAGTTTAATTAACAAATTATCATACGCGTGTTACAAATTATTTAGTACAAATTTACAGGGATCCCTACGTTATCCCCTTTTCCAAAATCCCTTATTGGACATAATCTCTCATGTTTTTTCTTCTCTTTTTCTAAAATCTTCCGGTACGAAATCCCATGTGCCAACATTTTCCTCAAGCAAACTAAGCTTTGCATATACCCAACCTTGTACCTACTCCAAATCCTACAGTGACCCCAAGCAGGGGGGCTTGCAGAGGGGCAGCATGCCATTTTTAGATGTCGCGGCGACAGAATTAATAACAACAAATCTTACAATGGGGATTTTGTCCCCGGGGGATTTTTTCTTAGGGTCTTTTGGACTAAGGGATTTCAGCACAGGGGATTTTGGAAAGGGGATTTTGGAAAAGGAGATTTCATCACCAACCCAAATTTACAACATTATTTGAAAGTGGAATTTCTATGTAGTGATGGTGTAATGAAACGTCCCCGTTCGTCACACTTTTATGTGACATAAAAGATTTTCATTCGTCACTTATAAGTCACACTGACCAAGTGAACGAAATTGCATGAGTACCTATTGAGACTTGTCTACTTGTTGATCGTACAGTGTACCAGATAAAGCTCCCGTAGAAATTGACTTCGGTTAGTGTTCTCAATTTTTGGTGGCTAAGTTTCCTTCGGGAAGCTGGCCTTGAATCAGCAGTATGAGCACCTTTGGCTGTCCTGACTCCTGCTTTATACCGGAGCCACGTTAGCCGTTGGGCCTTATTTTTCGTACGTAGCCACGCTTGTTGCTGGGCCGCATATCGGAGCCATACGCTTCTTGGTGGGCCAGTACGGAGCCGCGTTAGCCGCATTTTGTAGTATCTACCGGAACCACGCTTGTCGCTGGGCCGCATATTGAAGTACGGAGCCACGCTTGTCGCTGGATCCTGTCCTATCCTAGGAAGACAAAGTCTCTTAAGTGGCCCATAGGCACTACACTTGTGTCTTCACCAGTGTCGGTGTACGGAAATGTGTGCTGTGTGTGGGCTGGTACGCACACCGATTTTGGTGTCAGACACGGAGCGAGTAAAATCAAAATTTTTTGATTTTTAGTTTCGGTGTCTCGATCGGTGTGACGTGTATGGCGGAATGCCACACCGGTGCAGACACAAGTGTGGTGTCTATGGGCCGCTTTACTACCTCCAAGTTATAGCTGTCAGTTCCGTTTCTATACTGGATGGTTTCAGCTCTACGAAAACCACGCTTTAGATGAAGCTCTCAGCTCGCAGAGAACGAGCTTCGCCAAACTACGCATTGACGAAGGTTACACCTCCACAAGAACAACGCATAAAAAAAATATTTAAACTGTAACTAGTAATGGGAGCAGATTATCAGTAACCCGTTTATGTAAAGCATTTACGTTCTGTGGTTATTGGCATCATAACTAATCAAAGGGTGCAAAGCTTCAAGGTTCGCGTTTCTTTGGGGCATCCGTGACATCCTCTGGACAAGGCTAATTATTTCGTACTGAATACTGATAGTGTTGTTATATTTGGCGTGGCCTAAAATAAGCATAATACCGAAAACCGTAGATAAGATTGTGGCGTACTCTCGCATAATTGAAGAGGCTACTCCACAAGTCCACACGCCATAAAAGTACTATAGTAATTGCATTTTTATGGTCAGTCATTTAAATGTTTCCGGTTAATTTCATTCCGTATTTATCCTTGTCGAAGTAGGTTTCTTATTTAACAAAAAAAATAATAACAAAGACACACACACACAGAACCGCAAAAGGACCCCGAAAATGAGCTCTCAGATTTGTATGCTAATCCATAATATTACGCCACGCAGCTATAGTCCGTTTTCAGTGAATGGACAGGAAATGGAATACTTGAGGATTCTTCCATTCGCAGGGATAACCTCACCATTGGCGAAGAATAATTATTACCGCTTCGGTGGCATAAAACGACCAGTAGTAATTTCAGAATTCTATGTAGCGGTGAATGTTTTGGGGTTTGTGTTACGATACTAACGATCAAGTTATTAATTTTTATTACTACACCAACAGTGAGCTATAATAGTGTAATTAAGTTTGTCAGTGGTTTTGTGGTAGTGTATTTTGAGGTTTATAGAGAGGAAAATGTTTTCTTTAGTGGGATGTTTTATTATAAGACAACACTATCCTGTAGGTGGTTTATTGTCTTAATGGTTCACATTTGGAGAGCTTAGTTTGAAAGCGGGAACATTGTAATTTAGCCTACGAATTGGATATTTTAGTAAGATCCAAATGAAGAGTTTATAGTGGTATTTGTTTATGAATAAATTAATTAGATATTCATGTCATTATTTGAGAAGGAGTGTAAAAAATTACTTATAAACAATTTTCTAACGGCCGATTTGTTCACGGAGTATATACTATTTGAATTTGATACCGAGCATTAGAGTTAGTGGGCGCAGTAGCGCAGTGGTTAGTGTGCTGGACTACTGTGCGAGGGATCCCAGGTTCGATCCCCGGAAAACGCAAATTACATCTTACGGTTTTTTTCGAATGCGGCAACTTTCGCGAAAGTCTGACAAACATCCGAGAGTATTGACTGTACTGAAAAAGCCTTTCGGACTCGGCATACAAAATTGCAGGTCCCTTCCATTTGTCCTAAAAATAGAAACTCACACAAACGAATGGTTGCGAGAAGCTAGGCCTAGGGTGTTTTCCGCCTGTTGCGCCATCTATTTATTTATTTATGATTAGTTAGTGCACTGTTTTAGCTGCACCCTCAAAATCTGCAGACAGCCTTGTATAAAATTGGATTAGTCCAATTTCATTCCTTCACTATTTCTATACTCGATTTTGTTATTTCCTAGCTTGTCATTTTGAAAAAAGTAAATACATAATACGTGCGTTAGGCAAGGCGCGCAGTGTGGTATTGGTGTGGCAATTGAATGGTCCGTGGCATAGAAGTGTTAACATTTGGCGTGAGCGTGGCGATGAACTAGCGGCAAAGATTTAACTGCAGTAGCAAACAACGTATGGTGCAACCGATACAACAGTTTTTTTTTTTAATTTAGAGAATGCAGATGCTGTTCTATTTTAACAAATTTCTAACTAAATGCAAGAGAAGAAAAAATTCTAATTTTTAAAGTTTATAAAAAGGATTTGAACTTGGACGACTGAAAATTTAAATTTTTCTATCGAATAAAGAAGACATTTTGCAAGTTACTAACAAAAATATTATCTATGCTTCAAAAAAAGGACATAAAAGTGCAAAATCTACTTCGTCACAAGCCGCTTGCCACTCAAAAATTAAACTTGTTCGAGATTAGTGACAAACTGACAATAGACTGAAATCACGTCACACCTGCAAAATACCCCATTACCCCTACTCCGCTTCAATGCGCGCATCTTCATTTATTTACATTCGTAAATGCGAATTCACCTGCCACTTGTCCTCCTACTGCTACTGCCACGTCACTTGCTAACAACTTTAATATCCGCCTCTTGCCTTAGGTTTTGGTTTGAATTGGGGCAGCGAGACTTTGTTGCCAACATTTATTAGTTATTGTTCTTCATTATTCATTATTCTGTTTAAGAAATAAACTTTACAAAATTGACACAAGAAACCGAATAAAACTGTGACGCGCCGAAAAAATAGAAATTTTAATAATAGACATTTTACATGAAAACATTAGACCAGTTACGCTAGTACGATTGATAAATTTTTAAAGGATCCAACAAAATGCATGACCCTGCAGGTTGAGGGTTAGGCATCGGTGTAACTCCCCTATCACAGAAAACAAAATTTATTACGAAGCAGCGACAAGCTTCGGATATAGATGATCCAAATGCTGATGACTCAAACAAAATAAAGACAATGACCTTCGGATCTGCATGTGGAATGTCCGGAATTTAAATAGACCGTGTGCAGTCGAGCAATTAGTAGAAACCCTGCACGTAAAACAGGACGCCTCCACTTAGGATAATGATAACTCAGCCAAGAAAGCGTTCTACGAACTTCTTGAGGAGACGTAAGATAAGTGCACGAAGTACAAGACGTTAAGGTTTTTTCGACTACTTGAACGAGAAAATTAGAGAAGACGTCATCTTTCGGAAAACAGAGCCTGCTCAACAATATCTCCGGTAAAGACTTGGCATTCTCCGAATCATATAATGTGCAATCCAATTGATTACGCTGCCGTCGACGCCCGGCCTGCCTCCGGTTTCCGAGCCATCGCAACATATTAGGAGCAGGAGAAAATGCTGCAACTGATTTACTGGGTTTCACTTGGTTACCACAACCACAACGAAACCCCTAGTTAAATGAGGAGTCCCAGCTGGTACATATAGTCAAGAATGCAGCAACCCAAAGTCTTCAGACCACAACAAGAGCTGACCCATGCCCTACATACGGCAAACAAGTAGGAAGAAAATCGACTTCCCAGATAAAAAAAAAAAAAAGATCACGAAGTCAGGGCACACTCCGGCAAAGCTTAAAAACAGGAATTCCAGATCAATACACACTATACATACTTTTATCGACAAAGTCTCCTACGATATCGTATTTAAGGACGAAATATAAAGGGTGTCCCATAATTCACGAACGACTTGAATTTTGTGCCTTTTAAGAGTTCAGTGATGCCAACTGAAAAAAAATTACAATTTGACAGTTGACAGTTAGGACACCCTAGACCTAGCTTCCCGCAACCATTCGTTTGTGTGAGTGTCTACTTTTGGGACAAATGGAAAGGACCTACAATTTTTTATGCCGAGTCCGAACGGCTGAATTGAGAAGCTTTTTCAGGACAGTCATACTCTTAAATGTTTGTCAGACGTTCGCGAGAGGTGGCGCAGTAGAAAATACCTTAAAATGTAATTTGTGTTTTTCCGGAGATCGAACCTGGCACTAGTCCAGCACACTAACTACTGCACCCATTTTCATTGTTGAGCAATATTTTAAAAAGTAATGAAGGTGTGTTCAAACGAAATCATCTTCTCTTCAGTGATGAAGTTCATTTTCATCTTAATGGCTTCGTTAATCGTCAAAATTGTCGCATTTGGGGTTTGCTTCTGCTTTTTTGAAATTCTCTGTTGGTGGTTATTACAATTTGTTACTACACCTGACAATTCGAACAACTTAACATGTGCACGTGCTCTTTCAAAAGAGCGACAGGCATTTTCTAAGTGCATGACTGGGGGCCAGTGATGCCATTCTGACCGAATTCCGGTCATATCTGACCGAAATCTATTTACTCTGACCAGGAAAAATTTTGAAATCCGGTCTAACCGTTTTTTGATCGGAACAAAAAATGTTTTTAACCGGAAACGCTTTTTTGACTGGAAAAATAAAATTGCTCTACTAACCCCCAGTTTAACAGCGAGAGTTTAAACTACACTTTCAGTTTAAACCTCAGTTCAACAATTAATTCGATTTCAGAGTTTGGTTTAAACCTTGAACGGAGTTCATTCTGTAGTTCAAGTTAAACTACAGTATTCTGCCGTTTAAACCTCAGATCAGGCAAATGTCAAAAACAAAAACATTTGACGTTGTTTTGTATGTTCTTTGAAAGAAAATACAATGAACGATTTTGAAAAGTCGTATAAAAGCTAACTACTGTACAATACAAATTCTATTCATACAATTTCGTTAAACTGAGTTCAATTGAAATGAAGTTCAGATTATATTGTGAAACCGGCCGAGTTGAGCTTCGAATTTTAACTTACGTTCAGATTCAGTTGAACTATAGTTTAAACTTCGAGTGTGAAACTGGGGGTAACTATACCTAAAGATAAATTTCTATAATTTGAATTAAACTTTATAGGCTAATAACGACTTGGCTACAAACAAAAACGAAGCGTCATTGCAATGAAGTATGCAATGAATAATGAAATCGGAAACACAAACAAATTTCATAGTAAAGCCGAAGCGGATGCCGGTTTTTGACGCCCTCACTCTATCTATTTCTCCTTTCCACTCACTCAAAATCTACCTGTCTCGCTGGATATTGAAAGGCGTATATGGCCATGCACTAAAAGTGTATTTCAGGACTTCAAACATGTCATAGGTATATGTATAATGAAAAATTAGTTTCAGTAAATTTTAAACAAACGAAGTAAAAAAACAAGTTTACAAACTCAATATTCACATATGTATGCATTATCTATAAAAAAATGGCTAATAATAGTTTACGTTTGTTTTATATTTTTAATAATACCTACATTATTATGTTACCATAATCTATTTTTGACCGGGTTTCTGGTCAAAAACTCTGATTTTAACTTTTGACCGGAGTTTTTGACCTGATATAGAAAATAAAAATCCGGTCATTCGGTTAGATTTGACCGGATTAATTTTTTTTTAGTGGCAACACTGCTGGGGACACCTATACCTATTAATGTCAATTTAGTAAAACTCTCTTTAATTTAAAATCACGACTACCTCTTAAAATTCTGCATTCCGCGGTGCGATGAAACTTCTTGATAGTTCAAAAGTTCAATCAGCAGCCAGCTACGAAATCACCTCCGAAAGCGAATACAAAAGTGTTTTAAACTCATTCCAATTATGTACAATTTGTGTCTGTTGAAAACTTTGAAATTTGTGTGCACATATTATGCTCTCATCATAACTAACACCATAGATAAGTTTGTGCAACAAAGTCATACTTTTGTAGGCGCCAAGGAGTGCAACCCAAAATGTACAAACTATTTCCAAACTTTGGCCAATAAACCATCTTTTCATCCTTAATGAGCCGAGATTAAGTTGCGTTAATCTATTGTTTCAAAATGCAATTCAAAAACCGCGCGCAAAGTTGCTATCTACCACTTCATAACTTACGATTACGACTTAAGCAGTTTCGTCTCCAAAGCTTAGTATCCTCTAATATTATATACAATTGCAGTATGAAGGATAATTTCCTTCTACGTTAAACAAAGCAAAAAAAAAACCCTTCTCTCTCTTCTAAAATAGAATAGCAATTCAAGATAAAAGGGTTGCATTGTTGAAACAAGAAACTTCTCCTGGCACTTCTCAAGCTCATGAATCGTAAACAAGTTTATTACCCGCTCCTCGTGATACTCTCGCCGCTCTAATGTAAAATTTTGTTTACGACCAAAGTTTGGGAATTGTTCTATCATTTTTCTAGATGCGAAATTTTATGACGGTAATATATCTCCGAACTGAGTGAGATACACAAAGTTATGTGTCTACCAATTGGAATTTTTTAGTTAACAAGCTTTTGTATTTAAACTTGGGACTTATTATACACACACGCCCGCGAACAGAAGCAAAACGAATTTTAAATCATTGTACCTTTGAATTCCGTACAACATTTGCATAAAATTTTAAATAATTCATTTGAATGCTTGATTTTTGCTGAGCAGTTAGTAAAACTTTTTTTGCTAAAACTTTACAAGTAAGTAAAGTAGCTAGAACTTGTTTTGAAGTTACCTTGATTCTTAAAAAAAATGAACGAAAATTCTCAAAAAAATGGATAAAAAAAAGTTTTCCATTAGCATAAAGACTTCCTTTCGTTAGGGTGAATTTAAATTCATTCATTTTGAAGTTTCTGAAATCTTTTCTTTCGAGGTCACAGCACTTTGTGGCAGGAGAGTTGGAAATTATCACACTTTGATCCAACTTTGCACGAAACCACTTCAGCAGAGGAAACACCTTCAAGAAGTCGCAGTGCAATTAAGTTTCATGCCCAGGTGACAAGGATTGCTTTCGGTTTTTTAATATATTTTTTTATTTTAATGCTAAAGAAACACATTTACCTACTTGAGTGGTGAATTAAAAAATGAAGAGGTCATTTTGGTATAATTTCGACGGAAATGACTCGCCCCCAGAGTGCGGAAACTTTAAAAGTGGATAATTTAATAATACGACCATGAACTCTGTACTCAATTAACAAAGTGGTAGAAATTCTGCATGAGTGTGTGAGTACACGCAAGCATGGTGCTCTATTTTGTAAGCCGTATATAAAATGACCCAAAAAAATTGGCATGACGATTGTGGAGCAAATAATACGGCTGTGATTTGGATAGTGATGACAGATGCAATAATTTCTTTGCAAATACATAGTAGTACAGCTAATCACTAAGAGTGCATAATTGAAAACTAGTAATCGAGGATGCCAACATTTTTCCTAGGGAAAATTGTCGGGCTCTACGATCCATTCAAAATTATCGTCACCCCAACGTTCTACCAACGAAAGACATCCACTATAATAGTAGCATTGAGTATCGCCTTTAAACGTTTTGAGCGCACTATGAGACCCTAGGCTTAGCTTCTCACAACCATTCGTTGGAAGTGACCTAAAAGTGTATGCAGTATGCCGAATCCGAACGGCTGAATTGAGAAGCTTTATGACGGTTATACTCTCGGATGTTGGTACAGCAACTTTGACAGCAGGAACAGCAGAAGTCGCATAAAGTACATTTGGAAACATCGACAGCAACTTTGTCAAGGAAGAAGTCAAACGGTTTTCGAAAATCGAAAGAAATCACGTGAAAGCGAAAGTTTTTCATTTTTTTCTTTCTCTTCGCAAACGCTTACATCCCGACTCCACAGGAGATAATTTCTCTCACAATGCTTATCATGAGATGATATATCTTGTGGAGTCACTCTATTTAATCGTATAATTGCCAATTGGATATCAGCGATCTCTCTCTGCGATTATACCTCGACATGGATGTCTGACATGAATTTGACAGAAATTTTTTTTGTTGCTTTTGAGAGACAGATCTCTAGTGGAGAAGGAGCAGTGTAGTTAAAATTGCATATTCTTAGGGTCTCTGTTCTAATCACCAGTTGGCGGACAAATCGCTCAGTTGCCGCAAAGAGTAGTCACTTTGTCAATTGACAAATCCAAATGCAAGGTTCATTTCCTGGCATCAGGGAAAAACATAAATGTCTTCCCAAGTGGATTATATACGGAGAATTGGCTGTCAGAATAATTAAGACTTTGCAACTCACACAAAAGGAGTCTGATAATTCATTAGTGGTATAATTCGAAGTACCTAGCTATTGTTCTTACCAAAAGTGATTACGTGTTGTAGTTATTGTTGTTTTAATTTAACTGTGCAGTCTTTCTACACAAAATAGTCATGAGCCGCATCGACACACAGCTGTTGTGCAGTGCAAATGCAAACCATTACTACTCCAGAAATGTTTCTTTCTTTCGATACCTGCTTTTTTGGATTAAAGATTGCAAACGCGAAAAACTTGAGTGACTATCGCCCAATAAATATGATGCCCATTTATGAAAAGATTTTAGAAAAAACTGTTGTGATGCAGCTCCAAGAGCACTTGGAAGGTCAAGGTCTAATAGATAGCTACCAATCGGGATTTCGCGCAAATCACTCCTGTGAAACCTGTCTAAACTTTGTCCTAAATGATTGGAGGAGTGAAATAGATAGGAAAAGTGTGGTAGTGGCAGTTTTCTTAGACTTAAAGCGGGCCTTTGAAACAGTGAATCATGAAATTTTATTAAAAAAATTAAAGTGTTACGGTATAAAATCGACTGAACTTAAATGGTTTAAATCCTTTATAATGGGGCGAACACAACGCACATCCGTGAATGGGAAAATGTCTGTGCCAATATCTGTCAGTGTAGGGATTCCACAAGGCACAATACTGGGAGTGTGCCAGTGTGGTTATTTTTAATTTTTATTAACGATATGACCAAAGTAATAACATTTTCAAAACTAATTCTCTTTGCTGACGACGGCTTACTCTATATCTCTGGAAAGGATACTGCGGACTGCCTACATAAAATAAATCAAGATCTAGAAAAAATAAGTACATGGCTAAAAATGAATAGACTGGTGCTAAATGTTTCAAAAACTAAGTGTACGTTATTCAGTTGTAATCCCCTACGTGTGTCAATAAGTGCAAATCTGTACATAAATCATGAACAAATTGAACAAGTTAAAACAATAAAATATCTCGGTGTTGTACTAGACTAGACGAACAACTTAGCTTTACAGAACATGTAAATTATATATGTAAGAAGATATCTATCAGAAAAAATATATCTATGAGTACGGCTGTAAATGTTTGTAATGTATTGATTAAGTCGCATTTTGATTATTGTGCTAGTTTACTGTACATGTGTCCACAAAGTCAAAAAAATAGATTGCAAGTACAACAAAATAAGGTAATGCGAATTATTTTAAAATGTAGTAGATACACTCCAATCACATATATGTTGAATGCCTTAAAATGGTTAAATCTAAATCAACGACTTTTTATGTTATGTATGATATTCGTATTTAAAATTAAAAACAATATATACCCGGGCTACCTGTGTGAAAATGCTCGACGCTCGTACTAATGCATTGGCGGTATACAACCTTCGAAACAATGAGGACCTTAGAATACAACGAACAAGAACAGTAAGAGGTCAAAGAACCATTTTTTACATGGGTTTTCAAGGATACAACACTCTGCCGATAGATATTAAGAACAACAATAACTTAAATAAATTTAAAAGAGAACTGACCGAATATGTTAGAACTATATACTAGTTTTTAGGATTCTAATTTATATTAGTTATAAACTAAATTGTACAAATTGTAATCTAAATGGCTTTTAAAGCTAAATAAACTACATTCATTCCTTCATTCATTCATTCATTCATTCATTCATAAACTGCAAATGGGATTAAACTGTTAAAATAATCAAAGAAAATGATAAACGTCAATAAGCCGTCGTTGTTTTCCTTTCGCGCGAAACGAAAATTTCAAATAAAGGAAAAAAAAAATTCCTTTCGAGTTTTTAGTTAAAAGAAGCAAACCGTTCGTGTAAGCGGAATCGACGGAACGTTTTTATCTTACAGAATCCCACACCAGATTACCAAAGCAAAAAATACTGACACCGATCAGAAAAAAAAAAAAGAATTGACTATTCCAATTTGGCAGCGCAAGTGAAAATACCTTTCAGTGAATTGACAAACACACTTGTCAAAATTGCATTGTCAATGAACTAACCAACGATTTTTGTCAATAATTGGCATAAATGACATAAACGAGAGCTGTCAAACTTTGTCAATCAACCGATATCGATGTTTCTGTGGTAATGTGTCTTAAACGAAAATCAGTGGCTCCAAAAAGTGCGCTGTGGCTGTTGCTGTGCTAGGCGTTAGGCAATAACGCCCAAATCGATTTGGAAATAGCGCCCAAAAAACATTTTTGGGCTTTACTGCTTGTCAAAAGAACATACTCTGGAAAAGAAATAATACCCTAAATGACGAAAATGTTTGCAACAACAAATTGTACGAGTTTTTTTTTGCGTTATTTCCAAATCGATTTGGGAGCTATTTCCTTGGGCGTTATTGCCTAACGCTGCTGTGCTAATCTGTTTCTCGCATTAGACCTCAAACATTCGCGCAGTGGAAAAATCGTTTAGATGGAAATTGGGTGCAGGAAAATAAGCCTTAGCTTCCATTTAGTAGGAAATAAACCCACTTTTGTAAGGTGGACTTAATTTCCATGTGTTGAAGAAAATAAATGTGTGGTCTTATTACCCTTTGTAAGTTAAATAAAGGCAAGAGGAAATTACGGGAGAATTTTTTTTTGGTAAACTGTCAGAAAACGGTCTCTACCAAAAGTCTGGACTTTTTTCCTAAGTACAAGTCCAGTTAACAAGGTAGGAAAGGGTGGATTTGGAGTAGTTGCGAGGGTGGGCAAAGTTTCTTTAAATGTATATGAATATGAATATAGGTAAAGACCAATTCTTGCAAAAGATCATCGGCTACCAAAGTTTGGAACTTGGAACTGCACCAAAAGACTACTCCCGACCCGATCCTGGGGAGATGGAAGTTTGTGCTTTATTGTGCCGATAAGATGAACATATTTATTTTTATTTCAAACCCCCTTTTTTTTAACAGATATCGGAATTTATTCAATTGCATTAAATTAACTTTAATCGGATAAGACCGAGTATTCCACACATTTATTTTTAATTAACGTAAATCGAATAATTAATATATTATAGTAAAAACCTACAAACAATAAGCAGATTATAGTAATTACATAAACAGTTTGGACAGTGAAATCAAGCCTTTTCTGGTTTGTGCAATTTACATACATAATACTATCAGGTACGTAATCCCCTTAGGGTTCCTTTTAAATCAGCAATCACTTGCATTCACAAATAAATTCCATCTTTGTGTTATAGCGTTAAACCAAGCAGAAGTAAAGTGATTTCCAATTTACATAAAGTCTGGGAAAATCGATTTCTCCATGGAAAAAAAGCCCCCCCAGAGGCAACACTTTCTATAGAACTCCTCAGATTTATTTCATTCAATTCGATTACAGAAAATTTTGAACACCCTTTGGGATCGGAGCTATCTAGTGTCCATTCTCTGTAATCAGTGTTTGATTTCATTTTGTTTAATTTGTTCTTGAGGTGGAATAACAAATAAAACAGAGGAGTATACAATTTAATTTATTTTCCAAATATTGCATGATGTGAGAAATAATTGGATATGCGAATTGATTTTGATCGAAGGGAAGGATGTCTGGCCATCTGATATTTACATGCTGAAGCGAACGGTGTGTCTATTGGGGAGATTGCTGTGATAAGTGTAGGGTCTAGGGTCTAAGGATATGCATATTTTAACGAAACTTATTGCTTTAATATCAAACTAGCTGACTCGGCAAACGTACTGCCTTAGTTATATAATTTTGTTAATAGGAATGAAGGTGGATAGCTTCAGTGGTTCAGCGGCCATTATCGGACTTACATACGCGCCAAAGTTTTTATATAATATAGCTGTACCCGCCTGGCTTTGCCCATATGCACGGGAATTGTATTGCTTAGGTCCTAGACTAATGTTGCTTCCGTAAAATGCAAAAAATTAAAATAAATCGATTTTATGGAATTTTCTTTCTGCGTAAACCTGAAATACAGCAATACGATAATAATCATGAGAATCGGCCCAGCGGTTATCGAGTTATACTGGCTTTAAGTTTTACCCCATAGAAGACGTTTTTTGTATGGGAGGTGCCGGTCCCTTAGTCCAGCTTTCTTCAATGAGCACTCCTGCGCCAATGCCTAATACCCTATTCACACCAAACCGAAAACTGGGTTTTCGCGAAAACAGTCGAAAACTTCATCGAAAACAGAAGTTTTCCCATACATATTGCAGTTTTCAAAACGAGTTCTCTGAGGTCGTTTTCCATGAAAACGCCACGAAAACGAGTACGATCGTTGGGTTTTTGAAGCAGACACACCTTTTGCAACATTCAGCGAGCTCAGCAAAACTGCTGACAGGATGTGAGAGACTGAGTGAGAGTGAGAGTGAGAATTTTTTTGTTATCTTTGCTTGCACCATAAAGAGCAAACTACCTGCCAGCCTGCCACAACTAAATGGTATTTTCAGATGTTTTGATTTTGAATGTCGGTTACGTTAATTATTTAACCATAAGTTAACGATTTTCAAGTAGCTTAAATAATTTTGTTTGTATATTATGTCAATACGTGCCAAGTTTAGTAACTAAAATAAAAGTCTAGTCGCCACAAACATTTCATAGCTAGTTTCACAGCTAATTGAAACGTCAAACTAAAACGAGTTGGAGTTCGGTGTGAATACATCTACGAGTTTCCTAAACTTTTTTGACGAAAACTCGGTTTTCGGCTTGGTGTGAATAGGGTATAAGATTGTCTGTAAATTTGAGCTCAATCGGTTTGGCGGTTTTTGAGATATCAGATTTTGAATTGCGGAATATGCGGTGCCACGCCCCCTTGTCAAATTTTGACCAATACAATACATTTCTGGAGCAATACCTAACCGAGTCGGTAGTTTTGAAGTAATACGTATCCGAACACAAATCAGGATCCATTTTTATATTTTATTCCAAGCTAGTCACAGCCATATTCGTTTGTGTGATTTTTTATTTTTGGGACGAATGGAAGGAATTTGATGAAATTCTTCATAACTAAAAATATCTACTGAAAGCAGAAAAGCGATTCTTAAAAATTATTTTATTAATAGAGCCTATAGCATTTTTGATATGAAATTTTTTTAATATAAAAAACAAATTCAATATAAAATAATACACTTGAAGCTAATGTTAATTTCTGTGAATAGCTTTATTTTATAGATAAGTGTATGCCATTACTGTTTAAAAATGATTTCGGGCATATGCGCGCCACGGCTAGTTCGAATGAAACGCAATCGTGAACTTTATTGAACAACTGGGCTGGTATATCAGCATTAACACGGCGAATGTTGACTTCCAAGTCCAACGTTTCTAGTTTATCGGCATAGACTGGTGACTTCACACACCCCCAAAAAAAGTAATCTAAAAGTGTGAGATCATAGGATCGTGGAGGTCAGTTTACAGATCCATTACTCGAAATTATGCGCCCCAGAAAATGTTTCCCGCAATAAATTGATAGTGTCGCGCGCCGTGTGGAATGTTACGCCATTTGGTTGGTCACCTGGTTTCATCTCCTGGACATGCTGGACCTTATAAGCTTTAAAGCCAAGATCTTGCCCCAAAATCTTCCACGAAGTGAGTTCAAATTGCTGTGCACGATGGCGATTTGATTTATTTGGATTCCCCTTAGCACAGCCCTCCGCAACGGCAATAACTTTTTCTGTTCGCACTGTTTGTCGTCTTTTGGGATTCGTATTATCCACTAGGACTAAATGACTACAGTGCACGTGGTGTGAAAACGATTAATCGTCTTCCGAATAACTTGCTCAGATGGACGATTATGTCGACCGTAAAATGGATATAGCGCATAATAAGTTTGCCGAACCGAACCATGGTTTTCAAAATAAGGCCCTTATTATGATTGTACATCAGCGAGCGTAACGACAATTGTCGATTGCGTCAATTTATTTTAATTATTCGTACGCACATCATTTTTTCACTTCCAAGAGAAAGCACCGACCAGACATTGGTAGTCAACTACAAGTGAATGTCAAATCGACAAATATCAATCGCAAATCGACAATCACAGTTGACCTAAATTTGCCCAACTTGTTCTGACGTTAATCTATTCATAATAAAATAGCAAAAAGTACTAACCACAAATGAACTTTCAACTGTCAAATTGATCAGCCCGCCTGTTGCGCCACCTATTTATTTTTTAGAAACAGTGTTGACAGTTTAAAAAGTAAACCTCTAAAAGTAACACCCTTTACAATTATAAGCTTTACCTCTTACGCTCTAATTTTTAGCTCCTGTTGGTTCAACGGGTAGTTGTGAGATCATTCGATTCTGATGTTGTATCACAATGGGCCTTCTCTGGCCAATGTGAACTTACAATAGGCATTTTTTTGAAACCTTGCCAGCCAGCCGTTCATTTGGATAGTTGCCAGCACAATTGCCAGCAAGATGAAGCCAGCTAAATGAATTTAGGCAATAAGCCTAAAAGCATACCAGCATTTCGTATAAAATTATGCATTTGGTAGAAATATTAAATAAATTCTGACATTTTTCTCTGGAATGTTGTGTGCATGAGATAAGAATGCAATTATGATTTGATGACTGGCAACTACTGGCAACCACTGGCTGGCGAGGTTTAATAAAAACACAACTAAAATTCGAAGTGTGTGGACTTTTATAAACAGACCAAGTATTCTCAGGCACATTATGGAAGTTATGTATTCTACTTATTAGGGCTGAATAGTCGTGTGATAGAAAACACGCATGAGTGCAAGTTTAGCCTCGCAATTTTACCTCTCACACAGGCACGTAGCCAGGGGGGGGGCTTGAGGGGCTGAAGCCCCCCCCGAAAGTCTTAAACAAAAGACAAAAACTAAAATTTTCTAACTGATAGCTCAACTTTTTTTTTAAATACTTCTCCTGGGAAAGGCGAACCTATAACGCTTTAGCAGCGCTCCGAGATGCTTGCAGATGTCTGTTAGTTCTGCACTTTAATTGCTTCAAATTGTAGTCTTCTGGAAATATATTTCCAAATTATGCTTCTCCTGTAACAGAAGGAGTTTTGCAAAGTTGATGTCCTCGAGGTTGTCAAGTGTACTGTGTACTGTCATGAAGCATTAGCAGCCTTTCTTGTGGGGCGAGTTGCATTTCGAGGGATAATGGCCTTGAGTTCCTCGGAACATCTACCATGGAAGTACCTATAGAACAAGCATAGGTCAGCGACTTGTCTTCTGTGCACCAACGGTTGCAGATTCGATGTGAGTGTAGGGTCTCCAATAAGTCGAACTGCTCGTCTCTGTATGCTGTCAAGTAGGTTAAGTGAATGGGGAAGAGCTTCATATATGGGAGCAATATTCTAGGCCTGGTCTAACCTATGCTTTGTACAGCAGGAGAAGTTGCTTGGGGCTAAAGTACCTCTTTGCTCTAAATAGGTAGCTCAACTTAGCGGACGCCGATCGTGCGATATAGGGTATGTGATCTTGATAGGTCATCCATTTGGATCTGAGGAACTGTTGAAGCATTTTTTCCTAGAAAACGTTGTGAACTGTGTCTTGTTTGCAACTGAAACTGAAATGACCGTAATGGGGCTTAATATCAAATCTATAAAAATAAGGAGACTATCCCGGTAGGTATACATATACAGTATTCAAACGCTAGGTATGTACACTGTGCAAGCCATAGCTTTAACCCTGCAATGCCATGTCAACTCCTGCAATTCGCAATTGCCTTAGTGTAGTTAGTGAAAAAGCTAATTTCTTCCGCAACTTTTCAAATGTATATTATGTAACTTTCAAAACTGTCATTAAAAAACACGCACCAGAGAGCCGAAAAACTCCTACGCCTTTGTAAAACAAAATTCATTGAAAGGCATGACAGTGTTAGTTCCTTTGTAGAGCTCTTCAAATGCATCTCAATAAGTATTGAAAAAATAACGAGCAGAAAGTGGGTGAAGTCTTCGAAAGTATCAACACTTTTGGCAGCGGTTCAAAAAAGTCATTGCCTAGTAAGCCTCATTGTATACGAAAAATTATTCAGTTTAGCGCTGCCCTTATCAGTTTCCCTACAGAACAAATCCTTAGATTTCGTTTCTGCAATCGACCGCACAAAAGAAATTCTGAATTCTCTTAAGGACATCAGAGAAAATGCCGAAGATTTTTTTAGAGAGGCTTTTCAATCCGCATCCCAACTTGCCGAGGACTTATTTGAAGAACTTCATTGAAACAAACAACGCGCTCCAATCCAGAAAACTCTCCTTCTGAAGCCTATTTTAGAGTCGATACTGATTTCTTGTATAGATTCATTAATACAAAATCTTAGGGGCATATTCATGGTCAACGAAGACGTTGTATCATCGTTTCAAGCTGTTCTCCCATAGGTCTTGCTGCAGTTGAGCGAGTGAACGAAATGGAAAAGCTAACATGTTACTTTGACCCTTCTACCGAAGTTTTAAAATTACTTGATATATGTGACAAGACTTACTTTAGACTTATAAATTTCTTGCTTACGGTTTTAGCAACGCTTCCAGTGACCACATCTAGTTTTGAAAGAACCCTTTCAGCTATGAAGCTACGCCTACGGTGTCTACCGACTGTAGCGCCACCTGTTTATTTTTTATTAGCTATGAAAAAGATTGAAACAATGTCCCGAAGCGTTATGGAGAATGCAAGGTTAAGTTCACTTGCTATGATATCTGTTCATTCGGATATTATTGTGAATCCAGATAAGGTGATTGATCTCATATCAAAAAAAATCTAGACGTCTTCTGCTTTGAAAAAATGTGACTAATAGGAATCAATTAATTGGAATAGTTTTCTGTTTCGTAAGACTTGGAAGCTAGCCCCCCCCGAACCAAAATCCTGGCTACGGCCCTGCTCTCACACAAATCGCTCTACAGTATTCGCATATAAAACCTCCCTTTTTATGGAGGTTAACACTAACTTCCTTCTTCCACTTCTTAGGCAAACTCTAGGCCCTAATACTAATTCGTTTAATTACTAACTTCCAGACAAAGAAAAAACTTTTTTTCATTACACATTGGATACATTTCTAAATTTCAGTGAAGCCTCTTTTCATCCACATAGAGCCAGGTATCCGTTGTAAATAATTTGGGAAAAATCAGCACAGTACCACCCAAATTGATCACGTTAATCGGAAAACAACAACTGAACTGACAGCAAGTCCATACCATACCTACATACATTCCTAAATTATTTGCCAACCACTAATACAGTCCTTTTCAATTTAATGGCAAATTTTATCGCTCGCAATAAGTCCATTTGCAGCGTCATCAATGCAAACAAATTACTTTTTAATTGGATTTACCCCCCAAAAAAAAACAGGAATGTTAATTAAATCGCATATCCCTACCGAGCCGAGCGTCGAAATGTTTCCTCCCCATGTAAATACAATCCGCACTAATTCCACTTAATCACATGTTGATATGCAAATAAAGTTTATTCGCTGGGCAGAATCAGCTCATTAAAAAATCAGAATTCATCGCTTTATTCACATTTACTGCAGTCAAGAATTGTTCAAACAAAATTATTGATTTCCAAAGGACAATGGATTTTCTTGTATTCAGGAAATTGACAACCAAACCAACCCAACATTGGTATTTTGGTTAATGCTCGCCATTATCCTTGACACAAAATAAATAAATAAATAGGTGGCGCAACAGGCGGGTGACACCCAAGGCCTAGCTTCTCGCAACCATTCGTTTTGTGTGAGTTTCTATTTTTGGGACGAAAGGAAGGGACCTACAATTTTATGCCGAGTCCGAACGGCTGAATTGAGAAGCCTTTTCATGACAGTCATACTCTCGGATGTTTGTCAGACGTTCGCGAGAGGTGGCGCAGTAGAAAAAACTTTAAGATGTAATTTGGGTTTTTCCGGGGATCGAACCTGGGATCCCTCGCACAGTAGTCCAACACACTAACCACTGCGCTACTGCGCCCATCCTTGACACAAGCAACATTAAAATGTCGTACACGATGTAATTCGAATGAATCAAATTCACTTCATCATATTGCTCAATAGAAGGATTGTAACAATTACTACAGAAGGACATACTCTACTCATATGTGTGTTTCATTTGATCCCGTGCTTAGGGAAATTGCAATGCGCATCAAATATTTAGAAATGTCACACGAATATGTCATCAAACACAACTGCATTGCTATCGCATGACGAATTACTCAAGCCGCGCCACCAGTGTCCTTCATTCCTTTCCGCGATCACAATGCGGGCATTGTTCTGTTGAAACTGAATGCCGCATATGTATAGAAGCACCAGCTCAGCTACTATTCAGCGATATACTCTTACCAAACAATGGCGTGCTGTTATGCAAGGTTCAGGGCTTTATTCGTGATTTGGAGCACTGCTTCACGTTCTTCAGCGGTGTGTTTCGAATATCCTTTCGCTAAATTTGTCATAATAATTCTGCTGTTGCCTGAGAGATGCACATTGCACATATGTGTGTATGCATAGCTCTTTGGCTATCAATGAAAGTTTCAGCTCCGGGCAACATCATTCAACTGTCGTCATCATTTATCATTCTCTGCGATAGCATTGTGTCGTCTGTCCCGGGCCTCTGTCCTCATAGCGCGTATTAATTTATTCCCATTAGGGGCAAATACGTGCACCTGTCGATAAGTCATTTGTCAATAGCAAAATTACCGCAACAAGTTCGATCAGGCGTAGTGTATATGGACGTGTACGATGGGTGGGCACTGATGTGCAGTATCAGTGCGGTTTAATCGAAAATCGATTATTGTGACTCTGTGAGCTATGAAGCTGTCAATGTCAATTTTGCCATTCACCGGGATTTGTCTCTTACTTCACATTCACACTTGTATAAGGGACGATTTTTTAGTACCTACCTACCCTTATCACGGAATCGGTTTGAGCATGTACACAATGCTTGCAAGGAAATCGTATACAGTTCTATATTTTCATTGGTAAATTAAGAGACCTAGGACTTGTTCAATCAAAATATTTTTCCCCACAATCCTGGCCATAAAATCGATCTAAAATAATTGATGTCAAAATGGTCAATAGTCATGTTTCCTTCATCCTTTCTGTGCACCACAGATAGACAATTCAAAGTCGATGTCCTTTGAAATATAAAACACGGCTACAAGCCGATTGTCATCAAATATAATAGTTCTGTCTAACCCCCATCAGGCTATGCTTTCATTCGGAATCATCATCTTTTATTCATCTCCACCACATTTTGTGTTGTTCGAAAATGCAGAGGACAAAAATTGTGCAATTATTGTACCAATGTCGATGCTGATGTCGTCCTAAAGTGTCTTGCACAAAATGTCCCTTTCTGCACGTGAACTGACCTCAAAGCAAATCTCGTAAAATTAATATTCAATGAGTCTGAACTCATTAGCTCATTGATGTGGAATCGCTTGTTAAATGTGTAGACTAAGTGGAGCAATTTAGCCACCCCTAATACAAGGACAAGGACTCCACGACAGCAGACTGCTGCATGGGTCATTAGAGTTTTATTGTTCTTCGCTGATTAGAGGTAGGGTTCTGATTGATAATTTATTTGTTTCTGTGTCTAGGTTATCCAAAATAAGCTGTAATAATAATAAAACAAGAATTCGAGTTGCTCTATTAATTCCATTAGGGAGGTATCCTATGCAATGCTACACATCTGTCCCAGTCAAGTCAATAAGGACTAATTTTGTAGCTGACTTTTTTGCTGTATAGGAGAGTGTACCATCGGCAATAAGTTTTTGCATAAAAAATGTCCTATCGCATAACGGTGCCCCTTTGGGGATGTAAAAATCACTCAAAAACTCACAGTCCATCTCCCATCGGATTGATGCGCCAAAGTGGAACTGATTTCATCCCAAGGTACACATTCCTTTGATTGTATACCTCATGTTTACCCATGTTATTCGCACTGCCCCGATGGTGTAGCTCTGACTGCCTGATCCTGGATGATATATGATTGGGTTCTCCTTTCGCGCTGTGCCCGGCAACAGCATTCATGTCCTTAAATGCATGTAATCCTCACTTTGACAACGACAACCGAATGTTATATTTTATTCATGGCCACTAGCGATACAACCCAATTATGGTGGTAGCTGCAGTTTCGTGCTATGAAATTGGCTTGTGACCCTATATTCACCTACGGCACTATTTCACTCTCTATAGCGTGCCGGAGCGCTGTTCATATACTCGTACGACTCTTGGGAAATTCGTTTCGAATTAACTATGTGAAAAAGGGAATTCCAAATGAATATCTGCAATACGCGCATCATTTGATATTAAAATTTCCGAAGAGCATATAAGTCAACATAGATCACAGGATATTCGATCTCCCCAGGAACTATATTGCTGTTCTGATGGTGGACTTTGTTCAGTGACTATAGCTTGTATGGTAAAGTAAATATAAACAGTGGACAACCGATAGACTGGGAGCATTTTGTAAGCAACAAAAAATGACTTAAAGTTGTCATCATCCCTGTTACTTGTTATTTTCAATTATTTTCGAGCTCGTGCCCATTGCTCGAACGCTATAACAATCATGACAGATGACAGAAGACAGAAGACAGAAGACAGAAGACAGAAGACAGAAGACAGAAGACAGAAGACAGAAGACAGAAGACAGAAGACAGAAGACAGAAGACAGAAGACAGAAGACAGAAGACAGAAGGCAGACGACAGAAGACAGAAGACAAAAGACATAAGCTAAAAATAAATTCATCACTTCGTTTGTTACGGGCCGGCTCTGAGCTAAAACTTCAGCATAGATCATTATAACAGTTTTCAGAGATCTCTATAAGTCGTTTCGTTTCAACCGCTAAATTCGAATGCCCTGCCAGCTCTGCTGCCGTAAATTTTAACTGAATTTAAACTGATAATCAGCTTTAAAAAAAATCCTTTTTTTACCCCCCCCTTGACAAATGGCACTCAACCTCAATGACCAACCAATATCCTTACTCTTGGCCGACATTTTTCAAAGTAGGAAACCTCTCTACCTTTACAGTCCCTTTCAAATTTCCGCTGAAAATGTCCTACAATTATGAAATTCCATGAAAGGGATAAATTACCTTGGACAAAGTAAATTTCTCAAGAGTTTAACTGCCTGAATGCTCCTTTGATTCGTTTAAAATAAATTCCACTTTATTATGCATCCTTAACGTGCAAAATGCTCGAATGTAGGTCAGTTGGAATGATTTGATTATGTACTTGAAAATGCTGTCCTTAAACTTACTAATATTCACAGTAAAAAAAAAACTCATCCGTGCTTAAAAGGACACAATACATATTCAAACCGTTTTGAAATAAAAAGGAGGAACGAAACAAAAAAAAAACACCAAAATCGACTATAGAACTCGTTTAAACTAAACTTGACCGACTTGTGTACGGGAAAAGCGGTGTTTTTTTTTTAAGGTCACACACATACGTGATGTGAAACCATTTTGAAGCACTTATCTTGATGGATCAAACCGAATGTCATATGAATGGGAAATTGCAATTTCACAGACTCAGACGCTGTGTGTATATTTGATGCTTTTATTGGCAATTTTTACTTGTACATATTTGCTATTGGCTGTTATTATGATGACCGTGCTACCTTTTACCTGCAAAATTATATGTGTCACAGGAGCGCATTTTTGATGCATTGAAAAAGATAAAAGACCACTGTGGATGTTATGGTGGATCCACTCAACCCTTCAATGCCGATGATTAAGTATTTTCTTCAAATGAGACGGTTTAAATGTCTCCCACTTGGTATTTATAGGTACTAACGTTTTCAAGGCATCTTGGACAAAGGTATTATAATAAAAGTGTGCTCACCCCATCTAAGGTGAAGGTACTTATGCATTTTACAACAAACCTTACATTTTTATTTTTTGCACTTTTTAGACGACATGGAGGTTATAGTCATACATAACATATGTATTTGACACGGTCACTTTATTACATTTCAAATAAAACTATCTCGTTTCGTGTTTACCATTCAATGATAGTATTTGTGTCCTGGTGGTGGACAAGTTCCTTGAGAATTGCATATGAATGCTGTAAAACTATAGAAATGGAAAAATGCTTTTCTCATCTGGATCTGACTGACTGTGGAAAAATTCTCCTTCCAGCTAAATGCAATTTTAAAATGCAATTTTCATCCTTAAGGTGCATTCGTATGCATAGCATATGGGCGGTTGGTTTTCGGAATGCGAATAAGACTAGGAGCTACGAAAGCATATCAGCTATAGTTGACCGCACATTCGGTATGAGTATAGAGTCATCTTGGAGCATTACATTTGGTATTTGGTGGTTGATTTAGATGACCGGATGCAGTTAGATACGGAATATATATTTTAAATTATTTCTAGGGGTTTAAAGATTTTTTTAGTAAAACTTTGTCACTTAAAAATTAAAGTTAAAAACATATTTGATATTAGACTCAGAGGTAAAAAGCATAAATTAAACAACAAAAATATTAAAAAAAAAAATTTTAACCCCCAGTTACACAGTAATGCCCAATTGTACAGTTAGAGTTTAAACTGAAGTTTAACTAAACCTGACCGAGAGTTTAAACTTTTGGTTTAACTCGTTCAGTTTCACAGTACAAAATAATCTGACAGTTAACTAAACGCAGTTGTGGAAGCGCAGAACAATTTCCCTTAAGGGAATATTTTTCTACCAGCGCACTTTTGACCAAGTAAATGGTTATTGCTTTTCTCTACTTTATCTATTTTACCATTTGTAAATAAAAGAAAATGTGTGCAATATTATTACATTGTGTATTTTGGTATTAACGAAGTGAATTGATTTATTTTCGACACATGTTTGAACTGTCATCTACTTTCACCAATTAATTATTGCAGTAATTATTATTTCTTTTTTTTTTTCAATAATAATACATATCTAGTTGTTGATATGTATGTGACATTCAGACGGATGCGATCACAGGTACTGCTTCTTTGTAACTCGCTGGGTTTTTACCACATCCAATCACCCGGCGCCAGTAAAATATTGAAAGGATTTTATGAGCCTCTAATTAGGGTCATTGTCTGGTAATAGGTAGGCGCAAAGTTTTTTGCTGGTGTTTCTACGAAAATCTGCGCTATCTTGTTCTGGTTTTACTTTTTTTTTAAACAAAAAATGTAGGTAATCCAGATCTGTATACAAAAATGGTATGAACTCCGAAACCTTTGAACTGAACAGGCATTGTCCCGAGAAGTGTGATCAAAATTGGACAAACAAATTGCATTGTAAAAAGAATAGAGTGAGTAGTGTCTTGTTTCAGCCAAAACAAAATGTGAAAGATTTGAGTATGTATAGAAATATATTTTGTTCGCGAAGAATCTAAAGAAATCACTAGTACATTACAAAAAAATAATCGTCATTTCCATACACGAAAAGAAATAATTTGTATTGAAAAAACCTCAATACAATTTACGCTTGTCTACATTATGTTTGGGCTAAGATCTACCTGATGTTCACTTGAAAAAAGGCGTTTTCATTGAAAAGTACATTATATTGGTTGAAAATCTATTGAAATTTTCTAATGACAGTGGGTTTACCGCAGTAATGCTGGAACTAATCATAGCTCTACTTTTCACTCATATAAATTCAAGAAGTGCAGCACCCAAACAATTTCTCATTTCTGTTCTCTCTCTCTATCTCTCTGTATGAAATAGCAGCTGTCAAAATAAACCTCAAAATGCGAAACGAAAGTTTAAACGGCAGAATGCAGGCGTTTAACTTAAACCGAGAGTTGAACTCCACTTTGGGTTTAAACGAACACAGTAAAACCGAAAATTTGTTGAACGAAGGTTTAAACCAAAACGAGAGTTTAAACTCTGACTGTACAACTGGGCATAAGAGTTTAAACTACACTTTTAGTTTAAACCTCAGTTCAACAATAAATTCGATTTCAGAGTTTCGTTTAAACCTTGAACGGAGTTCATTCTGTAGTTCAAATTAAACTACAGTATTCTGCCGTTTAAACCTCAGATCAGGCAATTATCAAAAACACAAATATTTGACTTTGTTTGTGTGTTGTTTGATAGAAAATACAAATAACGATTTTGAAAAAGTCGTATAAAAGCTTATACTGTACAATACTGTCAAATTCTATTCATAAAATTTCGTAAAACTTAGTTCAATTGAATTGAAGTTCAGATTATAGTTATTGTGAAACCTGACTAGTTGAACTTCGAATTTAAACTCACGTTCAGGTTCATTTGAACTATAGTTTAAACTTCCAGTGTGAAACTGGGGGTAAATATCAAAATGAAGACGTTCGGATTTCTGGTATACTAAAGGTAAGTTCAGATGGTTGGCAGATCTTACAAAATTCTCAGATCTGTCAGTTAAAATTATGCCCCAAAGTTCTTACAACCATTTGAATCAGCAATTTTTCCAGAAAAGTCATTGACAGCGAATTGTCATGACGGCCATCTGATTATGAAATTGTTAGACCAATCGTTTGAACACGTCACACACAATTTTTGTTATTGTTGTCAGACATGTAGGCCATTATTGAATTAAAGTAACTACGATATCTGACAATTTCTTCATTATCAGGCATTTTATCAAGTTGTTTGGGCGTGGAACCGATGCTTTCTCGTATACGTAGTAAGAGGAAGATATTGTTTTCAAAATGATTAACAATTCTGACATTACAATGATAAGGGAACTCAAAAACGTGGATCTCGCAATTTCGTCAGTCCGTCTGTCTTTTTACCCGATAGGTCTGCAACTTAAATGGTTGGCCGTATTTTTTCGAACTTCGTATTTGGAGTTTGTGGATTGTGGGTTTACAGTTCGCAAACATTGTATTCTATGTTGGTCCAGGGACGAACGCAGGTGGTAGAGATTTTAGGGTACTAATATCTGGTTCATATTAACAAAATAAGGAGAGTCCACTTTATAAAAAACAATACTGAGGTTTCTTTTACCAGTAACCAGTCATACTTTCTTCTGACCAAATCTTGGAGATGAATTGTTTTATGCTCACCACCAAGTCGTCTCCCGATGCCTTTAATAGTTGGGCCCGCAGGATATCTAGTTCAGCAGCCTCGTTGGACTTGAGTTTAAATAACGCTATCCTTATACTGTAGTTTGGTCTTGTGGACGGAACTTGGCTTTCATCGTCCAGATTAAATAGTGAATCGTATGCTATACTTTTCTAAAAAGATTTATTCAGTCACCAGCGATCCAGCCAGCAATAAAGATCATAAATTTTTTCAGAGCTATTCTTTTATATGGCGCAGTAGCTCAGTGGTTAGTGTGCTGGACTACTGTGCGAGGGATCCCAGGTTCGATCCCCGGAAAAACACAAATTACATCTTAAGGTGTTTTCCACTGCGCAACCTGTCGCAAAAGTCTGACAAACATCCGAGAGTATGACTGTCATGAAAAAGCTTCTCAATTCAGCCGTTCGGACTCGGCATAAAACTGTAGGTCCCTCCCATTCGTCCCTAAAATAGAAGCTCACACAAAACGAATGGTTGCGAGAAGCTAGGCCTAGGGTGTCTATCCGCCTGTTGCGCCACCTATTTATTAATTTATTCTCTTACTCACAATAAAAAAAATCCTGGTTCTATTTCTTTTTAGTTTCAGATTATACAAATAGCTTGTTTTGCCTGACAGCGAAATTGTATAGCCGAGTTGCTTTGCTGCCGGCACTCTCTATAGAAATAAGGCTTTCGTTTGGGACGCACGTCTCTTATGTCCTCTTGGCATCGATACCACTGTTCTTTGGTACTTGATGAAGGCGGTGTAGGGCTTTTCGTTAGGTTGAGGTACTCGATTGCCATAAGTTCTGGTGGTTTATTACGACAAGCAAAATTTTAATTAATCTTCAAATAATCTGGCAATATCTTAAAAGGACTAATTTTTGAAGTGACATTTCTTAGGCGGCGACTCGATATTGAATTATTGAGCGAGAATGGGGAGTGAAGTTTCTAAAAAAAATTAACATTTTACATTGTAGCGTAACCCTTCCCCTATTCGTATTTACACTTCAGCCTTTTTACATTTTTCTTTTTCTTCCCATAAAATTTAAAATAACTGACAAACTGCATTATCATCGCGTATATGGCGCATTCCCACAGGAAGCGCCCATCCACTAATGATAAAACCGAACACGTAAATTATTGGAGAGTTATCCGCCATCACACAGCGCATGTCTATAAAAAGCCTTGGGCACGCGCGCTCGATCTTTTATTTGACAAAAGTTTAGTAGAGTGTGAGCGTATCAGATCCCGCGAATTAAATCGAGTGCGATCTTTATCTATCGTGAAGAAAAAATCAAAAAGTCTTACGAAAAAACTATTTTATTGGAATTATCCCACGTTTAAAGTGTGCATTTGCCAGGATTTATAAAATAAACGATTACCATCATAACCTCTCGTGAGGGTAAGTTTTAGTGTTATACCCTAACGTATGGCAACGCACTGATTTGTGTCGTTTTCAGAATCTGCACGTGCCTTCATTGCACTTGTGCGAGCTACTCTTCCGAAATCGACCAGCAGTCGCGAAGCACTCCGCTCTAAAGCCCACGCTAACCCCACAACCTCAAAGTTTGCCACGTTTTTGCGGCTCCTGGTGGGACTAAAATTCATCACAATTAATACCACGCACTCTCGCCCTCATAACCTACCATCTAAGCTCAACCTCGAGAAGAAACTAACCACATTGCAGAGAAACGTTCCCTGCACCTGCATCTTCCATTTACTTCTTGGAACCCAAGATTCCAACAGCTAGAAGAGGATCTACGTTAACTTCAAGTGCAAGTCGCAACAAACAGCACTCTCGTATCCCTGCGCACCGCCAAAAATACGCAGTGGGACACGAAAACTACGTCCATATTACGAACGTGCTCTGCAGGTTAATCTTCTCGGGTTGAACCTCACCACCCGCCACGAACAGCATTGGTATTAACAACGAGTGTCTCTGGGCGGACAAACCGTGTGAGCATCAGTCTGTGTGCGAAAATTGATGTTACATAATTACTAGCCAAACGTCTCAACTTGGTGTAGCAATCTCATTACCGCCAGCTAGTATATGAGTACGGCTTGCAGAGACCATTCTACGAAGCACAAGGTCTAGAGCTACATTCCTTGCTCTTTCTATCATTCCGAGTGCCACCGAACCAGCGAACCCCGAGGACTCATCGACATTCCGTCGATGTATGTGACCAATTGTCAAATACTTAGGCGAATTAGTTTAAGTTAATTTTAGTAAAAGTAGATTTGTATTAGTTTTATTTAAGTATTTAGTATAAGAACAATCCATCCCAGGTAATGCCAAAAACAAAAGATCATACAAATTTCCACATATCTCTAATCAACTCTTTCCATACAGCATATATCATACATACATTAAACACTAATCAACACAGAACAAACATCTGCAGACAACCAATTGTGCGCACAAGCGGAGTCAGCGGTTTCAACATCAAAATCATCATACATACAGCATACAAACCTTTCATTGATATACCTATAAAACAAAAATTTCAACAAATCGTAAGTCACTTTAAAATATTGAATTTGTATTTTCTTTTGGCTCAAATCCTTAGTCTAGTTCTTAATTTTAGTTACCCTATTTGCCTTTTATGAAATTATTAATTACCTATTATTTGAACTATACCTTGCTATTTCTTGCATTAAGTCGGAGTTGAATCTCCTTTTCATACTAGTAAACCTAAATTTGATATGCATTTACGAGCTATTGATAACAGTTCTATACCTATCACCATAATAGCTAAGCCAAATGAGTCTGAATCTCAGTTTAAATTTTACGTCGCTCTTTGTTTTTTTTTAATATTAAGAGAGAATTGATGTCTCTTCCGTTTAAACTAATATTTATAGAATAAATATTGTTCAGCATTTGAATTTTATTTAGATCTTTTATTTGGATAGGATGATTTGGTAATACCTTATTGTGTGATGGAGAGGTGTGAAAGGTGAATAACCATATTTTAGGTGAGGCGTAACCTAAACATTATGGGGCTATTCACTAATATTGTCGGCGTAGGATAGCCATGGAGCTGCAGAGTTAATCGGCAGTCAGGGTGGGTATAGCCGAAGACACGGTAGTACGTAGGAGTATACTCCTACCAACCTCCGTAAGATCATAGACATCTGATCATTCCCTTCTTTTCTCTTAATTCTTTTCTTCTTCTTTTTTCCTTCTTTTCATTTTCTTTTGCATTTAAATTTAGTTTACCTATCTCTTCCAACGAAATAGCGATTGCTATTTCGATTGCAATACTTTTATTGTTATTTACCTATAGTTCAAAACTATATTACGGTAATCCATGTGGTTACAACCCTTCTTCAGGACAGGTTTCTTATAGATAAGATAGATGTCACTTATTAGTCTACTTAATGGTGATATTTAAATTTATGTTCGGTAGAAATCATCTACCTTGGCACGATTTCATTTTGTAGGAGGATAAGTAGCAGGAAGAACCCCCCCCCCAATACGACGAGCTTTTGCCCGGCCTTCCGCAAGCGTGCCACCAACTGCTACCAGGGATAACTACACCCCTACGCCCTACCTCCGCTGCAAATTGGCGCCCAACAACGTGTGGCCTGCGATGGAAACATTGCACCACATCAAGCAACTTTATATTTTTTTTAAAGCAGCCTTTACCATCTCGTAAGTTGCGTTAGCAAGTTATCTTGCGGATACTTGTTACTAGCTGCAGAAACTAACAAACATCTATTCAACATGTAGTATGCATCAATCATATACGTCAGTACCTTTTATTTTCATGTGCTTGGAGTCCTATTTTTAAAGAACTTAGATTCAAAAACTAGTTGCACAAGCATACTATTATTTAAGTGTCGACATAACGCGTTAAGTGTATAATTATTCGGAAGTTCATCTGTGAGTCCTTATACATTATGGTCATTTAGATCGGTATAAGTTGCCATAGAAAGATGCCATCAATTTTTATTATTCGCAAAATATGACAACATCTTGATGCATAGTGCCTGTCCAATTCTTTAAATTCTTTTTTATCTATCTATAAAAAGATTACGCCTAAAACATTTTATTTACATTCACCAAGATCACCTCAACATCACCATGTTATATATACATTTAACTAATTAGAATCCTACTTACTTACCTATACATCAAATTATTCAATATACAAATTAATACCTATATATTTAGTGTCTTTAGTTGAATTCTCTTTATTTTTTTTTGCTCTTAATCATTTATCATTGTTTGCATTCTGTTATCAATTATCACAAATTCTAAATATGAGTGCAAAAGAAGTCAACGGAGCTATTCCTAAAGTGAGGCGAAACATAGTTTTCGACGCGAACAGGCAGCACAGTATGCAAACTCGCAATCGAGGAAGCAACGTTGACACACCCATAACTGTGTCTCATTCTAGTTTTATTAGACCGGTACAACACTCTCCACCTCAATATGACAATAGATCAAGTATAAACAATCGCTCTCTTAACTATGATTTAGTTAACAGCAATATAAGTGCAAACGGAAGTAGAGTACTCAATCAGACTATGTGTGAGAGATTAGCGACGTCTGTTGTCACAATACCCACAAATAGCTTTCATGCGAATGATAACACTAGTTTAGTAACAACAACTATCAATACTTCTTCTTCTGCAATCCCTATTATGTCTCTTTTCGCAAACGAAACAGCTGATCGTAATGTGAATTTACGTAACACTGAAGGTGCACACGGTTCGGCAGCGGCTTTTGGGAATGTGCATAGCAATTTGCCACAGCCACAGCAGTCTTCAGTTGGACATCTCCACTCGCACATCAAGAGTGTGGTCGATGCTAGTCTAGCTGACATGCAGAGATCTCTGCTGAAAGATTTACCAAATTTAATAAAAACAAATGTACAACAGAGTATGCAAAATATGCTCACTCAGAGTGCTCCGCTAGCACAATGTGGTACACAAAATATTCCACAGCCACCAAGTCGTAATGATAATCATCTGCCGGAACCTAGAAATTCCAATTTTAGTCACAGAAATCGAATTCATAATTACAACAATAGTGCAGTTCAGGGTAACATGTCAACCAGTTCGCAATTAGATAATACCCCTAACAGAAATTTTATTCCACCTGATGTTCATCCTGAGGTTAATTTCGAGCCATATGATCGTTACGATATTAGTGCTCCATATAATCCGAACTCCAATAGAAGACATGCCTTTAATCAGGATCAATCCGATAGACCCAGTCACCGACGTTTTGAGTTGGATCGTTGGGGTATTCGTTTTGACGATACCGCGAAAGGTATACCGATAGAAGACTTTGTTTTTCGAGTCGAGGTGTTAAAAAATAATTACAATTGCCCTTGGGCAGAGATAATACGTAATTTCCATCACTTGTTATCTGGTTCTGCCCAAGACTGGTATTGGCAATATCTTCGGAGTAATCCAAGGGGAAATTGGCCAATGCTTAGATCAGCCCTTTTCAAACAATTTAAAGGATTCGAAAACGATTTTGAGATCCTCAAACAAATAATGGATCGTAGGCAATTGCCGAATGAACCATTTGACGATTTCTTTAAATCCATTATTCACCTGAAAAGCCAACTACGGGAACCAATAAGAGAACAAGAACTCATCAAGATTCTTAGAAATAACATTAACACTCGGTTAATGAATTTCATATATCCTATGAAGATTGATTCATTCGAACATTTCCGAGACGAGTGTAGACGGACGGAGAAGATGCTCCATTCTCGTTATGTTGCTCAAAATCGTTTGAGAAACATAAGTGAACTCGACTGTTTCGATGAGCAGCAAACAGAAGTTCATCCTGATCTTGACGCTTATAGAGGCATTTCTGCTGTAGCTCTGTCAAATCGTACGAAAAGTTCAAATGTACATGAACGACGAGTAAATAACACAATTGTGTGCTTCAACTGTAAACAGTTAGGCCATCATTTCATTCATTGTAATTTGCCAGTACGACACCTATTTTGCTATAGATGTGGTACTGACAATTACACCGTTTTGGATTGTCCAACCTGTCACCCACAACTGGGAAACACAAGGACGAACGTGACGGATCCTGGGGAGTCGCGTTCGGCACAAGCCAACCCAGAGTAACAAAACAAGATGCGTCAACCAACGACTTAGATAAAACCCAGCTTGACAAATGTAAGCCCAGTAATGTGCATTGCGCGATACCCATTGCTGAGGCGAATTCAGCTTTCGAGCAAGTTAAACTAGATTCAACACCTTTTTATAAGAAATCGTACCAAGAAAGATTAGTTGAATACAACAAAATAAGAAACCGAATATTTAACTTAGACGAAATTACAACACCAGATATTTCCCGAAAATTACTTAAAACCCGACAGAGACATAGGAAAAGGCGAGCTTACCGGAAGCTCATAAGCGAAAGTTTCCTCGAAGATAAGTTGTTAGATAACAGACCGTATGCTGATGTTTTATTGCGAGGTAGGAAAATTCAAGGACTGCTGGATAGCGGTGCTTCAATTTCCTGTTTAGGAAAAGGATGCATGGATTTGGTGCGGGAACTTGATATTCCGATTCTGCTATTCAATTCCGAGGTAAATACCGCTGATGGGAAAGGACAAAAGATAGTGGGTCGAATTGTGGTAGAAATGGAGTATAATAATCTAAAGAACTCTTTAGATCTTTACT
Organism: Cheilosia soror; assembly: GCA_949372485.1. Taxonomy (NCBI): domain Eukaryota; kingdom Metazoa; phylum Arthropoda; class Insecta; order Diptera; family Syrphidae; genus Cheilosia; species Cheilosia soror. The sequence goes on along the minus strand of OX443561.1, from coordinate 135,710,384 downwards.
TGGTTCCGGACCTAGTACAACCACTCTATCTCGGCGTAGACTTTTGGTCCAAATTCCAGATTGCCCCACACATCATCAGCGAAGTTTCCTCAGAATTGAATGGGAAGCGAGATGTCAGTGGAAGCACTAAACCTATGCCTCCCATGCATGAACTCACTGCGGAGCAACAAAGGAAGCTACAGTCTGTAATTTCCCTCTTCCCCTCTTTTGCCAAACTTGGGTTAGGAAAAACAACTGTCGAGAAACATATTATCGATACTTATGACGCTGAACCGGTAAAGCAGCGCCATTACCCTATATCATCTGTCATACAACAATTGGTCTATGCGGAGCTGGATCGCATGCTCGCTATGGGTGTAATTGAAGAGAGTCACAGTGCTTGGAGTTCTCCCATAGTCCTTATCCGTAAACCGGGTAAGAACAGACTATGTTTGGACTATCGCAAAGTGAACTCTCTCACCAAGCGAGATGCGTACCCGCTTCCGCATATAGAGGGTCTGCTCAGCCGACTTGGAGATACACACTACATTAGTAGTGTGGATCTCAAAGACGCGTTCTGGCAGATCCCTCTAGAGGAGAAGTCAAGAGAGAAAACGGCTTTCACTGTGCCAGGACGACCCCTCTATCAATTCACCGTCATGCCATTTGGGTTGTGTAATGCACCCCAAAGGATGTGTCGGTTAATGGATAGAGTGATCCCCAGCGTACTTAGGGAAAACGTTTTCGTATATCTTGACGATCTCCTGATTATATCACCGGACTTTCACCACCATCTTTCAGTTCTTCAGCAGGTAGCAGAGTGCCTAAAGAAAGCGAATTTGACAATTAATGTCGAAAAGTCATTCTTTTGCTTTAAAGAGCTGCGGTATCTGGGATACATTATTGGACAAGGGCATATTAAACCAAATCCCGAAAAAGTATCTGCCATTCAAGATTTTCCGATCCCATCTACCCAGAAACAAGTTAGAAGGTTCTTAGGTCTCTGTGGGTGGTATCGGAGATTCATCCGAAACTTTTCATCACTGGCAACACCCTTGACGGATACCCTTAAAAAAGCGAAATCGTTTACCTTGTCACCAGATGCCATTGCTTCTTTTGAAGCGCTAAAATCTGCTTTACTTTCTGCACCACTCCTGAGCAATCCAGACTTTTCGAAAGAGTTTTTCTTACAGTGTGATGCATCGTCGAAAGGTATTGGAGGGGTACTATTTCAATTCGACGAGGAGCAAAACGAGAAGCCAATTGCTTATTTTTCGGAGAAACTCAACAACTGCCAACAAAAATATAGTGTAACCGAATTAGAATGTTTTGCGGCCGTAAGGTCCATTCATAAATTTCGACCGTACATTGAGGGTACCGCTTTTACTGTCATTACAGACCACGCCAGCTTGAAGTGGCTCATGGGTCTTAAAGACCTAAGCGGTAGGCTTGCGCGATGGTCTCTTAAACTTCAAGCGTTCACGTTCAAAATCGAACACCGAAAAGGAAACCAAAACATTGTACCCGATGCGTTATCGAGGGCGTATGTGGAACATATTTCCTCAATAAATTTTTCAAGTAATTTACCTGATCTAAATTCACCGGAATTTAAATCTTCAGAGTATTTAGATCTTATTTCGTCCATTACGGAAAATCAAGAAAGGCTACCTGATCTGAAAGTCCAAGACAACCTGGTTTTCAAACGAGTTTTTCAAAGCGGATGTGACGACTTAAGTGATCAATATGTTTGGAAATTGTGGGTACCAACAGGTTTGACAAGCTCGGTTATTGAACTTAATCATAACCCACCAAATTGTTCACACGGAGGAATTCTCAAGACGCTAGAGCGAATTAAACAGAGCTTTTATTGGCCAAATATGGCATTGCAGGTGCGGAATTTTATTCTAAAATGCAGTGACTGCAAGGAAAACAAATCTCCCAATGTTACACTTAGACCACCTATGGGCGCACATCAGCAATTAGATCTTCCTTTTCAGAAGATCTACATCGACTTTATGGGACCATATGTCAGAACGAAAAAAGGCAATCTTTTCATTTTTGTAGTTTTAGACTATGTCTCTAAATTTGTATTTCTTAAAGCAATGCCCAAAGCTACTACTAAGCTTGTGATCGACTTTCTGGAGAAGGAAGTGTTTCAAAAATTCGGCGTGCCAGAGTTCTTGCATAGCGACAATGCCAAGCAATTTGTCTCGCAAGAATTCGGTCAATTTTTATCAAGATACGGAACCACTCATATTAAAAATGCATTTTATTCACCCCAAGCGAATGCTTTCGAGCGGGTAAATAGGTCAATTTTGGCTGCCATACGAACATATCTTAAGGATGACCAAAGAGATTGGGATGTGCACTTATCTCAAATACAGCAGGCGTTAGTTACCTCAGTGCACCAGTCAATAGGAATGTCACCATTTTTTGTTTTGTTCGGTCGTCATATGATGTATCATGGAGATTGTTACAAGATAGGCAAAAAACTTAACACCCTGAGTGATGGCGAAATTGAATATTTACCACCTTCGAATGCACTTCAGCTAGTGAGAGAGAAAGTCAAGGAAAAGTTACATGAAGCATATCAGCGAAACGAAAAGTTTTATAACTTACGATCGTCCGTGCGAATTTTTAAGCCAGGTGAAGAAGTGTACCGCAGGAACTTCGTATTAAGCAATGCCGCGAAACACTTCAACGCCAAGCTTTGTCAAAAGTTTGTCCGATGTCGAATAGTCCGTCAAATTGGAAGATCGTTGTACGAAATTGAAAACCCTCAAGGCAAATTGATTGGCATTTATCATGCTAAAGATTTAAAGCATTGATACCTAAAATTTTTTTTCTTTTCCTCAACGCTTCTAAGATACGTCGACTTGAGAAATCATTGAGGCAGGGTCATGGGTCGAGAGACTATCTACTTACTGCCCTACCTTATGATATAGCCCGGAAGTGTTTCGGTTTTCATGTCTTTTGACAACACATGTGTTTCCAAAATGCATGATTTTGTAGCGTAACCCTTCCCCTATTCGTATTTACACTTCAGCCTTTTTACATTTTTCTTTTTCTTCCCATAAAATTTAAAATAACTGACAAACTGCATTATCATCGCGTATATGGCGCATTCCCACAGGAAGCGCCCATCCACTAATGATAAAACCGAACACGTAAATTATTGGAGAGTTATCCGCCATCACACAGCGCATGTCTATAAAAAGCCTTGGGCACGCGCGCTCGATCTTTTATTTGACAAAAGTTTAGTAGAGTGTGAGCGTATCAGATCCCGCGAATTAAATCGAGTGCGATCTTTATCTATCGTGAAGAAAAAATCAAAAAGTCTTACGAAAAAACTATTTTATTGGAATTATCCCACGTTTAAAGTGTGCATTTGCCAGGATTTATAAAATAAACGATTACCATCATAACCTCTCGTGAGGGTAAGTTTTAGTGTTATACCCTAACGTATGGCAACGCACTGATTTGTGTCGTTTTCAGAATCTGCACGTGCCTTCATTGCACTTGTGCGAGCTACTCTTCCGAAATCGACCAGCAGTCGCGAAGCACTCCGCTCTAAAGCCCACGCTAACCCCACAACCTCAAAGTTTGCCACGTTTTTGCGGCTCCTGGTGGGACTAAAATTCATCACAATTAATACCACGCACTCTCGCCCTCATAACCTACCATCTAAGCTCAACCTCGAGAAGAAACTAACCACATTGCAGAGAAACGTTCCCTGCACCTGCATCTTCCATTTACTTCTTGGAACCCAAGATTCCAACAGCTAGAAGAGGATCTACGTTAACTTCAAGTGCAAGTCGCAACAAACAGCACTCTCGTATCCCTGCGCACCGCCAAAAATACGCAGTGGGACACGAAAACTACGTCCATATTACGAACGTGCTCTGCAGGTTAATCTTCTCGGGTTGAACCTCACCACCCGCCACGAACAGCATTGGTATTAACAACGAGTGTCTCTGGGCGGACAAACCGTGTGAGCATCAGTCTGTGTGCGAAAATTGATGTTACATAATTACTAGCCAAACGTCTCAACTTGGTGTAGCAATCTCATTACCGCCAGCTAGTATATGAGTACGGCTTGCAGAGACCATTCTACGAAGCACAAGGTCTAGAGCTACATTCCTTGCTCTTTCTATCATTCCGAGTGCCACCGAACCAGCGAACCCCGAGGACTCATCGACATTCCGTCGATGTATGTGACCAATTGTCAAATACTTAGGCGAATTAGTTTAAGTTAATTTTAGTAAAAGTAGATTTGTATTAGTTTTATTTAAGTATTTAGTATAAGAACAATCCATCCCAGGTAATGCCAAAAACAAAAGATCATACAAATTTCCACATATCTCTAATCAACTCTTTCCATACAGCATATATCATACATACATTAAACACTAATCAACACAGAACAAACATCTGCAGACAACCAATTGTGCGCACAAGCGGAGTCAGCGGTTTCAACATCAAAATCATCATACATACAGCATACAAACCTTTCATTGATATACCTATAAAACAAAAATTTCAACAAATCGTAAGTCACTTTAAAATATTGAATTTGTATTTTCTTTTGGCTCAAATCCTTAGTCTAGTTCTTAATTTTAGTTACCCTATTTGCCTTTTATGAAATTATTAATTACCTATTATTTGAACTATACCTTGCTATTTCTTGCATTAAGTCGGAGTTGAATCTCCTTTTCATACTAGTAAACCTAAATTTGATATGCATTTACGAGCTATTGATAACAGTTCTATACCTATCACCATAATAGCTAAGCCAAATGAGTCTGAATCTCAGTTTAAATTTTACGTCGCTCTTTGTTTTTTTTTAATATTAAGAGAGAATTGATGTCTCTTCCGTTTAAACTAATATTTATAGAATAAATATTGTTCAGCATTTGAATTTTATTTAGATCTTTTATTTGGATAGGATGATTTGGTAATACCTTATTGTGTGATGGAGAGGTGTGAAAGGTGAATAACCATATTTTAGGTGAGGCGTAACCTAAACATTATGGGGCTATTCACTAATATTGTCGGCGTAGGATAGCCATGGAGCTGCAGAGTTAATCGGCAGTCAGGGTGGGTATAGCCGAAGACACGGTAGTACGTAGGAGTATACTCCTACCAACCTCCGTAAGATCATAGACATCTGATCATTCCCTTCTTTTCTCTTAATTCTTTTCTTCTTCTTTTTTCCTTCTTTTCATTTTCTTTTGCATTTAAATTTAGTTTACCTATCTCTTCCAACGAAATAGCGATTGCTATTTCGATTGCAATACTTTTATTGTTATTTACCTATAGTTCAAAACTATATTACGGTAATCCATGTGGTTACAACCCTTCTTCAGGACAGGTTTCTTATAGATAAGATAGATGTCACTTATTAGTCTACTTAATGGTGATATTTAAATTTATGTTCGGTAGAAATCATCTACCTTGGCACGATTTCATTTTGTAGGAGGATAAGTAGCAGGAAGAACCCCCCCCCCAATACGACGAGCTTTTGCCCGGCCTTCCGCAAGCGTGCCACCAACTGCTACCAGGGATAACTACACCCCTACGCCCTACCTCCGCTGCAACATGTAACGTTCTACGAGACAGAAGAAAAATATATGTAACTTAGAGAGAAGGAGAAAGAGAGGTATACATTATATACCCAATGTAATACCATGTTCATAATACACAATTGAGGTTATCCGCGTCTTCCTTTATACTCATTTGTCTTTTCTTATTGGTCTCATCAACAACATGCGGAGGAGAGAGATAGAATGACAATAATGTTTACTTCTAGATACGGTAAGTACAACTTACATACTTAAGGTGGCGCTACAGTCCGGGGTAGACCTGGGCCTCAACCACAAAGCGTCCCCAGCCAGCACGATCTTTAGTCAGCTGTCTCCAGTTTCGCACGCTAAGTTGGTTAAGGTCCCCTTCCACTTGCGTGCGACACCTGAGTCGCGGTCTTCCTCTACTGCAATGTCTCTCAGATGTGGATTCGAAGATATTTCGGCCCGGATCATTCGCGTCGATTCGCTCTACATGCACCAGCCACCTCAGTCGTTGGACCTGTACCGTCTATGCAGACGGGACCGAAAATGACTTAAATAAATTCATCTCAAAACAACCAAGACTAACCTTATCCGCTTATGATAGAGTTCATGCCTCTGCACCATAAAGAAGGGCTGTAATGATTAGGGTCTTATAAAGGGTCACTTTAGTTGTTCAAGAGAGGGCTTTGCTCCTCAGTTGCTTTCTTAGCCCAAAGAAACAGCGATTGGCAAGAGTTATTCTTTGTTTAACCTCAGCGCTATGGTGTCATTGCCTGAGTTCATAGCGGAGCCTAAGTAGACAAAGTCCTTAACCACTTCAAAGTTATATCTGTCTATAGTGGCATTCTGTTAGTGTTGACTGTTGAGTGTCCTTTCTTGATGACAGCATTTGTCTTGCTCTCTTTGACTGCCAAACCCATCTTTGCCGCCTCCGTCTCAACGTGCCAGTGACATCCCTCTGCGTTCTGCCGATTATGTCGTTGTCGTCGGCGGCGTAGGCGAGTATATGGACGGATTTTTGAAAGATAGTGCCTCTGGTTTTATTTTATTCTCCATTGATTGCATAATGATTATTGTGTATGGCACGCGCCCATTTTTCATAATCAAACACCTGCCAACCATGTGAACTGAAAATGTTCAGCCTTACAACGATGTCAGAAAAGTCATTGTCAGGCCGTTTTTATACGGCCATTTTACAATGAAATTGTAAAGGCCCCGACCCATAGAATCCGTCGCATCCGTTGCGTCGACGGATTGGCGTATTCGACGGAACGAACAGTCCCATAGAATTCGTCGCATACGTTGACAGCCGATTACATTGAGAGACAATTTCTCTCATTATCTTATATTTCCACCAATGAAAATGCTTACTCTCACGCTCTGCCAACTGTCAACGGTTCGACGGACAGAAAAGTAGAAAGTAAACCTACTTTATCCGTCGCATCCGGCACGTACGTTGCTCATGGGTCACGTTCCATAAGCTACTGTGTATTCTATCAACCTGTCAGTCGAATACGTTGCCGCAACGGATGTGACGGATTCTATGGGTCGGGGCCTTAAGACCTTGAGACAAATTGTAACAACAGTGTAGACGGAAATTTTAACATTGCAATATAGTTGGCTATTGTAAGCTCATTGGCAGCTCATTGTCAGACCATTGACAGATCTGTCAGTATTAGTCTGACAGCAGACTGATAACATGATTGTTTTTTTTCTGGTTGGACCCCATTAATTATACGTTCACAATTTTGATCATCTGATGAATTCCGATTAGTTCATGATTATTTTGAGTTCAAAACTAATAGGGAGTCAAATACAAGCTAGAATTGCCCTCATAAAGGGCGATGGGTAAAATTATTCAATCTCTTTAGTGAATAACTCTCACACATAATATGGCATTGCGATATAAGGACTGACTTCCTTTGAGTACAAAAACAGAATGAACTTTGAAGCTAGAAGCTTACATTCATCAGTGCATTCAATCCGCCTCAATCAGATAGAATATCTTCCATTTACTTATAGTTTCTGTATCTAGAATGCCAAAATGATCCCCTTCGGATTTGTTTTGTGTAAAATACTTTAGTTCTAATTTGCTTTGGAAGGTATTTTCAATTACCTCTTCCATCCCTCAGCCATTTAGTTACCCCGAATTGTAATTAACTTAAAGGATGCAACACAGAGGCATAACGAAAACACTTCAGCTTATATGAAAGAATACAAATTTAATCAGCACCTGAATCAATATAAGCAAAATAAAGCTTTCCAACGAAGAAAATTTGTTGATTGCACTTTCACCCCTTGCTTTGTAATAAAAGAAAGGAATCCCTACAGGCGACGGATTTCTTTTCTACTCCCAATCTCTTTTTTTTCTCCCTAACCCTAACACAATAACAACTACCTGCAACTCACTCGGGGATTATACTTTGAAAGGAAACCCATTCTGACAAACTATATAAACAAAGGCAATGGAAAATCAATGAAACACAATTCAATGTCCTTTCACAATCCGCAAGCTTTATTGAAACGAAATCTAAAGGTATATAGGTAGGTATAGGTATTCCTTAAGATTATAAAAATACGATTAAAGATTTTTTTAAAAATTAAAACAGTTTCATCCCTGAAAAAGGTAAAATGGCATCAAGTACACTCATACTCATTATTATTATTATTTCGATTCGCTAGCTGGCCTATCGGTGTCGTTGGCTTCATCTTCACTGGGAAATGGTAAACTCTTGAGGCGGGCGACCATCTCTTCGAGACTTTCTGATTCTGGAGCTTTCTTTGAGGTAACAATGCGTGTTCGTCCTGCGGCAGCGCAGAGTTTCGTAGTCGGTTGGGGTTTGGCTGGCTCGCTTTTAATTGCCTGGCTGAACTGGGGCTTTGTTGCCTTCGGAATTGCGCCCTGTGTCTGGGCTATCTGACTGGGGGTTCGAGTTATGACAACTCGTTCGGTGATTTCCTCTGAGACTATGCTACTGCAGGCAACGTTCTTCGGGGTGGGTAATATTGGTCCAGTTAGGACGTCTGGATGGTTGTCTTTGGCTTGCTCTAGGGATGCTTTGAGATTTCGATTTTGTTCACGTTCGCTGAGGTGATCGATCATCTTCGATCCGCGATCGGAGGTGTTTGAGAGTCTATTGAGTAACTGGCGGCCTTCTTCTTCGAGAATTCGTAGTCGTTCTTCCCTGTTGGTGGACATCTTGGCGACATTCTGAAGGCGGTCTTCGACGGTTGTGTTGGTATTGCTTGTGGAACTATCTCTCTCTTCGCTGCCGTACTTCTCATGGAGTGCGTCCAGTTTCGAGTTGAATGTGGTACCGCGTTCTGAATTTCTAGAGAGTTTCGACAAAAGAAGTTTGCTTTCCTCTTCAAGTCTTTTTAGGCGTTCGGCACGTTTCGATGTGTATTCCTCCTCTTTTTCTGTAAGGAGTTTCAGATCACCTTCCTTGCTGGCTGCAGCCGCTTGAGGGTTTTCTTCCATTTCCTCTGGAGCTGCTACTTCTTCGGTATTGCTTTCAAAGCTTCCCTCTCGGCTGAGAACACGTCTTGAGTGAATCCTCTCCAGCGACGAACGCAGGGAATTTCCTCTGTCTGAGGTGCGTTTGATTCGATTCATAAGTTGGCGACTTTCTTCCTCCAGACGTCCCAGTCTTTCCGATCGTTTTCTAGTATACTCCTCCTCGCGAGGGGTTAGACAACCGCCATCTGACTTGCTGCCGTTGATTTCGGGTGCTGAGCTTGCTCGCTTCATTCGCTCCCGTGTTTTATTTGCCAGATATTCATCTAGGGGTACCGCATACTGTGCTGGAGCGATCTCATCTTGAAACCGACACAGCTGAACCTCCAACCTCTCGCGATTGTCTGAAGTTTGGATAACCGCAGCTATTAGCGATTTACACTGCTCCTCGAGTCGTTGAATTCTTGTGGCTCTGTCACTTTGCTGACTGTCCGGACTATCATCAAGCTCCACCTCCTCAGCATCTTCACTGGCACCCCTAATCTTACTTCTAGACCTACGAGGCCCTTTCTTCACCATACCTGCACCTGCCGAACTAGACGGCTCGTCATCCAATAATAGCAGACTGTCATCAGTCGGCCATGTGACCCTGGGTGGAGCACTATTCCACCTCATCTCCTCGTCAACCTGATACCCCGACCTCCCAGGTGAAGTGCTCTGCATGCGTTTGATTGACTTTTTCACTTCAAATAGATCAGCCCAGTTTTTCGTCGAGGAGTTCTTTGCTGCAGTGTCATCCTCATCAGACCCAGGTCCGTCGCTGTAACCACTTTCGGCTGAGTTGTGAGCGTCTTGCAACTTCCTCTTGGCGAATTCCCTACGCAAGTCATCACACTGCAGTTGGCTTTCATCGTTCTTAGCTCGAGCAGCTGCCCACTTGCGCCGACAGTACTCCAATTCGTCCTTTAGTTCGCTGAGTAGACGTCGCTTCTGCTGCAACTGGTAGCGAAGGATCTGCTCCTGAGTGTGCAATTGACGGTGTTGACGTTGCATTTTGCCAACCAAGTGCCAGGTCTTTTGCAACTCCAAACTGACTGCACTCAAACGCTTCTCCTGTTCGTTTAAGCGGAACTCCAAATGACAGTTGAGCGTCTTCAGACGATTTGTCTCCTTAACTAGCGATTTTTTCTCTAAGATGAGATCCTGCGAATGAAAAAAATTGTGTGTGGTTAGACTTAGGTATGTGATGGAATGACGAGGTTATGTATACTCGAAAACTGAAAATAGCTGTGTACAGTGTTTCACTAACACCATACAATCTAAAATTGTGAAAATCGCCCTCTTGTCGTCGAGAATAACTATAACGAACTCTTATTTGCTAAGAAAAATTACATCATTGCATGAGCTCCTAATTAGCAGAAATTTCCAAAAACAAATCTTCAGAATTTAACCCTTTTTCAACCACCCACCCTTATCCGTCGATAACTTTGCGAATAACCCTGTATCAAATTTGGCATTTCAAATTGCCAATCGAAAACACTCTCCCTTGAATTGTAGACTCCTCACAACTACCCTTCTCATCGCAACAAAATTCAACCATTATCTAGATCGATTTCAAAAGTTCAGACGCCTTTCACGCGCAATATCCCCGACAAAATTTCCGCCACAAATCACTTCGCCAAAATAGATTTCGATAGATACCCTTACCCAGTCAATAATATCCCATTGTAGTGTGGGTACCCACCTTTAGCTTAATATACGTTTTGCTAACACTCAATTCAGCCTTCGGTCCATTAGGGGTTTCCACAGACTTAAAGCAATCCTCACTCTGACCATTCTCCTTGAATTGAACTCGCTCGATTTTATGGTGACTTAGGAGTTCCATCAATACTTTCCAAACTTTTGGTAGGTTGTCGATGATTTCTTCTGCCGAAGCAACTTTCGACATAACTTCAGGCTGATTGCGGTCGAGATTTTCTAGTTGCTGCCGATAGTACTGCTCCTGCGGATATGGTGAATCATCATGTAAGGATTCACCGCCCGTTGTGGTTATTGTGGCAGTGTTGGTGGTTGCACTACCGCCGCCGCCGTTGGCCGCTTGTTCAGCATTTCCGTCAGAGGAAATGTCGGCTTCAATAGTTGGCACCCCGCAGACAGTTGGCGATGTGAATAACGATGTAGCAACGGCAGCGGATGTCGATGAAGGATATTGTGTTTCCGATTCTACTGCTGTGGTGCTACAACAATTATCTTCTGCTGCTGCTGCTGCTCCGTTTCGGTTGGGTTGAACTGAACCAAGCAGAGATGATTCAGTTTCACTAGTTTGAATGTTGGCCACAGCCGCCTGCTGTACCAGTTCAAACAATAACTTGGGCAGGGTAGCGCCATCGGAGATCGCCTCCTTTGTGGCCATGTCGTTAAGTAGGGTTCGATTCTCTTCCAGCATTGTAGTGAGACGATCGATATCAAGATTGTTTGTTCCATTAAAACCCATTAGCATTTGGCTGAAAAGCTAAAAAAAAAATAAAAAAAAATAAAAATACTTTCATTGTCCTTGGGTGCGGAAAAAACATTGTGTACCTTATTAACTGCACCCATTTCCTCTTTAAGGGTTTTATTTTCGAATCTATGCTCGCTGCACTGCTCTTTGAGGGCTTTTAACTCTTCTCCCATGGTTTCTAGTTCCTTTTGAAGACCACCATTACGCTCCTCTACACTCTTTGTTCTGGAAAATTATAAGTAATTACAGTTACATTAGGGCGCAGCAAAAGGATGTAAATACATTTCCATGGGTGTTAGGGTTACTTCTTTGTTATTCAACTAAGTGAATTCTTAACAAATAATTTTCAAGAAGTGGATAAGCAAAGCTAAAGTTTTTATAAAGACGAAAATCCAAGCACATCCTTTGAAAATTAGAAAATAGAGTTAAAAGGATTTTTGATTTCTAAACATATGCGGGGAATGTTCATTTCACAGGGAACTGATAAAGGGATACGCTGCCCTGAGGCGAGGACGAAAATTCATTCCTTATATTTATGTGTGGCGTTATGTACTATACTATAGTATATAGAATTCGAATCTATAGAACTTGGGATATGCGCTTAGAACTGTCTATGAGATTAAAAACACAGGAGGATTTGCGTGTGTTGGAGCGAGGGTTTCTAGGTTTAACCCCAGAGAAAAAAAAATATTGGAGCCCACATTTTTGTTCCGCCTCTATGAACGTCTGACAAATCCGAGTGGCAAATCCGAGAGAATAACTGAATATAGATAAGACTGAATGGCAAAAGTGTATGTCCGCAAAAATCTTGCCAACTATTGCCTCGATTTAAAGATTTCTTTCTTCTTAATGTGTGAAATAAATGCGTGCAAGTTATAGGCAACTTTTTTTTTTAAATACAGTATTTTTCATTTAAGAAAATTATGTTTTCGCTTAGATATATGAGTGCATATGAAAATAAAATTTTTGCAATTGAATGATAACAAATTAGAAACTTTAGTTCAGTCAAACATTACAAATTAGCCACTAATCCTATTATACACGGTGGGCCATCTAGTGGTTTCTTTTTAAATCATAGGTTATTTTGACACTGACAACTGCTTCAAGCTCGAATTCTAGATAGAAAGTCAGTATCATACCTCCGCGGAACGAAATGAGTCGCTTTAGGCTTGAACAACGTTGGAAAATATTGAAAACTTATTTCCAAAGTGAGTGCTGTGTAGCAAAAACAGTGCGTTTTTTTTAAATAAGTTTTGGCCGAAATGAATGCTGTACGCAAGTTTGTGCTAAAAGCTCGCGAGACTGGTACCGACTTTTTTTTACTGAAATTGAACACATGGGTTTGGACGACCTCATTCATGCAGAATGCCATGCCATGCAGCCCATGCCACTATCGATCTTTTGCGCACCAAATTCCCAAAGTGTTATCAGTCGCCTTGGCGATGTCAATTGGCCGCGTCGGAGCTGCGATTTGACCCCTTTCCGTTTTTTTTTTTCTGGGGAACGGTGAAGGACCGATGTTACGCCAACAATCCGGAAATTATTCAAGCACTTAAGGCCAATAGCACTAATATTTGGCCCCTCCTTTATATGACCGCAACATGCCATTTTATCCTAGTTCGCCGAGGAGAAGATAACTAAGCTGCTATGACAACAAAAGAGGTGAGTGCCTTTTAGATTATCTCGTTAGTAGTAATTTTCATATTCTTAACAAAGATTTTAAATCAACATTTATAAATGCGATTCCCGAAGAGGTACTTGACCTCACTCTTGCTAGCCCATTTATTTATAATTTCATTGTAAGTTAGCATTATGACAGATGAAGCCTCGCTGTCAGACCACCAGGACATTATAGGTTTGACATACCAGGTCAGTCGACACAGGCCCCAAACAGATGCGATCCCAAGTCGGCGGACTGAAAAATGTATCAAGAACTTGTCTTCTCTAAGACGGATATGTTTGCTTCATCAATTAAGTCCACGTGGGACCTTGACGAAGCATCGTGCCCTGGTGGAAAAACCAACTTGCTAAACTTAGGAAGAAGGTTAGAAAACTCTTTAATCCAGCCAAACGAAATTAAATGCGTAACGAATATAGATTCGCTCTCACAGAATATAACACAGAACTGAGACGATCGAAAAGAGCATCATGGAGAAAATGCTTCGAAGACATAGCAGACATGCCGATTGCCAGTTGCAGCGCATATCCATAAAATTCTGGGTAAAGCTCATACCAACTGTGTAGGATTGCTAAAGAAAACAGATGGTACCTACACGACGGACTGAACGGATACAATTTAAACTTAACTCCAGGTTCACTTCCCAGGTTCGTCTTTCTGTGAAACACGCGATAACTCGAATGATACTGACACTAAGGTCTCTATAACAAGTAAGGTTGACAGTTTATCTGGCAAGATTTTTAGTCCAGACAAGGTAAGATGGGCGATTGGCTCTTTCAAACCTTTTAAGGCCCCGGAGAGGAGGTATATTTCCAGCTCTAATTCAGAGGATTATCAGCGTCATACTTCCTGTGGTTATTGCCTTAGAGCAAGTTACTTCTGGGGCCCTACTCTATATTTCGTTCCGAAAGTAAAATTTTCCGAAACCGTATATTTGGTACTCTCTATATCGAAAACGGAATGAAATCTCCAAATGTCAAAGACATTGATATACGGAAAATCGAAATTATTGCATAGCTAGTACGAATTGAAAATGGAACGAAAAGCAATTTCGAATGGCAATTTTTTCGTCTACAAATAAATAGTATTTTTCAGAAAAAAAAATTGGAAACGTCGGCAAAAATCAAAAAAAACGTATGAGATTTAATAGAAATCGTCTGAAAATAAATAGAAATCATAAGAAAATCAGATATTGGAAACGTGTGAAACAATTTTTAAAACGTCTGAAAACAAATAGTAATCGTCTGAAAAATATAAAAATCGTCTGAAACCGAAACATTAAAGAGATTTCCACATAGTTGAGTAGAAGGGGGATGTGACTCTATGTGGAATATTCATAGAGGAATTTAGACTTTCAGACGAAATTTCAAGTTTTTCGGACGAATATTTAAAAAAAGCTGACAAAAACCAGCAGATGAATATAAACAAATTAGAAGATGAAAATAATTTCTTTTCAGACGAAAATGTTTTAACTTTTTCGAATAGGATTGACTTTCGGAACGAAATAGAGAGTAGGGTCCCTCCCCTCATGTCTTTGGACACCAAAGGCTCGATACCTATGGAAATGTTTCACACGGTTTTTTAGGCAGAAGTCCATATGCCATTGAGATCTGCGCCGTCTTAAACTCCGCGAAAAGGTAGCCAAAATATAAATCTTGATAGTCAAGCGGCCTTACAAGCTTTATCGTCCAATATAATATGTAGGTACTCAAAAACAGTGCTGCTACGATGCCTTGCAAGTCCTATCCACACAACAAGGTGAAACTGGGATTGGATCTGAATTCGCGCTGCAGAGTCAATTGGGCTACTGCTTTAGGTCTAATTAACGATTGGGAACAACAACTTCGTCTGAACCACTGGGAAAATGTTTCGGGTTTAAGACAATTAGTCCTGCAAGGAAATCCTTAACCTAAATAAGGAAAGTATTAGAAAGCTGGTGAACTTTCTTACAGTCCATTGCATGTCTTGAGGATTAAGATTCCTCCGGCACTTTATTGGTTAAGAAAACGTGTCTTTCATAATTAGATACGTTTACCAGCAGAGAGTATTATTACTCCGCTACTAAGGATATATTGGCCTTCACTAGGGATGTCATCTGTCTCTTGGATTAACACTGTCCCCCTTCGATACAACAGATCTCTTTAGGTCGGCAGTGTCAGCCAATTGGGCAGAGAACTTATAAAAAAATTACTATTCAAATTATAACTTACCTAATACCCTAATACTTAATAAAATATAAACTAAAATTACACGTAATGAAAGTAAACATAACATAAAACATCAGTAAATTTTTGACTTAATACAACGCCTACATTACATTGGTGACGATAAATTCCTGACATAATTTTCATTCATCTTTCTCGTTTATTATTACAAATATAAATGATTTAATCAAAAATTTAACTCGTGCGGTTAAAAAATGTAGACTTGGCTGAAATACAAACAACAATGTTGCGATACATTCAAACATAAACAATAACGCAATTCAGCATTTTTTGTTGATGTAATGTTCCAATCGATTCCTTAAACAAGCGGGCATTATAATTTCGTCATCGAAAATTCTTTACGTTACAAGCAGTTATGCGTTACGCATGATATCCCTATGGGAAACGTACACAAAAAAAAATCTATAAATAAATAATATTATTTAATGGAAGTTCTAGAAAGACCGTTTTTCGTCGGAAGTTGTTAGTCTATATTTAAAAAGTCGCGTGTATTTTAAAAGGCTACAAAAATAGATAATGCGGTTCGTATAATAATAATTTTGTTTAAGAAATGCTTATTGGTGTTTGTGTATTTATCACATAAGAGGTGAAAACAAACGGAACGCGTATGCGACATGCAAGCTCTCATGGCAATACGAACACTATGTTGCGAATAGAAATGAATGAGTAATGTAGTGATTAATATCCGGCAAAAAGGGAACTTCTATCTAGGTGTGCATGGAATCCTTTCCTATCTAGGTGTGCATGGAATCCTTTCCATGTTCCCTTTTTGCCGAATATTAATCACTACATTACTCATTCATTTTTGGTCGTACAATTATTAACAGTGCAGAGAGATTTTCATTGTCAATATTAAGACACTCGTTTAAAGACAGCATCGAAGATGTTGAAAGATGACATGCTCCAAGAAATGTACGAAGAAAATCTATTGTGTGATTCTGAGCTTTATACTTTAATGAGGTAATGGACTCACTAGCAAAACAGCGAACTTTTAAAAGAGTCACTAGCTCACTGGAATAGTGAAATAGGTGAAACCACCTCCCGCAAGTTTAAATATTCTTTTACTACGGACTCACTAGGCAGCACTAAACTCAGTATGATAGCCACGAAAGGATGCCCACAGGGAGGAGTACTCTCACCCCTACTATGGTCCATCGTAGTGAATGAACTACTGACGATTCTCAGCAATGACGGTTTTTATGTCCAAGGATATGCAGACGACATAGCTATCCTAATCATAGGCAAATTCGAAGACACAATCTCGAATCGCCTACAGAGGGCTTTAAACCTAGTTGCTGAATGGTGTACAAAAGTTGGCCTCAAAGTCAATCCTAAAAAAAGCACCATAGTTGCATTCACCAAGAGAAGAAAGCGAGAAAGACTGAGAAATGCTACACTCTTCGGCGAAATAATAGAGTTCTCAACGGAAGTTAAATATCTAGGAATTACACTAGACGAAAAACTCACATGGAACTCTCACCTTACCAAAACTATTGACAAAGCCAGGTTATCCTTATGGACCAGCAAAAGTCTACTCGGTAAAAACTGGGGACTTAACCCCAAAATGACACTTTGGATGTATACTGCAATAACAAGACCTATCATCACGTATGCAGCCGCCGTGTGGTGGTATAAAGCAACGCAGAAGTCAGCACAGGCTAAACTCAATAAAATACAGAGACTAGCATGTGTCTGTGCAACTGGAGCAATGAAAACTGCACCAACAGCTGCGCTCGAGGTTATCCTAAACATCCCACCACTTCATCTAGAACTCATGAAAGAAGCAATGGTTAACGCCTATACGCTCATCACAGAAGATGAATCAAATTCCAATAGTCCACACTGATATCCTACAAGAATTCAGACAAAATGAACTACTTGGAATACATTTGACTGACAAATGTCTACCATGCTCTAACTTCCGACACAACTTTAAGGTTACATTTCCCGACCGTCTAAACTGGGAACAGAATAAACCAACATTTGCCAACGGTTCACTTGTATGGTATACAGATGGATCCAAAACAGATGAAGGAGTTGGAGCTGGAGTATACGGTCCTTGCACTAATCGCTAGTATGGACATAAACAGTTCCGTATTTCAGGCTGAAATACATGCAATAGAACTCTGCATTAGAGAGAGTATAGACAGGGCTATAACAAATAAGAACATTTATATTCTTTCTGATAGCAAGGCAGCTCCATTTGCAATTGACGCCTTTGAAATAACATCAAAACTGGTATGGGACTGCCTCCAAATACTGCAAATACTGGCCACCACAAACAAAGTCCACCTGATCTGGGTGCCAGGGCACAGCGGATATGAAGGCAATGAAAAAGCAGACGAATTAGCCAGAAAAGGATCCGCATCCCAATTCATGATGCCAAGACCATTCTGCGGGCTACCAATCAACACTATAAAAAGTTGTGTGAAAACTTGGCTGAACGAAAAAAAGCTTCATTTCTGGAGGAACACCGAAGGAAACAGACAAGCCAAAATCTTCATGCCAAACAGTTCCCATAAAAAAACGAAACAACTACTACAATTAAGTAGAAGTCAGATTCGATTGGTCACAGGCTTTCTCACAGGACACTGCAGAGTCAAAAAACACCTGATGACAATGGGCATAACACAAGACAACACTTGTAGACTATGCAACGAGGACACAGAAACAGCGGAACACATATTATTGGACTGCAACTGTTTAACCAAAACACGTCAACGTTATCTATGTAAATTCTACCTCGAAGCAGCAGACATATCTGCCAGCACACCCAAAGAGCTAGCCTTTATTACAAACTGCGGCATCATGGATAAGCTATAAATGGAGGACATCACAATAGGCCCACTTGTGGCCGCAGTGATCTGGGATTTACTATACCACCTCCCCTCTACAATCTACAATCTACAATCTACTACGGATTTCTGAATGTTCGCGCTTGATGCATTCAGGTCCAGGTGGGTGGCTTTTAACACGAAAGCATGTATAACCTGCGATTCTCCGATGAATTCGCCGGAAAATCTAAATGCGACGCAAATTGTGTCGCCTAGTTTTCTATCTACATAGGTTAGGTTTACGGGTACATCCTGCTGTGCCACACTTAGGTCCTTGTGGACCCATTGTGATGCCCTTTTAAAATGGGGATTAACCGTTGATATTGGGATGGTTAGCCTCATGTCCCATCTTCTAGTATCTAGTGATTTCTATCTGCGAGAAATCTCGCAAGTGGACACAGTCGTGAGAGTATGGTTCACGGAGAGCTAGCTTTTTACTCTCGTCATTTGAACATTTTGAAAGTCACTCGCAAGTGGACACATGTTTTTATCACTAGCAGAGATAAGCTCTCAAAATTCCAAAACGGTTCGTATTTTGCCAGTCTACATGGCAAAACAATGGATATCGGTGAAATAAATCAACTCATATTGTTACCAATCCACACCTACTGATGGTATGGCTTACATTAATTTGGTACCTTTTTTAAAAATATTTGGCCCAACAGTTGAATTATATATTTTATTTCACTTGTTGTCAAACGGTAAAAAGATCCTAAACCCTAAACTTCGAAGATCTCTTGTAAGAGCAGATCCTTCAGCAATTTGACGATGACAATTTAATCCACCATTCCGTCCAATAATAATTGAAGCAGCTGTACCGTTTCGCTATAGGTACCATGTTCCCAATAACGGGATTAAGCCGAAGTGATTTAGAAATCACGAAAGATGTTTCCCCCAACTGTTATATTTTGATATTTCTGTTCATTCCCGAAACTTTTCTGTCCAAAGGTCCCAAAATAAGAACGGCTCCCTGAAATTACGCCAAAAGAAATTACGCCAAAAAAATAAAATGGAAAAAAAGCCCAAAAACCTCCATACAAATTTGTGGCATTTTTTCCTAGGAAAAATCGCCCAAATATTTTGACACAAGTGCCGCTAATTTTGGCATTTTTTCCAAAACTCTTTTGGGCTTTTTTCCATTTAAGAAAATTGAGAAAACGCCAAAAAAACATTTTTGGAAAAAACACCAAAAAACTTTTTGGTATTTTTTCCAAAATTGAAAAGGAAAAAACGCCCAAAAAGTTGTTGTTTTTTTTAATAGAAAAGAAAAAAGCGCCAAAAGGTTGCATTCTTTGACTCCCTCTATGTATGGTTGTTTTTTCGCAAAATAACATAACATTACATGCTTTTACCTAGTTTCAAGAGCATTTTTGAAGCACGTGTGATCACGCGTGATCAGTACAAAAGTGAAGATTTTTCGGATGATAATGACGATGACGAAGTAGGAAACCAGACGAAAAGCGCAGAGTTGGAAACCGTTGTTTTATGTGTAGTTTGTCAAGTGCTACACCCAAACATTATAATGTTGCCATGCAAACATATAAAGGTATGTTCAGAGTGCAACATCAAATTACAAGCCCAGTCAGTGGCTGATGGAGAAGACAATTATAAATGTCCGTGCTGTCGGGAAATTGTCGCCGATACTCTTCAGGTGTACGTCTAATACAGTGATATGTACATTTAATTTCATTCATGACTCTAAATAAAAAAAAGTTATTATAATTGGTTTGTTTTAAATGTGTTAGCTGGCTAAACTCTGAAATATAAATGAAATATAAATTGTCCAAAAAAGGGGCGCGACCGCGCGTTGCCCGCGACTACGCGTTGCCCGCGACCGCGCGTTGACCGCGCTAGCGCGCTGTCCGCGACCGCGCGCCGGCCGGTTGGCGGCTACGCGAGCGGCGCGACGGGCCGCGCGCGCTCCCGCCCCCCCTCCCGCATCATTAGTTTTATCTCTAAACAACTCTATCGGAGCGGGTAATTTATTCTACAACGAATTTTGGAGCTAATTTCCATATTAAATTTGGAAATTATCTAAGCCAAAAAAAAAATTGTGTTTTGGTTTTATTTCCAAACTAAACTTGGAAATTATGCCAAAAAAAAAACTTTTTGTGGCGTAATTTCCATTTTACTTTTTGGCTATTTTTCCAAAAATATGGCGTAATTTCCTGGCATTCTGGTGAATTTTCGTTTTCATTTTTTGGCGTTTTTGCCAAAACCATTACGCCGCAATTATTTTGGTCTTTTTTCCAAAACACTTTTTGGCGTAATTTCTTTTGGCGTAATTTCAGGGAGCCAATAAGAACTTGTCTTTTTGGGACCACATTGCGTTCTTTGTTTTTACCTGCTTCTGCTTTGGGAATATATCTGACAATCGGCCCTGTCATGGTATCCGTTCCGAAAGAAAAATTCGCCGATTTTGTACGAATCGGAGAATTTTGCTTCATGGTAATCGTTCCGATAAGCTGTTCGGAACATTTCTCCAACAAAACGTAACGCCCACCGGCAGTCTACGTTTCATTGCGATGGGTTGAGTTTTTTGCACCTGTTTTTGACAGCCACACGTCAATTTCTCTCCCATGGTCTCCGACATCTGTTCATCGCGGAAAGATTTGAGTGAACAAATTGCGTTGATGCATGTTCAGAAAACGGATACTATGAACGTAAATTCAGTATCCGACTGGATTTGCGTTGCGGAGAAAATTACTCTCCGACAATATTAAAATAGTAAACTTTTTAATTATGTATATAGTACATAATAAAAATATCACAAACTCTGCGAAACAAGTGGAAAATAAAAAAAAATTGAGTTTATTTTCATGGACATTTATTTTTTACAGTTGTGTTTTTTTTTTGTTGCTGAATAAAATGCAGTTCAAAAGTTTTGTTGCAGTTAAAAAGGTTTGTTCCATTTTATTTTGGACGTAATCATAAAAATGTATGATAAATCCCGTCATTTATGAGATTATTTACGTAAATCAATTGGATTTTGCTAAATCACGTTGGTCGGAACATGGCTTAGTAATACCTCTTAACTGATTACTATCAAAATAAATATAAAAAGTCTACACGGTTATAATGCTATGTTTCCACCGAACGCTAATCCCGAAATTAAGTGCAAGAGGTTTAAATTTAATCTTGAAGTGTTTCCACCAAAAAAGAAGAGATTAATTTGACATTTGACATTTTTTTAAAAGTAAAAACAAAAAATGAGTGCCAGTAATCTAAAAATATTATTACCGCATCATTTTGCCCTCAAAACTAATATGTATGAACGTTTTAACGGTTGTATTGGCAAGAAGTCGCTATTAGGGGTAGGTACCAAAAAAACGATTTTTTTTTTTTGCTCATCTACGACATAAATGTCAAATGTAGCTCTGTTTGTTTTTAATTTTAGACATTTCGACCTGTGTAGAGTGTGTTCAGAGACCGATCTCTACATGTAAACCTAGTCAGTTTAGGAGATTAATTTTTAATCTCCTTTTTATGAGATTAATTTTTGTATGATAAATCTCGAGATTTATACGAGGTTAACGAAAATTAATCCTAATCTCGGAGTTAATCTCCGGTGGAAACGTAGCATAACGAAAATTAATCCTAATCTCGGAGTTAATCTCCGGTGGAAACGTAGCATTAGAGTACTTTCAGGGAATAAACTCTCAAAGTTCTACAAAAGAACTCTCGATATTAAAATCTCGAAAATATTACTGTCAAATGGACAGCCCCCGAGAGTAACTCTCGAGAGTTTACTAGAAAACCTATACTCTCAAATGGATAGACAGTAGACACCTTTATGCCGAGTCCGAGCATCTTAATTGAGTAGCTTTTCTTTGACATATTGACAATTATACTCTCGGATCAGACGTTCGCGAGAGGTGGCGCAATGGAAAAAACCTTCAGATGTGGTTTCCGGGGATCGGACGAGGGGTCTCAGGTTCAGTACACTAACCCTGAACTGGACTTTTGCAAATGAATGTATCTGATGACAACATATACATAACTTCCTTCTCTAGTCATGAATGTGCTGGTCCAGTAGAGATAATTTGTTCCTTTTTATAACGCCAGACAGGACTACTTGACCGACATAGCCAATTTTCAATACCAACTACCTGACGACCGTAAAAAGAAGGCCTCTCACAAAATTGCATTCGTTTGGACGCTAACGTATTTTCGACAGACATACGGACATGGCTAAATCTATTGTGAATTTCATCCTGATTCAGAATATTTATACTTTATTGGGTCGCCGGTGACTCCTTCTTGGCGTTACAAATATAATGGCAAGGTGATTACGTTAAAAAATATGTATACCTATAGGACAAATTATTATCTCTTGCTCCCGGAGCTGGATAGTACTTTGACAGCTGAAAATTCGTTTTCCAGCAGTGTGAGAAAATTATCAGAGGATAGATACTTAATTATCATATGTCAATTGGAAATGATTAAAATTGCATTTATCAAATATTTTTACTCCTTATTTCAATCTCCATCGAAGTGTGTTTTATTTTTTAAAAATTCATATTCAACGATTATTGTTGAATATAATTCAGACAATGTTTATTTCGCACGACGCATTATCTTTTGAATTCGCAATAGCTAGCTTCCAAATTGCTTTCGAAATTCTTAATTGTTCCATTTTCTATTGACACGTTTCTCTATTATGATTGTCGCGTCAAAATATCAAAATATTTTCGAATATAAACCGCAGAAACGTAAAATCCAACTTGCAAGCGCACATAAATTGTGTCGCATGTCTGACATTAAGAAATCAACAAATTTTCGGAAAATGTGACAAAGACAATTTTATTTCCCGGCACTTAAACACCTCACCTATTATTTTAAAGCACATGATTCAGAGTCACATACATTCCCAATTAAATACATGCATAAATGCAGTCAGTGATTTATATAAGAAAACTACAAAGACTGTCAGCAGACGGAATAGATTGATAGAACTACATAGAACCTCACGGTCGAAGAAGTGACTAGATAGGTATAGTATTGAACATTTATTACAACTAGTACAGATAGGTAGGTATCTGTCGGTTTTGTTTTGTTTCAGAGAAATACTTTTTTTGTTCTATTTTTCGTTTTGATTCACTTGACCTTGCCAGAAGCGTGAGACGCTACTCTATTTATCGAACAGAAATAAAATGTTCTCTATCCTCACAAAGAGAATATTTTCATAAATTTGGTCAGCACTCAGCATCAGCAATTATGTTTTTATACTCACTTTTCCTTCTCCACCTCAAGTTCATCCTTCTTAATTGATATCTGTCGTTGGAGATTCTCTCTCTCTGCTGCCGACACGCGTGCCCTTTCTTCGTATAATTGACGTAATGTCCTCATATTGGCTAGTTGTCTATCGTATTCCTGACGTAAATTGTCTGACATTAATTTTAGTTCGCGTTCGGCTAATGAATCCTCGATTTCACGAAGTTTTCCTTTGAGCTATATACATCCGAAAAAGAAACAAATACAAAATATGGTAAATAATTCGTTATAAAATATTTCTAATCCAAATGAATATGACAGGAATGACAGATTGTAAAAGTTTTGGCAAATGTACAAAATTGAATGAATTTTTGTTCGATGCATTTTTGTTATTTTTAGGTCAACCACCTTTTGACATCGAAAATTACATTAGTATGTAATGTATATGTATATGATTGTTGTAACGCTATTAGTTTGTGGGTTTAATATTGTCACTCTATTAAGGCAATAATTTGACATATGTATTCTGTCCTGTCAAATATGTGCACACATTTTGAAAACAGTTTGCGCAATTCTTTAGCAAACAAATGCAACTTGTATATATCCTTTTTTCTTTGTATAACAATATTTGTTTGTAATATTTAGGGCCAGTTTTAAGACTAGCTAATAAAGTATCGGATAGCCTATCCGGAACATTATATATCAGATAAAGTTTA
The DNA here is from genome assembly GCA_949372485.1 of Cheilosia soror. NCBI lineage: Eukaryota > Metazoa > Arthropoda > Insecta > Diptera > Syrphidae > Cheilosia > Cheilosia soror. The sequence continues at coordinate 135,686,214 of OX443561.1, read as the reverse complement.
ACCTTTGGTTTCAAAGGTTTCGAATAGTGATATCTGACAGATAAAGTCTCGGATAGCCTATTAGCCGGTTCAAGTGGCTCTGTTAAAGCCTTTATCCGGAAAATAAACAAAATATTTATTTAAAGTGGCTGGAAAATCTAGTTTCAGATAATTCTTTCGTTCACGGGCGTAAACAGCAGTCTCAGAAGTGCCCTATCATGGATTTATTTCAATTCTTAGATTACGAATTTGATGAATATTATAACCATATTACACGGCTCCGTATAGGAACAGAGTATTTCACACAAGGCCAAACCCCCTGTGGGCCTCGGACTTCGCCAGGGGTGAGTTTTGTTTTCTCCCATTTCATTGCTTATATGGACTGGATGTTACAGTGCAGTCTTGGTTAAGAACTTTTCGAGTTGCTATTCGCTATTGACTTGGTCATCTTTGGATCCTCTCTGACTGAACGGTTTTATTCACGAGTGATGAAAGGAGCAATGCTGAGTTTTCCTGTAATATTGGTCAGCCTGGGTCAATTCTGAGACAGCTCGGTCATTCTCTTATTAGGAAGACTGAATTTGGTGTCAAAGCTAAGTTGTCAGTCTTTAAGTCAGTGTTTGTTCCAACTCTTACCTATGGTCATGAGGTTTGGATAGTGACGGAAAGAATAAGATCGCGTATATAAGCTGCCGAAATGAGATTCCTCCGTTGTATTGAGGTGTGACTTGTAGAGAGATCGTATATTAGAAACAACAGAATACGTGAGCGGTGTATGCTTTGGTGTTTTAGTCATATTAAACGTATGTCCCCAATCAGGATCCCACGACGTGCTATGGAATCCGTGCCATCAGGCGTCCTCTAGGTAGACCCAGGATGATACGGTTAGATCAAGGTAGATTGCCTTGATGATTTAGAGTAGACACGGCGGAAAATCGAGATCTGTGGAGGGTACACTTGAGCAAGCTACACCCGCGACCCACTTAATGGATAAGAGGAGAGATTATGGGCTTGATCTAACCATCTCATCCTCGGTCTTTGTAGAGGACGCCTTGTGATCTTGGGATCCCGGGGCCTTTTTAAAATAACGTTCGATGCAAACATGTGAGAGACGATTTATTTTGTCTGTTCTGTGTTTGGAATTGTGTGTAAAAAATAGTACCCTAAAATTAACAGAGTAATTGACTATTAAAGAAATGTGCTTGTTTAATCCTTACATATAATAAAACTGTAGGCATTTTCTTTGTCAGCTAAAAACTCGAAAACTACTGGACAGATTTCGATGAAACTTTTTTTAAATGTTCCTTAAGACTGTGAGACTGCTATAGGCTATGTCGTTTATAGCCACGTCCTTAGGAACAGTTTTTAGCCAAAATGTATTTTTTGAAGTGAAAATATATACATACACATATACCTTGCTACGAATGGATGTTTTTACTTTTGCGATCGTCAAACAAACACATTCGATAAGGGTTGATTTGTTTTCGCAGTGAGTGCTATGGTCTGTTGTATATTATGTAGGTATGTATATTATGATTGTATGTCCGATGAAGGATGGGGATGGGGTGAGTCGTGCGTGCTGCAGAATGGCATGGGGTATATTAATAATCTTCATAAGAGAAGAGACGTATAATACAAAACAGGTTTCATTTCAGAATTTCATTCGATATGTGGTATGGTAATTGTGTTGGGTTGGGGTAGTTAGTTGTTTGGATTCTATAGGAAGAGGGAAGCAAAGGAAAGGAAAGGAAATGCAGTATATTAAACAAGTAGCAAGATCAATGAGAGGGAGGGCGATGCAGAGGGTGCACATTATAATATCCAATGCATTACATCCATTATCGATATCGCCACACAACGCAGTAGGAATTTCATTCTGATATGACGTATGCATTTTTTGAAGTGAAAATATATACATACACATATACCTTGCTACGAATGGATGTTTGTACTTTTGCGATCGTCAAACAAAAACAAAACAAGACTAGCATACGTATACTACACATTCGATAAGGGTTGATTTGTTTTCGCAGTGAGTGCTATGGTCAGTTGTATATTATGTAGGTATGTATATTATGATTGTATGTAACAGGTTTTATTTCAGAATTTCATTCGATATGTGGTATGGTAACAGGGTAGGTTTGGGGTAGGTAGTTCCATGGATTCCATATAGGAAGAGGGAAACAAACGAAAGGAAATTCAGTATTACAAATAAGTAGCAAGATCTAGGAGAGGGAGGAATTTTCTTTTTCTCCTAAAAGCGCGAAAACTACTGGACAGATTTCAATGAAACACTCAAAAGTGTAATTTTAAATGAACCAAATATAATTTTGTGCGAGCGGGCAAGGCGAGCACGGGTCCAGCTAGTATTATATATATTTATTTTTTATCGGATTTTTTTTTTGGTTCAATGCATAAAGAAAGCACAGAGATTGCACAATATGAATTTTAAGATACATTTACTATTTATATATAATTAATAGCAACCGTTTTTCACTTGCATTCTGCATTTGAATAATTAAACATAATCCTAATAATGAACCAAAATTTCATAGTACCTAATAGAAATATCAATTGGAGAAGGTAAATCTACTAAAGCATTATTAACAATTTGTTTAAATTGGATGATTAGTGATTTGTTCATTAATTAAGCTATTGATCGTAAAGGGCCATAGAATAATTTAGTAATTTTGACTCTTGCAATAATTGTAATAAATAAATAAGTAATTATATTTGTAGGGTAATTAAATAAAGAATTTTCTGAGATAAAAGAATTAAGATTAGTAATAGAAATTATCTCATTATTTATAGAATTTAAATTAATTAAAATTAGTTTATCTATAAAAAATTAAATTATAATTATAATTAATGAATTAATAAATATAATTGTAGCTATTTTTACAAATTACATCTTAAAGTTTTTTCTACTGCACCACCTCTCGCGAATGTCTGACAAACATCCGAGAGTATGCCTGTCATGAAAAAGCTTCTCAATTGAGCCGTTCGGACTCGGCATAAAATTGTAGGTCCCTTCCATTCGTCCCAAAAATAGAAACTCACACAAAACGAATGGTTGCGAGAAGCTAGGCCTTGGGTGTCACCCGCCTGTTGCGCCACCTATTTATTTTTTTTTTTTTTAGCTATTTTTAATGAAAGTGAAAATATTTCATTTGATGCTAGTGATGTTACATAAATAAATAATTATGTACCAATATTCCTCCAAAAAAAATTAAAAATAAAATATAAGAAAATTAAAATCTTTTTGTTATTAATCCTGATATACAACAAATTATTACGCCCTGGGGCGTCGGTCGTGGCGCTATCCTAAGAGCGTCGCAAGTTTTATGTTTTCACTGTTGTAAGACTCCAAACAAAGGAAAAGCATAACGTTTCTCTTTACGAATACCAAGAGCAAGATCGAAGCGAAATCCAATAGTTACATTGCATTCGAAGATTAAGCGCGTTTGTGTTTTAATTGGTACGGGTCGTTGCCAGCCAAATTCGTCGGGAGCTTTGCCGTGGTCCATTAGAGTGTACCTATACAGGAGAAGCCGTGGCAGTCAATTTTTCGCCGTGCACAAGAATCCTCGGCCTTTCGCAGAATCCAACTTGGCGAATTTTACATCGGGACTTGGGCTTACGCCCGTATAAGATCCAACTAATCCGGGAGCTCAAAGTTAATTAACCTAGACAAAGCCGTTTGTTCACTGACTTGGCTTCGGAACGTTTGGAAGAGGACCCCAATTTTTGCCGAAAAATCATCTTTAACAACGAGGCTCATTTTTAGATGAATGCAGGTATGTTAACAAGTTAAACAACCATAAATATGGGACGAAGATATTTCAACGTCGACCTGTCCTTATTGAAAAACAATTTAGTGAATCTTCAGTAAGATCAACTTCTATGAATGTACCTTTGTACTATGTACAGTAAATATGTTTATGATTGGATTCAGGAGAGAACAAAAGCATTTGTTTTGCTTATATGCATGATTCTGTAACAATAACGTTATCAGGCTTGTTACTTCAATTCTCCAAAAAAAAAACTATTGGGAATTACGGCCAAAATTATGCAGATAATATTTTTGATAAATAATAAAACACATGCGTGATCAATGGTACCCATAAATGTCACATTCCAATCGTTTGACAGAACTTTAGTGGATTACCTATCGTTAATATTTTAACGCTTGATATTTGGGCTTACAACCTTAGCTACATGTAGTTTTATATTGACTCTTATGAGTAGTTTGGAGGAGACTTACAATATAGGAAATTCGCTAAAATTTTAGTTTTAATTGTTTCTGCCTTCAAATTGACTAAAAAAATATAAATAAACAATTGCAATAAAAAAGCACAATTTTGAACTGCTCAAAGTTAAAGTCAAATTAAATTGAAAATTGCCCCAAATCCTAATCTCATAAATTCCGGGTAATAAAGTTTGGCCACTGGTTCTATTAATCCACTTGCAAACCTTTGATACACAAAGATGGAAGTTTCAAAAATTGAATGATGACGTTTTTCGCACAGTAGGTCCTGCAGATATTAGGATAACGATGCCATAGAATAAATCGTTTAAGTTTTTGACGCAGGAAAGATCCAATGGGTATATTTCTGCCACTTTTAACAGCATAAAAAAAACTATACTCAAACAAATGCAACCTCAGTTGAGAGTCATTATTAAAGTAAATGGCAGTAATCCAGTTTGAATCCATGAACTCCTATGTCGTGTAAATAATACCTATATAAATGACCATTTTAAGGGATTGTAGACCCAAGCTCTTGATGGTTGACCAGTTCGATTAAATATGACATTTACGTTTTGTGGCACAATTATATTTCAATCCATCAAACATCGAAATTTCTATCTGCATCGACCGATACAAGATTTTCTAACCAATGCTTTATCTGTGCCAATCTATTTAAAAGAAACACCCCAATTGGACCACAAACATCCTTGATCGAATTTATCACTTACACGGGGCCAGAAATAGAGAGAAGGTAACGTGAAAACTAAAAGTAGGTGCCTAAGTTCATTCACCTCGAAATCTATTTCGCATTGTGTAGTTCAAGGTGTCAAACAACCTTATATTTGACACGCAATAACACAAAAGCTTTCAAGCTTGGCACACGTCAATGAATTGTGCATGAATATAAAATAAACGCCCTTTCAGCTCACCTGGTTAACTTGTTCCTCCTTCATGGAGATCATTTGTTTGCAGCACGCCACAACTTCCTTCAACGAAACTACCTGCTTCCTAGTAACTCCCAACTCAGTGTTTAAGGACAAGTTATCCGCATTAGCTAGCTGCAGAGCTAGTTGTGCCTCAGCAAGTTGCACCTTTGGGTTTGTACTCTCTGATACAACTTCATCATCGGAAACCTGCTGGGCATAAACCCTATCACTTTCTTCAAGTTCTTTCTTTCGATTGTCTTCGCAAATTTGAGCATCTTCCGCTTCAGTAGCGGCAGAACTTGCTGATGGGCCCCTTGCGCCATCTCTTTCTTCGGCCAATTGGCGTCTTAGCGATTGAATCTCCTCCCGGAGATCATTCACCGCTGTCTGTCTTGCCATTCGTTTCGCTTTTAATTCTTCCTTGAATTCCTCCAATGATTGCTCCTTGCGCACAGTAGCATCAATTTCAGCTTCAATTTCGGCACTTTTTTTAAGCACCAAACTTTCACTAGCACTTTCACTCACAATTTCACTAGGGTGTGGAGATTTATTCCTCTGAACAGCCCCTTCACTGTGCACTACACTTTGAATTCTAGCTACAGCGGATCTGCTCGTACCTGGCGTACTATCTAACTCATCACTAACTACGTCGAGGAGTAAATTTTGGTTTTCTATTTCCCACCACCAAGGATCCTCGGGATCGTGAACAAACTCTTCTGGATTCGTTGAACTGCTTGCCTCTCCTTCGTCCATGGGGAGTGACGATTCAGAACTGCCCATGCTCCTCGTGCCTCAATTGGGTTTTATATCACGCACGCACAGATGCGCTGTCCGTATGTGACGCAGTGAACTCTTGAACAAAAGCAAATCCAACTGCGACTTGTAATTACCGTTGTTGTCTTCTCGCTATATTATGCACCACCAAACGGTCTTGAAACAAAGGAATTAACTTATATGTAAATTGCACGCTATGACTGCGTAGAGTGTAGGTGTATTGGGGAGGCTTTTGGTCTTTCTATTAGGCTTTGGCTCTTTCTTGCTTGTCTTTTTGTTTACATATTAATGGGTGTTAACTGCACAAAATTTATTCGAATTCCGCACTTTTACGCGATTTTTACAAAGAAAATTATTGAAAATGCGAAAATTTTGTGTTAATAAAAAAAATGTTTCGTCTTTCTGAAGACTAAAAAAACACACGGTATAAGATCTTTTCTTAAAAATTTAGTGCAACTGGTCGGAAAACTCGTGAAAAACTGATCTATTTTTAAAAATGTTCTCTTGCCGTTGGGTTGTGTTTTGTGGCCACGATTTTTGTTGGCAGTTTTCCGTTCAAGACGAACACTTTTTTTTTGTATTTTTCTTTGTATCCGCTATGCTTGTTCGTAGGTAAATCCACTAAAATATTTTTGTATCTATACCTATACTGAGTAGGTACCTATCTCTATATCTAAAGAAAAATCTCTGCGGCGAGAGAAAACAATGAAAGAAAAGCGATCGCGCACACTGATCGGAAAGCACTTTTCAAGTTTTCGTCGATAGACAATGCGCTGCTGCTGATCGCTGAGAGTTGCGTCATCGCATGCAATTTACCTTTGAAAATGCGAATGCAGTAGACTTGTCTTGACCGTTTTTGTAAAATTGACATCTGGCATATGGTATGGCAGATTTCCGTGTGATTACTTGCTGATTCAGGTGGCTAATGCCACTGACCATAGAGTGAGTTGTATACCTTGAGCTTGAGTAGGTATTACTGAAGTAGTCACGAGAATTGGCATTTGTTTTTCTTACACTGGCTTGAGAGTGGATTTTGATGAGATTGGCAAGTGATTTACTACATAAATTAAAATTGAAGTCGGAAAATCAATTTTTAATATCGTAGTTGAAGAGTTAGGTACTGTTGACAATTGCCTGTCAGTAGTTTAATTAGATGACTTACTTGGGCTTTGGAATTTTTGAATCACCTCACTAAAGATATGGGTACTACATTGCAATTGCGCTACGATTAGTCAATTTGTTCTATACCACAATAACGAAGTATCCATATATACCTACACACATTTTGCTAAATAGAAAACAGTCAGTGAATGTTATTTTGATATTTTTGTCTGCGCAAATTTATGCCGCGATTCAATTGCGTTAGTAAAATAATTATCGTCAGATAATTGTCTGGCGAGCAAAGGAGACAGAAGAAACAGAAACAGGATGTTCAGGAAGAAAAACAAAGAGCAAGAGCAGCTCTTAGTTGGTCTAGTTTTAACATCACCCCAAAACTCGTTCTTCTGCGTGTGATAACGATGGAGAAAGCTATACACTGATGCATCAACGTTAGTAACAACTTTACCGAAACCATTGATATGAGAAGTGGATTTATATAAGCCGACGGGGTGTCATACTGAGAAGAATTGTTTGAAACTCATAGGCCAACACGACGGCATGATCTTTAAAAAGTCCGTCTAGGGCATTGCTGTCCATATACGCTCCACGTGCCCCAGCCATCTGAGCCGTTGTATCTTTAGCTTTTTGACCAGGTCAATGTCGCTGCATAGACCATAAAGCTCGTCGTTAAATCTTCTCTTCCAAACTCCATCGATACAAACTGGACCGAATATCCAGAAGAGTCTTTCTCTAAAAACATCCCAGGAGGTATTCATACAATTTTGGCAGAGTCCATGCCATGCAGTAGGGCAGAGGACTTTACTTCTTAGATGCCCGAAGAAACACCGATTGGCAACAGTGATTCTTCGTTTGATCTCTGCGCTAATGTCATTTTGCGAGATGATAGTGGAGTCCAGGTAGACAAAGTCTTTAACTACTTCGAAGTTATATCTATTCATCGTGACGTTTTGTCCAAGTCGTCGATGACGAGACTCCTTTCTCGTTGACAGCATATACTTCCTTTTGGCCTCATTTACATCAGCCAGACACATTTTAGTGCCTCCGTTTTAATACTTACAAATGTGCCACTGACAGCTCGATGCGATCTTCCGATAATGTCAATATCGTCAGCATTCAGCATAATGTAAGCAGTTGAACAAAATTCTGAAAAATTGTTAGCCAAGGCTTAACTTTTAACTTTTTTTAAACATCATCTTTGAAGTGATTAAACGAAACTCACAGGCTAAGGACATTAGGTTAACCTTTTTCGACATCATAGGGCTCGGTGATGTTTTTGCGGACTTTGACCAGAGCAGCGAGATTTCTCGCACAGACGAACGAGTTTTGCGAAATTCCAACTCTATTTTAAATGTGCTAACCACCACATCCCGAGAGCATTTTGAATCGTGTAAGTCTCAGTTCATTATAAAAGTTTGTTAATTCCGGGCAGTGAACTTCAATGGCGACGTTGTCTTGTGCGCGAACGGCCTTATTATCTCGAATCATCCTCATCCCAATACATTTTAGTCTTTCCTCAGTTCCTGAGAAACGACCCAGAGCGTCAACGACGCAGCTGATGTATAATGATTTTAATTTAACACAAAACGAACTTTTATTGCGTACCCTGTGTGCTGATGTACGCTCTAGCGTTACCCTTTCATGTCTATGTCAACATTTTTAGTTTATCTGTCTCAGGACGAAAATAGCCACAAATCGCGCATTTATAGATTGGAATTTCATAGGCAGCTCTCTGCTCTATAGGCAATGTGCATCTGCTCCAAATGGCCATAGAACCGCCCCGACTTGGCGAGACACACCATAATGAAAACACATGTTGGCCATAGACAGATTCAGAGACAAAAATATTTGCGTGTGCAATCGATTTCTGCTAGACCATGTTTCGGGGCAAAAATACACGCTTATTCATAATGTGTACTCAAATTCGATGTCAATTTCACAATATCTCATTCGGCCACGAGCATCAGGTGAATTTAAATTTTATTTTGTTTTTAATTTTAAGTATTAAACGTATGTATATTGTATATTGTATATACAAGAGATGGTTTGTTCACAGTTTAGATATACTAATTGAGTCATCTGAAGACAGGAGTGGAATAATTACCATGAGACACAAATACATATTCGTAATCATGATGTTAGAGACGAAAGACTTGTTAGTTTGTAAACAATTGTGGTCGATTTATGATGTTGCAAAATCGCATGAGTAATATTTTATTGTTTATTGAAATTAGTACTCTAGTTTCTCGTATAAGAATAACAGAATAACATTGAATTGGCTTAGTGTAAAATTGGGAAATATTTGCTCGATTAAACATTTCGTTTTCATTACCCTAAGCGCCTACGCACAAACTCTTGTTGAGCTCTGGTTTTTTCAGTCCTTATGCAGGCAAACTTTTTGTTGGTCATAACGGGCGACTGTAGCAAATCTCCAGACAGTTGTGACATCTAGGTTGAAGTTGAAGAGGATGAAACTTTCAGTGGACAATGATCTCGTCAAGGCGCAATATGATATTTTCCTACCAAATTTAGCTCCCAGTAATAGATCTTCCTAGCTAGCCGTGCGTGAAGCAGTTGAAAGAAATTTCTTACAAAATAAGTGATGCGAGTTTGTTTGGTCTTTTCCACAATCAGCAGCTTTCGTACGGCCTGTTTTTAAAGGCTTTTACTTAACTTCGTGAAAAATTTATTGTGTCAAAATCTTGCAAGTCAAATTTGAACCACTTTCTCTAAACTTAGAACTTTGAAATTTTCCATGCTGGTTGGGTTGTGAAGACAATGCAATATTTAGAAAGAATTTTTGGATTTTGACTTCCCCTGTCCCTTTAAGGGAGGCTTTTTCATAACACATGATCCATTAGCCGTATTAACTTGAAACTTTATATGTCAATAGATAAGTCAAAACTATTAAATACCTAATTGATACTTTGTACCGTTTCGTCCTATAAGGGTTGAAGAAAGGGGTTGCAAACTTTTCTATTTTTACCTTACTACGATCAACTTGCCATTATACTCATAAATATTATGTAGGTCAACTCAAAAAAACTTTTTAATTGTTAGGCAATACTTCACCGAGTATTTTGAGCTAACATTCATCTTTCTAGTCCATCCAGAGGGCAAGATATAATAAATAGAAAATAGATCTTATTCGGCCAAATGCGAAAAAAATTGCTATCTTGATTGCAGTTGTGCTTAAGAAGGGTAGTTTTATTTGCGTTCTAAAAATAGAAATGTCGCTGTGGCGGGCTTTCAGAATGTATGCTGTATGGAATATGGATATGGATAGGTTACACTCAAATAATACAATACATAACTACAAACATGGCTTACACTAAGCCCCTTCCAGGATAAACCTTAAAAATAGATTGGTTAATTTTTATTTTTTTGCTTTTAGTGCAGTACCTACCTACTTATAAAAGCGTTTTTTTTTTAGTTTTTTAAACTATGTATTATTTTTGTATCATACAACTGCAAGGCCCATTGCAATCCACAGTAGACGAAATATTAAAATAACTTAAGCCGCAAAAAATTATAACAGATTTTTTTGGAGGGGTAAACAAAGTATTATTTACTGTGGGAGGGGTCCATCTCTCCACCAATAGAAGCAAAATTATTAAACATCAACAGATTTGCTGTTGACAGCACTCTTATATCCTCCATCTCGAACAGTGGGCCTGTGTATGCGGCTACATCAAACAGTCAGTGATATGAACAAATTAAATCTCTAAATGATGATCTGGACAAAATCTTGAAGTGGGAAAGAGACAACTTGGTTGTATTTAATGCAAACAAGACTCAGCTCACAACATTTTCTAGTTCCTCAGGTCCAAACGGATGACCATCCAATCCATTCCAAGGGCTCAATGCACCTTCTTGGAGTCACAGTCAATTCAGGAATCACATGGCAGGACCACATTATCCTATATCGCAAGATCGGCGTCCGCTAAGTTGAGCTACCTATATTTAGAGCAAAGAGGTACTTTAGCCCCAAGCAACTTCTCCTTCTCTACAAAGCACAGGTTAGACCAGGTCTGGAATATTGTTCCCATATATGGAGCTCGGCCCCAAAACATTCACTAAACATATTCGACAGCATACAGAGACGAGCAGTTCGACTTATTGGGAGACCCTACACTCACTTCGAATCTACAACCCTTGTTGGTGCACAGAAGACAAGTCGCTGACCTTTGCTTGTTCTAGGTACTTCCTAGTAGATGTTCCCAGGAACTCAAAGACATTATCCATCGAAATGCGGCAGGCAGCTAATGCTCATAACCATACAGTACACTTGACAACCGTGAGGGCTTCAATTTTCCAAAACTCCTTCTGTTACAGGACCAGCAAACTTTAGAACTCGCTTTTCAAGCACATCTTTAATGCGGTTTTACATTGAAATTGTAAGGCTCAGGGCAGATTGACGACCAAGCCTTTCGGATAGCTTCTTTATAAGCTGGACGCCGTGGTATTGTGTGCCATGTAAGTAAACATTACGTGCAAGAATCCCCTCAATTTTGTTATGTGGTTTAGGTCTGGACTTCGAGCTTCATTACCTTGATATTGTTTTGTGAAAATCATTATTTTACGCGACCTTCCGTTGTGGACTGGCGCGTTGTCCTGTTATCCTCATGACTAAGACCCCGAGATACTTAAACTTCTCCACCTTTTGCACGGACTCCACTAACATGCACAGAACAAATTTGTTTACGTTTATTTCCATCTCAGCTTCAGCACAAACGGCTACAAACCGATCGAGTGCGCTTTGAAGTTCAGTCTGAGAGGACCCAAGTATGACCAAGTCATTATCGAAGAGCAGATGACTTATCCTCAGATCTCCCAATTCGAAAAGTTCTTCGCCAAGACGTCGCTGTAACATCCAATCCATGTAACGAAAAGGAGAGGAGACAAGGCGCACCACCGGCGAAGTCCAAAGCCCACGGTGAAAAGTAATGATTTAACGCAGTTTACCCGACCACAACTTTTACAGTTAGTGCAAAGAGATTGAATGGCTCTCAAGAGAGAACCGCCAATTCCATACTCCTGTAAACTCTCCAAAGTTTACCTCGTGGGACTTGGTCGCAATGAGAAACCTCTTGAAAGGTAACTGTTAATTGCAAGGAATGTTTATATACTTTGAACGTGCCTTGAAGAACGAGTTACCACCTAAGTGTTTGAAATTGAATTTCGACTCTTCGATGGGCACTGAATACAGTAAGGTAAGTAAAAAGCCCCTTAAAAGAGGTCATCACCAATAACTCTGGTACCAATCAACATTTAAAAAATCGGAAAAATGGATTTTCCTAATTTCTTATATATAGAGTAGACAAACCGAGTTTGAGGTCGAACGGATGAAAAATAAAAATATTCCCATATTAGTTATTGTTCCCTTCTTTATTGTGCGCCACAAATAAAGTAGGACTATTTATAAACTGTCTAGAGTCTAGGATCAAACTCTTATAATAAATCGGAGCGCAACATGACAAGCGATCAACTACAGCAGTTTAGAAAAGAAAAGGTCTTCCTCAATTAGGTAGATACCTAATTCAATGTTCTAACTGTTTACTATTTTTAAGGAAAACTGCGCCTGATCAGTTTTCGTGTTCTATTGGTAAAAAAAAAATAAAACAATATTTTTTTGATTCGAGAACACTTTTGGGAATCTAGATATTTTCTTAAATTTCACCTTTAAAATCCATCCCCGAAATATAAAAAGAAAAGCACCTCCACTAACATTCACTAAAAACTTTTTTAGCTGCATTCTGCCTTTCGTATCTTTAAAAAGAGAAACGGCTCACCACTCAGCAGCAACTTTTCGCACGCAACCATTGAAAGGAGCAACGAAATAAGTGCTAAAACCATCTAACTAACTTGGCAAACAATTCTTTCTCCTTTGTGGTGATTTGTTCATCTTATCTTGGGTGGTAATATGGTATTCCCTACTTTCTTCTAATGTGTACATAATGCAAATTCCAAGAAGTATAATATCCTACATCGATGCGTGTATTGTATGCAACGCGCTATATACGCGGATGCATCTCCAACTACGAGTGTGTTTGACTACTTCTACTAAAACTACAAAAGTTGTAACAATAGTGTTGCAGTTGCTTGTAAGGGCACTGTTGATGTTTTATTTTCTTACTTAGCCAACAATGTTCTGAATAATTTATGTACCTTGAGTAATTTATTTTCGGTGAAAGTGCTGGGGGTACCTTGCGGTTAGCCTTGGCGGAAAGAAAGCAGAAGAAGAAGTTAGACAGGAATGTGCACTTATGCTGCAGGAGAAGGCGTTATTTCGTTGATTTAGTATCCTGTCGCTCTGACTCGAGTTTTGATGGAGTTGTTGGTGGTTGAAAAGTAATAGCAGTGCGGCAGATTAAGTATCTTAGTGAGCTTTTCCCTGCACCTGCCACCCTATGCGAAATAACTTGAATGAAGAAGTACTGGTGATTGCTGCTGACGATGAATCTTTTCAATAGTGATATATAAATTATGAGAAAATCTGGTGCAGTGAAATACAATTTATATTAGAATTTCTAAAAGATTAATAATAATTCATTGATGCAATATGTTCTTCAATTTAGCCCCACTGAAAGGACTACCCCGTGGCTTCAGGCAATATTCATAGATTGTCTGAAATTGGGATTCATTCCAAAAAGCTGGAAAAAAGTAAGGGTTGTCTTCATCTCCATAGCTGGCGAAAGATTATAGACCAATAAGTCTCCCTTCCTTTCTTTTGAAAACATTAAAAAGACTATTGGACGTACCAGATAAGGAAAAATCTAGAGACTAATGGCTCCCTGGTGAAAGGCAAATCTGTGGAAACTTTTTTTTTTAGACTGATTAACAGCAGTCTTGGATGGAGCACGATTGAGAGATCGGTTAATAGAGGGACGCCACAATGTGGGGTTTTATCTCCTCTCCTATGGAACATCTTAAAACTTCTTAAATGACTTATCAGCGAAGGCATCAAGGTCGCCAACGTCATGGAATCTGCATTATCAGAGCTATCAAAGTGGACAGAGAACGGTCGGGGTTTATCGGTTAACCCCAACAAGACTAAAACTGAACTCATCCTGTTCACCAGAAGATATAAGATACCAAAATGGGAACCACAAAAATTGTGAGGCATTCGTCTTAATCTCACTCCCGAGGCACGGTACCGTTTATCGTGCGTTCAACTCCAAATTAAACTGGAAACGGAATACGAAGGAAAGAATGAAGAAAGGACTAAATGCTTTTACGCCTGCACAAAGGCTTTCGGGAAGAAATGGAGCTTACAAATAAACATAATGCACTAGATATCCACCACGATCATAAGACCAATTCTGAGCTATGGTGGGAGGCTGTTAACACAAATCCTACCTCAAGAATATCTGAACAAGGTACAAAGTACTGATTGCATATAGGTATAACGGGTTCACTAAAATCTACACCACAAATAGGCCTAGAAACGTTGCTGAACCTATACAACCCATCGAAATATACACTAAGAACGTGACAGCCAAAGGTGCTCTCAGAGCAGTAGAGAACGACATTTGGAAGCCCAAATCGTTCGGTCACTCACGCATAGTTCACATCTTTAGTCAGAGTGGATTCATATGCCACTCACAGACTACAAGAAACCGAGGGATGACTTTAACAAGAAATTTACAGTCTGTACTGTACTGACAGGCAGGACTGGCTCTCCCCGATTACTGGCATACGTCTTCACAGATGGCTCAAAGACGGAGAATAGAAATACTTCGGGCTATAAGCGGCTTTTAGCCATTCAAGTCTCGGTAATACATTTTTTTGTTAGTATTTATGCAAAATTACGCAAATATGATATGGCGATGAATGAATGAATGAATGAACACACAAAAATGTCAAACCTTGGAAAGTTCACGGAAAGCTAAATATTTGAACCTTCCTTTTTTGGTTCTAAACAATGTCCACAAAGCCCATGTGCCATAGTGCCGATAAAACTGTTTCGCGGGGTCAAATGTAACAAAAAATAATTTTCACAAAATCTGGTTGACTGTCAATTTTACCGGAAAAGTAAAAAGTAAATTTGCTGGAAAAACCATTCATGTTTCGTTAAACAAAATACCACCAGATGTAGTACAAAGCAATTTACTGTCGGATAGATTTTCAAATCAAACACACCTCGGTCACATCCACTCCACTCCACACTTGGATTTCAATGTAGCACCTCGCTGATTATATGCCGGTCAATTTTGACATCTGCTGGCTTGATTTGTAAATAAAATATGTTGTGAAATAAATAAAATTTATTTGAATAAGTTACAAATTATTTGATCAAAGAATGGCAGGGAAAACCTTGCATTTAGAAGGACTTAAGGGGTACATAGATCAGCAAAATCCCCTCGGAGCAAAGGAATACGTCGACAATATTGTTAATTTCTTTGACTGTTCTCTGACTAAAGCGGAGCTTGGTAAATAATAACGTAAATTGATCGTTGCAATCTATATTATTTACTTCTCTCTTACCAGATTTGGCTTTCGAGAAACTATTTAGCTCAGATTGCAGTACCATTGCATTTTTAAAGAACTCTATTAAAGCCAAAAAACTCTTCCAAGAGAGCAATGTTAACATCTTGACACTATGGCACAACTTAATAACGAAACACTACACGACGTCAAACTTTGTTCCATATGCACCGGGTATTGTTCAGGTAAGTGAATTGAATTAATGTCCTTTCATTAATATAGTGTAATCATTGTGTAGAGCTGTATACAATTCATTGCGTCGAGTATCGCTCCATCAGCTAAAGAGCGCGAAAGAGCCACCATGGTTCTATATGTCCTCTGTGAGTGCAAGCTGGTTGATGAACACCTTGTAAGCGAAATATTAGAAAGAGTTCTAAATGTGTTCAATCTAAAGAAGCCGCCGGAAATGTTCGCTTACCAAGTTTTCAAGTTGTTAGGCATTATAGCCCGAATTTATCCGGTTAGTGTATCGGAAGTTCTTGCAAAACGCATCAGAATCGAATATTTTAGTGCCTTTGAATCTGCTATGATTAGTCAGAATGAGGTAAGTTGCGCACTGACTAGCATCGTAGTTTTTTTATTTGAAAACAATTCAGATTCGCTGCAAAACTCTCACCGGTGTAATGGAAGGCCTAAAGGACTATTTAACCAATTTTGCGCCTTCTCCCGAAGCAGAACCAGAGATATGCCAGCACATATATACGTGCACAAAAAAATTGTCTAACCTGCCAGATGACATTAGGCAGAAAGGTGCTTTCCGTGCAGCACTGGACCTTTTCACCAATCATTCAACGCTGTTCTCCAAACAGATCTGCAGTGATTTCAAGCACTGGCATGAGTGTCTAGAAAAGTGGCTCGCATCGAATATTTATGATGATCGCCGTCGAGGAGTTTATGGGTGTTATGCGTTCCATAAAATCATGGCAGAGGAGCTGAAATCAAGCGAAGACAATGGCAAAGAAACATTAAAATTTCTGTTGACAGCGTTTCGAAAGACTTTGGAGTCGGCGGAATCAAAGCCTCAGGAAACTCGAATCGCCATCAGGGGCTTTGGAACGATGTCGAATTTGTGTAAACGACACTTCCCGGCAATACTTGAAGACATGATCTCGCTGGTAGTTCAGAGGTGTGAGTTGATCTTGATGGCTGATGACACTGCAATGAGAGACTTACTGGATCACTTTCCTGACTACATAGAAGCGCTGTCAACTGTCGTTAAGGAGGTTCAGGATCCACAGATCTCCGATGTAATGGTTGAGAACCTTAGGAACATTATGATTCGCTTGATACGCGATTTTCATTACCTGCCCACCAGCCATTGCAATATTGTGGCCTACTCTATATGCAGCTCATTTAATGCAATCTATCTAACAGATGTAACACTTCTGGAACGACTGCTCAGTAAGGTAAGTAGAAAATTATGAATTTCATGTTTTTAAACCCCCTTGCTCCTCTTTCTGCTTTCTGTTATTTTTTTTTTAAGTTTTTCCTTTCTCCTAGAAATGAGTAGATGGTCAATGTTAACTTCACGGTATGATTCTTCTTTAAAATTATTTATTTGCTCCGTTTTTAGGTAATCTTCGAGGGAGTAGTATGGACGTGCTCTCATAAACATATTTTCGACGCGAACACAGATTGGTCCGACAATGTAGATTGGAAGGACAACATTACTTTCAAGTCATACAGTATTCTATGGCATGCGCTCTTAGACGAAGATACGTTGTCGCGTTCATTTGAAAAATCCCAAATAATCGATCGAATATTTGATCAACTAATGCTAACGCTGTTTAGAATTCTGGACAAGCTTGATCTTCGAACCCAAAAGCGTGTCTACACTGGCGAAGATGGCAGGGATCAAGAGTTTCACTTCTGTGACCCAAATTTCGACTTGTGCCCCGTGCGTCCCAAAGACTTTCATATATTCATCAATCTAATTGACTTCTACAGAGACCTCTGGCCTAAGTTCCACCGTCAGTACACCCTCAACTGGATAGAAGAGTTTTGCATGCGTATGGTAAAATATGCGCTGCGGAATCCGCTAGTGAGTGGTTTTCTAAAGCTGCTTGAAGTTGGCCTTCACACTGCCGAGTATTTGAAGGTGTTCACTAAAAAACTCGCTCCCGAATTGGAGGTTACTCTGTCGCATGCTCTTAAGATTATGATTGTCAAGTGCCAGCGAGTTTCAGGCGAACTGCAGATCTCAATTATAGAACTTGTGCTTCAGTATCCGGTGTTGTTCTACAGTAAATTTCTCATTGAGATGATTCCGATCTTTGAAACTGCGTTGGACTTGGGAAAATCAATGGCATGGTTGGCGAACTTGGCAATCGATTGCTTAGAACAGATTTCTAGCCAATGCGAGAGTGAGGATTTAAAAGTGCTCTACGAAAAAGTTCTTCCTCTGTTGGATCCATATCTCCAGGGACATTGTAGCGTAGAGTATTTGAGTGTTCGTCAAGGACGAGGTGGAAACAAACTGCGAAAGCCTGGTGCGGCGAAAAAAATTAATTTGGAACTACATGATATTCAGGTGAAGATCGTGTCACTGCTGGGAAAGCTGCATCCAGAGGCGGCATCAGTGTTGGTCTTGAATTCTGTGAAGTCTGAGAACCTGGTCAAATGGGACTCCCAAAAGTGTGTGCACCTGAATTTGAAGTTACCCGACATAAGCCCGGTTATCTACTTAGATACGCTGGTTCCCCGTATCTGTGACCTGTCACTGACTTCAACGGATAGGCAGACAAAAATCGCCGCTTGTGAGGTGGTACATGCGCTTGTTCTCTATCTGATTGGATCGCGTGCACATCAGGGACAGATCTGGATAGAGCTTTGCAAGAGAATACTGATCCTCGGCTCTGATGGTGATGCAACTGTGCAGCAAATATTCGAACCCCTGCTGATGCAGGTGATGCATTTTATGTCAAAGTACGAGAACTTGGACAAGGGAGTCGAGGAGATAATGGATGCGCTGATGGATGGCATTTCGAGTAAATCAAACTTTGGCTTGCGTGACTTGTCCGCCTCGTGCCTGCGGGAGTTTGTCGAGTGGAGTATAAAGCAAACGACGCCTCAGCAGCTCGCAGCGTCGCCCGTTAGCATTGAAATCATTTTGGGAAGACTAAAGATGTATAGTTTTGATTCGGACGCCAATAAACGAGTGGGCGCAGCATTGGCTTTCAACAATCTATACCGCCGCTTGAGAGAGGAGGAGGCAATCTGCGATATCTTCTTTGTAGATCTTCTGCACACGTTTTGTGTTAATTTTAAGCTGAGCGAAGAACTCACCACATTGCCACCAAATGATGATATGAACGCGGACTTGGAGATGATCTCGGAAGCCTTGGATCATATTGTAAGGGTACTAGCTGAAAGGAACTACTTGTTCAACAAAGAATCGACCAAGCGCCTTGTTCCCAGTGCTCTGAGCTCAGGGACTCTTAGCGACGTGCTCGTATACCTCGTAACCGAAACTGCATCGAGAAAGATTTTCTATCGCCGCAAATGTATGAAATTGGCACAAGTGTTGGCACCAAAGGTGACCGGACTAACAGGCCTCCGGGTCTTTTTCCATAACGGTTCAATTCCTATTGACCGCTTGCGTGAGGTTTGTGAAGGCTCCCCCGATGGATGCGGAATACGCAATAGACCGGATATTGCTTTTATGTCGCTTATACACAATGAATCACGGGAGAAGAGCCTTTACAACTGGCTAGAGAGCCTGCTTGGCTCACTTGAATGCTACATTTGGCTGCTTAAAGAAAAGGCAATCACCAGCGACACACAGTTCTTCAATGGAACCAACATTCTCCGAGTCATTGCTTACTATTTGGACAACATTTGTTGGGCCGAAATGGGAGACATATTAAGACAAGTGGATCCCACATCCGCCATTACACCCGGCAAGACCGAGCTATCTGAAAATATGGACGTCCTCAAGTGCCTCATTTCTATGCATATCATTGATTTTCTAACTGAATTTATCCATTCAGGATGTGCCCTCGCAGAAGGTGTTGATTTTTGGACAACCAACACAAACCGCTGCCTGCGACTACTAATACTGCAAATGATATTCGAACCCGATAAGCTTCATTTAGACTTCCGGCTGGAGAAGTTATACAGTCAGCTGGAAACACGTGTTAATAAATTCTACAACCAAGTACGAGCTGTCTGTCCCTATAAGCAGTTTTCTGATGAACTCAACCGCGACATCATTGACACCTTAGTGAGCAAATTAAAAGAACTTTCGCAGAGGTTGACAAACGTTTTAAACGCAAGAGGTATAGTTGCAGCAAAGTCCGATAATTTAAAAGGAATTCTGCACATCCTAAAGGCAAATGACTTGTTTGAAATTGACGCTGCCAAAAGGCAGGCTTTAGTGAAAATATGCGAGCGCATCATAAGAACTTCATTCGAGGGCATCAAACGGACAACTTTTGGCAAGGCAGTCGCTGCGACTCATTCAGAGAATGTTAAACTATTCGCAAACAGGCTCCTGCGAATTGCATTTGCTGTGCGAGATTTGTCGAGCGAATTTGTTGAGTTTATGCTGGATGGGACGGAGTTACACACAGCGAGTTTGGATTCGAAAATAAAACATGGTTGGCTGTACTTTGAGGTGTACGAGGGTGTGATTAATCAGGAGGCTACACTAGAGTAAGATGAATATAAACTTAAATAACCAACTCCTACTAACTAAGATGATTATTTTCTTACAGCTTCTTTGAAAAGTGCTTCCTCAAATTCCCAACAAGCACAGAGGAGGAACAATCTTACCTGCTTCGAATACTAACAGGAGTACTTGAGCACAAAAGCAAGTCCTCCGCCACCATTACCTCCGTCGTCAAAAGTATCATTGACTTGTGTGTTCAGAACTTGCCAGCACTTATCAAAAACTTCGCAAACAAAGTGGAAGACTTCCACTTCATCGAATATTTGACAATCCTCGCCTCAATTTCAAGCAAGACCGCAATTGCAATAAATCAGCAAGTACCTGTTTTGGGAAAATGGATAATTGCGAAGCTGTGCTCCCCGCAATTGAATTTGGAGAAGAAGTGCAAAATAATATCACTGCTTCCAATCTTGGTAGATGCAACTGATTACGAGAATTCCGAACTAATGAGCGCACTAGAAAATCTCCAATGTCGACACTTTCCCCTGCGATCAACAGAGTTCCCCAAGAATAGCTTAGAGGAGACAAGCCTTAAGTTCGCCTTCATTAGCCTGCTGAACGCCTTAGTGGCATCGAAGTCTTATGTCGTTTTGGAGTTTTTATTTAAATGCACTGCATCCGATGAGGTGCACCTGGTAGATGATGTGATTCACAGGGAATTAAAGGCGTTCGTGCTGTGCCTAACCGATGGTCAGCAAGTTGAAGTGTTAGAACGGACATTAGCCTCTGTCGTGAACGATAGCTATGAGGCTGCGATTCGATTGACAATTTTCCGACGATTCCTTATTGCCATATTTATCAACTGCAACGAAGAAGCTCTAACAGCCTTCTTGGCAAAGAATATAAAGCACATAAATCAGCTTACCGATGCAAACTACAGAGTGGGCACTTCGGGCAGAGCTGTCGAACAGGCGTTGGTCAATCGCATAGTCGGCTACGGACTGATTGAGCACTTCTTTGGGATTGTTGGGAAGGAACTTTACTGGGGTACTACTTGTCCAATAGCAGTCGAACTGCTTGGCCAGCCAAAAACGGAGAGTGAGTTGGTTGGAACGTTTACCAAGAAAGCTTTTTATGTGCGAACTGAAGAGTTCCCCACCGAAAACAAGGAAACCAACGAGCTCTTTAGAAAGTACCAGTGCTCGGCTTACTCAGCACTTTGCTCGCTTGTGAGTAACACTCAAAAGGAACTGAAGTTCTATTCCAAGTTCCTCTTTGAAGAGAATACAAGAAAAAATGAGATTATATGGGCGAGGTTGGTGGACTGCACTTCAAACAAACATTACGTCTTCCCTGGGCAAGAGATGGAGGAGCATGCGAAAATCAAGAAACGCTTTATTGCCATTAGGCAGCTCGATGTTGTGCCATCTGCAGCGATCAGAACAATAACATCATCGAAGCGCCTACAGACTCAAAACATCATGGAGTCCAGTCTGAGTCAGGACGTCAGGGGTGTGGATATGACATCGTATTCAGTTCGTCCGCATGCTGATGCACTGCGGCGCCAGGAAATTCGATCAGCGGAAGTTATGCCAATACGACTGGAAAGTCATGATCTAAACAAACACGAAGTGATGGCTATGCTATGTGGTGTTATCAAGTTCATGCATAAAAACGAGATCACTCCTATTATCACGGATGTCAGTATTAAACGGTCCTATCCGTGGGTGCAGGCCATAGCTAACAGTATTGGCGGTTGTGAAAATCATAAGAATATTCGGGTTTTTCTCGCTCAAGTAGTGGACAATTGTTCGGACGTTTTCAATCAGTATGCACACGTTTTATTCAAGCCCATTCTTAGGATGCTGGCGGATGAGTGCGCCGGCAGTAAATTGAATTTTTTCATCACTGACATGATTTCACTGCTTGTAACCTGGTGTGAGTATTGAAATTTCTTCTCTTCTTCGCAGTAAATGTAAGACGCTTTCCTTTCAGCCACTCAAAAGCTGCACTTGCCCCAAGCTGCCGATGAAGTAACCCTTATCCAAGACCTGTTGAAGTTTGTCATGAAGAACGCTTGGTGCGAGAAAAGGGAAATTCTTAAATTCAACCTAGAGATCGTCCAAACAATGCTGAATGTGTGGAAAGCCATCATCACTGTCCCCAGCAACATGTTGCTTGATATGATTACCCGGAGCCAGCGCAAGGATTCCAACGCCAACGAATGCGGAATCATTTTCCTAGGAATGATTTTGTCCAATGAGCTGATTCCCTGGTCTGAAACCAACAAAGTTCTCTACATCTCTGCCATCCTTACGAATATCGAAAACGAAGCCACAGCAATATACCAACCGGCGGCGTACGCTTTGGGCGCTTCTCTTGCCGCCTTGTTAAAGTCTGGCGATGCGTCTAGCGTTGAGAATTTGCTAGTAGAAATTCACAGCCGCTTGCAGGCGCTCAACAATAAAAAAGACAGAAAAAGTGAGAAGCGGTTCGTAGACATCGTTTTCAACATTTATAAGACCAGTCCCCAAATCGTTGACCAACTGCGCGAGACAATATGCTTCAAGATACCAACAGCTATCGGTGTGACGAAGCGTAACTACCTCGAGATGTTGCTGTCACGCATCGAATCGTTTGACGAAGACGATGTGTATGTGACAATTGTTGGAATCGGAATCAAAGATCTGTTGAAACACTCTGACTATCAGTTGTTGGCCTTGCATATCCTCAATCGGTCACTACCGCTGCTGAAAACCCACGACGTAAAGGAGCTTTTTGAGTTGGTTGCGGAGTCGCTAGAAGTACAACAAACCGACTGTCGAGACATTGCCTATGAGGTGTGCATATATGCTGCACAACACTTTACTGCCGAGCTGAGAGAAAAGGCAATAAAGTTGCTCCTCAAAGGTATAAGTGATCCCGATGTCGAGATCCAGAAGCGGATCTACCAATTCTGGTCCAAGGAGGCCGAAATGTCGCCAAAAATTATCGAGCGGTTGATCCATTTGCTGCGAAAGTATGCCACCGATGGGGGCCGCCATTTCCTTGGCCTTTGCACTCAACTGATTCTTGATCCAGCAATCGAGAGCGTCGAATCGAAGAAGCAAATCTTTCAATTTGAAGATGATCGAGACGCTAAGCTGCTGGAATATCAAATCAATACCAAGTTGCGTAGTCGCACCTCTTACACACTGCCTCCGTTGTTCGCTGAAAGCCAAATGTCGCGACCAAGCCTTTTTAAAGACACACAGCTGCGCAGCTTAGTTCGAAACACGAATGCAGATAACGTATTTACGCCAACCCAGGATCCACAGACTTTAAGACACCCGAAACAAAACTTTACCCTGCAAAGTCAGAACTCGATGCCATTTCAAATTGCAACTCAGGTCTTGGACCGTCGATCACAAAGGGTTGTCTTAGGAGATCGACACGACAGCTCTCCCAAACTACTGCGGCGACGTTTCTTAAAGGACACGGAGAAGGAAAAGCGGGACACCGTCCTACGAGTCATCACTGTGAGACAGAAATACGCCGAACAATCCGCTCAAAAGGCAAAAGAGAACAATGTAGGGTTGTATCGCCGCTACCGGTTTGGCGACTATCCAGATTTGCTAATTAACAATTTGGCTTTTCTTCTCCCACTGCAAGCTCTGGCCCGCAGAGATGTTCTGGTCGCCAAACAGCTCTTTGTGGCCATATTCACAGCTATTTTTGAGACAGAAGACTCGAATGCGGTGCAGTTTCTCGAGCAAATCGATGAAATCTTCCAACTGGTCTTAAAGAACTCGACCATATGTGAGTCGACAATTTTCTCGGCATTCCTCGAGGTGAGTCTTCTCAAGCCGAGCGCTTTCAACCTCCCACCCGAGCAAGTGGCCAAAGTAGCGAAAATAACAAAAAATCTCACCATTGGCGCTCTCTACTTGGAGAACCGTTTGAATGCCGATTGGTACGAGCAAGACGTCGCAGCAAGCATGGAACCCCAACACTGGTTGCAATTGGCCGACATATACAGTTCGCTCAAGGAGTTCGAAGTTGTGTCGGCAATATTTGCGGATAAAATCCGCACCGATCCTCGATTAGCGCAAGCAATCGAACTGCGAGCGAATGGACGCGCCGACGAAGCACAATCACTACTGGTGGAGGTCATCGGAAGAAATGTCCACATTGAACACTACTATGCTTACAATTGCTACTACGAGTGTTTCATAGAGCTAAGTGACTGGTCAAACCTCACTCAAGCCATACACAATGAAATCGACGACGTCGATGAGCTCTGGACCGATAATTACAATTTAAACTTCCTGTTGCCCAAGCTGATGCATTCAAGAATACAATTGTTGCTAGAAGGTGATGCAGGGAGCAGGGATTTTCTCGAAACACTTAAGGCATGGATGTTAGTGCCCGATAAGGCCGAGTACATCAAGAGCGAGTTCTCTGAGGAGCTCATGATGTTGTGGATAGCCAACAGGGATTTCCGTCAATGTCGTGTGCTGTACGAAAATTATGTAAAGAAGTTTCTACGGGAATGGAGCTTCACAAGTTCATTGTGCACAAAGAACAAATTGGATAACCTGCTGTGCGCGCAGCGAGTAGCAGAAATTGATTACTATGCCCAGCAGTTCTTGGATGGTTTTAATGCAGCACGCTCTCAGCGTTTGTGTAAGAGGTGGACCTCGTGTGTTATAGACCCAACGGAATCCTTACGCTTTTGGAACACAGTCGTCGGTTATAGAAAGTACATTGCTGCGCTTGGATGTAAAACATTGCAGGATGCACAAAGTGAGTATTATTTGAACTTGTTTGTGAGTATTATTTCAATAAGCAACGGATTAAGATTTTATGTAAGGGATCATTAATAAAACCCGATTTCTAAACTTAATTTGTACCT
Source organism: Cheilosia soror (assembly GCA_949372485.1). Classification (NCBI taxonomy): domain Eukaryota; kingdom Metazoa; phylum Arthropoda; class Insecta; order Diptera; family Syrphidae; genus Cheilosia; species Cheilosia soror. The sequence continues at coordinate 135,661,177 of OX443561.1, read as the reverse complement.
AGCTCCCACATCACATCAGGATTTTTATGTTTGTATTTAACCCAATAAATTTAAAAGTACCTCTTCTCTCTCCTTATCCAGTCGTCGAACCGCAAAAAGGACTAAAGCAATCCATATACAACATGTCTCTGCAACTCTTCAACGCAGCAGAGCATCAGAGAAATTTTGCACTTGCACAAAAAGTTTACGACCGCCTGCAGCCGAACAAATTAGAAGCGTCTGAAGTGCTCACTTTTGAATTGAGCCGAATAAAGAACATATTCCTACAGACACACCGTGTTACGAATCGTATTGACTATATTGATGTTGCTTGGAAGGCGATAACAGATCTTCTTCAGCGTAATATTCTCCCCCTTCATCCTGAAATACATATTGAAGCACTAGGCTTAAAGTCTACAATAGCTATGAAGGCTATCGATACAATTGAGCACCTACCGCTCGATGATGCTGCCGAGATGGCCTTAAGAAGAATTGCAAACAACAAATCGAACGACCTTAAGCGTGAATTTCTAAATCTAGCCTTGGAAGCTCTTGAGTTAAGAGTACTAGTTGCCTCTAGCGTGCCATCGCTTCCTACAAACCTACCTGCTGACAGCTTATTTACCTTGGCGCAGTTTTCGTACGATATCCTTAGTAGAAACGATGCAGAAAGCTATGCTAACCAGGACTATGAGAAAATCTTTGTCCGTTCCGTCTTGCAAGGAATGAAATGCGGCTCAAAGGAAGCCAGACATCTTTTCCCGTGTGTCCTTCAATTGCCATCTATCGAGACCGGCACCCTGCATGATTATTTCAAAGAGAACTCCGCAGGTATTCCCGTGTCGGCTTACCTTTCATGGATTCCACAGATTTTGTCACGCCTGCAGTTAACTGAGCCCTGTTACTTGGATGATATTGTTCAGAATATAGCTGATAAATACCCTGAAGCGTTGCGATATCCATTTACCGTTTGGCATAAGCAGGCCTTGTTCCAGTTAAGTGCGGTAAGGTGTGTTAGAAATTACACAGATCGGCCAGTAGTAAGGGCAATTATGAGCTCGTTGCATCACAGACTGTGCGATAAATTTGTTAAAAGCTTTAAATACCTTGCTGTTCCTGAAGCTTATCTACTCGCACAGCTCGAAAGCTTCGATGAAGACATTAGAAATCATTCGAACATCGCAGATGCACAGTTTACGAATTTGACAGAGAAACTCTTAATGGATGTATATTGTGAGGAGGAAGGACTTCAAGGAGTTGCCTACCGCCGTCTGTTAAAGTACAAAGACGATATAGTGCGTGTGAAGGAACTCACATTCTCTTGCGATGAGGAGCGTATTCGAAGCATCCTAGCGAACGTCGTGCGATTACTTCGGAAGCAGCTGCGTACGATTGAGACCAACGTGCGGTTGGACACCATTTGTCCCTGGTTGGCCAACTACCAATGGTGTGGTGAGGATGATTGTATAGAACTACCCGGGCAATATGCGCAAAACTCGCTGGAGAATGATTCCAAAATAATGAAGCACATTAAGATCGTAAGGTTTAATAGTAACATTCGAGTACTTGTCTCACAAAGATATCCATTGCGTGTCACTATCCACGGCAGCAATGGGTGCAGTTATGATTTCCTCGTCAAACATGGAGAAGACTTGAAGCAGGATCAACGAATCCAGCAAATCATTCAGCTGATGTCGCAAAAATTGCGTGAAGACAAGAGCTGCCAGTCGCACAATTTGTATATTCGAGCTTATCGGGTGGTTCCGATTGACCGTAACTGTGGGATGCTCAGCTGGGTCAGGAACACAGTATCGCTGCATGATTTTATATTGAAATCCTTCAAGCGGCACAATCCCAATAGCGATGAGATAATCGAACATACCGTCAGAACCTATTTAGAGTTCATTGGGCGGCCGTCCCATGCTGTAGCGAAAGCTGGTAATCTTATGCTGTATGGAACGGCTGCCAGCAAGTACACAAGGGACCAGTTGATCCAGAACCTTCGGGCACTGGAAAACCGTATAGACCACGATATTGTAAGGAAGGCGCTAATGGATCTTGCGATATCGCCTGGAAGTTTCTTTGTGCTGCGTAACAATTTTGCCACCACCTTGGCCGCCATGAACATAGCTCATTGGATACTCGGTGTCGGCGATCGACATTTGCAAAATACACTCATTGGCATAAAAGACGGTTCGGTTACTGGCATTGATTTTGGGTTCACCTTCGGATCGGGAACACGTGACCAAAAGGTGCCTGAGCTAACGCCGTTCAGACTTACGCCACACCTTGTAAACGCAATGGCTCCCATGGGCACGTCGGGATTGATCTTCAAATGCATGGTTCATGCGCTAAGGGTATTTCGAAGTGCAGATCGCATCCTATTGGCTTGCATGGAAGTATTTATACGTGAACCATCTGTCAATTGGCTTGATATGGCGAGAAATAGAATGAACGAAGGCGAGGAATTGGTTTTATGTGCGTGGGAGCCGAGGGATCGTATCGATATTGCCAGATGCAAGTTGCAGGGATCGAATCCGATGTATCTCTTCGAAAGGGAACTGAGTGCAGGACTCATATCGAGGTAGGTAGGCTGGCGCTGGCTGGCACATGTTAAACCAACGTAATTCCGTCTTATTATTGTATCATACATACTAATATCTTATACTTATAGCAATATCGAGTACTTGGGAGGTTATATGAAGATCCTGCGTGGTCATATGCAGTTTAATATACGCTCGAGGTTGCCCAAAGAAAACCTCTCCGTGGAAGAACAGGTAAAATGCTTAATCGATCAAGCTACCGATCCAGCTGTTCTGGGCATATCGTATGTGGGGTTTTCACCATGGATATGATTTAAGTACCTGCAAGTTTTTTATCTCTAAACGTTAAATAAAAGTGATTTAATAAATACGGACAGAGTCCGAATCGAAGCTTCTGTTTACTTTTCGATTGGCGTCCAACAACGACGGGATTTGCCTCTGCTTCGACATCAAGTTAGATATCCTCAACGGCGCATTTCGTATGAGACTTGGAAAGCTTGATGAAAATGGACTGACCTCTTGCCACTGACAAAATAGTATTCTAACTAAAAAAAGAATCTCGTAAAATTTGTTAATTTTATATTTCACGTCTATACACGCTCTCTAAATTTGATTCATTTTGAATCTCGCATTGATATTCACTGAACTTAGTTCCGTCACCAAATATGTATACGAGAATGGCAGCTCTACACTGCCAACTGCTGCTCCATCTCCACACAGCCTACACGTATCGGGTGTTGTTTCCAATCCTCGTTCTGATCGTCTGATTACCTGCTTCATCGGAGCTAATATACTGCCACACTTGTCACACGCAAGCGCATATGACTTGTCCGAATTATGAAACAGACGATCCTGCAGTAGATATGCGCAGCCATGTGATATCAGCGCATCACGTTCCATTTCACCGAAACGAACACCACCACCACGCTTACGACCTTTGATGGGTTGCTGTGTTATCGCATCAACGGGTCCCGTAGAACGAACTTGCCACTTATCGAAGACCATGTGCCGCAAACGTTGATAGTGTACAATGCCAAAGAATATGTCAGCCGTCATCTCGCGTCCATCGATGCCACTGTATAATCGCTCAGTACCGTAGTAATTGTAGCCACCCATTTCTAGCAGTTTACCAAAGTAATCAATAGCCGTGTGCTTTTCTGTGAATCGAAAGGGTGTCGCATCATGTACGAGGCCATGTAAGGCGGCACTCTTCCCCGCCATTGTTTCGACCATCATAGCAATTGTCATACGAGAGGGGAAGCCGTGTGGATTGAATACAATGTCTGGTATGAGACCAGTCTCAGAGAAAGGCAAATCTTCGGCGGGGTACTTTTGCGAGCAGATACCCTTTTGGCCGGCACGGGATGCAAACTTGTCGCCTATATTCGGTGGTCGAGGGATACGCATTGTGATACAAACGGTACGTGGTGGATTGGTTTTGAAACTGCCGCAGTAGCGAACACTGTCTATGACGCAGTCCTCCTTTTCTTCGCTGCGACAAACTTGGTATTTGCATTGTTCGGTGTCAAAGTAACTGAAATGAAAAGAAATATTTAATCACTGAATTGCATTTAAAGACACTCTATCGTCTCATCAATTATAACTCAGTAGGCATGGCATGACGCATGACCGACCTACTCCAAACAATTATAAAACAATTACCAGACAGACAGACCAGCAAAAAGTTAAAACTCACCAGTAAAAGGTCGACTTGTAGCTAAGTTTTGCTCCTGGTTGTGGCAATCCATCATTATCGATGTACTTGGCCAGCTCCGGATTATGAGGATCTCGCGCAAAGTAACTACTTCCCGTCAATTCTACAAACTTTGATTTATAGATACTTCCGTATGCGAAGCCTCTCTCATGAGCAGCCTTGTTTATAATCATAGCATCTTCCATGTCGTAGCCGGTATAAGAGATAACCGCAACAACTGCATTGGTTCCCATTGCAAAGTCGTCAAGTCCAATGTTATCATGATGCACAGGCCGGAAAAGAGGCGTTCCTGGCGTTTGCAAACGGTACAGCTTGTTGGCCGCTTGCTTCGTCCAATTCAGACATGGTGTACCCATGGTTTGCTTACCCATCTGACACTGGTACATGTTCCTACGGAAAGGAAAAACCAAGCTTACGAGTTTATCCAACAGCAATTGAAGGCAATTCAACTCACCTAGGAGACTGGTTCAAGTCAGGCATTGGAATTAAGTTCGCCAGGTTACTAAGGAAGTCTGTTTTGGCTAGCTCCATGTGTGTGGTGACTCCTGGATAGGCTTCCTTCTCGTCGATAGCAATTTCCATGTAAACTTGCTCCAATGAGCCAATGTATTCGACTTTTCCCAATGCTAGGTTCTTAACCGGACGCATCATTCGTGCAGATCCAACAAACAGATAGAGCCCTGGAAATTGCCCCTTGTTCTTTGGTGGAATGTATGCAATTTCCATCATTTCTGGAACCGTTCCTTCGGTCTTAAGATATCGCAGTTTATCGACGACTTTGGAGGCGTCCACTTGACGAATGTAGCCAAGGTGTTTGCCCTCAAGAAATACAACTAACAGTTTTTCTGAGGGATCGAAGCATGGCGAATGAAGGGGAATCATACCGAGATCGATGAGAGCTTTTGGAACCGCCTACAGGAAGACAAATGAGTACTATACGTGATGTGACTAAAGAAGACCTTACCTCCACCAATTCTGGTGCCGGTGTAGGTGAAATCTTGCAAGTGACAGTCAAGTGATTCAACAAACCACATGGCGTACCATCGGGCGTGTGCACAGGACAAATAAATCCCCAAGCATCGGGCAAAAGCTGACGTGCTTCTGTGGTTCTCATAGTCGTAAAGTAGGAGCCACGATGTACTGCTCGAAAATGAGACATGTAACGCATTCGATTGATGTTCTCAGCCATCACTACCAAACCACTGCTCTGCATGAGACCTAATCCAGAACGTGACGACGCATTACCAGTAGCCAGAAACGATTCCATTGCTTTTGATACTCCTCCTGCTTGGCGAAGGCAGGATTGAAGAGTTGTGGAGTTAATCAATACACTTGGATTGTCAGCCTTTTTGAGGATATATTTTCTGGCATAATGCAGCCACAAATCTATGCGATCTGTGAGACACTTCTGATACAGGTGCCCTGACAGCAGTACCTCTTGCATCATCACCGAATCGACATTTTCAATCTTGTAATTTCCCTGAGCACATTGAAAGAGCTTTTGCACCATGAACACGATCATGTTGAACTTGTCCTCGAAGGAGTCCAAGTGGATCAGGATCCGTTCGTTCAGAATGAACTCGGTGATTTGAGATGCTGTCGCCCACTCGGGTAGTTCATTGAATTTGGTACGGAAAATGTGGCCTAAATAATCCTTGCAATCCCTATGCGTATGTAGGCCTTCAGCATGCACATCTCTTAGCATCGTTTGAACGCAGGACATAAAGTACTGATCGTCTTCATACCCTCGAACGAGGCTATTATAAATTTCCTCATCGGTATAGTCTACTAGACATTTTAGAATCAAGCACACTGGGACGTATAGCATTGATTTCATTTGCGAGAACATCAGCTTTGCCGTACCGTTGTTAAGAAAATGCAGAACATTGTTGAACGATACTTCGTCACGTCTTACAGTGCGAACAAGAATGCCAAGATCTGAGAATCCCTGTCCACGATCTTTCCAGGTTGAGCGCTTTACTGCAATTGGGAAATTCCTTCGCGACATAAGAAGCATACGAATGATCTTCTCATTTCCCTTAACCACAAAGTGTCCACCCCATTCGGAGTCGTGTTCGCCGTGTTTCACCATCTCCTCCGGTTTTAGGTCTCCCAGATTGCAGGCCTTCGACTTGATCATGATTGGAATTTCTCCCATATCCACATCAATTGGGCTATTTTCTATTCCATTAACTGTCCATCCAACGCGAATACTACACATTCCACTATAAGACTGATGTCGTTGACGTGATTCACTTGGAAATATCTTGCGTTCATCAACTTCAATAAAATCAAGTGGAACTTGGGGCTGTGCTATCGTTATATCCTCGATGAAGAGTGAAATTTTCTCACCGGCTCTTGTTTGAAAATGTACCGGAATTATGTGTGCCGCACAATTCTTTAGCCCGAAAAGCAGCATTTCATTGAACGAATCTAGATGTGGAGCACCCAAGTTTATCAAGTGCTGCAATATTGATATCCATTAGAAATTTTAATATTTTATTAACGGAAAGTCCAGTGTTATTACCTCATTTAATTCGGGTGGACATTTTTTGAATTCCGGCCGAGAATTCGTTAAGGTAGGATAAGTTTTCATGGTTTTTTTTTAAATAATTATTCACTTTATTTTGCGAATGAAACTTCAGAAACCACATTTGTTAAATGACAGATGTCAAATGATGACAAGCACATGGCTGCATTTTTCAACGAGATGCGATTTAATATGGATGCGATAATTAAGCGCACGATAACATTAGTGGTGTTTTATTGGACTGCGAACCCAGCAAAGTAAAGTAAAGTAGAATCTCCAGCACGCAATCACAAAAACTATATAGAGGCTCGATAGTATCAAGCAGAGTATACATGTTGTAATTGCATGTTAAAGATTTAAAAAAAATAAAAATAAATAAATAGGTGGCGCAACAGGCGGGTAGACCCTAGGCCTAGCTTCTCGCAACCATTCATTTTGTGTGAGTCTCTATTTTTGGGACGAATGGAAGAGACGTACAATTTTGTGGCGCAGTAGAAAAAACTTTAAGATGTAATTTGTGTTTTTCCGGGGATCGAACCTGGGATCCCTCGCACAGTAGTCCAGCACACTAACCACTGCGCTACTGCGCCCACATTTTACTTTACTTTATTTAGATGAGATGGATGTTCAATAAAACACATCTATTGTACATAAACCTGAAGCGTACATACTTTACTTATAAGCTAATAATGTTATAATAATAATAATAATAACAATATTATTCTTTTCAAAAAATAACTGATTTTAAATTATCCCTGTGCTCGTTGACATCTTATCAAAAAGTTATTTATTAGTGCCTGTAGGGTTGCAGTGGGTAGGTATTGCTTCAATTATTGTTTGAATCGCTTGGTTTAAATCGTTGAAATTTGTATACCTCCTGTTTACAATAACCCCATAAAAAAATCAGGAGATCTTGGCGGCCAACGGAATGTTTAATTCCCGGAAATTAGTCTATTTGGAAATGTTCGCTTCAGCTCTGTCATAACAGGCCTAGTTACGTGTGGGGTTGCACCATATTGTTAAAACCACACAGAATTGAAAGGCATTCTCATTCGGCGTAGTTCTGGGAAGAAAAACTCCTTCAACATCTTTAAATAACGGTCATCATTGACCGTTACAGTGCGCCCGTTTTCTTCAAAAAAATATGCATCTTGATGAAACTGCAGACCACACTGTTATTTTATTGCTACTCCATATTCGACAATTCTGCTTGTTTCCAATGCCGTTAAGATCAAAATGGGCTTCGTCCGACATAAAAAGAAAGTCTAACATGGTGTTACATCCTCTCCCACCATTCGAATAATTTTCTCGCTAAATTCCAGGCGAATCGGCAGGTATGCTGGATTTAATTTGCTTGTTAACTGAAAACAAGCTTAAATCCTTGTGCAAAATTGTCTGCAGTGTTTGTCTGTATATTCCCATTTGCGCAGATAAGTTCCGGGTCGAGATTCCAGGATTGCCTTGTACGGCAGCAATCGTTTTCTGTGTCCTCACTGAAGGATCTCGAATATAAGGCTTTTTCGAAACGAGTTAACCAGCCTCATAAAAGTCCATCTGTTTGTACCGCAGTGCCGCCACAAGTCCGCCGATACTCTCTTTGGACTAGAATTATGGACTCTACGGCATGATAGCGGCGCTATAGTTAAATTTAAATGTTGAAGAAAAAGTGGAACCCACTGGAAAGAAGTTATTACGTTTTCTTTTGGTAGCGCGTTTCATCAGCCAGCCTGTATCTTAGGCTGCGGTTATAGCTATCAGTAAAATGCATCCGTAAGAAAATTGTTTTACTTTTTTAGAGCACTTAAACTTAATCGTTGAACTCAATCTTGGTCTTAAATAGTTGCTTTCGAATTATAAAACTAATTCGTCAAAAAAAAAATAAGCAGTTGATCTTTAAATTTTCTAAAAAATGAATTTCTTTATTTTTCCGTACGAAAAACTTTTTCTGTTCAACTTCTCAACCAGTTTCAAAAAAAAATAATATTTTGTAATACATAATGTATAATATTTTCGAAATATGTTTTCGAAAGTGAAAGAAAGTATTCGGAGTACTAATTCAAAAGCGGAACGAAAAGCAACTTCGAATAGGATGGACTTTCGGAACGAAATACAGAGTAGGATTTGGGTAAACTTTACTTGATATGTTGTTTAATGCCTTTAACGATTTTTAGACAGGAAGCAACGAACAAAAACTCTGATATATATTATTTAATAATGATTCCCTTTATTTCAATTAAAATTGTATTTATAATCGCTTTCTAGTATTGTTGTCTCTGTGTTCTGTTTACATACTATATAATTACATCCTCTTGTCTGTTATACAATTTGGCTAATGCTAATATGTTTGCCAATATATTTCTTTTGCAACGCTCAGATTTAAACATGCTCATACTGTGTTGTGGTCGCGTTTCAATATTCGAAATTTAATATGTATGAATAGGTAATTAATGTTAATGTCAAAAATCAACTTTTACGCTTTTAATTACAATATGTATATTATACTTATGTATAGTGTTTGTTTCATTTTCAATCATATTTAACATTTTAAATTTATATTTTTTTTTATTTTCGAAGAGGAGGAAACGAAAGCGACAGATGTACATTATGTAGTTATAATACTAGTCAATAAAATTGCCGTCTGTTTTTGTTGTTTTTTTTTTATTTGTTTACACGAATACATATACAATGTACATTCATGTACTTATAATGATTATTGTATTTTTTTTTAAATACTATGTATAGTTTTTGTTTGCAAAAGAAAAAAAAATAATAATAATAAAATAAACAACTTATAGTTTTGCTTACAAGTAACGATCAACGATTTTGTTTTCATTTTAATAAATCTATTGCAGTGAATAATACAATTAAAAGTAATTAGCGTGAAATAATACACTAATAGTGTCTACTAAATATGTATACTCTCTAAATAATTTTTTTTATTATATTATGAAATTTTGTTCAACAAGAATGAGATGTGTTTTTTTGTTTAATTTATATATAACTTTTGTGTTTAATAATATACTCGTATTTTATCGTATTTATAACATAACATTTTTCTGTTGTTTTTTTTTTTTTTTCTGCTAGAACGTTTATTCCTAAATATATATTTATTTATACGGTAAATTATTTATCTATATTGTTTCAATATCATTATTTCATCAGTTATACTTCTGAGATTTTATACCATAACTTCATTTATAATGTTATTATCTAGAAGAATCATAAATAAATTCCCATTCAAAGTGAATTACATATTACGAAATATCGTCTTTATAGGAAAAGAAAATGGAATTTAGTTGTTTTCTTTTAGCTTGTATATGACCATGAATCTGGACAAAATATGGCTTGGAGAGGAGTGCTGTATATTAATTAGAGATACGTGAAGAGGGGAAAAGGAGACATTGCCTTAGCATTTTGATGTGTGTTTGGAAAAACTTTTTCAATTACATATTTTGAAACTTTAGTTTTAATTTAATAGTACAGCTTAGAATTGGTCAGCGAGCAAATCGCATATTTCGCGGGTAACTGTGTCCTTGCTGGCTCTGATGGTCAACCGGAACATCTGTAAAAGAAGGTTAATAGAGATGAGTTCATAAAAGTGTGTGGTTGTTAATTATATATAATTATTTGTAAGAAAAGAGTTTCAGTAGTTTTAGGAGGTAGCATAGCGAGTGTTGAAGGCGACCAAATAAACTACGACAGTATAATTACTTTACTTTAGTCAAACCAGTTTTAATTGTAGAAAAACGAAAATAAAAGATTTTGCGAAAATGAAAATAAATTATTATCTGACCGAAAAATAAAACAAAAGGTCATTTCTTAATTTTTTTGTCTTTTAGCTAGCAAATAAATGTAAGTTACAGTCAGTACAGAGTCAGTAAAGCTGGCTTAAGAAACGTTATTCAACAAGCATAATGCGAATGATTATGGTTATTTTAGTACAGAGAAAATATTTTAACATTGTAAGTGAGATTAGGGAGGTTGTTTTGAAGAGATCAGATATTGGCCAAAGTGTTTGGGACTAAAGGTCAAACCATTCAAAACGGAACTAGTCTTATAGGTACGATTACACGGCCATTCAAAAGAACTTTAACCGATTCCCTTGGACTATTCTCAACCGCAAGACGTATTTATGCAATCATTGGGATGAAAACTGGCAGTCTCTGTAAATTTAAGAGAAGAGATCATTCAAAAACCCCACGGATATATTTTCGGCAGTTATTCAGTCCTGACTCTGCCACGAATTAGCCCTCCTTGCTCGTCGCGAACCCACGATCATAACCTAACGTAATCGTGGCTTTGGTAATATATTCGCAATAAAATTGCGCATACAAGACTTTCCACGACTTGATTGAACATCATAACTCTCAACTTAGGCCAGCACAGTTACAGACATATTATAGGCTTCAAACACGATCTTGTGTTTTAAAAATAAAACTACCGTACCCCGAACTCACGTATATAGCAAGTCCGACAGATAAACAAAACATTAACAAAAAAAAATAGAAAATCACATCATAAGTAAAATAAAATAAATGTTCGACTCACACAACTAACCTGCGCTTGTTTATTCGGTTCCAATCGTAACAAACATCCAACCTGCTGTGACTGTGTATGTATGATACCCGCACACACCATATTATCAGGATTTGGATCCACACTGGACAGTAGTTGCATACCGAAACCCATCAGTTTATTTCTGGCTCCTTGCAAGTCGAGTGGAATTTGTGCCTTAAAGACTTTTTGTGCCCTCTGCTGTTCCCTATAATGAAAGAAAATGCAAAGGTGAATCATTTTGCGAAATATGCACCGCATCATTCCACACATACCCTCCTAAATTTTTCCACCTTGCAAAGAACGATTCCGCATTCATCTCCGTCGGTTCGAAGAACTTATTCACAGTCAAGGGCAGTTGAACACTGAACTTTTGCTGTGCACCATTGTAACGGAATGTCACTTCGATGGTAGGCGCATCGCTGTAGTCCTCTATACATTCTGCGGTCAATAGTTGTTGAATCTGTGCTCCAGCTTCCAGTGTTGGTTCGACAGGCTTCATTTGAACGTTCAACTTAAGCGCATTATCCGCTGGCCATTGCAACACGGGTGTAAAGTTCTGAAAATAAAACAAAAATCTATCAAAAAACCATTTGCCATTTTACTTCATGCACTTACCGTCAATGGAATTTGAGTCTTATTGCCATAAAACAATCCGAGGCGGCCAAGATTCTGTCTAAACTCACTCTTAACACCGATCTGTATTAAGTCGTTCTCATAGAGAACGCCGTTGTTTTTAAAAAGGAACTTCTTCGAGTTATAAATCGCTGAACTGTTCGCGTTCGAGCCATAGATGTCGCCCAGCACATCGATTAGAGTCCCACCTGCCGAGTTGCTGTTAGTTGTTGCCGATGGTGGTGTACTCAAGCCGAGGAGGTCCGCATTGGCGCTACTGTTGTTGGTCACTCTGCAAGAAACAACTTTTCTGTTAGTTCGCATTTAACAAGTGTGTGTACGTTACTTACTTATGATTAATGTGTATGTTGTTCTGAGTGGCTGGCGCTGGACTCTTTGACTCACGAATTTCATTCTCCGGCACACGACCGGGTTTCTTCTTTTTGAGCACAGCCAATATTGAACTCTCCCGTTCGGGGAATGATGGCATCTCTTCGAGCACAGTGGCCAATACATCGGTAGACGCAACGATACTCAGCTGAAGGTATTCACTAGCACGCTGCTGCAATTCGGCGTCGGCTGAACGCAAATTACTATGCTGACGGAATACTTCTTGAATGTTGGTGCGAATCTCTGGGAAGAGATTGATGAACTTAATATATGTGGACAGGAGGAGAGCACGAGTCATCGGCGAACAGAGATGATATTTTGAGTGAAGAAGCTTAAATTGAACAATGGGCGCTGATCGCGAATCGCCCGCAATTAGATTTCCAAATTCGCCCAAAATATAGCCACCAACTTTGACCATGTTCTCGTGACAGGCGGGCGCTTGAAGTGCTTCGAAAACTGTTTTAGCAGCGTAACCCTGCACTTCTTCACGGTTGATAACAATCTGAATGACACGATACCAGACTTCTTCGGAGACGTAGTCGCCAGCTATGCGGATGAGGTTGAGAATAACATCAACGTACCTTGAAGAAAGTGAAAAAGTTGTAGTAAAGGAGTGCAATTGAAATATAAAAGTTAGGCCGACACACTGGACTTGTGAAATAGTAAAGCATATTTTTTTTCTGACTAAAAACTGGAAGATTTACTTGGGCAAATCAATATTGTTGATCACACAACAAACTTACCATGTATAATCGGTGGCATATTTCTCTGCTAATATGGCCACCTTCAGCACCATTTCCTCTCGAATGGAATAGTCAGCAGTCTCCAAGTAATTGAGCATCTCTTGGACAATTTCTTCGGCATTGGTACGATCACACATGGCATAGAGCAAGTCCACAGCCTGCTGACGGACCGACACATCCTTTTCCATCTGCAAAACTCACACGAACTAGTAACCTACAAGGCGTCGTGAAAAATTTCTACAAACCTTCATGGACAGAATGACAACTTCCTGATGTTTCTTCACCTCCTCATGGGAGAATTCGGACGTTGCCAGATGGCACATCGATTCCAATGCCAAATATCTTAAATTCGTTTCGCGATTGCTCAAGAACTGTCCCAACTGATTGCAAGCTCGCACCAATAAATTCGGTTCACTATCGCTGTGTATGATCAAATTGATCGCTTCAAAGAGGACCGCATTCTTTGCATTCGAATGCTGGACCTTCTTGCTCTTTGGTGGTTCTTGTGCTTTGTTCAAGATTGTTTCGAGTGTTTCACTGAGTCGCGCACGCACTCCTGGCTCCTCGGTGACCGGATTGTAATTTTGCAGCAAGCGTAACAGTTTCACCGACAACCATGGCGCCGGCACAAAGTAGTAGGTGTAATCCTGCAAATCAGTGTAGCTAGCAGTGACAATACGCGACAGACGCGATACCGCCAAATTAACGCATCCTTTGTACTCGTCAGGATTTCGTTTGACCAGAGCATCAATCAGAGACGTTGCTGCTGTCACCACACCCATATGCTGATCGTTGAGCAAATGTATTATCCGCGATGTCCATTCACCGCCAGGAATGATATCGGGGCTCGATCGGAAGAGTCGCAGTAAACAAAGGGCTGCCGATTGCTTTACTACATCCATTGTGTCTCTGTAAGGAACAAGTGTCATTTAAATTGAGATGAGCATTTTCAACTCACCCCGATACCAAAAGTTTTGGTATTTCATTTGAAAACGACTCGGCCATGTCCCGGCTGCCAATGTTTGCGATACATTGAAGGGCTAAATTCACATGGACTGGGTTCCTAGATTGCAAATCATTTTTGATGGATTGGATGATCAAGCGAATGAGGTCGCTGTTTGTATTTACAAGAACGGATATGAACAGATAGCCCTGTAAATGAAATTGTTGTTAGTGACTCTTTGTAAACTGTAAGCATGGCAGGCTGTCTTACAATCTGTTTTTCTGAGTATTTATTCGATGATAGCAAATTGACGGCCTCCATATGTCCAAAGTCAATGTCATGGCCGAGCAAAAATATGAAAAGCAACTTGCAGACGTACTTCTTTTTCTGATAGCCATCGAGAGTCTTGTCTCCTTTGAATTTACTTCGTATGTTGGCGAGCTCCTTATTTATTCGCTTCACCTCGGCTTCTTTGCTTTTACCTGAAAGCGAAAAAGAAGAAATGTTACCAAAATGTGTGTATGTACTTCGAAATTGTTCAATAATGAATGGTTAGTTATGGAATGGTGGAGATAGCTGACTAAGTAGTTTCTAAATATCAAAATGGTTCTAGTACCGCTTGATAGAGTTGCATCCAAAAAATAAACAAGTCTAGACTGACTGCAGTTCGCCGGGCAGCGCTAGCTGGAAAGGCGTTGTTGCGGAATGGGGAATAACGCCGTCTAAGTAAGTAATTAAGTCCGTTCGCTGATACGACGAAAAGTTATAAATGCTTTTGTGTTACGCAGGAGTTTATGTAGAATCACTGGAATTCTATCCATAATACTTAAAATCTCTGCACCAGAACACTGACTCTTTTCCTTTTTGCTGGAAAAACGCGCGCATTCAAACGATTTACAAAAGAGGGAGGAAATGCTTGTCACAAAATGACCGCCCAATAGCTGTGCATTAATAATCAATTACATATGTATATAGATGGAAGGCCAACGATTAATAAACGACAGACAGTATGAACGTTGGCAATCGTACAATTTGGGGAATTCAAAACCATAGTCTTGTCTCTTTGCTTAGCTTTTGAATATCAGATAGAACTGGGCTCATTACTGCATTCTATCTGCAACTTTGACATTACAATCAAACCCAAAAACGCTCCTTATCGTATTTGCAATTTATTACTCCATTGCTCCGCAGTACGAAGTGTAGATCTGTGAATGACCGATCAGAACAAAAGATCAATCTGGTACAATTTAGCTGAATTGAATTATGTTACTAAAATAGAATTAAATTATGAGCTTAATTCGATAAAGCAAATGCACGATTTGCAAATGAAAATTGCGTTCCTGCACTATCTGGTATTTACACAGTTCAACGCCATGTATCGTAAAGTATTGTTTAAACAGAATGTAAGCGAAAAGTAAATGTTGTAACATGCTTCCGAGTATTATTCAATTTGTGATCAAGGCAATTAGCGGAACTAGCACAGAGGATCTGGAGTATGGTATGTATCTATGTCGTGCGTTTTTTATTGCGTACAGGGAATAATGAAACAAACAAATATATGTATTTGTTGTCAATATTTGACAAATATTGCTAAAACGAACGATAAACAAAGAAATTAAGTTATTGCGAAAAAAAACGAATCAAACAAAACGTTTATTACCTCTCGCCAAGCGATAAGTTGGTTTTGTTTTGTAGCAAACCAGGGAATACAAAAAAAAATATTTTTTTACAGATAAGGTCAAATTGGCGATATGTTAGACATGCTTTTGCTTATGCTGGATTTTGTGGTGTGAAACGCCTCCAATTTTTTGTTCGCGAGAATATAGCAATCGATCATCATTGAACTAGAGGTTTAAACGGATTTTATTAGATTACTGATAATATGAATGTAGTTTTTAATGGACTGTGGTGCACGACTATGTGTATATAGTATATACGAAAATGTTTGTTATCTTAAGTTCGTGTGATTTTGTTATAAACAAATAAAGTTATTGCTACATTTTGAAAATGAGGGAAGTACTTTATGTTTTGTATCCAAATATGTACGTTATTGTGAAGCCTGATGTGCATTTGTATTAGGTGCTTTCTAAAATTCAAATTTGAAGCCGTCACGTTTGTATAAAGCCAAACGACTGACACCAAAAATGCAGTTTAGAGTCTAGTCTAGCAGACTACACCACTGATTTGGTAGTTCGATAAGGATATTAAATTCAACCCCCCAAATCCAGTTGGAGACTAGAAAATTGCTAAGAAAACAGAATTATGAACTGCACTCCGCTAGTGCACTCAGTGTGAAATAGTTGGGCATGTGGACAAGGAAGTTAATACCGTCGTTGATATTGCAATAGCATTAAAAACCTTTGAGTATAATGACACTTACGTCGCTCTATCTGACATTTCGCTACATAGTCGTGTCTCGAAGGCGTCTCTCCAAGTATGTAATGTGATTTTCAACTGGGCAAAAAAATCATTTTTTTTTTAATTCGGATCATTCTTCACGAGTCCACTGAAAAATCACTTTTGAATAAATATAATAACACCCCGAAATTGAAATATTAGAAAAATAACCAAAACCGTATTTTCCAGGCCTGTAGTTACGAACAAGAAAATCTTATGGTAGAGCCACAGTCGGTGCTGAGGACATGGAAAATCCATTTCTGCAGACTGTTAAACGGCGAAAACGACACAAATTCCGCTCGCTGTCAGGCAGAATGAACCATTTACCTACGATGAAGCCAAGACTTCGGTCCTCCTGCCAAAAATGGCTTGAGTATAACAATATCCCAGCTAAAGTCCAACAAAGCTGCTATACGGGACGGTTTATCGGTCGAGCTTTTTAAGGCAGCGGAAGATAACTTGGTAGAGAGCATACACCAACTCGTTTCTAAAATTTGGTCAGAGGATAGTATGCCTGATGAATGGAGCCTGAGCATTGTTTACCCGATCCATAAGAAAGGAGACCCTCTAAACTGCGCCAACTATAGAGGCATCGGTCTCCTTAACATCGCTTACAAGATCCTGTCTGCCATACTGTGCGAACGTGCAGGATGACGAAGGAGAACGCTCGCCGCTCCATAAAGGCCGGAAACAATCTCACCGATGTTTTAAAAAAGACTTAGACAAAGTGATGCGCTGTCATGCGACTTTTTCAACATCATACTTGAGAAAATTATATGAAACTCGCAAGCCAACACCAGGTGCATAATTTTTCAAAAGTCTGTGCAACTACTTGCATACGCCAACGACATTGACATAACTGGCAGAACGCACCAAGCTGCAACTGGTGCGTATGCAAGTATTAGCACAGAAGCGGAAAAAAATGGGTTTAGTGGTGAATGAGGGCAAAACAAAATACATGGGACACACAACATTGACGAATCGGACAGAACGTCACGATAGACAGCTATAACTTTGAGTTGGCTTGGGACTTTGTCTACCTGATAACTCTGAAAATGACATCACATCAGAAATCCAGCGAAGACTTAAACTTTCCAACCGCTGTTTCTTTGGCCTAGGAAGGCAACTGATTGTCAAGAAACACTAAGCAACAAGGAGACTCTATATAAGACCCTCATCATCCCAGTCCTGCTGTGAAGAATCATAAACGTTAACAAAGATTTAAAGATCTCCTCGGTCGTTTTGAACGCAAAATTCTTGGGAGTGATTTTTAGTTTACGAGCTGTACAGCGACATCGACTTGGTCAGAAAAGTACGTATCACTCGACTAAGATGGCTAGGACACGTAGAGCGAATGGACACCAACGTTTCGGCCCGAAGAGCCTTCGATTCCAACCCGGAGGGACAATGCAGTAGAGGAAGACCTCGCCTTAGGTGGCGCGGACAAGTGAAAGGGGACCTCAACCATTTTTGAGTTGGAGACGGTTAGCCAAAAATCTGCCTAACTGGAGAGGCGTGTTGGTTAAGGCCCATGTCTACCCAGGACTCTAGCGCCATCTCAGCAAATAAGCAAGACCCTTTTATCAGCAACAAGAATAATCCCACATCCGGCCAGATCCAGCAAGCTAAGTCGCGCAAATAAAAGAAAATACGAACATCTTCTTTCTTTGTGTTGTCAATTTCTTTATAAGCTGTGTATCATCCGCTTTCAAATTTAATTGGTTTATGTGCTTACTTAAACTTTTCTTTTAAACTGGACAACTTTAGCCCTAAAGGAAATTAAATCTTGTTTACATTACGTTGCTCCATTAAATTATAACACCTTGTCCTCTGTTGCACAAAAGCAATAATTGTCTGCCACCCTCATTCCCTGCTCAATTAGAATAATTCAATTTTATACTGGGAGAGCGCATGAATCTCTCTCTACTCTAGGGGTAAACAAACACAAAAAAACACACACAACCCAGGAACCCAGCTATAATTGTATTAACAACCTGTTTAGAATGTATCGCTCACAGCTTTGGTTTATTCACGCAGCATAACTCTATACAAAAGTGTCTACAAAGGCCGTGTTAAAAGGTGGTACATATGTAGTTTCTTTTCTTTTTTTTCTCCTTTTTTTAGAACATTATGACACTTTTAAGCATACGCTCAAACACACACAATATCCTGTGCAGCTGGGATAATAGGTGTTCTAGTCGTTAGTACTTGACATGGGGGAAGTAAATACAAGTAGGTTATTTTTATGAGTGCATATTCTGCTCGCTACGAAGTTAAGTGGAAGTGAGAAATTTATTATATGAGCGAGTCATTTTTGATAAATTTTTTTTTTAACCGGGAGGAAACACTACGATTTTTAAAGATTGAGAAAGATATGAGGAAAGCTGAGAGATATAGCTAGAAATGCAAATAATAGCTAGAAGGCACAGAAGCTCTAGAAGGTTAACCATAACATAGATAAGACCATAGAATTATTTCGTAACCCTACCTTATAAAGTTATTTGTACTTAAGAAATTGTATACGCGTTCTTAAAAATTACAAATGTACAAAACCCCTTAACAACTCTTTAGTAATTCGTCAGAGTATCCGATTGCCTATTGTTTGTGTTTGAGTTGGTATACACATCATACTGGAAGGTCTGTGACCTATAAAATTTGTTCTAAAATCCAGGGCCCAATTCTACAAGACTGAGTTTTTCTGTGCACTCTAAAAACTCTGTTTGCAATCTTGATCCACATCCAAAAACATGAGGGTGAATTTGTTTGACAGATGCTATGTCTCACATAGCGATAGACTCTCCTATGCGCGATAAATTACGCTTCGTAGTTCCACCTTTCATTGGGGTGTAGTTTTAATTTAAACGATTGTTGGTTACTATATCTAAAAATATGTTAGGAAAATGGATCTTATGTCCATATATTTATCTATCACTAGTATAGAGCCAAATAGTAGATAGAACAGGATCTGAATCTAAATGGCACGATAAAAAAAAAAAAAAACAATCAAGTGGTGATTTACTTTTCCATATTCCACTGTCGATGACTAAAATGTTGTGTCGTAGGTATTATATGATTTATTTTTAAAAAGAAATCGTTCCAACCGTCGTTTTATTGTTGGTTCATTTAGGAAAATTAACAAAAACTCGTAACGTCTGTTAGATGACCGGTTAGTCGTCGGTTAAATGCTATTTTTAGTGATTCTTCTTCTAAAATAAAAAAGGAAGAGCATTTTTTGATAAGGCATTTACAAAAAGCTGTAGGAAATAAATTTTCTTATTTCGCACCAATTAATGTTGTGACTGGCTTGGGAATTTTCTTATCGCATTTGAAAATGTTGCTTCCCGCACGTATGTACGTTCATTAAAATAAATCACAGCCTCGAAACTCAATTCTTAATAGCACGACAAATTGAATTCTTGAAAGGCACCATTAGCTTTTTCTCATAAATGAATCATACACCTACCTAACATCTTTTGCGAGAAATTAGCATAAACATTCCACGTCTAGCACTGAGCAAATGTATTAATATTAATAAATACATGCTCACCATTGAATTTAACTTTGGAAAAGTAAAGAAAATTAGAAGATTCCCTTCTGCAAGCATACCCTTAAGTGATGTATATAAATAAATTCAGCGTATTCCATGGAAATTTCGATTAATTTACACTTTAATCTCCCTTGTGCTCATTGTCCACTGAGATGGCGAGCCCACACACCCAAGTACAATCACTCATTCAATTGTTATGGTACTCAGAAATTCAATTCAATTCAACATTCAGCAGAGCAGCAGTTTATATAATTAAGATAAAGTCTAGCTGTATCTACTTTTGTTTTCGTTGTATTTCTCTTACGTATGTAAAGTACTACGTACAAGGCAGGTAAGAGTGTCTTTGACCCTTGCCACAAGTGATGGGTGCTGGCAGCATACACTCACTCTTGTATACAGTTAATTAAAAACTAATTTAAATCGAAAATAAAATCAAAATATGTAATTAGTTTGTTTACTTACAGTTTCGTATGTCCGATATGAAAACGGCAAGTCCTCGCATTCCATCACCTCTGACGGGTGCCATAGCTTTCGTTCGTTTGACGTTCAACGTTTAAACTTTTTTCGGAGCGTTCCCAATTGGCTTTTGCTTAGCACTAAGTTAAAACTTAACACAAGTGCTTAGAGCTTAACACCTGTAAAGTAGAAAGTTGTACCGAGCTGTAAATCGTTAGTAAACTGACAATAATAATTAATGTGTATGAGCGGTCGTCTGTCGAGTAGCATCATTGCTAATTGGATTGAATGGAAGACTATTATGAATGTGCACCTACGAATTGATTGGAGTATAGTGCAACTGTTATTAGAACGCATTCCATTTTGCAAAATAAAAATTGCATAAATGACTGTGATTTGTCGCCCTCTCTGTGACTTTTTCAATGACCCGTAAGATCAAAGATTCACTATTGTACATACACACACCATAAAATAGGTACCTATGAAGGAATGTGTACAGTGACTCAAACTTTCATGTTCATGGTACCTACTTCATTGATCTACTGCCAGTAATTATTTTCAAGACTCTGTGGCCAAAATATGGTCGTTTCGATCGATTTTTCTTGGATGCATTTTTTTTTTTTTGGCAGCTGCTATTTCTATATAATGTATGTACCTACTATGTATTTACAATTCGATCTGAATCAGTATACTCAAAACAAGTTGCCATCCCATGACCTTTCGAGTGTTAATCATTCGCCACAGTAAAGAATTCATCTATACTACTACTCGCTGATGTATACATGCAGAAACTGTTCCAAAAAACTATGTTAAACAGAGACTTCTTTGAATCACTGATCACAAAGCAAGAAACAAGAAAAGAAAACTTTAATTGCAAGATGAAGACGTAAACGACGTGTGATGTAAATGTTGCCAATTTCTTTCCATTTTTAACTTTGTATAACCATTGACATTGTTTTTTTTTTAATTTCGTGTTCTCCTATGTTTTGTTGGCAACAAAAATTTTACCTCACATATTAAGGAGCAAAGAAACGGAGAGGAGTGAGTTGATGACTTAATCAACCAAAAACAAATAATTAAAATATTTTCTTCATAGAAATTAGAGAAATTGTAATTGTAATAAACATGACAAAATACGACCACCGCCTCCCCCTTTTTTTGATTATCTCAGGAAGTGGTTTTCTCTTTGTATCCACATGTTTTTTCCAGATTTTTCGCATTGCATTACTCCCTTTAATTTGAAGAAAAAAAAATTGGGTGACTTCAGTCAGTAGATAAACGATAAACCGCAGTAAAGAAAGAATTCCCTCACATTCCACATACACCGCCCCTCACTTTTCTTTTATCGAGTTTTTTTTTATGGTGGAACGCAAGGGAGGAATAGATTTATGTTTTTATGCTCGCTCTTCAATCCAATTTAATTTCAATATAATTTTTGTCACTGTTTTATTAGTTTTATAGGAAACTTTTCTAATTTTTTATTATATTATTTGCACCACCGGCGTTTTGCGACTGTGCACGTCACTTAAAACACAGAAAATTAATCATTAATGTTCGCTCAGTTAAATGTTCACACTGCAGTGCAGACAAATCAATCTTCTTTATTACTCACTTGCGGTTCAATTTCATATAACTGCGGCTAATTTATCGGAAAATGAGAGACAAGTAATTTTATTTATTAACAAACACTCGAATTGGAAAATATTACAAGATTTTATTGATTTTTCTTTTTGCCACCGAATAATTTTCGTTCAATTTTTTCTTGTGAAACTCCTCTCGCGGCGAATGACATTCGAGATTCAACCAACCAACGGCAACGACGACGAAAACGGACCAACTCGCCTACTTTTTGTTTGACACTCGCTTGTCACTTACAAAATGTTGTCTCTTTCTGTTTGGAAAATTTGTTGTTTTTTTTCGCCGTAAAGTGACCACAGTTTTGTATAAAAATCCGATTGTAAATAAATAATTGAAAGTAAATTCGAATGCAAATTTGGAAAACAAACAATTAGCAAAATGAAAAATAAGGGCAACGTAGCAATGTAAGAAGACACATTTTATAAAAAAATATTCTTGAAACTGATTCAGTTCAACTTCTACTTACTCCTATAGAAAAGAGATCACTGTATTCATTTATTGAGTTAGGTACAGATTTGAATTCGCCTATTTGGAAAATTGTCATGCAGAACTGCCATTTTCAAGTTTTTTTCCATACAAATCCCTACCTGACCGATGAACTGTCTTTTCGTATCTATTTTACTAGGTACCTATTTATTAAAATTCGGTAAATTGCCTTTAAATGGCTGTATAGCTATGCAGTGTATAAGTATTTATGCAGAATTTATACATCGTCACTAAAATTGTTTCTTGTTCTTACTTTACCACGCTATTTCTTGTTTCTTGTCTTCCCATTCATATTATAGTATTGCCAAGGCTTGCGTCTGATATAATAGGGCTGTTTTATTGCACATCTATCCCAGTGAAGTAAAGTAAAATAGAATCTTCTGCACGCAATTACAACAACTATAAAGAGTCTTGAAAGTGTCAAGCAGTGTGTAGTTTTAATTGCGTGTTAAAGTTTTTTTTTACTTTACTTCACTGAGATAGATGTAAAATAAAACGGTCCTTTTATTAAAAAGAAGAAATCTATTACATTTATCTACCCAAACTGAGAAAAATACAGGGGTCTAATCGCGTAAGGCTAAAACGATCGAACGACGTCGTCTCGACGATACTTCTACTTCATATAACAAACAAACAACGATAATCGTCGAAACGATAGGACGATCATCGCTTTTTATTGCTTCACGTAAACAATTATACTGTCAAATGGCGTCGTCGAAACGATTCGATTGAACGATGGCTGTTTTGGAATCGTTTCATCGTTTTTGGTGTATTTTGTTTATGTTTAGGTTTTTTAAAAGTAAAATAAATATTAAAGGAAACATTTCC
This sequence comes from Cheilosia soror, assembly GCA_949372485.1. Classification (NCBI taxonomy): domain Eukaryota; kingdom Metazoa; phylum Arthropoda; class Insecta; order Diptera; family Syrphidae; genus Cheilosia; species Cheilosia soror. Next base: position 135,637,814 of record OX443561.1, on the reverse strand, counting down.
CAATCAAAAGCATACATAATGTTCACAAAGGACACTGCATTAGCATTAGTGTGATGAAATGTGAAAATATAGGACAAAAATCCATTTTCTTCATACTTGTTAAAAGACAGTTCGAACCCTAGCTGTGTTCTCTTTTGAGGATGCAATCATAGAATTGCATTCACTAAATGCTTGGCTGTAAATGATGACAAAACAAAATATACTGTCAACGAGAAAGGAGTCTCAGCATCGAGATATTAGGTATATAAGACACTAATCATCCCGGACTTGCTGTATGGTGCAGAAGCATGGACTCTGTCAAAATCGGAAGAATACCTCCTTGGATGTTTTAAGAGAAAGAATCTTCGGACGATATTCGGTCCAGTTTGTATCAAAAAGCTGAAGATACAACGGCTGATATGGCTGGGGCACGTGGAGCGTGTATGGACAGCAACGCATCAGCCCGACGAGTCTTTGAGTCCACCCCTGAGGGTGAGGGTCGACCTAGCAGAGGAAGACCCAACCTTAGGTGGAGCGCTTAATTGGACGGCGACCTCAACGAACTTGGTGAGAGTAACTGGATGCAGCTAGCTAGAGGCTTGTTGGTTGAGGCCGTTGTCCACCCCGGATTGTAAGCGCCCCCAAAAGCAAAGTTAGTAAATGCTTTAAGCAAAATGCATGCACAAATCCTCTTCTTCCTCTTCTTTTTCTTCCTTTACAAACCTTATCGATATAATTTCTCGTGCGCCTATGCTTATTTTCCAACGTATACATGCATTTTCACATAAACGAGAACAAAACAAACAAAATAATATACCAATTTTATTAGTTTTCAGTTGTCACAGTTTGTTTACAGTCCTGCTCAAACTGTTCAAAATGAAAACGATGAACGATTCGATTGATCGACGTGATTGTGATTGTGATGTAATTTATCAGACTATCGTCGTTGAGACGATTGAATAAAACGACCTCGTTTTTAGTTTGCTTCATATAACATCACAGTCTCGTCGTTCAATCGAATCGTTCATCGTTTTCATTTTGGGCTCTAATCGCGTAATTTATCAGACTATCGTCGTTGAGACGATTGAATAAAACGACCTCGTTTTTAGTTTGCTTCATATAACATCACAGTCTCGTCGTTCAATCGAATCGTTCATCGTTTTCATTTTAAACAGTTTGAGCAGGACTGTAAACAAACTGTGACAACTGAAAACTAATAAAATGGGTATATTATTTTGTTTGTTTTTTTTTTCCTTTTATGTGGAAACATATGGATACGTTTAAAAATAAGCACTCATGTCCAAGAAATTATATTAATAAGGTTTGTAAAAGAAGAAAAAGGATAAGAAGAGGATCTGTGAATGCAATTCAATGATAGCACCCTCCAAGGAAAACACAACTCTTGTTTGAACTGACGTCAAATATGAAGAGAATGGATATTTTTTTTTGATTTCTTCACATTTCACCACAAAAGTGCTTATGCAGTGTCCTATTTTGTGAATTTTAAAAAGTTTTTTTGTTGGATAATTGTTCCTTAAATATTTCTTTTGCTTTAAAAAAAACTTAAACAGAAACAAAATACACCAAAAACGACGAAACGATTGCAAAATAGCTATCGTTCAATCGAATCGTTTGGACGACACCATTTGACAGGATGATTTGTTTAAATGTAGCAATAAAAAGCGATGATCGTGCAATCGTTTCGACGATCATCGTTTTTGGCTTGTTACACGAAGTGGAAGTGTCGTTGAGACGACGTCGTTCGATCGTTTTAGCCTTACGCGATTAGACCCCAGGTTTGTAAAAACACGATTTCAAACATTTTGATGGCGGCAAATGATAAAATGAAAATTTTCGATGAATTGGCGTTAAATAATGTACCTAGTTAGAAAATTTAACCTAAGGATACCAACCAAACAAAAAGCTAAATAATTAGTTTTAACACGCTTAAAGGGACTTCACATTATATTAGTTGAAAACATAATTCTTTCTTCAGTAGATGTTCTTCAAATAAGTTTGTAAACTAAAATTTAGGTGAAAATATTTATCTGGTTACTAGATCTGTCGTGTCTTATTTTGTCATCCCATTAGATTCGTGGGGATTGCGCTCTTTAGGCTACGGACACAGTGCATGCGAAAAACTAAGCGAAAGCGATAGCTAAGTTTTAACAGGTTAAGGCCAATAAACTGCAGCCATACATTTTAATTGCACTGGCCATAGTAGATTCGATTCTAAGATACATGCTAAGCGAAACTTGGCGCAAAGCGAAAAACTCTTCAGTTCAGTTTTTTTCTAGAAAGAAATTCAAGAAAAAACGCAGCTGTCAATAGATTTGGGTACATGATTTTGTCGGGATGTTTACGGATGTCTTCGTAAATCTTTGTAAAGATTATACAATTCGTCATATTTATTACGTGATTTTTAATCTCATGAATTTAATGGAAAGTCATATTCTTCTTACGAATCGATTTCCATAATTCAAGGATGTTATGTTTATTTTGATTCCCTTCCGAAGCGTTAATGTCCTTAATGTTAGCATTCATTATGGACACCTCGCTTTGCTTATAGCTTAGAATCTTTAGCTTTACCTCCGCTCCGCTTCTCGCGTTAACTCTGTCCGTAACCTAGGATCCATTGCCCATACCTTCTTTTTGCGTAAAATAATTCACTATCTTTATGACATTATGTGAGTCGTATGTATATAGAAGCTCACCAAACTCCAATCCCGAAAAAGAGCTATTATCTCCGAAACACTGAAATCATACTTAAATTTTTTTCTAAAATGCACATACATATTTGTCCTAGATATTACATTCAGAAATTCTAAAATAAAACAGATATACAGGATTTTATCAGTAGGCGTGTTTTATAAAATATCTTATTCAGCAAACTAAAGTAGTGGAATATTTAGCGAGCAATTACAACAGCTACAGTCAGTTGAATACTTTCAAACTTCAAACATAGATGTTCAGTTTATATTGCGTGAAATTGGGATAAGTAGCTCGCTTCGCTTTCGGCAAGAGATTTATGCTGTAACTTTTATCTTTATAAACTGTTCTTAATGAAAATATCATTACGATGATTACGTAGCGTCCTGAACATCGGTAAACGTCAATCAGTACAAAATCAACGGCGGAATCGACACTTTAAAAAAAAAAATAGTAAACAAAATTTTATCATTAGTGTATCTCGCATTTTTTCCTTCCATTTCATCCCACACTCATCTCGTTTCATTTCTTTCTGACAGCAAATTCCGGAAAAAAGTAAACAAATACCCTTTCCTTCATTTGTATTTAGTTGGCGGGAATAAACCAACAACATATTATATTTTAATTTTCGACTACACAAAACTTATACCAATTACTATGACTGAAAATATGGACGATTTAAAAATAACATCATTAGAATCGCTTGGTCCATTCATAGCGTCAAAAGACAACTCGAAAAACACTATTTTCATCACAGATATTGCACAAATCTTAAAAGATGAACCTTGTATGCTGGGAGTAGATGAGGCTGGACGTGGTCCCGTCCTAGGTCCCATGGTATACGGTATCGCGTTTTGTCCTCTCGCAAAGAAAGAAGTTCTTGTTGATCTTGGTTGTGCTGATTCCAAACAGTTGACTGAGGAAAAGCGCGATGTGATATTCAACGACATAAACACCAAAGAATCAGCAAATTCCTGTATTGGTTGGGCAGTGGAAATTATTTCTCCAAACGTTATCAGTAAAAGCATGTATAGGCGCTCGAAGTGTTCTCTGAATGAAGTTTCTATGAATTCAGCCATCGGACTAATACACAGAGCTATTGATGCCGGCGTGAATATTGCTGAAGTGTATGTGGACACAGTTGGACCACCAGAAAAATACCAAGACAAGTTAAAGAAAATCTTTCCACAATTCGAAATCACAGTTGCAAAGAAGGCTGATTCAACATACCCGATTGTATCGGCGGCTAGTATATGTGCTAAGGTCACAAGAGATCATGCGCTGAAAGTGTGGAAATTTCCTGAAGGATTGACGTTAACATCAAAGGATTTCGGAAGCGGTTACCCAGGTGATCCCGTGACTAAGCGATTTCTATCCGAAAATATTGATCTAGTCTTTGGGTACCCTCGGTTGGTGAGATTTAGTTGGTCGACTGCGGAAAACGCTTTGGCTGGCAAGTCTTATGACATTGAGTTTGATGATCCCGACAATGAGAAGCCTGCGTTTGGTGGTGCTGCACAGATTACTAAATTCTTTAGGGGATCTACAAAGAATGGAGAAGTCAAGCGTGAACCATGTCGATTTTTTAAGGAGCGTTTCTTAGATTGTGTAACTGACTTTTGATTTGTTAATGTTTTTTTTGTATAAATTGAAATTTAAATTTTAACTTGTTTTATTTTGATGCGAAACAAAAACCGTGAATAAATTGGTTTGAAACAAGCCAAGTCTTTCTCTTTTTAATAAACCAATCTGACTCACTAGGAATAATAAAACTGGCCTTAAATACTTGTAAATAAGCAGAACCTGTTTGGTAAAACATTCCACATGTTGTATGTATCAGAAAGGAATTTTTTTTGTAGTTTGTTCGAAAATGGGCTGAAGGTAAACTAATGAATGAGCATTCCTGATATGGTAATTGAATTGTTGCAGGAGGGGAATTGATTTCATATGGGAACTGTTTGTTAAAAACATAGAACAGTCCCAGAGACATGATATTTCTACGATATTTGACTGAATTTACGGAATTTCAGTCTTAACGCACAATTTTAATCCTATCCAATAGGTACAACGTGGTTGTTCAAGTCCTAACACGACGACAGCAGAAGCTCACCATCTTATGAACGAGAAGTTGCCCTGTTGTTCCAACAACGGTGTGGGAACAATTTGCAGGAACAGAAGAATTCGGCGATTCGTTTCCTGATCAATGCTTTCCACTATTCATTAGTGTGGTGTGCTAGTATTGTCAAGCGTTCACAGGAAAGACGTAGCACGTGATTTCTGGAGACAAACCAGATAAAAGCTGGCATTGCAGCTGCCCCATCACTAGAGTGGGAATTCTTGTTTTGTATGAAGATGAGCGAAGCACAGCCTGCGACATGGCAAGCATAGCTCCACTAGTCCGATGGTTACAGGATTGTAAATGCGTCGGTAATTTTTAAATAAAGCCGTGATAGGAGTGTGGACCTGGGCGTCGACCTGTATGCCTCCCCAGTTAGCTCTGCCTGTTGGTTAAGGTCTCATTATGCGCGTGCGCGCCACCTAAAGCAAAGTCTTGCGCAACTGCAATCGGAATCGAATACTCTTCGGCCCGGAGCGCTAGTGACCATTCATGTTTAAGACATCTTAGACGAGTGATCTACAATGTTTCGGTTAGGTCAATGTCGGTGTATAGCTCGTATAGTTCGTATTGAAATCTGCTCCTCCGAAACTCGTCAACGCAAACGGGATCGACAATGTTACAAAGCATTTTTTTTTCGCGAACCAACTGAGAATATCTTTATCCGCTTTGAATTTAGCTACAGTTCAGGATATAATTTTTAAATTTGGTTTGTTCAATCTTCACTCCAATATTTTGTAGCAAAAACTTTCTGAAAAGAAAAGTGTTGAGAATCATATTCACTTGAATATTATTGTTGGCAGTTAATCCCAGGCACAGACTGTTCGATATTTAGAATTCGTATTCGTATTGGTTAAGGTTTAGTTAAAGCCCAGACTGTAGCGTAAGTATTTTGACTGCAGGAGTACGTAACAGAAATAAAATAACACTGGGCGTTTTTTGTATCCATACGACATTTATTCTGCAATAGCTATTTACATAAAGTCATGCCTTAAAACTAGTTATATAGTCGTAACACAAAAAAGCATTAACGTAGACATCAAAACACTAACCTACGCTTGTGCTGTGAAACGAACGATGATTACAATTTTAAAAATGCAGGGGTCTGTCTTGTGAGCAATCTAAATCAGATTGGTAAAAGGGGAACTTAGAAATATTATTTCCGGAGTGATTAACATGAAATCTTTCGGTATAAACTGGCGCCCAATACAGGAAGAGAGCTCAAGTTGCTCCGTAGGAAATGAAATGAATTCAATATCTACATTGTCCTAATTTCAAGTAATTCACGATTCGCAATAAATGAATATTGTTAACAGGCTTGCGATTATTTTACGTAACTTAAGCTAGTATCAGACGATTTGTTGAATCAGCAAACGTTTGCTGAAAATTGAGTTCCAATCACAACATATAGTGTACAAATAAAATTTCTGGCATCAAGTATGCACGATTTGTTGTGATTGGAACACAATTTTCAGCAAACGTTTGCTGATTCAACAAATCGTCTGATACTAGCTTTAAATATACACGTTGGCGTTTGTCCTATACCGCTCATGTGTAGTCACTGTAAAAAAGATATTCACGTTTTTTTCTATGTGTTCACTGTCATTTAAAATCGTCTGAAATGTTAGACCTTTACGACAAACGCCAACGGGAATAGGGGTGACAGTGTCGAAGCCTACTACCCACGTGATAACTGTCAAACGCATTCGAATTGTATGGAGCCTGTATAGGGAAGAAGTTATGTAATAAAACGAAAGAAAATGGCTGAGCAAGATGTACAAATTTATAAAGCTGAGAGACGGAAAGGACAACGTGACAATATGCGTGGGAACAATAATGCCAAGCCATGTTAAGTTACTATTACACGCAAATTGATGTCAGATTCTGTTCTAAAATTGTGTGTAGACAAAATCGGACGTCTTATTGACGTGCTGACGTCAAATTTTACCCTAACAGACAAAATTTGACATCAATATGACACGATTTTGGACATTTATGTAATAGTAGCTTAACTGTACATATTTATTAATGCTCACACATTTACAGGATCTTCAAGCAAAAACAACAATTAACTCTTTAAGTTGATAAATACTATTTCTGGTTATCGGTTTTAATATAATTCTCAATTTCCCTTATACCATGTTTGTAATCATAATTTCTAATAATTTGTTTATTTTGGATGACAATTGAGTTGATCCTTCGTCTATTTGTTGGGAAAAACACTTACTTACTATAGTCTATAGCAATTGGATCTCAGAATCTTCTCAGATCCAATACAAAGACGCTACCGTCAGAGGCGCTGGCACCCACTTTGGTGCCGTTTGAGTTCCAGCAGACTTCGAATATACCACCGGTGCCTTTGTAGCTGTGAACCAGTTGACCGGTTTGTGTGCTCCATATGTGAACGCATTTGTCGAAACTACCTGAAGCCAAGTGCTTGCCGTCGGGACTGAAAGCAACCGAATACACTGGTTCGGTGTGCTTGGTCAGTGTGTGAATGCATGCGCCACGTTCAACATCCCATAGTCGTACGGTTGAGTCGAAGGATGCCGAAGCAAGAATGAGGTTTGTGTTCGGATTCTGAGTACCCGGTCCTGTTGGTGACCATTTGATTGTGTAGATTTCCTTCGAATGCGCTTGTAGATCGTGAACGCATGTGTCGTTTTTCATTGACCAAATTTTTAGGGTCATATCGTCGGAGCATGAGGCGAGCAGCTGACCTTGTGGGTCCCATTTGATTGCATTTACTTCGTTCTAAATTTAAATTATAATTTGTTTGCTTATGAAATTAAATTGACGAGATGGAAGCGTCTACTTACTGTGTGACCTTGGAAGGACTTGATTGGCTTTTCAACCCCGAGTTTGCACACATGAATCCGTTGATCCGTACTGCAGGAGGCAAAAGACAAATTCGTTTGCCAATCAACGTCTAAAGCGGGTGCATTATGGAAGGAGAATTGCTGAGTGCACTGACCAGTTGCTGCGTCCCAGATGATAGTGGTTTTGTCTACACCCGCAGATAGGATGTAGTTTCCACGTTTGTTCCATTTTAGTGCAAAGATCGGACCTTTGTGCTGACCCAGGGTGGAAGCGAGAACTCCAGCCGTTGTCCAAATGCGAGCATAACCGTCGTAGCTGCCAGTTGCCAGAAGAGTTCCTTCGCACTGAAATTGTAAGGTTTTAGGACTTAGATTATAAACTATCGCCTGTTATATCATTGCCAAGATTTGGACAACCCTACAAAATGAACATAAACCAATCTAAAAGGGTAGAAACTTACATTCCAATCTAAGGAAGTGACATCTTTGTTGCTGGGCACTT